>OY720345.1:39608610-40928032 GCA_963082975.1 Labia minor
TAATAACATGTTTTTTATTTTTATTTTAGGTAAGCACCAACTCTTTTCCGACTTGTCATCGACTGTGTAGTGAGTAGCCTTCCATATTAAGAAAAATTATTTATTTTTATTGAATTTAATTAATACAATCAATGATAAGATAAACATAAAATAAAAAAATCATATTAAATAAAATAATTTTATTTCAAATGAAGTCATTAAAAATTATCTTTTTTTTGGCTAATTAAAAAGAAAAATTTCCTATCTTTACTGAATAAATAATAGTAATTGGATCACACAGCTGTCGCTCGGTACTTTAAAAATATTATTTCTTATGAACTATGAATATTTAAGATTAAAATTATTATTTAAAATAAATAAACGACAAAATATATAAAACAATTTCAAATATGTAATTTAAAAGAGCATAAAATAAAAAAAATAGTCACAAAACATTCAGCTCTTAAACCTACGTATTAATGCACTGAAAGACAGAAAAGTATGGCCTGTGGATATAACTTAATATTTATAAAATATAATTAAAATATTTTTAATTTTATTTTATTTATAATATTTTGTATTTAAAGAAACTTTTTTTATTATTAAAATCTCTATTTTAAATTAAGAAAAAACTAACAAAATGATTTTTCTCGGGGCTGAAACCAATATAGATCGATTTTTCTTTATAAAAATTATCTAATTTCAAAAAAATCCTTAGAATGGTTTAAAATCTCAAAAATATACAAATATATATATATATATATACAATTTTTCCTAGTATAATAAGAATAGATAAGATAAGATATACCATTGGCTATTTGACTTAAAAATATTTTACTATTTTGTTTTTAAATTTAAAAATATAAATTTTATTTATTCAATTTATTATATTTTTATTATGTTTTTAATAAGAAGTCATATAATATCATTTTAATATATTTATTTATTCAATATATATAATTTTTCATATTTTTGAATAACCAATCCTTTTAAAAAATTCAAAAATGAAATTACCTCTGCTAAGTCACCTGGTAGTAGAATCAAATTAAGAGATAGAATAACTATTAATGATTGATTATATTACAAATATATATATATATATATATATATTTAAAATTTTCTCGAATTTTTTTCTGTTTACTTATTATTAACATAAAATTTATAATCCATTTGAAAAGTAACAGTGACGTTTGGTATACTAATCAATTGAAATCTATTAATTCTTAATTAAACAACGATTTGAGCATAGATATATTTTCATATATTTAATGACTTATTATTGATAGATTAGTAATTAATCCTCAATTTTTCTAATAATTAATTTGGAATAATTAAATACTAAAATATGCAAACTATTGTATTATAATATACATAATACAATATGTATACAATACTATTTTAATCTAAATCCAATATATACATATATATATATATATATATATATTTATTCGTTTATTTAATATTTATTATTAATATTAAATAAGTATAATTTTTCTAATAAGCAACTTATCGTTTTCATGTTCTTATTTATGGTAGTACTTAATACTTATTTCGAGCCCATTATCTATACGTTATCTTGAAGGTTACCTGACATGAACTTGGCTGATATAATCAATAATTGAATTAATTAACTACATTTATTTGTTTCTAGGTCAAACATATTTTGGCAAATTGGAGGAAATTAGAAAAAAAAATTTCCTTCTCTACTCGGTCCACCTTCCGCCTATCCCTCTTTCCCTATGCCCTATACTCCCCACTGTAATCTCTCAATTAATTTTCTTTTAAAGTAGAAGACTTAAACTAATCTGATATTTATCTTAGAGAGACACGCGTCAGCATAAAATATTTTTCTAATTAATTCTAAAGAATAAATTCCCTAGATTAAAATTTTTCACTCCAACCTCACCTTTCTTTTACTGTAGATTCAATTAAAATTTTTAATTTTCACCACTCCTTGAATGGAAAGCGATGTGTAATATCATACACTTGCTGTCATCTTGAGATTATTAAACAAGAAATAATAAATAATTAAGTAAATAAATAAATAAATCCTTTTAATTTCCATGCAATTTACGTCTTATGTAAAAAGAAATTAAAAAGAGATTAAACTCCGGAAGTAAAGATCATTAAATACACTTAAAGATGACATGATTTCTTAATAAAGATTGATTAGTTTGTAATAGAGATCGTCGAGTAGTTTTGAAAATTTAGATAATATACAAATAAATTCATTTTTATTCACTGACCTAATTTTTCTCACTTTATTTTTAAAATGTTTTTAAATAATAATATCTCAAATCTGGAAAAAATAACATACAATTTAGGACATAATTAAATCAGAAATTAGATTAGAAAAAGTAGGTATATAATTATTGAGCGACTTTTTTTTAGAACATATATTCCTTATAGGTTCATTCCCAAAATTAAATAATAAGTATAAATAATCTTAAAGATTTATATCTCATCTTTTTTACATCTATTGAACGCAGATGAACTATGTTTAGGGGATGGTAAATTTAAAGTAAATTATTAATTTCAGACACTTTCTAATTTGAAATTTATAATATGTATAGTCCCGTTCTTAAATATTAAGTTTTTCTATCAGTGGCACAAGAATCAATCGTAATTACCTGTATGCACCTGAGTGTGCATTTGTAGATGATTATATTCGTCTTGACGATTTTATAATATGAAAAGTGTCCTTAATAATAATCATCTTTATGTATTGTATAAAACTTAAATACCATTCACTATCTAAAAATAATTTTATATTTATTTAATACTAGCTGCTCCGAGCGCCTTCGGCGCTCTCCACACCTAGACGGGGGCTCCGCCCCCTGTACCCCCCGAGTGTCCCTATTCTGAGCTATAACCATCTAACTCCTACCCTGTCCCATCTCTCTCACGTTCCTTCCTACATTGTCCACCCTGTTCACAATTGGTCTTCCACACGGACGTTTTCCAATCCAACTCCCCACCAATATATTTTTCCTCTCCCATTCTAGCCATGTGCCCTGCCGATCCCAGCCTTCTCTATTTTATGACCTATATCTAGAGATGCATAGAGGTCATGCAATTCCTTGTTATGCAGTCTCCGCTATTCCCCGGTGTCCTCATCTTTCTTTGGCCCATAAATGCTGGGAAGAATCCTATTCTCAAATACTTTGAATCTACTCTCATCTCCCAGGGTTATAGACCATACCTCCCACCCATATAATACAACAGAAAAAATAATTGTTTTATATATTTTAATTTTGATCCCCTTTGAAAATAATTTCCAGATTGCAACCTCGATTTAAATTCTTTGCAAATATTATTCGCTCTGATACTAATTATTTTGCATTATCACTATTAATTTCAAACCCCATCACTTTTCCTGCCTCGATTATTTTTTTATGCTACTTTAAATGTTATTAATTTATTTAAAAATAAGTTGACCTGTGGCCAGTTCCGAACCGACCGACGGTTTGAAATAAATTAATTTCCAGCTACAGAAACAATTTCAAATAATTTTAATATATCTATTAATGTAATAAAAAACTGATAGGCATAGAACATAAATATTTTTAATTTTATTTTATTTATAATATATAGCTGAAGTAGCCGGCGTTGCCCGTGATCATAATACGGAGGTTGTGACGTCATGAAGGGCTGGGTGACGTCATATAATTTTAAATTAAGAAAAACATAATGAATATGATTTTTCCCGAGGATAAAACCAATACATTCGTGGTGATATGTAAAAAAATCTCCTCATGTGAAATTTGGTGTGAAAATAACCCTTCCCATCCTATCGTCGATCGCTAATACTACCACTTCCGGTTTCGGGATTTGCACCAAAAGTTGATCAATTCATCCCTCTGATGCATTAAGTAAATATACCAAATTTCATCAAAATCCGTTCAGCCGTTCAGGGTGTACACATCTATACGGACGGACAGACGGACAGACATCATGCTAAAAATACTTTTTCTGTTAAGAAAATGCATGATTCGTGGAGATATGTAAAAATCTCCACATGTGAAATTTGGTGTGAAAACAAACTATCGTCGGTCGGTAAAAAACAAAGTAAACAAAATAAAAATAAAAGATTTATAAGAGATAAGATTATAATAGAGATATTATAAGATAAGATTTAATGATATTAGATCATATTTATTCAATAGTTTATTTTGAATAAGATATTCTTTAATTATCATTTTAAATGAATATTAATTAAAGAAAGAAATTGTTTTTATAATATCCTAAATAATATGTAACAATTTTCAAGATAGAAATTTATTACAATTATTAAATTTTGCATCATTGCATCAATCTGATTAAAATGAATTGAACTGGGGTCCTCAATAATACAAACAAACAATTTTAGCTAGCATAATGAGATTAAAAAATAAAAAATATATAAACTTACCTGAAAATAATTAGATATTTATTTAATAAAATTAAATTTTTAAGTAAATAAATAAATAAAATCAAAATTCAAAATTAATCAAGTAAAAAAGGCAATTGAAATGTTTTAAATTATCTAAAAAAAACAATTATTAATATAAAAATACAAATAATATGATCAAAAAATAAATAAAATTAAATTAAATAAATAAAACGTTTTAAATAGAAATTAAAACTAATTGATATTATGAAAAACAATTTTAAACAAATGTATTTAATTAAATTATTAAATTTAAAAAATATTAAATGATATTTAGCTTAAATATAAAAATTAAAATAAAAAGAAATTACTTAAAAAAATTAAAACTATAATAATAATATTAAAATATATATAAAATTACCTGAAAATAATTAGATATTTATTTGATAAAATTAATTAATTATCTTATTATTATTTATCCAAGTAATATCATCTATTTCTATTCGACACTGAGAAGGAAGGGATTCACAGCACAGAGCATCCTTACAGTCACAGTCAGTAGAGAGTAAAAAAAAATGATTACCGCCGTTTTTTAAAATAATTAAATTATTCTATAGATTATAAAATAAAAATTATTGTATTAACATTAAAAATATTGAAATAAAAAATAATATTTAGTTTGATTTAATAAATAAAAATATTATAAACATTTTTAGTGGGAATGGGAATTTCTCGGGGAGGAAGGGAGGTCAGATAAGCGACAACTTTTGTTCCAAATGTTCGAACTCCCTAGCTGTGACGTCATCAATAAGAAAATGTAAAGAAAAGGGCTGTTTTTAGGGTTTTCCCGACAATTATTCGATTTTTTCTCGCCGGAAAAACCATCCTTGGACTTCAACGAACATTTTAAAAAAAGAATTGTCAAAATTGGTCCAGGCGTTATTGAGTGATGCAATTACGAAAGTCATTTTTATTTATAAGATTATAATAAATAAATAAATAAATAAATTATAACAATAGAAATTATGACATTTTAGTTTGTTTGTTTTTTAAATATTTAATATAATAGTTTATCTATCTGTCTATCTCTGTAGCTCTACGGAACTCGAAAGTTCTTGAATCATATTTCTCCAAGAGTTCTTTTCCTGAGCTATAAGCATCCAACTCCTATCCTGTCCCATCTCTCTCACGTATCTTCCTACATTGTCCACCCACCGCGTCCTTGGTCTTCCAAACGGACGTTTCCCAATCGGTTTCTCCATCAATATATTTTTCGCCATTCTTTCCTCTCCCATTCTAGCCATATGCCCTGCCCATCGCAGCCTTCTCGATTTTATAATTCTAACTATATCTGGATAGAGGTCATGCAATTCCACGGTGACCTCATCTATCTTTGGCCCATAAATGCTTCGCAGAATCCTATTCTCAAATACTCTAAATCTACTCTCGTCTCCCAGGGTCATAGACCATGCCTCACACCCATGTAATACAACAGGCAAAATATTTGTTTTATATATATTAATTTTCATCCCCTTTTATAATAATTTTGACGAGATAAGCCCCTTTCCTGAATGATAACAGGCGTTACCCGATTGTAACCTCGATTTAAATTCTTCTTGAAAATTATTACCCTTCGTGATTACTGAGTCTAAGTATTTTAATTTTTCTGCATTTTAAAATTCTACGTTTTGTATGTTAATACTTTGATCTAATAATAATTTATTCGTTTAATTTTTAATTATTTTTTTATTATTTTTCTGATTCTTTTAACTGTTTTTTTTAAATACATTAGAGCATCAGCTATTTGTCCTTTCAATAAATAATATGTCCAGGTAATTCAATAAGAAATTGATTAGGACTAATAATTGCTTTAGGATAATTTTATAAAATCCTCTTAATTTGAAATAAAAAAAAAGAATGGATTTCCATATCAAGTTTAAATTTATTATATTCCATATAAATACTAAAAAGTTTAATGATAAATACAAATTTGCTGTTAAATTCTCAGGTATCAAGAGGAACGCAACCTTACAAGAAGAGAAAATAAAAATGTCCTCTTAACCTTTGCGAGGGGTCCATAAGAGTGACAGAAGGAAATGAACAAACTCTATAATATAAATATATGAAAAGAGGAATTGCCCAAAAGTTGCAGAGTTGTTTTATTTCTTATATATATATATACTTTTTTTGAATAAGAAATATGTCATTTCTTGGAATTATTTGAAAGTTTCATCTGCTTCTGGGGACTCCTTTCCCAACTGCGTCAGTTAAACAGTCAACTTTTAAATTTATGCGAAAATGTGTGATTTGTCAAATTTATATATATATATATATATATATATATCGAATTTATTTTTTATAATTTCTGAAAAAAAAATTTCGAGAGAGAGAGATTTAATTAAAATAATCACTGAACGAAGAATTATTTTTATTTTAATTACTTTAATATATTTTAGATTTAAATAAATACATTCTACCCTTAAAATCACAAATTCCAATGTTCATATTTTTTTACATTTGATTTTGTTTTGTAATTTGTTTTTATTATTTTTTTGCCAATTATTTTAACAAATTACCTTTAAAATATTTTTGTTTTGTTTTTTTACTTTGTTTTCTTTTGCAAAGTCACGTTAAGTAAATTATTTCTAAATTCCTTTTAGTATTTTTTTGCTGTTTTTTTTTACAACAAAAATGTCTATAAATTATTCAAATAACTTATTTATAATTTTTTTTTTTTTGTTAAATTTTACTTTTTTTATAGTTGATGATGAAGTGAAGTTTTATTGAAATTTCGAAAAAATAAAAATTTTTATATTAAATATCAATTTTATTTTTGATTTATTTATTTATTTCAATTATTAAAATCGAAATTTAGAAGAATTGTTGATAATTTATATCAAAATTTTCTAGTGTTTTATTTATTTATTTATTATTTATCATTTGACTGATGAAAAAGGAAAGATGCCACTGAAAAAAAAGCAACGAGCTTAATGAAAAGCGTATAAATGAAAGAATTAGAAAAACGACTGGTAATTTCATTAAATGTTGATGGATGGTTTTTGGCGTGGGTTTATTTCAATGGTGGGGAGCGGCTTGACTGAATATGAACTTTTTTCTCAAGGACTCGCCATTCAAGGCCCAAAGAACAATACCTACTAAGATTTTACTTCAGAAATGAATTGGATATACATATAAATAAATAAATTTAAATATCAAAGTCTTAAGAAATCCAACTTGAATGCTCGTGATCATTTTTAACTCGTCCATAGATTATTCTTTAATTATCTAATTTCAGACAAATTTATTCCGATCACGAACTTGACATACTGATATCAATGTTTCTTAAATGAATACTATTCATTTGTTTTCCTGAATGTATGTATAGTTTACTTCCTATAATGTTTCCCACCCCCGCAATCGATCATCATTAAATCGCGATATAAACAAATATGTTGCCTGTATGATAATTGTTTTTTCCCTTTTATTACCTTTCATTCTAACTACCTATTGATTCATAAGAGACAAATGTCATAAACAATTAATTTATCATTGTATTTTTCATTTCCCCCATGGAACATTGGTTGATATTTTTTTTTCTTCGTGACTAGTAACTATGGAAGCCATTTTTTGAACATGTTGGACATGTTGAAATTCAATATCTTATAAATCTTGTTTTTATAATAAAAGAAATGAGTTAATTTACAAAAAAAAAAATTAAATTAATTAAAAATTAATTATTTTTATGACCAAAAAGTGTCTTACAGAGATTTACAAAGGATTATGGATTAAAATAAATAACGATAATAAAAAACTTAAAATTATTATAGGATTTTTACAATTTTTGTTCACTATATTATAAAAATCTTCTTTACAATAATTTGTAGATATTAAATTATTAAAACTTTTATGGTTATGTTTATTCATTTGGGAATTTTGTAAATAATACCACATATATTAATATTTTATTGTAAATTTATTCAAAACACAAAAAATACACATTGCAGAAAGAGCAATAGAAAGTATGAATTTTTGTGTTTTGAATAAATTTACAATAAAACATTAATATATGTGGTTTTATTTACAAAATGCCCTTATGAAAAATCTTCTGTTTCTTGAATGATTTTTATTTTTAATATAAACATTATTTTTTAAAGCAATTTAATTAATTTTAACATGGATTTTAAACATTAATCTTTTTTTAATTTATGTACTTATATATATATATATAAACATAATATATTCTAGGAACTCTATTTTTCAAATATTTTATTTTATTTAAATAAAAATCAATCAATCAATAAATAAAATATATACATTTCACCTTATTTATGTGTTCAGGCATAGAAATCTTTATTTGAAATGAAAAATATTGAATCGATCGTTGAGTGGGGAAAAAATGAGAAAGAAAACAAAATAAAGGAATAGAATATTATTAAATTAAATATTGGACATTAATCATTCAAATAATATGACAGACACTTTATCAGAAAAATTGCATTAATATAATAATATAAAAACAACCTTTTTTTTGTTATTTTAGTATAAATGATTAATTTTTAAATAAATTTTTAAAAGACGAATTTTTTGACGGTCAAAATAATCCTTTAACAAACTTAAAAATTTGGAAAATTCTTTAACAACATATGTGTGTGTGTGGAAAATATTATAAGTGGAAATTATATTAAATAAATGTAGTAAAATAACAAAGTACATAGGTTTTTAAAAATCATTCAAATTTTAAGGAAATGTAAAAATTAGACAACTCTCTAAAAATTTGAAATGTTCACTTGCCCTGGAAGGATACTGATTAAAAATTCTAATTATAAAAATATAGAAATTTATATGTTTTATATAATAAACTGATTAATTTAGAATATGTATAAATGGTAAACATGCATGTCTAATAGCACGTATATCAAAATGATAAGTTTATTTCTTTTATAATACAATAATAATTAATTTAAAACTTGCTATTCCCATACTTTTTCATTTGGTTTTCTTTATTTTGTATTTGTATATTTATTTATTTATTTAAGCCTTTTTATACTACATTTTTTTACATATAATGCAAATATTTATTACAATTATTTGTCAAGCCTATTTTTGGCATTTGTACAGATCTATCAATATATATTAGGTCTACAAAATATTATAGTAAAAATAATAATAATCCTATAATTGTATTATATTTAAATTTTATGTGGAATTTTCCAAGGGCACGTAAAGGTTAAACAAATTTATTTTCACCTCCCTTTCAGTTTCAATATTGTATTGTAAATTAAAATGGGAGATATAATAGTGTTGAAGGATAGCAAATTATATACAAGATTCTAAGGAGATGTTAGACCCCCAAAAGAATTAATTTTAGTTTTATAAAATATAAGTCATTCAATTTTAAAAATAAATGCAAAATTTTCTAATATATAATAATGAATTATATTTATAAAAAGAAATTTTAGTGGACAGGGGTAATTAATACTTACTTTTACTAGATCTGAAATAATATTAAATATTTATTTATTTTATTTAATATCTAATGATATAAAACAATGTTAAGAAAAAAATTGATTGTTTTCAATTAACTACAAAAATAATATATTAAAATTAATAAATAATTAAAATATAGCTAAAGTGGATGGAGTGCAATTTAAATAACATATATTTAAATTAAATTTAATTAATTATAAATTAACATTAATAAATCATATTTATTAAACCAGCGAGTGTTTGGCTCTTTGTTGATGGCACCATGTCACGTGCTGGCGGGTGATTTGCAGTGTTAAAAAATTAATTTCGGTACTTTCAGCGAAAGAATCAAGCTGAAATTCTATATATAGCAGTTTTATACAATTTTTAATCATGTGAAAAAACTAACAAACCTATATCTTTATTTCGCAATACTATCTCTGGCGAAATAGTAAAAATGATAGATTAATTGAATTATTAATAATAAATTTATTTTAAAAAAATAACTTTGTCTAGTATGCTCATCGTAATTTCGATCATCATCGATTATAGGAAAATATCTTCATTCAATATCACTCATACTTACAATTAGTATAACTCCCAGGCGCATGGATCTAAATAGAAAAGTGATTTCTTTATGACTATCACCATTTTTTTCGAATAGATCATTATGATACTATTCATCTTTTCACTATAGCATATAAATATATGACAATTTTTTTATAGTATACATATTTTTTAAATGAAAAGTGGATACCATCTTTCCTATTTCTTGCATACCCCTTTCATTCTGTCCCTCCTTGTCATTTGTCTCCGTTCATATTTTGTTTCTTGTTGTTTTATTATAAAACTTTGCCTCTCACTTTCACAGATACTTTTCACTCCGAATTCTTTTTATGCAACCATTTTGAAAATGTTAAGCAGCACATTCATTTGTCGAATGCTCTCAATTGTATTTCCAAGTATATCACTCTTTCAGAGATCGGCAAATGTCATCCCACCTTATCTATTCCTGCTGCATCATCGTGATTATGGCAAATGAGCAGTTTTACAAGCTTTATAGGATGAAGGTCGTCTCTTCATGAGAATCCTCCAATATCGCATTTCATGTTTGCTGATTCTTTTCTCTCTCTCTCTCTCTCTCTCTCTCTCTCTCCATCCATCTCCCTCTCTTTTCCTTTTCTCTATATTCTACCACTCCTTTAACTTCTTCAAGGCAATATATATAATTCATAAGTCATTAAAATTACTAAACATAATTTGATATGAATAGGTATTTAAAAATACATACACGTATACATACGTATATAATATATATAACAACTTTTTCAATTTATTAATATTTATTATACACATATTATCTCTATACAGGTATATTAATCATAAAATTATTTCTAAATCATTTACTTTTAATTAATTTAATGATAAAAATCTCATGATAAATTAAAAAAAAAATTACTTTTTTACTTTGTCTTAAGAAATAAAGTAAAAAAAATGAAAAAAATTTGAACTATTTTGATTTTGTTTGCCTAATTTTCTTTTCTTCAAATATGTTAAAGTTAATTTTTGATTAATATAAAACATTAATTAAAATAAATTGTTATTTTTTGAATATAATTTAAAATACAATAAGGACACCTAAATTTTTATTGTTTTTCATTAAATTTATTTAAACAGAGAAATTATGTAGCTGCAATGATAATTTTTTCGAATAGTTTAGCTACATTTGAATATAGATATATGTAAAAGCAAAATTCTAATTAAATAGAAAATATTTGACACAATAATTAATTTGTATATAAATAATTAAAAAAATATTTCTAGTTTCCAAAAATTGTTGAGGTTTATATATTTATTTGAAGAACAAATTTTATTTGAAAATTTCAAGATTAGTTTAAAGGAGAGTTAGAAAAATATATAATTTAAAATTCATCCCTATCCAATGAACTTTAAATAACTCCATAATAAGAATATATTTATATATATATTATAAGATCTTAAGATATCTAACTTTAAAATAGGTTGTGAATTTCGAAATTTTTTTTAGCATGATTTTAAACTTAAAAAAAAAGTGAAGAGATATACCGGGTATTTATTTATTTATTTATTATATTCTCCTTTAAGAGGCCTATTGAACGAGATCAACATTCTAATCGTGAATCAGGATTGCCTAATTAAATTCTGTTCTGTTGGCAATTGTGGTCCATTCGCCGAGGTGAGCGACCCCCTCCAATTTTTTTCTTTTTCTTTTTCTTTTTCACTTCCTGATCGCCAATCGGTGATTCTTTCGAACCGATTGGACAATTTCTGAAAGAAGAAGAAAAAACAACACAAAACTAGAGGTGAGGGGGGAAGGATCCATTTGAAAGTTTGCCAGATAAACAAAGATAGATACTATACACTCCCTCGCTCATCCCCCTGACCCACACCTACCCCTCCGCCACTCTCGTTTGAGAGATAAAGTGTTTCTCCTAAGCGACCTTTCGAGGCCGAGTGTTTTGTTTTATCTTCAACTCGTGTCCTGACGTCACAATCAGCTTATCTCGTTTTAACCTGGGAGAACCTCTCTCCCCCCGCCCTTTCCCCTTTCGGTATTAGCTAACTGTGCATTCAAGTCACCTGATCTTACGTCATTCATAATTTATAGACACTTTCTCGTATAGAAGAAAAAAAAAACCAAAATAAATACGGATAGTGTTCTGAACTTGATTTAGAAACAACGAATTGAATCTTATGAGTTTAGCAATCCCGTCTAGGATTTATTGAATAGCAATACTATATATATATATATATCAGTATTTTTATATCAATTATTATAATATAAAATTTACTTTTTACTAAGACAAGTCAATTAGGCAAATAATAGAAGATTCCTCTTTATTATTAAAATACAACAAATCTCTAAAATGTATTTTTTAAAATTATTTTCATTTTTTAAATTCTTTTTAATGCTAAGATCTAAGGTAATTTCAACAATGCAAAGTATATATATTATTTTTATTTTATATTTGTTTTATCAATTTTTAAATTTTTCTACTTTTTTATACTTCATATTAGATTTGATTGTAATTTTTACTTGCTCACCAGAGATAGTATTGCGATCCCGAAAATTTTCGATGTCGAGATTTTGATGTTTTTATACGTTTTGAAGGTTCTTGAGTCATTTTGAGAGAAATGTTGAGTAAAATGTCGTGTGTTTATGTAAACAAGATTACGCAAAAACGGTTTGAGCTAGAATAATAAAATTTGGTACACAAGTATTATTCAAAATTCGAAGTCTATCAACTTTAGAGAAATGTAACTCATCTGGAAGGTCATTACCTACCACGTTTTCATTTTTTTCCTCTAAACTGACTGTAAAAATAAAGATATATGTTTGATAGTCTTTCACAAGATTAAAAATTGTATAAAACTGCTATATATAGAATTTCAGCTTGATTGAATCTCTAAAAGTACCGGAATTAATTTAGTAGATTAGTATAATTTCAGTATTATTATTAATTAATTAATATTTTATAGTAAGTAATATGAAAATAAAAAAAATATATATATTTAATTAATTTTGAATTTTACAATTCATTACAGTTTCATATTAATTTGTTTTATGCAATTTATACACTAGTTAAATATTCATCCTTTAATAAAAAATACTAAATCCTATATAAATAAATTACTATATAAATTATGTAAAAAAATTTTCTCACTTTATAATAAAATTTTTAAATTAAATTTTTTACTTATATCAGACAATAATTCTCTCTATCTATGTTCCATAGTACATCAAATTCATATTCATATTCAAATACAAATTTAAATTAATAATATAATCTTAGCTAGAACGTGACCAAAATAACTTTAAAAATTATGTGGCTCTTAGATAGACAGTTTTATTATATAATATTAATATTATATGGAGATATTTGAAGGAAATCCACCGAATTGAATCAATACTAAACATTTATCTGGGGTTTTTCAATAATTTATGATTATATTTCAAAGATGTCCAATAAATAATTTGAAGATGTATGTGAAAGTGAGATGGTGAGAATTTTTATATATGGATAATAATAATTTAATAATTTTACTTTTAAAGGAAAAGATGTATTGTTCTAAATTAGTAAAAGCTCTTATACAAATCTTACAAAAATCCGTCTTATACAATTTTTATATTTCTTAGAACTTTATGCAATCTAATTTATTTGTATTGAATAATGCAATATTTATTAGATTGGTATTTTTAAGTGTCCCCACTCTCACGTCACTTCGAACTTATATAATATATCTATATGTACTTAATAATAATATTTTTTAACAAATATTAAACTTTTTTCCAGATGAAAACTATTAATAATGAAATTTATAATATTCGATCTCAAAAAGAATTCATTTAAATGTTTATTTATTTATTAAATGTAAACATTAGCAGTGATCATTCTATTATATAATAAACCATTTAAATAGATTAATATTCTCCAATGAGCCGTTGCTTTTCATTGCTAGAATACTTAAATATCCTTGTGATATTTATCTTCATTTGACATTCACTGATTTTATTTTATTTTTGTAGATCATTCCTATTCAAATTTATATATTAACATCATCCCTTCAAATATAATTCACACCCAAACAGAACGTAATGAGCAGAAAAATGTTTTAGGCATCCAACCGTTCCCTCTCTATTGACATTCATATTCCCATTTGATTTGTTACACGATGATGTTAGTAACAGGGGAGTTAAGGTCCTTGTTATAAAATATAAGAAAGTAAACACAAGAATATACGCCTCGATTGAGGTATATTTGCAAATGCTTTTCCATAAATAGACATATTTTTAATTTTTTCAATATTTATAATTTATATATTGAATAATTATCGATTCTTCCCTCACTCTTTTAGGATTAAAAATCATCATCTTAAAATTATTATAGTAAAATTTTTTATATAATTAATTTATTAATTTTAAAATTATATTTATCTTATCTTATTATACTAGCAGAAATTGTATGTGTATAGGTATATTTGTATTTTTCAGATATTAAACAACACTTAGGATTTTGTTTGAAATTTATAAAGAAAAATCGATCTGTATTGGTTTCAGCCTCGGCATAAATCATCTTTGTTATTTTTTTCTTAATTTAAAATAGGAATTTTAATAATAAAAAATTTGGCACCGGACAGCGCTTCCTTATTTACAAAATATTATAAATAAAATAAAATTAAAAATATTTATTTTAATATTTTGTAATCAAATAACGAAATACACTTATACCCCGTTTTACACGGTAGTTTTTTTTACACGATTTCGATTTTACACGGTTTATAAATTAACGGATTTCAAATAAGCTGGAGTGTCTTCACTCGACTATCTCGCAATTTGAAATGGATTAAATAATATATATTATATTTAAATTAAATTTAATTAATTATAAATTAAAATTAATAAATAATATTTATTAAACCAGCGCATGTTTGGCTCTTTGTTGATGGCACCACGTCACGTGTTGGCGCGTGAGATTTGCAGTGTTAAAAAATTAATTTTGGTAATTCGAGCGATTCAATCAAGCTGAAATTCTATATATATAGCAGTTTTATACAATTATTAATCATGTAAAAAATTATCAAACATATATCTTTGTTTTTATGGTCAATTTAGAAGAAAAATCAAAACGTTGTAGGTAATGACCCTCTTCCGGTTGAGCTACATTTCTCAAAAGTTGATAGAAAACTACGAATTTTGAATAATGCCCGTATACCAAATTTCATTATTCTAGCTCAAATCGTTTTTGCGTAATCTTGACTACATACACACCCACACCCACCCACCCACCCACCCACCCACCCACACACACACACACACAACCTCAACCTCAACCTTGATTCAGGAAAGATCTCGATTTACACGGTTTTGTTCGGAACCAATCTTCCGTGTAAAACGGTGGACAGGTGTATATATATTATGTTATATTTACAGGCCATACTTTTCTATCTTTCAGTGCATTAATACGTACGTTTAAGGGGTGTATGTTTTATGACTATTTTTTTAAATTTATGTTCTTTTAAATTATTTGAAATTGTTTCATATATTTTGTCGTTTATTTATTTTAAATAATAATCTTATTTTTAAATATTCATAGTTCACAAGGAATAATTTGTTTAAAGTAGTAAAGCGGCTGCTCGGTGAACCAGGTATTAATATTACCAGCCAAATCCGATAATAATGAATAATTTTATTTAATGACCGAACGGCTGCTTATTTAATTAATATCCAAATGTGAGAGAGAGTGTGATTCACCTGTCGAAGGGTCGCTTTGCCCTATTTTCATCTTTTATTTTATGACATGAGACATACACCGTTTTCGGGAGCTTATCCATTAAAAATATTTTAATAATGAATGTAATACCAATTCTTTTAATGATCAATTTGAAATCAGTGATTATGTGGAAGATATCTTGAAGATTTAGAATTTAGAGCATAGTTTATCGAATAGAAAATAAACAAATGGAAATACTTTAATAACAGGATATTACCATTTAATTACTAAATCATAAAACGAATGAAACCCTTTAATTTTTACTAAAGTGAAATTCTTGTATATTAAAAAATTTAATATGAACTTATCTTATTATATATAAATAGATATAGTAAATAATTTATTTGTGACTTAAGATAAAGGATAAGAAATACGAAAAATATGTACTTCCCGACTAAACAGTAGCCGCAATCGGCAAAAATAAAAGCATTTTGATCGACCATGAACTTATTCAATTGATATATTTTTTTTTTCTTCTTATCTTAATGACAATTCATTGTAAATTTTCTATGTTCGCATGTTGAACTGTAATAGAGTATTCTCACGAGGCATACTTGTATTATTCGAGGAGGAGAAGTGGGAGGTATTTTTATTAATGCGTCTCAAATAATATTGAAACTTCTGATGATGGTGAAATACTCATTAAGCACATAATCTAATCAATATGTATTTTCAAATAATCCATATAATTCTTTTGTTTTTTTTTTTAATTTTATTTTAATTTTATATATCAAATAACATTTCTTTGCGCCTTTACAGAAATACACTGAAAGAAAGAAATATAAAACAAAAATGTATTCATAAATAAAGTGACCTTTGAATTTGCTTCCTTTAGGAGCTGCTTTTGATTTTACTTTATATCGTAATCGAATCGAATCCTTATTCGTGTTTCTTGTTAGGCCCAAGGGGAAAATGCATTTATCTTCATAGAGAGAAATGCTTTTACCCTTTCCGAATTCCATTGCATTATTTATATGGAACAAAATAAATTAAATAAACTTAATCACAATAGAATATAATTTTAATTAAATATTTAATTAATTAGAAAATTCAATATATAGTAAATTAATCATTTATTTATTTGTTTGCAAAAGAATTTTTATTTCGAGTCTAGATGATTTAAAATTTAATAAAAATTTGGCTATTAAGTGACTTAAGTTACAAAATTTATTTTTTAATTTATTAATATTCGAAAATAAATAAATAAATAAGATTAATTTTTGATTATTAATAATTATTGAAACTTTTAATAGTTTTAATAAAAAAAGTGGAGTTTTTTTTGTTAATTTTTTTTTTAAATTACCATGTCTGTTAAAGAAAGAGTAATGTCATGAAAATCACAATTTTTCATTATTATTCATCAGTTAAACTTTTTTTGATTAATTCATTTTTTAATTAAATTCTTTAAAAAAAAAAAAAATTGGTAGGTATAAATTGTTTCCATCCAAAATTTTATCTTAGATAGAAAATAAACTTGATATTTTTTAATATAAATCTTATTTAAGATAAAAATTGTGTTTTTAATCTTTGGAATTGATAAATAAAAACAAAATTGTCATTTTTATGTGAGAAGAAATTAATTTTAGGATATGAGCACACACAAACATACGAGACCATATTTTGGTATATTTTTTGAAATCTTGAATCATCCAATTAATTATTCAATAAGATATCAGCGTTGACTGAAACGTTTTGCATTTATACCGAAAATATTGCTATTAATTTAAACTTCAGATTATAAAATAAGGACAGTAATGATCCCATCATCCGGAAACAGAAACTGCTGATCTCTCGGCTGAAGAGTAATATTTTATACAGTATTCCAAGTACTACTTTGATCGTAAAGGAAATCCGTCCTCTTTCAAATGTTGCATTCATTTCAATTCGGAACAAAAGTGTTCTAGTTCCGTGTCAGAATCAGAAGGGAGCCGAGGGGCGAAGACCTTGGGGCCACAGCTGTTAAACACAAACAGCTGCCAAGAGGCTCACCCAACTTCACTGTACAGTGCAATTAGAGAATTAATAGAAGTGACTAGTGGTTAGGTCATGAGCTAAGGGGAGTCGATAAAGAGCCAACCTCTGGGGTGGACAGACAGATGGCCTCTTGAAATCAATCGCAGTTTCTACCCGATAATCAAAATCAAGTACCAATCCCTATGATGAATATCTAAAAACGATGGGGAATTTGAAAGGAAATATTAATGAGATCATTGTTAATTAGGAGATTCGCATGCATAAAGGAATGCATAAATATTTATAGACCCTTCTCTCTCACTCTCTGTATCTCGAACATTGAACAATGAGATTAGTCAGTATTTATTTATGATCAAATGAGGATTATAGATCTTTTGTTCTTTCATTGATCAATAGTATTAAATCTTCGTCAGTGAAGATATTTGATTAAAAACTTTACAACAATCAGTAGTTCTTTCGAAATAAATAAAAATATAAAACTATCACTATTTATAAAAATTTAAAACTATTTATTAACTATACTATTTGGCTGATAGAATTATAGTTCGGTAAAATTAAAAATAAAATAGTGATTAAATAAATCTTTCTGTGAAAAAAACGCTATTGAAAATTTGGAGCGCAATAATCACATACTATTCTCTCCTAATTTACATAGTCGAATTTTATTTTGCAACAAATTTTTTCTAGTTCTTCGATTTTATGCATCTACTTATGTTTTTAGATGCAAAAAGCAATCTACCGTTAATGCGAATTTCGCTATTCCCCCTCTAATCTTCGCTTTTTTAGATCCATAAATGTTATTCATTATTTTATTTGAATTGCATGACCTCTATGCATCCCCAGCCATAGTTAGGGTTATAAAATCAAAAAGTTACGATGGGCAGGCTTGAATGGGAGAGGGAAGAATGACGAAAAATATATTGCTGGGGGAAACGTCCGGTTTGAAGACCACATTGGGTGGATAATAAAGGAAGTGACGTGAAAAGATATAAGGAAATAGGAGTTGGATGGAGGTAGCTCAGGATAAGAATACTTGGAGGAATGTGGTTGCTGCGTTCAAGAACTTTCGAGTTCTGAAGAGCCACAGAATAGATAGAATTATTTTATTTTAAATTAAATAATTATTAGATTAATCATATTTATAAAAAATATTTATTATGCATATTTTATATAAAAAATTTTAAACAATTTTTCAATTTCCACGTTATCCCAAAAATATCCATAGTGGTTATCACTATGGCAGCACCTGAATGAGACCTCTGTTATAATCTTAACCTTTTATTTGAACTAACTATACTTTTTCACATCGACAAGTAAAAAGAATAAGCGAGTAGAAAATAATTGAAAATTAAAGAAACATTTTTCTCTTTAAAATTCTCCTTGTCCAAATGTATTAAACATATAGTAATTATCTTTTTTAACACTATTTCTTTTGAATTTATGGAATTATTGTTTCACTTTCCTTGTTATTGTTTTTTTATAAGTTTTGATATCTAAAGATTAAATAATGATTATTTCAAGTTATCTACTTCTGATGGATTTACTTATTTATTTTTTTTTTTTGATGAGATTATTTTCAAAAACTTGCCCTCTTATTTCTAATCCTATTATAATACTGGTCAAGCTGGAAATCAATATAAGCGAATTTTATTGTGGCGTATTATCATATTTGAGATTATTTCAATCATATAAGTGGGAGAGAAATAATATCTTATCATTCAATAATACATATTTTATGATGGTTTTGTAATTATTCTAGCAATAAATAATTTGTTTTTATGACTAAATGATTAAAGATAGAATAAAAATCGGGAGATAGTTGGATATAAATCAAATGAAATTTAATTGACTGACAAGTGGAGAGGATCTATGACGACCCACCCAGTTCTTGGTTAATAAATGGACTTTATTTAGTTGAATAAAGAACAGTCATTGAATGCTGAGAGTAAGAAATGAAGGTGGCTTAATCATAAATTGATATCTAAATCCCATCACACAGATGGATATATTTTTGTATGGTAAGAATCTTTCATTGATCTTTGGGTAAGACCCGTCTTTTTTTAGACTTGAGGTTGTTTTAAAATTGATTTGTTTGGGACCCGATGTAGAGACCCCCTTCTTTTACAGACCACACCCTGAAACTTCCATTCAACATAATTAACAAAGTCCAATATAATATATTTTAAAATAATTCAAAAACAACAACATAAATCAATCATTAATAAGTGCATTCATAGATCAATCTTTTATAAGGAAATAATTGCAATAAAAAATAAAACAATACCTCCCTTACTATCGTCGGTCGGTAAAAAATATATACATTAAAATTACAAGTTAAATGAAACTAATAAATTGAACACTAAAGCGACTTTTTACCGACCGACGATAGTAAGGGAGGTATTGTTTTCACACCAAATTTCACATGTGGAGATTTTTACATATCTCCACGAATCATGCATTTTTTTAACAGAAAAAAGTATTTTTAGCATGATGTCTGTCCGTCCATCCGTCCGTCTGTCCGTCCGCCCGTCTGTCCGTATAGATGTGTACAGCCTGAACGGCTCAACCGATTTTGATGAAATTTGGTATATTTACTTAATGCATCAGTGGGATGAATTGATCAACTTTTACTGCAAATCCAGAAACCGGAAGTGGTAGTATTAGCGATCGACGATAGGAAGGGAAGGGTTATTTTCACACCAAATTTCACATGAGGAGATTTTTTACATATCACCACACGAATCATACACTTTGTATTGGTTTTATCCTCGAGAAAAATCATCTTTATTAGTTTTTTCTTAATTTAAAATTATATGACGTCATCCAGCCATTCATGACGTCACAGCCTGGTCTTACATATATATGTATTATAAATAAAATAAAATTAAAAATATTTATGTTATATTTTTTAATACATTAATAGATCTATTAAAATTATTTGAAATTGTTTCTGTAGCTGGAAATTAATTACTACAAACCGTCGGTCGGTTCGGACCTGGTCACAGGTCAACTTATTTAAACCTTTTATTATTTTATTTTAAATTTGGTAACTTGGGAAACTTAAACAATTGGTTTAATTTATTTGTTTACATTTTCTATATAAATAACATGGTTAAAAACTTTTTTTTGATACCCCCGATAATTTTATTTTTATTTTTTCAAATCTGATAATGGTGTAATTATAAAAATGCGCATAAAGCATATAAATCAATCAAAATTAATAATACAAAATTATTATTTAGAATATTTACTTTTTAATTTATTTAGCATTTAATTAATATTTCGAAATTAAAAAAAAAACAGAAATAATGTAAATTAAACTTTACAAGTCATAAATTAAAAAAATTTAGATTTACTCTTCGTAAAAAAATGTTTTTGTTCCTTTGTTTACAATAAATCATGAGATTTATTGAAAATTCTTATCCATGGAACTAAAATATAATTTATTTAAATATTTTTAAATATTTTTTTACATATATCCTACTCCAAATCCAAGGTCAAAATATTATTGTTCCGTTTAAGTATTATTAAACTCATACTTAAGGAATACCTTTGAATGATAATACTATAACATTAGTTTAAAAAAAAAATAAAAATAAATAAATACATATTCCTATTTAAATAAATATCCCATCTATCCTTTTTCGTTCTTGTTTTATCTTCCACCGCCCATTCATTCATTATTTTTTTTTTAATTATCAACATGAAGTAATATTAGTAATTAATTATTTTATAAACATGAAATATGAATATTATATTTTAATATCATTACATTTTTATAATGATTTGTAATTAAATAATTTTTTTTAATTAAGTAAGCTTATAATATTAATTTCCAATTACTTTTCTGACTTATGTTTGAGTTAATTTTAATTTCGTGTTTATAGAATAATAAAGCCATTAATTAATTAATATTATTATAAATAAATACTTTATTTGAAAATATAAAAGTTACACAATTATACTTGTTTAGGCAAAATATTTCTTTTATTTTTTTCTTAATTTAAATTTAAAAATTATATTTTTCATGATCATTAAACTGAGAAATTGAATAAATGTCCTCTTATTAAAAAAATCTGGAGTTTCTCCACTCGACTATCTCGCAAATTTGAATTGGATTAATTAACATATATTATATTTAAAAATTTAATTTAATTATTTAAATTATAAATTAAAATTAATAAATAATACTTATTAAACCACCACGTGTTTGGCTCTTTCACATCACGTGCTAGCGCGTGATTGCCAGTCAACGTGTTAAAAAATTAATTCCGGTACTTTTAGAGATTCAATCAAGCTGAAATTCTATATATAGCAGTTTTATACAATTTTTAATCTTGTGAAAGACTATCAAACATATATTTTTATTTTTACGGTCAGTTTAGAGGAAAAAAATGAAAACGTGGTAGGTAATCCTTCCGGATGAGCTACATTTCTCAAAAGTTGATAGAAAACTACGAATTTTAAATAATGCCCGTGTTATAATTTCATAATTCTAACTCAAACTTGACTACACACACACATACATATACACCCCCCCACACACACATGAATCAGGCACCTTCAAAACGTATAAAACCATCAAAATCTCGACATCGAAATATTCGTGATCGCAATACTATCTCTGGTGAGATAGTAAAAATGAATTTTTAGTTTTTGTTATGTCAAAAAATTCCAATTTAAGTTTCATTTATTTAGCATATCTTTGAACTAATTTAAATAATTTTTTATTATTATTTTATATATCAAATACATGAAATTAAATAAATAACAATAAAATTCAATTTATCAAATATATTATTATTATTATTATTATTATAGTATACTAATAATTTTATTCATTGTAAAATTATATTAAAGTTTTATATATTCGAAATAAAATATTTGATTACACATAAAATTTTATTTTGTTTTTTATACCTTTCAAACACTGAATCATTTATGATAAAACCAGTTAAAAATATTTATTATAATTTTGTGATTGTGTACTGAAATATTTTTAGTGTTAAATATTTTATTTAAAACTAGTTGAACGGTGTTTGCAATCTAAGTTTAAAATTAATTTATCGTGTCTTGTAGCAATTAATTAAATAGTTCTTTGAAAACAATATTTTTCGTATACCTAATGATCATTTTTAGTAATCTGCCTTGAGCGGAGTTTTCTTTAATTTTTGTTTTGATGTTGTTGTGATCGTGGATATTAAAAAAATAAAAACAAATCTCTTTTGTCGAAAAGTTCATGTTTAATATTGACATTTGTTGGTTTCGCTAATCTTTGGGCTGTTAAATATATAATTTAATTAATAATTTAAATATTTGAATAAAAATCAAATAATTTAATACTCTGAGCAGCTAGTTGTTAAATAAGATATTTAAGTTATTCACTGTCTATATCAGAGATGCTAAATTTTGGAGCGGCTGAGATTATGCAAGATCTACGATTATTACTTTACTTAAATTTGATTTTTTTCGGTGGGATTCTGGAAAAAAAATGTCTAACTAAAATGTAGAGTCAAATTTGAAATCCGTTGTTATCGATTGCCATGGTAGCACTTGAGTTTCCCGGACATCTCTATTTAATTTTATTATATTAATATGTGTAGTGAATTACATATTTGTGAGTGCTTCTGTTTATTTTACAGCTTCTCATTTTTAATGTCTTCTATTTTCATATTCAATGGCGAAATTGGATTTCCAAGTCTCACTGGATTTTTAACAGCTCATCATCTGTTTTCTTTATTCCTTGAATGAATGGAACTTAGTCGTCGATGATTTCCTATATATATTTCTCATGCTGTTGTCGTTGTCCCTGAGGACCTTTTTTTCTCTTCTTTCAAGATCCCGACAGAGGTGGAATATCAAATTTTTACCATTTCCGTTACTCTTTTTCTTTTGTTTGTTGAGGCAAAGTTGAAAACGCCAACCGACAGACAATCGTTCCAATGTTTCCTCACTCTTCCACATCCCTCCCCCCGTCAACTTTCTTTCTACCTACCATTTTAAAAAATTCATCAATCTATCGTTAATTTATTCATAGCTGGTGCTTGCTAATGCATGCATTCAAACAAAAATCTATCGTTTTGTTATTCCTCTTGTTAATAATTCATCCTCCAGCTATTTTGACTTTGATTTACTTGATTATGAATTTAATTTTCCTTTATTCATTATAAATCAAAATTGAAATTCATCTCCCTCTATCATTCTCGATTTTAAACACCTATTTGCAATTAAATTAATAGATCAAATCAAATTATAAAAGTTAAAAAGGAAAAAAGTTAAACATTTTCTTCTAATTTTAAAATAATTTCTGAAATTTCTATGAATTAATGTGTCAAATAGAAATACATGTTTCAAAATTGTTAAAAAAAATGTATAATATAGAAATAAAAGACTCTTCAGTGGTTTAGTGGTTAGCACGACATTCTGCCACACTGAAGACCAGAGTTCAGGCCTAGGGAAATTCAATAATTAATCATTTCTCTTTAAAAAGCTCTGAGGGATCATCATAGCAAATAGTAATAATAATATAGAAATAAAATGGCGTTTGTAGTATCAACAAACAAAATTATTCAACAAATAACATGAAATAAATCTATTTTTGATGATATATGATGTCATATATGATATCATTTATTTTATAAAAGAATACTTGCCTCTGAAATAATATATCTCAAAAACAAAATATCTATCAATCTAATTTATGAAATATCGTATACCAATCTCTATTGAACTCGAAACTTTGTCTGCCACAACCATATTCCTTCAACCAACCATATCCTAAACCACTTTGATCGAAATTGTACTCACTCCTAATTATCTTTTGTCTAATGGCTGATTGATTTTCAAAAATAAACTTTTCTTAAAAGTATCTACCTAAGTATCTAAAAATTATATATATATATATATAGCAGAGGTTCTTAATCTTATGTACTCTGCGGACCCCCACTTGAAAAATTTTTTTTTGACGGACCCCATTCCAACTTTAGGTACTTTACGTCATTTTATTAGTTAATTTCTGGCTTACGATCTCATAAGAACAAGGATATATGATGAATATTTCTAACACATTTTATTAGAAATTATAATATTGAAGAAAGAAAATTCTGCTAAATATGAAGATGGAAACGGTAGCAATAGTTTTCTTGCACATTTTGTTGAATTTGGGTATTTGATCTCTGTTTCCTCACAAAGCCATGCCATCGCTTCTTTTATATTAAATAAAGTTTTAACCGACTCATCATTTTCTCGTGCCCCTGTACGATGGCTTTGCGGACCCCCAGTAAAGGCTTCGCGGACCCCCAGGGGTCCGCGGACCACAGTTTAAGAACCTCTGATATATAGGATAAAAGAAATATTAGGAAAACTTCTCATTGAAATTTTCATGGTAGAATCTGAAAAATTATGTTTAATGAAATACATTTTTTATTTATTGTATTTAACTAATATAATTAATTTGGAAATTTAGTTAATAATCGTTAAGTATTGTTTCTAATTTTATGAAGCCAGAAATTTGATAATTCACCGAATTTATCCTCTCCTCTATTGCTTGATGTACTATACTATGTAGTATATCCAAACTTTTATTTATCATTGATTACAGTCATTTATATTTAGAACTAAATACTTTTTGCTATCATATACCATGTGTTTAATATCAATGTGATTATAGTTTCTAGAAAATCTTCATTATACTTCCAATTAATTATTCTTTTTCAAGTTATTAAGAGTTCCTTTAAGAAAGATATTATTAAATTATTTATCTCTTATAAATATCCAATCAGACTACTTTTGTGAAGATTACTTTACTTTTTATCTAATTTTAAAGTTTCTCAGTTTATTAAAAGACTTATGAACAATTTCTTTAACACGTGAGAGACAACTTCGACCTTCTTTAAGTACTTTTTATAGACCACCTTTTTTTCTTTCCTATCTTTGACATTTTAAATTAAATCTTTTTTTAAAAAAACAAATCAAAAATAATTAATACATATAAAATTTTAGAATCCAAGACACAAATTATTATTATTATTATTTGCGTCTGGACCATCTTGGATCACGCAAAGCTCCCATATACAAAGGTATTGATGTTAGATGTGACCATATATGAATGTTCTTTGGGTGTTAACTTTTATTCTTCTTTTTGAGTGCTCGTGAAGATCCGAATCCTCTAGGTGACGGGTGGGTTGGGTACCAACTGGAGTTATTCTCATGACTATCCATTGTTGCTTATGGTTGCTTGTTTTTGAGGTAGTCCTGCTGGTGCAGGGTTATATAGAACCAGGGCTTTTCAGTTCCTGGACCCGGAGGCTGATGATGTTAAATTGAATTTATTAGAAAAATCCGTTCATGGTTAGAATCGAACGCCGACTTCTTGTGTAGAAGGTTGCCACGCTACACTCTCGGCCAAGCCACCTCCCCAAGACACAAATTATTACAATATATTTATCTTTATTTTAACATTAGGATTATATCCTAATAAATTCATCTGTGAATTTAATTAGTTTATTTTTAATAAGACTCCTAATAAATATCAATTAAATTAAGAAAATTTTAATAAACATTAATTCGTTCAAAATAATACCTGACTAGGATTAATAATTTTAATATTCCTAAGATTCTTGAACATCGATCAACAAACAATCAATTTACATAAATTTTTAAAGTATTACATATATTTATTACTTATATAACCTTGTTATAATATTATTAATGTTATGAATAAAAAAAAACAGTGTCATATATTGTTGCAACTTTCACTTATCTATCAATTTTTATTCCTAATGTCCATGCATTAACCATTCCTACAAATTCAATACATCTAAAAGATAATAAAAGTATAAGAAACGATGTAGGAGGGTTGCATTAACAAGACAACTTCAATGGATATTTTTTTTATTATATAACAAATATTATATTATATGCGATGAATTATTATACATTTTATCTTGAGACAGTTGAAAAATAGCGTTACACCCTTCAAATATGTATTTGTGTATTATAATCTCCTGTATATCTTCTATACTGATGTATAATATATTGATATAAATTCTTTAAAAGCTTACCCTAAACGTACGTTAGCTACATTTATGATTAAAACACTCGGAGAGAGAAAGTTCCGCATCAACTTGACATAAGCATTGAAAATTTTATGAAATCTTTGTTATTTAGGAAGATGTTTCATTCCTATTATCAACCATTTTATTATAAATGGTATATCACTGAAAACTATATTGTTGATGTTATCAGGTAGGTTTTGAAAAAGTATTACTTTCTTCATACATCGTAAGTTATCTTTTGTATATATTATGTATGTTGTGATAATGGTTCTTCTTGAATGATAATTCAAAGACTCAAGACCGTTTCCTTAATAGAGTGATTTTGAAAAGAAATTGTTTATGGGAATGAAAACTAAAACTTTATCTTATATCATTGAATGAAATTGGAAGAGACAATACAATTCGGTTGTCATTTCATGAAATGTTTTTCTTTACAGAAGAAGAAGAATATTTCTATCAAAATAAATCCAATAGATAGATAATTTGTTGAAATTGAATTTTTCTAAAAGCAGTTTATTCTAACTGACCGGTTGTTTATTGACATTGAATGTTGTCTTGTCGTCGCTTTTCAATGTCTTAGGAATAATGCTAAAAATGGAAACAAGATCTATTAGAACAAGGTTTAACTTTCTACTTATTGGAATTATTCTACCGTTTTCAGCCTTCCTTGTCGTTAAATTAAGCAATGTAATTCTAACCTCGTCCATTCCAAGTGGAAAATCATCCAATGGGGTCTTTTCAACAGCCAACTTGGAAAAGATACATACACCTCCTTCCATTTTCACTCCCCTTCTAAGGCTGTTTGACCACAGGTGGACTTTTCTATGACCTTTGTTTACCAGTTTAGTTGCTAAAGTTTGCTAAATGTGTTTGTTTTATTAATAATGTAGTAATAAAATCTTCTTTGGTTAAATTTTCATGCCTAGTTTGCGCTATTCTAGTTATATCATATAAGACAATGTATATCTCTAGTACAAGTAGTAGCTGGGTAGTAAATTTAACCTCAACCTAGATATATTTACATGCATAAATAGAATCATATATAAAAACAGAATTTCTAAACATGGATGTTAAAAAAATATCAATTAAGATAGACTTTAAAAAATGTATGAATTTTAACTGAGATTAAAAAAAATCTGGAGTATCTCCACTCAACTATCTCGCAAATTTGAATTGGATTAAATTACATATATTAATTTAAATTAAATTAAATTAATTAAATTATAAATTAAAATTAATAAATAATATTTATTAAACCAGCGCATGTTTGGCTCTTTGTTGATGGCATCACGTTGGCGCGTGAGATTTGCAGTGTTAAAAAATTAATTTTGGTAATTCGAGCGATTCAATCAAGCTGAAATTCTATATATTTATATAGCAGTTTTATACAATTATTAATCATATGAAGAATTATCAAACATATATCTTTGTTTTTACGGTCAATTTAGAAGAAAAATAATCAAAACGTTGTAGGTAATGCCCCTCTTCCGGTTGAGCTACATTTCTCAAAAGTTGATAGAAAACTATGAATTTTGAATAATGCCCATGTACCAAATTTCATCATTTTAGCTCAAACTGTTTTTGCGAGATAGTAAAAATTGAGATTCTGTAAATTTTTTATTTTGATTTTTAAGAGTGTACTGCAATCAATTTAAATGCATAACACATTTCTATTAATTTGGATTGAATGACGAATGATTGTTTAAAAGGCATAAATTAATTCAGTTAATGAATAAAATTAACATTTCAATTATTTATTCATCATTAATAGAACCTTTGCAAGAGTCGGTTTTAGAATAATTCATTTATATATATATTAGAATCCATTAAGAAAAAATTTATTTAAAGAATTTACACAAATTTCATGAAAAGTGAAAATCAGGATTTTCGTAGGGAGCCAATAAACCAATAAATGGATTTCATTATAATCTTCAACATACAAACTTTGTTTTCAAACACTTTGTTAGCTTTATCCAATGATCCGAAAAGTTTCAATTCACAGTGTAGTGTTATCCAATTATAAGTACTATATTGAATATTTAAGTAAAGCCAGGCTAATATTAACTTTGTCCAGGAAATAAAAGACAAATAAATGCATAAAACTTATGGAAAATTCATCAATATATTTATTTTATAGATAACTATAAATTAATAAATAAAAATCTTATCTCAATCTAATTATTGGCTAATATATATTTAACTATTATTTTACCAAATTTATTGTGGGTGGGTAGGTGTATGTGTCTGATATCGGTTATGTGTTAAGCAGATTATAATTTTTTTTGAAAATATGATTTTCCAAAATATTTATATTCAAAACATGAATGTTATTAATGACTGATTGGAGGGGAGATAATAAAATTAAAGTTTAAACTATTCTTGTGCATCTCCAGTATAAAATTAGAAAAGAAAAAAAATCGAAACGGATAAGTTGGAAGAAGATTAGTGAGTGAAGTTTATTTTGAAAAAAGTAATAAATTCATGATAATATAAAATCAGATATGAAACAATGGCGGTTAATGGTATATGGTTGCTTTAGTCAAGAAATTTCGAGTTCGCTACAAACTTAGAGATTGGTCGAGACATTAATATTTCTTATCTAAGGTAAAATTTCAATTATTTTATTTAAAATGATTATACATTTTAACATACAAGGCATATATATAATGAAAAGTAATTTCTGGGCTGTTTATTGTGAACTCTCGACTTTTTGGCGCCCATTTAAACGTGATTTTCAAGAGAGTTGTTTAGTAGGGAATTTTTGCAATTTTTATTCTCAGTCTGTGTGACCAAGAGTCGATGTTGGGATTTTGGGTTCAATAAATGGGTAACCTTAGACTGAACTGTGTTCTGAAGCTCCGAAAAAACTTTAGTACTAACACTGATACTTAACGAGTTAGGCTCAAACGACAGGCGCCTTAACGTCGAGACTCAAATCTCACAATTAAAAGTAAAAATGATCCGAAAATAACTTCTAATAATAATAAAAACTTTTACGGAAATGTAAACAAATATATATATACCAATTTTATGAATCATACAAATAAAGCTTGAGCTTATTTCTAAATTAATCATTATCTTTTTATCTTTCGATAAATATAATTTCGAAAAGCACGAGCCAAGTATACTTTAAAAAAAGAAATGATAAAATATATCATCTAAAAAAGATTTATTTCTTGGTTTTTGTTGAATAATTTTGTCTGTTGACACCACAAACACCACGTTATTTCTATATTATACATTTTTTAAAACTATTTTGAAACGTGTATTTCTATTTAACGAGTGTGGTTTTGTGTTTGTGGTTAAGCCTTCGTCTGTTCTTTTGCAACTTAATCTACCAAAAATGTCGGCATATGCACCGTGGCGTTATATATATTAAACAAAAAAAAAATAGGAAAAAGAATCTTAAATATTCTTTTATTTCAGTAAGTTTAAACAATTTTTGTAGAATAATTGAAATACTTGCTAAAATAACTAAACTAAATTTTCATATTAGCTGGCTACCTTGATGTTACAAATTTTGGAATCCTCTATTGGCCGATTTATTAGTTATTTTCAATCACGATTCTTTTTGTATTTTTTTTTTCCATTTGTTGACGTTTTCCTCTCTCTAAATCTGGACCCATTCTTTTGGACTTGTTAGGTTCATTCCAAAGTGAAAATGAGAAAAAAATAATTTGAAATGGCATTATGTTTCCTGAACGTGACTTTAGTAAAGAGTCGCGATTCTTTCAAAGAATGTAAAGGGAGCAATCTTTCCATCCCTATAACTTCACACCTTTTGACATTTCTTCATTTTAGAAATGAATTCGTCCAACATCGTGAAATCTCTGGAATAAATGACTGCAGCCATGCAGGAAATCACGGCTTCCATTTCAAACAAAAGACCACCCACTCACCATTTTTTTTTTTTTTTCATTATTCATTCATATTCTTTTTATTAAAATATTTAAATATAATTTCATTTAAATTTAATGAACTGAATAATTTATTATATGTCTAAATTATATACATATATTTTAAACTATATATAAATCTTTTAGAAAAAAATATTTTATTACTTTATTTAATAAAATAAAAAGACATTATGTATTTTAAGTTTAATGTATTTATATTCTTATATTTCGTTTTTCACATTTTAATTGTTTCAGTTTAGCATTTTGAATCCATGAATTTTCTCTAATATAAAATAAATTTTCTTTAAATTTATTTTTTTTTTTTACTAATTTATTGTTTTACGTTACCGTTATTGCAATTATAAACAAATTCTTTTTTAAATTTCATTTTTAATTTAGTCCTTGCCTTTTAATCAATCTATGTCCTTTTTAATATTTTTGGCAAGAAATATAATTTTATCTACTTTTCCGTTCACTTATCATTATTTTCTAATTTTAATTAAATTTTGAGATAATTAAAAAAAAATAATGAAATATGTATCATCAATTATACAATATTTTAGGCTAACACAACAGAACAGATTAACTCTTCTTCTCTAATGTTATAAATGACGTTATAAATCTAAATAGTACATTACAATATATTAATTATTATAATGGGCAAAAGTTAGCTCTATTTTAAAAATTAATAAAATAAATAGATATTGAATTTTAATTCTTAACTCGACTTCGGTACATAAATGCTGTGACGAATCATATTCTCAAATAATTTAAATTTACTCTCGTCCCACAGGGTCTCGGTCATAGACCATAACACCCATATAATTAATAAAACCGACGAAAATAATTATTTTATACATTTTTAATTTGGATTCTAAACGTGAATGTTAATTTATTTATTCGATTTATATATTATATATTCCAATTTGTTTATTTATATTATTTACATTTAATTAATAATTAATTTAAAATATAATTTTTTGAATTTCAAAAATTAACGATTTATTATTATGTTAATTATATTTTATATACTAAAATATTTTTTAAATCTTCTCAGAAACTAAATGTGAATTTATTTTTAAAAAACATTTCTTATTTTATAATCTAAATATAATTTTTTGAATTTCAAAAATTAACGATTTATTATTATGTTAATTATATTTTATATACTAAAATATTTTTTAAATCTTCTCTATGATAGAAACCGAATGTGAAGTTAGTTTTAAAAAACATTTCTTATTTTATAATCTAAATATATATATAAACTAATTTCCAATTTATTATACCTACCTATATGCATATTCATTTTATTTCATTTTTTTTATTTATTATATTACCTATATAAGTATATATATAAAGTATTTTTTAACTTAATTTAACTTAATTGCCGATGTTTTAATTTTTTATTATCATAAAACTATAACTAATACTAATAATTTATTATTAAATGATCTTATTTAGTATTCCATGTGGATGCTATTCATTGCACGCTCATTGGCTAATTTCGATTTGATAATCACAGTTCATCCTCTCGATTCAGTTTATCCTAATTAATAGCTAATTGCTAGATTAAAAAAGTTTTTTCATTTGAGCCCCACCGGTTGGTTGCCTTATTGAGTGGCAATTGTACCCCTGTTAAAGGGGTGTCCATGGCAACTGAAGTCAAGTGCGCCATGTCGAAACCTTTTCTTTCACAGCCGTTAACTCTTTTCTAATCAGTTAACGGAATTACTACAAGACAGAATCTTCGAAAAAGTTTCCTACTTAAAAATCCTTAATTGAAACTTAATTGATTTACCTGGTTCAATTTTCAACGTCAAAAGATACTTTGGACGACCGTGACGCTTAAGATAATTTTTTTTTTTATTTAACTCAAAAAAAAAAAAAAAAAAACAATTGATGATATAAAATTATATAAGTGACATTGTACAAGGTATCTTTATTGATATTATTCTCAACAAAGAACAAAAATTATTCCAATTCCAATTAGAAAATTTTATTTGTTATCAAAATTTTATTTTGGATTTCGTAATAAATTTGTGTAACGTCTTTTTGGAATTTTCGGCGCTTTTATGGCACTAATAAAACAATAAAAGAATTAATAAAAAAATATTAACAATAGAAAATACCCCGAAAATCTGGGAGTCTCGAGTTATAGCCCATATTGCACAATATTTACTACATATAAAGAACCCCTGGACACATCTAGAAATTCCTCTAAAAATAAAACTTTCTTGAACATATCCACTTCATTTCAGATTTGCTTCAAAACATTTGCTTTTTTAAATATTAACTTTTACCCTGGTCCCCTTATTTAGTTGTTTTTTTTTAAATAAATATGTTCAATGCATTTACAATCATCACAATTGTTTGATTGTTTTATTTTATTTTAATTTATTTACGATAGAAAAAGTTTACAGATACTATTATATTATTAATATAGTATGTATGTAATCATTCAAGTTTAAAAAAATTTAATAAAAATTTTAATTTATTTATTCTTTATTTATTAATTAATAAATTATTTATTAATAAAATTTTATTTTTATATAGTAAACCAAACAAAATAAAGTTTTTAATTTTAAATATGGAATTTCATAATTAATTTATATTTTTATTATTTATTATGTTTAAAAGTTAGGCAACCTTCCAAACTAATCATTGATAAAATAATAAAAGACAAAAAAAAAATAAGGTTATATAATTAGAAAAATAAAAACAAAGAATTAAACAAAAATAATTATTAACTTCTGAATATATACGATATATTTTTATAGATATATTTATAGTTGAATAAAAATATATGAAAAAATTCTTATCAGAATTTTCATTTTCATATAAGAAAGTTATTATTTTTTTTTTTTTTATAAATATAATTACACATTTTGCTTATTAAACTTGTAATTTTAATCTTTATTTGTATTATTTATTGTTTCAGGTAAGATGCATTGATTGTCTAAGTATATATCTACTCTTCTCCTAATGCCTAATCCAGATTCTTGAAAGTCAACAGGTAATTAATCTCAATTTTATTTACTCGACTAAATGTTCAATTTGCTTAATAATGTTGACATATCTAATCAGTTCTAATATTTTAACCCCTACACCTGATTTCCGGTAAACGGAAATTCTTCAATGTATATATATAGTTATATATATATATATATAATAAAATATTTATCTTATAATTGTAATTATGACAATCCTATCTAATTATTGAAAATGTTTACAAATCTTTAAAAGATCTGTTTAAAAGATGTATAGAGAAATTATTTTTATTTATTTATTTGTGTGATTTTAATCTCATTGCAGCATGAGATTTATGGTCACTATACTTATTAATTTATAAATTTTTTATCTACTCTAAATTAAATTAATTTAATAAAATTATTTTTTTAATCTTTCATATAAAAATTTAAATATGCATTGAAAATTATTATTATTATTATTATTTTGCTTTCTCAATTATTTGTATATTCAAATCATACAGAATATGATTATGAGCAATGCCAGGAAATTATCAATTGTAATACAAATAAATAAATAAATAAATAAATGCGTTTCTATAGATTATGATGCATCATAGTTGGAGGGAGTGAAGGAAGCATTTCTCGTTTCATTTCATCCTTTCCCAGCTACTAACCTTTTTGATTTATGATACATTTGAATAATTAATGATCGCAAAGTATGATTAATTGTTTATATATATATAATATATATAAAAGAGAAGCAAAATTCACTCTTGAAAAGTAAACAAAGTGCAAAAAATAACAATATTTGAGATTTTAAATTTTATATATATAATTTATTTTAATTTCTTATGTAAACATTTCATTTTCATCTCAAATGGATCAACTTCCTTCTCAATATTTCATCATTTCGATACCTTCCCCTCTTTTATAGCACTTTTTCTTACTGAAAAAAGATTTATGTCCTGGGAGATTAAAAAAAATATTAAATATGCTTTTAATATCATCTGGAAGATTTATTAAATAGTTTTTGACTTTAGAAATATAAATTTAATTAATTTCAAACACATCTGTTTTTAGTTATCTGTTAACTATCCATTCATAAAAATATTAATTGTCAGTGACGAGAACAAAAAAAAACTTTTTTAAATGAAATTTTAAGATATTTATATTTATAATACAAAATTTCTTTCTTTAATAATAAATAATAAATAAATACAATAAAAAAGAATGAAAAATTTTTTTTATTAATACTTATATATCATATATATTCTCTTTAGCTCTTTAATTGATTATATTGATCTATCATTTTATTATAGGACAATTTATAATTATAATACTTCTTATTATTATTAATGTACATTAATCCTTTAAAAACACATTAAATAAATATAATTTAAAATTAGAAATTATTAATTATTTTTTATTTAATAAAAAATATTATTAATTTTATTTAATAAAAAATATTATTAATTTTATTTAATAAATACTTATAAATTTTATTTAGTGTGATATACCAGTATTTTATTTTTATTTTAAATTAAGAGCTCCTAAAATCTATGCATCCAGCCTTCCTTTCAAGGCCATTTATGCTTCTTCTTTATAAACGGGTATATATATAAAAATATATATATAATTCTTATTAACTTTTAATGCATTAAGTATTCGTAAAAAATCAAAATTAATTTTTAAATTTAATTTTTTATTTCATTTTGTAAATTTCTTTTTTCATTTGCTATACATCAATTTTTTTTATTATTATATTTTGCCCTTTTTATGATTATTAAATTAATTTATTTTTATGATCGTCTTTAAATAAGAAATGTTTTCATTTAATGACCTCATTCACAAGTTCATTTATATAATTGAAATTTTTCGTATCGCCACCCCAAATCCAATTCAATGCTGAGTTTATCCACCTGAAGATCGTATAGAAGATTTGGATCATTATTATTCAAGCCAAGTCATTCTGCAAGCACTTTCATCGACTATAAAAAAAAAAACAGGGGAAAAAATCCATTTCGTATTGCGCAGCCATCGAAATTAAGAGAAGTCCAAATTCATCCCCACCATATGGAGTTGTAATTTCATTCACTTCAGATAAGACTAATCCTTCCAAATCACCATAGATTTTTTTTAAATCCAAATATTATACCTATTTATATATTATAAAAAATCTAAAATTACACTAAAATCTTGAAAGAGAGATAAAAGCAAAAAACAAAATATTTAATAAATAAAAATTTACAGACTTATTTATAATTTATTAAGCGAGAAGAAAAATTTCCAATTATTTTTAATATTATCCATATTAACCATACGAGAGTAAGTCAATAAGTCCGTGACTTTTTGAATGAAACATGTTTTTGGATAAAAAATTATTTTATTTTTCAACGTAGTCTCCTTTGAGCTCTATACACTTCTTCCAACGTTTCTCCAATTTTTTTATCCCTTCCAAAAAATAAGATTTTTTGAGGACATCAAAATGTGTATTTGTTTGTGAAATGATTTTATCGTTGAAGTCAAATATCTTTCCGTCTAGACCTTTCTTCTGGTTTGGAAACAAGAAATAGTCACTCGGGGCTAAATCCGGAGAATAGGGCGGATGAGGGAGCAATTCCTATCCCGATTTTCATGGAAATATTCTTTTTACCATTTTCTTCTCAAATCACGAGGTAGTCTTCTATTAATGGATGTCAACACAAACTAAAAGACACAGCTGGTTCAAATTCCGACAGGACTCAGTTGAGGGTTGCCTGCTGACAGGAGCATGTTGCAATTATATTTAAGAGACGGAAAATTCAATAAGTCACGGACTTATTGACCTTCCTTCATATTTACATTTATAGATAGATATATAATAATAAAAAATAATACTAAAAGATACCATAATTTTATTTATTCTAAAATTATTAATTTTAAAAATATATATTAATTTATATAAAAAAAACAATAAGTAAGATTTTGGACTTGATTCGAGTGAATCAAGTCCGATTAATTGGAAGCATTCAACTTTCATGGATGATTTAATCATTTTCTTTCGTCTCTGATGAGAAAAGCGTTGACCCGTTTCTCCCACTTTATTATGAATGTAGTTGGTATCTTATCTAAGCTCGTTTGTTTTTCAACCACTTTTGATGAAGGGTCTTCTTGCTTGTCGAAGAGGAAGAATCGATTTGCAATCAATCAGATCATCTGGAATGTCATTAAGCTCCGTGTCTTTCATTCTTCTTCTAAACCCCACTCCCTCATTCTTCTTACCATACCAACCTAGTCATTTATCAAAGAAAAGGTGAAAATCATCTATGCAAATTCATTACTCCAATCAATCGTTAAGCTTCTTCGATAATTTACCGATTATTTAACATGGTTGTTGGTAAATCATTTTTTTCTCTCTCTTCGGTGGGTGCGGACCAAAACCATGAAGCAACGTTTTCCCAATGTCTGTTTTCGGGTTGATTTCCTTCCCAATCCCTAATTAGGGGTGGATATCCAAAAGGGGATTCCCTGAACGTTAAGTTTTTGTTTGTGTGGGTGTTATCGTCATTCAGCTGAGTTCACGGGATCCGCCTCTATTCACCTCCACGTGGACAGGTGGCTTCGAAATGCCGCTGGGGTAATTCTCTCCTTCCCTGCCCCCTCCCCTCTCGAAACATAACCAGGCGCCACACGTTTCACTCGAGTGCAAAGTACGCGGATCAGCAGAGCGATCATCATTTCCCATGTCCCTCCAATTAAGATTGAATAATCCATTCCCGCCATCTCGGAGCAAAACAAGCCAAACCCTTTCCTGTTTATATTTATATCGAAGACATTAATTAATATTCAAAAAAAAAAAAATAAATAAATATATATCATGAGGAATACTAAAATTAAATAATAATTGCCAAAACACTTTGGCAAGGCGGTATTTAATTAATGTCTAAAAATAGAATAAAAAGAAATTTAGTAAATTTTCACTCAATTTTTAAATGATATATTATTTCTTCATGTGGGCATTTAATCTTCTTTCTTTGCACCCAACCAAAACATTTAATTAAATTTAGAAGAAAAATTTAAATATACAACCACATGCATAATAAAATGAAATAAGTGCCTGCAGGTATTATATATATATATATATATATATATATATATATTATTTTAAAACAATCTATTACCGAAAAGATAAATCAAATTTTCAATAAATATTAAAACGAATGTGAATGATTAATAATTATAAATTAATTTATAAATTATTATATAATAAATTAAATATTTTATTTATTATTGAAAAAATAAGTAAGAATATATACAAGATAAATACATTTTTCTCAATACGTCCTATTAAATATTTATTAATATATTTTCTTTTTTGTTTTTTCAAATTAAATTATAATTATTTTTATATTTTTTTTAAAAAAAATTAAGATTTTTTTAATAATTTTTTTTTTATAATAATTTTATTAAGGACTGTTTTTTCAAAATAATATATACATAAAATGAATAAAATTTAAAGTAAATCTTAAAAAATGTATGTAAAACAAAAATATATTTAGCAAATGAAAATTGAGAATTGAAAAAAAATAATTTTTTTTAATTATATCATAATTATGCATAATTTATAAAAAAAATTTAATAAAAACCTAGTTCTGAATCTTTACCCTTCATAATATCTCAAAATTTATATAAGAATATAGGTATTTATGTATATATTTATTATAAATGATATATATATATATATATATATGAATTTATAAATTTATATATGAACCTAATAATATTTATATTTGTTGTTTTTTGTTTTTTTTTCAGAATTTCGAAAAAAATACATTTCTCTTGTTTGTTTAATACTCTTCATTAAATTACTCCTCTTTGATTTTAAATATTTAATTAGTAACAAAATTTCCAGAACACGGTGAGAAATTTCCGCTCTTGTACTATTGATAATTTATTCATTGTATTTCTTACTGTCCATTGATGGATTGAATTGAGTTCGGTCAATAAAAGTAAGATTGGACATTACTTACTTCCTTTATCGATGAACTCTTCCGGGATTTCTTTCTTATAATTTATTATATATATATATATATATATAAATCTTTTATGTTTTTTTAAAAAAAAAATAGAAGCAAATTAATTAAATTACTCTGAATTGATGGATTAAAAGCTTTCTAAGTTAACAAATGTTTCCTTTCCGTCAATCACGATTTATTCGATTCTCTTCTTCCTTCTTTATTTTTTTTCTATTTATTTATTTAGAGCCCTTTTCTACCACCACCCACACTAAATCTATTGTGAATTCCATAAAACAATCTACCTTTAATTTTATCTTCAAAATATTTATTCATATTTTAATAATATATTTTAATTTTCTATATAATGCCAATTTATAATGTAGTATATTTTTGGATGTTTATATTCAAGAATCTTTACTCAATTATTCAATTAAATTTTTGTTTTAGGTTTTTTTTTTTTTTTTTTTGTACAGGAGTTGAAAAACCTTCAGAAGGTACCAGTGGGGAGTGCTTAGTCTAAAGCAGAGATGCGCCCCTCCTGGTTATGTGGGATTTTTACCTCACTAAAAACACTCTCCTGTGGGCCACGGAGAATCCCAGACCGGAACCCTTTCGGATGACTTCAGTCTGGGCCGAGCTTTGGGCATTTTCGCTTCTCCTTAGTCTAAGCACCCCTCATGTCTCTTGGTTCGCAGCACCTCCTCCACAAATTCAGCTACGGCTTTCCACTTGTCCTTGCTCTGTAGCATTACGGATATGATAGAATCCGGTGCTACAGGTCCGACGCTGGTTGTAAGACTCCTCTTTTTTGTGATGAACCGCGAGCATTCGAAGAAGGTGTGATGAGCGGTATCCTCGCTACCCCGGCACCAGAGACAGAAGGGTGAAGCGACTTTGTTCATTTTAAAAAGGTATGCCCGGAAGTACCCATGCCCTGTAAGAAATTGGCACAGGTAAAAATTTATATCTCCATGGCCCCTGTCAATCCACGATTTTACGTGAGGGACTAATTTCCTTGTCCATTGCCCAAGGTTATCTTCCCAACGACTCTGCCAACGCTGTAGTGTTTCTTTCCTTGCCTCTTGCTTGTTATTTCTGGTCAGGAAAATTGTTCTTCTTTCTTCAGCTAGAAGATCTATAGGAATAACTCCTGCTATTAAGAGAACCGCCTCTCCATCAACCGTTCTATAGGCGCTGGTAATTCTCAAGGCACATTTTCGTTGGACCGATAGTAACCTTTTCCTATATTTCTTAATCCTCATGGCAACAGCCCAAATCTCCGATCCATATAACATCATCGACTGGGCAGCCACCATAAGCAGTCTTCTCTTGCTCTGACTAGGACCACCGGTATTTGCCATCAGTCTCGACAGAGAGGCCACAGCCTTTGCCGCGTTGTCAGCGATATTCCTGATATGATTCCAGAAGGTTAATTTGCCATCCAGAATCATACCAAGATACTTAATTGATTTCTTCGCCTGGACCTGCTCAGTGTCGACGACCATTGATATTTCCGTGGGAATTCTCTTCCGAGTGATAACCACGATTTCCGTCTTTGCCATCGCGAGCTCCAAGCCGTGATCTTCCATCCAGGCTCGAACTCTTCTCATGGTCATGTTGAGTTTGAGTTGAGCTAGCTCCGTAGTTCGAGCTGTTATAACTGCGGCCGTGTCGTCTGCGTAGCCCACTAGAAACACATCATCAGGCATGGTAAGAGGAAGTAAACCATCATATGTGACATTCCACAGGTCCGGACCGAGAATAGACCCTTGCGCAGCTCCTGCAGTAATCCTCTTACGAGCTTTTCCATCGGATGTTTCATATGTCAAGTTGCGATCCCTAAGATAGTCTCGTATTATTCTTAGAAGATACTCCGGAACATCAAAGTTAACTCGCAGAGCTTGAATCATATCCACCCATCTAGCTGTATTGAAGGCATTACGCACGTCCAGAGTGACCAGAAGCACCAATGGTGTGTTCTGTGAACATCCTATATTTCTAGCCTGTTCGACGGCATCAACTACTTTAGAGATGGCGCTCATCGTGGAGTACCCTTTACGAAAGCCGTGTTGTCGATGTGAAAGGTCACCAGCAGCTATTATTGCTTCCTGAAGTCTAGGTTTTAACAACTTTTCCAGTAGCTTCCCTGATGTGTCAAGCATACACAATGGCCGATATGCAGAAGGAGAACCGGGATTTCCTTTCCCCTTAGGAATCAAAGCGAGTTTAGCCGTCTTCCATCTTGAGGGGAAGATTCCAGTTACCAGGCAGGCATTGTACATTTCAAGAAGAGGCCCGGGTTCTTTTCGGGCAATCACTTTGAGTGCCTCAACTGGCACCCCATCTGGTCCAGGAGCCCTCCCACTCTTCATCGATTCAACCGCTGTTTTCAGTTCTTCATTTGTGAAAACTGGAAAAGCTCCAACCATCGAAGTGACTATCTCTTCCGGTCTTTCCGGGTGACTAGGAAATAATGTTTCGACAATTTCTCGCATGGTGTGAGCGTTCATTTTACCAGAAGAGTTCATGAGGTTCAGCTTTCGCATCACAATTTTATAGGCATTTCCCCATGGATCGTGATCTACCTCCTCGCAGAGTTTTCGCCAGCTTCGGCGCTTACTCTCTTTGATCGCATTAGCGAGAGCCTTCTTGGCTATTTTGTATTCAGCAGCTAGAGTTGGTGCATCAGATTTGTTTCTGGACCGCTGTGCTCTTCGCCTAGAAGCTAAAGCTGTGCGTCTTAAGCTCGAAATTTCATCAGTCCACCAATAAGTTTGGCGTCTCCTACCAGGCGGCTTGCGTAAAGGCATCGATGATTCACATGCCTTGTATAGAGCTTTCATTATTTTCGCTACCATTTGTTCCAGAGAGTGACGGTCCATGTGCTCAGCTGATTCCGGCGTCACTCCAGCTAACCCAGCTCTCCACGACTCCACCAGCTTGTCCTCGTCAAGTTTTGACGTGTTCCAGCGAGGGGCAGGGCGACCACCACCACTTTGCTTTTGTTTCTCATCTGTAATTTCAAACAGGATGTAGTTATGGTCGCTGGCTGTATAGTCCTCTAGAACCCTCCATCCCTCTACCTTATGCGCCAGACATTCAGAGACCAGAGTAATGTCTGGGATCGACATTCCAAAACCAGCTCTTCGGTACGTAGGTGTCATTCCCCTATTCATTACCAAGAGATTTAGCCTAGAGGCCATCTCTAAGGTATATTTTCCTCTTGAGTTCTGAGTCTGCATCCCCCACTCCAAAGCCCTAGCGTTAAAATCCCCGGCGACAACAAATGGTCCATTCAGAGCGCGAAGGGCATCCTCCAGTTTATCTAGCTTTTCCCGGAATTCTCGAATGGGGTCATTCGGCGAGAAATAACAGCTCACGAGAGTCATGTCCCGCATCGCTATCCACACAAAGCCATCTCCAGATCCCGTTGCAAGCACTTGTATAGCCCCACCGTCGGCATTCCAGATCGCAGCATAGCCTGAGACATCCACATACCAAGCTGGATCATCCTTAATTTTATATGGTTCACTAATCACGACAACTTGAGCGTTTTTTTCCAAAGTCATCTGCGTTAGGAGGCTATCTGCGGCTCGGCATCTCTGTAGGTTGCCCTGCAATATTCTAACCATTTTGGAACTTGACTCTTGCTTCTGCCAATGCCTCTCTAAAGCATTGACAGTCTTTAGAACCCTGCTTATGCTTAGAGAGGTTTGGACCAAATTTTCCTGCACATAGCAAACAATTCCAGTCAGGAGCCGGACAGTTTGAAGACAAGTGTCCTATTTGACCGCATTTCCAGCAATTTTTGCTGCGGTCTGGTCCTTTGCAATCCCGTCGTGTGTGGTTATAGCCATGACATTTAAAGCATTTTAGTACTTCAATACGTCTTCTGATAGCTGATGAGATCCAACCGATTTTTATGTTTTTCTTTTCGAGAGTCTTTAAGGCCAAAGTTTCGTCGAGCTCGACGATTGCCTTTTTTTGACCGCGGATATTTGTTGGCAACATTGCAACACTGATTGAAGCAGGCTCTATCTCCGGAAACTCGCGTTTGATTGCCTGTATCACCTCCTCCTCGGTGGTCAGCGCATCTAAGTCGAAAAACTCTAGTTTTGCGCGGGGAAGAAGTGATCGGACTTCCCCTTTTTGTCCAATGGCGTTTCTGATAGCCTGCTCGAACTTGCTTTCGTCCTTGGTGTCTAGCAGTTCCAAGAGAAGACCCCCCTGTGCGGTCATCCTGATCCGACGAATATCAGTTCCTGACTCTTCAGGAGTTACGCCATTTCGGACTGCACGAAGCATATCGGAATAGGAGCATCCCGTTGTTGGGTTGACAACGATAGCTCTATTTCTTGGTTTCTTTCTTTTAATTCTTTTCCGTTTTGTTTTCTTAGGATCCGGCTCCTTTTCATTTTTATCATTTTCCTGAGATATGATTTTAGTGTTTCTTTTTTTCCTTGAAGAGACCGTTTCCCATTCACCTCTTTCCTCGCGAGGTCTCTTTGTCGAGGAATTAGTAAGTTCTGACTCCGGACTCGACCTTAATCTTTTGCCTTGATTATGAGGTGTTTGACTCTTGTCTTCTACATTTGTAGAAGCCGCGGTTGCAACTCTATTCTCCAGTTCCGCCCCAGCTTTTCGCCAGCTGATTCTGCAAGAGCCTATAACATCAAGTGCTTCTTCCAATTCAATTAAACCCGTCTTCACATGTTGTGAGATATTTTTTTTGTATCCTAGTGGCTGCTTTCATCTTTTTGATTATTTCCTGACATTTAAGAATCATTTCGTCCTCTTTCCGTTGCATTTGCGAGATAAACTCATGCTTCGGGGAAGACGATTTGGGTAGATCGTCAGTTACAGGAGTCATGCACTCACTTTCCTGTTGCTCTTCAGCAGTCCTCTCATTTACAATAGATGGTATTGGAGGAGTTCGCTGGATTTTGCTCCTCTTAGCGAAAGGGTCATCTTCTTCATTTTTGTTTTGGTTTTTTTTTTAAATTTTTAAACTCCATATTTGTTCCCACGAGCTGGGACGATGTAGACGTCACTCTCCCGGGTGACGCCCTTTCCGGGAGAGAAGGGTCTTATTTACACAAGGGTGGCCCAGGTGCCCTTGAGGTTTTAATGACACTCTGTCAGATTTTTATAGAGGTTTCTTCCTCGTGGCTGGCCAATAAAGGCAAGCCCCCGGTCACTATCGACACGACGTTCCCAGACCGCGCCTTGTCTGAGTCGTTGAGGTGAAGATAGTGATTTACGGTATGAGAGAGTGGTGGCGCTCACACACTCACAGCTAGGACACCCCGAGCCGCCAACCTCGGGAGTACCAATATGTACCCGTCCTGGGGAAGAGAGAAAGAGTAGAAGAACAAAAGAAAGAAATGAACAAAAACAAACAAACAAACAAAACAAACAGACAGACAAACAAACAAATAGACAAACAAATAAACAAATAAATAAATAAATAGGTAAATAAATAAATAAATAGGTAAATAAATAAATAAACAGATAAATAAATAGGCAAACAAGTAAACAAACAGATAAGACAAATAAAAAAAAAAACAAAAACAAAATAAAATAAAATAGGCAACCAAGCCAACCACGAACCCCCAAGAAGCCCGCAACCAAGGCGACAGATAAGGAGGTGCAGAGCACCGCCCACCGCTCCCCCCAAGCACTCCGACACAGGACCCCCTCTTTCACAAGAACGTCCACCTCCCAGCTCGATGGAAGGGGTATAGTAAGATGAATGACCCGAAGTCGAAAAAAAAAAGATCAAAATATAATAAATACCTCGAATTCCCATCCAAAAATATCCGTATTAAAGAAGGATTAAGCAATAGTTAAATACGATAACTTGAGCTCCGGGCAGAAGAAAAGTCTGTACCCAGGCGCAAGTCCTCGTCGCACGAGACCCACCATCAATCAGTCGAACAGAGCGCAAAGAGCTCAACAAAACGGTGCAACAACCAAGGCGACACCACCAAAAAGGCCAAAGATATCCCGCAAAAAGGCAAGAGCGATCAGCAGCACGTCCACCCAGTTCAACCGAACTCATCAATTTCTTTTGTTTTAGGTTAATTGATTTGACTATTTACAAATCATATATATATATACGTAACTCCGATATATTTATATAAATAAACAATACAGATGTGTGCATAATTAATATAATCATATTGCTTATTAATCAATAAACGAATAAATAAATTATTTATAATTGTTTAAATGGAATTTTATTATGGTATCGTTATCAAAATGAAATTAATTATTTATTATTTTTGATTGTCATTAACGGTTTTGTTTGATTAATTATAATAAATAGGAAAAAAATATAAAAAAGTCTATAAATATTTATATATGTATAAGTAATTATATATAATTTCAAGATAAACAAATCTTTGATTTTGTACAAAAAGTACGAAAGGAGCGGTACTTATCAAGTAGCCGCCTAAGCGGTATAAAGATGTCCTATGATCAGTAAAACGGGTCGTCTCAACCATGATCTTGATTTTCTTGATGGGAGCCGCTACTTTTATCAAGTAGCATACCAATTTTGATCCCGGAGGCTGTGTGGTCTTCGTCCCATAGACCCCATTCCCATGGCAGGCCCGGGACTTGAACCCGGGAGAATGTGAGTCAACGGCATTGATATATTTTTAAGATAAAATAAATTTTCAAATTCATAAATTAAAGTTTGAGTTTTTATTACAATTTATTGTAAAAACAAAAATTAAATTTCATCCACCGATGAAATTTTTTATTAAAATATTATTATAAAATAAATAATAAATTATAGAATAGATGGAAAACTCCCGAATTTCCTACTGTAAATTAATTTATACACAGCCATTAAATTCAAGATATTTTATAAATTAGTACATAAAGTTCAATTTTGTATAAATTTATGTAAATATATAGTATTTTACTAATGTTATATATTTCTATATATATAAGTGTGTTTTATACCAATATTAATTGATAATTTAATTAAATAAAATGAAACGGATTGTCTTTTTTATAGCTCATGTCTGGCTTTGTCTGTAAAACTCGGTTGTTGTTGTTTTGTTTTATTTATTTATTTATTTTTTGTTTTTAACGATTTCCAATGAGACAGCGTCAACCTAACGGTTGACTTAATCTAAATAACCATTTAGTTGCTTTTGACATCGCCTTTAAATGGATATGGAATGGCCCACGACGAAATGAAGGGAATGTGAGTTGGTGTGTCTCCCCGCGTTGCACATTCTTTCACCAATCAAACTGTTTCAAATTTTTGTCTCCTGAATTTATTATTTGTACTAATGACTTCCATTTTATACTTGGAAGATTATATAAATATCAATCATTAATAATTTCTATTTACGTTTAAAAATATTAATCTTAGTAATTTTTGAATTTTTATTAATATTTTATATAGGAAATTTCAACTCCGCCACCACCATTTATCTAGTTACTGTCAGATAAACTGTCCTTGCAATTAGATTGGTCATAAATTCTCCACACTAATTGAACAGCTTTTGATGAAGATTAAATTAATTCATTTGAAAAGCTTAGTATTTGAACTAAAATATTTCTTCAGTTGGTAATTAATTAGTAGCGAAATATTAATTAATCTTGTTTGATATTATCTTTAAAAAAATTCAATTATTATTTTCTCTTTCTATAATATATGTATATAAAATACCTTCTACTTTCAAATAATTTTAAAAAACATAAATTAAAAAAAATAGTCATAAAAAATACAGCCCTTAAACGTAAGTAATTAATGCACTGAAAGATAGAAAAGCATGGATTCGGATTTGATTACAAAATATTATTAAAATAAATATTTTTAATTTTATTTTATTTATAATATTTTGTATTTAAGGAAGCGCCATTTTTCTATTATTAAAATTCCTATTTTAAATTAAGGATAAACTAACACCTTGATAAACAAGTTGTAGAAAATAAGGGCTATTTGGTTAATGGAAAGTTAACTTGGACTGATATATTTTTCGTTGGCATTCTTGACTATTTGAGCTATATGGCTGAAAAGACATCACTGAAGGATACTCTAATAAAAAAGCCTTGGTTGAGAAGGTTAACTCTCTTCCAGAAATTAAAGCTTGTATTGCTAAGAGACCAAAATCTGATTTTTAACATTTATTTTGCTTCCAATCACTACTTATTTTCATCAGCTTTTAATCCTAGCTGAAAAATCATAAATTTCAATATTTTTGGAATGAATTATTCGAATATTTTCACAGATATTCTTTATATCCAATATGTAAAATGTTATATCTATATATCCTGTATGTGTCTAAAGGTAATGCAATCCTGAATTTAAAAACTAATAAAGATTATTTTTACCGAGGCTGAAACCAATATAGATCGATTTTTCTTTATAAATATTATCTATGGTGTGATTTAAAAAAAAATCCTTAGAGCGGTTTAATATCTCAAAAATATAAAAATGTATTGATATAGTTGGTATACCTGGTTCACAGAGTCATATATATTCTATATACAATTTTTGCTAGTATAATAAGAAATATATATATATTACAAAATATAATATAAAATAAATTAGAAATTATTTCACAAATCAGTGGTTTATGACTATAAAAGTATAAATATATATATATATATATATATATAATTATTTTAAAAGAACAAATACATGTTAAATTTATAATTTTTGGAACTTATTAATTAAATCATATTCTTTATATCTATGGATATTATATTTCCAATTATTATTTCTTTGAATAATTGTAAATATCAAAAGAAAAATTGATTTCATTAAAATTGACGGTAATCTGAAATTGATTGGCAGGCTTTCTTATTTTGTTGATAAAGTTTCCAATCTCTACTAGAACCAAAATTTGACAGTACACAGAAAATCGAAAAAAACTAAATAAAAGAATCTGCTATTGAATTCTTTTTTCTTCATTCCCTCGCAAATAAAGAATTATACAAATATTGTTTCGAGATTTAGTCAAAATAAAATAAATCGAGTTCGTTGATTTGGAAATAATCTTTATAACAGGAAACTTTTCTCATCTCGTTTTACTTTTTATTTCTCTCTTTCTCTCTCTCTCTCCCTTTTTCATTCCCTTGGAAATAACTGGCATGGCTTGGGGAAGAAATCAGAAAAGTTAGTTGCCTTGGCAAAGTTAGCACCTCCTTTGCAAAAAAAAAAAAAAAAAAATACTTTAAGCAGAAAAATGCATACCTAGAAAGCTTTCTAATTCCTTACTTATTTAGCTTCTATTAACACTTGGAAACTTTTTACTAAAATAATGTAAGTAATTCACAATTTCATAATTTTTTCAATGTTCAATTTAAATAAAAGGCAAAAACCGTCTTGACCTACAAGATAAAAATTAAACTAATAAAAAACTTCTCCATACAAGTTATAAAATGACAAATGTACTCTTCTATTTATTTAATTGAAATATTATAATAAGTAATATATATTACATTAAATAATTGTTTTTAGAATATTTTTTCATTAAATAAAAATATTTTTATGTTATTTCACCTAATATTAAATTGTTTTATACGAGTATATATATATATAATATCATGAATTCAAAAAAGCAGATGATAAGGATTGCATGATCTCTATGCATCATTAAACATTTTTAGAAAAAACAATAACCTTCGAGTGACTTTAATTTAGATTTTTCAATTGTCTTTTTATTTTTTTCTACATTGGAATTATATTCTGAAAAAAACGAATTATTAATTTTAAAAGAATTATTTTGTTTAATTTATTAAAAATACTAAAAATAGGTAAATTCTATTTTATATCTATGCATGTGGAAAGTTCTTGGCCTCAGTAACCACATTTCTCCAAGTGTCCCTATTCTGATCCACAACCATCTAACCCCTACCCTTTCCCATCTCTCTTATGTCCCTACTCCCTTGCTCGCCTTCGGCGTACAAATTCATAAGATTTATACTGGCATTATTTGAAAATTTTGCATTATTTGGACGAATCCGGAAAACTTAGGTTCAGCAAAAAAAAAAATTTTTCCGCAGAAAAATTTTGGTGTTTAGCCCTCCCCCCTTCCAAAAAAGTCTATATTCGCCCCTGGTTGTATGGCTTCAATTACTGTTCTGCATCGGGGGGCAAAAATCCTAGAGCTGGTCTGCTTTTCAGCATAATGTATAACAATTTATTTAAATTAATAATTTTGGTAATTAAAAAAATACATGAATAAATATATTTTTTGTTTATATTTTATTTTTTGTAATCTTTTTTCCATTAAACTAATGATAATTTCTTTTTTTAATTGACTAATCATCAGCATTACGAAGAGAATGATTGCCGCAACATTTAATTTTTTTTATACATATATGCATATCAAAACTACCTTCAGTTGAAATAAAATATTATTAAATAATAAATTTAATGAGTTTTTTCTTCATGAGAAAATTTTTGCTCACATAATTTTCCTCAAAAAAGGCCCAAAATATGGCGGCTGTGACGTCAGATAAGCGACAAGTTTTAGTCGAAATGTTCACTCCCTACCTCCCTGGTCCCTTCATACATTATCCACCCACCGCGTTCTTGTTCTTCTAACGTTTCCCAATTGATTTCCCCACAAATATATTTTTCGCCATTCTTTCCTCTCCCATTCTAGCCACGTGCAGCTTCTCGATTTCATAACCCTAACTATGTCTGGAGATGCATAGAGGTCGTGCAATTTCTCGTTATGCAGTCACCGACATTCCCCGGTGACTTCATCTTTCTTTGGCTCAATTGGCAATCCTATTCTCAAATACTCTAAATTTACTCTCGTCTCATAAGGTATAATTCTATTTTTATATGAAATATTTATTTATTTAAGTAGTTTTATAAAATAATTCCAACGTATGACATGTATGTTAACCATCCATAATCATCCCTAAGGCTGAGTATTCTATCATTTTATACCTTTATAGAATACCAGGTGAAATCTTATAAATTTTTATCTTTTCAACTACAGTTAATATTCTTTCAGAATAATTGAATGCTATAGTATATTTATATGTATATGTAAATTTCGGTTATCTACTCTGTCAATTATTTATTCGCAAACAATGTATACTTACTTAGGTGATAAATTTAATGTGTTTTACTGGTATTACGCTTTAAGCATAACAATCGCCATCTCTGGCTCTGGTATTCACCAAAAATGAATCCTGTAAGCTGACTGGATGATATAAAAACTTAATATTCGAATAAATGGCCGTTGATCTCTCTATTTATTGGGTTGAGAATAAAAATAAGAGGCGATAAAAAAGGCAAATGGATTTTAAATATTAATGTAGCAACTGATATTTGTAGCGAATGAAAGAGCAGATTGAATGTCTAGAGGACATGAAATATTTCTATTAAGAATATATAATAAAAATAACATTATAAAGTAATAAATATGAAAAAATGTATGAAATTACATCCGTGAATTAATTAACTTTTTTTTTATTAATTCTTATTTATAATAGTTAATCAATTATAATTTGACCACTAAATAACTCGAAATTCCAACGAACAATTTTTTTCACTTATAAAAATTAAATACCTACATGAAAAATCAAATTTGAATTAAATACCAATTTCAAACTATGTTAATTATAATATTATATTTTATTAATTAAAAATGTTTATCTTGAAAAATGATTCTTTTACATTTAGAATAAATTTATTTGAAAATAATAATTAAAAAAAATATTGACGAATACAACTAAATAGATTTGATAAATTTATTTAATTCATTTGTACTATATATGATTGTTCTTCTTCAATTCTATGTTTAATTACAAAAATTAAAAATTATAAATTAATATTAAAATAACAAATGTTAATTAAAAGCACTTCTAATTTCGAGTGTTTACATATAACCAGAAATGTTGGAGAATATAATTTTGAAATATTAAAATATTAATAAACAAATCGGAGATTTTACATTTACATCGAGCTTATAATGTCACATTACTTTCATAATTTCATTCATTTTTTTAATTATGAATAGAAAAATAAAATTTTAAAACTTATTTGTTTGACAAAACATTAATTACTATAATAGTGTTTATAATAATAGTGAAAATAATTAAATTTCTTATCATTCCACATATTAGTGTTAGAAGGTTATAATTTAGCATATGAATATATTTTTATTACTTAAATAAACAATATATAAATATATAAATTATAAAAGTAAATTTTAAGAAATTTCTTTATAGACTAATATTAATATTAATTAAAATTGATAATGATCAAAATTTATTTATTATTTATTATTATATATTTATTTATTATTCAATTTTTGATACCCTTTAATCATTGTTATAAGGCGCCACAGGGTATGAGATAGCGTAGCTGGCTCACAGTCTCGTGGTCCCGGTTTCATGTCCTAGCAAGTTATTTTCCCTAGAAGGGGTTTATGGGACGGAGTCAACCCAGCCTCCGGATTCAAAATTGGGAAGCTACTAATAAAAAGTAGCGCCTCCGATCAAGAAAATCAAGGTAAAGTTGATAGGTCCCGTTCTACTGATCATAGGACTCCTAATTGGTATAACAGACTAGGTGTTGTCCTTGCACGAATAAGTCAGAGGTTTTTATTTATTTTTTTTTAGTCATTGTTAATTTGTCATTGAACTTTGTTATGACAATATGTATTATGAACAATTTCTGACTAGTGTTCAAATTTTTTTTTTTTAAAAGTTAAGTTCTTTTTTACTATTTTTAAAGTTTTATTTCTTAAACTTATTTTCAACTATACTTTATATATTTTTTTAAATTTTTTTTATGAGATTTGAACTTTGAATTTCCTGCTCAGTAGCTTATCACTATATCATTGAATAAACGAACATTTTTATAATATACCTTATTTTTAAATTAATTTCATATACCTAGAAATTGAATATAGTTATACTTATTAAGTATTATTGTGTAAAAAAAATAATAATATATCAATATTTGTTATCTTGTAATGTGAATATGAATCTCAAAATAGAATACTAATTACTTTTCCCAAAAAATGAAAAAAAAACAAACAAATGTTACCCAATTACGAGAGTTGTCAATTAAAAGACTGAAACGCTTTGTTTAAAGCTGAAGATTGTATTTATTAGATGAATGGATACATTGTATTTAGAATCTTGGGGTGGTTTGGGGTTGATTGTTCAAGCTTGAAGCAAATTGAAAAGGTGGAACTTCATTTAGCATACACCAATTGGGAGGGTAAAAATCCTTTAAATCCTATCCACCTTGACACCAAAACAAAGAATCTCCCCGAAATTTATAGTTCATATTTAAACTGCGTTCTAGCCCATTTAATGTTAAGTAAAATTGGACAACTTAAATTCTAAAATTGTTTAAAAGAGGTGTGTATAGTAATCTATTAATATTTATTGTTTTAATTTTTAGAACAAGGGTAAACAAACTTATGGGTTAAAATGTAAATTATAAAGTTTGTAAACAGTTTATTAACTCTTTTTTTATACATTTTTATATAAACTCCTACTTTCAAGAATTATGAAAAATTTAATGATTATCAATTACCAACAAAATTTAGTAATTATATGGTAATAAAAAAATAATTTATATAATTGTAACGTTTCCAAAAACATAGTTAACATGTATCTTGCTTTTATTAAAGATATTTTTTGGTTCTGTTTAGAATGTTTTAATTGAGATTTGGGATCTAATCTTATTTTAACTAACTTATATAATTATTTGATTTGTTTCTATCTCTCTAAATACTATTTTGTAAACTTTTTGTCACCTTAGGAAGATTTTAACTCTCATTCTCGATTTCATTTTCTTTGAAACTAAGCTATATTCTTAGCATTTTTATGATTTAAAGAATGCATAGCTGCTCTTGTGGTGCATAAAAAAGGCTTATGTATGTGTTATTTAAAAAGTTTTACAACTTGTTGTGGTGTGTGTGTGGTTTTTCATTAAATACAATCCCCCATTTTTTACTATTATTAATATTAGTAGTGAATATCACTGAAAATATAAATAAATTAAGAAATTCCATAAAATGCATGCGTCCTAAAATGTTGATGAATATAAAAACAAAGACAAAAATTTGCATATTAAAAATAATTTAAAGATAAAAATTTGACGACAGTGAAAACAAGCATTAATAATATTTTATTAATTAAAATAATATTTTTATTATAATTAAAATTAAATTAATTTAATATAATTATAATCTCTAATCCAATTTGTGATTTTCCATCCCAGTGTATTTTGTTTTATTTTATTACATCTCGTTCCAGTTCTGTAATTAAATTCTTTTATCATATTCTGATAAAAAACAAATAAATTGCGCATTCTTTCAATGTCTGATCTTAACCGCATTCGTTATTAATCATTCATTTATAAATATTGTAAGAAATTTATATCTAAATCATTTCATTTTTATTTATCAAATTATTTAAAATTAATTAATTATTTTAGTTTTTAAATATAATAAGAATATAATATAAATATAATAATAATAATAATTTTTATTTATACTTACTATATTTTGATAAATACAAACGATTATTTTTTCCTAATCTTAAGACCGATTATTTGTTTTACTTTTTTTTTCTTTTTGGTTATTAATGATTTATTATGATTAATTAGATTAAATTGTTTTGAAAATAAAAGCAATCGATGTATATTCTTCATCAATAAATATTATTATTATTATTATTATTATTGTAAAGCTACTTTCTATCAGAGAGTTTATAATATAAAACAAGCTGACCTATGACTTATTGACCCATTTAATCTAGGTACAGATCTTTTTTAGATGATGTATGAAGCCGCAAGTTGATCAACTGTAAGTTATTCCTTTAAAAAACAATCATATACCAAATGTTCTAAGATAACTTATAGATTTAAAAACTAAATTGAATTGATTTGAAAAACAAAACAAAACAAAATATAATTGAATAATTTAATCAGATAAAAATAATTAATATGACACCTGACTAATAAAAGTAAAAAAGAGTCCATATCTCTTCGTTTTATTTTATTTTATAAATATTTAAAAAAACAAAAACAAAATGGTTGTAGATATATTATGGTACACATGTTTCAATAAAAAATCATTATCAACTGATCTATTTGCAAGATAACTTAGCCTAAATTATATTTTTGTTAAATGAAATATGGCCCTTATCTTTCTTTTAGTGTATTTTTGAAATTAAATAAGTTAAGTATGCCATCTGATAACCTTCAAAGGTCAATTTATCGATAGAATAAAAATTTAAATTGTTTTGTTTTTTTCCCCCAGTGGTGGAAAATAATTTTTTTTTTAAATTCTTCAACTGTTTATTTATTATCTTTCGAATGTTAAAAGCCATTTCAAAAATAATCTTAATAACAATAATAATTTTAGTAAAAATTAATTCTATTGTTTAGACTAATGAGACAAAAATAAATAAATAAACAAAATATATATTATAAAATTAATTTTTAAATTGTTCATATATAAATGCAATATTTAATTGAAGCATAGAAACATATTACTAATATTAGATAAAATAAATATAAAACAAAAAATAAAAATACTATACCAAATTCAGTCAAATTATAAAATTGCAATTGCAAATAAACTTTTCTTATGAAATTTTTTTGAGTCTCTTCTAGTTTACGAGATAAAAATTATTAAAATAAAATTTTTTTAAGTTTTACAGATTAGTAATGAACGTCGAAATGTACCATTCAGTAATGTTTTATTGACTTATTTACTAATTATTCACTTATAAAAACAGAAAATTAGTGCGCCCTCTGGTAATCAAACGGATAAAACATGCAAGCTAAATAAAATTTCAATGGATTTATATGCAAATTTTAATAATTTTTATCTCGTAAACTAAAAGAGGCCCAAAAAAATTTCATAAGAAAAGTTTATTTGGAATTGTAAAAGGAACCCACTGGTACAGTATTATCCAAATCCACGAATATGCGTTTAATTGAATAATTACTAAAATTCATATTGAATATTTTAATTTAAACGCAATGAATAAATTATTTTTTTCTTTAGAATTAAAATATCTGACAATATTAAATTATAGACTCTTTAAAACTTGATTCTTTCCATTGATTTAAAAATGAATCCCTTTTATATTGAAATAAAAAATAATGAATAAACCCATCAAACACTTGCAAAAAAATATAATGTCAATACTCACCTTTATTACAATCTAAACTCGAATAATAAACTATCAACTGATATTTATTTTTCTTTTACCATCATCACCACGTATTTATTTAATCAGAGTAGTAGTACGAAAAGAAAAAGAAAAAAAAAGAAAACTAATTAAACTCTTTGTTCAGTTAATTGTAGAGGTCAACCAAAAAAAAATAAGCCGATGTTTTTCATTGAAAGACAAATAAATATTTGTATCTACTTCAGTCAACTTTTTAATACACTTATTAATAAGTATTTAATTTATTACACTTAACAGAGAACTGGAGGGGGTCCTGTGAGTTTTTTTTTATCATCCACAGAACTTGAATCTCTTAAAACTCACTCTTTACATTTATATACGAGTAATTTATTGGCTAGTCGTTGTAAAATATGAATAAATAAAAAGAAATAAAAGGGTTTTAAAAACTTGAACCGTAAATTAAACATTTAATTTATCTACTAAACATATACGACTAAATATTGACATATATGTATGTATAAATAAATTTTATACTAAAAGAATTAGAGAAACATATAAGACAGAACAAAATGTTTTTAAAATTTATCATGCATTTTAAATATATACTATTTTATGTTCATTTTTTGATTTTTACTAATTATCAATCTGGTTAGTTGTATTAAATTATCAATATATTAATTGACTGTTAATTTGTTTTATTTCTAGAAAAAATTCACAAAATCTTTATTTATCTTGAATTGAATTGATTTGAAAAGAGTAAATTGGATATTTTAATTAAATATAGATCAGAAAAGGATTTAATTTCATTCTTATGTTAGGAATAGTGGGAGGAAGATGGGGATTGCAGCAAAAAACTTTTGGATTAAATGCATAGTAAAATTAATATTAAAAGAGAGAGAATATAATATTTAATATCAAAGAATATTTTATAAAAATTTAATTTTCATCCTGTCATTAAAATAGAGAAATAATATTTTGCTAGATTTTTATTGAATATAAAATTATTAAATTATTATTATTATTATTTAAAATTGTGTAGTTAAAATTTTTTAAAAGTGTCATTGTCCTTAAATAAGAATATGGTTTTTGTCATTTAGAAAAACAATTCTTCGATTATTTCCATTTAAATTAGGTTTGAAAATCACTTCCGTTTCTCTTTTCCGTTTTTCCAGGACAATAACAAATAACTAAACCCATTGGAAATGACATGGGCCAATGGCAGGGAGTGATAGTTTTTTATTTTATATATATATATATATAATTATATATAAAAACATCGTAAAAAGAAAGCCCATCAATTGACTAAACATTTAATCGATTAGGTGCACCTTAAAATACATTTGAATGGAGGATAGATAGGTATATACATATCCATTCAAAATAAATATTCATATTAAACAAGAAAATTGAATAACAATCTCTATAGACTAAATATTAATTAATTATTAACCTTAATTAGAAATCTTATATTACTAGTTAAAATACATAATGTATTTTTAATTTATGTGGGTTGAACACATAAAATGAATTATTTTAAATAACCTATGTATATGCATATGGACAGACGAATGCATGTAGTATCGAAGAAATTACAGAAAACTATATTTCAGTTGTAAAGAGCTTGTCAAAATTATTAACAAAGGGAATCAAAATTAAAATATATAAAACAATTATTTTACCGGTTATATTATATGGGTGTGAGGCATGGTCTATGATCCTGGGAGTATTTTAGAATAGGTTTCTTCCCAGCATTTATGGGCCAAAGAAAGATGAGATCACTGGGGAATGGCGGAGACTGAATAATAGTCTCTATGCATTTCCAGACATAGTTAGGGTTTTAAAATGGAGAAGGCTGTGATGGCCAGGGTATATATATACGTGACTAGAATGGGAGAAGAAAGAATGGAGAAAAATATATTTGTGGGGAGACCGATTGGGAAATGTCCACTTGGAAGACCAAGGACGCAGAAGGGAGGTGAGAGAGATGGGTTAGGGTAGGAGTTGCATGGTTATAGCCCAGGATAGGGACACTTGGAAAAATGTGGTTGGTGCTTCCAAAAGTTTCGAGTTCCGTAGAGCCACAGAAATAGATAGATAGATAAAGGGGTATTATGATTCTTATATTAAAATTTAATTTTGTAATTTTTTTTCCTGAACAAAAATGAACTTAAATTATTTAGTATTTTAATTTTAGTTTGGGTTTCAACCCTTTGCACTCGTATTTTTGTCTGAGAAGAGTACCTACCAACTCGGAATTTTTTTTCATACTCGATTAGAATAAAATTATTTTTATGAGAACATATTACTTTTCAACTTTAAGGTTTGATGGTTCAAATCTCAAAATACAAAATTTTCATCCCTGTTTACAACCCCTTGAACAGAAACAATGAAAATCAAATATTTAATATTGAAATATTTATTTTTTATTTATAAAATGGTCATCTTGTAGATGAATACCGATAGCTAATGAACATATTGATATATTTTATGATCCACTTTCTGACATATTTTTACCTACAAAAGATAAGATACATGCGGCGATAAAAGAGCTAGAGATACAATGTCCCCTGTACGGGGACATACGAGCGCAACGGTAAAACGATGAGTGCAAAGGGTTAAATTTGACAAAACTTTTTTCTTTTATATTTCTGTTTATTTCACAATGGTAGATAAGAGAACTTCAAATTTATTAAAGATAAATTGAATTTATTCAAAAAAAGAAAAAATATATTTTAAAAATGTAAATAATAATTATTAGATTTTTTGTTGAAACTATTTATTTATGTATGTAAATGTTTATACATAATTTTTGTGAAACTCTTCCCTGGTAAAGTCAGACGATGAGTCTTTTATTCTCTTCTATCTCAATACTTTCAATATGAACACATTCTTTAATGCAGTTTATATTTCGTTTCTATTCTCTTGGTTCAATAATTTTACATCTAATATTAAATATAGAACATTTATGAAAAAAAAATAACTTCGTAAAGGTAAAAAAATGGTAATGTCACACTTCGAGAGAAACTTTTAAATTCTATTACCATTAAAGATTTATAAATATTTAAGAGATTTTGAAAGAAACACTTAGATTTTGATATTAGATCAATTTATAATGATCAAAATTCATAGCCCGGTGAAGATCACTTGAAGAATTCGCTTTGAGATTAAATAGAAACTTATCATAAACTTTGCAAAGTGTCATTAGCAGATTTCGTGTCGTTTAAATAATTTAAATATAAATCAACGCGATGTCAATGCATTCTAACACACAAGAAAAAACACCTTTCAGGCACAGGGAAAAAATGGATTTTCTAATAATGCTTGTGCCTGGGATATAATCTAATTCATTTGCATTTAAAATACTAAAAAAAAAATTGTAATTGTAAATTGGTAAAATGCGTCAAAGAAAAAAAAATGAATATAAGGAAATTTCTATTTAAATTGTAAATGAGTGTTTATGTGGTGGCTATCTGACTAACATGGATGCTGAAACAAGACTGGTATTTGACTGATATCAAGAAGGAACGACAAAGGGCTAACTCACCCTTAAAGTCGGAAGAAAAAAAAATGAATACGAATTGAATATGGGAGGACATTCAAAGAAATGGATCAGTGAAATAACAACTCGGGAATGATATACAAATAAAAGAAAAAAGATCCATCGGAGAAGAAAGAGCCGATAGAGAAGCAATGGACTCTAAATAAAACTACTGGTGAACCATTTTCAGAGGACGATGTTTCCGAAAAGAAGCCATCTAGAAAGACATTGACTTCAAAAAGCGACAATTCATAATTTGGGTCATTTGGGTAGTTTAAATTTATGATAGATAAAATAAAACATACACATCAAAAAAAAAAAAAAGATAACACTAAAAACGGTTATTTATGATAATTGATATTAAAACAATCGTCAATTTAGGAACAGTAAGAGATATATTTATTTTGAAATAGGATTGTGGGAAAAAACAAAATATTCTACTCAGGTCTTTAGGCAAACAAGCATGTGAGTTGAATGAATGAACAATCGATCATATTCAAAGGCGATCTAAATCAATTCAAGGACGTATTGCACGTATTTTGACATTACCTCATATATGATAATTGAATTTATAAAATATGACAGCGAAAACTATTAAAATTAATAAACTATTTAATTAACTTACTGAAAAACTAGCAGTACTATCAAGATTATATTTTTAAATTATCCACTATCTTATCTATCTCTATAAAAATTATTGACAGAAGTAATCTAATTATTCTGAGATAGCTCCATCCTATTCCTATCCTCTCCTAATTCCCTCACGTGTACATTTTTATTGTTCAATTAATTCACAGATCAAATTATAATAAAATAAATCTTATCTCAATTTAAAACTAGAAACAAGACATTTAGAAGACTATTTACAAAATACAAAACAGTAAAAATATATAAGTAGTACATATTATTTCTAAAAATTAAAGAATTATAAAGAATAATTTGTTTTTCAAAAAATAAAATATAATAAAACTGGTTCTCTTTTGACTGAATTAATTAACTCTTCAAAAAATAAATGGATTTTGTACATGTTGGATAATAATTAAAAAAAATATAATTTTAAATTAAATACGATAAGTTTAAATATTATTGTAATTTTTTTTATGTATTATTAATGAATATTATAAAAACTTTAAAAAATAAATGAAAAAAAGGATTTATTTTTTTTATTTAATATAAAATCACATTGAGAGAAATTGCTTTATCAACAAACAACTCTACATATTTTTCTATTTTTCAAATAAATAATATTTTTAATCTAAAAATTTTATTTGTTTATTATCTTTTTATCTAAATTATTTCGCTGATTTATTTTTCTATTTTTTTAGATTCTGCCCATGCATTCTTTATTAAAATTCTATTAGCCATTGTTTTTTTCTTATTTCTCTATAAATTACACAAATGGCCTTTTCGCTGAGTTAGAATCTCCAAAAATAATAATAATAATAAAAAAAAAATTAACTTTGATTTGATTATAAGCTCAGTTATTTATTCCTTTAAATATACTAATATATTAATTATAGTTGAAAAATAAATACATATATTTTAAATACTCTCAAAAATTAAAAATTAAGAAAACTACTTACACTTTAATGTTGATAATTCAAATGTTTTTTTCTTTAATAAAATGTTTTATTTTATTTTTCTGTTACCATTAACTAGTAGTAAAAACTTTGAAATTAAATATATATTGTTAAATATTAATTAACATAGAAAAGTGTTGTTCAACGGTTTTAAAATTTTTAAATACCATTCTGATTCCCAAATATTGTTTTTTGAAAATATGTATTCAAAAAGAAAAAAAAAGGTGTTATTTTGTGTATAAATTTAGAAATAGACAGCTATTTAGAGATACAAAAGAATAAAACAAAATTAATTAGTATTTATTAGAGAATAAGTCTCTTGCGTTCCTCTAATTCCATCTGTCACTTAAATATCCATTATTAGAGTCAGAAATAAATAAGTGCAAAGTTCAACCTTTTTTTGGTTTAAATTAATTATTGAAAAGTATTTATTTTTTATTATTTAAGGCTTAAGAAATCAATTCTTGTTGTACCAAAGCTTAATATTATATACAGGGTTATTCAAAAAGAAAGAGCAGATTGTAAACATGTATTTTTTCTAAATTACAAAAGATGGTAACATGATTCTAACGTTAATGGAATTTTCGATGCCACTCATAAATTTGCTTATGACGCGATGGTTGTTTATTAAATTGACGGCGAAATGCTCGCTGAACTGCAATAATGGACTCTAGTTTTGCCAATTGTAGAACACAAAAAGACTTCTCCTGTGGTGTTGCTGCCATTTCACTACCAACCGTTTCTAGAATAAACAACAGCGCTAATGCGCAAAATCGGCCATGATTGGAACTTTTAACCGTACTAATAATAAATTTTAAATTTTTCTCTATCCATTAACGTTATAATCTTATTTCTATCTTTTGTAATTTGGAAGAAATAAATGTTTGAAATCTGTTCTTTCTTTTTGAATGACACTGTATATATATTTCTTATTATTTTAATATTTTAGTTTGAATAGCCATTTCAAAATTTAATGAATATAAGTTTTAATTATTATTAATTAATGATGTTTACGGATTTAATTTCTTTTTTTCTAGTTAATCAATCCAGAATACGAACCATTATGAATCTGGTTAATAATATATAATTGTATAATTCTATTTTATAATAGGAACTTCTTTTATTTATATTATTGAAAAATAAAAATTGTTATTTATATTTTTTTTTCTCCAAAACCTGCTCCGTCATCAGAGTGATATCTAATTTTGTGTTTCTTTTTTTTTCACAGGTAAGACAACTTGATTACTGTTTGAGCTTGACTTTTGACTCAGAACGTGAGTAAATATCCGCCACCTAATAAGTTTATTAATTTATTATATATACGTGAACATATTGTTTCTGGAAAGAAATCAACTCTTGCCTGTATTTTCTTTTTTTTATATTTTTTTTTTCTTTTGCTAGCATTGTATGTTTGCTAAGTTCAATGGATACTCCCGCTTCTTTTCTTGGTGCTATTAATTGATGGAGTGTTTGTTCTCCAGCAGATGAGTGCATTCATTCTCTGCCCGTGGAGACAAACATCGGCTGGCGTCCCCATTCCGCTTCTAATTGAACCTAATTGCCTTCTGGCCAGTCTGGAACAAGAGGGGGCATTGAAAGGGCCTCCAGGCCTCAACAACTCTCGATCCTTGCTGGAAGTCCCCCCACTCCTCATCCCCGAGAGATGGAAGATGACCTACTGTTCCACAACATCCCAAAGCCATCTATCTTTCTTAACAATCACCCCACTCCCTTTTATTTTTAAATATCATTTTCCAAAGATGAATAGGTCACTTTTTAAACAATTGACTAATTTTAGAAGCTTCATTATTTACTTAAAATGATGATACTTCATAGAAACCTTTCTTTCACATTGACTTTGGTTATAATAAGTTAAGTTAAGTAAAATTATAATTTAGATTAAATTAAGTAAAAATGAACTATTTCAGTGCATTTTAATAAAAAAAAAATGAACTATTTCAGTGCATTTTAATAAAAAATTACATTTTTATTTATTTCTAAGACTAACTAATGATATTCTAAACGGGACGTTTCTTTACCTTTTAGTAGCTACTGAACTCGAAAGTTCTTGACCCCAGCAATATCATTTCTCCAACTATCTCTTGCCCAACTACATTTATATATTGAGTCCAACATGTCATGTAGTATAATTATTGATTATTTCTAATAGATTTCCCTAAAAATACATTTTTCACCAATATATGAGTTTTTATAATACAAATATTTGTAATAATGAGAATTTTTACTCTTTGAAAACTATTTAAATTATTTAATTTTTTTATTTATTTGTATATTATATTTATTTATGGGATAGATGTTTGATTATATACGTGGATCATTCAATAAGTAAAGAGACAAATGGCTATAACTCAATTTGCTTTAGCTCATTTGATTCTTACGAAATTCAGGCTATTTATCAAAATAATTATCTTCCACAGTGAACTTGTCCAATCTTTCTTGCAGCTACCTAATTCCCTTGGCAAAGAATTCTTTGGATTTTGCACAGCTTCCTTAACTTCCTCATTGTTAGGAAATCTTTTCCCACGTAGGGGGTCTTTGAGTGGTCCAAACGGGTAAAAATCAGACTATAGGCAGGATGAGGTAAAACTTCCCAACCCAATTTATGAAGCTTATCACGGGCCAGCTTAGGAAGATGAAAGTAAGATGGGACAAGTGCATAAATCTGGGGGATGATTATTTTGAATTTGTAAGAACCAAACCGTTTTTGAGCCATGACTCTTGCAAATAGATTTTTGGTTGGAGGAAAAATCTCATCCTTTCCTGGTAATCTATCTACTCGTGCTGCTAAAATTTTTATACAATGGAATCGGTCAGGATTCACTACTAAATCTAAAAATTTGAAATTAAATTTTCTACATATTCTACAATATAATTGTATAACACCCTTGGCCGGTCTCTTTTCTGTAATTTACTTCCAGAATTTGTATCTTTGGCAGGTTTTAGGAATAATTGTTTAATCTCACCCTTTTGTTCTTATGTTAATTTCTGTTTAAATTAAATATTTAAGGGCGGCTGTTGTTGCTGTCTTGTTGGGTACTTCTCTTAATTAGTGCCGGTCTCTTAATTAAACATTAACATATTAAAATATCCCCTTAAATTTAACTCAACCCATTTAATATTTACATTAAACTTTTAAGTATCGTCGGGTAGTATTTTATATTATTTTTCTTTCCGAATTAGATAAATCCAAGTTTAAAGAGAAATATTATTTAGTTTTTTTATTATTATTATAATTTATATTACTTCGTATCCCATTTCAGTCTTATAAGTTGAAAAACTGTGAATTAGGAAGGCAAATTTTATTTCAAGGACATTGCGAATGCATCCATAAAAGAGATCCAAGCAGTTCAAGGTTTCATTTATATAAATGAGAGATCTTAGAGGATATTCTTGATTCGAATTAAGTAAAAATTAATTTGAAAATATCAACTTCTCCATTTATCTTTTAATCTACTCGTTATTTTCATGCTCACTCAAGGTTTTTAATTTTCCTTTTTATATTCTCTCAATTAGTTTAGACATATAAAATAATTTATTGAGTTTTATTAATAAAAAAATATATATTTTAAATTTTTTTATAAAATACAATTTGTGTCTAATTTTTTCAGAAATTTATTCAATAATTTTATAATTATTTATTTATTATTGTTATATTATTGATAATTTTCAATCAGATTATTATTTAAAATAAATAAACGACAAAATATATTAAACAATTTCAAATAATTTAAAAGAACATAAATTTAAAAAAATAGTCATAAAACATACACCCCTTAAACTTACGTATTAATGCACTGAAAGATAGAAGAGTATGGCCTGTGGATATAACACATAATATACACCTTCCATTCCAAAAGAAACCAAACTTTTTAAAAAAACAAAAAAAACAATGTACATTTTGGAACAAATCATTTTTATTAATCAATGTTTTCCCCTTCTGCATCGATACACAAATTTGCACGCTTCAACAAGTTGTCAATCGACTTCTCCATGTCCTTTATTGGAATGGTCTTTAGGACTTCGGTCGTCCATGGCTTCAATCGATGCGTGCCACTTTCCTTTCATCGCCAAATGCAGTTTAGGGAACAGATAAAAGTCGCACAGAACCAGATCTGGTGAATAGGGCGAATGATGCAAAGGAATAACGTGATTTTTGACCAAAAATTCATCTACGGGTAAAATATTACAACATATGGCATTAGTGGTACTTTTTTTTTTAAAAGTTCGGTTTCTTTTGGAATGGAGGGTGTATATACACCTGTCCTCTGTTTTACACGGAAGATTGGTTCCGAACAAAACCGTGTAAAACAAAATCTTTCCTGAATCATTTTCACTAAGGTTGAGAAAAATGTCTATGCGTGTGTGTGTATGTAGACAAGATTACGGAAAAACGGTTTTAGCTAGAATAATGAAATTTTTACACTGGTATTATTTAATATTCGTAGTTTTCTATCAACTTTTGAGAAATGTAGCTCTCTCGGAAGAGAGTCATTACCAAGTTTTGATTTATTTCCCTCTAAAGTGACCGTAAAAATAAAGATATATGTTTGATAGTTTTTCACATGATTAAAAATTGTATAAAACTGCTTTATATAGAATTTCAGCTTGAATGTACCGGAATTAATTTTTTAACACTACAAATCACGCGTAAGCACGTGACGTGGTACCATCAACAAATGGCCATACATGCGCTCGTTTAATAAATATTATTTATTAGTTTTAATTTATAATTAATTAAATTTAATTTAAATATAATATATGTGTTAATTAATCCAATTCAAATTGCGAGATAGTCGAGTAGACACACTCCAGATTTTCTTGTATTAAAATTTAATATCAATTTTATATTCCATACATGTTCAAAAATAAGATTAGTTAAGCCATTTTAAATAAATTACTATGAATACATATTCAATTAAACAATAAAATAAATTTATTTAAAATTTTAATAAAAAAATAATAAAAAAAAAAAAATTCAAAATAAAACAAAATACAGAATATATATATAATTTTTTTTTTTTATTAAATTGTATGTCATCTTTAGTTATTCTTTAGTTATTTTCATACTAAATTAATATTAATCGAGGACTTGAATAGTGTTAAGAATATATATAATAAGTAAATTTTATGCACCATACTCATTCAGAAAGAAAATTATGTTCATTCTAATTTTAGTATTAAATTTTAAGGTCCAGTGACGGATCATAGAAGATTTTAATTATAAATTCATTTATTCGTTTATATGCCGTTAAGAATGTTGCCTTCAGGGTCCTTCTATACTACACCCTTCTACAAATTATTTGAAGACGTATTAATAAATGAATGAAGTGTTTGACCTGAAAGAGGCAGTGTTTGATAAAAGCGTCGAGTTCAGCTTTAAAAATTTTTATTAGAAAAAGAAATGCAAAAGAAATCCTTTTATTACTTTTGAATGAAAATATAAAGTGAAATTGATATATATTCCTTTTTATGAAAATGTTGAAGCCATTGAAAACAGATGTGCCTGTTTGTCATTGGATTGAGAAGTTTTAATACTATAAATAATATGCTTGGTGGGGCTGTGTGGTGTAGAGATTATGACGAGTTATAAATCGTGACTGATTGATGTTTAATTTTAAACTGATAATGACGTTTGCCTATTTGGGAAAAGAGTATTTAATTAAATCACCCCTTGAAGGCACTCCAATTGAACCCTATAAAACATCTATCAATACTACTCATTTGAAATTTAAATTTAAATTATTTTACAAATTATTTTGCTAATTTTTTTTTTCATTTTCTCTTTTTTCTGATATACATTCATTATAAAATAATTAACAGGTATTCCTAGTATAAAAACTATAAAATAATATATTTTTTATTAAAAAAAAATTTAATTTAGAAATAAAATAACTTTCTTTTATGGGGACTATTTAATTCATTATAAAAGTTCGAATTATTTTAATTATATTTTTAATTCCATGTTAGTTTTAAATTTCAATTTTTCAACTTAATGGGGTTTGAACCCTGTCGTCAAATTTTTAGCTTAAATATATAACTGAACTAACTTGCACAAAAAAATTTGATTTAGGTTGTTTATTCAAAAATAATCTTTATTTTAATTAACAAAAAATATTCCTATTTGTTTTTGACATTCATTTTAATATAATTAATAGTAAAAACTATAAAATAATATATTTTTTATTTAAAAAAAAAAAATTAATTTAGAAATAAAATAACTTTCTTTTATTAGGACTATTTAATTAATTATAAAAGTTCGAATTATTTTTTAAATTTCAATTTTTTTAACTTAATAGGGTTTGAACCTACTTCATCAAATTTTTAGCTTAAACACATAACTTAACTAACTTGTACAAAAAATTTTGATTTTGGTTTCATATTCAAAAAAAAAAAATATTTATTTTAATTAAAAAAAATATTAATATTTGTTTTGAAGAAAAATTCTTGAATTAAAACTAAGTAATCTCGCAATTATTACTTGTATTTCCTCCCCTGAAATGTTTAATAAATAAAAAAAAAATTAAATTCTTTTTCGGAGGAATTATATTATTTTTTTTTTTCCATAAACACAATTCACTACTTATTCAGTATTAGGATGTACAAAATTTTAACTTAATGTAGATAAATGTAAAAGCATTCATCTCCATAAACTGTACATTACTAAACACAGCCACTTACAACATAATAAAAATATTATTTCTAATATCTCTCTCTCTCTCTCTCTCTCTCTCTATATATATATATATATATATAGTATATGTACTCTCTCTCTCTCTCTCTCTCTCTATATATATATATATATATATATATATATATATAGAGGGAGATATATATAGAGAAAGAGAAGTCATCCACCTGGAAACCTCCTCCACCCCCTCTTTACTTCTAGTCTCCTGTCCTATTCAATTTGAATCACTCATTGAAACTAAAAGACCAAGTAAAATTTATATGGAGGGTCAAAAGGGCGAAAGCAATTTTCGAGGTCTATTTTCCTCTCATAAAAAACTCTAATTATAAAGAACGAATAAATATCAGTTTAGTTAAATTTGGTAAATCATTTTATTGTTTATACAATAAATAAACATTTAATATGAATATTAAATAATTCATTGACATTAAAAATCATTAAAATTTTGATAATATAAATATTATATGACTATATTTATATATGCTTTCGAAATTTAAATGATGAAAATAATATTTGTTTGTAAATTATAATATAATTTCTAAACCCTAATTTTAAAAACATTAAAAATTAAAAAGAAAAGAAAAATTTAATTAAAAACAATATATATATACATTTATTTAATCACATGCATTTATATTCCTTAATTATTGTGATTTAAATTAATTAATGTCAACACTCAATTGACTCTTTGATAAGAAATGAACATAAGAATTTCATTTCATTTTTTGATATTATTATTATTATTATTATTATATTTATGTTATTTGTATTTCAAATAAACTTTCATGATTGGTGAAAATCATTCAAATACCTATCTCATAAATAGATAGAATAAATTATAAAAATGTTTATGTATATTTTATTATATTTATTATGTTTACTGATTTTAAACAAATCAATACAATCCATTTACATGACTTACCATTATCTTTGTTAATTTAAAATCAACTTGTCTAATGAATATTTAGTTATTTCGAGTGTAAATAAGAGAGAAAGAGAAATGAGTTGTATTTTCGAGCGGAAGTTTGCGAGGTTTAGCTTCTAGCGAAAAATATAAAACTTGTAAATTTACATTTAAGTTATTTAAATTTTTAGAGAATATAATTATACATAATAATGATTATAATAAATTTTATAATTTAAAATATACATATCTATCTATCTCAGTGGCTGTATGGAACTCGAAAGTTCTTGGCCGCAGCCACCAACATTTCTCCAAGTGTCATTATCCTGAGCCACAACCATCCAATCCCTACCCTCTCCCATCTCTTTCACATTCCTTCCTACATTGTCCACCCACCGCCTTCTTGGTCTTCCAACCGGACGTTTCCCAATTGGTCTCTCCACAAATATATTTTTCTCAAATGTTTCTTCTCCCATTCTAGCCACGTGCCTTGCTCATCGCACCCTTATCGATTTTTAACGCTAACTATATCTGGAGATTCTTAGAGGTTATCGTAATTCCTCGTTACACAGACTCCGACATTCCCAGGTAACCTCATCTTTCTTTGGCCCATAAATGCTACGAAAAATTATATTTTCAAATATTCTGAATCTACTCTCATCTCCTAAGGTCATAGACCATACCTCACACCCATATAATACAACAGGCAAAATAATTGTTTTATATATTTTAATTTTGATTCCATTTGATAATAATTTTGATGAGATAAGCCCCTTTCCTGAATGATAACAGACGTTAACCGATTGTAACCTCGATTTAAATTCTTCTCAAATATTATTATTATTAATATTAATAATAAAATAAAATTTAATAATAAAATTTAATTTAATAAAATAAAATAATTTAATAAAATATTAAAATAATAAAAATTAATAAATTTGTAAAAAAAAAAAAAAATATATAATACTTAAAAAAAATGTGCCTTTGCGAGTTTCGAACTTAGAAAGCAAAGATAACGCCTTAGCACGCTCACCCACGAATGATTCTTCTTTTCAAATGTCCTATTAGAATATATATAGAGGTCAAATTATCGCCAGCAGTGCCTCTATGATCTAGCATTGTAATTAAACTATTAAAATACCACCCCCTGGACACACCTTACCAATTAGCGGTTTGATAATAAAATAAAAACCTTCTTTGAGACCTACTGAATATGCATAAAAAAAATTTCATAAGAATCGGTCCAGCCGTTTCGGAGGAGTATGATTTCAAAGTTTTGTGACACGAGAATTTTATATATAAGATAAAATCAATTTATTAGTACCCAATTGAACATGCCTCGATATTTGCTTAAAAATCTCTTACTAATATTCAAACAATTAATTAATTTCTATTTTAAAAATAATACATAACCCATTCAGATTACACTCTAAAAAAATAAGGTTAAATTAGCAAGTCATAATACACACATCATGAAAAGTGAACTATTCCGTTTTTTTTTTAAAGGTTTAATAAATGAAGGCTTTCATAAGGTTGATCTCTTTATTCCACTTTATTTTTATATTTATTTATTTTTTTTAAATTCTATTTATTATTTGTTCTATCATTTTAAATGATCTTGCACATTAATATACTCATTAAGAAAATTGAAAGAAATGTTTATACCATTCAGACAGATATTCGAGCAATTATAATAAAATCTATTTTATTAGTTTAGAAATAAAATATCCTCTTTGTATTTAATTACTTCAAGAAAGTTTATTATTTAATTAAAAGATTCTATATATTATATATATATATATGAAAATTTCAAAAATTCGTTGGGTAATTAAAGGATGGAACGGTAATTTAAAATTTTTTTTTTAATATATTTAATTTGTGATAACATATTTATTATATTTAAAATAACTAGTTTCTCCTTTTCTATCTTTTTTTTGTTATTTTTTAGATAAATTAAATAAGTTGACCTGTGGCCAGGACCGAACCGACCGACGGTTTGTAGTAAATTAATTTCCAGCTACAGAAACAATTTCAAATAATTTTAATATATCTATTAATGTAATAAAAAACAGATATGGATATAATATAAATATTTTTAATTTTATTTTATTTATAATATATATGTGAGACCAGGCTGTGACGTCATGAGGGCTGGATGACGTCATATAATTTTAAATTAAGAAAAAACTAATAAAGATGAGTTTTCTCGAGGATAAAACCAATACAAAGTGCATGATTCGTGGTGATATGTAAAAAATCTCCTCATGTGAAATTTGGTGTGAAAATAACCCTTCCCTTCCTTGCTTAGATTCCAAAAGTATTAAAGATAAATGAAAAAAAATATATAAACGAAAGATTTGTGATGTTCACACTATATTTTTAAATAAATAGAGAGGACATTACTATCTGTTAATCAACTGATGTCACTCATCGACTGTCCGTACTATAAAAAGAGATAGACTTATTTGCATTTCCTGTCAACAAGTACATAATAATTCTATCCATTAATGATTTGAATTCTAATAAGATTTTATTTTTTTTAAATATTATAACTATCAGTTTATCATTCATAACACCATAACACGTATTATTTCTTACTAAAGACACTAAATGGAAGAAAAACTTGGACATAAGCCCAATTTCTTTATCAATATTTTCTCCAATTTTCGAAAATAAAAGAATCTGATTCTATTTAAGTTGAATATTAAAATAATTATTATATTCATTCATTATATTAACCATAACGCGCGTACGTCTTGGATAGATTCCAAATGAATTTTTGAATTTAATTTCTTAACAACTTTTAACTATAAATTCTTAATTAGAAAAATTTAATAAAATGTATAAATAATATAATTAAAAATATTACTCCGAATCAGAAAATTTTCACAATTTTTTTCCCATCACAATCTGAATACGAGATTAGACCAATAAGTCCGTGACTTTTTGAATTTTCCGTCTCTTAAAGGAAATGCAAGTGAATGCATCTATCAGCTAACTCCTGTCGAAATTTGAACCAGCTGAGTCTCTTCGTTTTTGTTTGATATTCATTAAGAGCAGACTATCTCGTGATTGGAGAAGAAAATGAAAAAAATGAATTTCCATGAAAATCCATAAATTGAGATTACAAAATGCTTGCTCCCTCATCTGCCTTATTCTCCTGATTTAGCCCTAAGTGACTATTTCTTATTTTCAAATCTGAAGAAAAGGCTCGGCGGAAAGAGATTTGACTTCAAATACTTCTTTATAAATATTTCTTTCTTTTAAAATTTGACATATCTTTATTCTCTAAATAGAGAGTAAATATATTAGATCTGATTAACTCTATTATTTTAAATAAAGAACATTTAAATTTTAATACTTTTTTGTTTTCATGTGCTTTGATTTATATATTATATCCCAAAAATTGCTTATTAATTAATAAAAGTTATTTTTCATTTAAATTGATATCGCGTTACAGTATAATTATAAAATTCCTTAAACCTTGGACTATAAAATTTCATAAACATTGATAAAAATAATTTATTATCATAAATACATTTAAATCACTAATTTCTTCGAGTAACACCACAGCAATAACTGCTTAATCTTTAATTTTTTGTTTTTGTTTTTTTAAATAAATCTAATTAATTATATCTCTATTTATTCAGTTCCGTTTCATTAATTAATTATTTTTTTTAAAACTTTTAGATCTAAACAATTCAAACGTTTTTATTCGTGACATCAAATTATTATTATATTTTTTTGAAATTTTAAAATTTTTTAAGTTTGAAACTTTGTCATCAAATTCCATCGCTCAATATTATTTTTGACTATTCAGTTCTTATTGACTTATCTTAATAATCAAAATAATATTAATCATAATTAAAAATTATTATTATTATTTTATTTTAAATTTTTGGTTAAAAAAGTTTTAGTGAAGAATTTAGAATGCTTTTCAGAAGTATGTTTAAATGAGATGAGTGAATTTTAGTTCTTTCAACTCTAAAAGACAGAAATTATTGATTTGTTTTATTTAAACAATAATAATAATAATAAATTTGAATATTACAAAATAATAAAACAAAAAGTGAAATGCCTAACTAAAATTAAAAAAATCTAGGATTAAATCATTATTAAATCATCTTTTAAAAAAATTAAATGATTTCATTAACTAGTTCTACTACTTTTATGTTTTTTACTTATATACATATGTTATATGGTATATAAATATATATATATATATATTCTATAGTATATCGTTTAAATAATGAGTTCTATTTTTAAAACATGTTTCAATCCCTATGAAGTCACTTACAACATATCTATTTTAAATGATTAAACTTATAAAAGATTATTTATATACAATTACATAAATTTTTTTTTTTAATTAAATTCATTATCATTTAGTACTAATATAATTGCTTATTTTTTAGTTTAATTTTTCTGTTAATAAAAAAAATGAATTATATAATTTTAACTATTAATAAACAGTTTCATTACCACGATACAATTGATTAAATTGATACCAATTGAAATATTAATAGTAATAAAATGAAATCAAAATTATCAATTGACAAATATTCCGTTCAATTTTGTTTCTTTGTCCAAATTTAATGGTTCGTGTGTCACGTTTTGAACTTTTGGTATATTCGTGTGTTTTTTTTCTTCTCAACGAACCATTCAAAAAGAATTGGATGCAATTGGGGGAAATATGAGCTTCTCTTCCTTGGAGATGATTAGGAACCGAGGGTGGGCTTAAGATGAAGAGCCAGGCTTAAGACACAAGCACCCTTGATGAACATTCGCAGGGAAATACTTAGAAAATTGAACGTAGCAATTGGAAGGGGCGAGAGAGGGAATGTCAAAGTCGAGTCTAATTAGACAATTCCCTTCCGTATACAAGGTAAATGGTGGAAAAGCATCATTGATGATCGGGTAGAAGAAGAGAGGGGGAAAAGAGAATGCATCTGTCGCCACTGGGTCTACACTGTAAAGGGCACATTCTTAATTAAAAGAAAAGACCAGAACTGGGGGGATAACAATCAATCATTAGCCACAGGGAAAATAAATTTAAGATCAAATAAAATTGTATAATATATTTAAACACTATTTAATGTTATTTATTGTACTAACTAAATTGTTAAAAAAATAATACAGCTGGGGCAACTTAACTTGCTAATTTGGAGAGAGAATAAAATAAAATTGATTATAAATATATATAATTAAATTGAAAAAGAAAATAGAATAGTAAGGGTAGTTGATAATAAAACTCTCCACAAAATGTTTATGCTGAAAATTGGTGATTATAATGGTCTATGACGGAGATTTTACAATGAAGAATTTTATATGGCTTCTATTCAACCACTAATATAAAATTATACAATTAAAGGGTTTTTAAGATGTGCGGAGAAAGCACATACTCGATTGAAACAAAGTTTTGATTTATTTCTTTTTTATACTTAAATTTTATTTTCAAGTTTTAAATATTGAATCGGACAGGTGACACCCTCCATTAGCAATGCACATTTGCTCGATTCTTAAAATTATTTAATGTTGCAATAAATATTTCTTTCTTTCATCCGTCTCTATCCTGAGCCAACTCCATCCATCTTATATTCTCTTCTAATTCCATCATATCTAATTATCTCTATCAATTTATTTGTTTTTCAATCAACTTTTTTACCGACCGACGATAGTAAGGGAGGTATTGTTTTCACACCAAATTTCACATGTGGAGATTTTTACATATCTCCACGAATCATGCATTTTCTTAACAGAAAAAAGTATTTTTAGCATGATGTCTGTCCGTCCGTCCGTCCGTCTGTCCGTATAGATGTGTACAGCTTGAACGGCTCAGCGGATTTTGATGAAATTTGGTATATCTACTTAATGCATCAGTGGGATGAATTGATCAACTTTTGGTGCAAATCCGGAAACCGGAAGTGTTAGTATTAGCGATCGACGATAGGAAGGGAAGGGTTATTTTCACACCAAATTTCACATGAGGAGATTTTTTACATATCACCACGAATCATGCACTTTGTATTGATTTTATCCTCGAGAAAAATCATATTTATTAGTTTTTTATTGATTTAAAATTATATGACGTCATCCAGCCATTCATGACGTCACAGCCTGGTCTTGCATATATATATTATAAATAAAATAAAATTAAAAATGTTTATGTTATATCCATATCTGTTTTTTATTACATTAATAGATATATTAAAATTATTTGAAATTGTTTCTGTAGCTGGAAATTAATTTACTTCAAACCGTCGGTCGGTTCGGACCTGGCCACAGGTCAACTTATTTCAATCGAGTATGTGCTTTACCGCAAATCTTAAAACCCCTTTAATTGTATAATTTTATATTTGTGGTTGAACAGAAGCCATATATAATTCTTCATTTTATAATCTCCGTCATAGACCATTATAATCACAAATTTTCGGCATATACATTTTTGTGGAGAATTTTATTATCAACTACTCTTACTATTCTATTTTCATTTTCAATTTAATTATATATATTTATAATATTTATTTATATATTTTTAGGAGAAATTTAATATAAATTTATTTGAATTTCGAATGCATACATTGACTTTGTAGATGAAGTCTTTAAAGGAGGATCTCACCACTTCCGACCCTCCTTCAAACTTCATCACTGTCGTGATTCTCTGATTAAAAGACCCTGTTTCTGTTGAACCAAGTTTATTAGGCTTCTTTGGGCCGAACAAAATCCCTTTTGATAGATTAAACGCCACTACATTTAGTGTGGGTTTAGTTACGAAGTATTTTCTACTCATTAGTACTACTCTGCTAATACTAACTTAACTTCCATACTAATTATACGGAGTTGTTTAATTCTAATTGCAACTATACCATTTGATTTAGTATCTTATATATATATATATATTCTTGTTTTTTTTTTTGAATTAATATATTCATTTACAATAATAATAATATAGTGTAAGACAGAAAATCAATGTTTGAAACTTCAATCGATTTAAATTTAAATTTATTATTGTTTATTAAAAAGCAAGATTTTTTCATTTTATAAAGGACTATTTAATTGTACGTTATATTTAAAAAATGCATTTTATTAAATTAAAATATACCTCTCAATACCATATATATAGTATAATGAACGTTTTTTATATTTTAATTAATGTAAATTATGAAAAGTTTATTAAATTATTTAAAATGAATTATGATTAATTTTATTTCCAAAGATATTTTATTTTGGAATTATCCTATTTAAAGAATATTTAGACAAATTCAAAATTCTACAATATATAGGTATAAATAATTTATATATAGTAGATAGTATTTGTATCTATAGATTGAAAATATTCAATATATTTACGTATAACCAAAACAATATAATAACCATTCTTTAACATTATTAACGATTGTATTATCCTAAGAATTTACTAAAATAGTTTAAATTCCCGTTTGCCTCTTTAGCCACGAAATAGTTTAATTTTATCATAAACAAGGTAACATAAGAGAGTTATCTTTGGCATTTGCAAAGGGGTGTGGGAATGAAAATTGCCTTGAGTCAAAGATGAAAACTGAGAAATTTGACGAATAAGAATTATTTTGGTTAACCCTGTTGCCTGATTTGGTATTTCCGCCTCATTTGGCCAGCCCAGTCATTACAAAGGTATACATTCGGTGTCATATTCCTATCTTGATCTCGTGAGTGGAAACCATCGGCAGTGCAACTGGTGGCCCACGTAACCCACACCCCTTCATAATACCTCCATGATATTCTATTGATAAATGGAGAGCCCTTTTTTCATATGCAGATCCTTTTAAGAGATATTTTTTTATTAAGTTTATTAGATTCAATATGAATTAAACAAAAAAAAAAAATTCTCTAAAATAATCAACAAAATTAATTATATACAATTAATTTAAATAATAATCAACTTAAAAATTTCCATAATGATATATTCAATTTATTTATTTTGTTATTTATTTATTTGTTGAAGTTCAAGCCGAATTTAGTCATACTACGAATTTTTATTTTATTATATAATTATTTTATCTATTGTTTAAAATTTAAATACCTACAATTTGTCAAGTTTGCTTAAGATAAATGGGCCCAACGTTTTTCGTTGAATATGAAGCAATTCATCCATTTTATTCTTTTTAGTCCACCAGAAAAACGTTATTTTATAAAATTATTTTATATTTATATTTTATTTTATCTTAAATTTTTACTAAGAAAAAATTGAGAAATTATAATAAATTTTTTCAACAAATAAAAATTAAAAAAAAAAATTTGAAAAATTTTATGTAATTATATATTATATAATAAGTAAATTGAAGATTTTAATTATTATTAAATAGTTTCAATAAAATGATTATCAATAAATTAAAGAAATAAATAATTTCTGAATGTTTTGTATTGCTTTTTCTCTGATGTATCGTGTGGAAGATTTCACTTCCGGAATGAATCGGTTCCAGCTGTTCATGATTAAAATCATACTCACACATTGACAGTGATATATACCAATGCCCATAATGGATTCATTGTGTTAGAGAAATTGAATCACTCACTTTAATACATATAATGTTATTTCTTTTCTTTCAGGGCTCATTCTTTTTCCTTTGATACCTTTCAAATTAAAACGCTTAACTATGCGTATTTCAGTATTTATTGTGAAAAAAACCCAAACAAACATCTGAATAGGCTAGATCAAAGTTCATTTGATAAAAAAGAAGGTCAAAAAAGAAATAAAATTTATCATTGTGATTAGTTTGGTCATCATCATTTTCAATGTTTTCTCTTTTCAAGAGATATACTGTTTTTTTCCCTCTTAATCATATTTTTTTTTCTCAATATTAGATAATTTTGAAAATAATTTATCGTACTAAGATATATTTATATAAATGTATAAAATAATCATTTTATTTATATTAATTTAAATTAGAAGAAAAATATAATAAATAAATCCTTGTTATATATTATTAAAATACAAAAAATGAAAATATTTCTATTGTATATGATTATTCAATTTAATTATTATATTTACATATAAATTTTTTATATAATTTTTATAAATAAATAAAATTAGCATAAAAAGTTTGGCTGACTTTGCTTGAATCAACATTATTTTATTCTATTATTTTTGAAAAATAAATAAACTTTTAAATCTATATTAATATGAAAAAATACTATATTGTATATTATTTTAAGAGTTATCCATTAAAATTTCTAGAAACTTTCATTTCAAAAGGAAATGGTGACACCAGTTCTGTTTATAGTCAACATTTTTACACTGATTAAATATTTTTCATTTTATGAGTGTAATTTAATCTTTAGAGTAAGTACTAAAATTCATTTAATGATTGAAATTTGAGGGGGTTGTGTGGATTTCATTTTATTGATATCATTCCCCAAAATTTATATAATCATTGAAATTTATAATTAATCTTATTTTCAAATTATAATATGATTTAACAAAAATTACAGTTCTGATATATAGTGTAAATTTAATAACACTGTAAAGGAGAGAATATAAAAGACTTCGATTGTGGCTGATTAATACAAATATTTAAAATTTGTATGTTTATTTATTCCCAAATTAAACTATTTTTATTTCTTGTTTTTTTTTTTTGTTTAATATGTTTTAAACATCTATTAAAATTAAGTATATATAATATTATGAAAATTAAAAAATAAAATAAAAATTTATTAAACTTTTTATTAATTTTCTAAAACTTTAAAAAAATAATCGTGCATCTGGCAAAAATAATAAATAATAAAAAATAAAATAATAGATAAGATAATAATTAAAAAACAATAAGGATTTGTGATTATTTATAAAACAAATAAAAATAATATTAAAAAAAAAATAATTCTGTACATATTTTATTTTCTCTTTTATCCTCAAGTTTAATATTTTAGTTATTATTTTATTGATATTGAAATATTTTCTAAATATTTAACTCTATTATCACTAAACTTTCATGTCTATATCATTTATTTTTGTCAGGAAGGATGTCTTTACTTCTTTTTTACTATCTCGCCAGAGATCATGAAAATTTTCGATGTCAAGATTTTAATGTTTTTATATGTTTTGAAGGTCCCTGAGTCATTTTCACTAAGGTTGAGAAAAATGTCTGTGTTGTGTGTGTGCTTGATTGAATCGCTGAAAGAACCGGAATTAAAATTTTTTAACACTGCCAATTACGCGCCAGCACGTGACTTGGTGTCACCAACAAAGAGCCAAACACGCGCTGGTTTAAAAAATAATATTTATTAATTTTAATTTATAATTTAATTAATTAAATTAAATTTAAATATAATATATGTTAATTAATCCAATTCAAATTTGCGAGATAGTCGAGTGGAGATTTATTTAAGTTCTGGTACAATTTTAAATGAAGGATATTAAAAATAAAATATTTCAATTTTATTTTATTTTTTATATTGGGTATTTTTAAATCTTTCTTAGGATATAATATAATCTTTAAACTTCACTCTCTCTTCAAGATGAATAGAGTCGTCTTCGTCGGGGCACAGCTACGTAAACACTAAACTACAGTAACATATTAATTTACATATTTCTAGACTTACCAGTTTATTGAAAACATATATTATCTATTTGGCCTTTTAGGAGGTGTTTAATAATTTTAATTTTTAATTTAATCTAGTTTTAAATCAATTATTAAAAAATAATAGAAATAATAATAATAGATTTATAAAAAAAGATAAGTCAGATAAAATTTAAATTAAAAATAATTAGACATATGGATAAAATAGAATTAGCAACCCTTTGTATGTCGTTAAATAATTATAAAACTCTACCCCTCAATTATACAAATTACATATACAGTCCATTAATCACATATCTATTTATTTTTGTTTTTATATTTCCGGGTAAAGGATTATTATTTTTAGAGATGCTATATCGGTATCTGCTTTTTGTGTAATGTTGTTTTAAAAATCAAACTATTGAATAAAACATAAAAAAGTAATGTGTTATCAGGATCTAATCTAACAACACAATACCGTTAATAACATTGCCTTTTTTAGAAGTAACAATACTTCCCTTGCGCCTTTAAAATTTATTCATTCTCAATGTATATACAAATCAATCTATTCTTTTCCTCTCATTCTCTTATTAGCAAATATTCTTACTTTTTATAACCTCATTAATAATTTTTTCAATTTTCTTCAGGTCCGAATATATTTTTTTTTATTATTGGAATGTAAAAAGTTTTATATCCGCATTCATCCCCTAAATTGGAAACCTTGGAAGAGAAAAGGGCTCCATTTTCATCCCCATTATTACTTGTAACTTTATTTTATCACAGATAAATTAAAAAAAAAGTAAAAAAAGGGGGATAAAAAAAACAAAACATTTAGGCAATTATTGAAAAGTGAACGTTAACTTCTCTGGCTGATGAATATTTCTTAACTTTTATTTTCTAGATAATTAAAATTTTATGTAAGTATAGTAATAATATATAATATTAAATATTGATTAATTATATCAAATTTCTTATTGATTGAGAAAATAATTATACCTAGTTTTAGAAAATAATATAATAATATAAAAATTAAAAAAAAAACTAATCTTTTCAATTTAAATAAAAAAAAAATTCAAATTAATATTTTTTGACTAATTAATAAATAAATTAATTAATATAAATATAAAGTGTCATAAATAGTATCTTTAATCGAATGGGATAATTCCACAGTAAAATTATCATAAAATTGATTAAAATTTTATATTTAGAATAATTTTTATGAAAATCTAAAAATAAATAAATAAAAAACAATATTTAATTGACTTATCGGATTTCCTAATACATCAGTAGGTATATTCCAAAATTAGACGGTTATGGAATTTTATACTTTTCTCATGTATACTTAAAATTTTTTACAATTTTTTTTTTATTTTAATTTTTGGATGGTGGTTTATTAAATGAACTTTTAAAATATTTATATTAGGTATTTTTTCATTATAGATTTACATAAATAAAACTAAAATCAAAAATCATCATTTTTTATTAGTAAATGACAATTCGAAAAATCATACTTTGATAATTGTATATCATAAAATTGATATGAAAATTATATTATGAACTGTTTAAAAAAATTTAAGTCGTGATCAATCAAAAGGCAAGCATGCTTCTCGACAAACGAGAGCGACTGATGATGATGATGGAGGAAATTATATTTTTTGGAACACAGTCTATCGAAACGTGATGTAATTCAATATCATTGATTCCGTTGTAAACCTTTTACCTAATTTCCTTTATTTCTGGGGAAATAATTCTTTTTCTTTTTCTTTTCCTTAAAATGAAGAGATAAAGAAGAAATATACATTAGAATATTATTTAAGTTTCTAATTAGTTAAGTGTTTGTTTATTACATTCTTTAGGCGACATCATCATACAAATAATGAAATCATTCCATATATATATATATGGAATGATTAATATTGATATATATATAAGTAAGTGAATTAAAACTACAATAATTCAATTGCTAAATAATAGATCTTTAGTAGTATTTATATTTACAATATTTACAAATATAAAATCAATTCTTACCTAAATGTAAAAGAATTGATTAATTATAGATTCTTTGGTTGATGGTGAAACAATTTATACAATATATAATATCTATAACCTCAACTAGAGAACATGTTATTAGTATTGTTGCCAACTTAATGCAGAGCAACAATAAGATCAATCCAAGGCGCGCTAAATCCGAAATATAATATTTCAGTTTAATATGTATATTATATATATATTTATATATATTTTATATTATTTATATAAATACAATTTTATAGGTTTATTGACAGCACGAGAGAAATAAAGCAACAACAAATAAAAAAATATTCTCTGTTTATTATTTTGTCGTTGTTTATTTTCAGAATTTTTTTTTTTCATTTGTTTATTTTGATAACAACAGACATCTTTTTTAACCTACAAATTTAGCTTTGGCCTAATGAAAACTTTATATATTAACATTTCAATAAATCAATTTCGTTTTAATTTTTCTTGTGTTTTTTTTTCTGTAGAAAAATATAAATAATTTTGATATATATATTCTAGTTTGGTCTCAATGTTTCTGTAAACAAAGTCTTATATGTTTCAAGTTCGCTCCCAATATCAACTTCAACAAAGGGTTCATTACTCTTTTCTTTTAAAACATCATTTAGTACTTGTTATGGCAATGAACTTTTAAGTTCAACAAAAACCATATATAATATATGTATTATTACTCAATTTATATTTTTATAATTTTCTTCTATTTAGAAAATGAATTTACAAAACGAATGTTTAATTTTATAATAATAATAATAATATATAATAATAATAATAATAATAATAATAATAAAATTCAAACTAGAACCTTGCATAATTCACTATTCGTATCAGTGTACACCGACTCGAGTAAAGAAACAATCATTGATAAATATGCTTCTAATATAGTTATAACTTATAAAACTTTTTTTTAATGATAAGTTCTATAGTGTTTGAGTATATATTTAGAAAGTATAAATATTTATATTGTGAATCCAAACAAATGGAATGTCATATGTAAAAAATATGAAAATTTTATTTTATGTAAATTTTAAACCATCCTTATATATTATTTAAATTTTAAGATGATTATTATTATTATTATTATTATTATTATTACTTTTCATTAATTATTAAATACTATAATACCAATTTATATTCTTAATTTGTACATTCAGACAATTGAATAGTGTATAGCTATATGAACTTTTGCTCATTTTAATATAAAAACGGTGAAAGGGAGTGGTAGGGTATACACTGTTTACCATTTTACTATTACCCCTTTCTCCCCTAAAAACGAAAATCAATAAAAAAATTTTTTATCTCTTTAAAGGATTTTAAAAATACCTAAAATATTAACTAGAAATTAAACCTAAATAAAATTTAAAAAAAAATCTGGTGCACGATCATTTCACTAGATTTACAGCTTCCGCAATAAAGAAAATAATCGATCTTATACAAATGATATATAATTAATTTTAATATCCAAAGAAATGATTATAATTATTAGTTTTAAAAAAAGATTTTTTGATATTCGTTTTATAGGAAATTAAACAACTTTTTTTTTGTTTCTCCCAATAATTCATTCTTAATTAAACTACTTAATTGAAAAATCAATCGAATTGTGATATTATATTGTATTGAAAATAATTATATAATAATAAGTTAACTATTTTAATAAATACTCTCTTAGAATGATTCAATTTTTATAACATTAAAAAATATTCTTTAATAAAATAAATCCATTTAAAAATTAGCTGGAGTGTCTCCACTCGACTATCTCGCAATTTGAATTGGATTAAATAACAAAATATATTATATTTAAATTAAATTTAATTAATTATAAATTATAAATAATAAATATTAAACCAGCGCATGTTTGGCTTTTTGTTGATGGCACCACGTCATGTGTTGGCGCGTGAGATTTGCAGTGTTAAAAAATTAATTCTGGTAATTTCAGCGAATCAATCAAGCTGAAATTCTATATATAGCAGTTTTATACAATTATTAATCATGTGAAAAATTATCAAACATATATCTTTATCTTTACGGTCACTTTAGAGGAAAAAAAATCAAAACGTTGTAGGTAATGACCCTCTTCCGGTTGAGCTACATTTCTCAAAAGTTGATAGAAAACTATGAATTATGAATAATGTCCATGTACCAAATTTCATCATTCTAGCTCAAACCGTTTTTGCGTAATCTTGCCTACATACATACATACATACATACATACACACACACACACATACACACACACAGAGACATTTTTCTCAACCTTAGTGAAAATGATTCAGGAACCTTCAAAACGTATAAAAACATCAAAATCTCAACATCGAAAATTTTCTGGCGAGATAGTAAAAATTACAAATTAATTTGTTGATCACAAAAGGGGCCCAGAACTTCAAAATGAACAATTTTTATTGTAATAAATATAAAACTACAATGACATTATATATAGTTATACCTCTTATCTAATTACAGGCATACAAAAAGGCAATGTTTTTTTACTTCAAAAGACCCCAAATTGATATTTTCATTAAAATATTGAATTCAAATTAATTTTCATTTAATTTTAAATATCTCATAAACAAAATATAAAAGTTGATTATACTAAAAAATTAAATACCTAAGTCTAAAGTTTGAACCAAAAATTGTTTTATTTACCACGGAATTGTCAATTAAATTGCCTTTTTAAATTGAAGTTCCATTTTGTACCTCTTCTAGAATCTAATCAAATACCACCCTTAATGCATATGTTAATTAGATTTTGCTTGGGAGATCTTACCGCGTGCAGCTGACAGACATATCCATTCTTAACAAAGCCTATTGAACTTGATCAGTAAGTTTATATGCAAATAAAGGAATTTTCAACTCCCTCTCTCTTTGCATAAGATACAAAAGAGGTGATACATTGTAGCTGTTAACTCAACTTGATCATTCATTGTCTTACCGATTTTCAATATTGAAGAATAAACCAGAGTCAGAAAAATATAAAAATCATGTGATATTATAAAATTGAAAAAATAAATAAAATAAAAATGTTTTGCACGAATGAAATGGATTTCGATTCCAATGACTTTATAAAAAAATCTGGAGTGTCTCCACTCAATTATCTCGCAATTTGAATTAGATGAAATAACATATATTATATTTAAATTAAATTTAATTAATCAAATTATAAATTAAAATTAATAAATAATATTTATTAAACCAGCGCGTGTTTGGCTCTGCTTATGGCACCACGTCTCGTGCTGACCCGTGATTTGTAGTGTTAAAAAATTTATTCCAGTACTTTCAGCGATTAAATCAAGCTGAAATTCTATATTTAGCAGTTTTTTTAGTGATGTGCAAAACTATCAAACACATCTTTATTTTTACGGTCAGTTTAGAGGAAAAAAAATGAAAACATGGTAGATAATGACCCTCTTCTGGATGAGCTACATTTCTCAAATGTTGATAGAAAACTACAAATTTTGAATAATGCCCGTGTACCACCTCATTATTCTAACTCAATCCGTTTTTCCGTAATCTTGTTTACACATACACACAGACCCTTTTCTCAACCTTAGTGAAAATGACTCAGGGACCTTCAAAACGTATAAAAACATCAAAATCTCGACATCGAAAATTTTCGTGATTTCAATAGTGAGATAGTAAACAAATTATAAATATTATAAAAATGAAAAAATTATATCATATACCACATACATAAAAATAATTAACAAAAACTATAATCAAAATTAAAAATCAAATAGTGAAAAAACAAAGACTATTATTATCTGAGTTGAAATATCATCTGCAAAAGAATTTTATATTTTTTTTCTGTGGTCAATTTTCTTTTTATTTAAGAGAAAGTCGTTGAAATAATTTTTATTTACATTAAAAAGAATTGCAATTAGAGAGATACTTAATGCTTTTCTGAGAGAAAGCAAAATCAATATGTTTTTTTTCCCAAGATTAATATCTAGTACATCATACAAGTTCATCTGACCTTACTAGGAGGGTACTAGGATTGGATGCAAGAGGAATTGGACATTTCTAGGTTGCAAGGCGAATGGTTTCTGACCCAGGAACACAAATGTCTTGGGAATAAAGAACAACTCCCTTCCAATCTGCTCAAATCTGGTTAATGTTTTAAAAAATTTTCAAAATTTAAAATTTTTTTTAACCATTGTTATCACTTAATACCATAGAAATTTTAATTTTTTTTTTCTTTAGGGAATTGAGATAATTTTATACCGGTGTTGATAAATGGAAAAACTTTTTTTTTCTTGACATTCTCTCTATTTTTCCAGCATTTCTTTAAACGACTAACTTAAAGTTGTTTATTTTTTTATGTTTTCTTTTTAGGGAAAAATAAATAAATAAATCTTAATACTGAAAACTAAAACAAGATTCTTTATACTTCGTAAACTTAAATAATAAAAATATAATATAAATAAAGTATCATTTGTTATTTAGGTCTTAATATCCACAAAATAAAAAAATAATTTTTATCGCAACTTCAAATAAAATAAAATTTAATACTTCAGAGATCACTACTGTTCATTTATAACTTGAATGATAATATTTTAATAATTTTTTTTTTTAAATCTCATGAATATTATTTATTTATTTATTTATTTATTATACATTTATATATTTATTGGTTATTTCAATAGAAAATAATACGTATACTCGATACTCCTTTTACTATAGATTGGTATTACTTAAATTACATTTTAGTAAAGAAATATATCATAAGAATATTACTAGAAAAGTATTGTAATATTTTTTTTTAAGAAATTAAATTATTTTACCATTTAGGTCTATAATTTATAAATGTGAAAAATTACAATTTTAGTAAATTCAATAACAATAATAAATGTGTTAGAAAAATAATTAAAATATAAATATTAATTGATTGGTTAATTATTATTTATCTTTTATTATTAATATTAATAAGAATTTTAGATTTTGGTTTAAATTGATTTATTTACCTTACCATACATCGATATTTATATTTTATTTACATGAAATGATATTTTTCAAGTGAATAAAACATCTTCTGGATTCATAAATAAACATCAATGTTTGAAAAAATTTGCGGGTATTAATTTATATTTTAAATTTGTTAATTATAAATTATGTATTTTATTTACTTTTCTATTGATATTATTAATATTATTATTATTATTCGACTCTTCAGTGGTTTAGTGGTTAGCACGACAGTCTACCACACTGAAGACTCGAGTTCAATAATTAATCATTTCTCTTTAAAGCTCTGCGTGATCCTCAGGATCTATTCGCAAATATTAATTATTAATATTATTAATTATAAAATTTCCAAACTAAATATTTATAAGCAAATCGTTTGATAATCGAAAAGTTCGTATAATAGATAAATCTTGAACGTAGCATACAAAATCGATTATATATTGTAGGATGTCTAGTCTATTAAAGTAAGTTTGGGGTGTGTGTTTTCTCTCTCTCTCTCTCTTTCTCTCTCTCTCTGAGAATTGGAAAACAAAAGGCCATATCCATGTCCTAATAGCACGGTGCATCTGATTTGTTTTTCCACTTCTTTGACAGAGTGATCCATTTGGTGGCCGATTGTTTTTTGTTTTGTCCCCCCCTCCTCTCTCCTTCCGGATGCTCCTCGATGTCTGCTTGTAGGCCACATTTGCCGAATATGGATGGATGGATCGTTGGGGCCGTTCGTTGCCTTCTCACGCGTCCAATGAAACTTTCTCCCACCGCCGAGGGACCCAGCCAAGAGATGCACACGACGGAAAAAAGGGTTTTGGTGCGTCATTTCAACTTGGAAGGTTCTATGTTTTTATTCCGAGCAACGCCCTTGACGTTCACCCAACCCGCCTGGTCTGTAAAGCCTTTTCTAGTCTTCTATTCGAAAACGTTGATCTCCACTTCATTCAAAAAACCGAATCAAAAACACGCCATTCTCGTGGAAAATATTATTAATAGGTTTTTTCTTTATATAAAAATAAAAATAAAAAAACAAAACATTAATTATAAGAAATATACCTTGTAAAGATATAAAAGCCGGATATCCGTTTACCTTACTCTATGAAAGATCAACCAATTAAAAAAACACACACCTCAGGCAGTTCTCCCATCCGCCATTGCATTCAATAAATTCTTTATTATAATTAAACATATTAATAATAGACATATATTTTTTCTAATAATTTTTTATTTGCTATAATTATAAATTTTAACGATATCTTTTTATAAAGAATCATTAATCGTTTTTTTATTTTTTTACTTTTAGTATAATTATAAATATTATTAATTTTATCTGATGTTAGAACAAAACCTCTACTCTACACTCATTTATAATATTTTCGAGATTTGTTTTTGTGTTAAGACTTTATTATTATATTAACAAAAAAATATATTTATATAATTTTTACTTTCATTTATTATATTATATAGACATATTATTAATATTTCTCTAGAGCCTCTAGTGAAGTGTTATTTTTAAAGTTATCTTGCGGACTTCCCCTGAATTCAGATGATTTTTTTTTCGTTTATTTTTCAATATTTTGAATTCTTACTCAAAGTCGAAGAGGCGTCACAGGATAGGAGACAGTGTTGCTGGCTCACATTCTCGTGGTCCCGGGTTCAAGACCCGGGCCTGTCAAGGGAATTTTTCTAACTGGGGTCTATGGGACGGAGTCAACCCAGCCTCCAGGATCAAAATTTGGAAACTACTTATAAAAAGTAGCGCCTCCGATCGAGAAAATCAAGGTAAAGGTTGTTAGGACTCGTTCTACTGATCATAGGACACCGAATTGATAGGCGTTGTCAGAGGTTTTGTTTACTCAAAGTAGAGGTTTCATATATTGTAATGATGTTGATATAGATTATTAAATTATTATTTAAATGCTTTTTTTATATTAATATAATATTTATAATAAACTGACCTATGATTTGACAATTTGATTATTTTACCTTTGAAATAATTATTAACAATTCATAAAAATTGAAAATGAATTATAATATTTCATCTTAACTTTAATTTATTCTCAATTTAAGCATTTATTATTATAAATTAAATTATTACTTAATTTAATTAAACATTATTATCTATTGCAATTTTTTAAACATTTATTTTTAACGTATGTATTAATATCAATTTTTTTCTATTTATAATTAATATCTTAATGAGTTTGTAGACAATGTGTTAATTTTCAAGCCAAATGATTTTATTTGGTGTTGGACTGGTAGAGAAAGGTCAATGAATGGCTGGTCAGTCATCCTGTATCGGACGCAATAGACCTTGCAAACATGGAGAACTCTCACTTTATATACATAGACAATATTTATATATCTATATATACACAGATAATAAATAAATAATACATAAATTATTTATGTAAGAATCCGATTAATTTTATTTATAAATTATTAAGTGTTTTTTTCATTAAAATATATTTATTTATTTTTTTACTTATTTTATAGAATAGTTTTTCTTTTTTTTCTCTTTGTCAGATGATATTTTAGGATGTTTTTATAAAAGTTGTTGTCCTTATATATAGCAAATCCCAATTTATCTGTGACTCAATCTAAATTTGTTCAAATCCCATCTTTTCAACCATTTTATAGTTGTAGAATATTTTTTTTATTTAAATTAATCAAAGCTTTTTCATAATCCAAAAATGTTAATGTATATACACATTGTATACAATATTATTCATTTCTACGAATAAAAAAAATCTAGTAGTACTGCTACAATGAAACTTAAATGGTGAAAAAAAATCATCCTTTCTTTGTATGGAACGCAGCCAGAGGTTAAGATCTCCGTTATTGGCAAAAAGAGATTGGATGAATTTATCTCTTCAAGGCAATTTCTTGTTTCTTTCAATGTTTCCTTAAGGAGTTATCATTTGTTGGATTGAAATATCCTTGGATGAGGCCTTGATATTGATTTGCACTTTTATGGCTTGATTCATTTATTTATTTATTATTAATATAGTATATTTATTGAAAAAAATCTGGAGTGTCTCCACTCGACTATCTCGCAAATTTGAATTGGATTAATTAACACATATATTATATTTAAATTAAACTTAATTAAAATTATAAATTAAAATTGGTAAATAATATTTATTAAACCAGCGCCTGTTTGACTCTTTTTTGATGGCACCACGTCACGTGCTGACGGGTGATTTGCAGTCGTGTTAAAAAATTAATTCCAGTACTTACAGTGATTCAATCAAGCTGCAATTCTATATTTAGCAGTTTTATACAATTTTTAATCATGTGAAAAACTATCAAAAATATATCTTCATTTTTACGCTCAGTTTAGAGGAAAACAAATGAAAATGTGGTAGATAATGACCCTCTTTTTGATGAACTACATTTCTCAAAAGTTGATAGTAAACTAAAAATTTTAAATTATGCACGTGTACCAAATAACATTATTTTAGCTCAAACCGTTTTTGCATACAAACACACACATTTATCTCAACCTTAGTGAAAATGACTCAGGGACCTTCAAAACGGATAAAAACATCAAAATCTCGATATCGAAAAATTTCGTGATCGCACTGCTATCTTTGGCGAGATAATAAAAAGGAAAACAAAAATAGGAATGGAAAAAACATAATAAACAAATAATTGTAAATAGGATTATTATGTATATTTATTATGCAAATTTTTGACCAGGCGGCTTAATGGTCTATAATCCTGCTCCGCCTATTGAACCTCAACAGGTTCTATAATATAATATTAATTAAAATTAATAATCTACATAAATCCGAAGATTAGGTTAAATGAACTTAAATTTCAATTACCAATTAAATTAAATAAGTGGATCTCTTTGACTCCATCTTGAGAATTTCCGCTTAAAATTGAATTTCCAGTCCTCATTTTCATTATAAAAGTATTATTTATTTAAAAATTACAAAACAAACTATTATTTTATCAATGTTTATTTATTATACATATAATGAATTTATAGTAAGTCAATTATTTAATATTCTCATCGACTATTCTCCAAAAACTATATTTTATTTGTATGCATATTTATTTAACCATGACGATATTTCCATAATATGGATTTCCTTTGTCCTTTGTTTCAACTTTCATTTGCAGTTCATCTGTCATTCGGGAGAAGCCCAACGGTCTTTTGATGTCTCTTTCATTCCGAAAATCCTAACTTTTTCCTCATTCTCGCATTTCCAGTTTTAGATTAAGCTCTGGCTAGTTCCATGGATCCTTTCCAAAACCCCATTGCTCCATTTCTTTAGTTGATAGATCTACAACCACTCTTTGAACTATTCCCTCTCTGTATCCTATCAATTTATTTATTATTTTGAAAAGAATTTAGATTTAGTTCTAAAAAATATTTATTTTTAGAATTTTTTTTTTAAATTATTTAAACGATGGTTAGTTTCAAATCAATCTGTAGTCTATGAATTAACAAAATACAATAATAATCTTATATTTTTTTGTACTTATTAAAAATAATTATAAATGATATATATAGCCTTGGCTCGGTAATTAAGTTAAAAAAAAATGATTCATTATTATTGGGTTTGGCTGATAATATTAATACCTGGGACACCGAGCTAGAGAGTAAAATAAGTTGACCTGTGGCCAGGCTCAGAAATAAATGAATTTCCAGCTACATCAACAATTTCAAATAATTTAAATGTATCTATTAATGCAATAAAAAACAGATATGAATATAACATAAATATTTTTAATTTTATTTTGTTTACCAGGCTGTGACGTCATGAATGGCTAGATGACGTCATATAATTTTAAATTAAGAAAAAACTAATAAAGATGATTTTTCTCGAGGATAAAACCAATACAAAGTGCATGATTCGTGGTGATATGTAAAAAATCTCCTCATGTGAAATTTGGTGTGAAAATAACCCTTCCCTTCCTATCGTCGATCGCTAATACTAACACTTCCGGTTTCCGGATTTGCACCAAAAGTTGATCAATTCATCCCACTGATGCATTAAGTAGATATACCAAATTTCATCAAAATCCGTTGAGCCGTTCAAGCTGTACACATCTATACGGACAGACGGACGGACGGACGGACGGACAGACATGCTAAAAATACTTTTTTCTGTTAAGAAAAAGCATGATTCGTGGAGATATGTAAAAATCTCCACATGTGAAATTTGGTGTGAAAACAATATCTCCCTTACTATCGTCGGTCGGTAAAAATATTGAAATAAAAATAATAGTTTGATTTAATAAATGAAAATATTATAAACATTTTTAGTGGGAATTTCTCAGGGAGGTAGGGAGCCCAATTCATTTACCCATCCATGTTGCTTAAGGCATCTTAATTTCTTAACACTCTGTTTTTTAAAATTTAAAATAGAGGAAGAGAAAGAGTTTCAATTATATTCGAATAGTCTATATATTCTATATATCAGTATTTTTTTTTCTGAATTTAATAGCAAGTTGATTTTCAAAATTTCCTATTCTCAATGCATATGATTGTGTTAAAATTTAAACAAATTCAATTATTTTAATTTTTAAATTTATATACAATTTAATATTATTTTTTTAATAAAACATCATATCAAAAAAGTGAATTTATTAAAAATTAAAAATAAGAAAAGAAACCTATCAATTAAAAAATATAAACATCTCCTTTTTATCATTTGTCTAAAAAATCATATTTTAATTTTTATATAACCAAGAAATCATTTTAATATTTTATTATTTTGTTTTAACTGTAATATTTATATTTATTAATTAATATATTTCTTTAAGTGGTTTTACTAAAGGGTTGAAAAATACATCCAACTTTAGGTATTTTAGGATTAATATTATATGAAAAAATAATTTCAATTAAATTTTACAATTAAGGAAAAATCCATCATAATTTGAATAAATTCCCCACACATGGGTGAGAAATTAATTACTTTTACTCCCAAAAACTCCAAATTGGTCATCATTCTTTTAATTAAAAAATCTTAACTTATCTTCAATACTTTCTTTCCTAAAATTACTCAATATCATTTACTCAAACAAATAAAATCACTGTATTAAGGTATATAATTTGATAGAATAACACCCTTTGGTAAATAATTTTGTATTATAGTCAAAATATATATATATCTATATATCCCTATGGTTCTACAAAACTCGAAAGTTCTTGGCCGCAGCAACCACATTTCTCCAAGTATCCCTATCCTGGTCACACCCATCCAACTCCTACCCTCTCCCATTTCTCTCACGTCCCTTCCTAAATTTTCCATAAAATAATATATAAATAATATTATATTTTTATAAATATTTTACTATTATATTTTTTCTAAAAAATAATAATTATATTTTTCTTTGTTGCAGGTATGTATATGTTCTTATCTTTATCATATCGTCTAAAATTGTCGACTGAACAGAACTTGCTTAACATCATAATGTAAGTCCTCGAATAAAGTTATTTCTTATCTTTGTATGCACGTAGAGGGATACATTTGATTTCGAAAAGTCTGGATACAAATACACCTAGATAATCTAATAATGATGCTTTTAAAATATTCCTTAAGGCGTTCGCTATCTCCATCTACCCTCTACCACTATTTTTAGTAGATATTTATACTAAAAAAGGGTTGCCCTCCATTTTATTAAAGGGGAAGCGTGTTACTGATAACATCAAATATATTTTTTGTGAATGGTAAATTTAGAATTTTTACAGATGTTGACATTAAAAATCTAATTTCCACACATCCCTATTTCCACATTCCTTCAGATTCGTTTAATTATTCGTTTGATTTTATGAAATATAATGAAACTGAATAAACCGCGCCTTATGACGTCCACCCAAATAACGTCACTTGCTGATATCACACGCCATATTATTTGCACTGAGACACCTGGATTATTTACTTCTCCCTCTCTTTTACTCTCTCCAAGCTCTATCTATCGGTAATATGTATTTTTAATCATGGTTGGGATTAGATAACTTTCAACTTCTGCTGATATCGCTTGTTCAATACATTTTCTTCAGGGGACGCTTATCACTTATCAATCCACTTCATTAACAAGATGGGCAAGTTCAATTATTTTACCAACTGTTTAAAAGGTACAAATCTTTCGCCCATTATCTTATATTATACAAATATATTTGTTTTAAGACAGACGTCAACATTATTATTAAAAATGTTGCTAAATTTATTATTTACAATTTTAATAGAATATATGTTAATATTTAATATTGTCCTTACTATATATGTGTGAACAGTGAACGCTCTATATAAGCAACCTCTCTATAAGCAACTTTCTTTATAAGCAACTTATTGTTTGAAAGCTAAATATTTAAGTTGACAACTGTTCACAACAACATAGCCTCAAAATGTAAAAAATTATGTTATTGAAATATGTTTGTGTTTTGTGCCAGTATTGAAGTTAATTTCTCTTAATTAGAATAGCTATTAGAATTTCTGTTAGTTTCTGTTAATTAACTAAAAATATTTTCCAGGCGGTAAGTATTTTTATACTCCTTTTTTTCTTATAAGCTATTTTTTCCAATAAGAAACTTTTTTTAATGAAATTGGTTCAAATGAGTTGCTTATATAGAGCGCGTTCACTGTATATCTATATATATATATTATAGTTATCTATTTATTTTTAAGGCGCTGGTTAACTTAAAACTGTTTGAATGTAACCAGCACATTCCTCCAAACTTCCCTACACTGAGCCATCTACCTCCATTTAATTATTATTTTATATCTGCCTTTATTTTACCTTCCGGGTGTATGATATGCCTAATCACTGGTCGTATTCCTATTGTTTTTCCATAAATAAATATTTCACTAATTTTTTATTTTCATTCAAAGTAAATATCCAAAGTACTATATAATTAACATTTTATCATTAATAAAATGTAAATTTTATTTTTACAATAATGTTTTTTTTTTAATAATGTATTTATATTTATGTAAGAATATAATATTATAAAATATAGTGTTTTTTATGCTCTGCTCACGCTGAATCGTCAGCGTGGGCGGAATTCATGAACTGCTCCAATATATATATATGACTGTAACAGACTCGAATTCTTAAAAATGTTATTTCCGGAAATAACTTCCTCCACGTTTATCTCTTTTAGTATAGTAAATACTTTCATACACATTTTATCAATTTCGATATTTTCAATTTGTTTACATTTATCAGTCAATAGTATTCAATTATATATATGTATTCTTCTATAATATAATTCATTTTAATGTCATTTAATCAATCTAATTATGAAATGTATTCACCCTAACGGAGGAGAAGATAAAAAAAAAATGCTTGATAAACATGTTTCTCTTATCAATCGATATTTAATAATATCCAGGTCGGATAAGCAATATGTCATATTTCACAATATTTTGCTCACTTGTGATATATTATTAATTAATTAATAATCTCCACGATAAATGAGGCCTTTGAACATTCTTTTCGATTAGATTGACAACTTTAGACGAATTTTTTCTAAACTAAGTGTTATTAATTAATAAATATATACTGGCATTTTTCTTCAATTGATACAAAGAACTACTCAAACATCAAAGTGACAGATTCTTTTTACCTATCACTTTTTACATATTAATTAAAATGAAGTATTCTATTCATATTTTTATTATGTAGGTTGGTGGTAATTGAAAGACTATAATAATACGACCTGATTTTTTCGATTATCATAGATTTACATTGGCTCCGATTTATTTGCTTACTCATACCACCTACTTATCAAATAATTTTTATTCTTCTTATTTGACCTCATAATATTCATTTCTCTTTCAAAAATAAGTAATATACTATTACAGGTAAGCTTTAATATACATAAAAAATATCCCGTCAAACATTCTTATTTTGAATTTATTTTAATATTCCAATCTAAATGAATGTTATATTAATTAAGGGATTTTAATTTATTTCTTGATTATTATGATAATATATTAAAATTTTTAATATTAAAAGTAATATATTAATTTTGCATTTAAAATAGATTATTAAAATTTTCAATATTTATTAATAGATTAATTAATTAATATTATAATAAAAGGCCAAGAATGCTAAAAGAATGTAAAGTCAGGTAAGAATGAATTAGGAGAGAATAGGAATTGAATAGATGAAAATAATTTACAGGAATTTTGTTCGAGTAAACAAGAGCTTTTGATTTAGCTGACTATAAAAACAGATTAAGTGATATTAAAAAATATATATATTAAAAATAAATAAAATAATTATTTGTAAATACATAACCAGATTGAATATATAAGTACATAATTTCATTAATAATTTTAAAAATAATTGTTCTAAAAGGAGAAACAAAGCTTCTTGATTCCATTATTTTTCTTATATTATTATAATTTAAAATTCAAATAATTTTTTATAAATATAATACTAATTTAACTTCATTTTTACTATCTCGCCATATATAAATAATTTAATGGACAAAGAATTTAATATAAAACGATTTTTAAAATCTTGATTTCAAATTTTGGGGTGAAGTTTAATATCTATAGTAAACACAGATATGTAGTTAATATATACTCGGAAGTTAAAATGTATAGTCACATATTTATAATATACATATATATATATATATAAAGTTATTTAAATTTAGTATTTTGGAATATAAATTGTAAATAATAAAATAAATAAAAAATAAATTATATAATTGTTAGAGTGTTATTTTATGATTTTGTGGACAATGAAGCATATATAGTATGATAATGATTTGCGTTATCAGTCTGGTAGAGCCAGTATGGCGGCAGATGGGTATTATGGGATTAGATTAGAGATAGAAACGTAGAATTGATAGATTACATAAATCTAGAGCATTTTCCACTAATATTAACTATTAAATATTCAAATAATGTAATAAATATAATTACAAATATACATATATTTTACTGTAAATTCTAATTTATTCCATAGTATAATAATTTAAATAACAAAAAAAAGTTTGTTAAATAATAATAATAATAAATAGTTTTTTAGAATACAAAAAAAACGAGGAATTTTTATCATTGAATGGTTGTTTATTTATGTATATGTACTGATAGATACATATATATAAACACAATGGAGCTTTTATCATTTGGACATTTCTCTCCCGTCCATTTATACCCCCTCTTGATCGGAAAAAGTTGCAAGCAAACAAATTCATCATCTGTCGTTGAAAATGTTAACAAAATCGATTGGAACTATTTTGTCGATGTGGTTTTCTCTTGGGGCACAATAAATAAGTTTCAGCCATCCTGTTTACCACACTTTTAAATCATATTTTTATATTTTATTTTATTTTTATTCCATCATTTATACATTTAGGAGCTATTACAAAAAATTAAATAAGCTGGAGTGTTTCCACTCAACTATCTCGCAATTTGAATTGAATTAATTAACAGACATATTATATTTAAATTAAATTTAATTATATATAAATTATAAATTAAAATTAATAAATAATATTTATTAAACCAGGGCATGTTTGGCTCTTTGTTGATGGCACTACGTTATGTGCTGGCTCGTGATTTGCAGTGTTATAAAATTAATTCCGGTATTTTCAGCGATTCAATCAAGCTGAAATTCAATATATAGCAGTGTTATACAATTTTTAATAATGTGAAAAACTATCAAACATTAATTTTTATTTTTACGGTCAGTTTAGAGGGAATAAAATATATAATATTTATTTTATTTATTATAAATAAATTAAAAATAACAACTAAAAGCTGTTTAAAAAAGTTCATTAATATAAAAGCCAACCACCAAACTTTGCCAAGATTATCACAGAAGGCGTTCAAGTGCTAACCTTCTCTTGGTATAGAAGAGATGGAAGATGTTGGGAAAGGAGAGGAGGGCGTAACGAAACGCAAGGAAGAAAAATGAGAAGTTATTAAATAAATTCACACTCACAAAATTCTATCATAAATTAAAACTTTATTTTTTGTTTAAATTAATTATTTTATGAAATAAATTATTTATTAAAAATATATTAAATCAACATTATCAAAATTAATTCAGGTTATTATTCGAATAATATTAAATTTTTATACTTTTTAATCATTATTTAATTTCATAAAATTTGAAAATTTTTGATGAAATAGTCATCTAAATAAATAACCTTAGTAAAGCTTCTAATACAACAATTCAAGACTAGCAATCTTAATGAATAAATAAAATATGACATCCAAGAAATTAATTAATGTAAAACCATTATTCATCTGGAAATTCCTGAATTATTATTAAATTAATTATAATATAAATAAATCCTATATAAATGTTTTCAGGCCATTTATAGTCAGCAAACTTTTCAAAACTTTCTTAACTTATTTAATAAATAATGGATTTATTTATATAAAGAAACTTCAATATTTTTACTATCTCGCCAGAGATAGTATTGCGATCACGAAAATTTCGGATGTCGAGATTTTGATATTTTTATGTTTTGAAGGTCCCTGAGTAATTTTCAATAAGGATGAGAAAAATGTCTGTCTCTCTCTCTCTCGGTGTGTATGTAGACAAGATTACGGAAAAACGGTTTGGTACACGGGCATTATTCAAAATTCGTAGTTTTCTAGTATCGGAATTAATTTTTTAACACTGCAAATCACACGCCAACACGTGACGTTGAGCCATCAACAAAGAGACAAAGAAGCGCTGATTTAATAAATATTATTTATTAATTTTATTTTATAATTTAATTAATTAAATTTAATTAAAATATATAATATATGTGTTAATAATTAATCCAATTCAAATTTGCGAGTTATTCGATTGGAGACACTCCAGATTCTGTTTTTTAAAAACAAAATAATTCAGTGAAGAAAATTATTGTTTTTCAACATTTATTATGTTAATTATTTCATGTAGAATCATATTTTTTTTTACTTATTAAAATTAGAAGATTAAAATTCGTCAAATTTCGATTCATTGGAAAGTGTTTCTTATCGTGCTTGAAGATGAGAGAAAGGGAGAGAGAGAGAGAGAGAGAGACAATGAAGGGTTTTTCAAGGAGACAGACAAATATTGACTTTTTCCGAATACGCGTGTTCGCCTAAATAATTATAATCTTATCTTTCAATGAAGTTAAACTAGTCAGATGGAGAGAATTCTCCAAAACCAAACTCTCCAATTAAATCAGAAGACCGAGCAAGAGACCCTTGAATTGAATCCGGGCTCTTCTAGAATCAATATTCCGATTATTTCCAGTCTCATAATAGAATATCACTTTCTAATGGAAATAACAAAAAGTAAATCTTTCTCTTATTAAATTTGTTTCATTATATATTTACACCAATACCTTGATAGTATAAATTAATCTGATTTGTTTTGTTTTTTGGAAAATTTGATATATACATAATCAATCAATTAAATATTATTCAAATGTTTATTCATATTTTTAAAAAATGATACCTAAATAAATTAGATTATATTACAATATAAACATAAAAAATATTTCATTTTTTTTTAATATTAAATTTTTCTCAAATTTTTAAAATATTTTTTAATTATATGATACTTTAAAATACTTAATTAAATATTTTACATATATATATATATATTACATATTATACATATTAAATTAATATATATCATATATTTGTTAATATTAAATAGTATGAAGTTAGCTTTTGAACTAGAAATAAATTAATAAATTATTAATTCAATATTTAACTTATATGTAATTTAAAATTAAATTCTATTAATTAATATTTTTTTTATTATTATATTTATTTATTTTTTCACTAGAATTAAAAACTTTAAAACTCTTTTAAAAATGACAATAAACACTAAAACGACATGTAATTTCAATAGTAATAGTAATATTGAATTGATTTCTATTATCAGACATTTTCATGACAAATGGATTGTAGTTTTGTTTTGTTTTTGTCACTATCTTTCTCATCAATTTCAGATTTAATTAGTGTAAAAATTAATCAACTCCCAGATTCAGTTGATATTATGTTCATTTTATCTTGTATTTATTTTATTTTTAAATATATAATTTAATTAGAAAAATCCACCTTTGCTCACAAATATATATATATATATATATATATATATATAAAAAACTAATGTTATCTGTTCATTATAATTTTTATTCTATAGTGTCAAAAAATTGTATGTTTATCAATTTTTTGTTCCTTTATACTTTTCAAATCTAATTAAGTTGCCGGCTGATTGTATACACGCACCTTCGTGTAGTTTTTTTTTTGCATTCCATTATGTATTAATAATAACAACAACAAAAAATTGATTTCCTCGTTAAAAAGTTAAATGCGATTCCATTCGGAGGGGAAACTGAAAGAAGGGGATGCAATATATACAGTTAGATAACATAGAATTGATAAAAGAATACCACACACATATGATTAGGAATATTAATGAACTTAAAATATATTACTAGTTTTATTATTGTTTTATATTCATTATTAAATACTTTTCTCATTATTTTTTTTTAATTTTTTCTATATAATTTTTTATTTGATTTGAAAATTGATTTGTTTTTTTTTTTAATATTCAATTTAAATTATATAAAATTATATAAATTAAAATATTTATAAATGCATGAATTATTAATTATGTTTATTGGAATATTTATAGTCAAAATAATTTATAAATTTAATGAATGTTAAATTGATGAATAATTTCTTTATTTAATTGTATGGTTAGGTATTAAAATATATTCTACTTTATTCTACACCCAATTTTTAATTTGAAGGTATTATGGTTTAATTAAATCATATTTAATATTGCCTCTAATTCTACTATTACTTTATATCAATACTAAACTGTTAATAAATATGCATTTATTTAAAGAAATAATTCTAGTAATTTATGTAATGAAATATATTGATAAATTCTATTAAAAAATAAAAGTATATATGATATAATAGAATAAGTTCAATAGTTTTTTTTTTAATTTTAATAGTCAATAATAAAAAGTCCCTATCAAAAAAAAAAAAAAAATTGGTTTATAATTTTATATATTTTTATTTGAATAAATTTTGATAGCGGAGTATTTGGTTGCATAAGATCCTGGCGGCGCTGTACATTTTACATTTATTTCATTCTGTATGAAAATTAAATCATTTATATCTTTTCTTCTTAACTGATAATTCAAATATTTTTGGAAATAATCATACTTGTTTTTTTTTTAGTTTTGATTTATGGTTTTGTTTCAGTCACTCTTTATCCATTGTGTCAATAATTTATCAAACTGACTGGACCATTTCTATTTTCTTTTTTATATCCTTCGGGATTAAATTTCATTGTTCACTGATGTCTAAAACTTTTATTCGACAAATTGAAAATTTTATTAAACAATGATATGGATATTTAACAAAAAAAAAATATTAAAATTGTCTATTTGTTTCGATATCTGGTTTCGATTTCCTCTTAAACTATCTTCTATTTTTAATTGATGTTATTTGAAAAGTTAAACTCGTTGTGAAATTCCATTTGTCATTTTTTTTACTCATAGATAAAATGAATAGATTAAGTAAGGAGAGAACGTTCAGATCATTAATTATCTAATTCTTATCTTGAGGTCGAAGGAATCAAACTCACACATACACATACACTCATACCACTTTGTAGTCTTTTTCCTCTTCTCTATGCTAGACTGCAAGTCGGCTTAAATTCCAATAAATCTTGCGCGTTTTTAATTAAAAAAATAAAGAAGCCGCTCATCAAGCAAACTCCACTCTCTAATTCCTATTATTATTCATATATATATGTATATATAGTATATTCTATACATGAATAATAATTTACATTTACTTGATATACTTTGATAATTCTCATTAAGTAGGAGACTATCAGAAATGTTTTTTTTTAAATAAATAAATTTTAATCGAATTTTCTAATTAATGGCGCTCGTTTTCTTGTATGATCTACAACTGTCCCATAAATTTTCCACAGGTGAATCTATCCCACCTGAGTGTGTCTGTTTTTATCTCTTCACTTGACTTATTTTTTTTTTTTCAAACTGTGATCCACCCAATTTCAGATAGAGCGGAGATAAATACAACGCGCAGGGGATTTTTTTTTCCTACAGTCAAACGACTTTCGAAAACTCCTAGCAGGTTTCACATCTTAATCCGAACCTCGTCGATCAAATTAAGATGTCACTCGTGAAATAAAACCTACGACATGAAATATCTTGATCGGGAAAATTTAGCATTTGGATATTCTTTTAACATTTCATTCACAATACTTTAGTATTTCCTATTTGTTAATTGGTGTTTATTTTATTACTAGGACTACTTTCTAAGGCCCTTCATTAATCTTATTGACTAATTATCAATTTATAATTATTAATTATAGGTTTCACCAGCACCTAATTAGGAGAAAAATGTTATCCAATTTTATTAGGGTTATATTTATATAGTAGTTTTGAAATTGTGTGTGTGTGTGTGTGTTAGAATTTATTAGTTAATTTTTAAAAATATAAATTATCAGTTATTAGTTTTTATTATTTATATATATATATCTTATCTTATTAAAATTGTATATATATATATTAATGAAATTTTTTTGAAATTCACACCATAGATAATTTTTATAAAGAAAAATCGATTTGTAATTATTTCAGCTTCGGGAAATATCATCATTAATTATTTTTTCATAATTTAAAATTTGAAATTTAAATGACATCAGCAATTACGTCCCACCGCGCTTTCTTAAATACAAAATATTATAAATATAAATAAAATCAGATTCCGAAATATATATTATGTTATATCCACAGGCCATACTTTTCTGTCTCAGTGCATTAATACGTACGTTTAAGGGCTGTATGTTTTATGACTATTTTTTTTAATTTATGTTCTTTTAAATTATTTGAAATTGTTTCATATATTTTGTCGTTTATTTATTTTAAATAATAATCTTAATCTTAAATATTCATAGTTCATAAGGAATAATTTGTTTAAAGTACCTACGGTATTCAAGGTACTATATTATTATATATAAAAATATTAAGACATATGAAAAAATCACTCATTATTTAATTTACCATTAATTTTATTCACAAGAAGTTTCTTTAGCTAGTATTGAATCGTGTTTTCTGGGGTACAATCAAACATTTTTACAATATATATATTTATCCATATTACATATATATATATATTGGATTATTATTTATCTCCATGGGGCTACTGAACTCTTAACCAGAGTATCAACATTCCTGCTTCTGTTTGTTTATATACAAGTTGATTTTTACCATCTTTTATTGTTTTAATATATATATATATATATATAATATTTATAATAATATACAACTTTATAAATAATCTACATTAATATTTATAAAACACTAGTTAATATTTCAATTTCTAAAAAAAGAATAAAATAAAAATACAAATGATAAATTTACAATTTATTTATAAAATTTCAGTGTCTAAAACATCTTTCTTCTTTTTCTCTCTCATCAATTCCCATCGTTATTTTATCGAACAAGAATAAATCAAAATGATTTTAAAAATAACACTAAACATAGTATTTATTGACAGCTAACTCACGAACTTCTATTATTATTTTTCTTGCTGATATTCACCTCGTAACTTGAAAATCAAAATAATATACTTTTATCGAAATATTTTTATTTTTTTTCATCTTTAAATCTTCATCTTTAAATCCTAGATAGGTATGTAGTCATGGAATATGTGCTTTAAAGAATTATTAAAAATGAATTATTATATTTGAATAATAATTAATATTTCAAAATAATACTGTTATATATAGGAAAAGTTATCCATATAACCTAAGATAAAATTTTTATAAAATTTGAAATTATAAATACTGTATAGTCAATATAATATTTACGAGATGTATATGATATGTAATATTTACCTATCCAATAATATAAGTAAATAATACAATTTTTGAAATAAAGCGTATTTTTCTCTATAAGAAATATTTTCTAAAACTTTTAAATAAATTTCCTACAAATACTAGTATTTCTTTTTTCATAAATTTTATATATTTTTTTTTTTTAAATTTTGAATTTCCACATTTCTGGTTTCATAATTAAATCAATAATTTTCAATTAAAATGAGACTGACCTTTGTTCAAAACCACAAAATTCAGTCACAATATAGCTAATTAATTTCATATATATATTTAGTATTTGATGAATAATAAATATATTAATGTATTATTTTATTATGTTACTTTTAAAATTGAGAAAATTGTTAAAAAAAAATAATCAAAGTATATCTCTGATTTTAATTAATTTTAAAATAAATTAAATTAAATTACATAAATTAATAAAAATCTCAATATATATATATATATATATATATATATTATAAATATTTTGTTTTATCATATACCTAATATTCACTAATTATACTAGTAAAGTATTCATCGATATTAAATTATTTTACTCTCAGGGGTGGTATATATTAAAAGATAAAGTGATGGGGAAGAACTTAGTTTAAAAGCATTGTGCCATTTCACTGTAATGACATATGAACAGATCCCCCTAAGCAGAAACGAGTCGATAATGTTTACACATTTCATAGAGCATCGAATTATTTTGACTGTAACATTGTATATTATTCATTAGAATACTGAATTGAGCAAGAATTGTACAACGTGTTACAACTCTTAATTTAATACATATGAATAATTGCTTGGAAAATTATTCAGGTTACAATAATCAGTATTTAGTTTAGTCTAAATTAACATAATAGAAGCGAATATAAATAAACTAAATATAAGTTCAGTCTATTTAAGGAAATTGTCTGTTTATTAGGATTTATATATATATATATAGGTACATATGACATTAAATTAAAATATAATACAATTTATAAAACGATTCTTGCATAGAAAATTTATAAAAGAAATTGAATTCCTGGGAAATTGTCGATCATAATGGATAGAATAATTTATATTTTTATTTACACAAAAGAGAAAACTTAGTCTTGATTAATAATAAAAATTTTAGATCTGAAATCATATTCGAATGTATTATTGACAAAAAAAAAAGTTGATGAAATTGAGTGGAAAATATTGGTGCTAGGGGATGATTGGTGATGGAATTCTTTTTGGCAAGGGTGATGTGTTTTAATGAGCTTTTATCCTTCCTTATTGCTTTGCAAAGTCCTCTTGGGGTTTAATTTAAACGAGAGAGGACCTCACCTGGTTGGTTGCTGATGGATTGTGATGATGGAGCAACAGCTCCGTTTATTCGACGAGTGGGTGTCGAGCATTTTATAGCAAATGAACTTTGAATGGTCATTAAGCCTGTCATCGACAGCTGACAAATTGAGTAGTATACTCTTCACCAAATTTTTTGAGTATATTATTTTTTTTTCTTTGTTTTATATTGAAATAACTGATTATTTAAGACCATTAAGAGCTAAATTTTTATTGCTATCTCTCAATCAGATGAATTTATACCGAATGTTGTACATGGTTCAATTCTTTTTACTCTGTTACTATTTTAAAATTAGTTTTAACAATATTTACTTATAATGAAAATAGTTGCTTCGATGTAGTTAAAGTCAATAAATTTGCTATAGTAAATAGTAGTGTGTCGAGATTTGGTTGTTTTTATACGTTTTGAAGGTTCGTGAGTCATTTTCACTAAGGTTTAGAAAAATGTGTGTGTGTATGTAGACAAGATTACTCAAAAACGTTTGAGTTAGAATAATGAAATTTTTATACGGAAATTATTCAAAATTCGTAGTTTTCTATCAACTTTTGAGAAATGTAGCTCATCCAGAAGAGGGTTATTACCTACCATGTTTTCATTTTTTTTCCTCTAAACTGACCGTAAAAATAAAGATATGTTTGATAGTTTTTCACATCACTAAAAATTGTATAAAACTGCTATATATAGAATTTCAACATGATTGTATCGCTGAAAGTACTGGAATTAATTTTTTAACACTGCAAATCACGCGCCAGCACGTGACGTGGTGCCATAAATAAAGAGCCAAACCCGCGCTGATTTAATAAATATTATTTATTAATTTTAATTTATAATTTAATTAATTAAATCTAATTTAAATATAATATATTCAAATTGCGTGATAATTGAGTGGAGACACTCCAGATTTTATTATTTATTATTTAATTATTAATTTTTGAATTAATTCCTTAAGTATTTCAAAATGAAATTTTAAATAAATCTAATTGTTTTTTTTTTTTGTTTCAGGTAAGCTTCCTATAAACAGAAAACTTCTTGATCCCAGCTTTTGGTAATATACTCGTATATAAATTTTAATTTAATTAAATTGTGAGTTATAATATTTTCTACTTATTTTTATTTTATCAAATGTTTCAAAGTTGATAAATCAAATATTATATTTCAATCAACGATATAATCAAAATCAATTATTTTGATATGATATCGAATAAAAAATATAATAATAATAATCATGATCTAAATAATAAGTCAATTATATTTTATAATCACAATCTTAGAGATATTTTAATTAATACTTTGAAAGAAATAGAAAGCTTCTTTAAAAACAATGATTATTATTTTGTATTTTCTGTTTGGAAAAATTTTAATTTTTTTTTTTGTTGATTTTATAAAAGTATAAATGAAATAATTATGCATATAGTGGCAACAAAAGAATACAATACACGTGGCGTGTTGTAAAGACGTGTTGGAAAGTATAAAAGGAATTGCGAGGGTAGAAGGTGGTAGAAGGAGTGACGAATTCATTTGTCGTCCCTCTTCTTTAATTATAAATGCATTCAGAAACAAGTGTTTCCTATTAGTTCGATCTCGTGGACAATTTGAACTAAGGACAGATTACAAAGTAGAGAATGGAATGCATTTCTTGCGTGTTTGAAATATTTCCATTAATCTTGCTATGATAGATTTAATTAGCCAGCCAGATTGACGGATTGCCTGGTTCTTCACACAGTTGTTTCAAACCATTGGAGTCGAATCAATTTTTAAATAAATATTCAAGGAGAATGAAGAACATAATTAATTTAACACCTTTAAATTATTTTTTTAGTAATTAAAATTGAAATTTGATATTAATAATAATAATAATAATAATAATTAGATTATAATTTAATGATAAAAACTGTTAATTGTGATAATATAATGATAAATTTCATTGCTTATGTTATATTTTTAATATTTTAAAACTATTATTTATATATTACTAAAAATATTTCTAAAAATACATATTTATTGAAAAATTTTTAATCAATTAATATACATATATTTAATTGAGTATCTAAAACAGTGATTCACCTTTTTTTTACCGCGGCACACTTTTAACGGTTTAAAAATTTGACGGCACACAAAGAAAAGGATAAGTGTGAAAGTTATTTATTTATTAACCTCAGCCTGATCGCAAAAACATTTTACCTTTTTTTTAGAACCATGTTGAAAAAATTGAAAAAACGTCGAAAATGTTTAAGAGCCTGATCGAAAAAACATTTCCTATTTTTTTTTTTACTAACATATAAAATAAATAGGTACTTTTTCTTAATTTGAACTTTACATTTGTAAAATTTGGCGGCACATTTTGACAATCTTGCGGCACACAAAAATATATAAACGGTTAAGATTGATAGAATTTAAAATATAATTTAATCAAAAAAAATTTGGAAAATTTTTATAACCCTAATTATTACAAACGAAAATTATTTAAAATATTTATATTGAAATGTTTATTATTATGGAGTTGATTGCTTATTTTTAAATAGGTATATTATTATATTGTCTGCAGATAATATTATCTAGTGCTATACCACTCGTAAATATTTTTTTTTAAAAAGTTATAAAAATATTTAAGTACATTATAATGATCTTAATTTATAATAATTTTCATATTTTTTGATTTTACTTTCAAAGAAATTTAATTTACGTCATTGATTATCAAAAATAAAATAATATTTTTCAGAAATTCTTTCAATTATTCTCTTGATTAAATCATTTTTATATTTTCCGATCGTTTTAATATAAAAAAGAATATTTACTTTTTCTCACTTAAGCAGCTCGCTTAGCTATTAAATATATATTATTATAATAACAAATATTTTAATTAGAATTAAATGTTTAATTTATCCGTTGTTGGAAATATATTTTATCCTTTGCAAGCTTATTATAATATAATTATTCGTAATTATAAATATTCTAAACATGACATGTAAAAATACATCATTCATTTAATTAAATATCTCCTTATAATGAATTTTATTTTAATTTTATTTCTTGTAGCATCTCTTTAGTATTTCCATTTATTAAATGAAAAACATTATTGGACAGAGATTTTTAAGTTTTCTTTTTTTTTGAAGTTAAGTAATACATAAATATATAAAATCTGGAGTGTCTCCACTCGACTATCTCGCAAATTTGAATTGGTTTAAATAACATATATTATATTTAAATTAAATTTAATCAATTATAAATTATAAATTAAAATTAATAAATAATGTTTATTAAACTAGCGCGGGTTTGTTACTTGATTGATGGCACCACGTAACGTGCTAGCGCGTGATTTCCAGTCATCGTGTTAAAATATTAATTCCGGTACTTTCGGCGATTTAATCGGGCTGAAATTTTATATATGGCAGTTTTATACAATTTTGAATCATGTGGAAAACTATTAAACATATATCTTTATTTTTACGGTCAGTTTAGAGAAAAAAAGGATGTGGCTATTTATACATACAGTATGTATACGCAATTGGATATTTATACATACAGTATGTATAAGAAATTAGCTATTTGTAGTTACGTTTAACGTACTAACTAACCAAAAAGTTTATAATAATATTATATTACATTTTATTTTAATTTGAAATCTATTAAGTCAATGTTTACAATTATTTTTATTAATTATATCAATTATTGTATTATTTTAATAAATATTATTCATAGAAGAGTTCTCAAAGCGATTTTTATTAATAAACCCATATTTGTATTTCACTTGTATAAGGAAGCAATGAGAAATGAATGAATTGAAAGGTTGAATAGTGATACATTTTATATTAATTTTAATTTCTATTAAATCAATGTTTACTATTATTTTTATTAATTATATCGATATTATTTATATTCTTATTAAACAAATTGTCATTGGTATCTATTTGAATTGTAAAAATAAACTGTAGTTTAAAATATGTATGCAAAAATAGCTAATTTCTTATACATGCTGTATGTATAAATAGCCACATCCGAAAAAAAATGAAAACGTGGTAGGAATGACCCTATTCCGGATGAGCTACATTTCTTAAAAGTTGATAGCAAACTACAAATTTTGAATAATGCCCGTGGACCAAATTTCATTATTTTCATTTAATTAGCTCAAACCTTCGGTAATCTTGTCTACATACACACACACAGACATTTTTTTCAAACTTAGAGGTATAAAAACATCAAAATCTCGACATCGAAAATTTTCGTGATCGCAATACTCTCTGGCGAGATAGTAAAAATACAAATCTTAAATATTTCTATTAGCTAAGTTAAATTAAAATTTAAAAATAGTAATATAATATTAAATTATATATTTATAGGCTTATATATCATATTATTTATTAAAATTTTTTGTAAGACCTTTTGGTTTGAGATTTATATTAAATATAGAATATTTTCGATTGGATCAATATTTCATTTTATTTTAACTAAAATTTAAATTCCAATACATATTAGATTTTAATAAATTCGTACTTTTTCAGTTATAAGCAATAATAATTATATATATATAATTATCTTCTGGGAATTGAACATATCTCAAAGCAATTATTTATTGTTTAAAAGACCGTGTAATTATTTGTTGTTCATTTTACAATTTTAAATGATAATTTTGCTATTATCCGTTTATTAGTATTGGTATTGTTAATTTGAAATTAAATTTTATAAGCAAATGCAAAGAATTTGATTTCTTAGAAACATTACATTATTATTATATTCATAATTTATCTTGATTTATTTAATACGTTATTAAATAAATTTCCTGGACTCGATTGTAAATAATCTTTCAAAATCGGAAATGATCTCGTTTATCGCATAAGAATAAATTGGTAAGTACTAATTTAAAAATATCTAAATTAGAAGTCATTGGTCTGGTGGGTGACATTTGTTGACTCCCCCCCTCCTCCTTTCCATACTTTCACTGCCCCTCTCCTGAAACATGCTAGTTTGTGGTTGCGACTAGATTGACTCGTGTCATCTTTCCTGGCCCTGTTTTTCTTTAATATTCTTGAAGATGAGGGTTAGAGAGGATGGCGTCGTGTCATTGGCTCCTACACAAAAGTCACCCCGTCTGTGTGCGTGTCGGGGTTGGCTCCGTGAGGGAAGCCGACGACGACCACGATCGATTCACACGCCGTGGTGGGTGTGGTGCCCTCGCCGTGTTATGATAACCCCCCATCCCATCCACCCGTCACTAGCATTTCGTCCCGAATCCAATGGGGGAAATTTAAGGCAGAACTGTCCATACAGATTGCCGTTCCGGTTTATTCGGTGTGTGTGTCTCTGTGTAAGTTAAATCCATGAAATGGCAAATAAATAAGTCAGAGGGAGTTGGAAGGTTACCCCTTACAGAGCCTTTTCATTAACCTGAGAGGCCTTTAAAAAATTGCTCTTTTAAGAGAAAGAGACGTTAAGTATCAGTGACTTAAATCTGCTAGAAAAATAAACAATCTCGTCTGGCCGGCTTAGCTATCTGTCAACAAATGTTCTCTGGGGTAATATATATATATATATATATATTGTATATAAACGATACAAGGGAAATTAATCACAATTTGATTCACATCACTTGTGAAGAAATGTTTCATTCAATCAGGATAATATGTTTTGACGATATATCAACAACAAAAACAAAAATACAACATAAACAAATAATTATTTTATCTAAAGAATATGTCTAGGGTTTAGACAGCTCGAGCAGGATAAAACGGGCCCAGCCAGTTGACTGTCTGGAGAAGTCCTTCTCATGGAATCTAATCATTAATATTCATTTAGAATCCCCAGTCAATGAGCCACGGATGGAATCCCTAAAATGATTACATCTAATAATAGCCAAACAACTTCAGGGAACATTTGGTACGTCATTACCCTAACAACAATTGTAAATAATATTGGGATTAAGCTCATTTTCTCATTATTAAAATATAACAATCATATATGTATAAATTATGTGATCATTGAAACGTAAAAATATGTGAAAGTAAACTTTAAATATTAATTATTTTCTTGTATTAATTCATTTTTTTATTAAGTGAATTATTTAGATTATGTTTTAAATAATTTAAATCTTCTATATTCTATTTTTGATACAATTTTAATACATATTGCAAATGATATCAAATTAGAATACCAATAAAATAAAATTATTTGATATTTTATTATTTCATTTTTTCCTATAATTGAATAACTGTGATTTATATTTATTTATTTGTTGAAGTTAATATCCTCTTTAAAGATTCCAACACATGTTTGTATATTTATTTATCATAATTGTTTATTATAATAATATATTTTTTATTAATATATTCCTTATTAGTTATAATATTTTAGAAACGTATTTGTCCTTTAGTTTATTATTAGTACTACTACTACTACTACTAGATGTAAAGGAGGCGCTCAATGGCCTCCTCGAAAATTATTTAACTAATTAATTCTATACGGGTTTATTATTTTTCTAAAATTACAAAGGTAGATTTAATATATATGTATAGTTTTATATTTAAATATTTTAGGATAAAGTGAAGGATAAAATGTTTGAAGAGCCAAATTATTTTAATATAAATTCAAATTAATGCATCAGGAAGGGAGTAGGCCTAAAGACAGTCAAAACAGTAATAGTCATCAAACATTAACACAAATAGTAAAAAATAACTATCAAACGAAATTATTATTGCTCAATATTAAAAATTCTTTAAGATTATTATATAAGCTCTTTGGAAAGAAGTCTAATTTAAGAACTTATATTGACTTTTTCCAAGAATTTTTCAGATGTTCGAGATTAAAAAAAAATCAAAACGTGTATATCGAATAGATTTTGAATTTATTACATCCAGTCAGGAAACGTGCAACAAACTAATCGACAGGGACCTTTTAGGTCGCCCCTTTTCGTCGTTCAAGCCCACATGTTTGCAAGTGATGCGGGTTGAAAATTAATAATAATTCAGTGTGGCAGCGAAAAGGCGACGTAAATGACTTGGAAGGGTTCCTTCGATGGTTGAGGAGCCATAAACTGCCTCTAATCCCTTCCGTCTCCTTGGAATCCGAGCTCCACTCGTGCAAAGGACAGGAGGGCCGTGTGACAGCCGGGGTCGATCATCCCTGCCACGTGGACCTTCATCTATTTTTAAGTAATTTCCTAAATGATTGAACTTTTTTTTTTAATTACTCCCTTGCAATTAAATCAAAATTAAAAAAAAAACAACAAATCTCTTTAAGGTTCGAATTCAAACGGAAGTTTTATTTTCATTTATTTCAAGATTCGTATTTCAAATTAAACTTAAAGTAATTAATTTGGGTTCCATTCATTGATATTCTGTTTAGTTTAATTTTAGGTATTTGAAAAAACCTTTTATTTTTTTAATTATTTTAGCTACTTTTTATTATTATTTGTTAAGTTACATTAAAGTATATATTATAATTTTTGTAAACTTCATGAGGTTCGCGATCACATGTTTACAAGTTTTGTAATTCAATACTATAACACTGAATTTCGATTGAAATAATTTTTACTATTTAACCAGAGATAGTATTACGATCATGGTCATGGGTCATTTTCATCAAGGTTGAGAAAAATGTATGTATGAGTGTGTGTGTGTGTGTGTATGTAGATTTCATTTTTTTCCACTAAACTGACCGTAAAAATAAAGATATGTTTTTGATCATTTTTCACATCACTAAAAATTATATAAAACTGCTATATATAGAATTTCAGCTTGATTGAATCGCTGAAAGTGCCCAAATTAATTTTTTTCTTTGCAAATCACGCGCCAGCACGTGACGTGGTACCATCAACAAAGAGCCAAACATGCGCTAGTTTAATATATATTTATTAATTTTAATTTATAATTTATAATTAATTAAATTTAATTTAAATATAATATATGTTAATTAATCCAATTCAAATTTGCGAGATAGTCGAATGGAGATACTCCAGATTTTTCTTTAATTTGTTCATAAAAATATAGAATACTTTCTTATCTAAAGTTTTTTTTTTTTTTTTGATATTTATACAATTTTATTAAAAATATATTTTACTATACCTACCAAATCAAAATCAGATACTTTTCTTTGTTTATTAAACAATCGTTTAAATTAATTACCAATTGGTCAATAATAATATTAATTAACTCTTTATTAGAATAATTTTTAAATCACCCAAACAAAAATATTTTTTTTTCTCCAAAGCCCTAAAACTCCACTCCCCTCGCTCGTCCTTTGATAAAGATAATACATGAGCTAAATATATTCTCTATTCAGAAAGAAACAAATAAGCAACTCTTGATTATATTAATTCGATTTACTGAATATGACATGCCCTCCCATTAGCCTCGAAGGTAAAATTTCAAATTAGAATAAAAAGACAAGTTAAAGGGACCCACCGCCCTTTGGATAATAAGCTCTTGGAATTTTTTTTTTACCACCTAAACCGGATAATAGGAATTTTTTTCATCTGTTTTCGAGGGTGGTGCAGTACCTGACTATAGTCGATAACATCAAATTAAGATATACTTCTTTTATAGCATTTTCTATTTCAGCTACATATTTATTAACGAACGTAATTTCAGGAATTTCAATAATAAATGTTCGAGGGATATCTTCATTTATACTCATAAAACTAAAGGGCATAATGCACTTCTATATGTAGTGACCCTAAATCAAATTATAATTAAAGGATAAACCTAAGAAAAAATTTATTTTACTCTTAAATATTTATATTTTATATATTATATTCAAAAATATAAATTTAATATACATTTTTCCTGAGCATTTTGAATTGAAATTATTTTCTACAGTTTTGATAAGAACGAATAATAATAATATAAACAATACCTCCCTTACTATCGTCGGTCGGTAAAAATTACAAAATTTAATATTCATTTTTTTCTGTTTTAATTATTAATGATTATTAGCTTAGAACAATTAAATAAATAAAGGTTGCATAATCTAAAGGCGTCATTTTAGTATATTAATTAAATTTTATTAAGTATATTATATAATAAATTGATGAATTGAAAATAAAAAAAAATCATTCGAGCTCGGGTGATAAAATACTGAGTTATAGAAAGAACTTGAGGATGAGAATCATAGCTTATTAAAATCAAAAATTTTAAATTAAAGTTAAATAAATAAAATTTTAAAAAAAACATGTCTTGCAAGAATGAAAAGGACTTAAATCTCAAAACTCGTAAAAATATCTAATTTTTCAATTTAAAAAAAAAAAATTCGTATTTTATACTATTACTAATTTATATAGTTTTTGTATATTTTATTTCATATTAAAATATTTTTTATAATTAAAATATTTATTATTATGAATATTGCTTAATAAAAAATCTAGCTCAAAATTATAATAATAATTAATATAGAATTGATTCGAATTATATGGTATAATCATTTTTTTTTTCATTATTATATGAAGAAAACTACAAAAGTATATATTTATAAAAGTTGTTTTTTTATTTAAAAGTACCCTTTGTACATTTTTCAGATAACTCAGTATATTTGTGAAATCTCATTAAAATTGCCTTCTACCGTTCTTTTTCTGACTTTCATACTCCTTTGGATCTTTCCCTCACTTATTGGTCTTATACCTCTACGCTCACCCAACTCATATCAAATAAAGTGAATTATGATTTTGCCGAACAGCAAAATCATATCAACACAACCTTCAGACACGATATACAGAATGCTGATTGCCTTCCCTTTTACATATCTCTCTCTCTCTTATATCTATAAGAAAAAAAATAATCAAATTTATTGCTCAGGTGAAAGGATATATTCTTTTTATAGAAATGGGCCTCTAAATTCTGAAAATATAAACGGACTATAAATTTACTTTAGAAATATTAGTCATTGGATTTATACAAAAAAAACTTTAAATTCCACTGTTTAAAAAAAAAAATAATTTAACCCTAATTTAATTTTTACAAAGAAGATTTAATTTAAATATTCTAAGTATTTTAAGATTAGAAATAATTTGCAACTCTTAACATTAATTGTATTCATTCTAGCATAACTTTCAGTGCTGAGTTATTGAGCTTAAGAATAGGGTTCGAATCTCATCAAGTTCATAAATTTAAAATTAATTAATAAAACTAATAACACAAAAAATTAATTTAATTTCTGAATGCAAAGACTGGTTAAATCCTATATATCTCAATCCATCATTTATATAAGGTGAAGAAATAAAATGATTTGTGAAAATTAATTTTATAGAAATAATCAGTGGTATTCATTATTTTAAAACTTTCTTATTTATTCTCTTCTTGTCTTAAAATCTCTAAATTAATACTTTTTGATTCTATTTGTGGTATATATTTTTTACCGACCGATGATAGTAAGGGAGGTATTGTTTTCACACCAAATTTCATAAGTGGAGATTTTTATATATCTCCACGAATCATGCATTCTCTTAACAGAAAAAAAGTACTTTTAGCATGATGTCCGTCCGTCTGTCCATTGTATAGCTTGAACGACTCAGCAGATTTTTATAAAATTTGTATCAGTAGCATGAATGCATCTAATTTTGGACTATATCCGGAAACCGGAAATTGTAGTTTCCAAAGTATTAATTTTATATTCATTGTCGGAAATTTTTCACTTAAAATATAGTAGTAATTAATAATTGAGTATTTAAACTAAAAATAAAAACCAAGATAATACATATAGTCATTTAATTCAAGTTTTAAAAATATTTTGTTTGTTTCTATATATATGTTGTTTGAAAATTTATTTATTTCAAATCGTCGGTCTGTCCTGTTCCTGGTCACAGCTCATATTTTTTTATTTAAATGTTATGAATTTAAATATACTTACATCTTTTTCTTCAATGGTTATTGACATAAATTTAAATAATATTTAATTCACTCATTTTTCAACCTGGAAACTAAAAGTTCAGAATCAAATTAAAACTAACATGTTTGATTTGTTTTTTGTTTTAAGCTCGTATTTCGATTCGATAAAGTCAAAGAACAAATTAAACTAAACTTTTTAATCTCGAAGTTATAGTAGAAGTTTTCGTGATTTCATTCGCTTTTGTTTGTTCTATTTTCAGATTCGGGACAAGGAATTCGTTCATTTTTTTTTTAAATTAATTTCAACTTTATTTAATATGCACCACCATTATTATCATTAACTTTTTTGGATTTGAATAATGAAATACTTAATTCTAATACTTCTCTTAATTTCTTTGTTTATTTATTTATATTTCATTTTTACAATAGTATATATTTCATGTATCCTTGTTTGATTTGATTTTATAATTAACTAGCTGTTTTGACCGTCTTCGGAGTTCTTTGCGTCGTCGGAGATAACCGGAAGTATCACTGCGTGTTTCGGGAGCATGAGATTGACCTATGTTCCAAATTTGGTTGCAATCCATGCAGCTGTATTGAAATATATAGTGTTACACACTGGGCGGCTCATCATTTGTTTAAAATGCTTTATATTTCTTGGCATTTCAATTATATTTCCAAAATATTGAGAATTATTAAGAAATGAGGAAAATTTTTGAAAAAGTAAATTTGAATATGATAATTATTATTATTATTATAAGTTTAAGTAAAACATAATTATGTTTAGAAAATAAAAAAAAAATTGTTAAAATACTTGATATTTTCTCACCTAAATGATAAAATAAAATAAAAAATAAATATGAGCTGTAGCCAGGCACATAACCGACCGACGATTTGAAATAAATTAATTTCCAAACAACATTATATATATAAAGTATAAAAAAATACTTTTAAAACTTGAATTAAATGACTAAATAATATTATCTTGGTTTTTATTTTTGGTTTTTACTTAATTATACATTATTACTATATTTTAAGGGACAATGAATATAAAATTAATACTTCGTATACTACCACTTACGGTTTCCAAAAGTTGAAGAATTCATTCTAATGATGCATTAAATAGTAAGCATGTAAGTAAAGTAAATAGCATTAGTAGTAAATATACCAAATTTTATCAAAATCCGTTGAGCCGTTCAAGCTATACACGTGTATGAGGACACACAATGGACATACGGACGGACAGATATCATGCTAAAAATACTTTTTTCTGTTAACAAAATGCATGATTCGTCAAGATATGTAAAAAAATCTCCTCATGTGAAATTTGAAGTGAAAACAATACAACCCTAACTATCGGTCGGTACAAAGACGGATATTTGGCATCAATCTTTATGTTTTTCTATTTTCTAAAATCAATTAATTTCTGTGGATTTTTCCAGGAAGTAGAAGGGAATTCTTAGTGGATATACTCAGCCCACTTAACAAGGTTTTATCGATGGTACTTGAGAAATATTAAAATTAACTCTAATGCTATTACTATTTTTTAAAAGTTCAAGATAAAAAAAACACTTAACTTATTTTGGAGAATTTATGGAGAAAATTGATATTTGTACACTATTCACATGAGTCATTCAAATCAAAATTTCCGAAATTGAATAGAATATATAAAATACAATATATAATTGAATTTTTTTTTTTTTTTTTTGATATTGCTCTCAAGGAAATTGACATGTCTGAGATGTCAGAGAAGTATTATTGATTGATTGATAAGTTTAAGGAAATTGAAGTAAATAATTTTATCAATATATATATATATGTATATATATATATAAATATTGCTAGCATAGAACAAGTTGTAAGTTCGCTTTGTGAACTTACAATTCGACATAGATCTGATTATCTTTTTTTTGTGAAAACATAAATCATAAAACATGAACGAACAGTTGATATAATTTTCAAGTTCTAATAATCCCCCAAAAGTATATGTTATAAAAAATTAAAAAAAGAAATTATTGGCTAAATTTACAGAAATCAATAAAATTTTACTTATTGTCAGAAATAACCCAAAGGTATAGATTAATTAATATTTTTATTAATATCGACATTTTAGAGAAATTAAAAAATAATTGATAAAATAATGATGTATAATTGACCCCATTGAATTAAGCTATTGAATTGACTATCATAAAATAAATCATTTAAATTATAAAAGAATTTTTAAACATTTTTATTATGTTAATGTAGATAAAATTATCTCTTAAAAAAATTTTAAAATGTAATTTTAATCCAAAATAATCCTGTTTATTTTATAGCTTAATGATTAACAACAGCACTAAGCTTCTGTTAATGATGATTTGACAGATGAAATGCGAATTCAACAATAAATGAATATTTTTCAACTTAACGGAGTAATTTTTTTTTAAAATTCTAGTTACGTTACAATCCTACTCATTAAATAAATATTAAGTTTCAATTTTTGTAATAAGATTTAAAAGAATTCGATTGTTTCATTCATATTTTTTCTTTTTTTTTTCATTTGCTTAACAAAATATATAATTTGAAATTGATATCGTTTTCTCTCTCCCCTCTTTCTCCCTTTCAATTTGACATTGTGAAGAGTTGTTGATATTCTATTATTCAGCGAATTCAAAACACCAAGAGAAGCGAGTTTATTTTAATCGAATTATCCTGTCACTTAGTATTTACTCGTTCTCGTTAAAAATATTCGAAGTTAATCAATAGTGGGTGCGGTTTATACTAAAATAGAGGATAAGTTATATTGAATACATTCTTAAAAGGAAGAGAATCATCAATTTAGGACTAAGATAAATAATAATATATTATAAAACTGAACTGAAAATCAAATAATTAATAAATTAACAAAAAAATATTGAAAATAAAATTTGTCGTTAAAAAAAGATGAGATGAATTTGAATCGATCATCTCGGTATGTAGTTCAGAGTTACATTAGTTTTGATATTATTCTTTTTCATTTGAATTATAGTTATTTTGTTTCTTTCTTAATTTATCGCCACCAAGCCTCCGGGATAAAAATTAGGATACTTCTTGATAGAAAGTAGCACTTCCAATCAAAAAAATCCAGATAAAGGTTGCAAGATCCGTTTTCCTGATCATAGAACACCTTTACCTTGCTTAGACGGCAACGACCTAATGAAAGCTGTTGTTTTGTAGCATACAAAATTCAGAAGATATTTTTTTGTTCTTTTTTTATATTTTTAAAATCAAATTATTGTTAATAATAAAAAAATTAAGGTATATTTGTATTTTATATATTAAAAGAAAATAATTACCTTATGTAAACAGTAGCCTTCTAAGAATGTAAAACAAAGTATTAAAAAAAAATATTTAAAATTTAAATGATGTTTTTATTTCATAATAAATACTTAAATATGAAATGTCCATAGCTTTTAATACAAATAAATACTTACTCAAAGTAAAATTATTTAATTAATTTCATGAAACCAAATAATATTTAAAATACAAGATTTAAAATTAAAAATAATAACCATTAATATTCAATTGACTTGTCATACTGAATTTATATTTTTATTAATATGTATGAATAGTGAATTTGAGAACCGGTTATACCCCCACCCTGCCCTAAGCAATGCTAATAAATTAATATTTCTTACTGAAATTGTCACCGGGTTAGACTTCCATTCTAAACATCACATTAATTTTCTAATTACACTTCAAATAAAAATGAAATTATTTGAATTTCATTTCCCCCTCTTCCATTCGTTTTTTTTTTATTTCCCTTTTTGACTGTTTGTTTTTAGCTAGAGGCGATAAAAAATATACTAAATATACATTAACGTTTGAATTAATAATGATTGAATTTCATTTATCAATTAAATAAAGAGAGAGAGAGATAAAAAAAAATTATATTCACAAGGGGAAAAATTATGAAATAGGACACTTTTTTTGAATATTCATTTTTTGTTTAAATTTCAATTATCATTTTACTTATGCCTTAAACTATTTTCATTTCAAGACTGAAGTTTTTTTATTTAACAAAATTTAAATATTTACTTCCCCTTCAATTTTATTTATGTTGAAATCCATTAATATATAATCAGCCCCACTCTTGTGCTCTATTTTACGATCCAAACCCCGAAAGGGTAGTCTTGACGAAGGGAACTTTGACGATAATAAACCCTTATAAAGGGCATATATATATATATATATATAAATGTCTTCTATAAATACAAAATATTTCCAGATTCCATTCGTAGTAAATATATTTAAAAAAATATTTAATTTAAAAATGATAAAATACTAAAAAATAATGTAAATATTAATCTTATATTTTCCATTGGTTAACTAAAATATTTTAAATTAAAAAAAAAAAATTATTAAAATTGAAATAATAATAATTGTAATTATATATTTTAAATTAATAAATATTTTTAAAAGTTGTTTAGTAAATTAAATAAATTTGTATTTAAAAATATGAAAACTAAATTATTGGATTTCACATAGTTAATAAGTATATTATTAAAAAAAATGCGTAATTCTTAATATGAATATACAGTATTTAATTATTTGAACAATTTAATTAATTGCAAAGTGATCAATAAATGAAATTTTTAATTTGTAATTAATATATTTATTAATTATATATATTAAACCGAAATACAAGTATAATGCTAGTAATTTTTAAATTAAAGATTTAATTTTTATTTTAAAAATTGATTTTTATAGGAAAATTCAAAATATAATTAATAAAAAAATTAGAAAATTTTGTAAATTATTTTGAAAATCATTTTAATGTGGATGTGTGTAATGGGAGTTCTATTAATACATATATATTACTAGCTTCTCAGACCACTCTTCTTTGTTATACAGTCATAGATAGAAGGATCTAGGATGTTATATATATATAGAAAGAAAATTTGTTAAGTATAGAGTTAATTATAAAACAATGAAATTCATTTATTATAGTCAATATTTTTTAATTGAGAGTGGGGGGAGCGCGGGAGGATGATAAAGAGAATGGGATAGAATTACATATATAGTAGATAAGACTATTTTATTTATGATAGATGCAACAGTAAATGAAACACGTTACAATAGAGCCATCTAGTTGCTAAAGTTATAAATTAATATAGCAAGATTATTTGAATTATATAAAAATATTTGTGAATATTCAGAAAATTTTTTAATTATCTGTAATTAATTCTGTTTTAACCACCATTCATTTTTATTATAAATTATATATCACAATTATATATATTTATTAAGTAATAATTATTTTTCTTTTATTTAATTTATTTTTCTATTTTATTCTTTATACCTCTTATTCTGTAAATATAATTATTAAGATTAATATTAACTGAATGTTTTTTTGTTTTTTTAAAAATTGTTTTTTTCCCAGAATTTTTACATTAAACATTAAATCTACAATATATAACTTTTTTTTTTAATTTTTATCTAAGTGTAATTTTATTAAACAAGTTTATATTTAATATATTCTATAGTTTGTATTTTTTTTTTCTTTTACTTTCTTTTCTGTACTAAGAACATCGAACATAAAAGAGATAATCCTGTTTTTCTTGGGGGGTGTTGAGGGGAGGGGAAAATCCTTATTTACTGCTAATTCCTATCTATTTTTCTTCTACCTACAAAACGGAGTTCTAGTCAGCCATATAAGTAATCTAGGCTGACTACCAGGGCAGCGAACCTACGTAAAACATTTGAACTTGAAAACCAGACAAATCTGATTAAGTAAAACGGAAAATTATTAATAAATAAAGAAAGAAGAAGAGAATTATTATTTTTTTTTAACAAAAAACCCGTCCACCTCCGCCAGTCCCAGAAAAATGATTTCCTGCTCTTAAAGGTTAGCACCCAGGTTAAGCATTTAAGAGGTCAGTAACAGAGTGACGGATGTCAGATGTATAATATAAAATGATTCCAATCATGATATAACGGTCTCTACTCTTCAGCTCTTTTTAGATACCCATAATAGTATGCGTTCAGATGAAAGAACATGGAATCAAATCCATAAATAGACTTCACTCTAGAATAAATTAAATTATAATCATATTTAAATCAAAAAATATTATTTATAATTTTTATTATTGTAATCCCAATCTAATTTACTCACTCTTTATATTTATTTAGTATATTAATGTATATAAATTTATATACTTAAATTAATGAAATTATTTTTATGAAAATAAAATTATTGTTGATTTGTTCTAGTATAGAAGTTAAATATTAATTATTTTTTTTTTTAAATAAATTATTAAGTTAATTTTTTTAATTTTATTACTACATATTTTATGTGTAGTAAATATTATGTAAAAATTAATTTTCCTTTGAGGGAGGTGAATATTTACATAAACCAATAAATTCAATTTCTTACAATCCCAAACATAATTAGTAGGTATATTTTTTTAAACTAATTGCGAAAATTAAATAATATAACAATATGATAAACTAATTAATTATATTAAGTTCAAATTATAATAAAAATTAATATTGAATCTTATAAATAGAATCACTATCTATCTATCTATGTATGTGGGCCTACGGAACTCGAAAGTTCTTGGCCTCAGCAACCACATTTCTCCAAATGTCCCTATCCTGAGCCACAACCATCCAACTCCTACCCTGTCCCATCTCTTTCACGTTCTTTCCTACATTGTCCACTCACGGCGTCCTTGGACTTCCAAGCGGACTTTTCCCACTCGACATCCCCACTAATATAATTTTTGCCATTCTTTATTCTCCCATTCTAACCACGTACCCTGCTCATCTCAGCCTTCTCGATTTTATAACCCTATGTCTGGATTGCATAGAGGTCATTAAATTCCTACAAATATAATCACTTTCTCTTATAATAATATTATTACTTCTTTATTCTGTAATAATAATATGTATTGATATACAAATCAATGTATAGTAATGGGTTGCAATAAAATTTGACTTAGATTAAAGAAATAATTTACCAAAAGAGCATTATTAAAGCCTTATTAATTAAGATTAATTCGAATGTTTAGTATTAGTGATAAAAGGGAAGTTACTATAACTTGTAAAAGTTAGCACTCTCATATTAATGTGATAATGGTTCAAGGTGTAATAATAGTGAATGAGAAAAAAAAAATTATTAGGACTATTTCTTTAATTAAGATGTAGTAATTAAAAGAGAATTGTTTACCGCTCTTCAATATATCCAAACAAATATTATTACTATGAAATAAAAAGTCCAAATAAAGTAATTAAACAATATTAATTAAAAATATTTATTTAAAATTTAAACTATTATTTAATGCAAATATAATAAAAAATAGAGCAAATGGTGGTCGTTGTACATTTAATTAATTCGTTGGATAAATAACTGATGAGACACAAACACAATCACATGGAAATAAAACACAAGTTGAAAACATTAAACAAATCGGGTCATACTATTCTTATAATGCACTATAAACTTAATGAATGTTAAATTAGGTTTTTAAAGAGTAAGTAAATTGGGGAAACAATACTTCTTTCATTATTTATACAAAATAATAAATTCTATTCTATTATTTTTTTGTTTAAAATGTAATCATGAGTTTAGTAAATTGAAATTTTCATTTTTGGTTTGTGGTTGATGGTCAAAATTTTATATTTAATTCCTTCCTGAAGGAAAATCTACAAATTTAAATAATGAGTATCTTACAAAATTAATTTATTTAGAAAAATAATATAGTTTATATTTTATTTATATATTTATTTATTACTCAATCATGCTATATATGCATTATATGCTATAAGATGTGAGTAGATTGATAAGGAAGATGAAGAAACATAGAATCTCAACTCACAAGCACTAAAGGCTACTAGTTTAATCTTGTTAAACATCTCCTTATCATTACATCTTTGTATATTATCTTTTGTTTTACTAACAAAAATGATACTTATACATTTATCTATAATTTATCTTTTTATTATATTAAATGAAATTGAATAGATTTATGTTTAATTGTGTATATATCTACATAGTTTACCTAATTTTATAATATATATTTATATAAATATATATATATATAGTTATGGTATTTTTAATAAATAGGTTAGGGTAGTGTTCTTAAAAATAATCCATATTATGGGTATTAATTTCCCATATTTTTTAGTGTTCAATATTAAATAATTTATGATATACGTATAATCTCTACATTTCTAAAAAAATAATTGTGTGATCAAGAGTCATTATTTGTATTTTGGATTGAATGGATAGTGACATTCAAACTAGATGTGCTTTAGTGTCAGTGCTAGTGCCAGGGATTCTTCGGAGCTTCAGAACGCAATAAATCACAAAATACCCACCCATTTAAACTAAAATCTCAACTTTTGGTCACTCAGGCCTTAATTCCGAAAAATTCTATTCTAAAAAAAAACTCTTGAAAATGACACCAAAATGGGCGCCGAATCGTTGAGACATCATATACATGTATATATATGTTAGATAATATTTATGCTTTTAGAGAGAAATTAATTTTGGAAAAAAAAAATAAAAAGTTATATATTTATGAATATATTTAAAATTATTGAATATAATACAAAAATATTATTATTATTAGTATTAATTTATGAGCCAACAACAATCAATTCACCAGTATAGTAGAGATATTTTTATTGGGACATAATCAGAATGATTTTTTTTATTTCTTTCTTTTCCCATTCACCTTAGTATCAATTGATATATACAATCTAAACACTAATCCTGATATAATAATTTCTGGTATTGAATGTATTTATTAATTCAATTTGTAAGAAGAATTTTTTTTTTATTGTTAAAGTTGGTGGATAATTTTTGAACTAGATTGAGTTAAAGAAACTGTTAACATAAAGCATTCTTCATGCTCTTTTTATCTCTGCTCGTAAATGTAAGTACTGTTGCCTACGTATTGAGGCCTGTTATCGTTGTTGTGGATCATGACAATTTGTGTTTCAACACTATATTGGCTTTATAGAAATCGCCTTGTCAACTTGTCAAGATTTATAGTCCAGACCAAATGGATTTATATATATATATATAACTCGGTGCTCTTGATGGAGGTGGGGTGCTAGCTGATTGGGGGGCTTCACACCGGCCCTACGCCTGTCTTTCTGTCTCTAATGCTATTTATCTCCCTTGATCGGTTGATAAAAATAAACAGTTGTTTCAATGTTCTTACTTATTAGCTCCTTCTTTGACGCTATTTCGGGCATCCGACCAGTAATTTTTCACAAGCAATTAAAATATAATTTATTTTAACCATTTCAAATGACAAAAACAAAGACTTATAACAATGATAAGGAATGTTTTATATTCGGTTTATATTTTATTATTATTATTTCTTTTTTTCTAATTTATGAAACCAACTACTGATTATGATTATTTCTTTATTTTTAATTGTAATTTAAGGTAATTATTCAAGTAAACGCATTTTCGTGGATTTGTATAATACTTTACCAGTAGGTTCCTTTTGCAATTCCAAATAAATTTTTCTAATGAAATTTTTTCGGGCCTCTTCTAGTTTACGAGAAAATTATTAAAGTAATGATTTTTTAAGTTTAACAGATTCGTTATGAACGTTGAAATGTGACATTAAGTAATGTTTTATTTACTAGATAAAAATTATTAAAATTTCCTTATAAATCCATTGATATTCTATTTAGCTAGCACCAGAGCACCAGGAAAATTTTTCGGGTTTTATAAGTTCGGTTTGGATTTATTATTTTCCTATATCCAAACCAAACTTATAAAAACCGAAAATTAGTGCGCCCTCTGGTGGTCAAACGGATAAAACATGCTAGCTAAATAGAATATCAATGGATTTATAAGCAAATTTTAATAATTTTTATCTCGTAAACTAGAAGAGGCCCGAAAAAATTTCATTAGAAAAATTTATTTGGAATTGCAAAAGGAACCCACTGGTAAAGTATTATCCAAATCCACGAAAATGCGTTTACTTGAATAATTACCAATTTAATTATTTATATTATGTTTATTATTAATCTTTTTATAAAATGTGATTTGTGATTCAAAAATATATAATAATTTAAAAGTGTATTTTTTTGGTATATATTTATTGAAAAGTTAGGGGTTCGTGTAAAGGAAGGGGGATGGATTTATTTCGAATGCTGAATAGGCATGAATTGGAAATAATCTCACTAATGATGATGTTAATCGTTAGGCGTTGTGCTTGATTTAGAAGGCTGCTGTTGTATGTGTCACTCATTCAGTGAGATCATCGATCTCCGTCCGAGGTGCGCCTGGAGAGGGCCGATGGATGGATGGATTGGCGAACAGAGGGAGGCAGCGAGCGGCAAGGACGCCGCCAAGAAGTCAACGCCCCCCTTAGCAATCCAAGTCCAGTGGCTCTCGCCAGTCGCTGTGAGATCGACAGCCGATTGATTATCACTCGATCGATGCTCTTTGCAATTTGTATCCTCTTCTTTCCCTTTCCCTCTTACCATCATCACCACCACTCCCGTTCATGCTCATTCCCCCATCCATTGAGCATTCAATTAATCCATACCCAGGTTTTTTTTCTTGATCTCAACGTCGACCATTGGAGATTTGCCTCCCATTACGTTGCACTTCCCCATTCAACATGCAACTAGCAATTACCATAAATTTTTTTTTTTTTGTTTATTTATTTATGAAGACAAACATCTACTTTTATGCTTCTTTCTTTATACGAGACTATTAATATTAACCTAAATTAATGTTTCATATTGCACATAGAAAGGGAGAATTTTTTTTTCTATTTTTTTATTTGGACTTCTTTATTCTTCAGAGATTCATTAGTAGCTTTTAATAACAAACAAGTTATCATGTCATAAAATTAAATTAGAAAAAAAATCCTTATACTCTTTCCTTTTAATAATTTACTATTATAAGTTATTATTTTTAAATTAAATTAAAATTAATAAGTTAAATTATTAACAACACAAAAAAATCCTTAATCAATAAATAATTTAATCTGTCTTCAATTTAAATTGTTTTTCAATAATAATTTAATTTAAACATATGTATAAATCCCTATTAATAATAATTTTATTAAAATTTTATTATTTGAGGAAATAAATAAAAAATTTTAATTTTATATTATTTTTTATAAAAATATAAATATAATAATGTTTTATGTATATTAAATGAATTGCTTTATTATAATGCATGGTGGCTAAGCTTGATTAATTTTTAGCAGTATAAATTGCATATAAACTTTTATATTTTATACGCCTCATCTTCCTTTAGAATTTTATATCTTTTGTTTAATTATCTGTCATCAAATGAACATAAAATCAACGGAGGGGGATGAGAAAGAAATTTCGCGTAGAAGATAATTAACATTTATTATTTAGAGAAAATTTTCAATATTGAATTAAAAATTTATTTTGCTTTTTCTAATAATAAATTCCATTTTATATTAATTAAAAAAAACAAATTTAATAAAATTTATTTTTTTATTCTTCTTTTTGTGAACTTGAAGAATTTTAGAGGATCAATTACATTCCATCAACTATCTCTATCCTATATATACTCTATCTAATGTACTGAATTAAACTTAGCATTGTCTTAAATAATTTTTCATTCCTTTAGGCTTTATTTATTATTTTATTTAATATTTATTGAAAATTATGTATTACAATTGAACATTCTTCCAATTATTTTGAATTTTTTTCCATTTTCAAGAATAAAAATTGACTAAGGATTAGTGGATAATTAAATTACAATAAAATATGTTAATTTTGCAATATAAAATACTTAATTAATATAAAAATATTTATTATATTCATAAAATTAAATAATTTTTCCAGATGAATATATTTGTTTTATGAATTTATAGGAACAGATGACAGACGTCAAAGAGAAATTTTTATCATAAAAAAACGCTAAAGATTGATGTTAACATATGTTTTTGAAATATAATATCTTTTCTATATACAATATATAAACATGTATACATTATAATATAAATTAAACATGAGTTGATGAGCATGTAATATATCACAACTCGAGAGAAATGTTAGAAAAGGAATGGTGCTGAATATTAGCTATTATATATTATATAAAGTAAATTGCGACAGGCGTTGGAAAGGAAGTCATTGGAGCGCCTCCCGGATAGGCAACCCAGCTGACCGCCCCGTTTCCTTTTTGCTGTTGATAGATGGGCACATGGCTGGCTGGTGGGCCAGATAGCAACCGGAAAGGAGGGCAGTGACTGCTAATTAAGGTGGAAAATAACCATTAACGCAAAGAGGGAAAGGCTAAGAGAGGGTAGGCACGATATGCATGAATAAACTCACCAATGGTGATAAGAACAAAGAAAGGGCGAGATGGCGCAATCGGAGTGATTTGACGCAATCCAGCATTGAGTTTAGTGTCCGTGGTCAGGGAAGTTAAACAACAAAGTGGGGAGGGAAAGGGAGGAAAAAAGTGAACAACATGTTCTGAATTTGATTACGACAAGGGAAGAAGGAATAAGAGTGAGGAGGAGAAAGGGGACAAGGGTGGAAGAGTGCTAGAGGCTGGATTTCGATAGGAGGGTATGATCGATGGGCGAGTGGTTGACTGGTTTGGTAAACAAGCCACGTGCCGGAGTCGGGCTGGCTTTCGTCTTCGAAATCCAGTCAGTCCAAGAAATGAATCAATTAAAGTGATTTTTTCCATCCTAGAGAGTAAATTTAAAAGACTATCATCAGTTCAAGAAAATCAACTTAAATTGAAATTCATAAATAATTATTAAAAGAATATATAAATGACACATTATAATATATAAATACTAAAATAAATATAAATGTTTTCGCAAAAACAAATAAAAGAATAAAAAAAAAATAGTTTAATGTAGTGTAGGCTTTTGGAGGTTAATAACATGGAACATAATAAAACAAAATGGCTGACTTTTTTATAAACATTTATTAACTTAATAAAATTACTTAATTCTAAAGGGTTAATTTATAATAACAATATTAATTTAATTTTAATATCAATGACAAAAACAAAAAAATACAAAGAACAAATATCGAAAGTACAATCAAAAAACAAAGAACGATTTTAGATTTGTATAAATACCTTTTATATTAGGTTACAATAATTAAAATTATACATACATGAATATATTCATGATATTAAATTTATGTAATAATACAAAATATATATTTTTTTTATTAATATATATATAGATACCTCAATAGTTTTTAAAATTATAAATTATTCAAGCTTGAATATTTTCTTAATAATAGAAAAGATAACAACAATAGAAGACAAAATCCTCAGAGATAAGAAAAAAAGAAAACAAACTACAACTTGGTGCGGAGAACTGTGAAGTTATGAAGTGCCGCGAAATATGAAAATACAATAAATATGTTTACTCATATTTGGCACGAACAACAATAAAATGAAACTTTGATTTTGTTTTTTTATTGATGGTTAATAAAATTTAAATGTGTGTGTGTGTGTGTGTTTATTTATTTAATAAAATTATAAACTTTTATACTTAAAGACACTCACATAAAACGGGAAAATTGGGTTGCTGAACAGTTGAGTCGCACTATTTACTTTGGTGAGAATCAAAATTAAGAGGAATAATCTACATAATGAATGATGATTCATAAGTATAGGACCAGGCCTTTCCTGCCGTTATGCCAGTAATAAACAAGTAATAATAACAAAGAAAATAATTAAACATTTATTTTTATGTATTATATATATTTAATTCTTATTTAAAATATTTAATTCATAAAGTTCATTTGATTGTAGTTTTTTTTGTAACCCTTTACTTTCATTTGTTGAATATTTTGAAATCTGATAATTCTTTATATGAACAATGGTAATTGAATTTCTTACTTTGTCTCTACATCTTTTTATTTATTTATTTGTTATTTGTTTTTTTTATCAGTTGTACACATGTTCAAATTTATCGTCCGTCGAATTCATTGACAGGGCAACCACTTAAAAACGATAGACAAAAATTACATCAGAAAACGGGTAATAAAAGTCGAGTAGCAGTTGTCGGTGATTTATATTCGTTTCAGAAGAAAGTAGGAAAAAAATCCGCATCTGTGAAACAAAACCCAGACAAACGTGGTTTTATATTTTTTTTTTCACTCATTAAAATTAAAACATCATCAATAAATCAATGAAAGAGGTAAATTCTATTTGAAAACTTGTGTTAACTTATTCCTTAACACATGTAATCATCTACTATCGATTTAATTTATTTATTTATTTTTAAGAAAAATTAATTAAAAGGTATTTAAGTAAATAAATTAAATTTTAATTTTAAAATCCTAATTATATGATGTTTTTATTAATAATCATGATTTTGATTGGTTTGGTTGAATATCCTTTTGTAAGATTATTATTTCTAGATAGCATTTAGGTATGGTTACTCATTTATAATATTAAAATCATAACTAAAATATACCTTTTTTTGAAATAATAATTAAAAATGGGTAAGCACCTCTCAAAATTAATTTTTATAATTTTTTAACAATTAATTAACCCATTGACAATTAAAAAAATACCATTTCTACTAATTTTATTATTATTACTCAACTAGAAAGTTCTTGAAATTATTACTATCTTAGTATTTTAACTCATCTGTGAGAATTCAATTGCTATTCTCTCCTTATTTTTGATTATATAAAATAAATATATAATGATTGTTTTAAAACACCTTACAGTGATTACTAAAGGGTAAGTTACCCAAGGAGATACTATAAATACAAATTTTGATATATATATATATATATATATTATATATAAAATTATATAAAAATATTTAAAATATTTATTTATAACTTATAGAACAATTTTTAAATTGTCATTGTACTACTCTGATTGCTTCTTGGGTGGCCTACCCTTTAGGCTCTGGTGTAAGGTGTTTTAATTAATTAATTAATGAACATTCCGTTTTCGATTCACGGATAAAGAGACAAGAGTATTTAATTAAACAAGACATGTAAAAGAACAGGAGAAACATCAAAAGCCGTGCCAATGATGTTTGTAAATGATTAATTAAAATTTATATTTACCAAAAGGATCGTAAAAAATCATTAATTGAGAATGACTTTACAATTTATCATTCGAAGTTGTTGTTTTTTTTTCTAAAAAAAAAAATGCGGGGAGGGTGGATGGTTTAGATGGCAAGCAGTGTTAATTTATTGGCGATCATACATGATAAAATTGACAATCATTATTCAAATATTTTCAAGGCATGAAAATCGAGTCGATTTTTTCTTTTTCTTTTGGACAATTAAAACAAATGAGAATTCTTTTTAATGGCTCGTAGTCAAATATGAAATAAACTGTGATGGAAATAGATATACCTCTATAATGGGGAAACAGAAAGAAAAAGAATGAAATAAATATATTATATATATAGACCAGTGTTTTTCAACCTGTCCCCAATTTAAATATCTTTCAATATAATTATATATAAAAATATTTGATAATTTTATATCTCACGTTTCTTCAATAAAAGAAATATTAAGAAAATAAATCTTGTAGAATTTAGTAGCCTCCAGAGTAGGTTCAGTGACCCTTTTTTCAAACTTCTTTGTTTTGATCCAACTCTCATCACATTTTTCGATTTTTAGATTTTTATTTAATTTTATTTTTTATTATTATTCCTCTATTTTTGGTATTATTTATAATTTAAAATATATATTATTTTTAAGATTTATATTATTATTTTATATTAAAAATAAAAAAAAAATATTCTTTATTTATTTAAAAAATTGATTTAAAAAATAATAATAATAAAATAAATCTAATTAAATAGAAAGAGAAGAAATAATTATTTTATCTACTTAAATTTTATAGACCTATAAAAATGTTAAAAATAAAATAAATATAACTCAAAAGTAAAGTATTTTTTAAAATTTTGTTTTTGAAAGCCCCGTCTGGCGATTTGAGTTTTTAGTTTGTAAGGAGGACCGTTTCAAGTTGGGGTCATTTTGTAGACGATCCTCTTACGTTGTGGTGCCAATTTATAAGGGGATCTAAGTATGAGGCACTTGTAATGACCCACGATGACCGTGAATTGTTAATTATGTTAAGTTAATGATGGGCGCCAACTTTGGATATCCCAAAGTATAAAATAGTGTTGAAAAATTAAGGGAAAAGGGAAAACAATAATAATGTTCACATTAATTCACTTTAATTAAATAAAATAAAAAATTAACAAATAAAGTATACAAATTTTAAATAGAAAAAATAAGAAAATGTAATTCACTATTATCACTGGAATTAGCAGAAATAATTATCACAGGGTGTGATGATAAGGATTATACACAAATAATTATATCACGGGACGTGATAAGTATAGGTTATATCAGGATGATATCACTTGTTCGACTGTATCACAGGGTGTGATGATAAAAATGATTATATACGAAATAATTATATCACGGGACGTGATAAATACCAGGTCATATCGGGATGATATCACTAGTTCAACTGTATCACAGGGTGTGATGATAAAAATGATTATATACAAAATAATTATATCACGGGACGTGATAGATACAGGTCATATCAGGATGATATCACTAGTTCCACTGTCCATTCTCAACTCTCTAAAAATATAACAACTTGGAGGGATGGTTCCTCCCCTTAGTCGAAATATAATCTCTAAATATATATATATTACATTTTAAGAATAATGCGACCAAATAACTTTGTTAATAAAATGAGAGAATAGAAAAACAAAATTAACAAAAAAAAATAGACAAACAAAATAAAATGTATAATAAAAAAAAATAACTAAGAATATAAATACTTTGTCCGTTACAAGTTTTATTTTTCGTCCCAATTAACCATGCACACCGAATCTTTTACATATTAGATTTATGTAAACAAAACAGACTAAATTATAAACCTATTGTATTTTGAAAAAATTAAAAAAATATCTAAACACATCCAATATACCATATAGAACAATTTATTTCTTATATTACAAAAAAAAAAAAAAAAAAAAAACTACTGAAAGGATTTTAATTTGTACTTTCTAAAAATATGATAAATAACTTATTCAACTAAAATTCTTGAATTTTTTATCACTTTGAATAGAGATTTTATATTTCTTTATATAATAAATCAAGTTTTTTTTTTTAATTTATATTTTCTGGATACCGATATATGTCCGGGAATGATTTACAAGAATTTATCCTTCAAATTGATAATAAAATAAAATAAAAAAATCAGAATTTTTTTTATTTATATCTTTGAATACTTAAATTATACTAACAATACAGTTGGATTTTTTTTCTTTCTTCTTCTTTATTTATCCTCCCCTCTCTTTTTTATTTTTTTCGATCATTTATCTTTACAGATTAAGTGAATGAATTCATCATGATAGCTGACACACCGCGTTCTTTTGAAATAGATTCGCATCACTTCATCAAACATTTTTATTAATTTTATTTCAGAATAGGAGAGGAGAATAAAAAATGAATTATAGCTATACTATTCTAGTAGTATGATTTACACCCTGATGGTTTTTCTCTCCTTTTCCTCTTTCTTTTTCTCCTTTCAGCCACCGGACGAGCTTCTCTCCATTTCGTCCAACTCCCACGCCGAGTAACTGTATTTTGACTCCAAAGTCAGCGCAGATTGAGTTACTAAACAAATAATTGAACCATTTTACAAGAAGTAGAATAAACAAAAAGAACAACCGAGGCCAAGGTGAGGAAGCGAAAGAAAACCCACCTGCGCCAGGATTAATAAAAGAAAAAAAAATAACAACACTTCGTGCCTGGAAGCATATTTAAAATAATTTCAACCTCTCCTTCATTTTTATGTGTTTGGAGGATCATTCTACGAACTAAAAATAAACGGGCGACCTTTCTATACAGATAACATTCGAAAACTAATAAATGTTTATATTAAAGAAAGTGGAGGTGAAGATACACCGAATCAATTTAATCGAATGATAATTTATGATATAAAATTTCCTGGAACGGAAATCGTGGGAAAAGGATTCATTCCGATAAAAATTTAATAAATAGTTTGTTTATAAATTTATACAACAGGGGTCAAAGCCTACTTAAAAGAAATTCATAAAAATATCAACTAAAAAAAAATATATATATATATATGATAAATAAATTCCTAATTTCGAAAAAAAGATAACATCAAGAGAAGGGATTTGATAAATACATGTTTAAATATTTATATTATAAATAAAAATGGATTGATAGGATCATTTCGGCTAGTAACAAACAGGGATGAACAAAACTTAAGAAAATATCTTCTGTTAATCATAAAAAGTTTTCCAAAAAAAAAAATCTTATAAAAAAGACAAAATATCAAACTTTAGTGAAAATAATCATTCGATAGATTTTATTTAGTTATTTATTTTTTAATAAAATAAATAATTTGTAAAAATCATCTTATAGGAAATAACAAAATAAATTAATATGATATAATATGTTTGTTGTATAAAAATAATATAATATATAATAAATATAACACTAATATGAATAATAAGTAATAAATATAATATTTACCGATTTCTAGGAAAAAAATATATTAGAGATCATACTAAATAGATTGTGAAATACTTAAAAACAAACTCTAACATGCTTAAATAAATTATCTTTAAGAATTTAAAACATAATTAAATTATTATTATTATTTTCCAGTAGAATAATTTTATTTCTATTGATTGAATCCACAAGTGAAGAAGGCAAAGAATTACTCACCAAAATATTTTTATTGTGTAAGAAGAAAGAGGAAACTAATTTGCAGTCATTTTTTTTTAAGTGAAAACGATACGTGAAGTCTTAGAAAAAATAAAACCCAACCCTTACATTTTATGCATATTCAATTACTATTAAATTTAATCTACCTTCCCTTTTCATACATATACGTAATTTATATTTATATGGTATTTAAAAAAAATTTCATATTGGGTTTTTTCATAATGAAATTTAAATAATAACTTAACTAATATGTCTATTAAGCTCATTAATGTATATTAATAATATATTATAATAAAATTATTTATTTGTATTTTAATTTTTAATTATCTTCATTTTGTCTTTTTCTAATTTTTTTTTTAAATATGATATTAGGGTAAAGCATACAGTCATTGGCCCCCTTAAGCAGTCTATAATGCTTATTTGGACAAATTGTGGAACAATCTGTGTCAAATTAGGTTTGCAAAACATAGACACTATGAGCATTTTGATGAATAAAAAAAAATCATTTTCTCATGACATTTTCAAATAGTACTTTATTAAACAAAAAATCATAAAAGATACAGTTATTGGCCCCTTGATATAGTTATTGGCCTAGGTATTCTATAGTGATTGCCCCCCCTTTTATTTGATAGACAATAACTGTTACTTCTTTCATTTTAGCTGTTTTTTGACCATATCCTGTTACTGATACACAATAAGCATATGATTGAATATTATAACCAATCTGAGGTTTTTTTCTCAAACTTAAAGCTTCCTTGCGGCCTTTTTCTTTATTTCAGCTTCCTTTTCCTTCCTAGCATCTTCCCTCTTCTTCTTTCTCTCTTCCATTTCCTCTACTTTTTTTTCTGCATCTCAGCTGTTTCTTCGTACTTTTTCCTTCACCTCACTGAGCTTATAACATAGTCGCTTCTTTTTACTGACTCCTTATTTCTCTTCCTTTTAGGAGTCAGTGGCCAGTTTAAGACATTCCCTTGCAGGCGAGTTAACGTCCGCAGGTATAGATGTACCAGATCGCACTAGTATTACTGGCGAGAGTTGGTCTCGAACTGACACTTCCCCATCGGGTAATGGTGAGTGCTGGTCCCGGAATGATATACCTACGTCGCAAGGCGGTATGGTTGTGTTTTGGGTTGAGCCGACAACGTCTACCATGGGAGAAACATGGAAAGCATTCTGTAAGATAACATCTGCTTTATTTTTCGATTACAATTTAATAGGTGAATTGAACCTTGAAGTATGTAATCAAAATCCGATTTCTTCAGATACATTTCTGGCTGATTGTCAGGTATTTCCGGTGATGAGAGTGGCTCGCTCCTCATATTTTTGCCCAGACACTTAGAATAGTTGATAGAGTTCGGATCGAAAGGATATGGCCATGTTACACTATATACATAACACACTACACTATATAAATAATAAAAGATTAGCTCTTAATTTATCAATTTTATTGCATAATAAAAAAAAATTGTCAGTTTGTGTTTAATAAAATTTTTATTATTACAAAAATTTGACTTGATGTTTCATATAAATAAATAAAACTCAATGCGTCCAACGTTTTTCGTTGAATATGAAGTAATTCGTCCATAACCTTTGTCAGGTTTATAGAATAATTATTTTATGAGAAAAACGTTATTTTTATAAATTTTTTTTATATTTATATTATTATGCGATATAATGATTGGCTCCAACATTCATTGGCCCCGGGCCAAGGACTGTAAAGAGTAGGGCCAGAGACGCGAAATTTTTTATTAAAAATAGTCAAAATCATAGTTATTGGCCTCTGAACCACCAGTCTTTTCTGGATATAGTTATTGGCCCCAGCCAAATTATTGTAAACATCAACATTAACAAATATTTTAAATGATCAATCATTTTATAGAGATATTTAGTTTCTTAGAACAGAAAATGGCGATAATCATAGCAATAAGTAATTTTTAAACAACAAATTTAAACTATGCTTATGCTTACCCGGCTGCTAATTTTTGCAAGTAGAAACACACCTTGTTGATAAAAATTCATTCTGCAACTTTTGTGGGTCTTATAGCGCAATTTTTACAATATTTTTTTTGGTCGATTCACTTATCCTATCTCGTATTATTTGTGTTTTAGTGATAGGGGGCCAATGACTGGTTCGGGGCCAACGACTGTATGATTTACCATAATTAAATTGATGTGATATGATTTTAGAGAATTTTATTATAGATCAAAGGAAATCATATTTATTTAAAAGTTATAATATTTAAAATATATAATATAAAATTATTATAGCAGAATAATCAATTACTCATTTAAAAAAAAATAATAATCTCTTTAAAGACGATTCATTTTAGGGAAATCCCCTTTGTCAGAATCCAAGATCTTTATTCTCAATTGATTAGGAACTAATGGTTTGTCATCCTCTTACATCGTTCCTAGTTTTCAATATAACATTACAATTTTTTTACCCTTGATAAAATAATGTAGAAATAAAAATATTAGTTACTTCATTAAAAATACATCTATTTTTCTTATTCCTGTTACTTCTATGAAATTTATAATTAATTTTTATTACCTTAATAAAAATCATTTTGCGCAAATGGCTAATAAAATTAAAATATAATATTTATTATTTTTATTACTATTAATTTAAGATATATTATTAAATTTTTTTTTTATTTTATTAATAATTTTTTAAATTAATATTTTTATTAAATTAAATTTGGGTGTTCTAAAAGTTTAGAATTAGTATGAACTTCAAGGATCCAGAGTTGTGAAACAATACCTCAATATCTCAGTGTTTCTCAAACAATGTGTTGCAACCAAACTTCAGGGGTGCGCAGGAAAATTCTTAATAATGGTCTTCTAATAAATTCTAATTTCAGCATGAAGTTAATTTTAACAAAATAAATGAGAACTACTAAAATTAGTAGAAGAGAAGATAAGAGGGCATATAAGTTCTAGAATAACAAAACTTTGTTTACTTTATCAGAACTATCTAACCAGAAATATTGTAATTATTTTTATATTTATAAACTATACTATAAAGAAGTATTTTAAGATTACTAAAATTAAAAAAACACTTGTCTGACACCTCTCCGTCATGGAAATAAAATTAATTGAATTTTAAAATATTTAATTCTTTGAAAAACATATTCAACTGAATTTCATCTTTTAGAGTAGATATATTATATTATATTACATTTCATCTCTTGGCTTGTGAACATTTGATTATAATATATATATATATATATATATTTATGTATATATAATCAAAGGCTCTTTTATTAAAAAGCAAGAAACGCAACTAAATTTATTATTCTATTAATTAATATTTATAAATAATTCTATATACATATATATATTCTTTATAAATATATCTATTCATATCTTAATATATATATATTGAAATAAATAACTACATATATAGTTTCTATCTTATATTAATGTGGCGCCTCTGGTGGCTTAGTTAAGATGTTGACACTCAAAATAAAATTATTAATTCTAGAAATTTTCATTCAAAAAGAATGTTTATAATATTTAAATTCTAATATTCTATAATATTAAAAGTAAAATTAAATTAAATTTAATATTACTCCTAATTAATATTTTCTAAAACAAATTAAATAATACTTTTTATATTTAAATTTATATTTTGAAAAATTGTGCAATGTGCAAATTTGAGTGAAAACGAAGATCCAAATGGGAGAAAAAATATACTGATTGAATTAAAACAAATTAAAACCTTTCACATACAGACTTTCAACAAATTACTATGTATTACATTGGGGGTACAGGGGCAGAGCTCCCTGTCAAGGTGCGAGGGGCGCCGAAGGAATAATAGTAATAATTGTTATTTAAATATTTTTCTGATACATGACGGTAAATGAAATCCCTTTCAGGGTTGATTCTTTTTTTCTATGATTAATCCCATCCCTGAAGTTTTTTTTATTTGAATAAATCCTTTGAACTCGTTTATTTGCCTGGAAGCGGATTTCTTTGTTATTTGACTTACAATTTAATGGATAGTCGAGAAACTGATCTCTTCATCCTCCCTGAATTTTTTGTTAAGCTCACTAAAATTACATCCTGGATTAAATTCAATCAATAAAATAACCTTAAGTATATTGGTATCTTAATATAGATGGGATACATAAAAATTATATATTTATAAAGATTTGATTTTTTCTTGAAAATCAAACTATTATCTTTTTTTTTATTTTTTCATCTTTCTTATCCCATTTAAGTATCTATCTATTATTTTCTTTTTCCTTACATCTAAAAAAAGATTAAGTTATGAAAGCTTTTAATTAATTTCAAATTAAATCTTTTTCATAAATTAAAAAATATATTATATAGTTTTATAGTTTTGGTCTAATCATTAATTTGAGTGTATATGCCGGTAAAATTTTTTAACTTTTATTCTAAGTTCTTTTTATTTACTTTTTTGCGAAGATGATAGTAATTATCTCTATCATATCTTTATTTATGTCTTTACTTACTATTATTTCCTCAAAGCTTTCACTACCTAGTCAACATTCAAAGGTAAATAATATATTAATATATATTTGATATTTACTATTCTTAATCTTCTTTTTGATTTTTGTATACAATTAAATGTCTTTTCTTCTAATGATTCTCGTCCTGCATGATCATCTTCTACGTCACATTTTCTTGAAATATTCTATGTTTAAATATAATTTTTATAAATTAAGTTATTTTAAAATTCCGTTTCTTCCATTTTCTTTGATTTTTGTTATTTTATTTTCAACAAATGTCTTGATTCTTTTCTTCAGATCATAAATTTATCATTTAGTTTGTTATTTAAAAATAGTAGGTATTCCAATTCTAGTGTGAAAGATATATATGCCAAAGTTAGTGGAACGACACGATACTTGATTAAGAATTACACTCTCCCCTCTACTCTTATGACTGATTTCCATGTTTTATATCCAAATACCGGATACTCTTTTGGCAGTAAATCCAGCGCGACATGATAATAAATTGTCTTGTTCACGCTTGGTGACATGTGCATAAGAACATGAAAGATTTTCACCCTTCACTTCTAAAAACCCTTTGTAGTTTACGCCCTTAACGTTCTCTTCCTACTATATATATATATTAACTGAAATGTGACTTTATTAGTAATTTCACACTGTTTGATCAAATAATCACTTAATAAATTTAAATATTTCCATTAGATCGATTTTTTATTTTTATGATATTGCACAAAACTTTAAAAAATAATAATGTATTTTATGTTATTTGTTTTAATAATGAAATTACAGAAATTAAATTTAATGATATAATTTTATTATGTATAAAGGCTAGTATCTTTTCACTAAGAACTGGGACATTAAAAAACTATATCAGAAATATTATTAGTAAAAAAGCTATTAAATTGAGTTTTAAAAATAAATAATTAATTTTTATGAGACTCAAGCACATTGTTCTAATATTTTATTTATTGTTTCAGGTAAGCATCAGCTCTTATCTCTAACACTATGATCAACTTTCTAATATGATTTTGATGCGGCAATTATTTGTAAGTAATAATTAATTCAAGTTGACAAAGAAAATATTGGAATTATATACATATCTATACATATTATTGATTTTATTTTATATACTTCTCTATGATTAAAACACATTTATTCTATTTTGTTTGATTATTTATTATTGAATATATTATATTTAGTAAAGATGCATTAGTACCTATTTTAAAATTATATTTATTCAATTATCATTTGTTTATTTATTTAATATATTTGATAATTTTGAAATTTTCATAGTTATTTGACCTTACAATACAAATTTTAAAATAAAATTAAATAGATAACGGAATTTTGTAAATTAAACCACATATTGATATTTGTTATTGTAAATTTATTCAAAAAATACAAACATATACACAACGTTTCGATTGCTACTTCTGCAATCGTTATCAAGCGACTGCACTGTTCGAGCGTCCAGTGACAAGTGAATTTAAATAGATTTAAATTAAATAGATCTTAGATTTTAGATTTCTTGATGAATATATTGTAAAATTTGGACTTACATTCAATCATTGAATATTTAAAATTAACTTTAAAAAAATTACAATATATGTACATACTTTTCATGAATTAAAAAAATAAGAAAAACTAATAAATATTTTCGACAAAATAACTCATTCACAATTTTAAACCATTATAAATATAATAATTAATAATTTAAAATTTTTCTTTGTTTGTTTTATTTAAAAAATTAAATTCACAGCAATTTAAAAAACAATTGTTCTTTATAAATAGAATGATTTATTTATATAATGGCACTTATCTTAAAAATATTAAATATTTAGAATTATTATAATGCAAAATATAATAATAGAATAAGTTTCTGGTCTTGACAATTCCATATTATTATTTTTTATTCATTTAAAATAAAATAAGATAAGATTTTCCAAAAAAACCTTCGTTTCGATATCAAACTTGTCAATTATTAGCTTATTTTCGGAAGATAAAAACATATTTTAATAAATTAAGCATATTTATAAAAGGTTTTTAAAATATTCTAAAAAGATTCATTAGCATTCCTGTCGCCCTGAAACGAATTTACCTTTTTACACCTTTTCTCCTCTCTCCCTCTCACATCTTTGTAGAATTTAATAATTTCAATTAAGAATAGATTTAGAACTTTATCAAGGAAACCATAATTTTTAAATGTTTTAAAAGGATTTTTTTCTTTTTCTTTTCACCTTGCAGGCAATTTAGTATAACCCACTTTTGGTCAGATTAAACTAAAAGGAAATGAATTAATTTAGAAAATTGATTTTTAGATAAATTTTCCGAAAGGATTCCATTCCTTTTAAAGGAAATTACATTAAGAATTATCAATTCGGCGAAAACTTTAGATAAATCTTTGAGAAGATATGTTTATTGGATGCTTTTTCATCCCACACTTCCCTTCATACTGACAACTAACTTCTAATTAAGATAATATTAATTTAAATTTATTAATGATTTATATATATTTTCTTAAAATATTATTATTTTCAATTTTTTAGCCATTTTAAGGATTTTTTGAAAATTCAAAAAGCTAATAAATATTTATAAAATAATATATCAAATTAATAATTTTAAATTAAAATTAATAGTTATAAATAATTTAATTATTATTTTATGAAAATTATTTAAAGAAAATCAGACAAAAGTTTGTTTAGAATAAAAAAATAAAATAAATTATGGTACACTTCCCAAAGAAGGGATTTTTCATGATTCAATCTCTTCTTTTTATTCACACATTTCGTAATATTAGATCACACGCTAAACCTAGGAGCGCTGGCAGCGCTCCGATCCCGCCAAGTAAGAAAACACCCGAGGCTGCCAAGCGTATATATATACTGGACGTGAATAAAAGTTAGGGCCCCGCAAATTTCTCTTTCAAAAAATTAGTGAAATCAAAGCTTGGTGGCCGCCAAGTTCCTCACCTTACAATATTAATTGTTTGTAAAACGTTCATTTCCTGAATAGTGTATTTAATTGCATTTCCAATAAAACTTTTTCAAATAGTGGTAGTACCTCCCACATTACCAGAGAGTATTTTCAAATAGTGGTAGTACCTCCCACATTACCAGAGAGTATTTGCAAAAGTTTTATTGGAAATGCAATTAAATACACTATTCAGGAAATGAACGTTTTACAAACAATTAAAATTGTAAGGTGAGTAACTTGGCGGCCGCCAAGCTTTGATTTCACTAATTTTTTTGAAAGACAACTTTGCGGGGCCCTAACTTTTTTGATTTCCTAACTTTTTAGGGCACACAACTTGGCGGGGAACCTCTACCACGAAGTGGTTTTTTTCAGATTACATATATTTTATAAATTTACATTTGTTTTTTTTATTTTAATAATTAAATAACAGTACTTTTTTAATTATTTTTCTTCTTTAAATTTCAATTAAAAACAAAATAAATTATCCCACATTTTATGAAATTCAATTTTCAAAAAAGCAAAAATATAAATAATTCTAAAAGATTGAAATTCCAATGTCTCTCTCTCTCGTTGGCATTGAGTGGATCTGCTTGAAATGGCTTCTGCAGAGAGGGATTTCAGATCCATTGACTTAATGGAATCACCCCTGAAATACTCCTCTCCAGAGCAAGAGAGAGAGAAGCTGATATAGATAGCACTCTGTCAGGCCTACGGACCATAGCAAGCCGTTTCGTGTCTAGATTATTAGTCTTACGTCCGGTCTTATCAGTATTCTCATTGCGGATTGAAGCCCGATCATTATCTATCGATGATGATTACATTCAATTTAATTTTTTTTTAACCACAACCGGAATTTAATTTCAGAGTTTAATCTAGCGTATTAATTATTATTGAAAATAAATTATATACATATAAGTGTTTCAAATATTAAACTATTGTAATTAAAATATTTAATTTGATTTTATAGTGAAAATTATATATGGAAAGATAACTTATTATAAAATAGATAAAGCAAATATGATTTTGTTGTAATTTATTAATTTAATAATTTCTTATTAATAATCTAATTTATTAATTCTTCAAAATTCAATTTTGTTAAATCTATCAGTCAAAATTATTTTTTATGTATTATTATATATATTATTTTACAATTATACACAATTAAGAAATAAATAAATAAATAAATTTATAAATCTGAATATATTTTAACATGTACCACCGGTAGCTCATGTCGCCACATAAAATAGACAAATTATGGAGCCAGCGAGAACTTGTTAAACATATTATAACATATAAGACTATTTGAGGGCCAATAATTTTTAGACCAAAGAAAGATGAGGTCATCGGGGAATGGAGGAGACTGCATAACGAGGAATTGCATGATTTCTATGCATCTCCAGACATAGTTAGAATTGTAAAATCGAGAAGGTTACGATGGGTGGGACACGTGTCAAGAATGGGAGATGAAAGTTTAGTGAAAAATGTTAGAGATAGGAGTTGGATGGGTGTAGCTCAGGATATGGATACTTGTAGAAATGTGGTTGCTTCATCCAAGATCTTTCGAGTTTCGTAGACACAGAGAGATAGATAGATTTTAACATATAATCTTTTATATATATATATATTCAATTTAACGAATTTTGAAAAAAAATTTAATTAAAACAAAAGTAACTGATTTTTAATTTTTGTTTTAAGTATAATATACCACATGGTATTATGTAGTGAATAACAATGAGCTTAATATGTATATATATACATTTTATTTATTAAATGTATTTATTTTTATTTATACATATATTCTGTACGATTATTATATGCATATAGATATATAAATATTTTCAAACGACATCTCGTTGTTAACATTAAATATATCTTATCTTATTATGCTAGCTAAAATTGTATATATATTTCTATATATATATAACCATTGGTTCTCAAAAACCGCTCTAACGATTTTTTTCAAATTTACACTAGATATAGTATTTATAAAGAAAAATTGAGTTTTATTGATCACATCTCTTGAAACTTACAGCTTCATTATTAATTTCTTAATTGAAAATTATATATGGGTGTGACGTCATCAATTTTACTTCAATTAATATTTTTTTTATATTTAAAATATTTTAAAATAAATTAAATTTCGAAATAAAATTAAAAATATTTATTTTTAATAATATATATATATATATATATATTTATTAATCTTAATTAATTAATTATTAACAAAAAAATACGGTTGGTTGATTCCCGCTTTTTTTTAAATGAATTGTATTAACATTTTTTTATATATTTAAAATATTTTAAAATTCATTATTTAATTTCAAAATAAAATTAAAAATATTTATTTTTAATAAAATATATATATATATTTATTAATCACTCTCAAAAAAAACAAAAACAAAAACAAAAAAAACATATAATTCTTGCAAAGAGATTAAAAATGTCATTTTATAGAAAGAAATATAGATATATACAATTTTAGCTAGCATAATAAGATAAGATATATTAGTCTATTGGGTAAAGGCACTGTTTTGAATAGTCAACTTAGCAGGATCGAAACCGGCGGAAAAAAATTTTTTTTTTTTTTTTATCTATTATTTTATATTTATTTATTCATTGTTCTTTGATTAAATTTAATTTCTTTTATTTTATTTTATTAATTAAAATGATGCAACATTTAATAATTGTAATATTGTAATAAATTTTATTTTTTTTATTTTATTAATTACTTATTAGTCATTAACTAATAATTTAATATTAATTCAAAATTTTATAAATTTTTATTATTTAATTTTGCTTTTGTTTATATATATATTTTAATTAACTTATCTTATCTTTTAATTTATATATGGACAAATGACACTCATATTGAAATTTGACTCCCGCCTTTTTTTAAAAGATATTTTTTTTATATTTAAAATATTTTAAAATTTTTTATTTAATTTCGAAATAAAATTAAAAATATATATTTTAATAATATTTTATAATTATAAATTACGATATATATTTATCATTCTTCCAATAAAAAAAAAATATTCATGCACTTAGAAACATATATCTAATAATACATATTTATGTATTATTGAGGACCCCAAGTTCCATGCAATGATGCAACATTTAATAATTGTAATAAATAATTAAAGAATTGTATATCAGCTCGGTGTCCCAAGTATTAATATTACCAGCCAAACCCAATATAATAATGAATTATTTTTTTTTAACTTAATTACCTAGCCGAGGCTCGGGGTCCCGGTGTGATCTTAATATATTGTCAGAATTAGATAAATAATGTAGAGAAAAATTATTTAAAAATAGATATTTATTTAAATGAAATAAAATTATTTAATTTACAGAATGAAAATGTCTATAATAATGTCTAAACATTTTTTCGAGCGACAGCTCGGTATCCCAGGTATTAATATTACCAGCCAAACCCAATAATAATGAATCATTTTTTTTAACTTAAGTACCGAGCCGAGGCTCGGGGTCCCGGTACTTACTACTTATTCTACTTCCTTAAAATTTCTTATCTTTGAAAAACAAATTTTTGTTGAAAAGAAACAAGTTCATCCTTCAGGGCTTCATTACTATAAATATTTCAAAAGAATACATTCTGATAATAAACGAACAGGTTTTTTTTTACAATATTTTTTATATAGTATAACGCTTCGGGGTAAATCATAACGCATGGAAAATTATTTTTTCGCCATTAAACTCGTTGCTCTTTTGAAAAAATCAAGAATTGCTGTATTTTCTATCTCACTTGCTCGATAAATTGCCTCCATGTATTACACGCGTACAGTGGGAGAGATAGCCTAATGGACGAAGGTAGTTAAGTAGAGATGTAGGCGAGATCCACGATTTAGAATTAGAAGAAAGTAGATTAGATGAGAAGAAATAAAAATAAATAAATAAATAATAATCAATTCGATTGCAATCAGAGTCATGTATGTAATTAATTTATTAATATGTTAAGAAAAATATATATATATTGGATTTTAATCATAGCTTTACAGATCAAGATAAATGGATCTCGTTAGAGGACTTGTAATCTATTCTATAAATATGATTTTTACAATACTCCTAAGTTTTCATTTTTTTTCAGTTCTGAAAGATTTAAAATATACCAGTTTTATGGAATTTATGATATGAAAATATATATTTAATTCACAAATCCAGTTGATATCTTTTATTTTTTTATTTTAAATATATTTTATTTTTAAAAAACGGAGAGAAATTTTCAGTTTTTTTTTTATTAAATATACTCTTTTATTGACTATTTTTAGAAATAATATAAGTTAAATTTTAATGAAAGTAGAACTGCTCAGTCTAAAGTCTAAACGAAATGTCATATAATCATGAAATCGAATGGTAATTGTTTACAAAACGGAAAGCATCAGTGATTTGGATGAAACTTTGTCAGTGAATTCTTTTATTTAATTACAAAGAAACTTTCCTTATGCAATAATTCTCGGTCTCTTCTAGTTTACGAGATAAAAATTATTAAAGTTTGATAGATAAACTAGTTATGAACTAGTAATGAGCAGGCATTTAAAAATGTTTTTATTGACTAATTCACTAATTATTCACTTATTCACTCATTTTCGGTTTGGATATATAAAAATTATTTAATTAATTAATTTTTTTTATTTTAATATATCCAAATCTAACTGAAAAAAACCAGGAAATTAGTGAAGTCCTCTGCTGGCCAAATAATAAAACATGATAGCTAAATTGAATGTTAATGGTTTATATGCAAATTTTAATAATTTTTATCTCGTAAACTAGAAGAGACCGAGAAATATATTCTATAAAGAAAGTTTCTTTGGAATTAATAAAGGAATTCACTGGCAAAGTTTCATCCAAATCACTGAACCCTTTTTTAAACAATTTTGTAAACAATTACCAATTTAAGATTTAAAAATTTAATTAATTATTAAAATATTTTGGAATGTATTTAAAATAGATGATAATGATAAAAATTATTTATAAATAAGTATATATACACACATAATTTTATTAAAATTTGTTAATTATTAATATGTATAAAATTTTTCTAAAACATTATCAATTTATTTCTAATTCTCATTAGTTTTTATTTTTTTAATTAAATTTAGAATTTAAAAATATATATTTCTGATCCCATTTCTATTATTGAATGTATTATTAAAGTTAAGATGGTTGGTAATATCGACTCTTATTTTAATTTCAATAAGACTCGCCTTGGGTCTCCAAATCCAATTATTATTTAGAAAATTATCAAAGCACCAGAGACTTGCTGGGATATCATAACCAAAAGAAGTCATCTTGAATATGTATATTTTTGAATTATTTAAAAATATATACTACTAGTAGATATACAATTTGAATTTAAAAGCTGAGTGAAATTAAAATTCAACCTAAGTCTCCTATGTCTAATATTATTAATATTATTATTATTTATGTTTTATTTTTGATCTCTTATACACATAAATTTAATCTTTAGATATAATATGAAAAAAAATAATAATAATAATAAAAAAATAAATAGAATGGTAAATGAGATGTTTGTGAAAAAAAATAGAGTTTGTGGAAATGACGGTAGGTTTCACCCTTTGTGAATTTCACTTAAGAACTAATTTCACATTCGTCGTTTCATTTCATTTCCCGTTTTGTCAGTTGTGAAATTACCTTGGCTCGAATATTTGAAGGGGTGGAAAGAGCGAAAATTTTGTTATGAACGAGCCCAGGGGGCTGGAAAAAAGCAGCCCCGCCCCGTCCAGTCTTACGAGGCTATAAACCAGGAGAGTACTTTGGAGACCCTCCCCATCAGCACATAGCAACCTGCACCCTGGCTTGTTGCTATTACTTCCTTACTAGCGCATTCATAATAAATAGACCCTTCCACTTTGAATATCCCCTTTGCGTCGTCTTCCCCACCCTTCAATTTCATTAAAGTTAGAGAGGAATAAATATCCAGGTAATGGTTAACACGATTTCCACCGAGCAGGTAAATTGTCATCTCATTCGATCTTCCTTCCATCGAATTCTTTTTTTTTACTCCTTCTCAAGATTCTTTATTTTTATTTTATTCACTTAACTGAATTATTTCTGAAACTTAATCACCTCCTGAACTTTTCAGTACCGTTCATCATTCTGTCATTTTGAAATTTTACATAAGTCGATTATTTTTTTTCTAATTATCTAATTTTGGTTGTTTATATATACATATATATATTATATATATACATATAATCTTTTTTTGTTTCTTATGAATTATAGATATTACGTTCGAGATTTCTCTAAAAAGACTAAATATCCTGAAACGTGATGTTTATCCGTCACGGATAATTTCATGATGATTTCATTAAAATAATTATTTTGTGATGTTTTACCAAGCGTTTGATATTTTTTTGCTATATTATATATATATATATATATATATATATATACTCATAATTTTTTTTTATGTTATTAAAATTTAACAATCATTTATTAATTGTTCATAGTTAATACATATATCCTGAAACTTCCTGATTAATTTCTTACCTTTCAATATAAAACAAAATAAAAATTTTATTTATTTAATTTGATTTTTTTATCTTTATTTCAAAAATTCAATTATTTACTATCTAAATTATAGTACTTATAATTTACTTTTACATCAATATCCATTTATATTTACTTAACGATAATAATAAAAAAAACAATTAAATTAATTAAAAAAATTTATTTGATTTTTTATTTAAATCTTGTATTATCTACTATCTAAACAAGTATATAGTATATATAGTTGAGCCTTAAATATTCTCCAACCAAATAATACTAATAATTTTCAAATTCCAGCAGCACTGAAAGTAATAATAAAATGTATTATTGCAAATTTAAAATTCTTTCAGAAACTTTAACAATAATTTCATATAATAAGAATCATACATTCTATAATACATTCAATTTTCTAATAATTTAATTATCATTAAAGTGGTTGAAAGATGAAATTTTCTAATAATCGGATGTTTAAGGTAAAAAAAAATTTAAAAAAAGGGATTATTGAATTATATCTAAAGCAAAGGCCCAATCTAATATAAATAAATATGTATAAATTTGTCAGCTGTTGAACAATTAGGATCGGAGTTATAGAATTTTCTGTGAAAGAACTTTTGTTAATTTGAAAAGTTGGAAAAATGATAACAATGGCGAAATTAGAAGAATTGCCTTTTGATTTGCTTCCGTATGCACCGTATTCTCCAGATCTGGCCCCCCAGGGAATTTTTTTGTTCTCAGGCCTTAAAAGGATGCTCGCTGGGCGGAAATTGCTCCGTTGAAGAGGTGATCGCCGAAACGAACCTATTTTGAGGCTAAATACAAATCATATTATAAAAATGGTATCTAAAAATTATATGACCACTATAATTGCTGTATCGCCCTCGAAGGGAACTATATTTTATAGTAAAAACAAAATATATAAAAAAAAAAATTATAAGCTAGCCTACGAACTTTTCAGCCCAACTGTTACCTTTAATATGATGTCAGACCTTTAAATCCTTCTATATTTTGTTTATTACTGATTTATAATTTTGTTTATTTAAATAGAACAGCTCTTAACTGATAAGTTAATCAACTGTTATCAATAAATTCAATATATATTTAGAAATTATTAATTTTTTTATTAATTATTTAATTATCTATTTTTTAACAAAAAAAAAAATATAAAAATAATTCAATATTTTCATTAATTTATTAAATTTAATATCAAAATATCAATCAAACTAATCTCAAGGATGTATATCTAATCGTTTATTTATTTATTTTTTTTTTGTAATAATAGTTTGTTTGTGTTATTTTTGTGTAGGTTTTATTTTTCATTGAAAATCAATATTATTAGAGAGAAACATGAAAGGGAAAGGGTATGAGGATGGGGAGAGATGAAAAGTTGACTGAATCGGGGTTATTGCAACATACTAAAGGACCTGGTGCTCATTTCTCCATTAATTTACTGGCAACGAATGAATGGGTTAAATGTTAATTTCAGAATTTAAAATACAAAAATAGACATATTCGTTTCACTCGGAAATGTTCATTTATCTCCTCTGTTTAGTCCTTCGATCATTGTATTAGTGTAAAATGATCAGTATCAAATTCATCCGCCCTCTCTCCCTCCCTAAAAAATGAATATTCCAAAATACAATCCGAAAACCTCCTCATCTAGAAATTCAACTAGAATAATGAACTAATAATAAGTGCTTGAAACACATTTAGCGTACAATTAGCAGTGTAAATATTTAATAACTAAAAATTATGATTTTTATTTATTTATTTTATGACTGTTAAAAGTATTTTACTTTTTATTTAAGATTAATTGAATCATTGAAATGTTATGATTTTTTGCCCCCGATATATTTGTTGACATTTGTTCCTTAATTAATTTTACTTTAAAATAAAAAAAAAAATTTAAATTAATTTTACTGAAGATGAGACCTATATAAATTAAATTAATTTTTCAGATCAAACCTATTTTAGTTTACTTCAAAATATAATCAGTGGCTGAAGAACTCTAAAGTTCTTTAACTGTTCCTATCCAATTGTGTTTTGCTAACAACTTTCTTATATTAATATACTGTTTGCTCACAGGATATATATATATTTGGGTTGATAGGTTGGGTAGTTTTGTACTCACTGCGTTGCTGTGGAACTCCGAAGAATCTTGGGCACTCATCCTGTTCTCAGTGTCATCCAACCTATCATCCCGATATCGACTCTTGTTCACACAGACTAAGACCCATAATCCCAAAAATATACCCACCTAAATAACTTCTTGAAAATGGCACCAAAATGGGTGCCGAAACGTCGAGAAAACAATCTCACAAAAATACGTGAACATATCCCGGATAATCTGTTAATAATAATAATAAAATTCTCGGAAATCTAAATCAACTTATATATATAACTTGATAATAACATTTGAAATATAAAAATAAATAATCGTACAGATAATTTAAATATTTGAAAGCTTCGTTTGAAAATTTTTTGATAGGTTTCGAAATTTTTAATAAAATAAAAAAAAAAAAAAACAAAAATTATCATCTGATTAAAATTGAAGAGAATAACTTGGATCGATGAATTCCCGTTTCCAATTATTTTCGTATTTTTATGAATTCCTTTATCCATCTCGGAATTGATTTCCGGGATTCATTTTAATCCTGAATGATTCGTGTCTGATCACCTCATACCGGGAATTAAATGTCTATTTTATTATTCTTCTTAGAGAAGTGGAGGAGACTGTGTATACACTCTCACGCTGTTTATAACATTTTATGATGGTCCCTTTGGAATTAATTTCTCGCCCCTATATACACCCGTCAATTTCCTTTTTAACCTCTCCCCCTATATAAATAATTAGCCCTATTCTATTACCCTTTGGCCAATTATTGTACTTTTACTCGATTGGATAATTACATCGCATGTCTTCTGTTGTTGACTTTTGCTGGAAATAGAAATTCAGAAAAAAAACGAAGGTAAGATTAAAAGGGTGGTGTCTTAGAAAAAAGAGAATCTCAATCACTTAATCCTCTCTATACCAATAGCTCTTTGGTCAGAGTTTTGTACGGGAAAGAAGAAAAGTGGAAGGGGGAGGTGTTGGAGATATCGATCCATTGACTTAATTTTTTTAGATCTAATAAACTTTAAGTAAAAGATAAAAAATATTTGCCATGATCGAATTCTATTTAATTTTATTCGCGCTAATTTATCTATAATAATAATAAATATTATTAATATAATTTATAAAATCATGAAAAGAAATTATTTTATTCATTATTAATTTTTAGATTATGAAAATAAATCAAAAAATAATTTTTAAACAAGTGTTAATTAAATGTTCTCTTGTAAAGATTTATTTTATTTAATATTAAAATAAAAAGATCTTAAAATAACATTTTTTTTTGTGAAAGAAATCTAAACATTGAATGTATGTTTATTTCAGGTGAAAAGTGGATAAACATGATAATTTCTCTATTATTGTTAGAATAAAAATCGAAAATAGTTACTGAATTATATATCCTGTGATCAGTAGAGATAATAAATAAATCTATAATAAAAAAAAAACACTAAAAACCAATAAAATATTTTTTTTTAGGGGTTATTCATTTTATATTTATGTCATTATTTTTTTTAATTATTTAATTTTATTTGTTTTGTTTTTTTTTTGTTTAATTAATTTAATTTTTTGGAAAATCTTTTGAAATTTTTTACTATTAAACAAAATAATATTTTAATATAATAATTAATTTAAAATCATATTATAAACAAAAATTGTTCATATTAAAAGTTCGAGGTCTTTAATCAGTACCTTGGTAAACACAAAAAAAAAAAAAAAATAAAAGCGACCAAGACGATCATTTCAAAGGTTTTTCATAAATAATCATGTAAAAATTATATATATATATATATTTTTCATTAATATGAGTGTATCCGCTTGATACATCTAATAACGGCTTGTAAGGCCTAAATAATTAAAAGAAAACTATTGTTCCTGAAAATCGAAAGTAGAATTAAATGGAATGGGATGAATCCTTAATATTTATTTAATTTTGCGCGAAGGGCTAAAAAGAGGAATTAATAAAGATACCTCTTCACTTCTATCGCACCTTGAAAATTGGGTGGACTGTATAAAAAGGTCTTTTTAAGATATTAAAGATTCGGGATAGATAAATGATCGCTAAATAAAAACTGTAATCAAATTTTGACGATATTTTAATAACAAATTTATTTAAATGTAAAAATATTAATTATATATTTATAAGATCTAAATATATATATAACAACTTAAATCTAAAATTAAATATAATTCAAAGGTGGGAATAAGTGCATTTATGATTGGGAAAGGGAATTCGCCGTCTCGCGTGTCTAGGATGACCGCCCTGCTGCAGATTGGTTGCCAATTGATCCAGATATCAATTGGCTTTGGAAACCCTTCGAGTTTCCAACGGATTAACTGGACCCCAACGGATCCATCGTGGCAGTAATGGTCCCCCTCAGGAACCAATGAGTTTGCCCTCTCGGAACAAACTCGGGAGCACAGGGCCGGCTGCTGAAGTCTCCGTAGCAGCGTCGACGATCCCAAATTGCATCGTGTTCAAGTTGTAAATTTGAACGGGCCAAATGCGAGTGAAACTGTCCGAGCAAGGCGTCGGCGGGCAGGCAAAGACAACAAGGCAGGCAAATAGGCAAGGGCGGCAAAACAACAAGAAGGGCTCTTCAGAGCGTTCGGTCCGCTTTTTTATAGAGATATGTAATGGTGGGGAATGTCACTCATTAGGGGTGGTAAGGGAGGGATGTGGTCAAACTTATTAATTTATTACAATAAAATAAATATTTAAAATTATAAATGAAATTAACTTAAAATTATCGATATAAATTCCATAATTACTTAACACTAATATTTATTATTACTTCTATTTAATTAATATATAAACCTAGTCATAGGGCGGTAATTCAAATTAATTTGAATTTAGATTCCATGCGGAACCAATGACATTTATATACAAGTTATTAAATTTTGTTTGATTTTCATAGCCACACATACATATAGTAAATGAAATTTAATAATTTTAAATTTTTATTTTAACCTATTACCATGTCGAATATATACCTATATATTATATTCTTTCATAAAATTTTTTGTACCTTGTCAACTTTCTCTCATATTGATATGCTAATTTTGCTTCCTGCTGGCATCTTTTATAAAATGTCTTTAAAGCAGGGGAGGTTCTAATATAATAGAAGGGTTTAATCTCGGCTGCTATCATTTTACGATTCCTTATTAAAAACTTTTAAAATTAAATAGAATATAATCGAATTACATAGCTCTAGGGGGTTTCTTATAAAATTTGAAGTTATTTTTTTATTATGTTTTTTTTTTTGATTATTTTTATTTTATTCTATTGCTTGTAATTAATTGATTTGCTTGCTTGCTATTCATTGAATTGCGATATCAGGTACATCCATATAAATTTTCTTAATGAAAGTCATTAACTTTTTTTTTATGAAATGTAATTGAACTGTTCTTTGTTCATTTGACACATAAAACAATTGTCTTGAGTGGTTAGTTAATTATAAAAAAGGGGGAACGGGCAGGTAAAGCTTTACTGATTAATATTTTTACTGAAAAAAAAATAAATAAATATAGAATAAATTAGTTCGAGTAAATAAAAGGAATTAGTATTTCATAGTTTCTAACATTAATGAGTTAAGATATAAATTAATAATTAAAAAAACATTTAAATAGAAAAAAAAATTTTTTTAGTTAATTATTAACTCTAAAAAATCATTAATATAATATAAACAAATTGCTTTACCTACCTTTTTCTATCTTTATAAATGAAGAATACAAATATCGTATCTATCCAAGAATATTGTAAATGTAATATAATAATTTCAATAAGAAACTTTAAAAAAAAAATATTTTGATGAAAATTAAAAAATTTATAAAAATGCATTTTTAATTTTTGTTTTTTCCTAAATAATAATTACTTATTATGTATATTTTTACTAATTTTTCATTAAGGTCTTTGAACAGAATTACGGTTAAATATTCTATCGATTCTATTTAAAATCTATTCAAAACGACCATTTATTATAAAAAATTAATACTTGTGTTTTTATTTTATTCATATGATTTTATTTAAAATAAATTGCCGGAGAGTCCGCTCACCTCCGCTCGTCCCCGCACGCCCCTCTCCTTTCCCCTCCGCCGACTTGCCCCTCCCCCTCTCGCCTATCGGCCGGCCGGGCGACTCGAACGCATTCACCTAGCAGTGCAACACTCTTGAGCGGCATTTATACCGAATTCATCCCTAAATCAGGTGCTAATAAAAAATGAATTGAAATTTATTTATTTTTATTAATTAAATTGAAGATTTTATTAGTGAACTATTTAAAAAACCATATTTTAATAAAAAATAATTTTTTTTTATGACTTTTTCTGATATATTATTTATATACATTTATAATTTTTTCATTCAAATCTGTTAATATAATTAAGATTAAATATTCTTTTATTGATTCGGTATAAATTGTCATTAATTTAATTCTATTAAAATTTAAATTAAAATTATTTATATATTAAAAAATCATATAATAATATAATCCATAGACAATTTCTTTTCTATTTCTCAACTCAAATAGTATATATTCATAAAAAAAACTAAGTTAATAAAAACATACTAATATATCAAACGATAATTCTATAGTGTCAGAACCGATACAAAAATGTGTATCGATTTAGGGGGGTTTTATCCGGAGACGAATCTTACGTAGCAAATTTTGATCTTTCAACGCCTTATCATAAAACTTTTCACACTCCATAACACAATTGTAGTTTTTACTATAGTTTTTTAAAAATAAGGTAAAATTGACATTTTTATTAAAACGACAGTACGGTTGAAAAATATTAAAATAAGGACCAGTTCAAAACGGTACGTATGGTCACCCCAAGTATTATATTATAAAATTTAATATTATATTCGTTTACATTCTTTTTTTTTAAATTTTATAAAAGAAAGAAAAAATAAATTTGTCTTAAATTTCTAAAGACATATATATATTAATATTTAAAAAATGAGACCAATTATTTATTTACTCAATTATGTAACATTAAATTTGAGAGAATTATATTTTTTTCTAATTATTAAAAAAAAAGGTTTGTAATTATTTTTGATAATTATAAACAATTAAGTTATTTCAAGGTGAAAATACTTGATTGTTTGTAAAATAGAAACAATCTGACTTTTTTTTGTTTTGATCTTTGAAAAGTATATTGACCTGTGATCCCAAAATAGGATTTACACCCTTTTTAATGACGTCTGTCAAAAAAAATAATTCATTAGTCTTCGGAACCTTTAAAAACTAATTAATTATAGAAAATGTCAGGTTTCTAACACCTTCTAATTTGCACCCTATTATTTTAAGCGAAATTGAAAATGCCCTATATTTTTAATTAATTAAAAATAACAACAACTATTCGTTATTTAATTTATTGTAAAAAACACATAATATTTTCTTTAATTTATTTTTAAATTTTGTCAAAACAATATTTAAAAAAAAAATAAAGAATATAATATTTATTATTATATTAATTAAAAAAACATTTATAATAAACGATTTTATTTTATTTTCGCGTATTTAATTGCTGATTTTTTATCATGTTAGAGGAGGGAAGTAGAAATGCTTTAGTTTTAACTTCTAAAAGTCAATCCCATTGTAAAATAAAATTGCAAGGGTTGGGATAAAACTTAAATTTGTTCAAAATTTAAATACTTTTTTATTTTTTACTATTTCGCCCGACGGGCATTATTCAAAATTCGTAGTTATCTATCAACTTTTGAGAAATGTAGCTCTTTCGGAAGAGGACCATTACTTACTACGTTTTTATTATTTTTCCTCTAAACTTACCGAAAAAATAAAAATATATGTTTGATAGTTTTTCACATGATTAAAAATTGCATAAAAATGCTATATATAGAATTTCAGCTTGATTGAATCGCTGACTGGCAATCACGCGCCAGCACGTGACGTGGTGCCATCAACAAAGAGCCAAAAACGCGCCGGTTTAACAAATATTATTTATTAATTTAATTTATAATTTAATTAATTAAATTTAATTTAAATATAATATATGTTAATTAATCCAATTCAAATTTGCGAGATATTCAAGTGGAGACTCCAGATTTATTGTTATATTAAAAATAAAATTGAATTTTTTGATATATGTGTTTTATGAAGAATAAAAAAAAATGTTTTTTATAACATTAAAACAATCGTAAAATATAAATATATAGGATTTCATTAAAATTTTATAGAAAATTTTTCATTCTAAAATCTTTGATAAGGATCTGATAATAAATTAATAGAAAGATATATAAAAGTGACAATTCTTATGTTCCCATTTTTTTTTCTCTTTTACAAATCATTTTAATTTTTTGATTTTTCTAAAAAAGAAAAAAAAAATATAGATATGTTTATTATGATAATGAGAAAGGGATGAAAAGAAGGACAAACGGGGAGGGGGTCTCTCCTTTGACACCTACGACAGGGTGCCTGGTGATGTTTCGGGGTGTTTTTCACCCCCGCAGGGCGTTTCCTTGTGTCATCCCTTCGCGTAGGCCCCTCGTCCCCCTCCTGTCTGCCCTTCTCCTCTTCCCCTCGTGTCTTCTCCCCCTCCCCTTCCCCCGACTGCGCCTTCCACCGCTCAACTCGCTCGGCCAGTCCCAGTCGAACCACGGACCTGTGCATTTCGTGTCCCACAACGAATCCCAATTTCTTCTCGTTTCGAATGATTTAGGGATGGCGGCTTCGTGTTTCCCACCGTTACCGGTTACCACCACCACCACCAACACCGCCCAAACAACAACCACCGTACGCACTCATCGTCAACCGATCACCACCTCCACTTATCGAAGTTTCCGGGATGTGGATGACGATGAGGATGGTATCGCCGTTCTTGAGTCCATTGAGATTGAAACGGTGCCACCGACATTATCATGGCGAGAACGACTCCGACGTTCTTTACGCCGTCGACGTCGTGGCAAAGGCATCGAGACACAAACGTCAACCTCCTTAGCCAACACTACGATCACGATGACAACCACTTTCTCGGAGCCGCGGCCCCTTCTGACACTTGCACGAAGTCAAAGTGACGGTCACCTACCCCAAGGTACATAGACACTACCAAATTTATTTTTACATTCTTCCCCCCCCCCCTCCATCCTACCCTGTTTTGTTGATATCATAAAAATTTTATATTATAAATTTATTAATTAAACACCTTATAATATATCATCAATTTATCAGTAATTTTTATCAACCATATGATATATAACACTTCTGATAAAAAAATACATAAATCAGGAAAATTATAAAAAGTATATAAATAGTATAATATAGTATATATATATATATATATATACAGTGGCGTAGCGTGATCTATTATGTTGCGGGGCAGGGGGAGGAGTTACAAAACTAATCACTTTTAAATTTATTTTTTGCACAATGTTTGGGGGTGGGGGCACGTGCTCCCTCCAGCCCGACGCCACTGTATATATATACACCGTAGATTCTCAATTAACTAAGTAAAAAAATAATCGGGTTCAAGATCAATCCGGAAGAGTTTCTTTTGTGAAAAAACAACAAAAATAAAATAGATTCATTTTAAAATAAATTAAAATATAAATTTGAAAATCCACCCCAATATGCATCAGGGTGGTCTGTAATTTGGGATAATTGGTCATGGTAATCAGCCCTTCCAACGGTTGTTGATTTTCCCTATTATCCCCCTAATTGGTTCCAATGCTTATTAAACGAATTTTTATTTTATTTATTTTTTTTTGTTGTTCTGCTAAATTTATTTGAAGAATTTTAATTTAATTTAAATAGAAGAAACCTTTTTTTATACCGTATTTATTCCTTCCGAAATGTCATCTTGTACTAAAGTTTACCTTCGATTTCGTTTTCATTCCATATTTTTTATACTCGTAATTAAATTCGATCCAAATTCATAATCAATTTTGAATCTTGTCATTTCACTTTGTCAAAAATAATTAACACCTATTAAATTAAAATATAATATAAGTAAAAATAATTTATTTTAAAAAAAAAGTTTTAATTTTATTCTGAATTTTTTTGAATATAATTTATTTTTTATTTTTTTTTACTAAAGGGTTAAGGGAGTTTTAAAATTAATAAAAATAAAAAAATTTCAATCAATTTACATTTATATTAATAAATATTATATATATTAATTATATACAAACACGTCTTGTTTAATTAATTTTTTCTTTTATATACATATTTATATTTTCTTAACCGTCACGCCATTTTGTTTATCTTTATTTTGGTTACATTACATCCCAAGGCAGATAATATAATATAAATATTTAATTTATTATTATTGCTATTTTTTAGTTTATATAACTTATACAAATGGTATATATTTATAGGATGTATAAATATCTTCTTTTTTTTAACAACTTCACATTTTGTAAAAATAAATACAGTCCAAATTTTAATACTAATATTTTAAACTTTTCAAATATTACTAACAGGTTCAGCTACTTGATCTCTTGGCTCATCAGTCATTGGACATGTTATGCTTCTCTACAGTTATAGTAGAACTTGATAAAAGAAATTTGAAAATAATCGAGACATGATTAATTAATTTAGTATATTATTCATTTCAAATTTTAATTAAAATAGAACAAAAATAAATAAATTATTGTAGGAATGAATGCACGTATTCACTATTCCAATTTATTTAATTTATTATAATATGTAATTAAATTCCATTTCTCATTGATGACATCTATATGTTTAAACATTTTAAAATATGAATAATCAAATAACTCAAATGAATTGGATTGAAATAATTTCAGGTAAATACATTCATATACGTATGAGAAAATTACGTCATTTAGTTTATATATTAGGTTATTTTATTATTTAAATAACTTTTTCCTTAGTACATATATTTTTTTCTTATCTTTGTAGTTAATATTTTATTAATATACATTTATCCAATAGAGGACATATATATAATGACTTGGAATGGTATTTAAAACTCTTTTTAGTTACTTAAAATTGACTCACTGTCGTTTTATGAGTCATCAAATGTACGATAGATCGGTTAGATTTGTAAACAAGAAGATTTATTATAGATGACACCATGAGGATATTCAATTTGCGTTAAATGCTCGCCAATTCGTTCTTTATTGATTCTTTTTAAATTTATTTTTTACTTCATTTCGAAATTTAATTTGTGTTCATTTCTAGACGAGGGCGAAATATAATCCGACAAATAAGGAGAAGAATGAAATCAAGTATGGTATAAAATCATTGTTTTAATTGTATGTCTTTTCTTGCAATTAAAAGTAATATGAGGTCAGAGAAATGGTTGCAAATTTTAAAAATACTTGTAAAATATATTTTTAATATAGGTACAGTGACGAGAAAAAGACAACGTTAACGAGGCGTTGTTGTCGGGCAATGACAACGCAGTTATTGCCCGACAACACCGCCACCCGCCATTATATATCTTATTAATTCTGTACACAATTACTTAATAAATTTAACAAAAGTGAATAATAATAATTGTATATATACTTATAAATAAAATTGTAAAAAATAGTTATGAAAGAATAAGTTAAAAGTAGGAATTGAATGGAAGTACTTGAGTAGAGGGGAATGTAGTTGTTCAGGTCAAGAACTTTCGAGTTCAGTAGAGCTTTACTGACAGAAAAAATAATGATTTTATCAAATTGTGGTACAAATAAACTAAACAAAACATAAGAAATGAAAAGTTAACAATTAAAAAATGGCATCACTTTAACACACTGTGTAGTCTAGTTCAAATAGATTTATTTATTTACTTAATACAAATTTCAGTAGTTAACAACATAAAAATAAAAACTTCATATTATTAAATATTTATTTTTTAAATTTGGTTTTTACAATATAAAATAAAATGTTTGAATATATGCTTGCAGCCAAATAAATCCTAAAACTACTGGATAAGATTGATGATTATCTTCATTGTCATTGCGATAAACTCAATCTTTATTGGATAAAATTCGAAATTAATTCAATGTTTAACCCAAAAGAGGAAGAATTCTTATCGTTGTCCATAAATTGACTCATTCCCCCAACTCCTAATCCAACTCAGCTCAGAGAGAAGAAACTACTTATGCATATAACTTTATTATATTTCTATGTCTATTTTTTATTACCTTTGATAAATCACCACTGTCAAATGAATTGTTCAAAAATTTGTTTATCTTGTTATCTAAACTAATAGAGAACAGTTTAAAAAAAAACTCACCTTTATTGATTGAAAGCAGACCGAGCGAAAAAATAGCGGGCAGCCTGATTAAAAATTCAACACTCTCCCCCTCCCCCATACCTCCTCGACCATCAGTGGTGGTCATTCAGTCAGTTTGCTTTTATGTCGGACATCATCAATTGGTGCCAATCATTTTTTTCCTTTTTTTCCTTCTTATATATATCGTATATATTATTTTCTTTATTTCCATATTTTTTGTTCTGTTGCGCATCCTTCTTTCTGCATTGAGCAACCGACTCTCGTTGTAATCTTTAATCACTGGCAGGGAAATTAGTTTAATAATCTATTAAAACTGGATTTTCTAGAACGCCTGAGGGTCTGGCGGGTGTCTTAGTAGTGATGGCGGTGGAAAGGATGAAGTCGGGGGGGAATATTTTAGAAGAATTTCTGCACTATTGCCTCAACAAATTGGAATTGAAAATTTTTCATTTAATAAAATCGTTTATGTAGCTTAAATTTTTTTTTCTTTCTTTCATACATAAGAGACATTGACGTATTTACATATTGCACGTGGAGACGAAATGTATATAACAGAGTCGATTTAGGACAACATCACATAAACCTGATTTTTATATTATAGCATTAACATATGTTCATATGAAATATAAATAATATCACTGAAAAAATTTGAAACAAAATTTCAATATTGAATTTTCAAATCTTTAATGATAAATTGAAGATTAATTAATTTAATTAATTAATTTTTTTTAATTATTTAAAATAAAAAAAATAATCGTTTATTCTTTATTTCAAAACAAATCCAATTCAATTTTTTTTTTTATTTTGTAAAATATTGTTAAATTGTGAGATGGGTATAGAATAAAGATAATATTTAATTATAATGATCCCTAGTGGGTAAACCCTTTTGTTAGTTGTGTCTAAAGAAAATTTTTTTTTAATAACTACTATTGAAAATAAGATTTGAAAGCATTTTTTTAAGTTTTTCTTAAATTTGAATATTCTTATTATTTTTAGACGCAATTTTTTTTATAAAATGGAATAAAATAATTGCTGAGCACACATTAGCTTATTATGGTTAGACTACAAAAATACTGCGCAGTGGACTCACAATCATGTACCTTATAATATATTATTATATATGTATATTTTTACTGTAATTCAAAATAACTTTATACTTTTATTTGTTTTTCTCTTAAATAAAAAAAAAATCCATTAATAAATATTCTATAGTCAATGGATTATTTTAACATTAAAAATAATAATAATAATAATTTTTATGGAAATACAAAATAAATATATAACCTAAAAACTTCCTTTCTCCTTTTTTTTACCATCACATTTATATTTTTTTATTCCTGACACACATGAAATTAACAGGTTTGATTAAAAAAAGAAACATAAATATACAATTTAAAACTTATATTTATATCAACTCATCATCTAATTTTATGTAAATTTATAAATGAATATAACAAATACTTTTTAAAAAATAGATGAGAAAATGCATTTTATTTTTATAAAAATTCTCCCCAATGAATACATATTAATATATAAGTTAAATATTCTTTTTAATAACAATATCCTTTATTAAATTATTTCATCAACAGATGCAATTATTTTTTTTTTTCATTTATCTTGTTTAACTACAATATTAAACAATTTGTATTAAAATCAATTACTTCATTTTGTACCTTCTTTATATAATTATAATCCAATTTCCAATGGTCCCCCTCTAACTGTAAATTTATTCAATAGACTTGTATTTTATTCTGGTCATTTGTTTTACCATTCCAATTGAAAATGGATAACTTTTTAATCCAATTGAGATCATAAATTGTATTTTTTGACATTTTACTTTTGGGACATTTGTTTATATAAATCAATGACGCCCACTTTGGTTCATTTTATTATTCATACAATTTGACCTGTGAAAAAAAAAAGAAAAAAATCAATTAATATATGTTATATTTTAAATTCACATGTTTTTTTTTATTATAGGCGATTGAGGTTGGTCGTGGTACCCTAGATATGGTAGATAGATTAACTTATTCCTATTCCGTTAGTTAACACCACCTTAGGCTATCTATGCCCCTGAATTTTGATTTCGAATTTGACATTTTGCGATTCTACTTTTTTACGAGAAAAGTTTATTCTTTTCGTTAAACTTATTCCTATTGTTAAAAAATTTGCTAAAGAAATTCATATTGATATTAAATAATAGTAATAATAATAATAATTATTATTATTGGATCCAAATACACTTGTTGAAAGGTTCATTAGTAACATCAATTATTATTTATTGCCGTTAATCAATTTATCTTCCATTGAAAAGACCCCATCAAGTAATATAAAGTAATCTTTGCTGGGGCACAGATCTTAGTGGCACAAATCTTAGTGATTCTATTCAGTCATTTTGCCAGCCCTTTAATTAAATAAACAACATTTTTTTGCTATAATATTATAATATTAAGACAATCAATAATAAATAAATAAATAATACTTAAATACATAGTTTAGCATTTCAAATAATTTATAATTCTTGGAAATTATTTTCTATTATCTATAAATTATTTCTAATAATAATATACTTTTTTATTCAATTGTAAGACAATAAAATATCTTAAATTTTTATTTCTTTTTTTTTTATCTCACTTTCTTACATTCAATGGATCAATTAGTAATTGAATTTTGAGAAAAAATAAAAATAAAAAAAAAATTCCTCCTTCCTATCCCATTAGAATCCATTTAAAATACATTAACTCGCGAATTGTGCATGATCTTTTTTCCTCTTTTTTTTCTTTTATTGAGAAAATAATTTATCTAAAAGGGAGAGTTTGTTACGAAGGACACTCCCTTAAGATCGATCTAACCCCCCGTCAACACCCTAATTATTAGCCATCTAAAAATATATATTACATTTATATATATATATATATATCATCTGCTTTCAATTTATGATGAATATTTCTTAATCACGTTACCATTTTTTTTTTATTTTTTATTAATTTAATAAAATCAACACAACTACTCAATTTAAAAAAGAACAATATTTAAATGCATCGATACTGATAAAGAATAAAAAATTTTTTATAATTAAATCTCCTTGATTTCAAATTAAAAAAATAAAACTTTCTAAAATTATATTCACAAAAGCTTATTTATAAAAACTTCATTCAAATGGGATTGTTTTTCAACTTTTCACCATTATCGATTGATTGATTCATGAATTCAAATTTTATTTTCCATCGAACGTGGATGAAAATATTTATTTTTCTAATAGAAAATAGATAATGATGGGCAAAAATTGATCATTAGGGGGGAAATTTTGGAAAAAATTCACTTTAATTAAACAGATGGTCAAAATTTCGACGCCACAGTTTTGAAACGTTGACCATGACCTATAAACAGATATAATATATACTCAGTATAAAGAATAGAAAAGTCTATCATATTTATGTTTTAAAAAATTATTCTTAAAAAAAGGGAATTATATTTTTATTTATTTATTTTTTGTTAATTTATCAATTAATCAGGTATTTTCCCGTTACGTTTTTTCATACCTTTCCTTTTATAGCGAGGCATCTTTAAATTACGCCAGAAACTTAAACAAGTCGAGCGCCGTAACGAATGAAATTAATTTTACATTTCAAACTTGGTTCCAATTTCCAACCATTTATTAATCGTCTTGTTTTGCAAAAGATTACATCAACAGAAAAAACCTTTCTTATCTTAAGACCCATCTTCTTTTTCTATAAAATCCTTTATATTTTTACCTGAGATAAGAACTTTCAAAAAGACATTTATATGACACTTAGAATGAATAACTAATCATTATTACACTTTACTTTACTAAATATAAAAAAATGAGTATGTAATAAATTTTACAAGTGTTCTTAAAAATGGGGATTTTGTGGTTCTTGGATTTTTTATAAAGTGTTATTGGAGGGTTCTGAAAAGCTATTAAATAAAGGTCCATATTGGGTAACTTGGGGTAAGTAGTGACCAACCCGCCCCCGGCAAGGTCTTCTGCCCCTTTTGCCCGTGGGAAGGACCCTGATAGCTGTGAAACCCGCCCATCCCACAAGCATTCCGACATCGATTCAAACGTGAAGAAAGGTTTTTCTTTGGTTGACGTGCTTTGTAGGGGGAAAAGCTCTTCTCTACGAGGGCTTTGAGAGAAGTACAACCTGCTGGATTCAAAAACCCAACATTCAATCAAAAGAAAAATTGATTAAAGGAAAACAAGCTGAATAAAATGAAGAAGAACATCATTTCAACAAACCACAACCATCCTTCACAAGAACAAAACCTCAACAACAAACCAAAATACAAGATTATAGTCATTATTTTAAATGAAAACGTGGTCCATGGACCACTCAATCTATGAGTTAAATAAAGTGAATTTTAAATAAAATCTGAAAATATTAAATATTGACCTAAGCACATAGATAGGATTTTATTAAAAACGATTCGCCATAAACAACCACTTTCTTACTCCCACCGCACTTTATATCACTTTTATGGATAATAAACAACATATCTTAAAAATGACATTTGCAATTTTGAAGTGAAACTTCTTTAGCGGCGTCCTGACATTTGGTTGAGAATGGAGAGTGAATTGAAAAATTGAAATTTCGTAACGCGTTACGAAACGCAAGAGAGAAAAAAGATATAGATATAACGAGTGAGAATGAGATAGCCTCTATCTCCGTCTCTCTTTTGTGCGGTGTTTCGTTCTTGAGAGAGAGGCTATCTGGGTCTTTCTTTTGTCCGGTCTTTCGGTCTTGAGAAAGAGGCTATCTGCGTGTTGCTTTTGTGCTGTCTTTCGTTCTAATACCCTCTCGCTAGGTCCAAAGTCCATGGCGCGCATGCGCGCCAGTACGTTGACCCGGAATAATATTTCTCAGCTTCTACTGGGTCAAAGAATAAAAATTAGTATGACTTATGATCAAAAGAGGGCGAGATCTCCACCTTGTCCAGTAGATATCGCAATTAAATACAATTTGAATTTAAATATATATTAATTTCAAAATTTGCCTAAACATTTATAAAAATAAATATACATATGAAATTTGTTATTTTTTTTTAATATTAAAAAATATTTAATTTGAGATTAATTATATGTAAAAAGATCAACTATCAAATAGATTCAAACTTTTATTTTCTTTGATTAGATTATAATTAAATATTATTTATATTATTTAAAAATTATTATTTTTCTATTTATTAAGGATGTCTATTAAAAAATTGTAATTAACCTTATCATATGTCAAATATTATAGCTAAGTTTTTTTGAATTTTTTAAAATTTTTTATATAATTAATCTCAAATTAAATATTTTTTAATATTAAAAAATAACAAATTTCATATGTATATTTATTTATTTTTAATATTAAACGTATTTCATATTTTTTGAGAGAGATTAATAAATATATATATATTTTATTAAAAATAAATATTTTTAATTTTATTTCGAAATTAAATAATGAATTTTAAAATATTTTAAATATAAAAAAATGTTAATACAATATCATTTAAAAAAAAAGCGGGATTAATAAATATATATATATATTTTATTAAAAATAAATATTTTTAATTTTATTTCGAAATTAAATAATAAATTTTAAAATATTTTAAATATAAAATTTCGAAATTAAATAATGAATTTTAAAATATTTTAAATATAAAAAAATGTTAATACAATATCATTTAAAAAAAAAGCGGGATTAATAAATATATATAAATATTTTATTAAAAATAAATATTTTTAATTTTATTTCGAAATTAAATAATAAATTTTAAAATATTTTAAATATAAAAAAAATATTAATACAAAATTAAAAAAAGGCGGGAGTAAAATTTCAAAATGGATGCCATTTACGTCACCCATATATAATTTTCAATTAAAAAATTAATAATGAAGCTGTAAGTTTCAAGAGATGTAATCAATAAAACTCAATTTTTCTTTATAAATACTATATCTAGTGTGAATTTGAAAAAAATCGTTAGAGCGGTTTTTGAGAACCAATGGTTATAGATAAATAGATAGATATATACAATTTTAGCTAGCATAATAAGATAAGATATATATCGTGAAATAATTAAAATTCTCAAGTCAAATATACAGCGTGCACGCATACCGACGCATGTAATTGTGTGTGTGAACATGGTCGGCGATTCACACGCCAACACATACAGTTATGTGCGTCGATGACCATTCACGTTATTTATCCGAATCTCAACATTACTTTAACACTACTAAATCAATTTAAAATTATTATTGCATTTAAAACTGCTTTTCTCTACTCCACAGATTTCACTATGCCGAAAAAAAATAACGACCAAAATTTAGACGATATTATTTATTTCATACACCGTTCACTACTGGTTTATAGCCACACAGGTGCTAATGCACTTGAACGAGGCGAAGATAAAATCCCTCTAATTCTCGGGGGAGATTTTAATGTAAATTTTGGATCTGAGATGATTCGTTGCCGTTGATCAACTTTCTTCGAGAAACATTTGGTCTGCTTATAAATAACGATCCCAAGGAATCAACAACAAAATCTGGAACTACAATAGATGCTGTTTTTACACGTTATATAGAAAATATCGAATCACGAACATATATATCTTATTTTAGTTATCACAAGCCATTAATATCAGTATTACCAATTGAAGCACCAACCGACAATAGTACAGGCAATGTAGATATGATGATAGAGTAGATAATAATAATAATAAAGCGAATATTTGTTACGAAAATTTTATACTGTTATATGTCTTTCGAAATGATCCCTTTATTTTTCTCTATTTCTCTCTCACTCACACTCTCAACTAAAATTTATCTTATTCTCTAGATTGTAAGAAGTTTCACTTCCGCCACGTGTACGATGCTGCACATTTTGCTTTTTTCTATAAGCAATTTTAATATCGAAAGATTTTTCATTTATACATAAAAAAAAATATTGATTAATCTTTTTGATAATAAAAATAGAAAGTTTTCGCGCAAAATTACTCATCCCTTTACACATAAATACACATTAAATTTGTGTAGAAGTTAAAAAAATATAAATAAATAAATAAACAAGTTTAAGAGAACAAACTTGTTTGTTTATTTGTTTGTTTGTTGAATTAAGGTCAGATGCCTGACAGAGTGAGCTATTGGGAGTGTTGGGTTCACTTAAGTAGCAAAGGCAGGTGCTCTCCTCCACTTGACTTACAGACAGATAAAAATTATCAAATATTAACTTTTGACACATTTGTCAGTATATTTTTTATATATGCTATACATATATTAACTTAATATATAGTAATACTTTTTTTATAAATAATTGGACCTGTAATAATATTACTACCAGTGAATGGTTAAAAACCTTGGCAACGATTTTTTGAGGTGAAAGCCAATTTCAACCTCCACTTTCTTCCCACTTCCAATGGATTTATTGAAAAATAAGTGTGACACTATTCGAATCTTATTATTATACGTTAACAATTATTATTATTCAGTAAAGTAGATTTATTTCATCTAATTAATCTATATGTGATATATAATTGAATTGAAAATTAATTATATATTTTTGATGGCATTCATAATCAATTTGAATAATTTCGGATATAAAAAGATAATTATTTTGAAAAAATAACATAATCTCTTTAATTAATACATGCATTTATATAATATTTCAATAATCGTTTAGATTTATAATGTAAATTATCTTTGTTTTTTTTTTAATTAATTTAAATTATTTTTATGCAGCTGAGTATTATAATGAATTAGAGAATTTAAGGAAAAGATAAGTTAAAACATACAAAATAAGTTGACTTGTGGCCAGGTCCGAACCGACCGACGGTTTGAAATAAATTAATTTCCAGCTACAGAAACAATTTCAAATAATTTTAATATATCTATTAATGTAATAAAAAACAGATATGGATATAACATGATTCGTGGTGATATGTAAAAAATCTCCTCATGTGAAATTTGGTGTGAAAATAACCCTTCCCTTCCTATCGTCGATCGCTAATACTACCACTTCCGGTTTCCGGATTTGCACCAAAAGTTGATCAATTCATCCCACTGATGCATTAGGTTTATATACCAAATTTCATCAAAATCCGTTGAGCCGTTCAGGCTGTACACATCTATACGGACGGACAGACGGACGGACGGATGGACAGACATCATGCTAAAAATACTTTTTTCTGTTAAGAAAATGCATGATTCGTGGAGATATGTAAAAATCTCCTCATGTGAAATTTGGTGTGAAAACAATACTTCCCTTACTATCGTCGGTCGGTAAAAATATTCAAATTTAACACGTTCCCGCCGGCTCCATAATTTGTTTATTTATTTTATGTGGCGGCATGATCCACCGGTGGTACATGCCAGCGGGTATGTGTTAAATAAAAATATATATGAAAATAAATTATAGATCCCAGAAGCTTTAAAACAATAATAAAAGTTATATTAGGATAAATCCATAAATCAAATCAAATTTCAAATCAATCGGACAAATTGTGTGCTTACAATAGAACGTTCATATCCAACATACTTAGAATTCTATAAAAAAATTTCACAAATTATTTCCTGTCCTTAAAACGTAAAGAATTAAAAAAATCTTATAGTTAGTTAATTATTATCATAAACCTATCACACTACAATCGGAAAGAAAAAAAAAATTCTAAATGGCATACATAAATTAATATCAATATTGAAGTTGAAATAGAATCAAAATTCATTTTTATTTATAAATGAAATGTTAATTACTTTCTATTTCAATTTATATATATCTTCTAAAATTAACCATCACATAAAATTTATTTATGTCATTGTTTTTGCATACCTAAATGTAGAGTCATCATTCACACTACAACTACCCCTTAAATTTTCTTAAGCCATTTATAAAATAATATTGAATTTTTTCCTTCTGCGCTTAAATAAATATTTGAAAAAGAATCTTATATTTTCAAGAACATTACTCTCTTTTTCTGATCGTCACAAGCAGAACATTACTTTGAATTAAAACCCTCTCAACATATAATAGATCTTTTTTTATTTTTTTAGTGGAATAAGTAAATGTGGGAGGAGATAGAGGGAGGGAGAGAGAGAAAATTGATTTTTTTCAATCTTGTGTAACCAATTACCTAATGTCCTACAACGAAGTATAAATATTCACAAGCACTCAATATTATATATATATATATAACTAAACATAAACATTAGAATAATTTGAAATAAAATATTCAATGTAGTTTTAGTTGACAACCAAAGGGATTCGTAAAAAAATGTAAATACACATTATTCAAATAAATCAATCAATTTAAAATAAAATTTGAACGTAACTACTACTGTGTGGGAAATTTTTTTATTTATTTTTATATTACAAAATAAATTTAAAGATACACCAATGAACAATTTAATTAATTTTAGGTGAAATGAATAATTTTGTTAACAGAAAAAACTATTTTAGCATGATGACAGTCCGTCTGTCCATTGTGTGTCCATATAGACGTGTATAGCTTGAACGGCTTAACGAATTTTGATAAAATATGATATATTTACTTAATGCATCAGTAGCATGAATCCATCAACTTTTGGTGTATATCCGGAAACCAGGAGTGGTAGTTTACAAATTATTAATTTTATATTCATTGTCGGAAATTTTTTAATAGAAGAAATAAAAAATATAAACATATATATATAATGTTGATTTTAATTATTTTTAAATCGTCCCTGGTCACAACTCATTTTTTATAAAGTATGCTTTTAGAAAACAAATATTTTTTAAATGCTAATTGTTGAAGTTGAATTTTCGAATTTATTGATACTTCCAATTTAGTTTTTAATTTTACAAAATAATTTAAAAAATTGAAAGATGTCTATAATTAAGTCATTAAACATCTAATATATATATTTATTTATTTATAATATTATATAATTCATATTTATCAAATATGAATTCTCAAATTGGTAATGTTGCAAGCGAGCAGAAATGCTTGACTGTTGTCGATGTTAATGTTGTTGATAGAAGAATTTGACCCAACCGTTCGATGCTCATTCTCAGCAACCATTTTAGCCAAATCAAATTTCCTGTTCGCCATATATAGAATGAAATCTTAGTTGCTTAGATATTTTTTCTTTTCTTTTTTTTTTTTTATTTATCTCTTTATTTATGTTTCAGTCAAATTTTTAGCAATGTTTTCATAATTAGAGTGACATTTTCTATATAATCATATATAAAATAATAAAGTAACCTAATTTCTAGTTTCTAATTGGTTAAATATCGAACGTTAATATATTTAATTATATAATTCTTGGAGATATCTCTCTTGAGGGGAGTTTTTCTTAGAAAGTATTTGATTATTTTGATTGACTATTCATCCGAAGAACAATGCGATATCCTCATTACATCATTAAGCAATTTAAATGTTTGCATTTATAAATAGTTAATAATTATTAATGACAAAATGACCGTTATTGAATTTCTATTTATTATACATTCGGTATAATATATTAAAAATTGAAATTTGTTTATGAAATATAAATTTTTATTTTTGTATTCAAAATAAAAAAAAACAAACATTTATTAGAGTAAATTTAAAAACACGTAAAAAATTTGGTATTGAATGGTTGCTTTAAAAATTTTTATATTTTTTATATTCGAAATCCTATAATATTTAAATATATCATTAACCTTGAATATTTATTAATTGAAGGTAATTATAAAGATAATTATTTTTTGTATATTATACGTATATATTATATAACAAGATTTACCATTTGACCATAAACTACCTTCATACTGATAAGAAATAGGACCAATATTACTAATTATGTATATATTTAATAAATTTCTATGTATCGAATTGGAATTTATTATTTTATGAATGTTTATATTTAATTATGTAAAATAATTTCTCTAATAAGAAATTACAAGAACAATGATTTTGTATTATGTTTTTTTTTAATTATTATTGGTTTTATATTTTTTTTAAAATAATTACTAAGTATGTTATAAGTTATAAGAGAATTGAGATTTAGTGAATTTATAATTTTTTTATGTTTGCAAATTTTAGGAATCAATTTCTAATATTTTTAATATCTATGAATGTAATATTTTCATTTGTCCTTTTTTTACCGACCGACGATAGTAAGGGAGGTATTGTTTTCCCCCCCAATTTTACCTGTGGAGATTTTTACATATCTCCACGAATCATGAACTTTGTATTTGTTTTATCCTCGGGGCAAATCATCTTCATTAGTTTTTTTTTAATTTAAAATTATATGACGTCTCACACAGTCCTTCATGGCCTCCATGGCTTCCTGATATATTATAAATAAAATAAAATTAAAAATATTTATGTTATATTCATATCTGTTTTTTATTGCATTAAATGATTCATTTAAATTATTTGAAATTGTTTCTGTAGCTGGAAATTAATTTATTTCAAACCCTCGGTCGGTTCTGTGCCTGGCCATTGGTCAACTTATTACTAAAGGAGTTTTAAAGTAAGAAAGAAAGGGAAATTATGAATTATTTAATTTTTTCTCTTATGATTTTTATATGTAATTAATTTTAATTATTTTAATATTGAAATTTAGAAAACATATAATCTTTATATTCATAAGATAATAAGAAGTAATTACATCTTTTATCGTAAAAATATTAAAAAATAAATAAATAATAATATTAATTATGAATTAATGTTTATTTTACACAGTATATGTTTGATTTAAATTTATTGAAGACATTTGAAAGAGGCATTCAAACATTTAAAATTAAAATACGATCATCGTTATTTTCTAATGATTGTAAAATGAAACTAAAATTATTTAATTATTTATAATAAAATTTTACATATTATCTACGTGTATCACATGATTTTAATATTCATTTATTTCATTATTTTTTTGATTAAATAATATTTGAATTTTTTTTAAATAAATCAAAAAAAAAAATATAAAAATAAAGAAATTAATTAAACCAATCATTATTTTTGTATTTTTCAAAATAGTACATTATAAAAATAATATTTTTCTCGATCTTTATTTATATATTATTTTTATAAATATAAATATTTATATAGTGATTTTATTGCTCAGACACATTTATATTCAATTTCATTATTTCTTCCTGGACATTAGAAAATAAATATCATCCGTTAAATCCTTTTAAGTTTATTTAAATTAAATTTTTTAATTTATTTATTTTTTATCGTTTAATATAATATCATTTCTTAATTAAGTGGGGAAAAGGAAGGAAAGAGAGAGAGAAATAATATTTATTTATACTCTGTCATATCGAGTACTTGACTTGGTTTATTTATTTTGAGTAGTAGTAGATTATTTTAACCAGTTTTCAATAAAACGCTTTCTTATTTATAAATAAACATTTATTTATTAATTATTTTATTTCTTTTTTTTTTTTTTGATTTTAAAATAAATAAATAGAAGGTGAAAAAAATCCTACATATTTTGGTTAATTAGCCTTGCGTAGTGAGAGAATTTGTTTTTCTTCTTCATCAATTTTGAGATATTATTTATATAAAAACGTTTTTGATGCATTTGTAAATATTTTTCTTAGTTAGTGGAGGGGGTAAAGATACGGTTTTTACTTTTAAGATAATATTCGAAAATATTCAAGAATAACAAAAACGCATACTTAATTTGAACAATAATATTTTTTTATTTTTGAATTACTAATCTTTTTTTTTATATATTTTTGCTTTTTTTTTTTTTTTTTTTGCTTTTTTGACAAAAATGACTAAAACAAAATAAAAAAAAAAACTAATATTTTCCATGAATTTTATAATATATATGTTACATTTCACATGTATACTTTTTCACTTAAAAGTGAATTTCTAACTTTCAGAAATAATAGCTTTTCATTATTATTCTCTAATTTTTTTTTTCTATCAGTTACATAGCTTTATAGACTGTTCATGTTTTATCCATGAAATATGTTCGACTAATTTTGGTTAAATTGAGAGACCATGTTATAATATGAACTTCCCTGTCATTTCACCTAGGTTATTATATATTCCAAATACCTATACCTATAGGAAGCTTAAAGTGCGCCATCCATTTAGAAAAAATATTTTTATTAAATTTGATTAAAAAAACAAACAAATAAATAAATAAATAAATTGATGTATTCTCATTTGATTTATATAAAAATAATATACAAATTGATTCAATTTCAAAACAAATATTTAACCTAAAAAGTTGATTTATTAGGATTAGAACATCAAATACTCTCTATTAAAAAAAAAAAAAAATTACAAACCTACATATAATATATTTTTATTTATTCTCAGTTCATTTAACTAGATTTATATATATACTATTTTAATTTTAGTATTTTATACATATAGATATATATATTATAAAATATTGTCAGAATTAAAGTCTCTACTTTATATTCTTCATTCGTATGTTGGATGAATTGTAACCATAGAAATAATTCGTGATATAATTCTTTATTTAAGTATCTTAAATGATCTCAGTTGCTTAGATTTTTCATATTTCATATTCCATAGAAAATTATTTGAGAAAACTTTAGAATTAATTTTTAAAACAAAAAAAAGCTTTTAACCTTATCAATAGACAAATTATCTGTCAAAAACCTCATTAGATCTTATATATTATTTTGTTTGCTTTTCTTTCATATAATAATTTCCTTCCTTCCTACTCCTACTGCCCCCTTCTTTTTAAATTAGCAGATATTCTGAAAAATAAATGTATCATTTCATTTATTTATTTCAATTTAAATTAAATATTCTTTTAAAATTCAAATTCTTTCAAAAGAAAATATTATTATTTTTTTTTTTTATTTTTCTTCTAATTCCATTCTAGCCTAAGATAAAGCATTGAGATAATAATTAATATTTATCACTTTTACTGACTCATAAAGGAGATGATAACATTTTTCTTCTCAGAATAAAAATCCATTAAAAATTGTTATCCATCGGATTTTATTTAATTCCATAAAATTTATCCAAATAAAATATTTCACCTCTCTGTATTCGTAACAGTGAATAGTTTATAACCGAAAGCATTGGTTGGTTTAAAAGAAGAAGAAAAAAGCACGTCAGTATAAATCAGAAAATATCAAGTATTATACTAACAACGAACACGATTAATAACCCGGGAACACTTGCGAACAACAAGTTGACATGAAAAACAACTGACGCTCGTTTGCAAAAGCCACTAATAAAGGCTTCGAAGAAAGCAAGAAAGAAACAAAGCCACATTGTATGGATGGTAATACATGCATTGCCATCCTGCTATTTTTATTTCATTAACAACAACGCCACTAGACAGACAGAAAATGTCAACTAAATGAATTAAAATTTACACACGATAAATGTCTTTTCATCTTCTCCGAGTATATTTTAATAAATTTTAACTTTAAATGAATCATATTATTCTAAATAAAAATAAATAGAGATGGTTTGTTAATTGGATTTTTTTTTAAATTTTTATAATAAAATAAAAATACGAATTAACTTTATAAAATACGATATTCAAAAATATGATTCTTTTGCTTGTTTATTTATTTAATACAATAAAAGAAATTTTTTTTGTTAACAAGGATGGGGCCATCTCTCTTTATCTTTTCAGCAATTTTTATAAATTTTAATTATATATAAAGAAGTTTTTCCGGGTTATTTTCTCATTTTATTGTGAGAATTTAGTGTCAACGTTTCGGCGCCCATTTTGGCGCCGTTTTCAAGGAGAATTTTTCATTATTCTTGATCTTAGTCTGTGTTACCAATAATCAATGTTGGAATTTTGGTTTGAATGGCTGGGTAAAATCTTTTTAACTTACCATGTTCTGAAAGCTCTGAAGAATCCTCGATATTAGAACTGACACAGAAATACGTCTTGCTCGTACGGCGGCCTGAGGTTAAATATCTATATATAAAGTTTTTCTTTTGTTAAATTAAAAAATATCTTAGAGAAAACCTTCTCCTTTGGATTAAAATTTTTTAAAGATTTGAATAAAAAAAAAATTAATATAAATTTATTTGTTTATATGTGATTATAAAGAAATTTCAGGGTATTTTAAATTATATATATATAGTAGCATTTCTTTTTCAATAATCATTAATAGTAGTATATTTACGCTTTAAAGAAATAAAATATTTTTTTCTAATTTAAATCTTTATACCTAATCTTCATCTAAATAATTTAAATCGCTTGTCATTTTTTATTTATCATTTTAATTTGTGAAAACTTATCAAAACAAAAATTGATCCTCCCACCGGAGATTGGTTCGTTTCTTTTTTTTAATCAAATTTTATCCGACCGCTCTGACATTTATTATTGCTATCTTAGTTTATAGATCGACACGAAAATATCTTTCATTTTTTTTTGTTCTGTTCATTTTTCAATCTCTCCATCCGAGTCAATGACTATTAAATATGTCCTGGCTAATTAGATTTTACATCACCTAGTATTTAGTTTGATTTCATATCAAATTGAATTAATAGTTGTGTTGACCTAGATTTTCAAAGCCAGACAATTTTGTTACATTCAAATTGTTAATATGTTTCATATCAAATCATGCAAAGGGTAACTAACATAAATCGGCATCTGGGGTGCAATTCCTTTTCCATTCTCCATTATGCCTATTGATTTATTAGGATAGTTATTCTAGCGTATTTAATTGGGAAGCGAAATCGTAAAGAACTTATCAATACTAGACCCAAGATTGTTATTTATTTTAAAATATTGTCTGCAGCTTGTCGTAAAATATGTTGTTGTAAAAATTGTTGAAAAATTTTAATTTATTTACGATAAAATTGAAAAATTGAATAGCTAGAAAATATGAATCCATCCATATAGTAGTAAAGAGCAACCCTGTATTGTTGGTTGCATATAAAAAGGATAAAAAAAATGCTTAAAAAATAAATTTTATTCATATTTTTATCTAAACAAATGCTTTTATGAAGAAAGGCCAATTACAAGAAAATTTTATTGTATACTCCAAAATATATATATTTAATAGTGATTAATAGAATGGTTGTTATAATTATTCATTTATTTTTACGATAGTAAGGGAGGTATTGTTTTCACACCAAATTTCACATGTGGAGATTTTTACATATCTCCACGAATCATGCATTTTCTTAACAGAAAAAAGTATTTTTAGCATGATGTCTGTCCGTCCGTCTGTCCGTCTGTCCGTCTGTCCGTCCGTATAGATGTGTACAGCCTGAACGGCTCAACGGATTTTGATGAAATTTGGTATATTTACTTAATGCATCAGTGGGATGAATTGATCAACTTTTGGTGCAAATCCGGAAACCGGAAGTGGTAGTATTAGCGATCGACGATAGGAAGGGAAGGGTTATTTTCACACCAAATTTCACATGAGGAGATTTTTTTACATATCACCACGAATGTATTGGTTTTATCCTCGGGAAAAATTATCTTCATTATGTTTTTCTTAATTTAAAATTATATGACGTCACCCAGCCCTTCATGACGTCACAGCCTCAGGTAACGCCTGGCAACGCCGGATACTTCAGCTATATATTATAAATAAAATAAAATTAAAAATATTTATGTTCTATCCATATCTGTTTTTTATTACATTAATAGATATATTAAAATTATTTGAAATTGTTTCTGTAGCTGGAAATTAATTTATTTCAAACCGTCGGTCGGTTCGGACCTGGCCACAGGTCAACTTATTATATTTTGTATTAAATTAAATTAAAGTTATGGATGATATTAGATAATTCTGCTAATTTTACTTTGGCTTTTAATATATTTTTTAAATATACGAAAATTAATTTGTAATTTTTAAATGAAGTTTTATTTAGAATATTATACAAATTGTGTATTAAATGAAGTTAATATTTTTAATGAAAGTTTTATGTTTAGTGTTCGGAAATTGATTGGAAGTATTATTTTATATCGTATCTTTTTTTTTTATTTGAGTTACCTTTTTGCGACCTGTCGAATTGTCAACTTCCTTCTACTCGAAGTTATGAAGATTGAACGTTCCGGTTGTCGTGTTGTGCGAATGTCTCGTCTTTCTTCCTCCCCCTACCCCCATCAGAGCCTCCTGTTAAATTGGGTTAACTCCCATGTGACCTGAAATCGTGTAAATTGAATCGTAGCACAAACACTTCGTCTACGCCAGCTTTATCCAACGTTAATTCATCAAAGCTGGAGAATAGGAGAGGCGTATCCAATCGTGTCGTTTATTCTTTCTTAATCTTACTAAAATAATTCTTCAGTGATTTTCTTTCTCGGTAGTATCTTTAGTAAATAAAATACAAAGAAAAAATAATTAATATTGCAATCGATTGGCTATTTAAAAAACGGTTTTGAAATCATTATCAGATTTATTAATCAAGAAATTTTATATAGTTGTTAATTGACCACCTCAATTAAGATTATATTTATTTTTCTGTTATAATTTTTAATTTCATTAAAATATACTTAAATATTTTTTTATATAGAGATAAGGAGAGAGAGAGTGAGAGAATAAATATAAAGCAAATAAATAAAAGAAATTATGATAGATCTTCTACTAAAATAAAATGTTTATATATATATTATATATATATTCTTATATTAAGAGAATATTAGTGGAAATTTATAGAAAATATATTTTTTTAATAGAACATTTGTAACCTATTTTATATCGAATAAATTGGTGAATTATGTTTTACTTGATTATAAATTTTATAATATTAGTAAACAGTTAAAATAGCGAAAACCAAGAAATAATTAAATAATAATATAAAATAGATTTAATATACTATACATTGATAAAAAATTTTAATGATTATACTTTCAATTATCTTAATTATTTATTTGCCAAAATAAAAATAATATAAACTAAATAAAAAAAATTGTAAATTTGAATCTTGACGTTTTGGTTTCCATTTTGAAACCATTTTCAAGCGATTTTTGGAATTCTGGTAGCCCGCGAGACTAAAAATCATCGTTGGTATTTTGAATTAAATGAACTGGTTATATTTGATATAGAGCAGTTTCTCGGATTGTAGTTAATCTTATTTCCGTTTCTTAGTGTTAGTGGTAGTGTTAATTCCGACGATTCTTCAAAACTTTACATCATATTAATCCAAACATTACCCAAATTTTACCCAATATACCAATGAATCTCACAGACTATCACCCAAAATCAACTTTATATACTTATATATATTTCTTAATATATAAATATATAAAAAAAAAACTTAAACCCCATCTCCCTTTCACTTCTCCCCATAAATTCTACAACAGTACATGATTAGAATAAAAAATTAATTAATTACTCTTCCTATATCTATTAAATAAAATATCAATAGAAAATTAATTTTTGGAGTTAATTTTTAATTTAATCTCAACTTTTCTTCTTTTTCCGATTTGAATTCATGCCAACGTGGATGACCAATTCTTGATCGTCCTGCTGTGAAAGAGATAAAGCAGTATATGCTTAGTAAATGTTTCAAAGAAAAGATTTACTAATCTCACTATTATCTCTTTCTCCCTCTCTTTCCCTCGTGGAAGTGAAGTTAGATAACCGGAATGCAATGCAAACGGAGCACGAACGATCCGAGAGTATATGTCGGGGCCGAAGCTCCAACTTGGAAAACTCAATAACTTGGAAACTGTGTTCTGCGTCAGGACATTAATTTTCCTCGTTTACGAATATCAACTCTCCTTTGCCTCGATCTTATGTCAAATTCAATGCCATTAGTCACAATGAAGACAAATTCCACTTCTTTTGTCATTTATAAATTTTTATACAAGGAAAGTTAAGAGCGAAAAAAGGGAAATACCTAAAGAAAAAAAAAATCAGGGCTTTTCGACGCAAAAAAAAAAACACCCTACCATCCTGATCATCTTTGTATAGTGGCAGGTCACAAAATTTATAATAAATATCCCCGATTCTTTGAAACTATAAAAAATGAATTTATTCCCTTCTAAAAGCGATAATAGGAGATTCCTATTTCATTTATCTAAAATAATAATTAAAAATATAAATGATTTATTTATTTTTTTTCGTCTTGTTTTGTATTATCAATTATTATATAATACATATGTTTTTCCAATTAATATATTTTATTCAAGGAAATTTTACTTTCTCTTCATTCCATATATGAAATAGATAGATAGAAAGTTTGTGAAAACGATTTAAAAGAGAAACAATAAAATATATTATTTTATTTCTTAAAAACAAAAATAAAATCAAACAAGATCAAAAAATGCTTATCTCTCTCGAAGAAATTATTTGTAGAACAGACAATAAAAATACTTTGAGAAAAATTAATAGTTACTGTTAAAGATTAATCACCAAATTCCAAAAGCAATTATTTTTTAAATCAGGAGAAAAATGTTCGATTCTTAAAAATAAGGAAAAATCTAAATAAGGATATATAACTGAACTGCTTGTTTAGTTGGGGATCGAGATACCCAGCTCTATAGTGCATATATGTGTGAAAATAAGGATAATATTTAATCTACATAAAAACAAATGAATAATGAGTGCTACTTATCGTCTTAGTTGCTGCGCCCTTAAATTCTCATTGTTAATCATAATGCAAAAATTGTGAACAGGTGCTCACATATCAAATTGTAGGTATTTCTTATCCATTGATTATGTATGTAAACACATTCCTGGCTTGACACTTGTTGAGAAACCTAACACTGTATTGTCTCTTATTCAATCCGGCGTGTTACTTGAATCCCACTCGAAACATTGAAGTAGTTGGAGGGCTTTTCACATAGTTCATCCCCTCCAGGGGAAAATTATTAAATTTAATATATATATATACTTTGTAATAACTAAATAAAACTATTAAATAAATTTATTTTATTCTCTTCTAAATAATTAAGATATATAAAAAATAATAGTAAATATTGATGATAATTAAAAAAAATTTATACCATAAATTTTTACTTATTAATATATTAATAAAAATTATAATTATACTATTTTTAATTTAATTTTCTGTAAATATGAGGAAATATATCTCATTTTCTCTCTCATCTTTCTCCTCTGATTTAATTTTATAAAAATCATATTTTATTAAAAAATTTAATATTATATGAAAAAAGACAAATAGAAGAGAAAAATTATTTTTCTAAATGAAAAGAAATATTTACGTTTTGTTTATTTACTTATTATATATATATATATATATTATTAAGAAATCGTTGAACTTAGCCGAGTGCATATTTTATAAAATGAAACAGGAAAAGATAAAGAGCCAGGTAAATTTAATCAAAAAATTCATTGACTTGAAAATTGAAACTCACTCTCGTTAATAGCTTATTTTAAATAAAAAAAAATATATTGGATTTTATCTAGTATGTAATGAATGTTTATTCTCGACTAATGACAAGAACAACCTGATTGTAATAATTATAGTCTTGTCTAATTATTCTTTATCAGTATAAATGTTAGTTAGTATATATATTTTCATTTGATAGAATCAAAATTAGTGCTTATATAGTTGTACCTCGGTGAAGACGTCTTAATACTTACTCATTGACAAAATTATTTGGATGAAAAACAGAAAAAAAACAATTGAATGATGGATAGTTGGTACGAAAAATAACAGTTTTTATCGTCATAAAATTGGAAGTGAATTATGTATTAATTATAAATTCGTTTGACAATTTTTAATATTTCAAAATTTAAATTTAAAATTATAAGGATATACGAGGGAAGCGGAATAAGTCTGTGACTTTTTAAATTTCCTGTCTCTTTAATGAAATGGTAAGACTTCTCCTGTCAGCAGGCAACCTTCAGCTGACTCCTGTCGAAATATGAACCAACTCGGCCCTTTAGTTTATGTTTGACATCCATTAATAGCATTAATAATAATTAATTAATACCTCTTGATTTGAGAAGAAAAAGAAAATCCATGAATTGGGATACGAATCGCTCTCTCATCCACCCTATTCTCCGGTTTTATCCCCGAGTGACTATTTCTTGTTTCCTGAAGAAAAGAGAGGTGGAAAGAGATTTGACTCCAACGATGAAATCATATCACAAGCAAATACCTATTTTGATGTCCTCTTATTTTTTGGAAGGAATAAAAAAATTGGAGAAACGTTGGACGAAGTGTCTTGAGCTCAAAAGAACTACGTTGAAAAATAAAATATTTTTTTTTATCCAGAAACCTGTGATTCATTCCAAAAAGTCACGGACTTATTGACCTTATTTTTTTATTTATTATTTTTCTCCTTCACTTCATTAATAGAAAATCCGAAGAGTATCTTCCTTCTTTACATCCCACAGATATCACTCATTTTGTTTCCTTTTTGTTTTTTGTTTTTGTTTTTATTTGATTCTGGTTTGATTTCACACGACTGATCTCTTCTGATGCCCGATGGTTGGCCTTTAACCTCAAATCGGTAACGCCTTGGCCGCGATTTAAACTTTAAATGTCTCAGGTCCTACAGAAAGACAGACAAACTTACAACAAGTTGAAGTATTAAAATCGAGCCAGGGCGAGGCGACCTGGCAGCAGGTTGTCTTAAAAAGGGGGGCGTCTCTGCCGAGAGGGCTGGGCCCACGCGGGGCCCACTCATTTATGTGCCCACACGCCAGTTTGTGCCCACATGGATACCATACGATTGCAAACATCCAGAAGGACATTGGATATATTGTGTACATACAATCGAGTATAGATTGTATATTTATCAATTGCTTGTTTTTCATTAAGAGTAGAACTCTTCTCCATTGCTTCATGATAAATAAAAATCAAGAAGTAAAAAAAAAAAATGAAAAACAAGAATATAGTAAAAATTACTTTTTTTAAAATTTTTTTTCATTATCCTTGAATTTTAATCTATTTTAGCTATATTATTAATGATCATTTTATTAAACATTCTAACGATAAAATATGTTTTTAATTAAATTATAAAAATATTTTTATAAATGTCTGGATTAGGCAGACAAGGATTTTCCATACACAAAAGAATAAAAACCTGTTAAGATAAATAAAAATTTTAAAACATTAAAGACAAGGGTTACTTACTAATCTTTAAATTTGTGAATATATTAATCTATGTCATTATAAATTTTACTATAATTAAAAATTACAAGATATTTTATCTATGATATATTTGTATTTTGTATTTGTAAATTAAACATAATTAAATTTTAATACTTATTGTCACTTATTAATGTTGATTTATTTTTAATCCCGAAACTTTAGTCTTTTGCTATTATTTTATTTAAAATTATTAAATAAATATCGTATAGTTCATTCTGGTTAAATATATTATTCCAACCTAATAATCAGTAAAATTTTCCAAAATAATTAATTTATTAAAAAAATTTGAAATTAATTTTATGAATACTTAAAAACTAATGATTCTTAATTATTATTTCCACTTTTCTTTTATATAATAATCAATATAAATTAAATATTAAAAAAACAACATTCTTAATTATTTATTTAACATTTATAATTATTATGATTAGTGTTAATTAACAAATAATATTTTGTTCATTTTTTTTTTATTTTTAAATAAATTATAAAAATATTACTTTTTAAAACATAAATAAATAATTTAGCGGGATTGTAATTTTTTGAAAGTTAATCAACACCTCTCACTTGTACAGGGCACCTAAATAAATCAAAATGTACAAAGAATTCTCTCCAAATTTATCACCAGAAATTGACAACTTTATACGTATTTGTTCATGCTCATTATTCATTTACTTATTTATTTATTGTTGTTTTTTTTTTTATTTATTCCCAATTCCATTCTGTTGTTTATAATCAACCAAAGGGGGACATCACAAACAACCTCGGTCAAACATTAAATGACTCAACAGCATAATATATTTTTGGAAAATAGGCATTCATCTTACAAAAAAAAAATAAAGAATAAAAAGAAGGCTTTTAGATGATGAAAGCTTTCAAATGATAAAATAGAACTAATGAATGATCCCACAATCCTCCATTTAAAATAGTTATTATTACTCAGCATTAATAAACTATAAAATATTTCGAGAGAATATCCTACAAATGATGAAAAATGATTGCATGACATATTAATATATCAATAGCCCGTCTATTTAATAAATCACCATACCTTTGGGATTCGTTGTTTGTCATGTGACCTCTGAGAATATTCACATAATGATTTTAATTAATAGCTGGATTGCAACTTAAATCACTTACGACCCTACGACCTTGCCAACATGCATTCTTTCAATTATTATAATCATTATACAGAAAAAAAATGTTGTTTAACTGAATGTATTATTTAAATACATTATATATATGTATATGACATAAAACAGTCAAAACTCAAATTTTTGTTAATTAACCCTATATAGAAATTGAATTTATTGAAAAAATTAAATTTTCCAAAACCCATTTAAATTATAAAAAAATTTAATTTCTAGTCTAGTTCCAGTTGAACTTATGATCAATATACTTTTCTCACTGTGCTTAGATAAAAATTAAAAATTTACTATTACTTGTATATATTTTTTAAAAGAATATTAAAAAATTGTATATTCTTGATTTTTTATTAAAAATTAAATAATTATAATAATAATAATAATTATAATTATTTTATACGAATTTAACTTTCTGTAACTAAAAATAACAAAATATAAAGAAAACAAACTATTAATTTTTAAAGAGTATTTATAATAATAATATATTAATTTATAATAATATACGAATAAAATGATATTTTCATTTTTCTCTAAAATTATAAGAATTAAATTATAATAATCTAAAACACTAAAACAAAAACAAAAACAAAATTGAAAGCCTTCCAGCTTCTAAAAAGTTCAAAGACCGCCCGTCTAATATAAATATAAAATTAATTTTTTGTAATAATACTTAATAATAAAATACTTACAAGTTTATTTTTTATAAAATTTAAATATTCATATATAGCTCATCATTTTGTTTTGATTTTTATAACTCTTAATAAAAATAAATTATTTTATGATTGTATATTCATTTAATTTTGAATAATCTTGTTTTTAGGATTACTCTATGATTAGGGAAAAAAAACCAAGAAAATAAATTCAATGTCCATTTAATTTTCTCTTCAAGTCTAGAGACTTCAATGCTCGTTTCTGTTTTGTTTTTTTTTATTTTTAATTTTTATTTTTTTTTTATTTGTTAATTTATTTTCTATTTTTATTTTCTTATTATATATTTTATTTGTTATATATATATATATAATTTAACTATTTTCACCATTCAGATAAGTACTTTAACTTTCATTATCTTTTATTATTTATTTATCTATATATTTAAATATATTTTTATTGATAAAAGTTTTTTGTTTCATTTTCATAGGCTATTAAGTAAATGTATACATAAAAGACAGCACTTGGTTCAGTTCAGCGTCAGTATGATTAGTTTTTGATATGATTTCGAACTTATTCGTGAGTGAGATGTTTATTACGAGTATGCTATAATGTAGCATCTCGTTGACGAGACCTCGTCATATATATATATATAGTACTAAATGTAATTCAATTTTCCATTTTATACCTTGCTATGAAAAGTTACTAACCTTGAATTATGAATTATTAATCGTTTCATTATTATTATTATTTTTTTTTAAATCTTATTATATTAGTAAAAATTATTCTTGAAATTTTGTTTATTTTTTAAATTTAAATATTGGACTCTTTAAAATAAAATTAAACTATAATTAAATACTCATTTATTACAATTCTCTAAGGACCATCTCTAGACGAGATGAATAAAAAACATGCAGGTGGAGGGAACAAAAGACTGACTAATATGCCACTTTGCTGTTAACTTTATTCCCTTTTTACATTATTTAATATTGTTTGAAAATTATATATATTCTTTTCTTTCTTTCTCCATAATTTATAAAAAAAAAAAAATGGTGGATGAATGAACAATGGCGTCCTTGTAGGTGGCATTTATTCAATTTATTTGCACCAATGCCAGGTCGTTGAACTAAATCGATATGAATCGCCACAAGGAAGTGGAAATCAAATCAAACGATATCGTTGATAATATAAATTTTTGAAGCTTCTTTTTTTTATTAAAAATCATAGAAAGATATAGAACGAAGTTTAATATTTAGATAACATCAATTAATCAAAAAATTAAATAACAACATAATTTCCTAAATATTATCTTATTTATTGTTGGAAATATGAGTGTACATTTTTTTTAACTCATATCTAAATGAATGAAATTTTTTCTGGTAATTTCTTCTCTACACTCCATTAAATGTCTAAAAATATACATAGAGAACAATTTGGATTTTTTTTTTTTTGTTTTTATTTTTATTGGATTTTACTTATAAGGGAGAGGATTCTTTTTGGGAGGTTGGTGTCTTCTCGCATGTAGTCCTTGTGTTTTAAAGGAGACGCGGTCACCCAGACCATTGCACCTGGGACAGAGCCTACGCTCTTGCTCAACAGCAGCGACTCGGTTGCCTTTCTCTTTCTCCATGATTCTTCTGGATAGATTTATAGAAATATTTCTGCCTCTGTCCAGACACATTTGTTTCCGAGCTGAGCTCCCGGGATCGATGATAACCAACTGTCAACTACAGCATGTAGGACACGAGTTGCTCCATTTAGTCATAAAAACACGATTAGAAACACTCCTCCCACACCGATAAACCTACCCATAAATTCATCGACACTAACAAAAATGATAAATTTTTTGTGAAAAATGTCCCCAAATAATTTTTAAGATAATAATTCAAAAGTTAATATATAATAGATACTCTTAAAATGATGATAATTACAAGTGTATAATACTTATTTTTTCAAAAATTATTTGAAAACATTTTTTTTTTTTTTGGAGATTATATTTCTCTGATTATTATTTTGATATTATAATATGTTAATTGATATTATTATATATGTTGTTACCAGCCCCTAATAATTGATATTTGGATTTTTTATTAATTATTTAGTAATTAAAATTGCCAATTTTTCTGACCGGCGATAGGAAGGGAAGGTATTGTTTTCACACCAAATTTCACATGTGTAAACGAATCATGCATTTTGTTAACAGAAAACAGTATTTTTAGCATTGTACCTGTCCATTGTGTGTTTGTATAGACGTGTATAGCTTGAATGGCTTAACGGATTTTGAGAAATTCTGGTATATTTACTTAATGCATCAGTACCATGAATTCATCAACTTTTGTATGCCCCTGAAATAAATAATAAAAAAGTAATTAATTCATATTATTATTCAAACTTGTTGATGATTAAATACTGATCCAATATTGTGTATTGTTTTACAACAAAATAAAATTATACATAAAGGATTTTCATATTAAATTACTCTGTTAAGGTAAGTTATTATTTTAAGGAAGAATACATTTTAAAGATTTTTCTAATCCTTTCATTTGAAATATTTAAATAATTTTTTCTTAGATGTTATCTATAAAATATAATAAATAAGTATGAAATTGGTCTAAAGTTATTTAATAAAGTTTATGGATTCATATAAAGAATCAGTTCTTTATAAATGAAAGTACACATCACTTCTAGTAAACAGAGCAACCTTTCTAAATAACGTTTTTGTTCTGGAATGGGGTTGTGGCTGGGCCTCTTATGTCGGTATTGATAACGTAACCATTGGCTAATATTGTAAATAAATGAGAATAGACGATTCTTTATATTATTTTTTATGCAATGGAGAGTAGAAGAACGTAGATATAAAAATAAAAATGCCTGCTAGATGAAAATAAACTCCACCTGGGATTGTAAATGATAAAAAAATATTCCTGGTCGTTGGTGACAAAAAAAAAAGATCTGATTTAAATAAAATTTTGCCCAAGAAAAAAAAAACTAACTTACTGCCAAAATTCAATTTATTTTTTTAGATTTTTATTCTACTTTGAGGAGATAAAGAAATGTTTTTAATAATATATGAGATTTTTTTATAAATAATTTAGAAATATATAATATTATCATTAAATCCATTGAATAATAATTCTTCTAAATGGTTCATTTATACTTTTCACTTTCCACCTGTGAAAGGAGCGAATTCGAATTTTATAGTGATGCCCTGTGTGCACTTTTTCTTTTTTTCCATCCCACACCCGTTCTTTTATTTTTTATGATTTTGTTACGATTTTTTTTTTTTATTTTTTTGCTGAGAAATTTATTACTATTTTATCTAATAAAATATCTCTCTTTATTTGTTCCAGGTAAGGGTCAACAACATTATTATTTGTCATCCACTCAAGAAAAGATTAAGACCATCTGGTGTGAGTTTTTGATCCAATTTTCATACTAATTAATAAGAAATCAAATTTTTCAATTATCACCATAACATGTAAATAAAAATATATGTATGTATAACGCATAATTAATTCATAAAAATAATTATTATTAATTATTACTACTTGGAGGTTTGAGATTGAGATTATATATATTCAAATCTCCATAAAAAATTAATTTTTAAAAATAAACATTATTATTTTATTTTTAATGTAAATAATTTTAAATATGAATGCCGTATTCTATAAAATTTTTATATATAAAAATATAAAATATCATATAAGATGATGTCAGTTTGCTATGCATTTCCTTTCGGCTGCAGCGATCGCGGTTAAAGTTAGTAAATAGGTACATGCTATGCTCATGTTCCCGAACCCATAGTACTATGTATCTGTTTCGTCCTTTGCATAATCTTATCATTAATGAACCCTAAATTGTAAGCATTTTTATTTTTTTTTTTGAATTTGATTGAATCAGCTGGGTCTTTTAGTTTTGACATCGAAATTTGAGAAGAAAATGGGAAAAAGGTGAATTTCGTGCGTTCTTTAAGCATTATATTTTGTGTAAAAAGACATCACTGAAACCGAGTTTTTGCGCCATTTCGTAACCACCACAACACACTATAGACCAAATAACAGTCAAAACAGTGGTTTTTTGGGGTGAATCGACACCAAGATGACCTCGAAAAATCTTATTTTTTGGAAAGGTTAAAAAAATTGGAGAAATGTTGGACGAAAAAGAAGACTACGTTGAAAAATAAAATAATTTTTTATCCAAAAACATGTGATTCATTCAAAAAGTCACGGTTTTATTGACCTGCCCTCGTAAGAAAATAAAAAAATGATCTACTATTTGAATTAATTAGAAAACTATTACTTTAAACAAAAATTTATGAATCACTTTGGCGATACAAGTGGTCTAGGTGCGAAACAATTCATTCCTCTCCAATATACCCATTTTATAATAATATATAGAATATAATAATAATAAGATTATTTAAAAATAATATTTAGGTTTATGAAATTTAATTTTAATATTCAAATTCTATTAATTAACTTTTAAAAACTTTTTATTAAAAAAAATCTTTTCATTTAACTTTTACCCATCAAAAGTAATATTTTTTTTTTTTGTAATATTTTAAATCAGATAAACAAATAGTGACTTGTTTCTTTTTTTTTGTTATTTAATTAAAAAAATGATTTAAGTTCTTAACCAGTGAAGTTAATAATGATTTCATATGACATTTTGGGGGAACATATGTTGACCAACAAAAAGATGATAATTCTTTTTTTTTTGGTTCTCTCGTATGAAGCAAAATCTGAATGGAAACTTTTTCACTAACTTAGTTTGTCAGCATGAAATCTAAAATTAATATCACATGTATATCAGTTTCTCGCTTAGTTGTTATCAATACGCTTATGCTTACGTTCTATTAACTGAATTTGCTGATTTTATTTTTTCAAGGTAATAAGTAAATAAATCTCAACAATAAATTACTTATTTTATCTAATTCAATATAATTAATAGTTATAATAATTATTATATCTTTTATATATAATTATAATTTAGTTTAGAATAAAACATTTATAATATAGTAATAAAGAAAATTAATTTTCTAATTAACAATAAAATAATTATTAAATAAATATTTAATATTTTATTGCTTATTTTAACCTCTACGACACGCTTTGCTTCTACCATAGATCACATCTTTGACATTTTCCTTGACTGCATATTTTATTTAAAAATTTACATGCTAAGAACCATGATCGCATGGAATAATTGTATAGTATAATATAGAGGTCCTTAAATAAAAATAAGCTGGAGTGTCTCCATTTGACTATCTAGAAATTTGAATTGGATTAAATAACATATATTATATTTAAATTAAATTAAATTAATTATAAATTATAAATTAAAATTAATAAATAATATTTATTAAACCAGCGCGTGTTTGGCTCTTTGTTGATGGCACCACGTCACGTGCTGACGCGTGATTTTTCGTGTTAAAAAATTAATTTTGGTACTTTTAGAAATTAAATCAAGCTGCAATTCTATATATAATAGTTTTATTCAATCTTTAATCATATAACAAATTATCAAACATTTATCTTTATTTTTATGGTCACTTTAGTCGAAAAAAAATCAAAACGTTGTAGGTAATGACCCTCTTCCGGTTGAGCTACATTTCTCAAAAGTTGATAGAAAAATACGAATTTTGAATAATGCCCGTGTACCAAATATCAAGATTCTAGCTCACACCGTTTTTAAGTAATCTTGTCTACTTACATACACACATACACACAGACATTTTTCTCAACCTTAGTGAAATGACTCAGGGACCTTCAATACGTATAAAAATATCAAAATCTCGACATCGAAAATTTTAGTGATCGCAATACTACCTCTGGTAATGTAATGTAAATGTAATTGAACTGTTATTATCATTTTATAATATTTTAACCAAAATTTGATCCTTTTGTCTATTTTTATTATTTTTTTATAAAATAAACTATTATTAATATAGACATTTACCATTTCCTTAATCAATATGATATAATAAATAATTTTAATTTAACATAAAGTTGAATGATTTATTTCAAAAAAAAAAAAAAAAATCTATAAATTAAAGTCAATAACTTTATTGACTCTTCCTGCTCTAAAGTCCATCTTTACTCTTCATAATAGAAATAGAAAAATATGCAAATATATTTTTTCCCAAGTCACAAGAAGCTGCTTGAAATAAAATACTGTTTGATTGATTTATTTATTTTTCTGATATGCGGATTTGATTAAAACATGTTATTAAAAGGTAATACGGATTTAGCAACACTATTCATAAAATACAATTAAATATTTCGTTTTAAGACAGATTAATGATTTTATTGATCATTAAATTCTGATCAATACGATTTATCTAATTGGCGTTGATCATTAATTAGCAATATTATGGCTTCAATATTTTTTTTAGCTATTAAAGTGTGTTCTAACTTTAAAAAAAAACAAATTTACTTTTAGTGATATTTATTTATTTTTATCACAATATAATAATTTTATTTATTCTCTGATTATCATATTTTATTTGAAAATAAATTCTATTAAATAGTATTGGATATTCAAAAGGATCTTCTAATATTAGACGTTTCTTCATTAAAATGTCTTCTTTACTCTTTAAACATTCTAAATTATTTGATCATTAATCAACATCTCGCTAATTACCATAAAAATCAAGAAAGATTTAGTATGATTGTATAGGTAGAAGGGAAATTTGCATGAATTATTCACATTTTTAATCGTCCAATGCCTTATATATATATATATATATATATATATATATATATATATAAACACCTACCCTTGAACTAGAACCAACCTCAATTTTATGTATCAATTCTTTATTATTGTGATTTTTTAATTTAAGTTTATCACTTTCTAATTGATTAAATTAAATATAATTATAGATTTATTCTTCTCATTGAAATTTCTAATTCTTTATTTCCTGTAAATATTTTTGTTTTTTTTTAATTTAAATTTAAATTGTAATGATTCTGCATACATTCTATTCTAGAATTAATGATCTTGAATTTAATCATATATATATATATATATATATAAATTTAAAAAATACTCTTTGTTTTTTCTCACTAATTACAGGATTTAATTCAATACGAATGAATAATAAAAATATTTAGTATATAGTACATAAACAAATACAAAACAAATACTAACAAGATATTATTGTATATATTTTTCTTTACCAAAAGAATATTATATAATATAATTCTGAATATAAATATTCAAATGATGAAAATTTATAATCAAGTTGAAAAAAAAACCTTTTTTTTAAATATATTGAAGATTAATTTTTACCGACCGACGATAGTAATGGAGGTATTATTTTCACACCAAATTTCACATGTGGAGATTTTTACATATTCCCACGAATCATGCACTTTGTATTGGTTTTATCCTCGGGAAAAATTATCTTCATTAGTTTTTTCTTAATTTAAAATTATATGACGTCTCCCAGCCCTTCATGACGTCACAGCCAGCGCCTCCTTATATATTATAAATAAAATAAAATTAAAAATATTTATGTTATATCCATATCTGTTTTTTACTGCATTACTAGTCATATTAAAATTATTTGAAATTGTTTCTGTTGCTGGAAATTAATTTTTTTTCAAACCGTCGTTCGGTTCTGTACCTGGCCACACGTCAGCTTATTATTTATAATATTATTTAAACTCAATATTTTTAATGAAAAGACAAATAATAACTCTTTATCTAATTATAATGACCATTTCCTCATTAATGGTTAATCATATTTTTTTACCTTTATTTACTTATTAGTATATATTTTTTGAATATTTTTATATTTCAACCTGTAATTTAAAACAAAAGAGATTTTGATGATTTTCAAAATTTATTTATTAAATATTTCAATATTTATTATCCTTTTGCTATCCTATTGAATATTATCTAAAATGTTGCTTATCTATTTACGTTAAAGATAAGCTTCAAAAATCAATAATTTCTTGTCCCATACCCCACCATTAGAACTCTGACTAAACATAGTTTTCCTCATCATTTAAACAAACAAAAAAAAAAAAACAAAAGCTATTTTATGAATATTTTTGTTATATAATATTTGAATTTACATAATTTTAAATAGCAAATGCAGAAAATATATTCTCATTATTCTAATCACAGTTTGAATTAATAATACAATCAAGGTTTTTGAGTTTTCAACAAATAATGAATTATGTTTTTAGATAAAAATTTATCTCTGAATTTGTTTTTGAAATCTTTTTATCCATTATTTCCATTATTTTTATTAAAAAATTATAAACATTTTCCAGATTGATTAAACGATATATATTAATTTTAATTGTCAAAATATTTCGATAAAATTACCTTCTTCTACTGCTCTCTTTTTTTATAATAGATATCAGACATTTTACATTAACAATAATACTCTTATCCGTTAAGTAATTTTGTGAAATTTTTTCTTAATTAAATTTTTGAAAATAATTTTGATTATCCTGTGGAAATGTCTTTTAACAATAATTCTTTTACTATCGTAATTAGAATAAATCGGTTTTATTCCTCGACATCCATGTTTATATTTTAAGTGGGTTTATGTTATATTTTTGGACGCAATCAAAAAATTCTATGAATTTATAAACTAGTGTGTGTCAGCCTTGTTCGAGGCTTCTTTGCTTGTTGACCTCTTAGTTCCACGATATTGACTTAGCCAACTCAGATAAGCTGGCCACAAAGAGACAGATCCAGAGATTTATTATTAATAAACCCATCCGGGCAAAGGCAAAGTCAAAGGCAAAGGCTTCCAGGATTAGGAATTTCCCCTGGAGGAAAGGCTTTCATATGAAAATTCAAATGCAATGTCCGGATGATCCAATCAAGAGATACGATCCTTCTTTTTAAGACAATCCACGTTTTATTTTGAAAGCTAAATAGAAAAGTCAATTCTTCTTAACGAAGTTAAACAAGATCGTCCTTTGTAGGTCAAATACTTGGCAAGGTTATATTTACTGGAAATAGGAGAAACTACTACTTATATAAACAATGCCATTATTATCACAGATGGGTAAAAATATTACAACGGAATAAAAATACAAAATTCATTTTTTTTTTGGAATCGAAGCTCATTAACTTTGTTTGAATTATATGTTAAATAATATATTTTAAATTAACTCTGATCCTCATGTTTCTACTATCAGTATTGTCCACCGAGCATAGTTTGAATTTTCTGTTTTTACCGACCGACGTTAGGAAGGGAAGGTATTGTTTTCACCCTAAATTTCACATGTGGAGATTTATACATATCTCCTCGAATCATGCATTTTGTTAAGAGAAAAAAGTATGTCCAGCATTATGTCTGTCCGTCTGTCCATTGTGTGTACGTATAGCTTGAATGGTTTAACGGATTTTGATAAAATTTGATGTATTTACTTAGCATTCATCTTAGTAGCATGAATCTATCAACTGTTGGTGTATATTCGGAAACCGGACGTGGTAGTTTACAAATTATTAATTTTATATTCATTATCGGAAATTTTTTATTACATTAAACTAACTGGTCAAATAAAAAATACATTTATATATATATATATAATGCTGTTTTTAATTATTAATAAATCGTCGGTAGTCCTGTGCCTTGCCACAGCTCATTTTTTTCAATATTTTTTTTTTACCCTTGTTATCAAATTGTAATTTATATTGTGATATAATATTAATAGAAATATAGTCACAAACCAATTCGGCGCATTTATTGATTTTATTAAAAATCTTATCGCATCAAAAATATTGGTCTATATCCAATTTGTCCTCCCTCCCCCTCCCTTTCTCCCTTGGCTTATTTAATTTAGAAGCTTTTTTAGCATAAAGCATTCTACTTTTCTCTCTCTTTCTCATTCAATTTAATAGAAAATGAAATAAAATAAAAAATAAAACTAAATGTGAAAATAATATTTTTTTCTTTTGGAAATGCATCCATTTTACACAAGAAACTTATTTTAATTTATTATTGTTTTTTTTTTTATTTTGAAATTAATTATTTTTACTTCTGAAAATTTAAAATAGCTTTAAGTATATATGGTTAATTGGATGAATATAGAATATCGATGAAATCAAAATTAAAAAAAAAAATTAGCTTATTGAGTTGCTTTTCAAAACAAAACGCCAGAAGTCAAATCGTATTATTCAGCAATTTACTTGTTGAAATTTATATGGTATTATTTTTCATATAATCTTTATTCATGGTTAGTCAACATTAGGATTTAGCCTGATGGATTTTAGATTTTACGTGCCTAGTAGAAATTCAGGGATATTAAGCCCTTTATCCGTTGTTAATCTTCGTTGAATGAAATCAACAATACAAGTGATTTACCAAATAACTGTAGAGAATACATTAATGATCAAATTCTGTTTTAATTTCAAATAATAAAAATTAATATTGTGTTCGATAAAGATTGTGTTCGTGAAAGACAATCATTTCATTTTAAAAAGATTAACTTATTTATTTTACCTATTGATTTGTATATTTTATATTAAAATTTTTTTAACTTTTAATATAACTTTACTGAAGAACTATCAATTAAATGAGTTGTTTTTTATTTGAATTTTAAATATAAATTTCATAATTTTATATATATATATATATATTATATGAAAACTTTTCCTGATTATTAGATCCTTATTATAATTTTCAATTTTGCTTAGGATAGGGATAGTTGGAGGAATATGGTTGCTGCGATCAAAAACATTTTTTTTTTTTTTAGTGTAAAGATATTTTTATCATTTCTGTTTATTTTAGTTCGTTATAAGATTTATTTTTATTATATTTATTGATGCTTCAGATTCCATTTATTTAGGGAAACACTTTTTTTCTTTTTTTTTAGGATCGTTTCTTTGCCAATTTTTGTTTGATGGCGCTATAGAATATCAATCGTTCAATGAGAATGAATTTAACAAACCTTTTCTTATTAAAATTTATATTTTTTGTTCGTTCAAATGAGGGGAATGACTTTATTTTTTGATTTTATTTTATTATTATTATTTAACGATCCAATTTGATGGAAAGTTTAGTTTGTCACTTGGTAACTATTTGGTTCTATTCTCCCCATTCGAAATAGACAACCAAAATAAATGAGCTCCCTGTTTTCAAATTCCAGTCGTTAAATTTCCCGGCGACCTAAACAACATGCAATAATTCACTTGGGGGTGGGGAATGGGAGGGAGAGAAAAAGAGAAAAGTAAATGCATGGACTTCGATCGGACTTGAGTTTGTTCTTTTACACTGCCAAGTTCGAACTCTTCAGGAGAGTCTGTCCTCGAAATTCCGGGCCGTGCAGCCTTTCCCTAGCGTGACTTCTTGCATGCAACCAGTTCAGTCCTCTTCGTCATCATCATCATCATCAGCAGCAGCATCATCATTTTCAACACTAGCAAAAACTCTCTTCCGCTCGAATATTTTTTCAACGAATCATCACTATAATTTATTGACGAAGCAAAGAGAAAGAATAAAAACAGAGCCAATTCAAGCGATTCAATTTTATTAGAACTAGATTCAAGCAGTTTTATAAATATAATAAAGCTATCCAGCTGGACAAACGCTCGATGGTCAATTATAAATAAAAATAATTTAAAATAATAATAGATTTATGAAGAATTTATTTTGTTTATTATTTTACTGAATCTGATATATTATTTTTAATACCTCAATAAAAAGACAAAAAAAAAGTGCATTAATATTACTAAAGCAGTCATAATTTTTAAAAATTTAAAGATTAAGTGTCACTTTGTTTATGTTTTCAAATAAATAATAGAATCATTAAAATCAAAATGGTGATGCGAGCATAAAAATATATTAGGCAATTTTATCTGTTCATTTAAACAATAAAATAAGATAATGGTAATCTTTTAGAAATTTTATTAGATTATGCACTTAAAAGATTATTTTTTCATATAAACGCTACTAATTAATTTTAGATTTGTATTTGAATATTTATCTATTTTATTGGTGATACTGTGTGAACTTGAGTTTAGTAACCTCCGTTTAATTCTTTTTTCAATTTAACTTTGTAATATCCACGACTCTTTTCTCTATTGGTTTCCCATTAAACTAACTTTTCGCTAGACTTTCTTTACTTATGTCGTTCATGAGTTCTGATAATCAAAATATATTTTCCAATTATATATTAATGTATATTAACAAATCAAAGTCATTTGTTTATTATTATTAATTTTTGAAAAACAATAATAGTTTCGTCACAAAATAAAGAGGATCACTGACTAAAATGTCCAATAATACTTGAATAAATAAATAAATAAATAAATATTTTATTATAAACTATAGTTTCAAGATTAAAACAAAAAATCATTGAGAAGTATTTAGAGAAAACTATAAACTGATGAAAGCGCCCATGTCTTCGAAACAATATTCTATATTTTATTCTATTTTAGTAGAATGTACGATCATTATTTATTTAAATATCTTCTTCTTAAGGTGCTGACAGTTCCTGGAGCCGGAGGCAGCTGATGTTAAATTTAATTTTATTAGAAAAATTTGTTCTTAGTTGGAATCGAACGCCGACTTCTTGTGTAGAAAAATGCTATGCTACACTCTCGGCTAGCTGCCTCCATTATTTAAATATATTTAATTTAAATATATTTAATATAAATTTTAATAATCATTGAATTTTTTAGAAATTATTTTAACAGTCCATCATACCCTTGAAAAATTATTAAAATTTGAAGATGTTATATTTTTTTATTTTATTATTTTTTTTTTTTTTGAATCATAACTTCTTGTTCGAATATTTGTCTTGAAAATTTAACCGTTAAATTTAATTACACCCGAGCTGTTTCGAAATCCAACGAAGAAGGTAGGGGGAAAGAGGAGTGTTTTGCTGGATGACTGCAAATGTCTTTTGCATAAGGCCCGTAAAGTTCATGACAGAATCGCATCTGATATCAGGCAACTGCTGCTTGTCTTGCATTCGACTTCAATTGACTCGAATTCTGCTTGCTTCAGCCCTCGCTGATAGAAAAACAAGACAATTCCTTTGAGTCAAGATTATTATAGAATATTTGCACAGCTGTGTTATGTACAGGTCCTCTTCACCCTTCTGACAAAACCCCTTTTGCAATGCACTAATTTATTATACATTTATATGTGTATATTAACATACTTTGTCGAGAAGGGTAACTTGTGGTTTTCTTAAAGCTTCAATTCATTTTCTGACCCAAGCTATTTGTTTAGATGATAAATGAATTATTCAAGACTACTCAAATAAATCAAAATATTGGGGATGGGAGGGGGGGAGTGTACCATACATAAGACATTCCTCTTCTCTTTTGGAAAGTTTTTGGTTAGATAATCTATAAATTTTAACTCGATTTTTTTTTTATAAACAAACAAAAAAGAAAGGTTTCTTCTTTTGATTTACCTCTAACAAAAGTTGATTTAAATTTTTAAATAGCAATTGTTTTATTTTGAACATTTATAAATAATTCACTAAATCTACCTCTGATGATTTTAAATTGTTCTGAATTCAAATCGAGTTTTAAAATATTACATTCCATTTCATATATATATATATATTATGAATCAATATTTTATATGGTTAAATATTAAAGATGAAAATATAAAATAATGCAAGCTTATCTGTGTTAATCAGAACAGGCCCTTTGAAATAAAATAATACTAGAGAGTGATATCCCTGATAAACGGATTTATCAAAACGAACCTTCCTGGGGAGAGATCTCACTGAATATATTATATATATTATAATATGAAATAAATATACAATAGTACAATAAAAAGAAAAATGAAAAATCTGGAGTGTCTCCACTCGACTATCTCCCAATTTGAATTGTAACATATATTATATTTAAATTAAATTTAATTAATAATAAATTATAAATTAAAATTAATAAATAATATTTATTTAACCAGCTCATGTTTGGCTCTTTGTTGATGGCACCACGTCACGTGCTTGTGTGTGATATGTAATGTTAAAAAATTAATTCCGGTACTTTCATCGATTCAATCAAGCTGAAATCTATATATAGCAGTTTTATACAATTTTTAATCATGTCAAAAGCCATATCAAACATATATCTTTATTTTAAGTCAGTTTAGAAGGAAAAAAATCAAAACGTGGTAGGTTATGACCCTCTTCCGGATGAGCTACATATCTCAAAAGTTGATAGAAAACTACGAATTTTTCTTATACCAAATTTCATGATTCTAGCTCATACCATTTTTGCGTAATCTTGTCATCTCGACATCAAACATTTTCGTGGTTGCAATACTATCTCTGACGAGATAGTAAAAAGAAAGAGTGCTTCGAAAAATATAACATCTATTTTTTAAATAATTACTAAAATCAATATAAGAAAATACTTTAAATAATATACTATAGGATAATCAAGTGTTTGTTGATTACTGGTTATGTGGGCGATGATCTTGAATATTAAATTTCTTTTCAACAGAGAATAGAATAAACTTACCTTTACGTACCTGTTTATTTAAAATACGTATCCATTCTAATATAAATTAGTCGGAGGTATTGTTTGCTTATCAAGCTACAACTTATTACTGTGAATGTCAGAATAATTAGTCTCACCACTCTCCAGCTTAAATCCCATACGCACTTTTTAATTGATAAACCATAGTCATGAATTTTTACTATAAAGTTTTTTTAACAAATGATTTATTATAAAATGAATTTTTCTTACATAATAAATTTAAACTTCATAAATTCTCTCTTATTTATTATTTATTTCCCTAAACAAATAAAATGTTTCTAAAAAATTTATAATAAATATTATTCTATATATAACAATATCAAAATTACTAATATGCGTTGTAAATATCATTAAACATAAAATTTATAATTTTTTCAAAAAATTGAAAATAATTTATTAAAATATACTTGAAACATTTCAATTCTATCTTTGGGCTCTACTGAACTTTTGAGTTCTTGGCCACAGCAACTAAATTTCTCTAAAAGTCCCTTTCCTGAGCCACAACCATCCAACTTTCTCTCATCTCTCTCACATCCCTTTCTACATTTTCCACCTACCACGTCCTTGATCTTAAAAATGTACGTTTCCCAATTGGTCTCCCCACCATTACATTTTTTGCCATTCTTTCCTCTCCCATTCTAGCCACGTGCCCTTCCCATCTCAGGGTTCTCGATTTTATAACCCTAGGAGATGCATTGAGGTCATGCAATTCCTATTTGAATTCTATATTTGATAATTATTTATTATTCATATAAATTTGGTTAATGTTGTAAATTTAATTGATATTTACCAATAATATAATATTTATTCTTTAATAAAGTTAACACCTGCATAGTATTTTTTTCTCTTCATTGGATTATAATAACATTGGTTGTTAAGATTATCCTTTTGTATTTATTTCTAACTTAAGAAAAAAATAATTAATTTTCATTTACTTTGTAAGTCAAGAGTTATTAGAACTTTATATAGCACTGAATCATGACTCCGGTAAAAGGTTAGATTAACTTAAATGGACGTGAATGACTATTCATAAAAACTACAAAACAATTGCGAATCTGGCCCATTAATTTACTTCTTTTTTTTCTCTCACTCTCATTTTCTGAAAATATAAAACTTAACCGACCTTTCCTTTTTTTCTAATATTACGTTTTAAAGACGCATCGCTCTTTCACTCCCCTCTCCTCCATACCCACCATTTTAAAACACACCTCATAAATTTTCAATGTTTCTTCGTAATGTTTTTGCTTGGAAATCAACTCGGAGGTTGCATTGTTTCAATTTCAAACGATTTTCTAAATTGTTCATTCCCGGGTTTAAAAAGCAATAAAGATTTCTATAAAACGCCCAAATAATATGGAGAGGTGATCGTTGAGTTGGCGGCAAACGTAAACCCAAACGGGCTGTTATCCGAGACGTCAGCCTCCTGTTTGCAGCTGTGCAAAACGTTTATGGGTCGCCCCTGGCTCTTTGCTTCTCTTCTACCACACATACACACATACAAACACATATATACCTAAACTACTCCCATATGGCTAATGATTTTTTCAAAAACTGCATTCATCCCATTATGAATTGTCATATTAATGTTTCCTAATTTTTTTTTAATCTTTCCTATTCAGAAAATTAAAACATCTTTCGACTCCCTTTTCTCTGGGTTCCACCAGCTTTTCTTTAAATCAAAGCCACCCTCTCTTAAAAAGACATACCACCAAACATTCACATAATAATATAATCTTTTTGAGTGAAACCATTTAGAATTCTATGTTGTTTTTTTCTTTAATAAAATAAATTTTAAATTATTGTATCTGTCCGAGGCAAATAAATAAATATCGATTTTTCTTACTCGTCTGCTATACATTCTTCATCATCAGATGTAGTCATTTTTAACTATTCTATTAAATTTGTTATATATCTTAATTTTAGTTGCATTGAGGTTCAAAACTTTCTGACAGTTTCAAAAGTTCTCTAATGAATTGAATTGAATCATAGATAGAATTAAATTATCGTAGACTATTGTATTAGAGAAAGGCAAAAATGAAAGATTATTTGAAAAATGATTAGTTTTGTAGAAGAGGCCAGAACTCATTATTTATTTAATTGCTCTACCACTCCTCTTATTAATATTAATTGAGGCTAATCAAATAATATTTTCACACTAAACTATTATAAATATAATACAATATTTAAATAATATTTTTATCTACTTGTGATTTATTATATATTATATATTAAAATATGTTGAGGATGATTGCATAACTTTTAGGGGTTGAAATATTTCAATTTTTTCCCTTGCGAATTTAAATGTTTTAATTTTATAATTTTCGTTTTGTTTTAATTATATTATTGATGGACATATTTTAAGATTTAATTTATTATTGAAATAATTTTAACTATTATATTATATATATTTGTTTTTATAATATAATTATTTGTGTTTAAAGAAATCTATTTTTATTTTTATAAATTTCATTTGTATCTGAAAAGCGTTGAAATTATTTATTTACGAAAAATTCTTCTCATTTGATTCACTTAATACTTTGATTTCTAAGCAATTGAGTTAAAGAACAACAAACATTGGTTCAAAGAAAATTTGATTTTTCGTTCAAAATCTGTTTGTTCATTCATGTAAAGGGAAAACAAACAAAAACAAATAGCAAAAAATTGTAACGTTTAATAAGTTAAAAGATTCTTTTTCTTGTTAAATATTGTTTGTCGTTAAAATGATTTTGAAATGTAAATATATATTTTTTTTTCTCCTTTTTAAGATAGATTCTATATAGAAACCATTCTATTACGATTAGAATAGCCTTTTATTCAAGCCCTACCAATGAAAAGAATTATAGATTGGATTAAGGGTGACCCACAAAGAACAGCCACGTGGCCAATTTATTATACGCCCTTTGAAATCGACTCCCTGTGGAATTAAATTTGTTCTGCTTTGAGGGGGCCACGCGTTGAAGTTTTGCCACTTTGCCAGATGACTATGAAAATTTGATTAGTTACTGTAATAATCAGATTTTAATGCATTTCTTTGATTTTGAAGTCAAATCATTATATAGATCGAAAATTGAATGCTTTTTCCTTTCAAATTCTCTTCTTTAACTGTTTATTTCTTTTATTATTTTAATTTATAATATTACAAACATTTATTTTAATAAATATATATAATAAAATAATAATTTCAATAAAAAATAAATATCGATAAATCTGATTATTCAGGGATTTATGAATTTAATAATATACAATAGATAGTTAAATAGAGTTTCAATGAAGTGGAGTATTTACTTTTAGATGATACGCTCTTAGTCACTTAATCATAATAATAATTTGAATTATCAATATTAGTGGACTTTGGGAATGGATGAATTGCTAATTTCAGACTCCATCATACAAGGATACTTGTTATAGAACAAAATTTTTAAGGATAAGATTTTCAATAATTGAGAGGGTATTAAATGTAAAATGTTCAATTTCTATAGAGAAAGTAATTGCAACTCTACAGAGCTGATATCGAAACCTTCATAAATGTACTTATCTATAAAATAATTCGAGTAATAATAATAATAATAATGATAATTTACTTTACCTTTATGTGAAACTAATTTAAGGAAATTTTCATGTTAAATTTAAAATATGTTTCGATCTTATCTTTAAAATATCATTTTGGAATAAAATATATGGAAGAAAGAGAATGTATTTTTTTGAAGTACAACTGTGCAAATATAAAATAGCTATTATCTTATTAGTCTAGTGGATATTTTGAAAGGAATGGAAACGCTTCATCTCTATTTGGTTTAAGAAACGTTAAACGGAGAATGAATACGATAGGCTTGAATTTGTTTGTTTTTGTTATCAGCCACGTGTATATTATTAAACACATTCGTAGTCAAGGTTTTCGATAGGGCTGATGGCTGAGTGAGGCCACGCCAGAACGGAAGGGGACCTTTCCCAGATGCCTTCCGGACAGTTTCACGGGACAGATGCCCATTTCTAAGATGATATGCAACCCCTCTTAAAAAATGCAGCTGGATGATGTCAATGAATGATCAAACCAGAGAAGTAGCTATCTTCTTACAATTATTCTCTTCTTACTTCAGCTGAAGGATTTATTAAATTACAACCAACATGAAACTATCCGGATTTGATTAGTTATATCAAATTTAAATTACAAACATACCCTCTCTAAAATAGAGCTAGAATTTGTAGAAAGATTTAGAATGATTGCAGAAAAATAATAAGTAAAGACAGTAAAGATCTGAAGAGGAGGGAGTCTCTTGAAAATATATTATATACATATATAAATATCTTCTTTAAATATAAAAATCTTATGTTACGATATAGAGAGTTCTGGGCTAATCTCTAAAACCACTGAACCGATTTCAATAAGATGTAGATATGTAGTGTTTAGTCCAATTTAAAAGATTGGATAGTTTTTATCTCGATTAGTGGTGGTCAATTTTTTTAATTTCGAATTTAATGTTTTTTTTATAGAGAAATGGTTGAATTCACTTTCAAATTCTATAAGTTGTCAGTAGATGGCAGTAAAAGTTATACAACAAAATTTGAAATATTTTTATTTATCTGCTTCACATATATTGTTTATTAAAAATTAATTATAATACGTAGAATTCTTAAATTTACTAAATTAACTAACATTATTTATATATATAATATATATAATTCTTGACAAATTTAGTTTTTGAAATGTTTTATAGAAATTAGAATCTTGTATGAAGCATTTGTGCAAAAAAAACAATGGATCGATTATCCGTGCATTCCCTCTGGATAAATAAGGTTTTATTGTATTTAATGTATAATTCACACACACTCACAATTAAAGTTCTAAATTGTATCTCTTCACCCGAAGAGGAAATCATCTAGAAATATACACTGTAAATTTTATACTTTATTTATATTGACAAAATGAGGTCATTAAACTAAATAATAAATAGCTTCCATTATATTCATAGAACAAACCATTTTGGCAATTAGATGTTGAAGATTATCTCATGATTCATTATTCTCTATCCATTTAAATCCAGTATGTATATTTGGATAAAGAGATAGATATTAAATTATCTAATTAAAGAGTCAAATAGAAATTCGATATATATATATATATTATATATTATATATACAACAAATTTTAATTATATTATTAATCCTCTATTTGAATATGCATTTATTTTATAAAACATTAAATCATTAATATTTTGGTTTCCCATTTTGTTCCTAATTGTATCTAGTATAAGGTGATCTAAAGACTGAAAGTGAAATTTGTAATATTACAAAATGTAGATTATTAATAATGAAGGTCCTAGAGATTTCAGTCATTTTTATTTATTAATATTATGTGTTAAAAATTTAAAATCTTTAATAATAGTGGTGGTCTCTATATTCTATATATACTCTTTATTGAGAAACCGCCACAGGGTGGTAGGTAGCATAGCTGGCTCACATTCTCCTGATCCCTGGTTCAAGCCCCGGGCTTGACAAGGGGATTTCTCTTACTGGGGTCTATAGCAGCGGTCGCCAAACTTTTTGACCTCACGGACCAGTTAATTCATAATTTAAATCCCGCGGACCACTAATAGGATTTTTTAAGTGTTAAATATATTTATAACATTATTATTATTATTATTATTATTGTGAATTATTTGAATTTTTTCTTAAATCTAAATGAACATAGTGAGGTACGATTCCACGAACTCAAGTTCGGTAGGCCAGGATTCTATCTATTTATATGTGAATAACTAAAAATAATAAAGATATTAGTGGGAGAAATATAACTTTACTAGCAATTTTTGTTTGTCTTTCCCAAGTAGTAAGAGTATCATTTTAGAAATGGTCACCTGACACACTAAAGTTCTCTCTAAAATAATAAGTGATTTATTAATCTTCCATCTAAATCTCTATTTTTTAATTTTTTTTTATCTCTTGTATCTTTGAACCTCAGCATTGTTTACTTTCATGTCCAATGGCATTGATTGATTATGTTCAGTTGACATCCATTGAACTTTCTTAGGCAAGTTGTATTATTTTAATTATTATTTTTTCTATACCAAATTATGAAACAAAACAACAACATCGTTATTGGTAACAAGTTGGGAGTATATTATGAAAAGTTGAATGGACGGTTATTTATGGACTATTATTGGTTAATAATAATATTTGAAGAAAAGATAATAGAAAGTATAAAATAATAATATGTTATATATTCAAAAGATTGACATTTGTCGATATTAATTGAAGAAAATTTATTTATCCTCTATTTAACATTAATATTATCAAATATCTCATGAAGATAAAAGAAGATAAACGAAGATATGATTGAAATAATGGGAATATCTTCTTCTAAAAATATATTGAATATGAATAAATTATATATTTACTGATAATTTTATATTTGGAATATATAAATAAATGTTAAATAACACCTGAAAATAATTCATCTATTTCTTTTTCAGTCAAAATAATTAATTTTATTAAAATATATTATTATTATTATTATTTATTTAAAATGTTCTGTTTTTCCCATAATATCTTATAAAACATTAAAAATTAAATACATGTGTTTTCAATGAGATCATTAATTTTACGATGATCCTTGATTGGCTAGTACAGCCTTGATAATATGACTGTGCGGGTGTGAGTAGGCGTTTGCTCTTCTTGAGATTAAAATTAAGATTGCTATTAAATGACTAATTCATCCTGGTGTGTTGAAACAAACTTCAGTTTAAATACTATTTCATGTTCTTTCTCACCGTCACATACTTACTAGCATTTTATTTCTACAAATGTATTTTGTTATCTTACTGATGAAAAAAAAAACAAAAGATTCTTTAAAACTAAAATAAAGATCTGGCATTTATTGAATGGTTGCAATCAATATACAGTCATGATTTATTTTATTTCCTACCTTCTTTCTCGGATAAATACAAAACAGTTTTGAGAATTTAGAGAGAAAAGGCAAATGTTATACCAAAAATATATTACAATGGAGTTTGTGTATATCTTATATATAAATTTATATAGAGAATAATAAAAATAAAAAAAATCTCTTGAATATAAATGAAAGCTTTATGCGAAATAGAGGGCATTTGTGAATTTACACGTTCTTCAAGGTAATAAAACCCTCTTATACTTGTTTATAGTACTGTTGTTTCCTATATATATATATATAAAATATTGCTATATACATATATAACAAATTCATTTAAAATCATATTAAAAAAATAAATAACTTGATCAAGTTTTTGTTGTTGTTGTTTCATTTGTACTAATCTTGTAATTTAGAATAAAATATCAATTTTTTATTATTGGTATATTTTATATGGCTTATACATTTTAATCGAATATAGTTAACGAAGTTTGGTTCTGTAGGATCAAAGTGTGGGTTGTTTCTAGAAATTAGAGAAGGTCATCGTGTTATATTAATATTATTTTATTAGAAATATATTTTTTGATTATTCTTAATAGACATTTTTTTATATATTTAAAAGAAATCTGATTGATAAAATGAGTAAATTAGTTCACGTTTAGTTTAAGTTTGTTTTTGTAGCAATTGAATTCGGAACCATTCTAGACTGAATGAAAGTTGAATAACCGCATTAGTATATTCTCTTGTATTTGATCTTACTATAATATATAAATTAATATTATTAGTAACTTGTAACTTTTAAAATGATTCATTCTGATGGAATATTGAATTTCTCTGGAAATCTAAAACACCTTATATAAGTTTATTTAAAATACAAATTTATGAAGTTCTAAGAAATAGAACTTGAATAATGAATCTTATATTAATAAAGAGGTATATATATATATATATATATATATATTATCATTATTATTTTATGGAAGGAAAAGTCATAATTCCCAATAACACAGCTCTACGACTTCCACTAAATATATATATAAATTTCATTTTAACTTTTTTTGTTTTTGTTTTGAATTTCATAATATAAAAATTTATATTTTTTAAATATATATATATATATTAAGTATGTAATAATTTAATTATAAACTTTTGTATATGGGGTTTACAATATGCATAAATTAACATAATCATAAAAAAAAAAAAATTTTTTTGATCTAGCTCTAAATTGAACCGAATTCAGCCTGATTTTTGTTCCTTTGACCTCAAATATGAATACAATATTTCTAATATAATAGAGAGTTTAAGTATGTCGTATAGTGTTACAATAATGGTCGTGATACTTTAATTTTAACTTTATTTCAAATTGTCGTATCACTTTATTTTTGAGTTTAAGAATGACGTGTATAAAAGACGTCAAGTGAATGTCAGTGGTTACATACAACATAACCTTAAAATATTCAACTGTCAAAATAAAGTAAGAAACTAAAGTGAAATTGGTCACACGACAACAGTGCCAAATTAAAGTGTTACAACAATCGACCATTCGACAATAATATACTGGATTATGCGCAGTAGGCTTGACCTTACAAAGACGTATTAGGTTATTTCAGATTCACGACATACTTAAACTCTCTAATAACTTTTATTTTAAATAATATATATTTTTAATCATTTATTTCTTAATTTTATTAATTTAAATTGACAAAAATTAGATTAGATTTTTGTCCAATATTCAATTTTAACACATTTGAAAATAGCTTTTATTTATTATAAATTACTTATCAATTAGTCTAATTATAATAAAATTTCTCAAATGTTATATAATATTAATAATCCTATAATAAAATAAACTAAAAGAAAAAATTCATATATTATTTAACAAAATGTAAATTTTATGTTTTTATCCAGAATGAAGTAGTTTTTTTTATAAGCTTCCTTCGAAGATTTTTATCAATTCAAAGTTGTATTTATAAACATGATCCTCTTCTTTGATATGACATTGTAGTATTTGGTTCGTGGAATATTAAAATTAACGTTAATAATTGATAATTAAAATAAAAAATCATACCCTAAATCAATGCTATTGTTTTTTTTCATTCATTCTTTGAAAACAAATGAATATGAAATGAAGATATTCATACAAAGAATTGAAACAATGGATGCAATTGATGGCGGTTAACCCCAAGAGCCAACCTTTTTTTACATTCCACCGGAGGAAAGCAACCGCCCCTCTATATTCTTATGTGATTAGAAAGAATGGTCGCAAGTGTCAATGCGAAGGGCAAACGAATTAAATCCACCTTCTCCTTCCCCCACCTCGCACTTATCTTTTTCGATTTCGTTCTCCAATACAAACACAACATATAAATAATCAATTTGTAGAGAAATGTTCAAGAACACTTGAAAGAAGAAAAGGTTTGGAATTTTATGATTGTTATTTACTTGAAATTCTCTCATCTCTCACTTAGATTCATTCATTATATATATATATATAAAGATTACAAGCAAAAGAAATTTAAATAAGAATTTAGTAGTTTTCACAGCTGGTGTAGTTATTTTGGCTTACACAGCATATTTAGAAATAGAACTCATTTTATCAAATACGAGAAGATATCTAGAACTTCATCAGAAATAAATAAATAAATATTTATTTTTAATTCATAATAATCTTCAAATTATTTTTAAATTATAATGTAGTTAATTTTTTTTTAGATGTGAATTGGAATTTTTTTTTTTAATACTATTTTTAGTATTATGATTTATTTGAGAATTATTTTGATATATAAGTGATATAGATAAATGGTGAGATATAATTTTTTTTTAAATTAATTTAATATAATATAAATTATTCTGTTAAAAAAGATTTCATAAATTACAATTTTATTTTAGAGAACAATTAGTTTAGATTAAGAAAATAAACTAACAGAGAATTATTATCTTTGAAATATAATATTTTCATAATAAATAGAATTAATATCTATAACAAATACAAATTTATTTCTCAAACATCTCTTAGATATAGTTAGAGTTATAAAATCGAGAAGACTGCAATGGGAAGGGCACGTAGCTAGAATAGGAGAGGAAAGAATTGCGAAAAATAAATTGGTGGGGAGACCGATTGGGAAAAGATAGGTTTGAAGATCAAGGACGCAGAGGTCAGGCAATTTAAGAAGTAACTTACGGGAGATGGGAGAGAGTAGGAATTGGGTGGATGTTGCTCAAGATAGGGACATTTGGAGAAATGTTTTTTCTGCGGCCAAGAATTTTTGAGTTCTGTAGAGTCACAGAGATAGATAGATAAAAGAGACATCTCTAGTTAACTAGTTTTTTTAATCATTAAAAAATAGTTGTATATTATAAATAAACTTCATACGAGTAAATCAGTAAGTATATATAGAATTTATTAAATCCATTTTATAATTGTGATGAATTCGCCGAAAGTTGCCGGTTGGTGGGACATTCTTTAAATTCACTTTGTTTTTCCCTTACGAAACTATATCTTCCGTGAAATCCATTTTTCCTCGGGCGTATCAATTTGTTGAAAAAAAAAGTCTAAAAGCTGAATATGCCGAGCCGAGCGTGGCTATAATAAATAAACGAAGGAAATGTCTCGGAAGGGAGTGGGATTTAACAAATGGTCCCGACCGGAACTAAATACTTTTTAGACTGAACGTCGGTTCTGCTGCCTTACGAATCCACTTGAATAGGTCCACTTGAGCTCTGTGACCTTTCGCCCATGATTAAAGGGGTCACCTGCCTCCAGCATCCACCTTCCATTCTTCACGCTTGAGTGTATTCACCAAAGATTATTTATACCGACAAGTGTAAATGTTTCTTTAGTGAAATTGTCGATTAAATTAATGCCTATGAATTTGAATCAATTGAAGGAAGATGTTTGGATATACAATCATTCATGAACTCATATAATAACCTTTTCAATCCAACAGGTAGAATAAAGTATTTAGGTTACGATGCTTTTAGGCTTTCTCCACAAGGATAGACCATTTTTCAATCGAGAAAAATAATAATTTATTTTTCATTATTAATACAATATGCAAATATATGTAGATAACAATATAAAAAATCTGGAGTGTCTCCATTCGACTATCTCGCAATTTGAATTGTATTAAATAACATATATTATATTTAAATTAAATTTAATTAATTATAAATTAAAATTAATAAATAATATTTATTAAACCAGCGCGTGTTTGACTCTTTGTTGATAGCACCAGGTCACGTGCTGGCGCGTGATTTGCAGTGTTAAAAAATTAATTCCGATACTTTCAGCGAATCAATCAAGCTGAAATTCTATATATAGCAGTTTTATACAATTTTTAATCATGTGAAAAACTATCAAACATATATCTTTATTTTTACGGTCAGTTTAGAGGAAAAAAAATGAAAACCTGGTAGGTAATGGTCCTCTTCCGAAAGAGCTACATTTCTCAAAAGTTGATAGAAAACTACGAATTTTGAATAATGCCCGTGTACAAAATTTCATTATTCTAGCTCAAACCGTTTTTGAGTAATCTTTTCTGCATACACACAAACACACAGACATTTTTCTCAACCTTAGTGAAAATGATTCAGGAACCTTCAAAACGTATAAAAACATCAAAATCTCATCATCGAAAATTTTCGTGATCGCAACACTATCTCTGGCGAGATAGTAAAAATAGTATATTCTTAAATAATATAGGAAATAGAAAATATTGTATTTAATTTTTTATATTATTATACATATAATAAATGTATATTTTCAATACTTTTTTGATAAATAGAAATACAATAGAAGAAATATATTATACTACTACTAAGAAATGTAATTTTTCATTTATTTTTGAATAATTTTTCTTTATTCATATTCTAAGAAGGAATTACTAATTGTATAGTACCAATTGGAATAAAAGTCAAATGTTATATCCACCTATAAATTATTTTAGACATCTCACCTTATTGATAATATGTAAGAAGTTGTAATTTATCTATTCATTATATAATTATTCTCCACCTACCTAATCCTTAAGGTTTTAACAAATAATTTCATTTTCTTAACTATTCGCTCAGTTAAACTCGTTAAAAGATCCCAGAATGATTTTTTCTTTTAATTTTATGCCAATAAATGCCATGAGCAGGAGGATAATATTGTATATTTGAATTAATATCCAGTTATTATAATATTTATTTATTTTGAATCAAGTGATTTTTTTGTTATTTATAAATTATAAAACAAAGCTGTGATTTATTTATTTTTCTTTTCTCATCTAATCACTGCTTGATGAAAACTCGCCTGTTTAGTTAGGTTTTTATTTTCTGATTTCTTCTACCTCTTGCCCACCTCCTCCCCACCCCACCCCGTCCTCGTCACCCTGTTCTGTTCTTCCTCTTCTTCTACGTGACATCGTTAAAAAGGGTTGCATGAAAAGCTTAAAAGTCTTCCATCTCGAAGCAGGACGAAAGACTCCTCGCTACCTCGTAAACCATTTGGCATTTCAACTTAGAAACAGCCGCCCTCAGGGAGATTTTATTACTTGCCCTACACCCAAAATGAATTTGAAATAATTTTATCAACGAAACACCTCCGCCACTCAAAATTAATTTAAATAATCATATTACTATCGGGATGTGCTGTGCTTGCTCTAAAATGATAAAACTCACACTCAAGTTTGCTTCATTCATCTTCATCAAAAAGTTCATCATTTATATTTCTACCTCTCGCTTATATTACTAATCCAATATCTCTTTCTTTGTTGCAGGTAAGCGTCTTCAAATATGTATACCATGTCGCTAAGATTGACATCCTACAGGTTTGATTAAATTCCTATTTTCAAGTCCTTTACTTACTCTGCTTAATTTTAAATTAATTATAAATATAAAATTGATGCAATAATAATTTAATATAAATCAATAGAAAACTTTTTAATATATGTACACGCTTTATAATCAAAAATGTCCTAAAAACTAGAAATTAAAATATTAAGGTAATAATTAGTAAAAGGTAAATATCTTGAATATTATCCTTTACATATGCCCAACAAAAAGAGTGGGCGCATATGATAATATTAAATTCTTTATGTTCAATCATTTAAATTCACAAATTTTAGAAATGCGAAATCGCTCAACTAGTGTCATCGACTTTCAATATATGTTTCAAATTTAAGCGAAATCTCTCAACTAGGTAGAAGTGGGTTAATATCCATTTACAAATTATTAACATTATAGACAGACAGAAAAGTTGATAAAAAGCGTATAAAAATAAATTTAAAAATAAATAAATATTATTTTATTTTGAGTATTTTTATTATATTTATTTTTTATTTTTAAATATTGAATAAAATCTCTACTGTCCTCAAAATTAATGTAGATATAATAGTGTAGCGCGCATCCTGAAGGTCATCAGTTGACATAACTTTTTTTTAAATAGTAATATAATATTATAACAATAAAATGTAAATTTTTTCCAACATTTATAAGATTTTTCTTTACTTCGGTTAAGTAATAATTCCATATTTTATTGATTAGGAAATAAAAAAAAGGGAATTATTTAATAAATTTCATCAATTACATATTTATCTATTAATCTAAGAAGAAAAAATATCATAACCTTTCTTTATTAAGAGAATAACAAATAAATTACAAATTTTCTTCGCTATTTTCTGCTCCAAACCCATTGACAATAATCATTCCCATAATAAAAAAATAAATATTAAAATATTCATCCTCTTATTATTTTCAACAACAACAAAAAAAAAAATGTTTTTCCTCTTTTTAAGTTAGAGCCCATTTGGTTCCATCGGTATTTATTAAATCAAACGAAATATATTTGCATTTTCTCTTGAAATATGTCAATAAATAACATTTTTTTCCATCTTCTAAACCGTAGCCAAAAATAGTTAAGCGTTTTCTCTTACTCAACGCAATGGGATAAGCACTTGACGTTGACATTATTAAAAATCCAAAAAAGAAAGCCAGGGGGAATATTGGCAATATTTTTTTTCCTCAAAATTTTGCATAACTAAAATTAAAAATATTTTATATAAAAAAAATATATTATAATTATAAATAAATAAAATAAAAATGTAATCTCGAAATCTAAACTAAAATAAAATAAATTCAAAGGTTGAACTTTATAAAATATCAAAAACCGATAGATCAATTTTTATTGTATTATTTTTAACTCTTCAATAATTTTTATAATTTATCTTTAATTAGAAGAAATGAAACTTTTACATATATCTTTATTTCTTTTTAATAATAATAATAAAAATTAAACTTGATATGTATTATCCAAATACTTACACGTAATTACCCATACATTTTTTTCTCTCTAAATGGATTGAATGAAAGAAAAATAATGTTTAGTAAACTCTAATTTAACATTATTTATAAAAGAAATGGAGATTTTTTTCCTTTTTCAAAAGGATACGTTATATATTACAAATTCCTTGGACTTCACAACTTCTTGTTCAACTTCACAATCTTACATCGGTTACTATATTAGGAACCTTTTAAAACGGTGCATTTAAATTTTTGGGAATAATAAAATGGTTTTTATTACCAGTGTCCTTTTATTACACATCCTTTAAAAAGGACTTTATTATTTTTAATTTTAAATTAATTACATTGATATATGAAGATTGAAGATATTTCATTGAGTATTTTATTATTAATAAACCAAAATCTAATTTATTCGAATAGTTAGTATATGTATAAATAAGTTTTTTCGCTCTTTAAAATATTAATTTAATAGTCTTCATGACCGGGTCGAGGATGCAACAAAACCAATTTATTCCACAATTTGCTGAGTATATTTTTTTAATAACTAAAATGAATATTTTTTTAATTTATAATAAAAAAAAATAAATAAATAATAATAAAAAGTATTTAAAAAATTCCAGATTTTCTTTTTAAATTATCTTGAGGTGTGATTTCTACTGTAAATCTTAACCCAGATGAGGTCATTTTTGCCATAAATGTTTATATGAAATGATTAGTAATTTCTTTAAATGAATTTTTCCTCCAAGGTTGGAGCCAATTAATGGAAAATGTCTGCTTATGCTTAAATATTTAGATATTTAAATAAAAGATTTATATTCAACTTTATGTCAAATTAGTTAAATGTATTACTATTTATACTAGGAAGTAGACATGATTTCAAATTAATTGATTATATTTTGTTCTAAAAAATTAATATATATACATAATAAAAGTCATGTACAAATTAATATATAATAGAATTTCTTTATAAAATATATTTTTAAAATTTAATTAGTTATTCTGTGGTTGATAAAATCAATGGATTTAAAAAAAAATTGATTTCCTTAAATATAAAAATATATTATCTTAATGATAAAATTTGTTCTTATAATTAAAAACTTGGTAATTAAATGATTTATGTTGTTTTTTAATTTGAAATTCATTAAAGAAATCAAGGAGATTCACACGATTAAAATCAAGCTAATATAAAGAATCTCTTGTAATTGTTGTTTTGTTATAAATTTAAAATATGTCTATTTTGTTCTTTAAAACTGTGTTTTATATTTATATTTCTTTAAACATTTACTTGTGTATAAATTTGAGATTATAACAGAAATATATATTTAAGAATGAACCGAACCGAACCGAACCGAACCCAAACGAATTGAAATAAAAAAAAAATTATATTTTTAGTATATGATATTTGTTTTATAATATCTAATGATTGTTTTTATTTATGTTTTGAAATTTTATAACCTTCCCTAACGCACATGAACTGCACTTACATTGCGTTTAGCAATTTATTTCCAGTAAATAATTATTTTTTTTCATGTCTTGTTAATGTTAAAAATTATTTAATTAATTATGTTTTGTTTTGATATCTTATTACTTAATTAAAATGCATAAAGTGTCCAAGAATGGTAGTAAATAAATTCAAAACCAATACAGTCAATATGCCTTAATGGAATGAAGTAAGTGTGCTATTTATTTAACAAATTATCTTTATTACAAAAAAATGTATTCTTTTATTTCTATTTTCTCAAAGCATTCTGATATTTTATTATTATTTCTTTTTATTTTGCAAAACCGAATAGACAATTGTCAGATCGCCTACTAATAAAGTTTTTTATTTTTCCATTAACGTACGTTTGGATATCGCTGTCTTTTTTTAATATGGTGCTTTAGAAGCTTAGCGGCGTTTGAAAGCAACTTCTCATCAAGTTATGATAATTTTCTTTTCTGAGAAGATGAGAGGGAAAAGGCAGGTGTCGGTGGTCAGGCAAGGCCGTGCCGTTCTCTTACTTTATGTCGATGATAACAGTGAAAAAAAAAATAACTACCCCGCAGCTATTTTAAAGTATTATCTTGAAATTTGACTTCGATCCTAATGCTCATAAAAATGAATGAATGAAAGGATGAATGAATGATTTTTTAAGAATGATTCATGCCGCTTCCGTATAATGAAATAATTTTTACTAAATAAACATGTTAATGATTTTTATGTTTCTAATAACGCTACCTGTCTTTCGAAACTTCAAACAAATCTTTCAGCGCTTTACGAAAAATTATTTTTCAATGAATATTCATAAAAAAATAAACAACATTTCACTAAATAATATAATAATATAACTATAAAATTCATTTGATATTTGATTAAGAGATTACCTATCAAATCTTTTTCTATTTTTTTTTTTTTATTTCTAATCATATTAATCGTTTAATTAACGAAATAGAAGCAATAAAATGTATATATTCGAATTACTAAATTTAAGTTTGGTACTTGAAAAATTCCAATAAATATTTTACAGCTCATTTCAATCAGTTAATAGCATTTAAATGTTAGTCAGAAAGTTGTTTTTTTTTCATGATGATGCATTCTTGGTACTCTCTTGTCGATGATACAATCAGTTTATTTAATAAAAAAATATTAACACTTATCGATTATGATTATTATTAAAAGTAACAAATTCATTTTTTTTTTGAGGGATATAAACCCAATTCCATTCGTTGTTTTATTTCTTAATTATAATGTAAAATTTAAATCTGATTGATTTAAAAGAAAAAATTAAAATTAGTTCAAGTAACATAGTTCTTAGCTACAAAATTTGAGATTTAGAAAAATTAAATTCCAAATTTTTATTTAATCACACTTTTATGTTTATACATATACTATTATTATTAAGATTTCTTTTTTTAATCAAATGTTACTTTACATATTTTATTAATTTTAATAGAAAATATTTTTATGAAATTATTACCTACAATAATACAAATGAATTCTTTAACAACTCTTTCCATTTTTATTTCATTTTTTTTCATAAATTATTTTTTAAATATTTTTTTTTTATTATTATTTTAAATATCAATAAATTCAACAAATTGTCACAATCGTATTTATTTATTTCATTTGTTTCATCAGATTGCACAAAAGAAATCTTCCTAGATTGTTTTTGTTATTTTGGAGATTTTTTTTTACGATAAAAGAAGTAAAGGAAAGAGAAAATCAGAACAATCTTTAGGGAGTTCCCTGAACTTCAAAGACGCTTTGCTGTTGCTGGTGTTGCTGCTGTCTTCCACTTTGTTTAATTTAGCTGTCATTTTATGAATATAAACTAAAAAATAGCGTTAAATATCTAAATAAACTTGAAATTGTTTATCTCTTTTGGATTGTATATATGGTATATATATTTATATATATAATATATTGTATATTCTGCCAAAAACACATTGGTGTTAAGACTACTGGATAAAAAACTATTTCTTTTGATTATTTTTTTTTTTAGAAACAATCTTTTATCGAATTATATATTTTATTTAGTAGGGTAAAATATAGTTAAATTTAATAAAAAATTAAATAAATAAATTCAATTCAATTGTGTGAGTATCTCCCTTTAGATGCAACAAACAACAGATCTTTAGATTAGACTTAAACAAACTAAAACATGTAATAAAATAAAATATTACATATAATATCATTAACAATGTAGAGGGACTTGAGAGAGTTAGAAGAGAGTGAAATTTGGATGGAGGTTGCTGAGAATATAGGGAGGATTGGCGGGGTGTTGCTGCTGCAGCCAAGTACTTTCGAGTTTTGAAGAGCCAAAGAGATAATATCATTAAAAGATCCAATGGAGGTGATAATAATTTCATCATTGGATTTATTTAGAGTGCATAGATTTCTTTCTCCATATAGTCTCAGCAGTAAATTTCCTTTCTATAATTTATTTAAAATCCATGCAAACGATTCTAGTCATATTGTATTATATGTTGAAATATAATCTCCATAATAAATAAATTCATGTGACATTACTAAAACAGGATTAAATGAATATTATTTTAATCGTCAACACTTTTTCTTGTGCTAAATATGATTAATACATAACATTTCGATAGAAGATTGCTTCTTATTTTTCTTTTTATTACTCCAAGACTATCACTTTTCGATCTTATGAATAAAATAAATAAAGATAGACAGAATTATAGTTATGATTTAAAAAAATTGGCATGAAATTGAAAGAAACTAGTAGTCTCAGTTTTTGTATCTTAGTTTTTTTTAAGATGACATATTTAATGTATTTTTCTACCATATAACAGATGAGATCGGAATCCAGAACAAGGCTATAAACTATACTAAAATTTAAATTGATCCATTTCGTGTCTATGAATTTGAATTAAACGGAATCCTTCTTCGTACTCCCTTTAGAGAGAATCTCGTGGCCTTTCAGTTCAGCCCTTTTGGGAAAACGCTGCTCTCATTTTATTTTTTTACATCCTCCAATCTTCTCCTCGCCCTTTTAAGCTGAAACTTTTTTTTTCTAACTCACCATCCATTAGCCCTTCTCTTAAATATTAACCTCACAGATTGTTTACTTTTATTGGAAAGACATTATTCTTTAAAAATAAATAAATAAATAAAATAAAGTAAAAAATAAACCAAGACATCCACTAGTAATTTAATCAAAATCTAACACAATTTTTCTTCCCAATACATTTTTTATAGAAATGGGGAAATTCTTTTCAAATCTTACCAAGAGGAGAAAAATATAAAAGGTCACATACATTTCCAATAAGCTTCTAGTATTTCCTTTTGGAATTACCTTTATCGGCAAATAATTTTTTTTTTTTCTACTTTCGACAATATTTATTTATTTTTAACAAGTGAAAATTTATATTTTAATTTTGAAAAATTAACTTTATAATATTTACTCTAAAAAACATACACATGTAATATTTATTTATTTATTTATCAAAATGTGCAGATGATTATGTATTGAGAATTAAGGTCTGTCATTTTTTTTAATTATATCAACTAATTAATGAGTGGAAAGTTTTCTTTTATCCTACATAACTTTAACTGATTACATCTAGATCCGGTAGAAGACTAAAATCAAGAGACGGAACTAAAAATAGAATTGGCCCTTAGACATTTAAACTCGATATCTGTAAAAATCCATTATCTTTCTTTTAAAATAAATTTCGTAAAGAGTAACATTACCAACGATAAGTTAACTGAGTACAAGTCCTATATATATATATATATATATATATATATATATGTTTTAGCGGGACTAGACAAGTTAGAATGAGATCTGAGAATTGATTTGATTTGATGTTATTTTATTTTATTTTATTTTTTTTTAATTAATAATGAAAAATTATTTTCCACCTATAATAATAATAGAAAGCAAATCAATGAAAATTCATATTTTATTAATATATATAAAAATAATTGAAAAAGAAATAATTTCTTAAATAAAATAATAATTAAAATAAAAATAAAGATTTATAATATAAATAATTATGATAAGCAGTGACGTCGGGCCGGGGGAAGGGCACGAGGTGGCACGTGCCCCCTTCCCCCCAAACATTGTGCAAAAATAAATTTAAATGAGATTAGTTTTGTAACTTAGAACTCAAAGGTAAAAAAAAAACATCTTTAAATTACCTATAAGTATAGTCTAAACGTTATGAATAAATAAATAATTTATTTTGTCAAAAATTTTTCCAGGGGGAAACCCCCTGCCCCCTAAGATAATAGATCACGCTACGCCACTGATGATAAGAAAAAAGTCCTATATATATACATTTTAAATATTAGTATTAAATAATATCTAATATTAAATTCTTTTATTAATTTTTATTCTAATTGTAATAAGAAGAAAAAAAATAATAAATTATATATTAATAATTATAAACAAATAAAAAATCCAATTAAATAAATCTCTTAATATTACAATATTACAATTATATATAAAACTTTAAAAAAAACAACTAAAAACCTTATAATAATATTTTCTTTAAACAATTCTTTATTTATTATTATATTTAGTTCAATGTTTAAGATAGAAGACAGAATTCTTTAGATTCAATAAACAAATGATTATGGTAGAGAACAAAAGCCTTCCTCCAACATTATATAGTGATGCATTTGCTGTCTCCAATCATGACTGAACTTTAAGTAAATATTTCCATTAAAAAATAATAAATAAGAATAGATTAAATTTTTAAAATTAAAATAAAATGTTTATTAAAAATTCTTTATATCAAGCAAAAATTAGAAGGACTCAAATATTATAAAAACAATTTTCAAAAATCATCCATCCATGTAGATTCATAAACTTTTATATATAGAGGTATATAATAAAAAAAAATTCAAGGATTTCTAAAAAGTTGTTTTCTAAAAAAGGGAAAAAAATTCAAAAAACAAACATTTTTCTTTTAAGAATAACATAGAATAAGATTTAAATATATATTTACATTTATATATATATATATATATAGTTATTTTCAAATATTTTTTTATATATTTATATTATACTTAAGCAAAGAAAAAAATATCTGTATTATTATATTATATTATTATAAAATATAATAAATAGAAATGATTTTTTTTTTAATTCCTTACGTTATTTGATAATTGCATTTTATTTTCTTATAATTTTTTTTTTTTTTTGCAAGGTGTAACACAAAAAGAATTCGTTCAAATTTAATTATTTTGTATTTTCATTAAAGTGGGCAAATGGATTCCTTCTCACTAATTATGCGATTGTATGCAATTTCCCCAGGAATAATTACTTTTTTTTTTTTATCCAAATAGAAAAGAAAAGAGGTGCTTGGAGCACATTACATTAGAGGGTTATTAGAGGGAGCGAGCGACTGCTTCGAATAAATCCCATTGAATTTCTGGAAAAGGGCCTGAGACATACGACATCTCCCCTTTTCCATCTACATGCTCAGGCCGCTTTACAATTACAAATCTCCACTCACGTATCTACATGAAAACTCGGCTGCCTGGCAGAAACAAAGCACTTTTGTGTGAAGGAGGCGCCTTTGTTCTGGGGACAGGCAGCCACCACCATCTCTACCTGGAGTTGGAGACTGGAGGCTCCAGAGCTCCACTCGTTGACAAATCGTACGTTTCCTCTCGCGTTGTTCAATCTCCATCTTGCGAAGCGAGCACTTGATGGATCAATGGAGGCGAGACATAGACCGGGAAAAAAAAAATTCTTGATAAAAACATCCAGCAATCAATATACAAATTCTCGCTCATTCCTTTAGCTTCTGTCATGATAGAAATGTTTTCTTCCTTTTTTTTTTTTTTTTTTGTTTATATATATACATAACTTCTTTTTAAGGAATAAAGCAATCTTTGCTCTTTTTTTCCTTTCCTTTCTTCGAAACATCAAAATATAGGCCTATACAATGAAAAATGAAATTTTATGTACAAAATAAAAAATCCATTTTTATAATTTTACATTTTTTATACATTTCTAAATAAAAATATAATAATTCATACAATAATAAATTATTTTATTTTTTTTTAATTACTTAAAAAAAATTTCCATATAAAGAATATAAAAATATTTTGTATGTGGAATTATGCAAGTTTTTTTTTTAGCTGAACCTCCTGATACTTAGGCAACCAAAATTTTTATTTGACAAAACTTATCGTTCAATAAACACAACTTTTTTGAAAATAAAATAAATATTTATAAAAATATTTCTGCATTTAAAAATTATTCTAATAAATTTGCATTTTTTTACAATTTTTTATACATTTGTTAAAATACTATCTAAGATATTTGTAACTTCTTTAATTAATTAAACAGTAATCATGGATAAATATAAAGTGTGCATTATTTTAAATTGGCCTCTTACCCTAAAATAATTTTTAAAAAAATACTCCTTAGAACAGCACGACTATGCAATAATAAAAATGATGAATGTAAATGGAATAAATAATTTATAATGAAGGTTTCAATATTTAATATTCATTAGAGAATATTACTAATTAAAACATTTTAATAAGTGTATTTGGTTTATTAGCATTTCGGTTGTTACACCATCATTATTTTTCTTAATTGACTGAAGAAAGCTTTTGATAATGGTGTAACAACCGAAATGTTTATAAAGTAAATAAGTATGTTAATAAACTTGATATTGCAACGGGTGTTTAATTAAAAATTAAGTTTTATATTTTCAAGTTTAATTTGACTTAATATATAACTTAATAGATTATTTGTTTGTTCCATTCAAAATGTTATTAAACTACCCACGTGTATATTAAATAATAATTCCAAGTAAAATATTATTTATTTATTTTTTAAATGCATTATTCACAGCGATGAATGTATTAAAAGAAAAAATATTAAAAGATCAATTTCTCATTGTGAAATGTTTATTATTCTGGTTATTGAATGGTTTATCGTCTGAGGTACTGTGCCCTTGGTCATGGCTGACACTTGATCAGTTTCACAATACCAACATTATTTAACTGTTATTTAAATTAATCCTCGTCTTCAATTGCATTCCAGCATCCCTTTCGCTTTTACCCACAGTGACATTGCCATTTCACGTCCTTAAAGCACATTCTTGCCGGGGACGCCAATTGCTTTCCTCCTTCAAGCCTGAACTGAAATACCTTAACTTCATCTTTAATACAAAATAAATATCATCGTTTGAAAAATCAATATCATTTATTCAGATGAACATTTATTTATCTATATTTTGATTTTCAAAAATATAATTTCTAGTTTATAAAATTAGTGAATTTGAACAGAAAATTATTCTAATAACAATTGATTATATAATAAAATTAATAAATGAAATCAATTTTTTTTATAGAAAGAAATTTAAGTAATTTTTTATATTTATAAACATTATCTTTGTAGTACAAATAAAAAGTATTTGTATAGTTTTAAAATTAATTAATTAATTGAAAATTCTGTATAAGTATTAGTAAATCGTTATTTATATTATATACTTAAATGTAAAATTTTAAAAATGATTTTATTAAAATGTGTTTGTTGACCAAATGGGATTTGTTATTGCCTAGATCAAATCATTTTTTACCGATTGATATTCGGAAGGGAAGGAAATTGTTTTCACACCAAATTTCACCTGTGTAGATATTTACATATCTCCACGAATCATGCATTTTGTTAACAGAAAAAAGTATTTTTAGCATGATGTCCGTTCGTCTGGCCATAGACGTGTACAGCTTAAACGGCTCAACGAATTTGGATAAAATTTGGTATATTTACTTAATGCATCAGTAGCATGAATTCATCAACTTTTGGTGTATATACGGAAACACGAAGTGGAAGCTTACCTAGTAATTAATAAATTTTATATTCATTGTCGGAAAATATTTCACTTAAAATATAGTAGTAATTAATAATTGATTAATTAAACTAAGATAATATAATTTGGTCATTTTTTATTTAATTCATGTTTTAAAAATATTTTTTTTATACTTTGTATATATATATAATGTTGTTTGGAAATTAATTTATTTCAAATCGTCGGTCGGTTATGTGCCTGGATACACCTCTTTTTTTTCTCTTTTTAATAGAAAAAAATTTTAAATTTAACTTCTTTTATTCGATTATCTGGTTTATAGATTTCATAATATTTCATATTTTATAATATTAAAAAATTATTATATTATATTATTATATTTAAAAATCTTATCATTTCTAAATTCTATAAGTATATCTTAATAAGTTAACTTATCATTTTCATTGGTTTTTATTTGAAACTTAATTTATTAATATTTATGTAATTATATTAAAAATATAATCAATAATAAACCTGTCAAAAAAAATTGATTATTTGTGACTGATAGAAGAATATTCTGACTAAAGGAGAGTCAAGAGCTTCTTGTTGTTTGGAATTCTTAACATTCTATCAACCGGTTATCATGGAAACATGAAAACTCATTCGATTTTATTCTTTTCAAGAGTTTTTTTTTCTTGATGTTTTAAAATTTTAAACTCGAAAGAAATTTCACCACCACTTCAAACTTTTTTACATTCATTTCAATTCAATTTTTTTATTCTTATTAAATATTCTACATATTATAAAAATAAAAAACTAATAATGAAATATAGCATTTTAAAATAGATATGTTTGTGAAGCGTTTCCCCTCGCGCAATGACCGTTCTTCCCTTTAGTCACATTCACAAATGAAAAACCGGTTTGTGGTTAAAATGATGAGACAAAACTAATAGAGAGTTGTTGAAGTCCCCTCATTTGTTCTGAGAACTACTCAGAGACTATCCGCTAACATTGGGAAATTAGTAAACACGCACAACCACTTGTCACTTGTCACCAACTTTGTCTCTGTACCTGAAATTATTTTTGATAGAATTTAAACAATTTTCATTTACACGTCTTTCTTTGGATAAAATTTAAAATATCATTTTAAATAAATAATAAGTTTGTAAAATATAAAATACATTTACAACTATTTTATTATATTTACCTGTATATAAAATATTATTACTAAATAATACTAACAATCTGAAATTTTATAAATATTAATTATTTTAATTTATTATTATTATTATTTTTATTAATACTTGATTTTAATATTACTTCTAATTAATATTAAATTAAAAAATAAATATAAATTAAAAATTTAAAAATAGATTTATTATATTTTTAATATTTAAAATTTAATTATTTATATATCAACTTCAATTATCTATATTCCTAAAATTAATAAATAAATTATTAATGATTTTAATTGAATTTTACTTTGAGTATATGTGCATGTTTTTTAATTTTATCATCTTTCCTTTTTGTTGTGTTTAAGCACCTTAAAGTATCTTTATGTCCTTTAAGTAATTATATTGTTGAGAAATTGAATCATTTATCTTTCGCTCTAGAATCCTCTCATTTATTTAATATGGTTAGTCAAAGACTTAAAAGAGAGCCAATAAAGTAAAGCATCCTCGAAGGAGTTAAATTTGAAAAAATCTCATTGGTCCATTCGACTAATTCCTATCCAAGACTCTTGCATCATCGTATCAATTCATTTGAACTAATGTTTTCCGACCAGTCCTAAATCATCATTAACCAATTGAACTAGCGAAATCGTTTTTTATTATCTCAGGGTCTTAAGAGATTTGGTTGGAAATCCGAAAATTCGATTTAATTCTTTTTTTTTCGTCTTGAGGATATTCAATTATAAATTTAATCATTAAGTTGATTTCTAAAAGTAGAGTCCATTTTAGTCTTTTGTTAAAAGAAAATTAATTAATTAAAAAATTTCAAAGTTAAATTACTTAATATATTATTAACTAATTTTTGAAAAAGTGATCTAGGACTACCAAAATATCCTAGAAATTTCAGTCTTTGTCTAGAAATTTTTATTCAATATTAATAGACATTTTTCTTTTATAAAAAATTAGAATTTTTTATTTTAGTGTTTTTAAATGTTTTCGAAATATCTCGATCGATTTATAAATATTTTTTTAATTGCCCTAATAATCCACTGATGATTTTTAAAGAAATAAAATCTTAAAACTTTTCCAGAGAATTGAAAATATTTAAAATATCTCAAATACTAATTCATTTATAATTCTTGGGTGATATATAAATATATATTATGAGAGATTATTTCTCGGTAATTTTTAGGTTTGATTGTGAGATTGAGTCTTGATGTTTCGGCGCCCATTTTGGCGCCCTTTTTAAGTAAGTTAGAATTTTTTTGGGGATTTTGGGTCTTAATCTGTGTGACCACACACACACACTAGTATTAATACATTTATTAATGAAGTAGGATAAATAAAGAATATAGAACATATATACAAATACCTATGTAATAGTTCTATGAGTTATTTTTAATTTTATTTTGGATTATTTTACAACTGTATTAAATTTCCATGGATATCGTATTCATTATATATAATATTCCAATAATTTAATTAAGAATATTAATTATAAAAACATGTTATTAGAAAAATAATTATAATGATTATAGTGATGTTTGCATTAATATAAATGATATCTCATTAAGTTTTTACCTTGATTCTAATGATTTACAATGTTTTAACTAAAAATTATGTTGAACAAGTAAAACAAGGCTATCCAGTTAAAGTAAAGTATATAATTGATTGGGAATTAAATTAACATCCAAAATTAAATTAATTTGGATTAATTAATTAATTGATTAATAAGATGGTAAATAGAACTGGAGATGGAAATAAATGAGGATTGTCCAGAGGAGTGTGATTGTTTGCCAATTGCCCCTCAATTAACAATTTCATCAGTTGGGAGTGTGTGGGTCGTTTGGTGAAAGTGGATGAGAGTGGGGGGTTGCAGGTAGGCTGGTAGGGTCCATGGTCCAAGACAGAGTGGGCGCCATCGGCGCCATTCAGCCCCGCTGACCGAGGACAGGGGACCCAGACATAAACAACCTGTACTTGGCGCCGCGGACATGCCACTTGCTACCCGATTCACTCTAAATCGCCTTTATTTCAAGAGCTATTAAAATTTATTTAAATCCCTTATCCCCTCTACTATCCACTCATCTGACCGGATTAATATCCATTTTCTAACTCGAAGAGCGTGCTGATAGCCATTTAAATTTAAATCATCGGCGATGTTGTACACTTTAATTGGATCATACATCTTATTTTTAAATACAGATACTTAAATACATATTGATTAAAAATAAAAAAAAACTTGCAGAATTCTTTTTTAAGATACCTATCTCAAATCAATATATCAGGATTTAACAAAAAATTATAATAATTTTAACATTTTTTTTTAGTCGTCTAACTAAAGTGGGTGTTTAAAGTTCTACAATTTGCATCTTAATTTATTCTTCAATTTTTTAAAAAAATAAATAGTATATTGATACTTTAATCATATTTAAATAGAAATAAAATTGATCAATTTATTATTAATATTAATTTTATTAATTCATAAATAATCATTTGTATTTGCATTTTCTTTCCATTCGATTAAAACAAAAAAAAACATCAAAAATTAAATAACCATTTGTATTAATAAATCTGCTTCTTGAAGGCAAATTAGAGAGAGATAAATATATAAATAAATAAATAAGCGAAATGATTATAATCAATGATGGTAGAATGGAAGTTTTAAGCAAATTATATCGTGAAAGATTTATAAAATGTCATTTTTTAAAAAAAAAACAAAAACAAAAAAAAACAAAAAGGAAACGTAATTTATTTCTTCAATTTAAAAATTAATAGATATTCGATAAATGCTCTATTATAATAAAAATGTGAAAATGACTAATTTGATAAGCTTTTTTTTAAATTGATCCAATCTAACTTAAATTAAATTAAATTGCAAGTAATATTTACAAACAAGTAGAAAAAATAACTTTTTTCTTTGATTGAATTGTTTTTTAAATAGTTATTAATATTCCACTGAATTTTTACCGACCGACGATAGTAAGGGAGGTATTGTTTTCACACCAAATTTCACATGTGGAGATTTTTACATATCTCCACGAATCATGCATTTTCTAAACAGAAAAAAGTATTTTTAGCATGATGTCTGTCCGTCTGTCCGTCCGTCCGTCTGTCCGTCCGTATAGATGTGTACAGCCTGAACGGCTCAACCGATTTTGATGAAATTTGGTATATTTACTTAATGCATCAGTGGGATGAATTGATCAACTTTTGGTGCAATTCCGGAAACCGGAAGTGGTAGTATTAGCGATCGACGATAGGAAGGAAAGGGTTATTTTCACACCAAAGGAGATTTTTTTATATATCACCACGAATCATGCATTTTGTATTGGTTTTATCCTCGAAAAAAATCATATTTATTAGTTTTTTCTTGATTTAAAATTATATGACGTCATCCAGCCATGCATGACGTCACAGCCTGGTCTTACATATATATTATAAATAAAATAAAATTAAAAATATTTATGTTATACCCATATCTGTTTTTTATTGAATTAATAGATATATTAAAATTATTTGAAATTGTTTCTGTAGCTGGAAATTAATTTATTTCAAACCGTCGGTCGGTTCGGACCTGGCCACAGGTCAACTTATTTTCATATATATATATATTTTATTTAAAAACAAAAAGGAAACGTAATTTATTTCTTCAATTTAAAAATTAATTGATATTCGATAAATGTCATATCTAGTGGAATAGAAATGATTTTTTTTAAACTATTGGGATGCCATTTCAGTCAATTTTATTTTATAGTTTTATTTGATTATTATTTCAATGTTTTAATTTTGTGGGGCTTGAATCCATAATTTTTTAAGTTCTGTAAATTCACAATTTTACTATTTGAGTTATGATTAGATATTTATTGGTTCATTTAATTTTATAAATATGTAATAATATTAGTTTAAAATAAATATTAATATAATAATAATAATATAAAAAATATTATAATATATAATAATATTAATAATATATATATATATAAAATAAATATCAATCTTAATTGATTATCTCTACTTTTTTGCATAACGTCATTTCTAAATATATATATTTATATATGACTATCATTTCCTTTTTATTTTAATCTAAACCATTTTTTCATTTTAAATAATTTCTCTGGCAATGTCCAATAAATGATAATTGAATCCGATTATTTGATAGATGGACATTACAGCTAACAATTCAAAAAAAATTCAGGACATTCATATTTATTTACTCAACAAGCAAATTTTCTTTTGACATCCTTCTTAATAAGAAAAGCAGCCGTCCACCCACAGAACCTTTATCTCCAAGATGAACCTTTTTTTTTCTCTCCCGCCTCCTCCGTATCCACTTATCAGATTTATGTATACTTTTACAAACGGTACAGTAAAAATAAAAATAAAAATATAAAAAACAATTCAGATTCATACATCTAAATCCGGGTTTGAAAGCCGATGAGAGCGATTAAAATAAATCATATAAGAAAAAAAGCAACAAGTAAAAGAGAATATATATAAAAATAAAAATGTTAATAAAATATATTTATAAATGGCTATTTTTTCTATTAACCATTATGATTCAGACTGAAATTATTATTAATATTATTATTATTACTATTACATCTTGAAATAAATGTATTTCTTAAATTAGAAAAAATAACTTAAATTTCTTTATTCTCCCTCACTTTAATTAACCATTTATTTTAAATAATTAGAAATTTAATGTTTTAACTTAGCTTAATACTATTTTTAAATATAATGCCATTCACACCTCCAAATTTTTCCTCGATTGATTTCATCTGTTATGAAAATTAAAATTTTTCCCCTTGGAGAGAACAAAGCCCAATTAACTTATTTTAGATGTTTTCATCTACATTAATTTAATTATATATATTTTCCAAATTGAACCCTACTCCCCGAATTCCATCGTATTAGATTATTATCTTATTAGGCTGATGATAATTTTACTTTTCAAATAAAAATAATTATAATTAATAATAAGTTGAATAAAGACATTTCTCAATTATGATTTAGATTAATTTATAAATTTTTACAATTTACATTTTATTGTCCACTAAGTTTTAATTATATTTATAAATTTTAATATAATTATTTAAAATTTGAGTGTGATTAAATGCTTTTTTAATACTATAAATATATAAAAATAAAAAAATGAATTATATATCATACATAAATTATTATAGTATACGTTTAATAAATTAATGTCTGTCAGTCAAGATAACAAAGAGACAAAGATGGGAGAGAGTCTAGGGTAATTTCTTAATTACAAGAAAAGGAATAAATGTAAACATTCATCCATACTTATATAACTAACAAATTTATTTAATTTCCTATCTTGTTTTGTAATACAACATAAAGTTAATATATTCCAACATATACATCTTATTCAAGTTATTTGACATGTACAATCTAATGCTCTAATATGGGATTCTAAATAATTCTTCCAACTTAATATTCACTATACTTCATTTTATGTTTTTGAAATGACACCAAATGAGATAAAATTTATATCTTTTGAACGTTGATGATTTAAATTTATTTATATCTTAACATATATTTCGTTTCATGTTAGCATACCATTTTTAATGAACATTTTAAATTTATTACTAATGAAAAAAATAAAATAAATAAATACAAAACAAAATATTTATTTAATTAGAAAAAGCTTTTAATGTAAATATTATGAAATTTTCTTATTTTGATAATTAACATTACTATTTCAATACATTAACAAATGATATATTTTGGTTTTTGTTTATTAAAAATAAAATATTGTATTAATTTGTACATATTATTAAGACATATTATATTATAAATTAATGTATAATAAATTTCAGTTTTTATTTCAATTTTTGATTATTTTTTTTTTTATTTAAATATGTTTATTATAAATAACATAATTTCTGAAAATCTGAGAAATCAATTTAGTTAAACTTTAAGTTTTCAAATCAAACTAATTAATATTATAGTTTAGAAGATACAAGAGTGTTTCAATTTTAAATTTTTAGTCAAATAAAGTCCAATTCCCAAGGTGGACTAATATCTCAAATATTACATTTCTCTTATTTCAAATTTGCATATACGAGAAGAGGATAAGAGACCTCGAGTTGGAGAAGGGGGAGATATAGATATCCCACCCCTGGGAATTGCGAGTTCAATTTTAGAAAATTCACTTGATATAATCTCTGGGTGGAATATAAAGAAAGCGAAACTTTATAGACCTCTGCAGTGGCTAGATATTCTTTTTCTCCTTTTATTTGACGATAGTTCAAAATGGGTGGATTGGAATGTCCTCTTATCTTAAAAGATAAGGAAATGCTTAAGGTCTAGTAGAAAATAAAAATTGATATCATATCCAATCGATAATTGGAATTAAACCTCAATCTACTTTCAATGGATTACAATCGGAAGAAATGGATCGAAAACCAATCATCCGTCAAAAGAAGAAATCTCTAATAAAATATTTTAAAGGCATATTACTATCATCAAAATTACTATTGGTTTAAATTACCAATTATAGGAGGTGATGATAATAATAGAAATACACAAAATACTATTATATATATTATATTTACTTAAATCTTTAAATTATAATACTAAGTAAATTAATTAAATTATTAAATAATATATATATAGTAAAATTTAATATATCAATCTTTAACTGATAGATTGCAATGTAATAATGTTAAAATATAAAAATACAAAATAAAAATAAGTAAATGTATTCTTACAAAGAAAAAATATATTCATTTTTTTTTTTAAATTAAAGTATCAAAGATCAATAACAACAAATTTATAATCATAAATATATGGTGTGAAGTGTATTTGTGAATAGTGAATTTACAGGATTAATAAAAATTAGCAAATAAAAAAAAATTATATTAATATTTAAAATACCTGAGTAGGGGTTGGATGGTTGTGGCTCAGGATAGGGACACTTGGAGAAATGTGGTTGCTGCGGCCAAGAACTTTAGAGCTCTGGGGCTCACAGAGATAGATAGTTAGATTAATTTTTAAAATAAAATATAATAAATAATATTTATAAATAATTATTTAATATTCGAATTTTTTTTATTATTAAGAGTGTAAATTGATACTTGAGTCCTTTTACTATAAAAGTTATGTTTTTTAGAACTACAAATTTGCCAAAAAGGTGAATAACCATTTTTTAATAATAAATCATTATCTCATTCAAAAGGTTAAAAGAACCACCATCCACCATAATGAATAATAAATTTATTTACGAATAAATATTAATTATGCACAATTGTATCCGATTTCTAAAATTAGATTCGATTCTTCTTCTTATCTTTATTTAGTTCTTTCTAAAATACATAAGTAAATAAAGTAATGACATCCTATACCATTTATTTAGTTAATAATAAAAAGGTTATCTTCATTTATTTTAATAGAATTGACAATAACTTAAGAATAATATTTGTCTTAGTAAAATAAAAGTATATATAGGTAAGAGAAATACAGATGTACTCTGTTTTATTACATAACCTCTTAACAAGTTTGGAGGTGGGTGTATGTGTGAAACAAGTCGATGTCATCTTAGTTAAAAGCCTAAACATTTCTCCTGAAATAGAGGAATCACCTGGATTCATTCCAAAATACAAGAAAAAAAAAACATTATTGAGAGAGCACCTTTTGAAAATACAAATTTAAGTCTAATGGAAAACAAATTTAAACTAGACGATGTTTCTATTTTCATTCATATTCTATTATAAGAGTACATTAATACATAGATTCATGATTGGTTAATGAAGGATAACAGAGCAAATTTATTATTTTTATTGGTAAAGAGATGAATTATATAGAATATTAATCTAAAAGAAATCTAAACTAGATATCCATTAATTAAGATAATTTGATTAAAATAAAAATAATAATAATAAATATCTCATTTGGGTTAACCATGTTTTTTCAATTGAGAATTTAGACCTGAAATATTTGAACATCATCATAATAGAAAAATAAGTTGACCTGTGGCCAGGTCCGAACCGACCGACGGTTTGAAATAAATTAATTTCCAGCTACAGAAACAATTTCAAATAATTTTCATATATCTATTAATGTAATAAAAAACAGATATGGATACATAAATAATAAATATAAACATTTTTAATTTTATTTTATTTATAATATATATGCAAGACCAGGCTGTGACGTCATGCATGGCTGGATGACGTCATATAATTTTAAATCAAGAAAAAACTAATAAATATGATTTTTCTCGAGGATAAAACCAATACAAAGTGCATGATTCGTGGTGATATATAAAAAAATCTCCTTTGGTGTGAAAATAACCCTTTCCTTCCTATCGTCGATCGCTAATACTACCACTTCCGGTTTCCGGATATACACCAAAAGTTGATCAATTCATCCCACTGATGCATTAAGTAAATATACCAAATTTCATCAAAATCGGTTGAGCCGTTCAGGCTGTACACATCTATACGGACGGACAGACGGACGGACAGACGGACGGACGGACAGACGGACGGACGGACAGACGGACAGACATCATGCTAAAAATACTTTTTTCTGTTTAGAAAATGCATGATTCGTGGAGATATGTAAAAATCTCCACATGTGAAATTTGGTGTGAAAACAATACCTCCCTTACTATCGTCGGTCGGTAAAAAATGATAAAATATGAACTTGTTGCATACCCATTAGGCGAACTAATTGCAGGTATCGGGTGTGATTTATACAAACAACTTCTACTGTTATTATCTCCCTGATAAAAATGAAAGTTTCAGATATGTAAACGTCATCTTGTCTTATTCAATAATTATAAATAAAACATATTGTCATCCAAATTATAAAATCTCATAACTTCAGCCACTTAGGATGTAAATCAGTGTAACTCTTGTATTAAAATAACAAATATTAAATATTTATTTAGATTTAGATCTGAAAGAAATTAAAAACGTTTTAACATTAATTTTTAACAAAACAAAACAGATCAACATACCAGATTTGAGCTCGTGAAAATTTGATAGTTTTCGGAATACGTGATAATAATATTTTAGTGATAATATAATTCATTTTTGTTTTTTAAACACCTTTGAAATTAATCAATTTTTTATATATTAAATAAAAAAAAATATTTTTTAAAACAATAAAAAACAAATTAAACTATTTAAGATTATTTTTAATTACATGAAAATATTTAATCATTCGTAGTTCAAATGGTAGTTTTGAGGTACATAACTTAGTAGTTCAAACTTCAATTTTAAAAATGTTAAAATTGAAATAAATTTATAACAAAATTATTATATACTTAGCTTGAGTGAAAAATTAACAATTTAAATATTTATATATACTTTGATTATATTATGATTGCAAATAAATAAAAATACATTTAAAATAATATTAAATATTAATATTTAAAATTAACTTCTTATATAAATATAAATTCATGAGAAATTGAATTTTTTAAATATCAATTATTTTATTATATTTATAATTTCTATTATGAATATATAAATCAAAAAGAAAAAAAAAAGAAATGTTCGATATAAATAAGAAGACATGTTTTATTTGATCATCTGGCAAGCATTTTAGGAGATTAAATGAAGGTTTGTTTTCAGAACATATGAATTTTACCAAGAGTGATTTATTTCATTTTTTATTAATATCATAAAAAATATTACTATATTTTTTCTCTATTTAATATAATGGATGCATTGTTTTTACAAATGAATTGCATGACCTTCTCGAGGTCGATGTAGAATTGCGGAAATGGAAATCACCTTCCCACTAAATCTAAAACATAAATAAAAAGCTCATTCAAAGTAAAGCTTACTCGTGCACGAATTGTTTAATAAATAGAAATAAGTAATAAAAAAACATATATATAAGTATATTGTATATATTTATAAAAGAAAACACGTCAAATACCCAAACAAAAAAAAATAATTTTCTTCGTAACAGTTTTACATATACACCGATAAAATAAAGAATTAAATATTTTTAAAATATATAAATAAATGAATATTTAGTTATTTATCATACCTATAAATATATTTTTTAATATAAAAAATAAAAATTTTAATTTGTTTAAGAGATTAATGAGAATGTGATTATTCTTTTCTTTTTATTAATATATATATATATATATATATAATTGAATGTTGTCTATTTTTTTCTAGTGGGCGGAATGTCGAGGCCTGCAAAGCCGGCGGCTCAGGCTAAGAAGGTAGCTCCGCCAGCGGTGCCGGAACTCTACCGGCTAAGCGGGAGCTCCTTCGGTAGCTCAGCCGGCTATGGCAGCAGCGGCGAGGACACTTCCTCACCAAATATTGTTTTGGGTCCCGATGGAACTCCATGCGTGCCCAATACCACTGCCACAATTCATCGAGGTAATATCACATAACAACCGTAATATAAGTATAGTGACTGAAAAAAGAGAATACTAGTATAGCTAGGGCAGCTCCTTTTTCAATAGTCTTAATATGTGAATTAATTTTTGGTAATTATTCAGATAAACTCATTTTCGTGGATTTGGATAATACTTTACCAGTGGGTTCCTTTTGCAATTCTAAATAAACTTTTCTTATAAATTTTTTTCCGGTAGCTTATAGTTTTCGAGATAAAAATTATTAAAATAAAGATTTTTTAAGTTTGTAAGTATCATGAACGTCGAAATGTGTCATTAAGTATTTTATTGACTAATTCACTAATTATTCACTTATTCACTAATTTTCGGTTTTTATAAGTTCCGTTTGGAATTATGAAAATTAAAAAAATAATTAAATAATTTTCCTATATCCAAACCGAACTTAAAACCGAAAATTAGTGGCGCGCTCTGGTGGTCATTAATAAAACATGATAGTTAAATAGATTATCAATGGATTTATATGCAAATTTTAATAATTTTTATCTCGAAAACTATAAGAAGCCTGAAAAAATTTTATAAGAAAAGTTTATTTAGAATTGCAAAAGGAACCCACTGAAAAAGTATTATCCAAATCCACGAAAATGAGTTTACCTGAATAATTACCAAATCTTTAATACCAATTTAATTTTAAATGATTGACAGTTTTATGTTTGTATGTTATTAAAAATTAATTTCTTTAATTTTAATTCACGCTTTTGAAAAAGGGCCTGCTCTAGTTAGACGAGTATTCTCTTTTTTCCATCACTGTATTTACATAAAATGAAAACAAAACGTAAAATTCAACGTTTCTCAAACTTTCTGTATTCGTAGCCCCATTTTCAATAAAATATATAGAACAATAATGTATATTGAGAATTTTGGATTTTGTTTTTAAATTATTTCCAATTGTCAAAATAAGTTTTTTATATGGATATGTTTCCTTTCCAGCAGTTAATCAATTTTTTTAAATAATATTTTCTCAGGTTAAGAATCGCTAGTCTAAGCTAATCTATCTAGTCTAATCTATCTAAAGAAAAAATATACTGTATTTTGTTTTAAATATCAATTAGAGAATTAAAAATTAAAAAAATATACTTCAAAAAGTTTTTTTTTACATTATACGTAGAATAACTAAATAAAAATGTGAATTAAAAACAAAACAACTTTGAAATTTGCAAAATTAGAGAAAATATAAAATATTGGAAGTAACTTATTATAAGAATAGAATAATAATATATAATAGATATGGTTTATTTGCTGATATCGACATGGTCAACTTTTTTTTATTTACAATCATTATGTAAAATAATAACATAACTACATATTTTACAAAAAAAAATATAGCCGGTTGAATTAAGACAAATAATTTAAAGTTATTATTTTAATGAGTTTAAATTTATTTTACTTTTTTATTTTTAAAATAATTGCATGAGAAAAGAAATAAATATCAATTTTGGACTTTATAAACTCTATTTATGTGGTGTCAAAAAATCAACAATTTATTTTCAAATACTTACCTTCCTAAAATAATCAACAAATTTTATTTTTAAATATATATATTCTTATAAATATTAATATAATTTAATTAAAAGTAAAAAAAAATTGTTAAAATTTATTTATAACAAAAATTAATATACCTATATATTATATATAAATATATATTGTAAATTTAGAAATCTTAGATTTCAATCTAATCCATTTATGGTCCTGATACTAAGGTAGGGATTTTTGATAATTTTGTTTATTTTTTGTTTATTGTGCTTGATCATGGGTTTTGTTTCAATTGGAAAGAAATACAAGTGAATGTTTTCGAAGGGTTTACTATAAATTTGCTGGCTGAGAGGGAACGTGTGGCATGCTCTGTTCTATGGAATAGGGCTGAACAAGTGGAACAGGAGGAGGAGGAGGAGATACAGCAACACAAGCAATTGCGAAGCGCATTCTTGTCGTCTGTCCCCGGCGGTCAGACTGGCTTCCGATGCTGCATTCTCCTACTAACATGGCAAAAACTTATCCGAGAAACAGTCAGACAGCCAGAGACCGGTGGAAGGGAGAGGGGGTGAATAAGCATCTTCTCCCAAAGCAAACGGAGGCAAGTTTGCTTTATAAGGAACTAAATCGGCCTCATTGGGAAACTTGCAGCCAGATAATCAGAAATACAGACAATGGGTCAAATCTTGCAGAAGACCATCTCAATCCGAGCGGTTGATTTATACAGCAAAAGAGCCATTTGCTCTTTTCTTTTTGTTTTTATTTTCACTTGAAAGAATTCAACTAAATAAAATTATATTTATATATATATATATTTGAAATACATTACCTATAAAAAATAAAAATAACTTTAATATACCTATTAATCAATAAAACAACAAAATATGTCAAATATCCATAATTTCAGGCATGTTTGTGGGATGGTCATTATCTTATCTCTCATTGGTTAAACAAAAATTAAATTAAAATTAAAAAGCCATTTTCATGTGATTTTTGAATGAAATCTATAAAAAAATAAAGGGTGTGATTTTTTATAAATTTATATACTTAAAGTTTTTATAATATATAATTATAATATTTTATTTTAAATACATGTTTAATAATCCTAAAAGAAGAAAATTACTAAATTATATTTTTAAGTGTTTTGAAATTTATGCCTATTTTATGTTTTTATTCCTGGCATATTATATATTATATTATATTATTATATTATATATAGTAGTATAGTAATATTACTGAAATTTTGAACTTGAACTAATTTGAACCCATAGGTTCTGTAGATTAGTAGATACCATTGAACTATCTATATTTTTTTATTTTTATATAATTTAATTTATATAATTAAATTGTATGTCCTGAAATTAATTTGAAAATTTTAATGATACAATCTGTTTTCTGATGACTGAGAACAAATTATTTTTTTCTCTTAGTTATAAAGGAAGCCATCATTGCCATTACGTTCTAATAAATTGACTGATTGGTATTTTTATTTGATTTCAAATGAAAATATAACTAATCGATGAATGCCCTGCCAGTGTTCATTGTTTCAGAAAGTATTTCGGTATTTTTTTGTTTCACTCCCATTGACCAACATCTCTATTGAAAAGCTTTAGAGTAGGCAGACCAATAGAATTTACATGAAAAGACGATAAATTTTTTTGATTATTATTCTTTTTAAATGCATCTATATCAATAAAAAGAAAAATAAATAAAAGTTAAGCTAAATGGACATCAAAAAAATCAATATGAATGACAATTGAGAAGCGAGATTTAAAAAAATGAACCGTTGTTCATGTCTAGCCGGATTTATCTTCATCCAAAAAATAAATAAATATAAAAAAAAATGTTTTGATTTCTTTAATTAATAGGGGTCAATGCGAATTTATTCTTTATAAAATAAAATTTCTTGAATATTTTATCTCAATTTACTGAATTTATAGATTGATTGATTTTTTTTTTAAAGTAATTTAATATTTTTTTATTCTAGTTTAAGTTATTAGTTTAACTAAATGCATCATTAATTACAAACTGAATATTTATCCTTTCGATTTACTTTTACTTCAATTTTCCATCCTCCCCCCCCTCATTATTATGAAATGACTTATTATTATAGTTATTCTTCACTCACAAGTAACATAGTCAAGAATTACAAAATTTGAGGACGAAGGTTCGAATTAGAAAAAATTTAATAAATAAATAATTAATATCATTTAATTTTTTATTTATCACTCCTATTTTTTAATTAAAATCAATGGATTAATACTTAAATATACAATTTAATTTATATCATTTATTTTCATGTATTTGATTAATTTTATACTTTAAATATTTATCATGCTCTGGACTTGAAACTATTGTCATAATTAAATTTATTGTATGTATTCATTCATCATTTCAACGATAATGGAATGTGAGATATATTTAACTGAATTGAGGAATAAATAACATGCCTAACATACATAACGTCGTATATTGAATGTTAAGGCATTTCTATCTCTAAATTTCATTTTGCTATTGAAACTAAACTTTTTTTGAAATGCTGATCTTTAAAATATCTTTATATACTATTGGTATATAAATTTACTGTTTTAATTTTATATTAAAAAGAAAATATTTTTTTTTATAAAATTGACTTATATATATAAAAAAAAATTGATTTGAAACGAATTGATTAATGTTGTTAAAAGAAAAAGTATAAATTATGAAAGTTCATTTTATTTTATAGTCGTTTTGAAACAAGGGATGGTTATATAAATTTTGAGAATTACACAGTAAAATATTTTGGACGACATGAACTTAGCTTGATCGTCGTTAGTTTGCAACCGCGACGTTTTATCGACCGTTAGTGACGAGGTTGTCCGACTGAAGAGGTTCCTCGAGAGGCTGTCTAACGGGTCCAGCCAGTAATCGGCGCCGTCGGCTTTCGTCCCTCTGCACAATGCAAGGCCATTCCGGCTACTGTCTCATCGACACCGTGATGCTCATCGATAACTACCAATCGAGAAGATGTCTACCCTGAAACATTACGAGAGATAACCCGAAAACATAACTATTATATAATAATTCACTTCAATGTAATTCGAGCCAAACTCCTTTCTTTTCCCACAAATTTATCTTCAATTTTATAATAAAAATGAAATATGTGAAGTATAATAAAATTTTATATAATATAAATTTAAACTAAAAGACAATTCTAAAAATAATAATTTTCTTAATTGAAGATTTCAAAAAATTTAAAGCAACAATAAATCGCTTTAATCATATTTTCAATATTTTATAACTAATTTTTTAAGGATATTGAGATCTATACTATGCAAGCAATGTTTTATTCTATTCATTATTTCAGTTTTTATAACATTTTTATTTTTAAAACTTTTTTGAATAAAAAATATTATGTATAATGAATGGTATTTATTAATATTGTGTCCTTCAATTCTTAATAATTACATAAAATATAATTATTATATCAGTTTTTTATTCAATTAATTATAGCAGTATTGTAAAAAATAATAATAATAATAATAATAAGTGTAAAAAATATCTTCCGTTGAAAATTCAAAAAATAGAACTTATTTGTGAATTGTTTTTGAGTAAAGTTTAAACTTAAATATTTTATTATATTTTTACCACAATTGAAATTTAAACCAATCACCACCAAACGTCAATACTCTTGAACAATTTATGATTAGTTGATATTTGGTTTCAAGTTCTTTTGTGAACAATTCTAAACAAAATATACATATTACCTATTTAAATGGTTCATAACTTTTCAGTTTAAATTGCTTACTCAATAAAAGTGATATATTGTTTTTGTTTTTACCGACCGACGATAGTAAGGGAGGTATTGTTTTCACACCAAATTTCACATGTGGAGATTTTTACATATCTCCACGAATCATGCATTTTCTTAACAGAAAAAAGTATTTTTAGCATGATGTCTGTCCGTTTGTCCGTTTGTCCGTCTGTCCGTCTGTCCGTCTGTCCGTCTGTCCGTCCGTATAGATGTGTACAGCCTGAACGGCTTAACGGATTTTGATGAAATTTGGTATATTTACTTAATACATCAGTGGGATGAATTGAACAACTTTTGGTGCAAATCCGGAAACCGGAAGTGGCAGTATTAGCGATCGACGATAAGAAGGGAAGGGTTATTTTCGCACCAAATTTCACATAAGGAGATTTTTTTACATATCACCACGAATGTATTGGTTTTATCCTCGGGAAAAATCATCTTCATTATGTTTTTCTTAATTTAAAATTATATGATGTCACCCAACCCTTCATGACGTCACAGCCTCGGGTAACGCCGGCAACGCCGGCTACTTCAGCTATATATTATAAATAAAATAAAATTAAAAATATGTATGTTATATCCATATCTGTTTTTTATTACATTAATAGATATATTAAAATTATTTGAAATTGTTTCTGTAGCTGGAAATTAATTTATTTCAAACCGTCGGTCGGTTCGGACCTGGCCACAGGTCAACTTATTTAATTTTGTCTTATTTAGATTAAAGATAAAGATGTATGTGTTTTAAACTAAAAAATTGTTATTTTTTTATTTTTGTGATAGAATATATATATAATATAAGGGAACACACACAAACTCGTAATAAAAAAAAAATTAATTCTTTGATTAATTTAGAATTTGTGGTCTTCTTACTGTTAGTAAAAGCTTCAAGTAATATGTTTTTCCCAACAACGTAAATTTCACATTATACCCAAAAAAACAATATTTATAAATAAATTATTTTATATTAATAAAAATTAAATCATACAAATAAATAAAGAATAAAAACATTAAGAAAGAGAGAAAAAATGAGATTTTTTATGGAATTTTTTTTGCCAGGTTCAATAAATTCAAAACATTAAACATCTGGCTGGCAAGTTACTCAAAATCGCATCTATAGAAAGAACCAGGATTTGTTGAACAAAAAAGCATTCAAACCCAAAACCATAACTTCTCAAGTTTCTCTTAAAAACAATTAACATTCACATGTTTAAGGAGAAAACAATCATTTATAAAAATTGATTTAGTACAAACACTAGAATTAAATCAAATACAAGACATACTATTTGTTTCATCAATTTATTAATTTAAGAAAAAAATCTTCAATGTTTGAATGACATTGCTATGCTTACTTGTTGCACCTGTAGCACAATGCTTACTTAGATACCTATTTCATTTAATGACTATTATTGAAACAAATCAGTTATTCTCAAAATTAAAATTTCTATTTTCATCTTATATTTTAAATCATATTTATATTAAAAGTGACATTAACAAAGATGGTATTAATTATCATATTAGGAATTATGATTCATTAGAAAAAACTAACCATATATTAAAAATAATATTATAATAATTGTTATTTCATCTTCCTCTAAAACTAACTTATTTTTCTAATCTTTTGAATTAATTAATTTACAGATATATTTGAATGAAAGTATTTATTTATCTTGGGCTCCTATACTATTCTTCTAATTATATATAAAATAAATAAACTATTTTTAAAATACAGAATTAGATGGCTACAAGTGATGGATAAACTACCTAAATGAACTAAGATTTTAAATTTAACAACAATGTATTTTTGGAAGATATTTTTACTGATTTTAGATTAGTTTTCTAAACAAAATAATTAAGAAAATGTTTATAAAAACGAAAGAACTTTTAATAAAACATCTTTATTCTTTTATTATTAAGACAGAAGTTTTCTTTTACTTAATAAATAATAATTTCCAATGAGGGGATTTTGAAGTCACTCTGCAATCGCTTTTACATTAAACCGATACTCTAAAATAAAAGTTTTGGCAAGTTGTTTAGATTAACGGGAGATGAGTGGGGGATTTTTTTTTCCTGTAAAATTTATTTAACTTTTTCTATAGATTTTTGTTTAAGTCCATTAATGGAATAAACGCTTTTTGCCAAGCTTTTTTGTTCCTTTTGAAGAATCAGTTGTGAAGGCAGCCATCTGGCCACCAGATACCATCCCAGAGACTTGACCTTTCTCTGGATTATTCATCAGAGAAAACTTTATTCCATATTTTATATTAGTAATCTTGTCACTTAACAAAATAAATAAAGAAAAAGAAAATTAAAATAAATAAGCTTATTATTACAAAAATAATGACTAAATATTTTAAATACTGTAAAAATATTTTGTTTAATCTCCATCATTTTATAATTTGTTTATCTATTTTATATTAAATTGATTTAGAATTTTATTTTTCAATATTTTATATATTTTATATAAAAGTTTTGAAAATTAAAGAAAAATTTATTTAAAAAAAAATAAATGATGCATCTTATTTATAAAACTACTACTAATTTTTTTGTTTATATAAAAGGATTTATTAACGCTTAACGAGGAAGATCATTTTAATTATGCTTAACTCAAAAATGTCACACATACACAGAGACAACGAATTAGAATTAGAAACGAAATAATTTTTATGATAAAAAAATATACCAATTTAACATTAAAATAAAATATAATTAATTCTCCATAATTTTAAAAACATATTTAAAACACCTAATAAATAACAGGATTAATGCATCACCATCAACACCATTGGAAGAAAATTTTAAAATAATGATATTTAATGGGAAAAATTATAAAATAGTTATATGTAAAGTGAAAGGAGAGTTAAAATTTATAAAAAAAACTTTAAAATAATTTATATATATATATATATATATATATATATTATGCATATAACTTATCAAATTTTAAAAATCAAACATTTGATGTTAAAATGAATTAGGATTAACTCTGTATTGTCAGTTAATATATTAAAATTGGTCCAAAATAGTTTAAAATAAAAAGACGTTTATATTTAATAATTCAAATAATAATATTTTTAATTAATTAAGTACACATATATATATATTATATCTAAAAATATCTATCTTCAATTCTATATAGATATGAAAGGGTAAAGGACTAAACCAGAATCAAATGACCTTAGAATTGTACTACATGTATTTTCTCAGTTAAAATGCAAATAGACATTTCAAGATTAATGATAAAATCATGTCTTGATACATTATTTATAAATAATGCCAGAAAGATCGAACCTCTCATTATTCTTTAATAATAATATACTGGCTAAAATAAGATTAAATCCTGATGCTCACTTAATTTAAAATAGATATATATATATAATATATATATAACAATCCTTAAGTGTTAGAATATTTTATTTTTCAGTGAAAGTTGAAATGTTTAATGAGTTTTCTGCTCTAGAACAAAGAGATAATAAATATATATATATATATATATATATATATATTTAGTTATAATTCTTTTCAGAGAAAACAATATATTATAGGAGAAGAAATGCAATCAGTTCAAACCATTGGCAACTAATTTGTTTGAGAATTGTGTTTTTGAATTATGCTCTTGTTATAGCAAATGAGTTTATCGCAACAAAGCGTCTGTGGACGTTTAAAGGAAATAGCATGTACCATAATGATTAAATCACTATTTACCTTGATTTATGGTAATCTCTATAATTATACTCAATTGTACCCGATTGTGTTCCAGACTTGATCGACTCGGCCGGAGACCCATATGGCGCTGGTAAATCACCGAGTGGTCAATTCTCCTACCCTGCATTCACCTTCCCCGGACCTCAGGGAGGGCAATATGCTAAGGCATCGCTTTATCATCATCAACTATCACTCCAAGAAGACCAGGGAATCGATATGACCCAGGTGAGGGTTAATCATATGTTACCCATTCAAAAGCTACTCATTTATGCTGAAGGGTCCAACAAAAACATCACTTAAACATTCTATAAAAAAACAAAATAAAAACAAAAAACAACTTAATTTTGAACTAATGAACTATCCATGCCTTTTTAACTATCTATTTTGATTTTATCCAGTTTGGAAAACACTTAATTTTTATTAATCATTTTGATTTTTTTTTTTATAATTCCAAATGAGAGAAATTACATAAAATTAAATTAATTAAAAATTAAAGCATTAAATATTTTTAAATTAAAATTTGATAATTTTAGAATGATATAATTTAAAAATCAAAAACCAAGGCCAATATTAAAATAAATAAAAATTGGAGAAATTTTTCTTAACAAATTAAAAAAAAATCCCTTTAAGGAGGCAACTCACGCCCATGTTCAACCTAATATTAGTATTCGAGCCTCGCATTATCTCTAAAAAGCTTGTATATATATGTATATACCTTCTTGTATAGATAGAAAAATTAGAGAGAATATTTTGTATTTTTTTTTAAGTGGACTCAATTATGAAAACTTGGATTCTCATTAATAATATGGGTTTATTATATTATTATATTACAATAATAAATACCATTAAACATTTTATACATTATATTCCTCACTACCTTTGAATTTTGAATACTTTATTTATATTAATATTAATATTATATATACATATTTAATTTTATCTATGTTAGAATATATCTTAATTTGTTACATTCTGATTTGTAAATTTTATTAATTTGAGAATTTTCTGTCTAATACTTTCGTATATATAGTACTTTTTATATTAAATATATTTTTTAAAATTTTATTTATATATTAATATATTTTATATTATTATTGCTGTTTCATTCAATTTAATATTAGAAATAAATTAATTTTAAGAGTTAAATTGAACTTTTTATTTATAATATTAATATAATTAAGATTTTCCTAAAAATTTAAATTGCTATTTTGATTAAACACCAAAAATTGTTGTTGAGCACGACTGTAATAATGCTATTTAATTTTAATTAATTACATTTATGAAATATAAAATTGATCATATCCAAGCATAGGATAAATCTGAACTAGGGAACTTAAAGTGACATATGTAATCATTTTTTTTTTTTATGTTTTTGTTGTATAGAGTCCTGGTCGGGACAGCCCCGGTTCTTCAGGATCGGGTAGTGGCTCCCGTCACAGCACAGCCAGTTTGGACAGCGGTAGAGCCTCGGGTTTCCATCCAATGGCTCCGCGAGGCTCGACGTTGTCCTCATCGTCGCTGGGCAGCGGGGGAGAGCATGGCAGTGGCGGCCCGCCTTCCGTCGCCTCCGGTCCTCGTGCAGAGAGGCTTCTCAACCAAGGAGTTCCGGTACTTCTATCATTCAACTCTTTACTACTAATATCCAGTCTAGACAAAACTAATTGCACATAAATGAACTGACTGCTTGGTTTATGAGAGACAAAAACATTTATTTCCTTTAAACATAATAAAAATAAACAAACAAAATCATCAATTTTATTTAATTTTAATTAAATTTATTCTATTAAAATTAAATCTTGCATAAAAAACATTTAATGTTCAAACATTCATTGGATTATAAAATACTATAAAATATTAATTAAAATAGCGATTTTTTTAGCTGAATAGATATATGTTTATTTAAAGAGTTAAATTTTAAAAGGATAAAACTTGTGTATATTTCTATTTGAAGTAAAATAATTAATTTTAAAACGAAAATATAAACTTTTTAAATATATTTACTGTATTTTATGATTTTCCAAAAAAATTGCTGAATGTTAACGTGGGTTATTTTTTATATATTTATATCAAACGATGATTTCCTATAATTTTGGGTAAACAATTTTAAAATACTTGAAATTCGATAAATACTTACTTTTATCCTAGAACTAATATTCTCTTTTATTTATTTTTTTCTCTTTGCGAAAGTTGTAGTTTTAAAAAATATATACATGCATATAATAAATTTATAGTTGTATATAAATTTTTACTTTTCTGAAAAAATAAAATTTCTGAAGATTCAACTATATTTAAATAATAAAAAACTAACAGTTCATTTGAAAAAGGTCTAATTCTTAATATTAACTCAAAAATAAAAAAATAAAGTTTTAGTCAAATCAGATATTTAGAAAATAAAAATTTGAAATAACTATAAAATTGGATTACCAAAAGTTTTCTTAATATATTACATATGATAGAAATAAATTATGTAATTATTATAAATTATTAATATTTTAATATTTATGTATTTTTAATTTCCAGGATCAAGATGTAATTCATGCATGGCTCATGGACTTACATTTTGAAGAGTACTTTCCACTTTTCGCTTCGGCTGGTTATGATCTACCAACTATATGTAGAATGACACCAGAGGTATGTCTAGGACCTTTTTAAAACAATTTATTTTTTTATTACTCAATATAATTATTTTAATCGATTCTATTTTTAGGATTTAACCGCAATTGGAATTAAAAAACCAAATCATCGAAAAAAGCTCAAGGCAGAAATAGCTCAATTAAATATTCCTGATGGTTTACCAGATTATATTCCTGTAACTATTAATTTCATGAATATATATAAATTTATAATTTTATTATTTTGGTAATTTCACTTTTTAAAAATTGATTGATTGGAATAAAATATTAAATAATCATTTTTATTTTTAATTTTTATATAAATTATATATATACTATTAATATTTCTTCCTACATACATAATACATACTGAAATATGATTATTTTATTAATTAATTTAAACGATAACTATTACTTGTAACAATTTTTTTAAGATATTATTTTTTTTTATAGTCAACCGAAAGCCGTTCTTTTGCAGAACTTTTAATAATGTAATAAAATAAATATTTCAAAATCAATTTCAACAATAAAAAAACTAGAGAGAAGTTAACCGCTAATAGTAATAATAACAGTTTTAGAGAATTTAGTTTTATAATACAATAAAATTAAATGAAAAATAACCATAGTGTCTTTTTACTATCTCGCCAGAGATAGTGTTGCGATCACGAAAATTTTCGATGATGAGATTTTGATGTTTTTATACGTTTTGAAGGTTCCTGAATCATTTTCACTAAGGTTGAGAAAAATGTCTGTGTGTGTGTGTGTGTGTGTGTGTGTATGTATGTATGTAGACAAGATCACGCAAAAACGGTTTGAGCTAGAATCATGAAATTTGGTATACGGGCATTATTCAAAATTCGTAGTTTTCTATCAACTTTTGATAGAAAGGAGAGGAAGAGGGTCAATACCTACCACATTTTAATTTTTTTTCCTCTAAAGTAACCGTAAAAATAAAGATAAATCTTTGATAATTTTTCACACGATTAAAAATTGTATAAAACTGCTATATATAGAATTTCAGCTTAATTGAATCGCTGAAAGTATCAGAATTAATTTTTTAACACTGCAAATCTCGCGCCAGTACGAGGCGTGGTGCCATCAACAAAGAGCCAAACACGCCCTGGTTTAATAAATATTATTTATTAATTTTAATTTATAATTTATAATTAATTAAATTTAATTTAAATATAATATATTATGTTATTTAATCCAATTCAAATTGCGAGATAGTCGAGTGGAGATACTTTATATTCAAATTTAAATTTATATGAAAATTATTATATTAATGAAAATAATTTTTTAATTATATATATATTTAATATGATTTCATTATTTATTTATTATTTATATTATTTTTTAAATTATTTTTAATTTAAAATATGTATTAAAAAATTGGAAATTACCAGAGTAATAATGAATATTTATCAATATATATATTATATAAATATAAATAACTTTGAATCACTACGTTAAAAAATTTAAATTAAAAAATGAATCTGGGAAATTTAAATAATTAATTATTATTTTCTAGGGATCTCTTGATGAATGGCTTCGGTTACTTCGTTTAGAAGAGTATGGTCCCGCTTTGGTATCCCAAGGCTACCTCACGGTTGAAGATGTTACTCAATTAACTTGGGAAGATCTCGAAGATATTGGAATTGTCAAATTAGGTCATCAGAAAAAGATTCTCTTGGCAATTAAAAGGGTGAACGATGTTCGCGCCGGCAAAAGGGTCCAACCTCCACAGGTATTTATAACGATCAGAAAGGGAGGGATTCAAAAATGTCAAGAAAGTCACTCCTAACCAGACAGATTCATGTAGAATTTATCGAAAGACAAAAAAAAAAAAAATATTTTTATAACAATTAACATTTTTTATAATCAACATTTTATTTAGATCTTAATTTTTTATTTAGTTTTTTAAATTTTTATTTTATTTTTAAGTAATGGTTTCTGTTTGGTTAAGTTCGAGAATGATATTTTATTAATATTATTTTTTTTTAATTCAATTTTTTTCTTATATTTCAACAACAAAGTCATCTATACATATTCATATGCCTATTATTATAATATACTTTATATATACATATATACGAGGGTGATGTGAAAAATTTCCGGCCTGACCAAGAAAAACGATGTTTTTAAAATTTTTTTTTGCTTTATTTTACAACATTCAACATAGCTGAGATCTGTACGATGTCAGCTGAATGTGTGCGAAATATTTTGCACAACCATTTGAATATGAAAAGCTGTGTGCAACGTGGGTGCCGCGTTTGCTAACGTTAGACCAAAAACTGCTTCGAAAAAACATTTCTACCAACAATTTGGCGCTGTAGGCGTAATCCAAACGAATTTTTGCGTCGATTCATAACTGTTGATGAGACTTAAATTAAATTTAATTAATTAATTAATTAATTAATTAATTTAATTAATTAGAACAGCTCTATGATAAATGTATCAGTGTTGATGGAGATTATGTAAAAATATAGCAAAAAAAAAATTTAAAAACATCGTCTTTCTTGGTCAGGCCGGAAACTTTTCACCCCACCCTCGTATATATATATATATATATATATATACTATAATAAAAAAATTTATTTTATTTAAAAATTTTATAAATCTAATTAAATTAAATTAATTTAAGTATTTTAAATTCCAAAATTAAACTTAAAATATATATAACTTAATAAGCATAATTTCTAATTAAACACTCTTTAGAGTCTCTGATAGTGTAATAACTGAAATGCACATAAATCAAATATATCAACAAATTTGAATCTTCACCAAATGATTAATTAACAATTATTCGCATATAACATTTTTTAAAATTTAAATTTTACCTTATTTTACTTATTAATAAAACTTTATAATGATAATATATTTTCATTTTGATATAATATTGATATTTTATTTAATAAAAATAAAATTATATACCTACATGAATAGAAATATATTATTATACTGTCATTTCCACTGGTGTATTGGGAGGGGAACGCGGGGGAATGACGTTCCCTTACCTTTTGTCAGAACCGGAAGGCGTTCATGTCCCGACAACTCCCATTTATTGTTAAAATTTATTTTTTTGTATTCGTAAATATTTTGTATAGTAAGAATAAGAAAAAATAAAAACTTATATGGAAAAAAATAGTTTGCTGAAAATAGGTCTTTTTTTGCTCCCACTATGCGTTCCCTTACTTCTTATTTTACCAATACATCACTGGTCATTTTGATTAGAATATTAATTTTAACTGTTAATAATAGATGACCTAAAATAAAAGAATAAAATAAATAGAAATCAAATAACAGAATTATTTTGGATATTAAGTAAATAATATATAAAATTCTTTTGTTTAAAAATAATAATTTGAGAAAACAATTTCTATGTTCTTCACTGGCACACATTCATTGGAAGATACCAGATTAAATCATTTATTATTAATACCTATTAATATAATTTACATAGAGTTCAAAATCCCATATTAAAAAATAAAAATTATTAAATATTGATTAATTTATTTTATTCTTCGTTTAATGTTGTTGAAATATTTATATATAATTTTTGTAGTGATTATTCTTTTATTTAAATTTATAATACTAATTTGTTTGCGAATAGTAAATGGAATAAGGAGTAACATTTTGACATTAATATGAATCCTTCCAAAAGGGGAATCGTTTTGCATGTTCGTTTCCCATTTACGGTTAAGCCCAAAAGCAAGTCCAGCATGTCCTATGCCCGATGTTCGTGCATCGTGCCCCGCACAACCCTTCCACGCCCCTTGCACGAGGCGTGTTCGCAGGAGCCCCAGCCACCTTCGCCTACGACGATTCTCGACACGACTTCTGCTTCATGCGTCTATCAACATCATCATCATCTTCAACAGCATTCATATTATATGAGCGGGGGCGGCCCGCCTTTAGGGGGTGGATGGACCACATTAGACTGGAGAAGACAATCGACAGCTCATCCTGCCCATCCCTCAGCTGCAGCACATCTCTCACAGAGCCTTTATGGCCATGATATAGTACCTATAAAGGTATGTGTCTGTGTGAGTTCCATCCCGAAGAGTATAATCTTTTACTTTCAAACATCTATTTAATATTAATTAATTTAACGATCATGTTTTTCCATACAATTTAAATTAATAGAATTTATTAATTTATTTGCTTTTAAATATATATATATATATATATATAATTAATGTAAATTAATAGTAATTATTATTTTTTTTTATAATTTACACCTTAAAAATTCAATTAAACATAAATAAAACAAATAAATCTTACTAAATTTAAATCTGAACATACACAAAACTAAAGATAGTATAAATATATTAATAGAAATTAGATTATACTCTTCTGGATTATTTTGATGTTGTATATAAATATTTATTGTATTTTTTAAAATTGGTGTGTCTGTGTCTTTTTGAATTTGCACGCGTGCATGCAATTAAGCACGGAAGAAGAAGCACTGTGCCTCAAAAATCCTCCGCCTCAAGCAACTCTTTTCATCTTCTTTAAAATTTTTATTTTATTGAACTTTTCAAACACAAAATAATAACACATTTTAATTGTTTTTTCTGTACAAATTTTATACTTGTATAGCAAAAATAATAAATAACATTCATGTTTTGGGATGCATTTATGGAAGAGAATATCTATAATATTTAAGAAAATTTTAAAAAATTTAAAACTTAGTTTTTTTTTGTGAATGTTTATTTTTCTAATTCTCTTTTTTTTATAATTATATAATTAAAATATTTTGGTCATTTCTTTAAACATCGTATTATTAATAATTACATTCTTTCACTATTGATAATAATCACAGAAGTATGAGATCAAAATTAAATTTCCAATATTTTTGTTTCACTAAGCAGTGCCTAATTTTTTGAACAAAAAAAATTCTACTCCTCATATGAAATATATAACTGCGAATGCCTGAAATTATATTATATTATTTGTCAAGTTGAAACGAATAATTTCTAATTTTAAATTTCAAATTTTGGAGATTGTTATAATATTTTAAATCTTTTGAATTTTTTACTTGAAATGAAAAGAAAAATTTTAAAACTATAAAAATATTTTCTTTATAAATAAAAACTATATATATACCTCATATCTATTTCATCTATTTTCCTCCTGCCCCTTTGTTTATATGGTCATAATTGTATTTGTCTTTGTTGTATCTGAAATAATAATATTATGTTAAAATTTTTTATTAAATAATATTTATATATTTAGTATTTTAATAAAATAAAATATATTTTTTTAATGAATAACATTTTGATTTTCTTATAGATACGGGGCGCACGAGGAAAATCCCTTGAGTCTTTAGAGGACCCTACTGAGAGAGGATTGCATCCAGGAGCACTTGGAGGTGTAATTCCAGCCTCACATCTCACCTTCCAAGTCCCTGCCATGGCCCCCCTCCATCATCCACATCATGGACTGATGTATTACCCAACCTGGAGACCTAGAAGCTATGACGATGGGGATCTGACACCCACTAATGATCTTCAAAATACAACTCATGTATGTTTGCTATTATATTTAATTATATTTTATTTGAAAAAAAGTGTCTATATAAATGTTTTTTTTCAGGTAATGTTTGAAGGTGGTGGCACTCTTCCACGTCCTCGTGGTTTAGTCCGACCTCGTCCAATAGCCAAGATCCCAGCCAAACAACGCAGTGATCTCCTAGATGTTCATGTAAATATTTATATTTTTTGACCTAATATATCAATTGCTTCATTTAAATTTTCTATTCTGGAATTCAGTCCAATTAATTTGATCTAAATATATATAATCTTCAAAAGGATAACTAGTTCCCCTATTATTGAGAATATTAGACTTTTTTATCAAAAATATTAATGTTTTTTGTTTTATTTTTCAGAATAAATTTTGTTCTGAGAAACCTGCTGACTGTCAAACGACGACTATAACTGTCGATCTACATTCGACAAGTTCTTCGCCGTTGTCATTGCCAGCCTATCCCAGTGGTGATGAACTTTCTCCTAGTGAAGACCTTCCCTTACCACCTCCTCCAGCTCCTGCTACACCACCCCCAACTTCAAGTCAACCGCCTGCAAGACAAGGATCAGATGCTAGTTTTAAATCGACGTCGAGTACTGAGTCGGATTCTATGCCTTTTGCCAACGAAAATGCAGGCACAATTAAACAACGAGCAACAAGACCGCATCCTGCTCTACCAGGCGTAGCCACTAGTGCTACAACCTCAACCACGAGTTCACCGGGTCCTCATGCTGCTTCCACTTCCAGTCCAGGTACTTCTTTTACCAAAGATTATGATTTATAATAATATTATTACTTTATCTAATATTTATTGGTGTTTGTAAAGACATTATAGATTCAATATATTTATAATTAAAAAAATATTCTTTATAAACTGCGAATATTAATTTAATAATATTACGGGTTTTCCCGTAAATATTAATAAATTCACTAGGGCATTTATAATTAATATCTTTCTTTCATTAATATAAGTAATTTAATCTTATTAGTTAATATTTATTGAATATTTTATATGAATGAAAAAAAAATCATTTATAATCTGTTGTCAATTTTCAAGGCCAGAAAGCCTAGTGCTTGTATAACATAAATTTTATATTAATATATTTAAAAAATTGAAATTTATAAAAGTTTCTACAATTATAATTTTCATTTGTATTATTACGTTATTATTATTATTATGTTGCTAATTTCATTTCTAAGTTTTTTTTATTAACTCTGAACAGTTTGATCAATATTCAAGATAATTCTTTTTAAAAATCAAATAATTAATATTTATAAAAATAATAATTGTAATCATATGAATAATTTAACTATGTTTTTCTAAGGAACCTTGAATCATCGAATCATCGTTATATTTTGATTATATTTATTGACACCTGTTTAATTATTACTTTAAGAAAAAACAATTAAATTGATTTTTTTCCATTCAATAACTAACTCAAAATCTCGCTATTAGGTGAATTTCATAAAAATCTTTATTTAGTTTAACAATTTTTAAGATGAGACATATATATATATATATATATACATATATATATATATATATACATTCTTTTTTAGAATAATAAGATTAAATAGATAGATTAGAAAAAGAGATAGATACTTTTAGATAGATATTATAATAATATAAATTTTTATTCATTGAATCTATCATATCATAACAAGTTTAATAATTATTAATTAGAATAAATATGAAAATAAATATTTAAAATAATTATTATATGGTATATATTAAATTATTACTTAAATTTTAATTTACAGATTTTTCCCCTCCAAAACGGGCAGGACCCAGTGACTTGGCCGCTAGTCAGAAAATTCTCAGGGATAGGTAATGCAAATTAATTTTGTTACTATTTAGTAAAATTTCATTTTAAAAATGAACAATGAATATTTTTATTTTATAAATTTCATCTACAAAAACTAGTTAAATTCAATCAAATTTTTTTTACAAAATTTTTTTATTTTATTTAAGCAAAGATAATAAACTATATATTATTATTTAAATTTCATTTAATCATTACTATCAATAAATATTGTTTTTTTTTAATTTCTATAAATAAATAAATTGTTTTTCTTCTATTTATTCGCTTTTATTCTAATATTTGATTTATTTTTAGGCCTCCCGCACAGGAACCTGCTGATGTCTTGAATGATATTGGTAATATGCTTGCCAATTTAACTGACGAATTAGATGCCATGTTAGAAGAAGAAAAACGACAAGGATTGTCACATTGACGAGTTGTTCTGTCGTTCTCTTACCAGAAAGATATCTCTTTAATAGAATTGTATGTGATAGTTTTTTTCACCTTTTTTTATATAAAATTTATATTATATATTAATTATCTAATATTATAAATATTTATTTTCCTTATCTGATCAATTTTAAATATTCAAATAATCTTCTTCCAATGGGTGATTTTTTTACTATTGGTTTTATTTCCTCTCAATACCCAATATATGCTTGACGATATGGATTTGAACTTTGATAACTGACCAAGTACTAAATACTTATGAGTAAAAATAAGTTTTAACAATTTAAGCATGTAAGAAGCAAGCATGTATATAGGAAGAATTGAAATTGAAATAATCTCCTCAAAGAGGGAAGATTATTCTAAAACTTTAATAAAAATTTGGAAATTTTATATTTTTTTTTTTTAATTATAAAAAATGTAATTTATTCTATTATATTTGAAAACAAAATAATCAACTTTTATTGCTACTTCATTAAATGCTCTTGAATAACTTTATCATTCAAATATAATATTTATTTGACAGAATGTCCATATTATTCAATGTATTAATTTATATAAAGTAAATATTATTTTTATTCACATTTTACTAATAATTTATTTTAACAAAGTAATTTTTTATTTAAATAATTTTTACTAATATCAGTGGATGGTGGTTCAATAAGTCCTTCGAAAAAGACTCCTCATTTTTCTCACCTTCTATCTTTCTATGTTTTTTAAACCATCTAAAAAGAAGGCTTTAGGAAGGGCCTCAAAATAGTCATCTGCTTACTACTTCTTCGTTCAACATAAATCATTTCTGGAGTGTATTAGTGAATTAGTGTATCTATGAGACCACGCAGAAACTTCCTCATAGTTAAGATTATTATTTATGAATATATTTTTTGCTAAATAAGAATTTTAAAAAATAATATCTTATTTGAAATTAGGCTTCTGTATATTTTTAAATATTTATTTTCATTATATTATTATTTTTTATAAATATATTTATATATTTATTTTGGATTTCTTTTACAGAAAGTGGAAATTTTTGTATATAGTGCATTCCGACGTCTTCGATGGCCAAAAATAATTTGGATCTGGTCGGAATCGATTAAAGACATGAGTTTATATACTTTCACGTGAACTAGAGACATAATCTATAATGCCAAGCAAAGTGCCATCATGTGTTTGAATAATATTTGTACAGTAATTAGTTATATATATATATATAATAAACAGAAATTAAATTAAATATTTCACATATTTATAATCCATAAGCTTTTGAATCACATATAAGGACATTAGAATGTTCTTAACAATACTTCCTTACAAAGATTTGTATATAGTTCCTCACAGATTTATTATACATATGTTAAAAAAAAGAATAAATTAAAAATATATTGGTTTATTTCAATTTTGTAAGAATACCTTATTTCCAGAAAATATATCATTTTAATCCTTTTCCTTTATCTAAATAAATATTTTCATTCTATTTAAGAACATATTACAACTCAAAATTTTTAATTAAATAAGTTGAAATATTATCTGTATATTCAGGGATCATAAATCTTTATTAAATATAAATTAAATATACAATATACACTTTTTTAGGATATGAATTCTAATAATTCTAAATAAATTAATATAATAAAATTCAATTTATCTAGATTTTAATGTGATATGTATGATAATTTAAATATTTTTTATCTAAACATAAAGAAAATAAATAATAATTCTTATAATATAGTTTCTATTTGAACAAATAAATATACCTAATCTAAATTAGATTTGTATTAGTAAATAAGAGCTTATTATTAACTATTCCACTAAATTTTAATTAATTCTTATTAAATTTAATTAAATTAAAATTAGGGACTTGGAATGTACGTAGCTTATAAAAGGCAGGTAGGTGCATTCCAAAAATTATTAAGGGAAATTAAAAAATATGATATCGAGATAATTGCATTACAGAAGGTGGGGGGGGGGGGAGAAGGGAGGATTGCTGCCGGACAGTATATTTGCATCGGCAGATCTGAAAGGCATCATCTAAGGACAGTCTTTATTATTAGAAAATTAGTTTCTATCCCAATTGAATGCTAGAAAAATAGAAACGAAAGCCATCAAAATCAAAAATAAAATAATAGAGATAGAAGAATAACATAAATTTAAATATAGAAATTAAAAAAATCAAAAAGGGTTATCAGCCACGGTTAGACTTAATTAGAGATGATAATAATAATTTAAAAACAGATGATAATAATAATTTAAAAATAGATTGAGGAACTATTTTGAAGAATTATGTTACATAAGGTAGAAATGATAATGGGAAAATTTAGTACCGGGAATAGATGGGATACCTGCAGAATTAATTAAATATAGTGGGAAACCTTTAGTAAAGTATAGGCACAAGTTAGTTCTTTAAATTTTACATAAGGAAAAGGTCCCATTAGAATGGCAGGAGGCATCATCCACATTTCAAAAAAGGAAAACGAATTGCAACTACAGGGGCATTTCTTTGTTGACGACATCGTATAAGATTCTCTCAAATATTATCATATTATAATTACGATCATATGCAGAGGAAATATTAGGAAATTATCAATTCGGATTCATTCCAAGTCGATCGACATTAGATCAGATATTTTCATTAAGGCAGATATTAAAAAAAAACGCGAATTTAATATTTACAATTTTTATTATAAATCTATAAAAATTTTATTATTTATTTTTTTTATAATCATTGATATAAATATTTCTTTATATTTTTATTAAATAAATATTTTAAGATTTTATTTTAATTATTATTTGAGTACATTATATTTATAATGTAAAACTAACACTAGTATATTTGAATAAAATAGTGAAAATGAACGTATCTATGCACGTACAAAGACAGGTGAGCGGTGACCTGTTTTTGAACAAGAAGCGGAAAATACCACACAGAAAGAAATTTCTAGAAGCAAGCGCTATGTATTAGTCAGATAGATATTCTGTGGTATTAGTACTAACAAAAGCAAATAAACCAAGATCAATCTACCTGGATTTTTAATTATAAATCTATATTATTATATCTCATTTTCGAGAATAAACATTCATTCTGTTAAAACCTGTTTTTGGAAAACATTTAATAATTGTAATAAAATAAATAATGGAGTTTTTTATTCTATTTACAAATTTCAAAACCTTTAAATTCAAATTTTATTTTATATTTCCTAACATTATGTATAAGCTAATACAAATAATATTTAAACTACGCTCTTAATATATTTAAATCAAAATTTAAAAAAATCAGGTTTCCCAACCTTAAACAAAGAACTATTCAATAACAATTACAGTCATATATATATGTCACAGAGCATCCTTAACCTTAACATATATAAATATATACCCCATCCTTTTTATTATTTATCTATATAATTAATTTTAAATTAGTTTTAATATATTTTTATTTTTATCACAAATTTGATTAAAAGATTTATATATATTGGAGTAAAAAAGATTGACTTCGTCTTTGAAAATTAATTTTCCCGCTTTCCATTTTCTTTAATATAGATTTTGACATATAGCACGCATGTATAAAATTAAATAAATGATTCGTTTAAAATACTAGAGTAAATTTCAATTTCCACATATTTAACAAAAATATTTTATATCAATACTGTTAATTGTTTAATTTTATTAATTCTGTAAAAAAAATGGCAAAGAATAGTATTCCCTGTGAATCGTATGTATTTTTAAATCTAATTCTAATTTATAGAAAATAATATAGCATTCAAAAAAGTTTTAACATAGATTAATTTTAAGGAAATAATTAATGGCCAATTATCTTTCAAATTAAAGAATCTAAAATTACATAAATATTCACTTAACAATAAATTAATTTATATATATGAATAAATTTCTATAACAATTATTGGATATAAATTTATTTAATAATTTCATTATTAAGAAATCTATGTTCATTATGCCATATTGTTGATTATTACTACATAATAATTTTTTCATATCATATTTTTATTTCAGATGTGGCTCTAATCCGTATAAATACGTTTGTCCCAAATGCGAGATGTTATATTGCTCCAAAACTTGTTTTAATTCCATTGGTCATATTAAATGCAGTGAAGAATTTTACCATAAAAATGTTTTAGAAGAGCTTGAATCGTCAAATCATGAATTTAAAGATCCGAAAGAAATTTTGGATATGCTTCGAAGAACTGAGGATTTAACTCCAGAACTTGGTATTAGATTATATAAAATTGGTTGTCCAATGTGAACACTTCTTTGAATATTTAATATTCTAAACTTGTAGTGACAAAGTAGTATTTTAATATTAATACTATATTGTATGATCATTTTTCTCTTGTGCTAATTTTAAAGGATTTATGATTCTCCTTCTCCAACAATTTTTATCTTTTTAAGCCAGAAGTCCAAGTTTGCTCTTATTCCAACACCAAAATAGTCAAAATCACTTATTTGTATCCGTCGAACCTTTTTGGTGAAACCTTTGTTTAGATTGTAAAATTACACCCAATTTTATTTTAAACAATTTTTAATAACATGGTTAGCCAATATACATTTTTACTGAAATATTTTGCTCCTAACATAAATAAAAAAAAAATTTTAATTTCAATTTCGTCAGTGTGTCAGTTTATGGGGCAGCATGGCTGAGTGGGTAGAGTACTAGATTTCTACACAGGAAGCCTGAGTTCAAATCCCAGCATAGAACTCAAGATTATATATTTATTTAATTAATAAATAAATAATTATTTAATTAATAAATATAAAAATTTAATTCAATTTAACATCGGCTGCCCCACCGAAGAAGGCAAGGGGAAACCACTTCGGTCAAATTTTCCCATGAACACCCTATGACTCCTGTGGAGTTATTAGGGCCACGACACTTCCGCTAGGAAGTTATCGACAACGAAGAAGAAGTCAGTTTATACCCACACTTGTGTGAGTGGCTTGTTTTTTTTTTATTAACAATAGATGACTTACCGAATTTTCTTATTATTTTATTTATTTGGTATTCAATACAGCAATTATTTCTTCGATTTATATAGATTGCATTACATAATTCGATAAAGTTCTAAATGTTGATGTTTAAATTAGTTTATCTTTTAATTCAATGAAAAACTGAGTTTTGTTTCTATTTTCAATTTCAATTTTTTATATTTATGTTATATGTATATTCATATGTACTTATGAACAGAACTCTGATTTTTCACTCCACAAGATCTTTTTTTTCATAAAAATCATTTTTGTTTTGTAAAATATACACGATTTTTTAAACTTGTGAAACATATTCCCAAATTAACAAGGAATTTTCTATGAAAAGTTATATATTGAAAAAATTTAAAATTTAATATAATACTATTCTTTTAAGAGGCTGCTTAGCCATGCGTGTATAGTGACAATTTTCTATACATGAAGTCGGCGTTTGATTCCAACTAAGCACAATTTTTCTTCAAATTAATATCAGCTGCCTCCCGCTCCAGGAACTGACAAGCTTGGTTCTATATAACCCTGCTCCAGCAGGATTTATTTAATGAATATTTAAATAATAAATTTAATTTTCACTATATTGGTTTGTTTAAATAGATTCTGATGATGAAGAAGAGAGCAGTGATCTTGCATACAGACTTGCTGGAATGGATCTGGATGATGCTGAAAAAGTTTGGAGTGTACTTAATGATAATGAACGAAAAGAATTCGAAGCTTTAGTTCGAAATGGCGATGTTAGTTCTTTTCTGCCCATTTGGAAACCTTGGTGGTGTTATTCGTACGTATATTATTATTGTATTATTCATTTAATAATTTTAATTTTGAATACTTAAATATAATTTTAGGGATGAAAACAAAGTTCAAATTGAAGATAGTAAAAAATTTAAAGAAATTGTTAAGCATTGCCCTAAAGTAAATTTAGGCAACGCCGAAAATGAACTTATGAGAAAATATTTGGTAATATTAAAAACTTTCATTTTTTGTAATAAATTATTATTAATTATCTGTAAACATAAAGATTTTATTAAAGCAACAATTTTCGTGTTTTCTTTTTTTTTCAGAAGGACAATCCATCACTTCAGTATCCAAATGTTGTGGTTAATATATTAGCAAGTTATGCACTAGTTGCAAGATATTTCAACGGTGATCATCAATCTCATCCAAAGCAAGCTGCTTATTTTATAAGCTATTTTTCACTTTATTTAAAAGACCCAAGTAAAATTATCCACTCATATGCAGAGTCTACAGAACAATTTACCATTTATGCATATTCAAGATATGCGGTATGTATTATTCATTAAATTATTTAACACTGTTTTAATAAAATTGATTTTTTTAAATATCTATCTAGAAACAATAGACTACATAAAATAAATATAACGTTGCATTTGAATGAAATATAAAATAATCAAGTTATTTATTTAAATAAATTTAAAAAAAAATTAAGATTTTAAAACTAAGGTCGTCGATTCTTTAAAATTTTACATAATACAATAAAAAATTAATTTGACATTTTAACATTTATTTTATTCATTAACATTTAATAATTAAAAATAAATACTTAATACATAATATTGCGAGTATTAATTAAAATAATATAATTATTATAATAACTTAAACGTCAATATAATAAATACAAGTTAAAAAAAATAGAAAATTTATATAACAAAATATAAACTTTTAATAAAAATAACATTTTTTTTACTTAACAATTAATTTTAAAATTTATGAAAAACATCCATTTTCACAAAGCAGAATTTGACTGGAAGTATCCATTAAGTTGGCTAAGAGATAATTTCTAGTTTATTATTATTATTATTATTATTATAGTTATTTTGATTTTTCTAGAGAAGAAGATTGATATAAAATGAACTATAAGTATTTATGATATCTTCTAAAATTATTATTTCATTGTTTCCAGTGCATCGCTTCTCTTGCCCAACCTTGCATTGCCATAGCATTTGCATTTGCACAATCATTTTTCGTTAAATTCAGATTCGGCTTTTTCATAGCCATGAGATGACTATGATCTTTCATCATTTTATTAGTATGATGATCTTTTGAGTAACCATCTGCATTTAACATTTCTTCAAAACTTGGATCAAAATGAGTATATTCTTTAAATGTATTCCATTCATTCTCAGAAAGTTGAACTTCCTCTTTTACATCACAAAGTTTCATTTTCAAATCTTCCGGTTCATGTTTTTCTTTATAAATTCCGGCCTTTCGAAAACATCCCGAAATTAATTCGGGTGAAATTTCTTCCCATGAATTGACTAATTCGCGAATACAATCAACGAGAGATACATCTTCACCTTCTCTTTCCATCTTCATCATTTGTTTCAAAATTCTTCTCTTTTCATAATTTTCTTTAATTTTTGCAATAATTCCAAGATTCATTGGCATTAATTGATCTGATAAATAAGAAGGTAGAAACACAATCTTCATAGCAACTAGATCTTTGATGACAACTTTAGACCTCTCAGAGCTATTAGCGACAATTAATAATATTTGTCTTTTGGCGACCAAAAATTTTCGATCAATGAAAAAAACCCAATTTTCAAAGATAGAATTAGAGATCATCAAATGTTTATTACTATCATAAAAGACAAGTGACTGGACTTCTTTGAGGCCTTTCGGTTCTTTAGATTCGCCAATAACCAAAAGTTTCAATTTCTCAGTACCTGTACTATTTGCACACATCATGATACTTGCATAATCTTTATTCTTTTCTTTTTCATTTTGTTCATCCGTGTGTGGTTTAAACTGAAGGGATGTTTCTTCTACATTAAATATATCATTGGGATGATAATCTTTTAAGATTTGCGGGAGCATTTCTTTTTTCCATTTTTCACATTCAAACTCCTTTCCAGCTTGTGGAGGAATATCTTCACATTTAATAGAAATTCCATGTTGAATTTTAAATCGATCGATCCAAGCATTATCAGCTCTAAAATCATATCGTCCTATTTCTTTTGCAAAGTGTTCAGCCATATCTCGTAAAACAATATCAGTAATTGCAATATTTTTATCTTTGGCATATTTCAGCCATTCCGTGAGACACCCTTCAATGTCCCCATAATTGACATTTGGTCGATTTTTATGCATATATTCATGTTCTTCGGTTCCATTAAGAATCGATTCCTTATTTTTCACAATATATGTCAATGTACTCGTCGTTATACCAAATTCATTTGCAATATCTTTTTTTCTCCTTGGATCATTTTCAACTAATTCGATTACCCTGCGCTTTTCAGCAAGTGATAGGGGTTTATATTTCCTTTTTGAAGCCATTTTCGACCAGAAAACTTTTTCAATAATTATTTTTTTTATTATTTAATATATTTACTCAGTTAATATCATACCAATAACAATTTCAGTAAACAGGTGAATAAACAACCCCGGCCATTAATAAATAAATTACACCCATCTATTTGCCTCTTGTAGAACTAGGTAACCTTTAGCGGTTGTTTTAAACACCCTTTAAATATATAATATATATTTTTTAATTTAATTTTCATTTCAATTAAAAGAAGATAATAAAAATAATTTAAAAATTAATTAATTCAGTCTCTCATTTCAAAAATGATAAATTATTTTTTATTTTTTCTTGATATCTTTTTTTTTAATGTTTTTTATTTTTTTTATTTTAGGAAGAATTTGGTGCAGATAGTTCATGTTTTATGACACTCCGTGATGATCTTTTATCGATTATTGCCGGACCTGATCATTTTCATCGAACTTATTATATTTTAGAAGTGTTACAAGATATATGGTACATTTTTCAAAAAGCCATTCTAGGTAAATCTATTTTATTATTATTTACTTCATAATAAGTATTTTAAATTAATATAATAAATAATAAAGTTGTTGGGATTATAATTTTAATTATTTTCAGCCGATACTTATATATTTCTGTGTTTATTTTTAATTACTAATTCTAATTACTATTTAGAAAAAATATAAAATATTTAATAAAATAATTTTTATGTTTAGATGTACATGAAATTCCGAAGAAAGGAAGTTTTTTTTACAAACGATTTATTGATGCTAAATTTGTACGGAAACTTAGCGAATCTCAAATGAAAGAAGTAGTGGAACTTATAAAAATGTTTATTGAATATTCGAAAAAGAATTATCATCTAATATTACATAATACCAGACACCTTAAAGAAAACTATGAACTTTATAAGGGTTAATTATATAATCATAATTTAATATTAATAAGTAGTATATAATTTTTTATACTCCTTACAATTATATATCATATATAAATGTAATAAATTTCTAATTTAACAGATTCACCCATTAATTGTCTTTAATTTTTTTATTGACCTTTACTTTGAATTTTGTCATTTGACGATTAAATATTCTTTTTTAAATTGTAGTAATAGTTTATTTCTAATCATATAGAAGATTTTCTATATGATGTTTATTTTTTATTTAAGTTTTTTTTTGTATATATAAATAAATAAACTTATGCTATATTTTTTAAACTATTTCACAAATGGAAAAAGTAGAAAACTAACTATCGCTTTATGTTTGCCATATTATTAAAAAATGTATAACTTCTCTAATTATATATATACAATTATATACAATTACATATATATATATATTATTAGAATTCCATTTTTTTTTAATAATTTATTTCTTTTAGAAACCTGAAAACATATACGTTCCAAATATCAAAAACGAACCGTATCAATAAAATTAAATTTTATATTTGGAATTTGAATATATTGTTTTAAAAACGTAATACAATGCTAATTAATGCTAAAGTGATAAAGTAAAGAATTAAGGAAATATAATCATTTCTATATCTTTATGTATTGAATTTATTTTATAGAATAATATAATTTTTCTCTTAATATACATTAAATTGATGAAACCATATAGAAAATATCGATGGTGAATGATTTAAATATATTTTAATCAAGAGAGTGGACAAGTGTTAATTCAAAAACACCAATTGTATATAAGAAGAGGATTGTCAATTCGACTTACTTTTCTTTGAAGCCTTTTTTCTACAAGACAAACATTTTATTTATTTTAACTAATCGATGTCTTTTCAAAATTGATTATTTTTATTTTTTTTTATTTTATTAGATAATTAATTTTTATAAAATATGAAATTACAGGCAGTCAAATTTAATAATATTTGTTTAGCAAATTTTTATTTAGAATAAGCAAAAATTCCTAAATTTTTATTGAACATTTTGAAATTCATATTTAAACATTTGTAGGTAAAATGGCACTGTTTCCATCCATAAACTGTTGATAACCATATTTGGTTACTCCATTGAGATCCAATAATTTTTTACGATTTTCACGTTTGAGTAAAATATAATATCGAAGAACAATCATTATCAAACAAAAATCTGAAATAAAGATCAATTCAATTCAAAATTTTATGAGAATACAAATTTATTTAAAGAAAAACATAAACTTACATAAAAGAAAAGGAGCAACAAAAAATAGAATTTCTTCTACCGATTCATGTCCATAAAGTTCAGAAAACATTATACCAACCCAAAGAACAATAAGTATTGACATCACATAAAGCCACGGTTGAATATATTGATGTTTTCTCTAAAAATATTTTTGTTATTACAGGTAAAAAATTATTTAATATTGATTAATATAATTTATTTATATTATTGCATAAAATGTATTTATTAGAGAAGAAATCTCACCATTGCTGCACCACATACTAATAAAATACTAGTGATAAGATGAAAAATAGCTAGGATAACATTGGCAAAGAAAACATCTGTCCAAACTAAAATAAAACAAAATTATATATTAAATTATATTTAAAATTCTCATATAAATATTTTAGCTTCTACTAATATAATATTTTAGCATTAAGAAATATTTTTAATTAATCATTTTTATTATTTTAATATTTATAAAAATTTTATTTAATTTCACTCTATTTTATTTACTATATTTACTAGTTATAGGAATAAAATATATTCACATTTTTTTAATGTTTTTATTTGATAAACTACAACTGGGAAGTAGCAATTCATAAAAACATTAATTTAATGGTAGAAAGACCTTCCAAAAAATTTTATTTTAAAAATTGAAAGAAGCATACTTATAATTCTTTTTTCTTTAATTTTTATTACAATTGATTAAAAAAACTTGCCTATAAAGTGAAGAAGATCAAATCGATCTCTTTAATCAAGATAATTTATTTATACTTTTATAATCTTAGCAAGATTAATAGATTTTGAGTCCTTGAATAAAGAATTTGAATCCTTGCATAAAGACCTTGTCCCATCTGTCAGGGAAGTCGTACTCAAAACATATGAAAAATATATTTCTAAACTGGAAATCATACAAACCCACTGGCTATCAACCTACTTGACAATAGTCTAACTAAAAGAAGATGAAAAAAATTTCATTTATTAGACACAGAAGATCTTTCGAAGCATATCGATTGGACAAATAAATTCTATTAGAGAGATCATCATTGGAAGATAACTCTAAATCAGTTTGTATGAACGATGTATGAATGTAAAATGTAAGTGTGAATAAGTCTTATATGTTAATCAAATTTCTTTTTTTTTCTTTTATATGAACTGATTGTAAATATATTTAAAAGAAAAAAAAGATTTTGAAAAGGAGACTGAAAAGAAAAGTAAGCGTCGCTTACTGCACTGAATAACTAACAAGTTGTTAGTTAAAGCTTGAAAAAAATGAATTTATACAAATTTAAATTAGAGAAATTAGATTAAAATAATTTTAAAGATCATTAATCATCGAGTAAGTCTCTATAACGAAATATTACTAAATCAGTAAATTTATTTAAAATAAATTTATTTAAATGGTCTAAAATTTTAATAATAATAAAAAAAATTAAAATATAAAAAATTTTATAAAACAATATTTTTCTCATGTACTAAAAAGAATAGTATAATAAGTGTGATACATACATATATTTATAAATTATAGCTTTATAAAGGAATTTAATAGCATAGAAAAACAGAAAGCAAATGAAATTACAACATACTTAATTCCCCTCTTGTAAATTTTAAAGCAAATTAATTTTTATATTATTAATATACTAACAATTGCTCAAATCTCTTGCATGAAGAATCCGAATTTCATTCATATGATGATAATGAAAATCTTTATGATGGATGTGCTGTTTATGATCGTTATGTTCCCATTTCAGTCCTGTTTCTCCTCCTGGATGAAAGGTTGCCAGGAGATAAAGAGCCTGGCCCAATAATAATGCCTCAATTGCTGCAAGTACCTAAAATATATAATTCAAACAAATTTATTAGTTAATAAATTATAATTGATTTAAATAATATATTGAAAATTCCATTTAGTTATTGTTAAATAAAAATATCATAATTATTATTAAATAATAAACTCGATGGACACAATTATTATGGATTGGGTTGAATTAAAACTGAAAAAAATGTTAACGACAGGATATTTGATTCTAGACACAACCCTATTTATGTAGAGATATTGGAAAATACAGAAAATTCATATATAAAATAAGTGAATAATATTACGAAGATTAAAATAATTAGCTTAGAATGGCAAGTGACAAGCGAATTATAATATATACAAATGGGATGAAATATATAAATACAGCGGAACTATGAACTATATGCTATAGTTATGAGGAGGAGTCATTAACACACTTAGAGAAAGATATATAGGAATTTATTTGAAAGGGAATATTTGAAATAAAGCTAAACTAATAGAAATTTTAAAAGTTACAAACGATGAAAAAATTTATATTTTTGCATAATAGGTATTCTAAGAATTGTTCATTCATAATGGGAGGAAGGAAAAAGAGAAATTATATAAATTCAAATTAATAACTGTTATAAATGGTGTAATCTATGTGAGTATTTATGCCATTGGGGAAGGTCACAGTTTGCATTTGTAATGGCTGAAATAAGGGTGTGTTGATTGATATTTAGCTTTCTTGTTCTTTTATTATGTGTCAAACAAGCTTAATGTAAAATATAATTATTAATAATACTGTTATTGTTAATGGATTAATACGAATATGATTGGAATGAAAATCATTTTAATTATGTAATCTATCCTAAATAGGGGAAAGAAATCTAATACAAAAATTATATCAAGAATTCTTGAAATATATAAATAAAATAAAATTATTAAATATTTTGGCCCTAGAGATTTTCTATAAACCCTATACACTAATTGGAATGTATATTTTTATATTTATTTTTATTAGAAATTTAATAAAAATAAAAATAAAAAATTACTATAATAATACCATAATTTACAAGATTAAAATTTCTAAAATATATTTTATAAAGGTCATAAAATTCATTTTTAGATAGCCATAATTGAAGAAGAGATACAATTTTATAGCTATAATTTAATTATATTATTAATTTATGATATCCTTCACTTTTACATTATTTTATTATAATTATAATAATTAATGGAAAATAGACCATTAAAATATTTTTTTTTTTTTAAATTATTTCTTTTCTTATTTTAGTTTAGTTATATAAAAATTAATGAAAAACTTATTTTTTTAATTTTCTATAAAAAATAATCGATAATAATATTCTCAAGGCTTTATTTTAGTTAAGATATTTTTATTATTATTATTTATTTATTTTAATATTAAAATTAATATAGTTTTCCATATTAATTTATACATTGTCCAAATTATGAACTAAAATAGAAGCTAACGAAAAACATCGGAATAATAATATTAATAAAATAAGGAATAGAAAATATAAAAGAAAGAAATAAGGAATAAGACTAACAAGTAAAACTAATCGATTTCAAAAAATTCATATAAGTGTTTGTTTTTTTGTTTTTTTTTTTTTGTTAATATAAATTTGTTTTAAATAAATAATCTAAACTATTCAATTGATTTTATTGATTATCATAAAATAGTTATTAAATAAAAAATTTTATTAAAAAACAATATACTAATAAACAAAAATATACTTTACCAAATCTACAATTCCAATTAGAATCACTGTTTGTCTCAGTGTCAGTGCCCGACAAAAATTTTTTGCAGTCGGCATACGTGGGGCACGGACCATAATAGGCCCCAAGCAACACATCATGATTCTCACTCTATTTCTGAAAAAAAAAACAAATATAAAAATTAGATCTATAATTTCAACAAATAATACATTAACTTAGTTATGTATTCCATAAATATTAATTTAATTTCTAGTTAAATAAATTCTCTATTAAGATTCTATTTTAGAGTACTAAAAAGTAATTAATGGTATATTATTTATACTTTATTCTTACTATTCTATATCCTCATTGAAATAAACGTTCTTGGATTTTGTTCTGTGTGTCTCTTTTCAATTGTGAAACTGTCACAATAATGCGCTTGCGTTTCTGGATCTATTTGTCTTTCTTAAAAATCAATACCGATACCCGGCAACTATAAATACCATTACTTTTTAAATTAATCTTATTAAAAATATAATAATAACATAATTTTTCAATAATATTTTCAATGTTCAATGATAAAATGGCATTATTTTAATATTTTATTTTGAGATAGATAGTCTAAGTCAGAGGTTCTTAATCTTATGTACTCTGCGGACCCCCACTTGAAAAAATTTTTTTTGAAGGACCCCATTCCAACTTTAGGTACTTTACGTCATTTTATTAGTTAATTTCTGGCTTACGATCTCATAAGAACAAGGTTATATGATGAATATTTCTAACAGTGATTGGTGAATAACGATTTTTTTGCATATTGTAGAACAAATTTTATTAGAAATTATAATATTGAAGAAAGAAAATTCTGCTAAATATGAAGATGGAAACGGTAGGAATAGTTTTCTTGCACATTTCGTTGAATTTGGGTATTTGATCTCTGTTTCCTCACAAAGCCATGCCATCGCTTCTTTTATATTAAATAAAGTTTTAACCGACTCATCATTTTCTCGTGCACCTGTACGATGGCTTTGCGGACCCCCAGTAAAGGCTTGGCGGACCCCCAGGGGTCCGCGGACCACAGTTTAAGAACCTCTGGTCTAAGTTATTTCTTTGTATTTCGGTTGCCTAATTGTTGGGGGCTCTATGAAATTATTCCATAATACCTTTATACAACTCATATTTGAATTAATCATCTGATAATTTAATATTGAAATATTAATATTTTTTTATTCTTCGTACTGAGCTCCATTTCTCCATTTTTTATATAATAAAAATATGTATTTTCACATAATAACTAATAATTGTTAATGAGAACTACTCAAAATAATAATTTGTTAAAAAAATTTGTTTTATTAATATCTATTTAACTTTAAACTTTCAATTTTACTTAATAAAATGTATTTTAATGTTTTCACATAAAATATTATTTTAATGAAATTTTAATTACATTAATTAATATATAGCTACGATGGCCAAACCATGGCTCTTTTCGAGTTTATTGTGGCTCAATTAACAAATTTAAAGTCATGACACAAAAAAAGGTAACATTTTCAATTTTTCAATATGACTCTAAGTATCTCCACACTTGGTCACACTTGGCCACCCCTGGTATATGAGCCACTCCGAAACCAAACTGATTAACTCCAATTTTTAAAATTTTGCTAGTAATGTAATGTAATGTAATCTGCAACATATGAAGTGAATATAGAATTTGATAATCTTAAAATTGCAATGCAATATACATTTTTCTGTAATCAATAACCCTGAATTTAATTCACACTGTGAACTTTGGGATTCATTTTCTCACTTTGTGGAGTTAATCGCTTTGGCTTCTGATGACTCATATAGTATTGCTGTACAGAAAATTTGCAAAAAAAGTCAACTTAGTTAGGACATAAAAAAATTATTTAAATGTTACTATTATAAGTTAAAAAAATGAGAATTTCTATTTAAAATGATTTACTTAAATAGATATTCCTGTGTGTGCTTCATTAATTTATATATATGTCAATATATATTAAATCCATGTTTTTCCTATCCTGTTAAAAATTACTTATATTGTTTTCTGCATATTGAAATTTCATTTTGGTTATGATATTGAGATCATTGAAAATATATGGATTTGAGAGAGTTGTCAACCCGTAGTAAGGTCAAGAGCCCTTGGCATACTTGATGCTAAAATAGAATTTCAATTCCCATCAATAAAATCAAACATGAATGCCAATTATCTTTTTGAAAAGAATAAAAAAAATAAATTTTCTAAATAAGATTTTATAAAGCAAATGAGAAAACGATCTGCCAAAAACTAAAACAAATAAATCTATTAAAGATTGGTCCTTCAGATTGAATGAAGAAAGACGATGATTATTTATATTATAATGATTATACCCCTTCCAATATCCGTTAAATTGAAAAAAAAACATTTTTATCTTTGTAAAGTTATTTTATAATATAAAAGCCTTAAAAAATGACTATATATTTCAACTACAAAAATTCTACAGGTTAGATTATAATTTATTTTTTAAATTCAATCCAATAGATGAACCCTGTTAAAATGAGCTTTCAATTCATGGAAAGATAAATAAATAATAAAAAATGATTTTATCTAAAAATATATTTAATCATATAGAATAAAATTGACTATAATTGAATCATTATTTACTAATTAAAAAAAAATATTTTTTTCTTTATTTTCATTCATAGATTCACCAAAAGAAACCTATCTAACCTATTGTAGAAAAATATTTTAGCTAAAAACATTGTTAAAAATTAAATAGTATTCTAGGAATTAAAGAAATTTCTATTTAGTTTTTATTAAAAAATGATTTTTTCAAATTTGTTTTTTTTTTTGTTTACATTCAATTGTATATATATATATATATATATATCTTTTATAATTATAATGCATTATAAGCAATTTTTTTTGGAATTATTATTAAATAGTTAAGAATTTCATTTAAAAATATAAAAATAATAATAATATCAAATAAATAACAATAATAAAAATAAAATAAATTATTTAAATTTTAAAGTTGATTTTTTTGACCTAATTTTTATTCACAAAATAATTAAAATTCAATAAAATAATATATATTTTAATACATAATATCTTTTGTATACCCCATAGATGAATATTTAGAGCAGGGATGTCCAACCTTTTAATTTAATGGGCCACATCGCAAACTTAAATATTTAACTTGGCCGCAAAATTACCAGAATATGTTAAGCCTAGCTAGTGAATGTCTCAAAACTTATGGAGATTTTTGGGAATAGAGGTGGTTTTTTGTTTTTGATTGTTGCACACAGCCATTTTTTTATAGCCTCGAAGTTATAGGTCGCTTGCCGGACTGTGAATTCTTTAAAATTTAACTCCAAAATGAGTCGATAGTGGGCCGCATCAAAACTTTGAGTGGGCCGCAATGCGGCCCGCGGGCCGCGTGTTGGACATCCCTGATTTAGAGGAATATGTAAGGATATATATATATATATATATATTATATATATATTTAATATTTTAAAATATTATTTTCCTAACTATATATAAGTATAAGGTGTTTAATAAAATATTCTAAAACAAAACATTCTATAATAATAATATATATATATATATATGAATTAGTTATATAAATATCTCAACTATATTAACATTCATGCTGATAAGAATATTAAATAATTAATTTAATTTTTCTAATATTAATATATTAATCATTAGTATATATATATATATATATATATATGTATATTCATAATATAGATAGGGAATGACGGAGAATGACCGAGTTGGTATTAGTAGGAATAACATAACCTCAAATATATAGACATAAATTATAACTTCTGGCTTATGAAGAAAGACTAATGAGAAGTTTACTTATAAGTATAAGGAACTGGGAAACCAACAGTTTTAGACCAAAGACTCGGCAAATGATATAAGGGAATTGTTAGAAACGGGAATAATCAGATAGATGTGTGTAATAGGGATGTTTGAAGGAATGTGGATACTTCAGACAAGAACTTTCTATAGTCCGGGAGGTAAGAGTTGGTGCATGAGCCTACCCCCACCCAAGCAGTTCCCGCGGTTGCCCCCACCATTTCTACAAAACTACACCGCGCAACTTTGTTGCACATAACATATTTTAGTTTGAGAGAGTAGAAGACTGTGGTGGAGGAGAAATCCCTCTAGGAGGGGGTACCCCCGCCTCTCCTGGCTGCCACTCCTCATGCACCAACTCTTAGCTCCCGGAGTATAGTTCAAATGCGCCTTAATATATTAATTGATTTGTTTTTATTGATTAATGTTTTAAATCTTATCTTAAAATAGATAAAAACTTATAATTAAATAATAAATTAATTAAATAATAATAATAATAAGTAAACAAGTATTATTCCTATCTACATGAATGTTAAATAGATAGTTTATATATATATCTATATATAAATAATTTCTTCATTTATTTTTTTTTATTATGCTCTAAGAAAACTAGAGTCAACTAGTTTTCTTATAAAAATAAGATACATAATTTAATTCAATTTTTTTAAAAAGAAATTGCAAGCTTGTTTTAATATATTTTAAAGATAATTTTGAGAAATTACAAAAAAAAAATATATTTTTCTCATTTATAATAAGAATAATTTATTATTATTATATTCGTTTGTTTTTTCTCTGTCAAATTACTATGATAATTATCAAAAAAAAAACATTTGTAGTTTAGAGTAATTGTTTGTTGATTCTATGAGAAAATGAATATTTATTCTTAATAAATTAACATTAATGCTTTATATCTTTAATTTGACAAGATATAGAGAAGAATTAGGGAATAATACTACTAATAGTGATGAATGTGTGTTTTTTGGCCCTATTTTTGAGCTTATTGTTTGTTATTATCAAAGGAAGCGACTTCGCTTGGAAATGGCAGTTTCACGGATCACTGTCCACTGGCAGGAGGTAAAAGCTCCAATAGACCGCATTGAACACAAGAAAAGACACTGGGAACACAATTCGCGAATATTTATCGATGACGTTCACGTCTTTAATTCGAGGCATGGAAGCGCGGATAGCGGAAGCGCCACGTCGTAACGCATGCAAAACCTGCAATTATTAAAAAAAACAACTTGTAAAATATATTTAATGAATCAAACAAATTTCTATTTAATTTTACAATCTCTTACCTTTGGTCTATTTGCATTAGCAGTGGCCGCCGAAGAAGACCTCGGACCACGAAATCTTAAAGATCCACCACCTCCTCGACGACCACTGCAAATTCTAAATGATGGCGGAAATCTGGCTGGATCGGCACTGCTGGATGTTGTAATTGATTGTGTGCCGGCACCTCCACTTCGTAAGGAGGGAATTGGACTCAGCTCAATTATTTCTTGAAGTGGTGGTGGAGGAGGTGGAGGGGTTGGCGAATCTCCACCTGATCCAGGACATAGACTTTTTCCTAAAAGATTCACTGTTTAATTAAAAATCTAGTTAACAAATTGCTTTTGTAAAAATAAAATTAGTTTTAATCAACTACTAGTCTATTCTAACTTAAAAATAACAAAAAAAAAAAATTTTATTAAATCCATTCATAAACATTTATATATACACACACACCTGTTCTTTTTGGTATTTGATCTCCTGTTGGTTTCACTTTGCTTTTTTTCTTAGCCCTGGCTCCCCAATAAGTATAATTGACCGCCGCATATTCTAATAATGCCGCAAAGACGAACACGAAACACATAACTAAATAGATGTCTATAGCTTTGACATAAGAAATTCGTGGTAGTGAACTTCTAACCCCTGTGCTAATCGTAGTCATTGTTAAGACGGTGGTAATTCCTGAAAAAAATTAGTTATTTAATTGAAATAATTTTTAAAATAAATATATATATCTATATTTATCAAGTTAATTGATTTAACCATGAAACATTTTAATTATATGTAAACTAAAATTAAATTAAAAAATGTAAAAAATTACTCGAAGTAATTTTTAATTAAACACTGAAGAGTTTTATTGATATATTTGCTTTATGTGCATTTCTGTTCTTAAGCCGTCCTCAATAAACCTCTGTTAGGGATATTGTGCAAAAGTTGATTTTTTGATTTTTGTTAATTTTAGTAGTTCCTATTTCAAAAATAAAGATGTATTCATACTATGAATACCTAATAGTCCTAGGTACCATTAACACCAATAATCGTGTCATAATAGCGATTGAGATTTGTCAATAAACCCGAAGTGTGCGCCATATCCCTCGGTTTTACCTTATGTATAATTTAAAAAAATCGTATTCTTCCTTTTGGCAAATCAACATGCAAACATAATATGTAGATAGATTTATTTAATAACTAGCATATTTAATCAATATAAGTGTCTCCTATTAATAGCATATTTTGATTCTAATTACATGCTATGATGTAATGCATATAAACTTTTTTCTATTGAAGAATTCTTTAAATAAGGCATTTTATTTAAATATTTCTACATATACAAATAATTTTTGTCGTAATGTTTATATTTAATAATTTATTTTATTACTATTATTATTCATTATTTCTAAATTCTATGTCATATATGTCTGAGTATCGATTAATTTTCTATTTGAATATAAAGTTGAAGATAACACCACATGTTTGTTTCCCATCTTAAGTGAAATCAAGTGATCTATATTTAAGAAATATTTTTTTTTAATATAATAAGATTGATATATATATATATATATTATAATATTTATTTATATAATTTATAAATAGATATAATTAGATTTCAATTATTGTATTTAGTTTTTGGTTTTACCAAATAATGAAATTTAATTTTAAAAATTTTTAATATTAAAGAATTGACATTGAATATTTATTTTAATTATTTTTATAAATAAAAATATGATATTCTTATATAGTTAGACTCAATAATATAGCAAAATTGTAATATGATTTCTAGACCTCTCGATAGACCTAAATTTTAAATTAAATAAATTATTCACTTTGATTCTTACACTATTTACCATCTATAATTTATAAATTTAATTAATAATTTTAATAATAATAACAATAATACACGACAATTTTACAAAAAATTATTATTATTATTCTTGGTTACAATATTTTTAAAGGACTACCTTAATGGGTCAGTTATATTTAAGATCCGTATTTTCATGAAGAGAACTGTAAACTATTTTCAATTAGCTATTATTAATTATTTTTATAATTTTTCTCTAATCTAACTGAACGGAATAAGATCATTTTATTCATATACTCAGAAAAAATTTTCTTTAAATACTAATCCATGTTGAAAAAAGTATAAATAAAGATAATAAAAGTTTATATAAATAAATAATTTACAAGAGATTTGTTAATTCGCATTTTAAATCTACCCAATTTGTCAAGAGTGTTCTCTAAAAGAGAACAGTAGGGGTTAGTTTTAAAGGATTTACTATAATTATTTATATTATACGATAATTTATTTATCTCTAAAATGGATCTGATGAAATTTATATATTTATATATTTTTAAAATTTCAAGAAATAATAATAATTGAAAATTAACTTGTATAAATAATACATATATATATATTTATTAAAATTTGTTTAAGCCAAATCTAAATTTCACTTAATAATTTACTATTAATATTATTCTACGTTTTTTGAATTATGAGACTAAGGTAACTGTTGAGGGTTCGGGTTGGTTCGGATAGGCTCGCCTTGATTCGTATATGCTGAGAGGGATGGAAATTAGCTTGGCGTGGATGGGCAGGGAGACATATTGGATGCATGCTTGAGGTTGGCCGGCAAGACAACAGCTAAAAGACAACACGTTTCTCTACACAACGAATTGGATTAATTATTCTTTCTTCAATATTCACATTTCAACATGTACATCAGGATTGTATAATCGTAATGTATTATAATATAACATATTCCAAATCGAAAGGTATTTATTTAATATATATATACGAATGATTCGCTCAACGCTGGCTCAACTTACTGTGACGCCATTACGAACGATCATTCAATGAATTTATATCAGGCCTATTGGCTATTATCATATATCAAACCTCTTGATCATTACTATATACAATTAACATTTATAACAAACACACTCCTTTACGTATGCATATAGCTTTCATCAACGGAATAATCTTCAGGGAGTTTTTTCCTTAGTTATACTAAGGTTTTCTCCCTTCTTGGGGCTAATAAATTCTTCAATATACACCCCAAATTGAGTATAATTATTTAATAATACCTATTCATATTTAATCCTTCTCCAAACATTTATTTTACAGTAAACAAAAAAAGGGTTTAAAACTGAAGCACGAGAATTAGGCTTAAGGACTAGTTTTCGACGAAACAAATGGTGCCTCCTGGTGAGGTTATGGACTGATAATATCTACATACAACGAGATTAAAAATTGAAAAACATTTCTAAATCAGTACCTGATCTCCATCAACATCGTGAAACGCAATCAAATTAAGATAAGTTACAAATTTAACTTATTAACAACGCTGTATCCTTTAATTCTATTGTTTAATTATTATTATTAAAATTTAATTTTCAATCAATTATCAATTTTAAATTTTCAATTCGAACAATTAATTCTTATAAGAATTAATAACGATATATTCTTTAATTCCATTATTTAATTATTACCAAAATTATCAATTTTAAATTTTCAATTCGATCAATCAATTCTTATAAAGATTAATGGCGCTATATTCTTTAATTCCATCATTTACTTATTATTATCAAAATTATAAATTAAAAATTTGTCAATTCCATCAATTAATTCTTATAAAGATTAACGACATTAAACATATCAATACATTATTAATTGGTATTTTTGTTATTATCATTAATTAATATTTCTGCTATTGATTGCTAATTATTGTTTTTTAAATAATCTTTTCTAATAATGGTATTACTAGAGATATTCAAACATTTCAAAATTATACAAGAAATACTATAGTAACTATAGTTATTAAAACATTTCAGAATTAAACAAGAAATAGCAATTTTGCAATTTGCAAAGTTAACAAAACCTTCTTTATAGAACTCTCAAGGGTACAATATGTAAATATATGTATTGTATCAATTTTATTCATATACATTATACTAATTTATCCATATAATTAGTATCTACGAATCGAACGATATGTTCATTAAATCCATTTGGTTATGGTGTATCTATATCCTCATGGCTATCCTACGAATCGAACGATATGTTCATTAAATCCATTTGGTTATGGTATATCTGTATCCTCATGGCTATTCTACGAATCGAACGATATGTTCATTAAATCCATTTGGTTATGGTATATCTGTATCCTCATGGCTATTCTACGAATCGAACGATATGTTCATTAAATCCATTTGGTTATGGTGTATCTATATCCTCATGGCTATCCTACGAATCGAACGATATGTTCATTAAATCCATTTGGTTATGGTATATCTATATCCTCATGGCTATTCTACGAATCGAACGATATGTTCATTAAATCCATTTGGTTATGGTGTATCTATATCCTCATGGCTATCCTACGAATCGAACGATATGTTCATTAAATCCATTTGGTTATGGTATATCTATATCCTCATGGCTATCCTACGAATCGAACGATATGTTCATTAAATCCATTTGGTTATGGTGTATCTGTATCCTCATGGCTATTCTACGAGTCGAACGATATGTTCATTAAATCCATTCCACATCTATCTCCTCATGGTCTCCATACATATCATACTAATTAATTTTTATAATTAGTAAACTTTTCATGAGATACTTTTTACAATACATATCACTAATTTATTCATATAATTAGTATCTTCCTTTTTCCGATATTTAATCATATACATTACACAAATTCATTCATTGTGAACCTACTTGACTATTCATTTATTACACCCAACTTCCTGGCTATCATACACCTTTTAAGTGTCTAACTTTCAACTCTCTCTCGATTGATCAACGCATGATGTTTATAAAATCCTCAAAACACTACCCATCATTTAACAATATCTCATAATGATACGTCTAGATGATTAGTCGCACACAATCTCACGCGCGATTTATCTTAAACATCCCAGATTCCAATTAATGGTGAGTGCCATTATAATGATGCAGGATTCATCAGGTAATTTCATACCAGCTCAATCAGTGCACGATACCTGTGCGACTGCCAATTTCATTATTGAATCGTTAACACATAAATTTTAAATTCCCAAACAAACACGTTCTATAGTGGAATTTTGTGGATTGGACCGCGTATTGATGCTTGTTGTTGTGGGTTTGTTCGGGGGATGCGGGCGCGCGCGCGGCGCCTCGGTTGCCGCCCCCGCGGTCGCCTGGTGGCGATCAAGGGGGTGGCGGTCGGGGCGCTGTGTGTGTGCTTGTGTTCCTTGGATGGATTCGCGATGGCGGGTGTCGGTGTGTGGTTTGGTTTGCGGGGTTCCATTGTAAATAAAAACAACCACTAAAGCGTTGATAATTAAACATGTTCTATTCCTATAGGAGTAATTAATGGAATGCAAACTTTCTCAAAAAATCTAATACAAATAAAGGGCAAATCCATGAATAATAAATTCTAAAGATCACTATCCTTCTTGACAGTTAATCAAATTGCTGATCTGAGTACCAGTCAAGTTTTTCCACGTGACATGTTAACGCTCCTACGAAACATTTAATTAACTGATCCACAATTCCATTTACCACGTTCAAAAGATGTTCTTATTGGCTCAGGAACAAGTTTCTCTCTTCTATCCATTGGACAGATCAATCTTTCAACACATGATTGTTATTGAATTTTGCAAAAAACACAACCGGTGTCCTGTCAACTGACTGATCTGTCAAATCAATTAACTCAATTTTTGGAAATTGAAAACACAAATCAAAGGAGCTCTAGATCTTTAGATGATTTCATATGTGAAACTTATTATCAAATTCACACTACTCGCAATCCATATGGTCAATATATTGTTAAATTGTCATTTCATATAAATAATGTTGAATTTGGAAATTCTAGAAATCAAGCTTATCGACAATTTTTATCTTTACAGAGGAGATTGAATGCTAACTCACAATTAAAAACTGAATATTGCAAGGTAATGCAAGAAAATATTGATATGGGCCATATGATATATGTTCCCGATGTCCCAGAGCCAGGATATTACATGCCTCATCATCTAGTAATCAAAACCTCCAGCACTACTACTAAGGTGCGGGTCGTGTTCGATTGCTTCTGCCAAATCAGAGAAAGGTATCTCATTGAATGAGGTTCTATTGATTGGTCCTACTATCCAAGATGGTCCATTCACTATGCTGCTACGTTTTCGATCTTACATCTATGTTATGACTTCAGACATCGCTCAGATGTATTGTCAAATCCAACCATCGTAAGTTTCAAAGGATTCTATATTATCATAATAATGTTATCAATACCTTTGAACTTCAGAGAATTATCTTTGGAGTCTCTGCTCCATATTTCCTTGCTATTCGGACTATTAATCAGCTTGCTGATAACGAAGCTCATAACTCTCCTAGAACTTTCGAAATTCTAAAAAAGAGATCTTTATGTAGACGATCTCTTAACTGGAACCAATTCTCTGGCTGAAATTCTTCGACTGCGTGTTGATATTAATCAATTGACAAACAAGGTGTTTTAATAGTTGGATGGCGTTTAAAACATGCCGCACTCTCATTCACGAAAAGAAAAAACATCTAACTCTCTTACCTTCTCATCATCACGTGACCGATTTGATTATCCGTGATATTCCCAAATACACATTTCATGCCGGAATCCAAATTACTCTATCCAATCTTCGTCAGAGACTTTGGACTCTGAATGGTAGGGTCAAGTTCGACGAATCATTCGATGATGCATTGATTGTCTTCGATATCGACCAGTGTTATTGCATGGAAAGATGGTAGATTTACCTTCTGCTCGGGTCACCGAGTCAGCTGCATTTTCTCATGTGGCTGTCGATTACTTCGGTCTCCTGTACATCAAGGAATGAAAATTCCGTAATCGAACAGAGTTTTTTATATGGATGTCTCTTCATCTGCATGGCTACAAAGGCCGAAATAGTGAGTGATCTAACAATTAACGGTTTTTAGGATGCATTTGTACGGTTCATTGGTCGACGAGGTGTCCCATCTCACGTGTATCCTGAAAATGGTACAAATTTCATAAGTGCAAACAATCAATCACGTGAGCACTATATATTGTTCTCATTTAAATCCCATCAAGGCATTGTCAATGATTTTGCCTTGGAAAAAAGTATTACTTGGCGATTTAATCCACCCTTATCTCCTCATTTTAGTGGCATTTGGGAAGCTGAAATGAAATCCTTTAAACATCATTTCAAAACGAGTGGTGAAAGATCAATTATTAACTTTTGAAAAACTTAACTAACTTGCTATACATATAGAATCTATATTCAATTCTCACCTCTTGTCTTCATTATCTAACGATCCTAATGATCTTATTGTATTAACTCTTGCTCACATTCTAATCTCTCACGATACTTCCCGAAAATAATATCTCTGATGTTCCAGATTATCGTCTCAACATATGACAATTAATTACTAAGGCCACACAGTAACTCTGGAAACGATGGTATTTAGAATATCTACACGAACTTCAAACTAGTCAAAAATGGCAATGTTCTCAAGGTAAACTCGAGATCAATCAGATCATCGTCGACGTCCTTCCTGCAGATGATGGAATATCTCGAGTCGCAAGGGATTTTCAAACGAAAACATCACTTTGCTATGTTTTTTAACAATTCATTCATCAATACTTGTTGTTAACATTCTAAACCATTGTCCATTCTATTGTAATCACTATACATATATCTTGCTCATTGATTCGCAACGGGGGGAGTGTGTTTAAGCCAAATCTAAATTTCACTTAATAATTTACTATTAATATTATTCTACGTTTTTTGAATTATGAGACTAAGGTAACTGTTGAGGGTTCGGGTTGGTTCGGATAGGCTCGCCTTGATTCGTATATGCTGAGAGGGATGGAAATTAGCTTGGCGTGGATGGGCAGGGAGACATATTGGATGCATGCTTGAGGTTGGCCGGCAAGACAACAGCTAAAAGACAACACGTTTCTCTACACAACGAATTGGATTAATTATTCTTTCTTCAATATTCACATTTCAACATGTACATCAGGATTGTATAATCGTAATGTATTATAATATAACATATTCCAAATCGAAAGGTATTTATTTAATATATATATACGAATGATTCGCTCAACGCTGGCTCAACTTACTGTGACGCCATTACGAACGATCATTCAATGAATTTATATCAGGCCTATTGGCTATTATCATATATCAAACCTCTTGATCATTACTATATACAATTAACATTTATAACAAACACACTCCTTTACGTATGCATATAGCTTTCATCAACGGAATAATCTTCAGGGAGTTTTTTCCTTAGTTATACTAAGGTTTTCTCCCTTCTTGGGGCTAATAAATTCTTCAATATACACCCCAAATTGAGTATAATTATTTAATAATACCTATTCATATTTAATCCTTCTCCAAACATTTATTTTACAGTAAACAAAAAAAGGGTTTAAAACTGAAGCACGAGAATTAGGCTTAAGGACTAGTTTTCGACGAAACAAAATTGTTTATATTTAAATTCAATACATATAATATTTTTAATGACATTATTTTATTTAGAATAATTGTTGTTTGTATAATAAAACAACAATTTTTTTTGATAATCCTCTAAACCTTTTTACAAAAAGTGTTTTAATTTAATTTATATTGTCTAATTCATTTAGTTTGTGATAAATAGGGAATAACTAAATAATGCATGTAAGTTAATTAAATGTTACCGAGAGCAACTCGGGCACTGGTTGCTTCGTGATTAATCCAGAACGACACCCAGGACAGCATCACAATTAAAATACTGGGCAGATATGTTTGGAATACAAAGTATCCTATATTACGTTGCAATTTGAATGAAAGAGAAAGTCGTTGGTAGGTGCCAGTAGCCAATTGTTCTTTCCTATCATTGGTTTCATATCTAAAAGAATAAATAAATAAATAAATAATAATAATACTAATACGAGGATAGGTCAATAAGTCCGTGACTTTTTGAATTTCCATTTCTTAAATGCAATGGCAACACTGCTCCTGTTAACAGGCAACTATCAGCTGACGCCTGTCGAAATTTGAACCAGCTGGGTCTTTTAGTTTATATTTGAAATTCATTAATAGCTGACTACCTCGTGATTTGAGAAGAAAATGAATAAAAGTGAATTTCCATGAATATCCAAGAATTGGGATTCCAATTGCTCCTTTATCCGCCCTATTCTCCGGATTAAGCCCCGAGTGACTATTTCTTGTTTCCAAACTTGAAGAAATGGCTTGGCGGAAAGAGATTTGACTCCAACGATGAGAAATCATCTCACAAACAAATACCTATTTTGATATCCTCGACAAATCTTATTTTTTGGAAGGGATAAAAAAAGTGGAGAAAGGTTGGACGAAGTGTATAGAGCTCAAAAAGGACTAAGTTGAAAAATAAAATAATTTTTTATCCAAAAACCTCGGTTTTATTCAAAAAGTCACGGACTTATTGACCTGCTCTCGTAGTAATAATAATAATACATTTATTTCAGAATAAAAATATATAATATTATAGGAATAAGTTAAATTATAAAAATAATTTAATTAATTACCCTATGATCGTAAATTGTGGTAATTCTGCTTCTTCCACCCCTCTTACTGGAGTATCTTTCCAGTACATAACAACATCCGAAACTGTATAACCGTCTAGTCAAAAAAAAGATTTTATTAATTAATATATAGCTATACATTGATATTTTTATTTGTAAAATGAAGTATATAAATGTATTAAATATATTAATTAGGAGAAATTGCCAAATTAATTATTAAAATCACCAATTATTTTTTTTTATAAAATTATTCGCTTAATATTTTAATTTACTTATAATTAAAATTAATTATAATTATAAGTATTTTATTTAAAAAAATCTATATATATATATTTTATTCTATAAATTTAACTTACAACTTTCAATTTCCACTGTGCAATTTTGAGAATCTAATGGATAATAATGTAAATCCATCATACAAGCGAGAGTGGTAGTGAAACGCATTCCGTAAGTAATACTTCCATCGCCATTCAATCGAACTAATTTATTCCGCTCGGTGACATCGTGCAAAAAACTAAAGAAAAAATAATAATATTAAAAAAAAAACTTATAATTTCTTAATTATATAATGAATTGAAATAGTAAATTTTACCTGTTTTTATCATTGGCAAAAAATGTATCAGGCACCCATATTTTTTCAGCAAAATCACCGGAGAGGGTTAGAATTTCATCTTCTGAACTGAAAGCTAATCGTTCATCCTTCCAATATTGGTCCAAATACATTGTAATAGTATAATCCTAAAAAAAGAAATAATAAATTTGTAATGAATTCTTAGACATTAAGTTTAAGGAAAGGAACATTTTTTGTAAATTTAATCAAACTTTAGAACATAATTTTGTATTCTGAGTAAAAAAAAATCATGAATGTGGTAGATCAAATGGTTAAATAGCCTTATATTTTATAATATGAGAATACAAAATTATATTCATGAGTATAAACAGTTTTTAACTTAAAATACAAACTCTAAATCGTTTATTTATTATGTTCCAGTAAAAATGATAAATCGATGATTTACCGATAATTATACATAATCACCAATGAATTTGATAAATATGATAAATTATTTCATATTTATCAAATTTACGGGTTAATTTATAAAGTCCCCAACTCTTAATGGGGAATGTGATAAAAGTTTCTTATTTCACGAAAATATTTTACAAAATATGCACTTATTATCATAATCACCACTAAATTTGGAAAATATCCTAATCGTAATTGTAAATGTGATAAATATCATGAATTATTGGGCCAGTAGAATAGAATGCAGGTTTTTTTTGAGTAGTTACTATACTAAGAAGATATTTTTGGTTGGACAATATGGCGTAAGAGACAATTAAATTACTTACGTATTATCGCAACCATATTGGTGCCATTATATATATATTACTTAATTTATTTAATTTTTTAATCCAAACTGAACCGCAAAAAATCGAAGAGTGAGGTCAAAAAATTAATTAATTAAATAATTTTCCTATATCCAAACCGAACCGAAATAAGTTGACCTGTGGCCAGGTACGAACCGACCGACGGTTTGAAAAATTAATTTCCAGCTACAGAAACAAATTCAAATAATTTTAATATATCTATTAATGTAATAAAAAAAAGTTATGAATATAACATAAATATTTTTAATTTTATTTTATTTATAATATGTATATGTAAGACCAGGCTGTGACGTCATGAATGGCTGGATGACGTCATATAATTTCAAATTAAGAAAAAACTAATAAATATGATTTTTCTCGAGGATAAAACCAATACAAAGTGAATGATTCGTGATGATATGTAAAAAATCTCCTCATGTGAAATTTGGTATGAAAATAACCCTTCCCTTCCTATCGTCGATCGCTAATACTACCACTCCCGGTTTCCGAAATTGCACCAAAAGTTGATCAATTCATCCCACTGATGCATTAAGTAAATATACCAAATTTCATCAAAATCGGTTGAGCCGTTCAGGCTGTACACATTTATACGGACGGACGGACGGACAGACATCATGCTAAAAATACTTTTTTTCTGTTAAGAAAATGCATGATTCGTGGAGATATGTAAAAATCTCCACATGTGAAATTTGGTGTGAAAACAATACCTCCCTTACTATCGTCGGTCGGTAAAAAACCGAAGAGTGGTGTGTTGGTTAAAAGTAATAAATATTATATATATTATATTGTTTTTAGATTTGGCGCAAATTGAATGAATTTTCGTAAAATAAGAATGGGACTTTAAAAACTAACCACATTAAATTTGATAAATATGAAATAATTTATCATATTTACCAAATTCAGTGGTAATTATGTATACCGGTAATTTTATATAATCACCGAATTTATCACTTTTACCGTAATATATTTACAAAATATAAATTAATTTATTCTAATATTATTTTATTGAAAACAAATATTATTTTTTTGTTTTATAGTTGTGATTTGAAAAAAGTTAGAAAATTAAAATAAATTAAATTAATATTTTTTTATTTTTATTATAATAAAAAAAATCTCATTATAGAATAAAAAATTTATATCCTATATATATGGTGTCACAATAAGATCCCCTATTTTGAAATTAAAAAAACAAAACATTGTTTACTTGAAAAATTTATATGGTTTTTGTCAAAATTGATCTTATGAATGGAATAAAATTTCCGATAAATGACTGCCAAATGATTAATCCTTTTGATCATATTTTAAATGACATTTTGGCATAGTGATAGCTCCATTTCATCAGTGACAGATCAAATCTTGTCTTATAATTCAGGAATGGTTTTTGAATTAATGGCATAGACCTTTCCTTTTAAAAATTTTCATAGTAAGAACGGACGTCCAACGACATGATAGCTAAATCCCAACGTCTCCGCGCGAAATAACTCCTCTGAAAATTCACCCTCAACAATTTCAGTTTTATTCGCGGTGTGGTTGATTGCGATGTGTCTAGTTAAACCATATGTCATACATTGAAGCAATTTCAAACTAGAAGATCCTCATTATCATCCTACGAATACCGCATTGCCAGCCGCATTCTCAAAGAACGATCGAACCACCCCACCAGCCCAAAATACTCATCAAGCAGTGACATGTGGTGGATGAAAGTAATTTTGATAGACCACTTCTGGATTCCCAGTTGCCTAAATGCGACATACTGTTTGCCATAGCCATTAAATACGAAATGCGGTTCAACAGAGAAAATTATTTTCTTCAAAAATTTCCCATTCATTTATTATTGATATAAATAAATAAATATTAATTACTAGTATATTATAGTAATATTAGTAATTTATTTATTAATTTATAATATAATATATTTATATATAATTGAATTCCATTCTATGATCGGATATTTTGTTTCACATAAACTTAATCTCTAACCTCTTTATTGAAATACATCTTAACTTTTCAAGCAATTTTTGTTTTAATTTCAAAATTGGTGATCATAATGGGACATCCATTATTATATATAATACTAGTAATTTTAAAGTTGACTTTTTCTGAAAATAAAATTAATGTAAAAATTTGTTGTTATTGAGAATTATAATAATTATATATATATATATATATATATATAATTTTACAACCCAGAAAATATATTCTCATCAATTTAATGATAGACAAAATATCTTTTATTATTAAGTAAAAATAGATGATTAACTATTAGATTATAATAAAGAGAAATATAAATATTAATTACTACTATATTATTTATATTTCTATAACTTATTTATTAATTTATAATCTAATATAATTATTTATATATAATTTAAAAGTTAAGTATTATTTAAGTTTTATATTTTTTTTTCATACGTGCATTAAAACAATATATATGTATATATAAATAATATAAATAAAAAAATTTTTAATAAAATAACGTTTTTCCAATGGACTAAAAAGAATAAAATAATTTTTCTATAAGCCTGACAAAGTTTATGGATGAATTGCTTCATATTCAACTAAAAACTTTGGGCGCTTTTAGTTTTCATTTGATTTCTATGCAATTAACTTCCTTTATAGAGCTATAATTCATATATATATAAAGTAACAAGTATTTCTTCAAATATTATCAACCATTTTGGATTTGATTGATAATATGTAAATTTAATAAAAATTCTTTTAAATTTTGTTACATATTTAGATATAAGTATATTACAGTGAATAATAATAAAAAAAGCTGTGGCTAGGCACAGAACCGATCGACGATTTGAAATAAAGTATTTTCCAAACAACATTATATATATATATATATATATATATATATATAATTATATACACTTATATAAAGTATTAAAAAAAAAATATTGTTAAAACTTGAATTAAACTAAATTATATTATCTTGGTATCTTATTTGGTATTTTAAATATCTATTTTAAAATAAAGTATTTCATGAGTGCACATACCATATTTACTTCGGAAATGGAATCAAAACTGGCGATTGTGAGATCCATCCCCACATAAAGAGGATCACCTAAAAATTAAAGGAAATAATTAAATTCATATAGTATATTATATTATTATTATAATCAATTATATTATTTCACATAGGAAAAACAAAACAAAAATATGTCACTTTTCTTTAATAAAATTTAACTTTTATTTTTTTAAGGCTATTTTGTAATAATGGTAAGCCTAAGCCTATTTTATTAATATTATTTATTATTTCAATTATTAAATTTTTGAACTAGGTGAGGAATGGACCCTCATTATTAAGATCAATAGCTATTAGTTAGTCATATTAGGATTTGATTTAAATTGAAAATATATATTATAATTATATCGAATTAAATGTAGTATTTTATTTGTTTAAATTTTATTAATTATTATATGTTATTCTTTTGTGATAATTCCTCAAGTTTTACTTTGAGTCATCATAAAATTTTCCTTGATAATAATCATAATGATAATATCTTGATAAATGATCAATGATGAAATTGAAATACATAGCCCCTGGAAGGTGGGCAACCAATAGGATCAAAATATTGTATAGGATACGATATACTTTAAAATCAAAATCAACATAACTCATTATTTTTTATTTAAATGCATGAAAGTATATTATTATTTAACAAATAAAATAAATAATTTACAAATTAAAAATATCTTTATTTTGTTAAAAAATAATGGTTTCAATTTAGGGCTCAATTGATTTAGTTATATATTCTGTTCCCCTCCTCTCTAGTAAAATAATTTTTCAATATATGTATAAAAGATAGATATATAGATACATAAATTATAATTGTTTTATAAATTAAATAAATTAATTTTATATTTAAAATAAAAATAAATAAAATAAAATTATTATTGAATTTTTCAATTGTAAATTTAAGTTTTAGTTTCTCATACAAATGGTTAAATAGTTTGTCAATCACCTTTCATTGGTATGTATAACAAAATTACCATATAATTATTATATATTTGTTATATGATTTTAATAACATATTTTGATAATTGTTTGCAAAACGGGAAGCTTCAGGGATTTGGATGAAAATTTGTCAGTGGATTCATTTTCTAATTTCAAAGAAACTTTCCTTGTGCAATATTTCTCGGTCTCTTCTAGTTTACGAGATAAAAATTATTAAAGTTTGACAGTAATGAATGAACAGCCACTTAATAATATTTTATTGACTAATTCACTAATTATTCACTAATTTTTTTTTCAGTTCAGTTTGGATATAGAAAAATTATTCAATTAATTAATTTTTTAATTTTCAAATATCCTAACCGAGCTGAACCCCCCCCCCCCTGAAAATTATTTGAGTCCTCTCTTTTATTTTTAATTTTTAATAAATTCTCTTTTTTGATATGATATTAATAAAAAATAATATTAAATTGTACATAAATTTAAAAATTAGAATATTTTATTTTTTTTTTAAATTTTAACACATGTAATCAATCATATGCATTAAAAATGGAAAATTTTGAAAATCAACTTGGTATTAAATTCAGAAAAAAAATACTGATATATAGAATATAAGACTATTTGAATATAATTTGAAACTCTTTCTCAACCTCTTTTTTAAATTTTAAAAAAAACGGAGATGGACGATCTGGGAACACCATAATTTAATAATTTGTTTGCTATTACTATAGTTTTTATTTTAGGAAAAATAAATAAAATTTAATAAATGTTTGGACATCAAAAATATTCATATATAAAATAATCTAAATAAATATTATTTATTGATTTAATTTTGTCTAAAGATTCGAACTCTCTACTTTAATTTTCATCATTTTCTTCATATAATTAATTTTAATATCATTATTTTATAATATACATATCATTATGTATTTTCTATTCAATTAGAGCCATATTGAATTACTTTCTTTCATTTGAAATTTTTTTATTTTTTTTTATTATTTTTATTTTTTGTATTTAATCACGGTCTGACATTTTCATACATATATAAATCCATCATTTTTTTTTTATTTTTTTAAATGGGATCATTCTTCATTCTAAAGAAACCGTTGTTTTTTTTTAAAAAAACACCCTCAGGCTTTGCAGGTTTTCTTTTGTCACTTCTGATATTCTTCTCTTTTTTTATAAAAAAAGAAATGAGATAACGAAAGAAAAGATGGTAAAAAAATGAATATTTTTCTATAAAAATATTATTTAAGATAAATTTTGTTTATTACACTTTACTATTTAATATTTTTGAATGTAAATATTTTGTAAATATTTTTTTTTTTTTTGTAAATTTTTAAATTATGCATTTTTTTATTGTATTTTCTCCATTTTTATCAAAAGTTTCTAAAGTGATTCATTATTTATGTATGAAGATCTTAACTATTAAATAAATTTCTATTGGGCATTGAGACCGATTTCTGTCCCTTGTCCTTATGACCTCAAGACCATATTTTAACTTCCTATTTCCCGAATCAGTCTCTGGCAAGTAGAGAACTTTGGAGTGGCTGTGCGCTCCAGTCACTAATCAATACAGAGCGTCACCCCCGCCACCCCCTTTACCCCAATTTTCCCTTTTCCCATACCCTAAACTCTTTCCACCTCTCTTTGAAATCCTTCCTGTCCCCATAACCCTCTTTTCTGCCAGCCTATCATTCAGTAATCCTGACTGCTGCTTTTATGAAGCAAGATTAACATAAATTTTAGCCATTCTTTTTGGCACTGATTTATGTACCAAGACAATACAAATTAACTTTAAATGATTAACACCACTCAACTGAATAAAAATTCTCAAAGCATTTTTTCTTGATTTTTTAATGTAAAGTAAAAATTACAATCTGGTAATTGAATTATTTTGGAAATAATGAAATAAAAGGTTCAGATCATTTTTTCCACTTTATTTTAATAATGACTTAAGATTTTTTCATTTTGTTCAAATATGCGCCATTTTGTTTGAGAACTATAGTTTATTTGGAAGAAAAGTGTATAATTAAGTGTTTTTAAATTATTATTTTTTCTATTAGTAGATAAACTTTAGAACTTTTTACACTGTAAATAACGATTATTATAATCCTTATTTTTTTAAAAACAAAAATTATCTGAATCTAATATCTTTAATTTAAATGCTGATCTCTAGGGAACTTGAATATGAGAGTTCATACATCACCAAAATTCATAAAAATTAAAAATTAATAGAATATTACGTATATGTAAATAGAAAATAAACTTAACTTTTAATAATAAACATACTTAAGATAAATGATACGGGCTTAGATCTTAAATACCTAAAAAATGAGTGAATATCTTTATTTTAAAACTCGGATTTATTTTTAAAATTTAAACTTATTTATTTTATTTGTAATATGTCGAATAACTATAATAAAATATAACTTAGGGTGAACAGACCCCGAAAAGTAAATAGAGAAAATCAATAATAATTATAAAAAAAAAAAATAATTATAATAAATTAAATGTTTAATATAATAGATTTTTCTGGAATTCTTGAATTTTATTCTTAAATCTCTGTCGAGATTAGATTTTTAATAAAATTTTATTTGAAATGAATAAATCTAAAATGAGAATTTTAAATAAAATAAATATGAAATAAATTTATGAGAGATTGTGTACAATAAAAAGCAAACATAAAAACAAAGTTTGACTGAACTCTGTCTCCATCCTTTTCCCTCACTCCCACACTCTTTTCGCTCTCTCATACCAATTTTTCTCTGTTTTTCCACTCTGAGTTGAAAAGTTGAATTTTTTTTTTTTTTTTTTTTTTTTTTATTAACTGTGCAACGATTGTCAGTGGCTTTTCAGAACAACATCAAGGGATTATAATAGAATTGGTTTTCAATTGTTTTCCCAAATAGTTTGTTTAACTGAAAAATAAATATACAATTAATTTAGATGTTCCAAAAAATCAAGTTTAGTTAAGTGATAAATGCTGATCTAGGGAACTTGAGTATGACAGTTCATACATCACCAAAATTCATAAAAATTAAAAATTAATAGAATATTAGGTATATGTAAATAGAAAATAAACTTTACTTTTAATAATAAACATATTTAAGATAAATGTTACGGGCTTAATTTCCAAATACCTAAAATATGAGTGAATAAGTATAATAATTTGTTTATAAATTAATGAAAAAATATTGAAATATTCATTTAAAATAAAGGTGATTAATTATTTATTAAATGAGGGATGTTTTATCTTTCTCTTAAAAATTGAGATGATATGCTATGAATATGGAGGGGTTTTGATTATGATTGAATGGTTGGTACATAATGTCTGTTTGACAAATTAGGGGAGAGATAAATGTCTATTTATTCAATACAAAAAGGCAACCATTGGGGTTGGAAGATACTTAAAACCACTGATAACAAATATTGTGTTTCCATTTCCTTCGATCAATGATTTTAATAATGGATATTAGTTATTTGTCATACAGTCACAGTAAACTAAATAAAATAAACGTGTATAAATGCCAATTAAACAAAAATCAGTGGTGTAATGTCAAATTTCTGCCACTCGGAGCTAGTTAGTATTCATAGAGATTTTTAATTTTAGAACAATTAAACAAGTAAATTTCATATAAAATTTCGGTAAGTTAAGTGAATTTTTAATGAAATTATTTTGTAATAAAAGTTACTATAATGAAATTTAAAATCTTTTCTTTAAAACTAATGCATAATAATAATAAGTCTAACAGTATGGTATTCTAAAGTTTCAAAATTTGTGTATGGTACACCTTGGGACAGTTTGAAATGGTCCATACAAGATTTCCCAAGTTAACTTTTATTTTGGAAAAATATATTGGGTTTTTATACCCGATATATTTTTAATATATAAATATAAATATAAATCAACGTAACCTGTGTTTATTAATTGTTATTATTCTTTTTTTTAGATTATACTTGATATATATATATATATATATATAAAATGACAAGAATTAGAAATAAAGCCACATTCGAGTGCTGACCATACTGCTGCAAAGACGTGTATGCTGCTCTTTAACCTGTGATATATAAACTCTTAATATAATTACCAACTTTATTTATTAAATTTATTTTATTTTCTATTATTTTTATATTTTAACAAATATTAATTATAAATATTAATTAATTAATTAATCTTCTCTTTTTCATTTTTTAAAATACAATTATCTAAATTAAATATATATAAATAATTATATTAATTTATTTTTCTTTTGCCAAATGGATTTAGTGGGTGACGGGGCTCTAGAACCCCCGATCCCCCCCCCCCCCGATTCGGGATATCACTTCGAAAAAGAAGGATATCCTTCACTTAAACGGCCCAGAAAATATTTGAATAGCTCAGGTTCTTACATATTACTTGAAATCAAAAAAAATCAAGCAATTTGTTGTAAACAAAATTAGAAAATATTAATTCTTAATAGTTTTAACACTTTACATCTTACCTGAAATAATTTTCTTTCCTTTAAAAAACAATTCCTATTAAATTGTAATTATAATTCATTTAACTAATTTTATAATTTACTAATAACTGTCTTATGAGCCACTAGGTAGTCTTGCCACATTTTTATTAAATATTTTTTTTAATGGATATTTGTTTGAAAGTTATTTAATAATTCAGACAATAGTCACACGAACTCTAGGTAAAGCTTTAAGAATAGTTTAATAGAGACAAATTAGAAAAAAAAAAACAGTGAAAGAAGTATCTTAAGGGAAGCTACGCACCCTATATCATAAAACCAATGAAAATTGTTTGAAATAGATAAATGAGATTTAAACATTTTTGAAAAATTAATTATAATCTCTTTCTAATTATTATTATTTAAATATTTCGTTTCATATTAAAATAAAATACATATAATATAATTATAGATATATAGATATGATTTTTCTTTTAATTAAAAAGATAATTTTTGCCATATTTGCACAATTAAAAGAAAATCTTTTTTAAAATTTGAATTTGTTCGAAAAAGATAATTTGTTCAAATTGATTTATAGGGAATAGAACTTGTAACATTGTTCTACAACAATGCTATTAACTTTTTTCTTAATTAACTTAGTTATTTATTTCATCTTGTACTATAAATTAATATTTTGCATTCTTAAGGAATTAAAATTGAAATGATTTCTGTTTTTAATACGTATTTTTAATAATAAAAATAATATTAAGCTATTGATTTTTACTTATTTATTTATTTTCTTTCGAGTTTACTTCTGAATAATTCAATCAAATCCACAAGTGATTTAATCAAAATCTCACCGCCAAAATTGGGTCTCAATCGGATGTCGTAGCCGTCGAGAAGTTTGGAGATAGTTTGAGTGACGTTCTCGAGACGCTCGGAGGCAAGAGACAGTTCCGTTCTACAAAAAGAAAATACAGATTTATTTAATTGTATTAATTTATTAATTGTTTAAATGAAGAGATATTTTTTTATCAAATAAAAACGAAGTTGATTTGTAAATCGAATTATAATTAATAATTAAATTAAAATCAAATTAAATTATTAAAATAAACAACACAACGGAAATATTCCAAAAAAGACATTCACTTTTTTTAGGGTTGCAAACTTTAATGTACATATTAAATGGAAATTTAGAATCAAAATCCGTGAAGTGGTTTTTAAAAATTGGGATAAGATAAGTAAATAATAATTTATATAATGGGAAATACAGTTAAAATCTTCACTCAAAAAAAACAAAATGCCTTCAAAAGATTTAGACTACATATAAAAAAGGCAATTGGTGCTCAGTACCAGTAGCGTCATTTCAAATTTTACTTGGAGGGAGGGGGCAAACTTTGTTTCTTAAAATTAACAAAAAAATTAATTTAAAAATTTATTTATTTAAAAAAAAAAACAATTTTAAAAAGTAAATAATTTCATAGAAATTTTTACAATATGTTATATATATAGTTACTAGAATCCGTTAAAATAAATATATTTTTCCGTTTTCTCAAAAATGAATTTGGAAAAAAGAAATCTTTCTAAAAAAATGTTAGTTGACTTTTTATCGAAAATTTAACTCTAAATAGGTAACTCAAATTTGGATAAAATATTTTTTACACTTGATATACCCAAAAATATATTTTTAATTTAATTTAGAATATTATAAAATTTAAAAAGGATCAAAGTCCTTGGGGGGGGGGGGGGGGATTTGATCCCCTGCCCCCAAATGCCTCTCTGCTCTGAACAGTTTCGTTTCTAGGTACAGAATGTCCTGGTTCTGGTAGAACGTTTAGCAACCCTACTCTTATTCAATCAAGTTCATATTTTATTTTATTGTCCTCTGCAATAAACCGTCTTTGGTAGAATTAACCCAATTTACTAAGAAATTTTACTCTAAAATTAAAATGAAATGAAAATCTAGGAAATATTGTTTATTAATGAGATTATTTATCTTTTTCTTATGTTTTCCATACTCAATTTACATCTTTAAATAAAAAATGTTTACTGTTTATGATGCAGTATTAAAATACATAATGGGATATTAAAATTCGCATTATTAGTTTATTATTATCGGAGATGTTAAAAGATTAGATCATTAAAATATTAAAATAAAATAATAATTAAATATTTATTTTATCTTTGCATATTAAAAATGGAATATTCAAAGGTTAAGTGTTAATAAAATAATGAATATGAAAAAACTTAAATTCCCTAAATTTATAAAATAATAAAGTAATAAATATTAAAAAAAAAGAAAATAGTTCAAGTTTTATTTACATCTATTTTGATTTTTTTCTATGAAAATAAATTTTCATTCTAAAGATCATTTAAATAATACAGAACCCCTCATTCATGCATAATTCTTTGGCAAATTTAATAAAATTGGCAACTTTTAACATTTAAATTAATAAAATGACTAAATTAATGAAACGAAACGAATTATCATTAAAATTAAATAAATATTTGTTTTATTTTATTTACTTAAACTTCACTACCTATAATTTAATTACGATAATTACTTTATTAGTTAAATATCTAAAATATTTGTATTTTTAAACTATTATATTTTTTTTACAAAATATTATCACCTGAAAATATTAAAAAATAACTTTATATTTTTTTTATACTCTTCTTTTAGTGGAGATCGGAGAGACTATGGACAAAGGGAGACAACATACAGGTTGATTATCTCAATCCCTATATTTTTGAGCTAAAATAATTTTGTGATGTGGGGATTCTAAACAGTTAAAATAGCTGAGATTCCTTAAGAAAATTCCAAAAAAATTATTTTTATCCCTTTTCTTGCTATATTTTAAAGTTATAATGTAAGCGATGATTAAAAAAGTATTATTTATTTATTATTTACATCTAGCTACCGTATAAGATCCGTGTTTAATCTAGTATATAACCGTGAATACCTCTTTAATGAGAGATTATTTTTTATTGATAAACGGCGTCTGGGGAGACATTTGTTCAAAGTCTCCTCTTTTTGCTTTGCGCCTTTAATGTATTGGAAATTTTGTATTTTCAGCTAATAAATTTTAAATTCATAATTTAGTTTTTTGATCAAATGTTGTGTAACGGTACTTGGCCTGGAGAACTGGTAAAATTTTACTTGTTCTTAACGCTTTTGGATAGGAAAAGAGTCATCTCCGTGTTGGGGAGACATTGGAAATTTTTTCCGCTCGGTATAAAAATAGACGTCGGTCTGGAGACTTTTAAAAAATCTCAGATGAAACTTAATCTTCAGGCTACCTAATGACACCTTCAGAAATGGTTTAGTGCTTATAGAGATTTCGAAAAAAATTGAGAAACGAAAAGGGATCAATCTCCTCGATATCCGCTATTTATTACATGAAATCATTTAAAAATATTAAATTAAAATTTGTACTATTAGTGAATTGACAAATTTTTAGTTTCATTGGAAGAATACTTCATTTTAAGAATTAAAAAATTATAAAAATTAAATTTTTTATTGAATTAGGTATTTCATAATATTAAATTCTATTTTTTGAGGAACTGGTTAATTAATATTTTTATTAATTATTTATTCATTTATCAATTTCTTATATCATATATTTTAAGTATTTTTATATAAAATAATTTTTTTAGAATTTATTTATATATGAAAATTTGTTTATTTTTTTTTTATTTATATATACATTTGTTGGTGAATGAAATTGAAAAAAAAAAACATAATTGATGAACCAGTTTCAAAACAATGGCAAGATCAATTAAATTCTATTTCTACTTCAAACTGAATGAAAAATAATTCACACACAATTATAAAAACTAACATTTTATTTAACTCTATTTTTATTCTATATGCAAAAATTAAAATAACTATTTTCTAGTTCATCAAGTTAATATTAATTTAGACATTTAAAAGAACACACAAATTCTTAACCACTTAACATGCCATTATGAATTAAAATTAACCATAAAAAAAACATTATCTGAAATTGAAACATTATATTAAATACTAAGAAAACTTGGTATTTTTTTGACATCAAGGTCTTGTTTTATTTTTTTTTACTAAATATAGTTTAAATTTTTTTAAATGGATTAAATGTTAAAATATGTTTAGTGTTAAGATAAGATATCTAAAATATACATAAAATTTGATTTTCATAAAATATCTTTGTTGGGGAATAAGCAATTCTATTCCTTAACAGGTGGAAACTCTGATATCATAGTCCAACTACATACTACTTTATATCTTTATATCATAGACGCCAAGACATTACCAATTACCTTTTTATGTATCGTATTATATATATAATATCGATGTGTCTATATACTTTTAGCTACTTATTATATATACATAATATATAATAATATATATAATAAAATAAAGGAATGATCTATATTATACTATCAATAGTGAAAAAAATTATTTATTTCAAAAAGTATCAATATTTTTATCTATTAGAAAATTTTTTTATTCAAATAAAAATAGCATTATTATTAAATTAATTACTTTTATTAAATTAATGTATATTTAAAATTAACTATTATTTTATGTGTTATTTAAAAAATTGAATGATTTTTTTTATTATATATTTTTGAATTAATAACGGATCACTAAATAACTTTTTTTAAAAACAATTCAGCATATAATATTATATAATACAATGTATATTATATTAATTTATTTAATTATATAACAACATAATTATATGCTGGTTTTCACAGAAATTATTTATTGTTCTCATACTAAATATATGTAGTTTCTTTAATATAAGCATTATTTATTTAATTTAGGAATACTTTTTGTAGAATGTAGTGGTAGGTCTCAAAACAAGGATAAATCTTATCTGTAAATTATCTGCAAAACGTGTACTCATAAACCTAGAATCATTACTAATTCAAGTCATAGACAACGAATTATTGTATTGTCATCGGTTCTTAATACGTGTCTAAAATTTCAAATTAATTCATTATCTGGGAGCGGATAAAATTACAATCGCAATATTTGTTTTCATAGAAAGATTTGTTATTAGAATAATGTTAACATAATTGTTTTATAATTCATATTATTTTTATATTATATATTGGTGTAATAGAATAATTTCTCATAATCTATTAGAAATTGAAAAGTTATTTTATTAAAAATACTTATAGAGCAAAGTTTTCATATCTTGTTAGTCAACTTTTAAGTTTTTTCAATGGTTTTTTTATCAATTAAAAAGTACAAATCCCACCAATAAATAACGCCTGCAATATAGGCAATTAGTTAATAAAAATATTTAAGTTAGGTGATTTATCATAGTGAGTATCTAATTTATTAAAACATTTGTTTACATATAATAAAAAGTTTGGGAAAATGATCTTTGAAGGTTAATAATTTTAATAAAAATAAACTTTTAAAGATCATTTGTAAATAAGAAGATTAATTATTTTTTTCTATTTAATTCTTTCTTCTAAACAGAAAGAAAATTCCGAAAATAATTTTTATATAAAATAATATTTAGCCAAATTAAAATAAAATTAGCTTCCGATCTATTCAATTTCATTGAATGAGTATGAATTATATGAATTATTATTTTAATATATGTAGGTATTTGTACAATTTTCTAATTAATTGATTTATTAATATTTTTTTTGTTATTTTCATAAGTGTTGTATTATAATGAAAATATTGTTTGAAAAATATTTAATATACTAAAAAAAAATTAATCCTATAATATACATATATATATATATATATATTGAAATTTTTTTCATTAACTTTTTTTTTATTTTTTTCTTATTTTATCATAAAAACTAAAAATAAAAATTAAAAAATAATAATAAAACTAATCTCTATTTCTATGAAATTATTAAAATATTTTTAAAATGTTATTTTCTACAAAATTTGACCGATATTATTTTTATCATTCACTTCGCGCCTGATGTCATTTCTACTTTTTTTTGGCAATTGTAATTTCATTTATAATTCAAACTAACAGAGCATAAATCCTGCCCATTTTTTCAATGATAGAATCCAATTTTAAAAATTCATCTCAACAAAAATGAAACCATTATATTAAAAATAATATTATTATAAATTATATCCGCTTCGCGACTTCGTGAGGATCTGAAAAACTCAACGGAATTATTTAAAGAAACAAGGATGTCTGAAAATGTTTCAAATTAATTTGATCATTACATTCATTAATCTAGGACTTTAGAATTAGAATAGGAAATAATGTATTTTTAATTTCAAATTATATTATTTAATTTATATATTTTAAAATCTAATGAGAAGAAAATACATATTTTATTTCAAATATAATAATCCTAAAATCAAGGAAGACATTTTATAAATAGAAGGTTATTATTTTTTAAAAATTTCTATTTTATTACATAAAAAAATTGATGATAAATACTAAATAATTTTGATATTCATATTTTTCCCCTCTGTTACTAATAAAAATTTTACAAATAACCCATTTCTTATTATCAAACATAATCTCTAAAAACCTGAAATTTTAGTTTTTATTAAATTTTTATATATTATTTTCCACTTAATTGTTAATTCACTTTTAGTCTTGGAATTCTACAATCTTTTGAAATTTTAATTAATTTATATGAGATATATGAATGTGATAGCTAAACTTTTAATTCATTCCAATGATTTCACTGTACAACAATAAAATGTTTAGGATAAAGAAATGGCTCTAGCTTATGTATTCTTATTTATGAAATATATTTACATTAAATTAAAATTATATCATATTCGGCAAACAATTTTAAATTTAAATTGAACCATTTACATTAATACGCCACCTCCTTGTTTTTTTTTCAAAATATGATAATTTCATTAATGAACTTCTTACTGATATATTTATAATTTTTTTTTTAAATTTTCATTAAGATCTTTGAATAAAATTAAGCTTATTGATTTAATAGAATTAATAGAATTAAACTTATTGATTCGATTTAAGATGTATTCTAAAACACCACTAATTTTTAAATTATTATTTGTTTATTTTATTTTATTTTAATATGTATTTTATTTCAAATAATTTGCAGTAGAGCGTTCACTTCTGCACTCCCCGCTCACCCCTCTCCATGCCCCTCCGCCGCCTGGACTGACCTCCTCATGCCGGCCGGCAGACTCAGTTCCCCTCAGTTCCCCTTCCTTGGTGAGTGTAAGACTCTAAGCGGCCTCTCCACTGAAATCATCCCTTAATCAGTCGCTAATCAAGAATTAATTGTAATTTTATTATTTATTTTTATTAATTAAAAGGAAGATTAGTGAACTTTAAAAAAAAAATATTTCAATAAAAATTAAATTTTATAAAGTGCATTTTTATAATTTTTTATTCATATACCCAAATAAATTTATAAATTTTTCATTCAAATCTTTGAAAAAAATTAATCTTAAATATTCTATCAGATCTCCTTAATTAAATTTTATTAAAAGTTAAATTAAAATTATTTAAAAATTAAAAAATCATATACAAAATTTAATTTTTTTTTAAATATATTTATTGAAATATTTTTTAAATTTCAATATATATATTAATCCTATTAAAACTTATTTATTTAAAAAATATGAAGATGTGCTGATTATTTTCAAAATTCATATAATATAATTATAAATCAAAAAAATATAAATGTCTTACATTCATTTAGGAATATATAATTTTAAATATTCTATATATTCTTTCTATATATTCTTTCTAATCTCATTCCTTTCAAATCTCATATGAATATTGTTTTGACAATTTATTTATTACTAGCTGCTCAGAGCTCCTTCGTCGCTCTTCACATCTAGACGGGGGCTCCGCCCCCTGTACCCCCGAGTGGTACATAGTATTTGGTTGAAAGTAGTAAAAGGTTTTCATCCATTTTGTTTCAATCAATGTATAACATAAAACATTCATTTCTTATTGTGTGATTATTTAAAATATATTTTAATTTAATCAGTAAATTAATTATATATATTTTTATTGAATATGTTATAACTATCTACTCGAAAGTTCTTGGCAGCTACAACCACATTTCTCCAAGTGTCCTTATCCTGAGCCTCTGTTCCATCTTCTTACGTCATTCCCTGGTGTCCTCATCTTTGGCCCATAAATGCTGGGGAGAATCCTATTCTCAAATACTCTGAATCCACTCTCATCTCCTAAGATCATAGACCATGTCTCACACTCATATAATACAACAGACAAAATAATTGTTTTATATATTTTAATTTTCATTCCCTTTTATAATAATTTTGATGAGATAAGCCTCTTTACTGCATGATAACAGGCGTTTCCCGATTGCAACTTCGATTTAAATTCTTCTCAAATATTATTATCCTTCGTGATTACATTCAATTTTTCTACATATTCAAATTCTACATTTTGTATGTTAATACTGCTCCTGTTTGTTTCTAAATATATTTATTTATCATTATTAATTTTAAACCTCATCTCTTTTCCTACCTCCATTAATTTTTCCTCGCTATCTGTAATTGCAATTGCCGAATCTGCTATTATATTTAAGTCGTCTGGGTCACCTAATATTTTACAATTGATTTCCGCATCTTACTCTTTCTTTACTACCTTCAAGATAAATTTTAAGATCAAAATTTGAAAAAGTTTATCCAGATCTATTGAGTCATGCGTAGGTTTTACTAAAGTCTACAAATAATTAGTGAACAGAGATATTGAATTCGCGGTTTTTTTAATATCTGTCATAATGAAAATATCTTAATTAATGTTGATCGATTTGGCATGAACCCGCAATGATATCGTCTAATATTTCCTCCGCCTATAGTTTATAAGTATTGTATATGTTATAATAGAGTATAATATTTCTTGATCATTTCATTTTGATATTTTAATTTCATTGCTTGATTTTTATTGAATATTTTTAATTATAATAAAATTTTAGAAAATGCAAAGTTAGAGACTTGAGACAATTTATAAAAATTAACGGTATAAAAGTATTGATTAAAACTAAAGATAAATTAACAATATATACATTCATTAATAGTATTAATTTAAATTAATGGATTTATTTGATTTTTTATTATTAAGTTCATTTATTAATTTTTTTAGATCATAGTTAATTCCCTCCCTTAAAATAAAAGAAGTATCTATTCAAATATGGAAAGAATAAATACAAAATAATTTAAGTTAAATATGATTTAAATATTTTATTATATTAATTAAAATGAGAACTTTTAGAATAAATTATTTAATTGAAATGATATTTGAATATTAGAATTTAAAATAAAAAGTTAAATATTATAATAATTCTTTGATTGCTAGTTATATACATTGTGTAAAATGAGTCCGCCAGTCAGTGGGCCACGCTTGGCTCTTGAATGAACAACACGGAGAACTATATAAACTTTAAATAAGTTGACCTGTGGCCAGGTCCGAACCGACCGACGGTTTGAAGTAAATTAATTTCCAGCTACAGAAACAATTTCAAATAATTTTAATATATCTATTAATGTAATAAAAAACAAATATAAATATAAAATAAATATTTTTAATTTTATTTTATTTATAATATATAGCTGAAGTAGCCGGCGTTACCCGAGGCTGTGACGTCATGAAGGGCTGGGTGACGTCATATAATTTTAAATTAAGAAAAACATAATGAAGATGATTTTTCCCGAGGATAAAACCAATACATTCGTGGTGATATGTAAAAAAATCTCCTTATGTGAAATTTGGTGCGAAAATAACCCTTCCCTTCTTATCGTCGATCGCTAATACTACCACTTCCGGTTTCCGGATTTGTACCAAAAGTTGATCAATTCATCCCACTGATGCATTAGGTAAAGATACCAAATTTCATCAAAATCGGTTGAGCCGTTCAGGCTGTACACATTTATACGGACAGACGGAAGGACGGACGGACGCACGGACAGACATCATGCTAAAAATACTTTTTTCTGTTAAGAAAATGCATGATTCGTGGTGATATATAAAAAAATCTCCTCATGTGAAATTTGGTGTGAAAATAACCCTTCCCTTCCTATCGTCGATCGCTAATACTACCACTTCCAGTTTCCGGATTTGCACCAAAAGTTGATCAATTCATCCCACTGATGCATTAAGTAAATATACCAAATTTCATCAAAATCGGTTGAGCCGTTCAGGCTGTACACATCTATACGGACGGACGGACGGACGGACAGACATCATGCTAAAAATACTTTTTTCTGTTAAGAAAATGCATGATTCGTTGAGATATGTAAAAATCTCCACATGTGAAATTTGATGTGAAAACAATACCTCCCTTACTATCGTCGGTCGGTAAAAATTAAATTCTGCGGTTATTGATTAGAATTAGATATTAATAAAATCTATAGCCTATGTTACCATAGAGATATATAAGAATATTGTGATGTAATTTCATAGAAATCGTTTCTTATTTTTTGATGTTCATAATTCTAAATTACCGGTAAAGTGTCGATTAAGTAGGAAATTTCTTTTTTGTTTGTTTCTATGACAGCAAAAAAGTAAACAAATTACATACATATATATATACATACATACAAACACTCTCCTTTATATATATAGATAACACTTTTGAAAAATGAATAATATTTCTATTACCTATATATCAATGAAACAGAATAAAATCTTCGTGAAATTAATAATATAATCATAATTAGTTTTCTGATGTTTTCTAAGATATTTTTATTATATGTCTATTATATGTTATTATAACTTATTATAATCATGGTTCTATATAGGATGTAAAATAATTTTAGTATTTTAATATTACAGAAATAAGATAATATTTTAAAAAATCTATACACTTTTTTAATCCTATTAATATTATTTATTTATTTAAATCTTATTTTTTTATTTCCTGTATATAATATAAATATCTAATCTTAATTATTTTTTTCTTTATCGAGGCGAGAGTGATGGACATCCATTCAAGTCTACGAGCTGTTCTTCGAGTTTAATCTGCGAGTAATATCAACCCTTTATTAACTCCGAGGTCAGTATTTATTATTAATTTTATTTTTAATTCAATTTAAATTTATTGATTATAAACTAATAAGTTATTTTTCTTCTTCTATTTCATGTTTGAATCTTCGTTCCTGCTACTGAATGTTGATTTGAATTCTTGATTATCTTCTCCATCCTTCATGACGATGAAATGATTGAAATACAGCTCTCCAAATGTAAGTAATAATCGTTATTTATTTAGCATGGCGCACTTTAAAATAGAAAATGTAAATATAATATTTAAAGTAAAGTTTAATATAATATAGAAAGTAGAATTAAATTACAATGAATTTTTGCTTTTGATAATATTCATTAGGAGATTTTATAGAGAAATATATTAAATTATATGACAGAATTTAGTGAGATTAGGGAATTTCAGAGTACATCTTTCAAGAAGAAGCATTGATAAAGGAGGCAGAAGAGACAAAGGTATTTTTAGAATTAGTAGTATCGATGCGTTATACTGGAAGGGGGCTATTTTTTGATATATATATGTATATATAGTTGTTAGGAATTTTCAGGTGGTTGCCTTCTACATCCATGCATGTTCTCATCATACTAATTCATAGATTAAATTAGAATTAATAAATAAATAAAATGTGGGTGGATAAAAAAAATGCCATGCTATTATTTAAGGGATGGATTGCATGAATTGCACTCCAGGTCTGAATTGTGCCATTTTGTATTACTGAGAGTGTATTTGAAGTGGATTGGATGAACTGGAATTCGGGAAGGTAATTCAGCCCAGTTCCGAAATGGGATTAGCCTGAACAGGAACAAATTGTTGGTTACCTTTTGAGCGCAGGGCTTTTTCAACTAGCATAGGCCTTCCATCCATATTGATGAAGGCTATGCACACCCTTACTAGGTAGGTTTTATTTCAGGTTGCCCCGAATGTCGCGATTTCATTTCGAAATCCAAAAAATCAAAGGCACACTCAGCTGATTCAAAGAGGCTACAGACCAAACGCCTTATTTTTTTTTAATCTTTTTTTTTAAGGCAAACTTTCTTTATTATTACTTTTTCTAAATTTCGGAAGGCGAGGCTTGGAAGGGCTAATTTATGGGGAAAGGAGGAGGCCCTATTAAATATTCAATTGTTTTTTTTTTAATTTAATTAATAATAAAAAAATAATTGAATATCGCGATTATTTTCTTTAACTTTTTATTTTTATTTTGAAATATACAATTTCATAATTTAAACTTTGATATATTTTAAATATTTTATTATATAGGTAGAATTAATTATTATTATAATTTCTCAATTTAAAATTAAAATGTAAACATCACAAAAACAAAAAATCATATATACTCGTTTTCATTATTATTTCTTTTTAACTTACCAAATATAAAAATATTTTATTTTTTTTTATTATGGAAATTATTTCATATGAATATAAATATATTGTAATCGAATATATCTATACTCAATAATAATTTAATATTAATAAATTATCAAATTGTTTTTTTATCATTGAACTGATAAATCATATTTGGAAAGAAATAAAATATAGTTAAGCTTATTTAAAAAATTAACTTAATGTATAATTTTTGTTAATTATAAACATGTGGTACAACTTATTTTAAATAAATAAATAAAATTAGATCTCCTAAAATTTTTTTTAACTTTGATAGAACAAATATTCTTATTCTTTAGCTGACTTACAAATCCCATACGATCATTTTGCTTATATTTATGTGTATTCTGTGTGTCCCAGTGTCCCCGCAAAAATTCTCCTGGAGATAAAAATGTCTCGGTTTACATAAATAATAATATCATCCGTGAATAAACCCAATATTATTTACTTTTTACCGACCGACGATAGTAAGGGATGTATTGTTTTCACAACAAATTTCACATTTTTACAAACTCCACGAATCATGCATTTTGTATTGGTTTTATCCTCGGGAAAAATCATCTTCATTAGTTTTTTCTTAATTTTAAATTATATGACGTCACCCAGCCATTCATGACGTCACAGCCAGCTACTACTTATATATTATAAATATAATAAAATTAAAAATATTTATGTTATATCCATATCTGTTTTTTATTGCATTAATAGATATATTAAAATTATTTGAAATTGTTTCTGTACCTGGAAATTAATTTACTCCAAACCGTCGGTCGGTTCGGACCTGACCACAGGTCAACATATTTTGTTTGTTTTGTCAATATTTTTATTTCAACCATTTTTATATTAAAAATTAGTTTTCTTTAATGATTGTTAATTTATAACTTATCAATGTAATACCATATTATTGATTAATAATAATTTAAAAACACAAAATTGAAAATAAAATAACAAAGTACAGGATCATTAAATAAGTAAAGAGACAAATGGCTATAGTTTAAAACCGGTGTATTTGATTCTTAAATAATTCAGGCTATCATCATTCCCCACAGTTATGCACTTCTCCCATCTTTCTTGCAGCTTCCTAATTTCCTAGATGAAGAGTTCTTTTGATTTACCCCCAAGCCACTTTTTCAGCGCTCTGTTACTAGAATTTTAGTCGCAGATGGTGTAAAACCAAGTGAACTTTTTTATAGAATGTTGATACAGTACGGTAAAAGTTGTATGAACCGTGTGAATTTTCACAAGTGGGTTGATCGGTTTAAAAGTAGCCGACCAAGTTTAGGTGATGAATCCCGATGTGGACCGAAGCGGTGCAAAAGTGACTTGGGGTAAATCGAAAGAATTAGGAAGCTGCAAAAAGGATGGGACAAGTGCATAACTGGGAGGGGGGGGGGATATTATTTTGAAAAATGGTCTGAATTTTGTAAAAATCAAATAAACCGTTTTTGAGCTATAGTCATTTCTCTCTTTACTTATTGAATGTACATTAAATAAGGGGAAAAACAAAAATTACTTTAATTAAAATAAAAAAAATAACATATGAACACAAAAACATTTATTATTTTATTATTATTATTAATTTTATTTTGATATTAAAATTAATTATGTTATTATATATCATTATTAGGTATATATATATATATATAATTATCGATTATAGTAAATTAATTTTTATATCCTGAAAGAATATTATATATTTTAGATCAAATTAATTAATTCTGTTTTTTTTTTGTTTAATATAGATAGATTATAATAATGATTAATAATGCATTTTTATCTTGTATGTATGTATTTCCATCAACTATTTATGTATATATAAAACCACTGATAAAATCATTTGCTTCGCTAAAGAATGACTCTAAGGGCTGTTTGCAAGATTGAATCGGTTGCTTTGTTTTCTTCACTCAACTTTTTTTTTTTTATAAAATATCCAATAGCAAGCTGTCTGAATGCGATCAATCTTTCACTTCACCCACCCACCTACATCCCATTCCCATCCTTGCGACCGGTTCTTCCTTTTCCGTTTGTTTGACAATGAAATATTGAACGATAAATAAAAGAAGATTTTATGAACTATTATTTTTTAACTTGTTTAGATGAAAAAAAAAATATTCAATTTTTTTCTTATTAGAATATAGTATTATAGTCATTTGATTGAATTTTTTATTCGATTAATTTTATCTTTATAGAATTTTTAAAGTTTGTACAATTTTATTGATCAAACTATTATTTCTTCACTTTTTACTATCTCGTAATAGATAGTATTGCGATCACGAAAATTTTCGATGTTGAGATTTTGATGTTTTTATTCGTTTTGAAGGTTCCTGAATCATTTTCACTAAGGTTGAGAAAAATGTCTGTGTGTGTGTCTGTGTGTGTGTGTGTGTCTGTGTGTGTGTATGTGTGTGTGTGTGTATATGTATGTAGACAAGATTACGCAAAAACGGTTTGAGCTAGAATGATGAAATTTGGTACATGGGAATTATTCAAAATTCATAGTTTTCTATCAACTTTTGAGAAATGTAGCTCAACCGGAAGAGGGTCATTACCTACAAAGTTTTGATTTTTTTTTCCTCTAAAGTGACCGTAAAAATAAAAATATATGTTCGATAATTTTTCACATGATTAATAATTGTATAAAACTTCTATATATAGAATTTCAGTTTGATTGAATCGCTGAAAGTACTAGAATTAATTTTTTAACACTGCAAATCACGCGCCAGCTCGTGACGTGGTGCTATCAACAAAAAGCCAAACATGCGCTGGTTTAATAAATATGATTTATAATTTAATTAATTAAATTTAATTTAAATATAATATATTATGTTATTTAATCCAATTCAAATTTGCGAGATAGTCGAGTGGAGACACTCCAGCTAATTTTAAACAAAGAGTAATTAATTTGTAAAAAAAAAAAAAAAATATTAAAATTAAATTAGTTTTCATGCCCCACATCTGACCTTGAAATTGCCCTTTTTACCGACCGACGATAGTAAGGGAGGTATTGTTTATAGTGCATATCGCATCTATTCACAATTCAGGTTACTAATTTAAATTGAAAATATGAACTCAATTATGCTAATATACTCGTATTAATAGAAGTAATAAATATTTAATCACTGTGAATTTTCAAATTATTGAAATTATTTATTAAATCTCATTCATTTGGATTAAGCTGCTACAAATAACTTAATTTTCTTCCCCCTATGAAATGTTTCGAATTCAAGAAGAAAACACCAAATATTTCAAACTTATTAATTGGAAAATTATTTAATTGGTTTCTAACAATCCAAGTTAGAGAAGGAACTTTGTTCTTCCGTATTGATTGAATGAGTTTTCGTTATATATATATATATATATATATATATATGTAATTGAATATACATAGTTATATAGGTATGTTTAAAAGTTTTCAAAAATATTAAATTAATGTTTTCATTAATTTTAATTTAAGTATTGATATGTAATATAAGAGACGGTCATATTTATTGTTTATTTTATATTTATTTACTTTCATTCGCTTGATAATCTTAGTTCGATACAGACCATATTTTGTTCTCTCGATATTAAATATTAGAATCCATTTTGTATTGGAACCTTTGATTATTTGTTTTTATTCTTTCGATCTTTTCGTTTAAAAACTGTATTATTTTTCTCGTTTCTTTTTACTATCTCGCCAGAATCATTTTCACTAAGGTTGAGAAAAATGTCTCTGTATGTGCGCGTGTGTTTATGTAGACAAGATTACGAAAAAATGGTTTGAGCTAGAATCATGAAATTTGGTACATGGACATTATTCAAAATTTGTAGTTTTCTATCAACTTTTGAGAAATGTAGCTCAACCAGAAGTGGGTCATTACCCACCACGTTTTGATTTTTTTTCCTCTAAAGTGACCGTAAAAGATATATGTTTGATAGTTTTTCAATTGATTAAAAATTGTATAAAACTGCTATATTCAGCTTGATTGAATCGTTGAAAGTACCGGAATTAATTTTTTAACACGACTGCAAATCACGCGCCAGCACGTGACGTGGTACCATCAACAAAGAGCCAAACACGGGCTGGCTTAATGAATATTATTTATTAATTTTAATTTATAATTTATAATTAATTAAATTTAATTTAAATATAATATATGTTAATTAATACAATTCAAATTGCAATTAGTCGAGTGGAGACACTCCAGATTTTTTATTATAATTTCATTATTGATAATGTTTCTTTGGTAATTTTGATATTCTTCGTATAGTTTCTGAGCCTGGAATCGTGTTCAATCGATGAATTCTACCTCAGGATCAAAGGTAATATAATATAATCCTTTTTTTAATTTGTTTGATTAATAATTAAAATAAAAATTTATAATTGAAGTTATATTGTAAAAATTGATCAATTATTGCTTTTTAATTAAAAATGTTTGGAAACCTTTATTTGTTTGTTTTAATTATATATTAATATTTTTACCCAAAAATAAAATTTAGGAAAAGATTTACGAACCTAACAATTTTCGAGTTTTTTATTTTCTATAAAAAAAAGGATGATGAGAAATTTCTTTATGGTAATTTTTGAAAATAATTCCACTTAGAAACAATTTTTTTCAAACCCCGAAATTTCTTGTAACAGGGAAATTGCTTCACACTTTCTTAACAGGTATATACTTAAAAGTATTTTATAAAATTTATCTATTTTTAAAAATAAAATTAAAAAAATTTAAGTAAAATATGTTTGTAATTATATATACATATTAAACAAATAAATAATATTAATAAAAATTTAATAACGTCAATTAATTAAAATGGTGAATATTTGTACTGTAGTATATGTTGATCCTCTTTAGTATTCTAATTCAAAGATCTTATGAATTAATATATTTATATTTAAGTTCTAATAATTTATTTTAATTTACTATTAATTATAAAGTGATAATTAATTATAATTAATATAATAGATTTTTAAATTAATGTATTTATTGACATTTTAAACTATGGGGAAAAAAATTGTTAAATTCTTTTGTTTATAATAAAAAACGAGAATAGATGTTAAAATGTGAGTGGATGAGCAAAACGATGTTAAAATTTTTGTTTTTTTTATAAAAATGTAAATTATCTTGTATATATATATATATATATATATATATATACATAGGAATAAAATCAAACTTGTGCCAAAAGAATCGGGTGTTTTGAAAATAACAATTAATCATTAGAAGTCTATATTTTTTTGTATTTCCTCTTAAAAAAAACAAATTGAATGAGATGAAGAGATAAAGAGGGGAGAGAAAGAAGATTTCCACATGGATGAATAGGTCTATTAATGAATTTTAAAAAGTAAAAATAATTTTGATATGTATAAATAGAATTGGCACGGTGACATCTAGTTTAAAATTAAAAGATGTTTTTCCAATCTGAATTTATAATAAATCATGTATACATTTTAAATTGGAATACGTTTTAATGATTATAGTATAGTAAATAGTGGAGAGAAATGTACGGAAAAGAAGAAAATTCATTGTCAGTGTAGAAGAGGAGAAGGAAATTTATGACTGGGATGAATCGTCTAAATGGCGGAGGAAAGTGTGACGTCCTCAACACCAAATGCAGGTGGTCGATAAATGCATTTGGCCAGCTAACAGCGGTCTGCTCATGGACCGAATGGAATTTAAAACATCTCGTTGGAAATGAATGATGATAACACTCCATAGAACAATAGAATTAAACAAACAAAAGCAATTTATACTACATTCAAACTAAAATGTTAAAGTAAAATTGAACAGATATGATAGAATTAGAAAGAAAACAAATGGAAAAATTAAAATATAAAACTAATTTAATTAAAATTTTGTTTTCGATTGTTTTATTAAAAAAATAAAATATTAAAAAAAACAATCCTAATAACAAAAATAATATATATATAAAAAATCAATATTAGTTTTTGATATCATTTATATATATATCTTCTATTTAAAATAATATATTCTAGGAATTTGCAATGGACGGGACAGATTAGTCACATAAATAAATTAATATTAATTATATCTCTATAATGAGTCAAATGAGACTGATTTGGTTTTAACTGGTTCATTTAGATTGTTTTTTTTTGTCAATCTTATCAGTTTTGTTAATTGTTAATTGTTAATTGTTAAAGTGCGCCTAATGTTAGTTTAATATAATGAGAATTTAAAGAAAAGCTGTTGTTTGTTTTCGAATTGCCAGTTCAATTTTACTTCCGTTATGCTACCATCTATTTGTCATATTCTTTCTATAAATCTATCATATTAACTCTATTAAAATATCCTGGGCATTTGTATCACAAATCTCAGGAATCGAACAGAATGATTCTATAAATTCAAGGAGCAATAATTTCTTTTTTATGAAATGATGTCATAAGTTGAAATGGATCTGACGATAAAGTGAGTTCAATGAGAGAGAGAGAGAGACAGACAGATATTTTTCTCAACCTTAGTGAAAAGGACTCAGGAACCTTCAAAACGTAAAAAACATCAAAATCTCGACATCGAAAATTTTCGTGATCGTAATACTATCTCTCGTGAGATAGTAATAAGTTGACCTGTGGCCAGGCACACAACCGACCGACAGTTTGAAATAAATAAATTTCTAGCTACAGAAAGAATTTCAAATAATTTAAATGTATGTATTAATGCAATAAAAAACAGATATGGATATAACAAATATTTTTAATGTTATTTTATTTATAATATATAAGGAGGCACTGGCAGTGACGTCATATAATTTTAAATTAAGAAAAAACTAATGAAGATGATTTTTCCCGACGATAACACCAATACAAAATGCATGATTCGTGGAGGTATGTAAAAAAATCTCCTCATGTGAAATTTGGTGTGAAAATAATCCTTCCCTTCTTATCCCTAATACCACCCCTTCCGGTTTCCGGATATACACAAAAAGCTGATCAATTCATTATTCTGATACATTAAGTAAATATACCAAATTTTATCAAAATCCGTTCAAGCTGTACACATATATACGGACGGACGGACAGACATCAAGCTAAAATACTTTTTTCTGTTAAGAAAATGCATGATTCGTGGAGATATGTAAAAATCTCCACATGTGAAATTTGGTGTGAAAACAATACCTCCCTTACTATCGTCGGTTGGTAAAAATTCAAATGTAAATAATTTAAAATAATGTAATTGTGAACCAATAAGAAAGGCTATAAAAAATAAATTTAATATGATGTGTTTTATTAAATGCATAAAATTAATATATAACAATTTTTTTTCATATTCAGTTCACATTTACCAGGTTGTTTGCTGTAATAATACAATATTAGGAAATTTCTAATGTATTTACCTATAATTTCTGCAAAACATACATATACTATATATATATAACAAAAACAATTATGAACGAATTACATTTATAGACAACTATAATAGTTAAGCGATCGTTGTTTGACTATTTATAACTTAATCAATAAATTTTAATAGAAGTCTAGACTAATAATATATAAAATAACTTTTTGTACCCTTAAAAAAATAAAATTCAAATTTATTATTGTCGTAAATTTGGAACATTTGTAATTGTAAGAAAATAAGAAATAAGTTAAATTTTTCAAAAATACTTTACATTTCTTTTTATTTTAATTTTTTCTCACTTCTGAATATTTGTTTAATTAAGTTCAAAACCACTATAAAATGTTAATTGATTAGAAGTGATCTCATTTGTCTTTTTATGTTTTACACAATTCAATTTTATCAAAAGTAAAATGAATGAAATATCAACTCCCTTTTCTATCCGCCTTTCTACTTTCAGAATCGGTTTTTCATTAAGTCCTTCAAAGGGGCATTGCTAAGCAAAAAAATTAAATGGATAGAATTAAAAAATTAACTGAAGAGTGCTTTATAATAGGCTTAAATTCTTAAACCAATTATCATTAATAATAATGGGTGCCTATAAACTTTTATAATATTTCTAAAATTGTTATTCTTTACATTTATTACCTACCGACGATAGTAAGGGAAGTATAGTTTTCACACTAAATTTCACATGTCGAGATTTTTACATATCTCCAAGAATCATGCATTTTCTTAACAGAAAAAAGTATTTTTAGCTGATGTAATTCTGGTACTTTGATGGATTCAATCAAGCTGAAATTCTATATATAGCAGTTTCATACGATTTTTAATCATCTGAAAAATTATCAAATATATATCTTTATTTTTACGGTCACTTAAGGGAAAAAAATAAAAACGTTGTAAGTAATAACCCTCTTCCAGTTGAGCTACATTTCTCAAAAGTTGATAGAAAACTACCAATTTTGAATAATGCCCATGTACCAAATTTCATGATTCTAACTCAAGCCGTTTTTGAGTAATCTTGTCTACAAATTTAGTATACGGGCATTATTCAAAATTCGTAGTTTTCTATCAACTTTTGAGAAATGTAGCTCAACCGGAAGAGGGTCATTACCTACAACGTTTTGATTTTTTTTCCTCTAAAGTGATCGGAAAAATAAAGATTTTCACATGATTAAAAATTGTATAAAACTGCTAAATATAGAATTTCAGGTTGATTGAATCCCTCAAAGTACCAGAATTAATTTTTTAACACTGCAAATCTCACGCGCCAACACGTGACGTGGTGCCATCAACAAAGAGCCAAACATGTGCTGGTTTAATAAATGTTATTTATTAATTTTAATTTATAATTTATTAAATTTAATTGAAATGAAATATATTATGTTATTTAATCCAATTCAAATTGCGAGATAGTCGTGTGGAGACACTCCAGCTAATTATTAATAAAAAAATATATTCATACCTTTTCGTAAATATTTCATTATTTCTCTCTTTCGGGTAATTATTTTATAAAATGAAAGATTTGTATTATATGTTAAAAAATACAAAATTGATATTCCCTCAATTTGTTATTTAATAACATTAATATTTTTATAACACCTATATCATATATATTATTATAACATGTGTATGATTTAATATCCGTACCAATTGATATATTCTTCTTTGAATCGGTTAAATAAAATTTTAAAGAAATAAAGTTCGTTCTAACATTCATGATAGAAAAAACTAGTCAGAAATGACCATTGTATACATATTTGTATGAAAATTTATATATAATATAAAATACAAAATAAACATTCTTTAATCTATTAGGCATAAATTGTCTACGTTTGGACAGGAGAATGGGGGAAAACAACTTCCTGTCTGAAAGTAAAATCATCGTCTACTTTTCTTAAAGGAAAAAAAATTAGGTCACCTTTTTTTTAAAAAAAACCCTTCTCTCTTATTTCTTCCATTCGTTCGTCTCCCATCTATTTATAAAATGCTGCGTTTGCATTTCTTCATTCATGTTTTTTAGAGAAAACCTCCCCTTTTCCCTCCATTGGAGCACTATCTGATTCACAAAGTTATGATATTCAAATTAATATAAAGTATCTTTAAAGACCATTCAATGAGAAAAAATTTCACAAAGAATAATATTTTATATGAATATTCTTATTAATAAATTAAATTATCATGAAACCAATCCCATTTAATAGTATATTTGATTTTTACGGTTAAATTAGTTTACCAACAGAAATAGTTAAAAATAAATAAATATATTTACCAATATCATTCTATCATTCATTTTATATTTGAATAAATAATTATTGTGACGAATCATTTCAATGAATATTTAAAATTGAACAAAAAAAAAATGCATATTTAAAGATCTTGCATTTTAATTTAAAATCGTATAAATAAACGAAATAAAAGTACAGATTCATGTTGAATGCCATTTATTAAAAAACATCAAAATGTTTCTTAACACTTCATATTCTAAATTTGCTACTGATAATGGAAAAGGATCTAATTCCCTTTTTTTTTGAGTTCTTTGATTATTCTTTTTTCTTCTATTCCAAACAATATCCAATTTCTAAAGTCATTTGTAATATAAGCGCACAATTCACTTTTTAGAAGAATTCATGAATTCTCTGATTATATAAATAGAAGTAATTATTAACCCTTTAATCACTTCTTATAAATCATTTTATCTTTGATATTGATTATTATTCTAAGATATAGTAATAATTATATTGGATAATTTACTTTATATAATAAAGGTTTGTTCATTATACTATGAATTTTCATATATTTATGACGTTCATAAAATACTAAAAAAAAATGTATAACTCCTGATTTGAAAAGAAAAAGGAAAAAGGTGAATTTCCATGAAAATCTATGAATTGGGATACGAATTGGTCCCTTATCACCCCTATTCTCCGGATTTAGCCTCGAGTGACTATTTCTTGTTTCCAAACCTGAAGAAATGGCTCGGCGGAAAGAGGTTTGACTTCAACGAAGAAATCGTCTCACAAACAAATCTATTTTGATATCCTCGATAAATCTTAATTTTTAGAAGGGATGAAAAAAATTATAGAAACGTTGGACGAAGTGTATAGAGCTCAAAAGATACTACTTTGAAAAATAAAATAATTTTTTATCCAAAAACCTGTGTTTCATTCAAAACATCAGAGACTTACCTGCCCTCGTATTTTCAAAGATTCCTCTTATTTTGACTATAATATTTAATTAATGTTAAACTCCTCTACCGTTCGTATATTATAATATTCTCTTCTAGATTTATATATTTGTTCTACTTCAAGTAGCATGTGTTTATTTACAAGGCTTCAGTACGTTAACTCTCTATTCCTTAATTATATAGACTCAAACTTCGTCTTCTGTTCCTCTCACTCTGCCTACACCCTCATGGTTCCTTATCTCATCCAACCTCTCTCTATATTATCATATTGTATTAGTTTATACATCACTTGTCAATAAAACAATTATAATCAATAGGAAAATTATGTAATCTCTTCAATTGTAATTTATCATAAAATATTAAATATTCTCTGAGTTTTCTACTCCAATTTTAATGAACATACAATATATTGATAAATCAAAGAAATTATTATATATTATTTCATATTACGTAGAAAAACATCCTAAATACCGAGCATAGTCATTCTAAGAAATATCTATAACGTTCATTGATTCATTTATTTGTTAGACAATAAATTCCTAAGATTTCTAGTCATTAATCATTCATTTGTTATGTTGATTATTCTATTCATTTTTATTTAATATGAATATCATCACCAGACTATATCAAATGAATAGACATATTGAATCCTGACTATCACCATTTCCACCGTATTTCTATCCTGCCCCAATTGCCTTACATATTTTTATATTTTCTGCCTCTGCTAAATAATAAATATTATTACTTAATGTTAAATAAAGTAGAATTAAAAGTGCAATATAATATATATAGATGAAAAAAAGAGTTAAATCAACAACGAATTAAGAAACAAACGATTCGCAACGAACAAGATGCGGATGAATTCATCGTCAGTTCATCTTTCGAGTTGAATGACGGACAGCCAAAACACTAAAATGAGAATAGAATGAAAGTTGACAGTTTCCATGCCAGAACGACAGACAATGATGCTTGAACTCTCTCATTGCATTTTCCAAAAGATGAAAACCAAATGACATTTATAATTTTAATATTTTTTCATTATTTATTTTATTTATATTATTATTATTTATTATTTTTTTATTTTTTTTAATAAATTGTAATTCATTGCATTGATAAACATGAAATGTAAATAAATATTACATTAAACAATTAATTTTCAACTGAAATCAAACAAAAAGTACAAATATACAAGAATAATTTACTTATAAATAGACTCCAGAATAATTTCATTTGAAATTTATGAAATAAATAATATACAAAGAAAAAAAAATGATCTGTAGCTAGAAATGAATTAATTTCCAAACAACATTAAATATTTTTAAAACTTGAATTATAATGACTAAATTATATTATATTGGTTTTTATTTTTAGTTTTATTACTTAATTATTAATTATTACTATATTTTAAGTGAAAAATTTCCGACAATGAATATAAAATTAATACTTTGTAAATTACGGCTTCCGGATCTACACCAATGATGCATTAAGTAAATATATCACGAGCTACTTGCAAAGGACCTCAAAGAGGAAGCGGGGAATGTTACAACTGCGGCGAAAAAGGTCACAAAAGAAGTGACTGTAAAAACGCCCCGAAATGTATCTTATGTAAAGACCTAAAGAATAGCGAGACATCGCATGTTTTGGGTTCCGGGGGTTGCCAAGCATTTCGTAGGGCTCTCCAAGAGGTCAAAACACGGTCAAATAAATGACGACCAAAAGTCCAAATGACTTAGAGGGAGAAGGGAAAATAACCTTTCTACAATTAAATTTGAATAGAGGAAAGATTGCTCAAAACTTGTGCTTGCAGACTGCGGTGGAATGCAACGCAGATATATTACTGCTGTCTGAGCACCGGGGTAGAACCGAGTCGGCTGAATGGTATGAGGACGAAAGTGATAGGGCAGCGATCCTGATAAACAACCCATCCATTAAAGTAAGTCACTTAGAAGAGAGCCAGCACGGGTTCGTTTCGGTAATCACAAATAAAGTTAAAATATTCAGTTGCTACTTCTCACCGAACGATAAAAGAGAAAAGTTTCAAGAGCAACTTGCTGAGCTAGAGGATCGTATCATCAGGTCTAGCTGTGAGGTCATTATCGCAGGCGATTTCAATGCCAAATCCCCATTTTGGGGCGAAAATAGACGAGATTGGCGTGGCATTCTCGTGGAAGAGATGGTATCTAGACTGGACCTGGTGGTTGTAAATATGGGTAACAAATCTACGTTCCACAGAGGCACGGCAGAATCTATATTAGATCTGACGCTGGCGAGTCAGGACGTGGCAAGAAGGATTACACGTTGGGAAGTTTTAGAAAAAGAATCACTCAGTGACCACTCGTACATTTTTTTCCACCTGAAGGAACGAGTTGGGAAAAATATCCCTACTAGATATCGTTGTACCGGAAGAAGTTGGTACCCAAAGAGGCTGAACTCTGGTAGACTGCAAGAAGCACTTGAAGAGCTTAGACTGATGGATACCTTCAGCGGTAACAATCATACGACCACGGCTGAAACCAAAATTCAAGACACGATTTGTGCTATATCTGACCTTTGCTCACGGTGCCTGACTAGAAGAAGACCGGTAAGAGGTCACCATTGTCCCAAATATTGGTGGACAGATGAAATCGCAATTCTAAGGCAGAACTGCGTTAAAGCTAAAAGAAAAGCGACCAGATCAAAGGGCTGCCCAATGACAAACGGGCTATATAAAGAGACAAAACAACAGCTAAAGAAGGCCATAAAAAAAAGCATACTAAAGAAGTGGCGAGACCTACTAGAAGAAATAGAGAACGACCCATGGGGTCTTCCCTACAAAATAGTAAATAAGAAAATAGGAGCTAAGAGTACGACACCTCGCTTAAACGAAGAAAAATGGGTGAGAACTATAATAAAAGACCTCTTTCCGAAGGACGTTGCCCGAAGAAAATACAGCATACAGTGGAAAGCGGTAGGAGACCACCGACCCTTTAGCCTTGAGGAGCTAAAAAGGGAAGGCATTAAACTCCATCTTCGGAAGGCTCCGGGGCTAGACGGAATTCCCAACATTCTGTTGAAGAGAGTCATCGAGGTATATCCGCAGAAATTGCTTGACCTGTATAATGCATGTTTACTGGAAGGTATTTTCCCTAAACCTTGGAAAATGCAGAAGTTGGTTCTGCTAAGGAAAGGAAATAAACCCCTAGATAGAACGTCTTCCTATCGCCCAATATGCCTGCTAGACACAATGGGTAAGGTACTAGAGGGTTTAATACTCAAACGCTTGGAAGAACATGTGGATTCATTGGGGGGCTTCTCGGCCAACCAATACGGTTTCCGGCAGGGCTGTTCTACCGTTGACGCCATCAATAGGATGGTGACGTTTGCTGACAGGGCGAGGGAGCGTCGAGATGCGAGAAAAGGCTTCTGTGCTCTTATCGCTATTGACATAAGGAACGCCTTTAATTCCCTTAGGTGGCGTGATATTGTGGAAGCAATGAGAGAGTCAAACGTTCCGCAATCCTTGCTAAATATCATTGATGACTATCTTTGTGATAGAAAAATAGTCTACGGCGGTAACGGCTGGACTATTGAAATGCCGATGACTAGAGGCGCCCCTCAAGGGTCAAGATTGGGACCTTTCTTCTGGAAACTGGTATTTAACGAACTTTTAGAGGCCCAGTTTCCTGAGGGCGTAAAGATCTTGGGATTCGCGGACGACACTATTCTTATAGTTGAGGCTCTTGAGGAACACGTCCTTGAGGTGAGAATGGAGGAAGGAGTTGCAACCGTAGAGAACTGGTTGGCAAGAAAGGGCTTAGAGATAGCTGTCGAAAAGACTGAGGCAGTACTAGTAACTAAACGCCGTGCATTCAAGACTCCGAAGTTGGTAGTCGGCGGTGTCCGGATTAAATGGAATAAACAAGTAACTTATCTGGGAGTGGAAGTTGATAGAGGACTCTCTTTCGGTCCCCACGTTGAAAAGGTATCTAAAAAAGCAGCTAAAGCTGCAGGCATGCTGTCACGGTTGATGCCCAACGTTGGGGGACCGAGAGAGATAAAGAGAAAGCTCTATGTGAACGTGATCCACGCTATTATTTTGTATGCGGCTCCGGCCTGGGCGGGTGCTATGTCGAGATTGGTGCACAGGAGGAAGCTGCAGTCGGTACAAAGACAGGTTGCCTTACGCGCAACGTCTGCCTACCGCACTGTTTCCTTCTGTGCTGTAATGGTGCTGGCGGGGATTCCGCCTATAGACTTGCTAGCACGTGAAGGACACGAAGTCTATCACGAGGGAAGGTCTGAGGCTTCCACAGTCCAGAAGGCAAAGGAGCATGCGAGAGGGCGCCTTTTTGATAGATGGCAGCAGAGCTGGGACAACGAGGCAACAGGCCGCTGGACCCATAGCTTGATACCATCCATACAACCATGGATGGAACGGAAGCAGGGAGAGGTTGGCTTTTACTTGACACAGGTGTTATCAGGTCATGGCTGTTTTAGAGCATACCTCCATCGCTTCAAAAGAAGTACGGATGCAACATGCTTGGACTGCGGGGATGTCCTAGACACTGCAGAACATGTAGTCTTTATGTGCAGCAAGTGGTGGCAGGAAAGGCACGCCTTATCAAATAAGCTAGGTGTTGAAATGGACAAAGCAAATATGGTTAGGCTAATGATAGAAAGTAAAGAGAACTGGGAAGCAGTTGAGGGTTTTGTGACGGAATTGCTCAAGGCAAGAGAAGCTCAGCTTAGGTAGGCTGAAGACGATCCTTGACTGGTGATGATGTATGTCGAAAGACGATCCCGTCACTAGTCAGAGAGGGTCAATGGAAGGGTATGGCGGGGGTTTTTTAGTGGGTAGCCTAACAACATCATAGGTAATCCCACACTGTACACCAATCGCTTGCGATGATGGTGTGCGCTTCGTAAGAAGTTTTTCCCGGTCCGTCATATTAATAAAAAAAAAAAAAAAAAAAAAAAAAAAAGTAAATATATCAAATTTTATCAAAATCCGTTGGGACGTTCAAGCTGTACACGCATATACGGACATACAATGGACATACGGACAGACATCATGCTAAAATACTTTTTCCTGTTAACAAAATGCATCGTTCGTGGAGATAAGTAAAAATCTCCATATGTGAAATTTGGTATGAAAACAATACCTTCCCTTCCTATCGTCGGTCGGAAAAAACATTTTCAAAGATAAAATTTCATTGAGTCAATTTTCAGTTTCAATATTCCCTTTGAACAAGAATTCACCTGTTGACTAACGACTGTGTCTAAAAGACAATTTATTTGAATCAAAATTAATTAATTAATTAAATTAAAAATTAAAAAAATAAAACAAATTTATTCTATTTGTGACACCACCAAGAGAATAAATGTATGTATTTATTAATTATTAATACAACCGAACGGAATATTTACGAGACAGAAAACTTTCTTTAATGACCAATCCATGTTTGAAAATTAAAAAAAATGATTTAAGAGAAACTAGATTCCAAACAGTTCAAAATAGTCATAATAACAAGAGAATTAATATCTTTTTCAATTAAAATTTAAAATAATTATTAATATTATTTTTTATGGAGTAGCGGGTGGACACTATAATCCTGATAGAGATAGGTCCACTTCAGGGATGAAACTCTGCTCACGGGAGCCACGACTTTTCCTCGCCTATTATAAATGCTAGGAAGATGATGATTAATATTATTGTTTTGGTTTGAGATCAAAAAAATAATCTAAATAAGTTGACCTGTGGCCAGGTCCGAACCGACCGACTGTTTGAAATAAATTAATTTCCAGCTACAGAAACAATTTCAAATAATTTTAATATATCTATTAATGTAATAAAAAACAGATATGGATACATAAATAATAAATATAAACATTTTTAATTTTATTTTATTTATAATATATATGCAAGACCAGGCTGTGACGTCATGAATGGCTGGATGACGTCATATAATTTTAAATCAAGAAAAAACTAATAAATGTGATTTTTCTCGAGGATAAAACCAATACAAAGTGCATGATTCGTGGTGATATATAAAAAAATCTCCTTTGGTGTGAAAATAACCCTTTCCTTCCTATCGTCGATCGCTAATACTACCACTTCCGGTTTCCGGAATTGCACCAAAAGTTGATCAATTCATCCCACTGATGCATTAAGTAAATATACCAAATTTCATCAAAATCGGTTGAGCCGTTCAGGCTGTACACATCTATACGGACGGACGTACAGACGGACAGACGGACAGACGGACAGACGGACGGACTGACATCATGCTAAAAATACTTTTTTCTGTTTAGAAAATGCATGATTCGTGGAGATATGTAAAAATCTCCACATGTGAAATTTGGTGTGAAAACAATACCTCCCTTACTATCGTCGGTCGGTAAAAATGGAAAAAATAATATGTATACTTCAGAGAATCCAAGTATATTGTTTTAGGAATTTTGTATGTTTTTCAAAAACACTTTAGACTCAGAATCAGAATAAATAAACAAAGATTTTTTATTATTTTGTCAATTTGCCACTTCAACTTAATGAGAAATTATCTTTTATCGGTAACAATAGTTTTTACCATACCATATATATTATAAATAAAATAAAATTAAAAATATTTATGTTATATGCCTATCTGTTTTTTATTACATTAATAGATATATTAAAATTATTTGAAATTGTTTCTGTAGCTGGAAATTAATTTATTTCAAACTGTCGGTCGGTTCAGACCTGGCCACAGGTCAACTTATTAGCATGATGTCTGTCCGTCCGTCCGTCCGTATAGATGTGTACAGCCTGAACGGCTCAACCGATTTTGATGAAATTTGGTATATTTACTTAATGCATCAGTGGGATGAATTCATCAACTTTTGGTGCAATACCGGAAACCGGAAGTGGTAGTATTAGCGATCGACGATAGGAAGGGATGGGTTATTTTCACACCAAATTTCACATGAGATTTTTTTATATATCACCACTTTGTATTGGTTTTATCCTCGAGAAAAATCATATTTATTAGTTTTTTCTTGATTTAAAATTATATGACGTCATCCAGCCATTCATGACGTCACAGCCTGGTCTTGCATATATATATTATAAATAAAATAAAATTAAAAATATTTATGTTATATGCCTATCTGTTTTTTATTACATTAATAGATATATTAAAATTATTTGAAATTGTTTCTGTAGCTGGAAATTAATTTACTTCAAACCGTCGGTCGGTTCGGACCTGGCCAGAGGTCAACTTATTTCAATATTCTTTCCGATTTCTGGATTTTTTCATTCTCTTTCCTACTTATATTATAACGTAAGCTAACTATCTACTTACTGTACTAGTGATTCGTCCTTTCATCAAAAGTTTTTTTTAATCCTAACTCGGTTTTATTTTAATCTAAAATAATCTCCCCCATATCTTTAAATAGATCTAACCGAATCAGGAACAAAAATATTCGCATAAATTAGTCTTAGAAGTCACTCACAAGTCAAAGAATAAAGGAAAGGAAGCCTGTAGTTGATTATGACTTCATTACATGTATGAACCATAATTAAATACTGTTTTTATCCATGAAAAAAATTTCTATTTATAATAAAATCAATTTTTTTTATAAGCTATTCTGTTTTGTCTATTCATATTTTAAATTATTAAATGTTTTAAATCATCTTATTAACTAATATTTTTAGATATTTATGTGTAGTTTATATTTTGAATGATTAAGATTATGGGATTTCTAAGTTGTATCAATTTTTTCCTTATCTTAATTGAATTTAATCAAATGAGCTCAACTTTAAATGTAAATTTCAATCAGATATGTTTTTCAGATTTGAAACATCTTTGTGTTAAAAGGTTCTCTCATTTTTTTTCTCTCTTTTTCTAAACAACTACCTGTTTTAATTTCAAAGGAATCGTCAATAGGCCGGCGAGATTAATTAGACATCATCTAAAAATATATTTGGCTTCTACATTAAGCAGACAGTCTAAGACAAGGAATAATGTTAATAGTCGAGAATATTCATCTAATAGTTATGTGTTTTTTATTAAGAAGAATTTTGCTTACATATTTTTACAATTAAAAATATATAATAATTACAACTGATTTTGATTCAAAATAAACAATTATGTAGTTAGAATATTTACATAATCTTTATAATTTAATAACTTTATATATTATTTTTAAATTAATTAATAAGAAATCCAAATAAAATACATTCAGAAAGAATTATATTCCTATCCTTATATCATTTCTCTAAATACTGATAATTTTCAAGTCAATTTTTAAATATAATTTAATCATTAAATTATTATATAAAGAAGTATACAATATTCATATTCTTGCTTATCTAAAAATATGAATATATTTTATGATATTTTGACCTCTACTCGAAAATAATCGAAAGTATTATATTTGCTAAGTTTATCCTATCACTATAAAGGCAAAGATTTTGATACTTTCGAAGAGGTCATTGATTTTTCTAGACGATATCGGTATAGAGATCGCTGATTAATTCGAATATACTATATATATATATATTATAATAAAATATAAAATTAAAAATTATCATTATATATTAGAATATATTATCCTGCAAACGCGAAATATTAAATAAATGTGTTACATACATAAATGTATATGTTACGGTAAAAGTAGATATTGTGGCAAATGTACACATTTTCCGATAAATGTGCACATTAGCCTCCTCATTTGGGTAATGTGCATTCAACTAACATTTACAATTTCAAATAAGGGAAATGTACATTGAATTCACAATGACCATGTCGTTTTGGTAAATGTGAGCATACGTGGTAAAACGGATCCCAAAAATTTGATTTGCGTTGTTTTGTCTAGAGATGACGATAAAAATTTATATAAATTAGGAACTAAATAGGGAATTTTAAAACAATCTTATTCTAGGCATGAATTCGCCATTTGTGAACAAAAGTTTATATCATACGAAGATGTTCCTCAAGGTGTTGAGAAATCGGTAAGAGAAATTATAGGAATGCAGTCCCCCCTTACTGGTGGCCAAGGTTTTAAAAGATGCATCTGTAAAGGAACATGTTCCTCAAAAAAATGCAGTTGTAAAAATGCTGGAATATTATGTAATTCCAAGTGCCACAATCTATGTGTTCCTTTATAATTTTATAAAATTTAACTGTTATAATAAAAAAAAGTATGTTAATATTATAATTATTTGTTTGATTCCGATCGTATTGGCCCTAAAAAACTAGGACGAAAATAGTATTTATGAATATTGGGATCATAAGCTACGACATATTATATGTAATAAGTATGTTTTGTTTCTCATTCACATTTTTGAATTAAAATAATTTTCGTTATTAAAGCTTTTTGTATTATGTTTATTTAAATAAAATTTTTTTTACTGCAACAACATTTTTAATTTACTTGTATTCCACCTTTCCTTAAAATACGAAGGTAAGAGTATACATTTACCAAAACGTAAAGGCAGGTGTACACATTTGCCGGGAAATGTACATATAAATTATATTCAGTTTGCTTATACCTAACTTTTGTTACAGTAAATGTACACTCTTGGGAAATGTACACATTTACCGGAAAATGTATACATTTCCCAAGAGTGGACATTTACCGTAACATATATATATATTTTATTTTAAAAAAAATTATTTCTATAATCTTTCAAATAAGAATATTTCCTTCTTTTATTGTTTTCTCATTTATTTGAATTTATTGATACTCACATATACCAATGTTATTATATTTATTTTTTGATTAATAAGCTTATTTTAATAGTTAATAAGTAGATTTATTGAAGTTGAATCTATTCAATTTAATATAAAGATCTTTTAAAACTTTGAATTATTCTGTTATATTTATTTGTAATATGTGTTTTAAATTAATTTTATTTATATAAATTTTTAACTTATATATTTTTATTTAAGATTACAAAATTACCAAATTTCATCAAAATCCGTTGAGCCGTTCAAGCTGTACACATCCTTACGGACGGACGGACAGACATCATGCTAAAAATACTTTTTTCTGTTAAGAAAATGCATTATTCGTGGAGATATGTAAAAATTTCCACATGTGAAATTTGGTGTGAAAACAATACCTCTCTTACTATCGTCGGTCGGTAAAAATAAAAATTGAATAATGAAATATGATATATTATTTCTATTAAAAATTTGATTTCATCCGATAATAATTTCAATGATATAAGTTTGTTAGTAAATATTCAAAGTGTAAATATGTTAATAATATGTAGATAAAAAATACATCCTATGTTATGAAATATTAGTATTCAAAAATTAAATTATAGTAAATTTAATTCATTTTTAAGGTCATACGAAATTAATATGTAGTGGGTTATATTTCATTAATTTTACCCGTTTTATATCAGCAAATTTTATATAATATTTATATATATTATATAGTGTTATATTATTAAAAAATTTTTGAGTTTGTTGGGGTTTGAACTCGTTCCTAAATTTTAAATTTCCCAGTTATTCCAATTTTAATTACTCTGCCATATTTATGGTAAATATAATTTTAACAAGAAAATAAAAATTATTATAAATTTATTATAATTAATGGTATTATATAATAACCAGGCTAAACTTAATCTTAACAATCAATCATCACCTATTAATAAATTGATTGATTAAAAAATAAATTAAAAAGTTGAAAAGAAAAAAATAAATTCTTACATTAAAAACTTATTAAACTTATCAAGAAGTTGAAAAAACATTAAATTAAATCAGTTTTACATGAGTAATTAAATATTAATCAAATTTCTGCAATAATTTTTCGTCAAAAATAGTATTTTTTAATGTCAAATAAAATCAATTTTTGTTTCAATTTTTAACTAGATTCCACGAATTCTATATTAAATAAAATATTATATAAACTATATATGTATTAAGTTTTAAATAAAAATATATAATTATTTCAATTAAAAGATCAAAATAAATTGTTAATGAATAATTAAGCGTATTTCTAATTTAAGTTTAGTTTACCACTCGAAATTTATAATAAATTATTAGAATGTTTGGAAATATTTTTAAAAGATATATATATTATATTATTTTATGAATATATCAGGAGTAGATGCGAATTAATTATAGTCAAAAAATTTCTTCTTAAGTGATTTTCAGTATTTTAAATTTTAAAATTAAATAAATTATAAATATTTTTATTTATTAATATTTGCGAATAGACCCTGAGACCTTTAAAGAGAAATTATTATTTATTGAATTTCTCTATGCCCAGAACTCGAGTCTTCAGTGTGGTAGACTGTCGTGCTAACCACTAAACCACTGAAGAGTAAATATTTTTAATATAATATTATCATTTACAATTTCAGAAAAATATTTTTATTTAAGGATAAAATAAGAGCGTGAACTAATTCGTCTAATTATTGATATCAAATTATTTTATATTGGGAAATAAAAATAAATTAAATAAAAATATATTGTTTTTTCAAACGAATATTAAAAGTTTCAAGATATGGTAACTTAAGTATGTAATCTTTTTCAAATATTGATAATTGTACTATTTTCGCTCTGACATCGTTCAATTTTTATTATTTATTTATTTGATATTTTTTAAAAAACGTTAAGGCACGACATATTATAGCACAATAAATAGTTTAACATGAACCATTTCTTTCTTTAATAGAATTAATATTTATACATATATGTAAAATATATAACTTTTCCCTATATAAAATATAAAAATAAATAATATTAAAATATGAAGGTTTTTACTATCTTTAGAATATTAGATTGAATTTTATGTTTACTTATTTTTATTCATGTTTTTCTATAAGATATGAAAATGGATGTTTAAAATGTGAAATATGAAAAAAAATCGAAGGGGTGGTGGATGCTTTCTCAAGGATTCTTAACAGAAACCATGGAGACCAAATCCATTATTCTTTGCTCTAATAAGATTTTATTTTATATTTATTTTTGAAACAGGATATAAAGACAATCATTTATTAAATTAATGTATATTTTATTTAATTGTTTTTTAATATTTAAAAAACACATTAAAATACAATATTATTTAAATATTATTATAATTTTAAATTAATTAGCAAATTATTTAATAATTGATAAAAAAAGATTACTACTATTACAGTATCCAAATTAAATATAAAGAATTGTTTGTTCCATATGGTAACAAATTCTTATTTAAAATATATCTTTTTGAAAATATAGAATACATTTAGTAAGAATGATAAACTAATATATTTATCTTCTAGTGTGGTTTCGATTAATATATTTTGCTTATTGAGCATTTTAGTTTAAGGATTATAAAATAAAACTTTTCAACGAGTACCTTTGATGATTTTTTTTTTTATAAATTAATGTATTTTTAAAAAATTTTTGATTTTAAAATAAATATTAATTAATTTAACAATTTTAAGTTAATAAAATAAAAAAAATACTTTATAATTTAATTAAAATTACAAATATTTATATATATATTATTTTTAAGTGAATTTTATTTTTATAAATTTGTTGATGTAATAAAAATAATTTTGGTTGTTTGTTTTAGGTATATTAGATTGTTGAGTAGGTAGGGAAGTGAAAGGGGGGTAGAGTTGTAGGGTAATTGACTTGTTTTACTGGGTCAAACAAATATGTTGACTTTTCAAAAGTTTTATAAAATATAAATATGTGTTGACTGGAGTGGGTGTGGATGGAAGGGAGGGAGAAGATGGTGGGGGTGGGGAAAGCATTTTGATTATCTTTAGATGAGTCACTGACCCGGAGGAACAGGATGCAAGCAGCCCAAGAAGCAGCCATGCAAATTGCAGCGGCATAATGGCGCGGCTGCCATCCGCTTGACAAACACCCTATAATAATAAAGATTCAATTGTCGAAGGTGATCATCGAGCTGCCGTCGACAGTGGTCACTGTCAACGCGAACGTCCACCGTGTACCTCCGTCGGCCATTGGTCACCCACTCGACACAATCACACGTGAACACTCCACCCCTCACAGTGGTTGACAGCCTCCAGGACCTGAGCGAACTCGCGGACCCTGTACCCTCATCGTCGGCGATGTTGCGAAAACGATGGCTGCCCAAATACTGAACTGCGCTCGCTCGATTCGCGTTTCGGGCCACCTCGTCGACATCCCGGGTTCGATCCCCTCCACCGTTACCCCTCGCCCTCTGCCTTCTTCAATGGAATTTGACGGCTGCATGCCACTTGTCTTTTTGGAAAATACGAAGATTAGATTCTCCTTTTTTTATACTACGATAGTTATCCCGATGATAAATCTTAGAGGATCAGCGCAGGTGACCCAAATAGAAATCCCTGCCAAATAATCATCAGTTCCATCAAAATGTTAAGAATGAAATCATTAATATAAAAAAAAAACTATTTCTATATTCTTTATAAATATATATTCTAGTTCACATATTTATTTAAATTCAAATTTTATTTAATTTCTTTCATTTACATGTATGAATATCTTAAATCTAAATTTAATTAGAAAAAATCTATTTTAAGAAGTCATTGTTTTAATAATCATCCATCACTATGAGTAACTCACTATACAATGAGTAATACACTTATAATACTAATTATGAAGTTATTTTTATTTAAAACATCTAGTGAAAGAAAAATCATGTTTTCATCGAATTAAGAAATTCCAAAAAAATAAATTAGCAAAATACATTTAGATATGTAAATATTCCAGAACAAATTAGTTAAATCTAAAATTGTCAATTTTTATGCCTGGAAGAACTTGATGGCCAAAAAATTTGAAATGCCTCCACAAAGATATTATTATTATAAGGAGCCTTTGTGTATATCAGAAGTTATAGGGCCATCAGTGTTATTCATCATCCATCCTTCATGTGTTTGTGGTCTCATCTTCTAATATTACATCCATATCATTGAAATCCCTTCAAAGTGAATAGAGCTGCCATAATCGGGGCACAGCCAAGCTGGCTGAAAACACCATTCTGGTTAAGTGCATTGTCACATTCTCAACATTTCTTGGAGGAGTCATTTCAACATAGGGATTTAATATCTTTAATTAATCGATATTAATAAATAGTAAAATTTAAAATTTAAATTACGAGTCAGATTTTCTTCAATCATCTATTCTTAAAATTGTAAAATTTTACTAATAGTCCCGCCAAAGCATACAACAGGAATTTATATATATATATATACTTATATAAATGATATTGATCCAAATAGCATTTCATAATGAATTAAGTAGTGATATAATATAATAACAATAAGCAATTTGTTCGTTGAATAAAAATAAGTATATTTAAAAAAAAAATTTCGAATTTTCCAATTTGTAAAAATGAATGTTTAAATTGATAAATCCATTATTCTACATATTCAAAATTTTATCATCTTACTCCTTTTTTTTTATAAATATCACCAAACGATGATTCTATCTGTGGGGACTGGAAACACCTGCGCATAGACGACTTTGGCCCATATTCAATAATTTCACACCAGAACAACTTACAAGAGAAGAGAAAAAATACAAACATAAAAAAAAAATTCAACGGAAAATTAATAAATAACATGAAATGAAAGAAAATGCAAATTAAAAAAATAATGAGCCACAACAGATAGAATCATGTTGGCCAACTGGGCTAAATAAACAAAATAGCAAGGGAGAAAAAAATAAAAATAAAAATACTTTTTCAAGGCAAAAGAAGCATTTTTTACTTGATATTTCTTTGAAAGTAATATTTAGATCAAATATGTCTGTTTCATTCATTAACAGAAAAAAGATAAAAAAAAAACTTTTAATTTATCAAAAGTAATTAAACTAAAATTCATTGATTATAAACATAAATTTTCACTAAATTTTAACGTTACTATTTGTAACTTAAATACTAATTTTTATTTTTTATTAATTATTTAAGAGAATATATTTGTTTAGTTTATACCAGGGGATTTCCTACTTTTTTTTCTACACCGATTCCTTTCTTCTCGTTTAAAAGACCCCTATTTTTTAATACAGTATAATTTCATTAATAAAGTTACACTAAAATTTAATGGAGTATATTTTTAACAATTTTACATAAAAGTAAATTTTTTATGAGTATAGCAAATATTTTTTAACGAAACTTACAATTCAATATTTTATATATTAATAATTTCATAAAATAGACATTACTAACTGAAAAAATTAATGTGAATGTTGAGGCTGATGTTTTTTGATAATTTTTACCGACCGACGATAGTAATGGAGGTATTGTTTTCACACCAAATTTCACATGTGGAGATTTTTACATATCTCCACGAATCATGCATTTTCTAAACAGAAAAAAAGTATTTTTAGCATGATGTCTGTCCGTCCGTCCGTCTGTCCGTCTGTCCGTCCGTCCGTATAGATGTGTACAGCCAGAACGGCTCAACCGATTTTGATGAAATTTGGTATATTTACTTAATGCATCAGTGGGATGAATTGACCAACTTTTGGTGCAATTCCGGAAACCGGAAGTGGTAGTATTAGCGATCGACGATGGGAAGGAAAGGGTTATTTTCACACCAAAGGAGATTTTTTTATATATCACCACGAATCATGCACTTTGTATTGGTTTTATCCTCGAGAAAAATCATATTTATTAGTTTTTTCTTGATTTAAAATTATATGACGTCATCCAGCCATTCATGACGTCACAGCCTGGTCTTGCATATATATTATAAATAAAATAAAATTAAAAATGTTTATATTTATTATTTATGTATTCATATCTGTTTTTAATTACATTAATAGATATATGAAAATTATTTGAAATTGTTTTTGTAGCTGGAAATTAATTTATTTCAAACAGTCGGTCGGTTCGGACCTGGCCACAGGTCAACTTATTTTGATATCGGGTTCAAATTTTGATGAATAATAAATATTTTCCAACTTTCATATAAAATAATATACTTAATAAATATCAAATGTTTTATTATATGAAAATTAGCGCAAAATATTTATTTACAAAAAAATCAATTCAATCAACAAAATTATTCAACTTAAATAGTATTTTATTAAATTTGAAAATTTAAATCAAAAGTTCCAATAGGTAGGTGTAATTCCTTAAAAAAAAACCTTAAAACATGGGCAATTACATAAATATATATATATATTATGAGAAATAAAACTTTAATAAATACAACTGGGGACTAGCATTATTTGTTGGCAATTGCTTGTATTTACTTTGTTACTTAACTTAATTTTTATTTTATGAGCAGGATAGGCAACCTTCTTGTTTTTATGCCTGGAGATGCATAATAATAGAGGTTATGCAGCCTCCGTAATTTCAAGGTGACCTATTCCTTCTTCGGCCCATGCTGCAAAGAATCCTATTTTCAAATACTCTAATTAAAATAAATAAATATATTAAATTTATCTTAATCACACATACACACACCCATACATTTTAAGATTATATTGATGATGAATATTTATCTATATATATAAAAGGCAATGTCTGTGTGTCTGTCTGTCTGTCTGTCTATAGACTCAAAAACTACCCGTCCGATTACGGTGAAACTTTCAGGAATTGTTGTGGGCATACCAAGGAAGGTTTTAGTGTAGTTAAATCCAAAATTAATTTATCCAAAATTAATTTAATTAGTAATATATTGCTAAAAGTCTGTAGTGTCACAAAACTATCGACAGATGGCGCTACATATAATTTTCAAAATTCAAATATTTTAAATTTTTTTTAAACTTAATATTTCTAACTTTGTATTACAATACAATAATGAGACGGAATTGTTGTGTGTTAAATTAGATTTTATAAATTGAAAACCATTAGTTATACTCTTAAGTTATTTAGTTTTATTGATCACATATCTGGAAAAAATCATCTTCATTAGTTGTTTTTAATTTAAATGTATATATGTGACGTCACAGTTACCTCCTTTTAGATATATATCTATTCTTAAAATAAAATTAAAAATATTTATATTATATTCATATATATGTAAAATAATAATTATATTATTTTAATATTCCTATAAGTTGGTATCACAATTTATTATTATTATGAATTATTTATAAGTAATTACTATTATTAATTGGTATTAATAAATAAATAATATTAATTATATTAACTTAATATTTCTAACTTTAATGAGACGGAATTGTTGTGTGTTAAAGAATTGTTGACTATAAAAACCAATTTGTTTTTAGGTAAGAATATATTATTCTATTTATTGTAATTATTTAAAAATTTTTTTTAGCAAACAAATCTGTCTATAGTCCATTTGATTAAACCTACCATCTTATATATAGATTGTCGTGTATAAGATATTAGGGATGAGGTATTTTATAAGAAAAATTGGGTTAAAAATAAGTTTAATTAATTGTTAGCACTCTGGATTGAATTTAGAATAATTAAAAGGGTTATTGAAACCGCGTAGGTTGATTAGGGAATGACAAGATTGAATAGGTTCAATTAAAAAATGCTTATATAAAATTATAACTAAAAATGATTTATTTAATAAAACTGTAAGAATTTAAATTAAAATAGATAACTCAAGAAATTAAGATGAAATAGAATAATTGAAAGGTACCGTAAAAATAGAAATATAAATTAAAAGAACTTTAATTTATATTTTAGCAAATGCAATTTATAATTAATTATTAATTACCAATTGTCGACCACAGTTGGTATATTGTGTAGTTAAGGAATTGAGAATTCAAAATATGTCGAAGCCAATCATCCCCTCCTCTGCCACTTGGCAAAATTGTCCACCCCTCTCTCTCTATTGGGGTAACGAAGAGGCATATCTCTGGGTTTTCCCTGCGTTTTTTTTTTTAAACAATTATTTTTAGAAAGTCTTTGCCATGTGCTCAGTATCATAATACATCCAATATATAAGCTTAAAAAACAAGCATTTTTATATTTATACTAGGAAAATTTGTTGTTGATTAAATTAAAATATATTTTCCAAGAAAACAAATATATGTCTTATCTACTTATACTGATTGAAACAAAATGGATGAAAACCTTTTACATACAGACTTTCAACCAAATACTATGTATCACTCGGGGGTACAGGGGGCGGAGCCCCCGTCTAGGTGTGAAGAGCGCCTGGAAGGCGCTCTGATCAGCTAGTTTTTTATAAATCCGTTCCTTCTTGAAATTTGAATGATAAAAGAATAATTTTAATTTTTTTTAATTTAAATTGATATATATATAAATAATTTAATTTAATTAATATCCTATAGTTGTTCTATAGTCCCCTAATCTATCTATCTATGTGACTCTACGGAACTCAAAAGTTTTTGGCCTCAGCAACCACATCCCTCCAAGTATTCCTATTCTGAGTCACAACCTTCCAGTCCCTATCCTCTCCCATCTCTCTCACAACCTTTCCCATATTATCCACCCACCGTGTCCTTGGTCTTAAATGTGGACGTTTCCCACTCGGTCTCCTTACTAATATAGTCCCCTAAACATATTATTAATATTTTTAATATTTATATTAAATACTAGTCGAATCGTTGTAAACGGTGTTTACAATTTAAGTTTAAAATGAATTTATCTTGGTTTGCAGCAATTAATTAAATAGTTCTTTGAAAACAATATTTTTCGTATACCTAATGATCATTTTTTAGTAAGCTGCCTTGAGCGGAGTTTTTTTAATTTGAAGTAGTTAAGAGTTCTGGTCGTGGTTATTAAAAAATTTAAAAAAAACAACTCTTTTGTGAAGATAAGTTCATGTTTAATATTGACATTTGTTGGTTGCGCTAATCTTTGGGCTGTTACCTGAGTGGAATCCATGACATAGAATTGTGCATATTTTTCTGAATATCTGTCTTGTGGGTTTCAATGTGAAGTTCTGTGATATAGTTGAGCAAGTACTTTGAAAACGTAAGGACCATTTCCTGGTGATTCAACCAGTTTTACACCCATAAAACACAACTGTTATAAGCTCTTAAATTTTCTCTAAAATTTTTATAATTTCAATTCAATGAATTTGACAATAATATTACAAAATCATATACATTTGTCGGTTTATGTAACTTGATTTTACCCCTTTGGCAAAAACTGTTAAACTTTTTATCTATGGGACGCTCTTTATGAAATTTCAAGGAGCCACAAAATTGACAAATGGAATCCATTATCCCGCAATCATGACAAATAACTTTGTTTTCATTCAACTCTTCACTATGCGTAACTTGTATTTCTTCTATTAATTGTTGTTGTGATAATCGAATAATTCAGCAGATAGTGAGCCTGTGATTGTGTATTTCTATTTATTATGAAGATATCTCATTTCTAAATTTCGATATCAGCAGGCAAATTTTTAAGTTTGGCAAAAGATATAAACCATTCATTCGTAAAGGAGAAGAACAAAATTATTTATTTTATAACAATTACTAATTATATAATAGTTTTTATTAATACATAATGGAATTACATCTCTTCGTTTTGTTATTATCGCCAAACACGATTGAAAGACATTTAGTATATTTAAAAAAATATTATTATAATTATAATTAATTATATTTAACAAATAGAGTATAAATATGAAAAAATAACGTATGGAATTCTAACAAAAAAATGTATAATTAATTAAAGAATACTATTTGATACATAAAAAAACTATAATTAATTTCAAAACCTTAATACTAAATTTTGTTGTTTCATTAATCAAATTTATTTGAATTTGTTTAACTGAGCTTAGACCTAAATATTATCTTTTAATTAAATAAATTTATTTGAATTTATTTAGTGTACTAATAATATAGTCATCGTAATAGTAATGATCTAGTAATAGTAATAGTAAAAATAATTGACAATATATTAGCTATATAATAAACCAAAAAACGCCAGTACTCATGGCTTGGAGATCTGCGTAGATGGTTTGGGTGCTCAACAATTGACATCTTTAGAGCTGCTGTTTCGAAAAGATGTCTTGCCATATGGTTCGCTAACCTCTATAGGGAGAAAGCGCCTTAAGAAGAAGAATAATTATAAACATATAACATTAACTAGCATAAAATAACATAAAAAATGCATGGAGCTCATAACATGTATATATCATAATCATAAAGAATTCATAGAATGTATTCAGCGCGTGCATGTAGACCAGTGATTCTCAACCTTTTTTTAGAACCATATTGAAAAAAATGTAAAAAAGTCGGAAATGTTTAAGAGCCTGATCGCAAAAACATTTACCTTTGTTTACATACATATAAAATAAATAAGTACTTTTTCTTAATTTGAACTTTACATTTGTAAAATTTGACGGCACATTTAGAATATCTCGCTGCACACAAAAGTGGCACAGTGGTTGAGAATCACTGATCTAGACGTGGCCATGTGTCAATTATGAGACTGGACAATCCATGATAGAGTGAGGTGGTAGCCACATTCGCCGCCAGGGGCACCCACTCTTAAAACTATGATCTCATTTATCCAGGTAGGGTTTTGGCGTTAACACTACAATTATTTCATTGCAATGTACTTTAACGTTTAACGTTGAACAGAAATGAGGGTTGGTATATTCAATTTTATTCCGATATTTGAGAATTTGTATAAAGATGTATACAGATCCGTATACAGATCCGTATCTGCATTGTATAATATATATTCAGATCATTTTTTCGCTTCAAAAGCGAAAGAGAGAGCAAGTGAGAGCAAAAGCAAGATCAAGTGCAAGAAGGAGTAAAAGAGAAAGAGCCAGAAAGAGAGCAAAAGCAAGAAAGAGAGCAAGAGCAAAATAGAGCAAAAGAAAGAAAGATAGCAAGATGGAAAGAAAGAAAGAGAGCAAGACCAAGAAAGAGGTCAAGAAGAAGAAAAAGAGCAAGAGCAAGAGAGAGAGCCAGAGAGAGCAATTTATAATACAATCAATAATATATATGAAAGCATATTGCAAGAGAAAGAACAATGACTCTTGCAAGGAAGTGAGCAAGAAAGAGAGCAAGAAGGTTAAAGTGAACAAGAGCAATAGCAAGAGAGAGAAGAAGAGTGATCGCAATAGCAAGAGCGAGATAGAGAGTAAGAGAGAGAACAAGAGTGGGTGCAAGAGCGAGAAAAAGAGTAAGAGATAGAGCAAGATAGTGAGCAAGAGCAAGAAAGAGCAATTTATATTACAATTGATAAAATATATGACAGTATATTTCTACTATTCTATCTATTTTATGTAACTAATTTATATTTACAATTTGTATTATTATTATCAGTTTGTTTAAATTATAAAAAAATATAATCACATATGAAGAGTCTTAAAAACTTATTATTGCTTATATATTTAATATTAAAAAAATCAAGTTTTAAAACACAGTAATATATACATATTATATTATTGTTTATTTGATTCTTTATAGGCAAAGCAAATATCAATATTTACTCGTACGTATCTTGTATTGTCATACAGCTGTTATTGTTCATTGCTCGACATCCCATCCACTATCCATCATATTAATTAACATTTCTATCACAGTGGCCTGTGCGTGATGAATTATGGAAGGAATATAATTTAAATAAAAAGAAATTATATGTAGAAAATGTTTGGTAAATTGTTTTTATATAAATCTAAACGCACGTAAAAAATAAAGTTTTTTTAAATAATTTATAAAGTCGAATAATAATAACATATAGAACACATGGGGCACATACACGAAATAGTTCTGCAGAGACGCCGAGTGTTACCCGTTGATGGCTTTGGCAGGATCTCCAATGGGTAGAAATAGTTTGGCAAGATAGCTGCTATCGGTTCCAAAAGAGGTGCAAATGTTCTAAAAGGCTTATATGTTCTTAACACCGACTCCAACATCTCCCTAGTGCCTAATGAACCACAAGTTAATCTCAGTCAAAGGCTCGTCAATGGTCACAACCAATGTTTTATTAGTATTTAGTCCTATGACACAAAAGTAGACACACATCACACTCTTTAGAGGTATATTTTTTATTTATAAGCCTTAAAAATATATGATTCGTTGGCTGCGCGGGTAGCCAACCTGCCTCACATTCACTCGGTCCGGTGTTCAAGTCCCGAGCCTGGTGAAATATTATTATTTATTTATTCAAGAAAAGAAATATATATACAATAATTGCTAAAAAATAAGATTACATGGATAGATATATAAATTAGGTATATGCGATTATATAAAATTGTATATTGTATATTAGACTGTTCAAGATTTCGTAATATTAATAATATCTTCAAATGATTTTCAAATAATGAATGAATGAATATTTAATTAAGTTGAGACATTGTTCGGCTTTAATTTATTTTTAAATTACACCTTGACAATTTTTCAATATTTTAATAGTTGTTTGTATATTAAGGGTGTGATGCATTTGTCTTTTAGAACATCACGATTAAAGCTGATTCTTTCTCGCAAACCTTTCAACTTATTTTCGATGACGTCAGTTGAGATGGCAAAACGAGCTGACGAAGCCACGAGCAGGAGGAAACAATACCTCCCTTACTATCGTCGGTCGGTAAAAACAACCCTATGCAGGGCCTCACTGAACGACTTAACTAGACAATGCTCCTATCTCACTCCATACTCCAACTGCTCCAAATGCATAGGCAACCCTCTCTATCCCGACAAAGAAATAATATACCAACTAAGATATTGATATTTAATTAAATATCAATATATATATATGTAGAAATATTGGAAGCAAAAAATTATTTTAATTAAGTTTACATTCAAATATTATTCAAAAATATTCATTAAGGAGATATATCTTATCTTATATATATTATAATTGGCTATGTTTTGAGGATGGATGGATGTCCATCGCGTTTAACCTAAAATCTACTAAATGGTTTTATTGAAACTTTACAATAATATAGCTTATACATAATTACTTAAATATTAATTATAAATTAATCAAAATAATGTTTTTATTATTTATAAAGAAGTGAGCAACGATATGTTAGACAGCGCTTCTATTATATTTTTAACTTAATTTCGAAATAAAATTAAAAATAAAATAGAAGGTATATATTATTATGTACATAATTCGATAGTTTTTTATTTGGGATTTTATACCGGGAAGGGTTATTTTCACACCAAATTTCACATAAGGAGATTTTTTTATATATAACCACGAATCATGAACTTTGTATTGGTTTTATCCTCGAGAAAAATCATCTTTATTAGTTTTTTCTTAATTTAAAATTATATGACGTCACAGCCTGGTCTTACATACATATATTATAAATAAAATAAAATTAAAAATATTTATGTTATATCCATTTCTGTTTTTTTATTACATTAATAGATATATTAAAATTATTTGAAATTGTTTCTGTAGCTGGAAATTAATTTACTTCAAACCGTCGGTCGGTTCGGATCTGGCCACAGGTCAACTTATTTATAATTTATTTTAATTTTTCTTTATATTTACAGTTTGTTTCTATATATTTACAATTCTTATCCATTTAATGGCGTGGTTTTTAAACAAGAAAGAAGGTCAGTTAATGCAATAGAAAAGAGAAAGATAATGACATTAATATTATTTAAAAAATACTTTTTTCTGTTTAGAAAATGCATGATTCGTGGAGATATGTAAAAATCTCCACATGTGAAATTTGGTGTGAAAAAAATATATTGGAAAATTTAGTAATATGAATTTAATATAATTATAATTATACATGATAATATAATAATAAATATATTTTATTAAATTTATTATTATCACTAATAAGTTGTTTAAATATAATAAATTGTCGTTGAATTAATTTCATAAAATAAAATTATAAATTTAATATGTTTTTAAATTGGAAATTAATCTATTTATTTTTTAAACATAATTTATTTTTTCAAATCATATATATTTAAAATAAATGTGTATAACTTTCTTACTTCATATAAAAAATTTAATAAATATGATAAAATGACATTAATTAAATTAAAATATTAACTTTTATGATAAATTAGATAATTTAAATTGAGATTAAAATTAATATAAAGTTTATATATTTTAATAATCCAGCTAATTGATAAAGCATGACATGAACAGTGTCTTCGAATTGAAATAGACATCAAATGAATTCTTATTAAATGTTTTATAATAAATATTAATTTATGGTTTATTCAATAAATATATAGATTGTATATATATAAATAATAATTATTATTTATTATAAGATAAAAATACCAGAAGAGAGTATAAGCATAATAAATCAATATACTCAATTAATTTACTAATTCAAATTTAAGAATATTATTAAAATTAATTAATATTATTAAAACAGTTAGTAAAGTATACATTTTTAATCTTCTGAGCGGCTGCTGGATAATCCAGGTACTTTAAATATGAAAATTTTCAATTTGGAAACTAGCGCAGTGGGTTGCCTAAATGCCAGGGGCTCTCCCTAGCCAGCCGCTCGAGCGGTAGTCAGTCTATCGGTGTTGGTGTGTGAGTGCGCACGCATAGCCAGGGAGCTCGGCGAGCGGCGCTGTTCCTGTCAAAATTCAACCTCGAGGTGAGGTTTATTATCATTTATTATAACTCGATAACCAATTACAACCATCTCAACTCCTCCACACAATTATCATTATAAAATTGTCACAAAATAATTTTTCATTCTTTTCATTTAATTATATACGTATAATATAACTTCCATATGCATTTATTCTTTTTAATATTAATTTAAAATATTTTTTAATTTAAATAAATAACAAAAAAATAAAATTATATAGTCCTATATAAACTTATAAAAATCTTTTTTCAATATATTACATAAGAATAAATTTTTTTTTATTTATCTTTTATATTTTATACTGGGATAATCTAAATATTAATATAATGTATTTTTATATTTATTCGAGATTATTCTGATGCATGACACTTTTTAAGGGTTTTTATATAATTTGAATAAACCATAAATACATGTTCATTATAAAACATTTAATAAGAATTCATCCGATGTCTATTTCAATTCGAGGTCACTGTTCATGTTTTATCAATTGGCTGGAATATTAAAATATTTAATTTATTATAAGTTTTTAATTAATTATATATCATTTCATTTATTTAAATCATACTAAAAATAATTATACTAATTTACTTCATAAATTAGGTCAAACTTATTTAATATTTTAATAGAAATTAAGATTTAATGTTTTTTAATTTTATCTATTTAAATGAATATATCAATTTAAAAAATGAAAATTGTTTTTAAGAGATTATTATATAAAAAAATATATAGTATGCTATAAATATATATTCCAAAATCTAATAATTAAGTCACCCTGAAATAAATATTTTGATTTTAATATTTCTAAATACTATTTATTAATTTATCTTAATTAATAAAAAATACATAAATTGAATTTCCTCATGAGACTTAAACAGTTTGATTCGCCTTTCAAAGTCATGTGGATATTTTTCAAGTTCAAAAACATATATCAGTATATATATATATATATATATATTGTTAGTACTAAATGAGGATAAAAACTAATTTGTTTTAAAATAAAAATATATTAAGAAAATTATTATATGATTTTATATCATAATAAATTGGAATAAATTGCCTAAATAGTTTCTATAAGTATTCATTTTATAATTGTATTAAAATTTAATTAAAATTAAAAACAATGATAAATCATTCAAATTAATAAATTAAATCCCTACTAAATTTTCATTGAGAAAACATTTAAAAATAACTTTTTCCACATTTTTTTTAAATTAAATCTAAATAATATAATTACGAATTTTCTTAATTGAAAAAAATGGTAAATTTTATGCGCAATTTATTCTAAAATGCGGATGTCCAGACCCTTCTCTTATGATTGTCAATATCGAAGAGAGGGAGAAATTCTATATACAAATTCAAATCAGTTAATTTGTTTAAATAGTTTCATTTGTGAAATATAAAGAAGTAATTAAAATAACAAAAATATAAAATAAAAAAGATATAATTAAATTCAATTGAGCCAAATGTTAATATATTATTAATTTATTTTATATAAGGTAAATGTACCAAAGAAATTTTCATTAAAAAACACTATTATTCTTTAATAAAAGTGAGAATAACAACAAAACACAAGTGCTAACATATTGTACAACTATTAATTTTCACTACAACGCAAACATTCAGTTAATTTATATTTAAATATTTTTTTTAATTTTTTTCAAAACGTATTTTTTGTTCTAGTAGTGGGTCAAAAGAAAATCGAAAGTTTAATTAGTGGACCACTTTTTGATCCAGTAATGGAAAATCAACCTAAAATGGGTTTAAAATAAATAAATGGATTAAAATGCAGTAAGGATTGGTTTTATTAACATCTTTTATAATTTTTACCGACCGACGATAGTAAAGGAGGTATTGTTTTCACATGTGGAGATTTTTACATATCTCCACGAATCAAGCATTTTCTTAACAGAAAAAAGTATTTTTAGCATGTCTGTCCGTTCCTCCGTCCGTCCATCCGAATAGATGTGTACAGCATGAACGGCTCAACGGATTTTGATGAAATTTGGTATATTTACTTAATGCATCAGTATGATGAATTGATCAACTTTTGGTGCAAATAAATTTCACATGAGGAGATTTTTTACATATCACCACGAATCATGCACATTGTATTGGTTTTATCTTCGAGAAAAATCATATTTATTAGTTTTTTCTTAATTTAAAATTATATGACGTCACCCAGCCATTCATGACGTCACAGCCGGCTCTTACTTATATATTGAATGAGACGAAGCAAACCGTTCGCAGTTAGACGGTTTTAATCTCCGTTTCCTGCGGGTTGGGCTGGTTCGATGAAAGGAACAGTGAGTGTACTTACCACGCTAGGATGATGGTGACCAACACTTTGCTGTTAAACTGTCCCTTCCGTCTTGCGGGTTGCGAAGTACATATGCGCGGTGAAAGGGCAGGAAAAACGCGTGTTTCTTCCTGCTTATAGGCGGGTGTGAGATGATTGTGTGTAGATGTATATGTAGCGGGTGAAAAGCGGGTGTTATATATAACTGGTAAGAAAGCGGATATTATATGCGGTTTTTTCTACACAGAACATCCCAGCGTAAAGTCTATATGTAAAGAGTATTTAAAGTGTATATAGTGTCTTCGCCAGAGCGCGCTTCAGTACACTCATAAAAAGGAGGGGTCAGGGGAAATGGTTGAAGGGTTACGATTTGTCCCAAACATGCCCCCACTCTTGAAGGATTCTTCAAAATAAAATCTTAAAACTAGAGATACCCCTTTTAATGCGAAACAAAGAAAAGAAAAGATCAAAAAATATTAAGTAAAATAAATAAAATAAATTTCTCCGTAACCTATTTGGGCCCGGAGAAATAATGGAGAGTTTTCCATTATTGAGTAGGTAGCCGACACAGACGGACCACCGGTCGTTTATATGAACCGGATTTGGTTTTTATCCATGCGACCCTCGGAATTCCGTCCGAGCCAAAAATCACCTTTTCCACCACTCCCATAGGCCACTTTAAAGGGTCAGCGTAATCGCATGCAGTATGATGAAAGGCATTGCTGGGACGTACGCGGCATGCGGGTAAATCTGCCATTAGAGGGTATAAAGGGCGTGGACGAAGGCGAAAACATGTATTGCATTGTCTAACTAGGCGTTTGATTAAATTTCTCCCAGAAATAATCCAAAATCTTTGCCTAATAAGCGATAATAATAAATTAGCCCCAGAGTGGCAATATTTTCTATGGTAACAAATAATTAAATTTTCCACCACAATTTCATCACTAGGTAATAAAATTGGGTGTTTATTATCATAGGAGACATCAGCATTTCTCAAGCGACCTCCTACGCGGATCAAACCTCCCTCAATTATTGGATTGAGTTTTTGGAGATGGCGGGGTAAAATTTTATTCAATTTAATAGTTTCATATTCCTTGGAAAAATGTAACTTTTGTATAGTCCTTAACAATTTAATTTCTGCAATATCTATATTAGAATTATTAGATATTTTATTTTTTGGACAGACTATATTTATAAATTTAAAAATATACATTATAATTTTTAGTAATTTTTTCCAAGAGGAAATTCGTAAAGTTAAATCATATATAACATTAGATTTTTTATTAATTTGTATGTTAGTTAACGCTATAAGTTTTATTTCCGGAAATGTTTCATGAATATCAGATTTAAATGACTTAACCGGCCATTCATTTGGGCTTTTAGAATAAGCCCAAGACGGTCCATGAAGCCATAAGGGATGATTTAACAATTTAGCGGGAGTGAGACCGCGGGATAGGCAGTCAGCCGGGTTCGTTTTTCCATCAATATAATAAAAATGTTTAGCTTCTAAGTACGAATGAATTTTTGCTACCCTATTAGACACAAAACACTTCCATTTATGTGGAGAGGAATGTATCCAATTTAGGGCTACGGTCGAATCTGAGAAAGCTAATATATTTTCTATTTTATAACGGGATTTATATGTTTCATTTTCAGTCATTAAAGAGGTGCATATGTCATCCATATAGCTATCTCTTTGAATGATTGTTGCGGCTAATGGAAAATTTTTACCTTTTTCAAATACTAATTGGCGAAGAGTTCTCAATGCGAGAAATGGACTACAATTTAACCCGAAAGCAAGGCGATTAAATTCGTAAATTGATATAGCGTCCTTGGAGTTAAATCTATATATTAATCTTTGAAATTTTCTATGTTCCGATTTAACCCCTATCTGAAGGTACATTTGTTTAATGTCCGTTGTTAGAGCCCAGCGAAATAATCGAAAATTTAATAATATGATAAATAAGTTATTTTGTAAATTAGGCCCTGTATATAAAATGTCATTAAGGGCGCGATGACTATCACTCTTAGCGCTCGCGTCTAATACAATTCTTAATTTAGAGGAAATTTTGTCCTCTTTCCAAACCCCGTGGTGCGGAATAATATACCCTTTATCTATATCAGGGTTTTCTACTAGCGATAAATAATTATTATCAATATAATTCTGTATAACTTTATTATATTCTAAGCGCATTTGAAGTGAATTATTTAATTTTCTTTCAAGTGAGAAGAATCTATTTTTTGCTATTTCAAAAGAATTGCCTAGCAATTGAGGATCTTCCTTAAAAGGGAGACAAACAAGATATCTTCCATCGTTTTCCCTTTTAATAGTATCCTCGTATAGTTTTTCACATTTATTATCGTCCTCACTCAACAATTTCTCATTAGGGACCTCCTCAATTTCCCAGAATTTTTCTAAAGTTTTTTCAATTGACATTTCATTCCAAATGTGAAGAGAAAGCCATTCATTATTCGATTGGGATGAGTTAAATTCCCCCAAAAGAATATATCCCAGCGTGGTTTCTATAGCGTCTGGAAAATTATTAGGCGCCTTAATTCGTCCCGATAATAATAATTTTGAAAACAGCGATGCTCCAATTACCAAATCAATCTCACCCGGTTTGTAAAAGCTATCATCGGCCAAAGCGATGCCTCCGAGATATTTAAACTCTCCCGGACAAATGGATTGAGATGGTAATTTATTGGTTATCGTATTAACCACTAACGCGTCTATTGAATATTCAATTGCGGATGGCATTCGGGAAAAGAATTTAAAAGAACAACGACCTAATACGAAAGTTTTATGTCCACCGATGCCGCTAAGCGAGTGATGTTTTAATTTAGAATAATTTAATTTTAGTTTTTTAATACAGGAATTAGTGATAATATGACTTTGTGAGCCGCTGTCAATTAACGCTCGGACCGTCTGAACACGCCCTTTAGAGTCCAGCGTGTTGATTTGCGCTGTTGCCAAAAATATATGATTAGTCGCCTGACTCATAGCCACTACGGGTTCAAAGGTGGAAGGGGGCGTGTGAGCGAATGGATAAGGAGAAGTATCTCCACCTCCTTTCGAATTGGAGACCTCCTCTCTTCTCCTCTCCGGGTCGTGTAGGAGGGTATGATGACGTTTCTTACAGATAAAACATGTATTTTTTGATTTGCAATTTTTATCAATATGCTTACTACTCAAACAATTGGAACATAATGATTTTTTATGAACGATTTCGATCCTTTTTTTCACGGGAAAGTTTTGGAATTTAAAACATTTAAAAATTAAGTTATGATTTTCTAAATTGCAAACGATACATTTATCTATAGATTTTTCAGAGTTAGCTGTTAAATGCGAATGAAAATTATTTTTTGTAACTTGTAATTTCGCGGAAAATTCGGAATCTTTTTTTATGTTCGGAATACGGTCTAAAATTTTCACTCGTTGTTTAACAAATGTAATAAAATCATTAAGCGAAGGGATTTCTTTATCTCGAACAGATATTTCAAAATTTTGCGCGGTTTGTGTATCTACCTTTCTTAAACCCCAAAAAAGAAAAATAAAATCTAACGCATCTTCAATTTTTAAAGATTTAAAAGCGGCTATCGAAGCATCAAAACGTTCGATGAAAGTTTCTAAACTTGAAGAGTTATTAATTGATGGATATTTTAATGCATGAATTTGGTTTAAATACGCTTCCCCGAGGGCCCGTTTATCTTGATATTTTTTTTCTAACTCATTCCAAATGTGGAGGTAATTCTCTGCGTCAGGTCGAATGCCTATAAGAATTGAACGTGCCTTACCAGTTAAACTGCCAACGAGGTACTGAATACGTTCAGAATTAGACAGGTCGCGGTTTTCGTGAATATTAATTTTAAAACTTTCATAAAATAGACTCCAATTTTGCGGTAGTCCATCAAATTGCTTAATTGCAATTGGAGGTAGATTTATTTTGCGATCAGATTGACCTACAGGAGCTGTAGTGGATGATTTGCGGTGTTCGAGGATGGACAGTCTCTCGGCTTTGACCATATTATAAATATCCTCGAAATTTAACCAAGCCTTAAAGGAAGGTTTATACTTTTCATCCAAAGATATATTCAATTCATTAATTTCACCAATCAATTTAATATATTCTTCCCTTAAATTATCTATGGATGCAGTTGCGGCTAAAAATGAGGTATTTTCTTTAGAATCGCGAGAAGAAATATGTTTTGATTTATTATATAATTCCGTAATTTTCTCATAATAAGCTTCCTTTTTTGATTCAGCAATCGAAAGTCTAATTTCAGAATTCATTATAAATATATATAGTTGAATTAAATTCCAGTCAAAATTATTTAATTTTTATTTATTTTTTAAATTATAATATATATTTATATATATATACTATTTATATTTTTATTCTAAAATGTTTTAATAAAAATCGATTTACATAGAATTATTATTTATAACTCAATATGTATTATTTATAAATTTAAATAGGATTTAAACAATACATTTATAATATTTTTATAAAATAACTTTGAACTTTATCCTGAATGAAAAAATATATATGAAATTTTCTTTGCTTTCATCGCAATTAAACAAAATATTAATATTAATATTATACCCAATTAATAAAAATAATAAATTATTAATTATTTAATTTCTTAATCAAATTAATTATTATTGCGGGCGTGTTTGAGAACAATCAATAGTATAAAAGATAAGGAAAAATTATGAAAGCGTTTAGACCGGATGGTCCGCGGGGGTTCGCGGTCTGGAAAGAATGCAGAAATGATATCCTAGGTATAAAAACACCAAAGGATTTCTGATTCTTAAAGGAACAATGTAACGGATGGAGATACTTGTTCGAATGACCAATGAATGGATATCCGTGCTTGAAGGACCAATGAATGAAACGAAGCAAACCGTTCGCAGTTAGACGGTTTTAATCTCCGTTTCCTGCGGGTTGGGCTGGTTCGATGAAAGGAACAGTGAGTGTACTTACCACGCTAGGATGATGGTGACCAACACTTTGCTGTTAAACTGTCCCTTCCGTCTTGCGGGTTGCGAAGTACATATGCGCGGTGAAAGGGCAGGAAAAACGCGTGTTTCTTCCTGCTTATAGGCGGGTGTGAGATGATTGTGTGTAGATGTATATGTAGCGGGTGAAAAGCGGGTGTTATATATAACTGGTAAGAAAGCGGATATTATATGCGGTTTTTTCTACACAGAACATCCCAGCGTAAAGTCTATATGTAAAGAGTATTTAAAGTGTATATAGTGTCTTCGCCAGAGCGCGCTTCAGTACACTCATAAAAAGGAGGGGTCAGGGGAAATGGTTGAAGGGTTACGATTTGTCCCAAACATATATATTAATTATAAATAAAATAAAATTAAAAATATTTATGTTATATCCATATCTGTTTTTTTATTACATTAATAGATATATTAAAATTATTTGAAATTGTTTCTGTAGCTAGAAATTAATTTACTTCAAACCGTCGGTCGGTTCGGACCTGGCCACAGGTCAATTTATTTTATATTGTTTTAATTGTTAAAAATACTTAACTTTTTATAAATATATCTATCTATATATATATAAAAAGGTTTTTGTCTGCACATTGCTCAGAATTTAAAATTTTGTGCATATCTTCGCGTTTCATGATCTCTAGAATTCAAAAGTGACTTTAGAATTTTTCATGTCTCTCTGTCCGGAAATTCTCACGTTATAGACTCAAAATTGGCTGAATCGATTTCTATGAAATTACATCACAATATTTTTATATATAACTTTGGATTTTCTCATATTTCATTATAATTAAAAATATTCAATAAAAACCAAGCAATGAAATGATTAAGAAATATTATACTATATTATAACATATACTTACGGAGGAGGTTGTAATCGGGTAACGCCTGTTATCATACCATAAAGAGGCTTCATCAAAACTTTTATCAAAGTGGATGAAAATTGAAATATTTAAAACAATTATTTTGCCTGTTGTATTATATGAGTGTGAGGCATCCTGGGAGACGAGAGTAGATTTAGAGTATTTGAAATTAGGATTATTCGCAGCATTTATGGACCAAAGAAATATGAGGTCACCGGGGGTTGGCGGAGATGGTATAACGAGGAATTGCATCTCCAGATATAGTTAAGGTTGTTAAGGTTATAAAATAGAGAAGGCTGGGGTGGGAAGGGGTCGTGGCTAGAATGGGAGAGGAAAGATCAGCGAAAAATATATTTGGAAAAAACATATTGAGAAACCCCGGTGGAATTGGGATGACCAAGGATGCGGTGGGTGGACAATGTAGGAAGGGATGTGGGACAGATGGGACAGGTAGGAGTTGGCTGGTTATAGCTCAGGATTGGGATACTTAGAGAAATGGGATTGCTGTCGAGATCCGTAGAGCCACAGAGATAGATAGATATACAGATATAACAAATACAATAGTAATATATAATTAATTTACTGATTAAATTAAAAAATATTTTAAATGAGAACACAAAAATAAATAGATGAAAGCCTTTTAAGTACAGACTTTCAACCAAATACTATGTATTACTTCGGGGGTACAGGGGGCGGAGCCCCCGTCTAGGTATGAAGGGCGCCGAAGGAGCAGCTAGTTATGTATGTATGTATTTCTTTAGTTTTACTAAATAAATGAAATTATATTAGGGTTAATAATTTTGACTTAATGAGAAATTTATGCCATTCTCTTAACTAAAGTGAAAATGCAAAAGTGAAATAGACGGCTGGAATAGGAGGTTTTGTGTTAAGAGACAGCAGATTAACAACTTGAAGAATGCTGACGATACTAATTTGATTGCTTCCTTATTGTAGGATTTGATACAACTTTTTAGATGCGTTAAGATTCTGTGCCATGAAATAAAACTAAAAATCTCGGAAAAATCAATATCGTGGTCATCGATCGTAAAAATAATATATGGGCTGATAGTCAACGAGGGTTCATTCAGTAAAATGCTTTCTAAATTCCTCAGTTTTTAAACAAGGGTGATTCTACCGATGCGACTAATAGACAGATAAAGACAAGTCTGATAATGTTATGGAAGGATAGAAAAATATCTAACAAAAAGTAGATTTAAATAGTCCAATCTCTTATCTTTTTCTTTTTTTATGGGATGTAGTTATGATCATTCAGCAAGAAAGATATTTAATAGATATTGGTGCTTAAAATTTCCAGGATGTCTTGTATTAAAATTTCCTTCTTTTCAAAGCGCTTGAAATTGAGGATACCCAGATTTTTTAATCAATATTGAGTAACTTTGGGCACTTCATCATATGACGGGAGAATACCCTTAATCAATATGATCATTGTAAAAGAAAAATCATTGGGAAAAGGTCTCGGAGAAGATTTCCACCATTTAAGTAGTTTGACCAAATATATAATATCACAAAGCAGTGTTAAGAGATTTCTTTCGGTGTGTTGGGAGACACCATGATGAGAACTTCACCTTGATGAAACAAAACTCTACTAGGTAAATCAAATTTGTTTGATTTTTTCAAAATTTTGACATAAAAATTATTTAGCAAGCAATTTTCGAAACCAATTTTTATTTCAATTGGGTAAAAAATAAACGTTTAAAAGCTTTAATGTTTTTATATTTGATCAATAAAACAGAATCAAATATTTGAAAATATTCCATTGGACTGCATTTTATCGTAATTAATAAATAATCGAAATTTATTTCGTAAATTACTTTTAATATTAAATAATATAATACATTAATATAATGTAATATTTCTTTCACATGAACTATGAACTTTTCACATTATAATTTATTATTTTAATTGAACATCGGCCTGAGCCCTTTCATCGTTCAACTATCACGAGGTTATAAAATTTCTATGATGGACCAAAAGCAAATATTTATCTTTCCTATCATCATTTGAGTTCACTGATAGGTGGAATGGTTAAATCATTTTGTAAATATGCCTACCACATTTTCATACAAAAAAGAAAATCATTATTGTTATCCTATCTCCCTCCCAATGATATATCCACATATATGAAAATAGTACTTTTATAAGTTATGACATTAATTAATATATTATACTCAGAAGCCAAAGCGATTAACTCCACATTTAGAGAAACTAAGAAAATTAAGCACAAAGTTCACAGCTTGTAGAAAATTCAGGTTTATTGATTACAGAAAAATGTATATTAAATTGCAATATTAAGATTATCAAGTTCATTATTCACTTCATATGTTGCAGATTACATTACATTACATTACTAGCAAAATTTTAAAAATTGGAGTTAATCGGTTTGGTTTCTAAGTGGCACATATATATATATATATATATATAGAGAGAGAGAGAGGAATATAAATAATAATGAATATTAATATTAAAATAGAGCAATTAAAAACTATAACACCCACTTGACATTGTATCAGCGCTGTTTTGTAAATAAATGCTTTTAGAGTATCCAAAACTTAAGAATATTTAACAGTTTTTTTATTTTTGTAATGACACCATTTACCAAGCTTTGAAAATAGAAAAATGTTTGAATTAAATATAAATAGAGAAATTATTATAAGTAATAATATATAAAATATAAATTATAGTAATATAATTATTATATGCTATAAAGAACTCAATGTTAATGGCAAAGATTACTTAGGTAAAGCATACAGTCATTGGCCCCCTTAAGCAACTCCTAGCAGTCTTTAATGCATATACGGGCAAATTGCGGAACAATCTGTGTCAAATTAGGTTTGCAGAACATAGATTCTAAGAGCCTTTTGATCAATAAACAAAAAATGATTTTCTCTTGGCATTTTCAATAAGCACTTTTTAAAAAAAATCCTAAAAAATACAGTTAATGGCCCCATGTTATAGTTATTGGTCTATGTATTCTATAGTGATTATACAACCATACAACAAACGATTACATAACCATAGTTAATAGCGCAATTTTTAAAATAAAAAATCTTATTATTTCTGTTTTAGTGATAGGGTGCCAATGACCGTCTAAGAGCCAACGACTGTATTCTTTATCCTACTTTGCCTAAATTTTTACCAAATTGTTCACTAATTTATTATGTATATACATAATATGTAGTTATATAGTTAAAATTTAAAATTAAAAAAATATTGTTGCGTAATTAACAAGAGCTTCTATTCAAATATTCCTGGTCTATTAATGTTGATGTATGAATGAGCATATTCAGCAAGTATACTGACAGGAAATAGTAAATCCTATGATGGCGCTGTTGCCGGGTAATCAACCGGTTCAGACGGCTCATCGACATTGCCCCATAACAGCACCACCCGGGAGTTCACTTTTTTCGTTACTAAACCTCGACCACCACCCATAAACTACACGAATTATACAATTAAACCAACTATAAGTTGCCTATACTCAACAACAAACCCTCTATCGAAAACAGTATGTAAAAATTATCATATATATATAATTAGCTTTTATTTAAAAATTTCACAATCATATTCAACAAAAATCCAAAAATAATCCTAATAATCCTATTCTCAAATACTCTAAATCTACTCTCGTCACCTAAGGTTATAGACCATGCCTCACACCCATATAATACAACCGGTAAAATAATTGTTTTATATATTTTAATTTTTATCCCCTTTGATGATAATTTGACGCGATATGCCCATTTATTGCATGATAACCGGCGTTTCCCGATTGTAACCTATTTTCGAATAATACTACATATATATATATATATATATATATATATATTTATTATTTCAGAAAAACAATTAAAGTAAAAATAAATAAAAGAAGTATTATTTTATACTTTTTTGAAACTTTCTTCTGATATTAATTAGAAATTTTATTTATAATTTACATTTAATCATCTTTTATTACTATTAACAATATAGAAATGTGAATTTATAAGGAAAATTAAAAAAATATAAAAATTAAGTAGTATTAAGTATTTAATAAAGATACTTTAAAGCGAGCTATTGTGAAAATTCACCTTTTAAGCTTTCTCAGTTTTTCAAAGTGAATAAAAGATTCCTGATATTAAAGATAATTTCATTTTACAATGATTGAGTTACTTTAATTAAACTTGGTTTTGAGACAATTGCAACAAGAGTCAAAATTAATCACGAAAAAGTTCCGGTCATTCGATTTTAATAAAAAAAAAATCTTAAATACTAAATTTATAGTTTTGAAAAAGTTTTCGTATTTAAGCTAAGATATTCAAATTTTTTACTAATCCCAATATTTTCTCTAATTATAAATTATTATATCTAGTTAATTGAAAGTTAGGGCTAAATTATTTTTGGGTTTTCTTTATGACTTTTAAAATAAAAATTTGTTATACATATCGTCTCTTATTAAACAATATCGGAGTCAAATTTTAATTTATTCCTATACATAGGTTACATAATTTATCAAATTTTTAAACTTCATTTGTAACTTCAAAAGTATGAAATTTTAATTTTAATAAACAAGCCAAGTTATTTTCACGTTTCCATGAAATATAAAATAATATTTTTTCAAATTTAAATCCATAATTCATATATATAATGATTGATATCTGTTAAGATTTTGATTAAAACAAAATATTTTCCTATATTTAAAAGAGAAGATTGATAGAAAATTATAATTAAAATATATTATATCCTAATTGATTCATTTTATTTTATTTTATTTAAATTTATTAAAAGTCAATATTTATATCATATAATTTCATATTTTAATATTAAACTTATTCAAATTTTGAATATCAAATAATGTAAATTATTTTTTAATATAATTAATAAATATAATATATATAATAAATAAAAATATATATATATATATTATATATGTATATAATCTTTAAAATTTTGCGGTGATCGAAACGAGAAGTTTTAGTTCCCCTTCGTCTTCTTAGAGGGCATCCTAGCTAGGACCAAATAAAATCAGAAAGGAAATCAAATAAAAAAACCCGGATATTAATTAAATAATAATTAAAAACTTTTAAAGGATTTTCATAATTAACTCAATGTTGAAATTTTGTAGATCATTTATCATTTAATATAATTCTATTAAATTACTTACAAATTTATTTGAAATTTCCGCTATTATTCTAATAAAAACAAAAGAAACAATTCAATATAATATATCTAATTAATTGACTATTTTAAAAATAATTTTTAAAGACTTTTTATAATCACTAAAATTAATTCATATAATGTAGAGGCGAGGGTTGATCTTTAATTTATTTATTATAGGCGAGATAGTAATTAAGACATGATAGTATTGCGATCACGAAAATTTTCGATGTTGAGATTTTGATGTTTTTATACGTTTTCAAGGTTCCTGAATCATTTTCACTAAGGTTGAGAAAAATGTCTCTCTCTATGTGTGTGTGTGTATGTAGTCAAGATTACGAAAAAACGGTTTGAGCTAGAATCATGAAATTTGGTATACGGGCATTATTCAAAATTTGTAGTTATCTTTCTATCAACTATCAACTTTTGAGAATTGTAGCTCAACCGGAAGAGGGTCATTACCTACAACGTTTTGAATTTTTTTCCTCTAAAGTGCCCGTAAAAATAAAGATATATGTTTGATAGTTTTTCTCATGAATAAAAATTGTATAAAACTGTTATATAGCGTGAAAAAATACAAGCATCATTTGGGGATAAATACCACAACTTTAAAAAATCATGTAAAATGAAAAAACTTATTTTTCCAAAAAAGGTTGCTAGAAACGTAATAATGATTCCCAATATTAAACAAAATAAAAAAAATTATATATAGGAAATAAAGAGTGTATTCATAATGAAGAAAGAGATGCTCTGGAAATAAAAAACAATTTTAAAAGGAGAAAAAACAATTATACCAAAGGTTGTGAAGATAGAAAGTATTATACAAGTTGGAAAAGAAAAGTTAAAACAGAAACATCCAAAGCAAAACAAGAAATTTGATGAGATCAACAGATACATGGGAGGAACTAAAGTAAGGGAAGTCTGGAAAACGATAAAATATCTACGATCAGATAGGTGGGAAGGAACTAATATCCCAATTAATAATTAGTATGGAAAAATGAGAAGAGCTTTATAAAAGGTTGTTCTTGGAGAGCGGTAATGAATATAAACAATCAGTTTATTACGTATAAGAAGAAGAGAATAGTGATGTAGAACCAGTTTTTCTAAAAGAAGTAGACAAAACTGTCTAACAAATGAAAAATAATAAGTCCGCCGGACCAGAAGATATTCACATTGAGCTGGTGAAATATGGGTCAAGCATTATATTATAAGTGATAGCATACCTGTTCACCAAACCAATGATAGAAGGCAAAGAGTTATCAGAAGATTTTAATATTTCTATGATTAATTCCATTTACAATAAAGGGAACAGGTAAGACTGTAATAATTAAAGAGGTATCAAAGTAACCAGCTCGGTGGGAGGACAGTTTGGCCAGAATTTAAAAAATAGACTTGAAGCTCAAAGAACAAACCGTATTCAGGGCAGGCAGATCTAGTATAGACAATATATTTATTCGGCGACAATTATTAGAAAAGAGATCTGATAGAAATTTATAAACACACTTAGTGTTTTAGGAAATTGATTGAAGAATATAACAAATGGGGATTGAAATTGAAATTCAAAAAGACTGAATATCTAACAGGGAACTCAATCAAATAATCTTGAAGTTTCAGATAATACAACTATCAATACCTATATATAAATAAAATCTAGGAAGCATAATTAACAATGGAACATGTGAGAAATACTTGTGAAGCCGATTGGGTTTAGACAGAGGTGTTATATATAAATTAAACTCTCTTTTATGGCCCATGAAAATCGGTTTAAGAACAAAAATAAATATTTATAAGACTTCGTTGAGCCAATTACTATTTGCCGTTCAGAATGTTCGACAATTACGGAAGAAACCTCAAAAAAATCGAAATAGTCGAAATGGACTTTCTAAGAAGAACGTCGAGGATTTTCGAGGAAGTATGACCGAGAAAGAAATCTAACCATCATGGGTACACGATGGAGGTTGAAATGCGGGATGCAGCAGGAGCCGTAGGACTCACGTCCTATATACCTATAAACCTAGATATATAGAATGGTTACCTATATCAAAGGGAAACTCAATTTAATGTACATATATAAAAAAACACCGTTTCACAAAAAATAAACTTTAATTTAAACCTTAGCTTGATTAACTTTATTTTTTATTTAGATAGATTCCTGCCTTCCTCTTTGTTATATTTTACATATTACAATAAAATTTTTTTCATTATTTTTCGTTTTTAATTATTTATTCCAATCAATGAATTTAACTCTGGCATAAAATATTACACTGAAGAAATAATTGATCTATTTAACTGTTAATGTATAAGAAGATGAAAAAACAGTGAATATGAATAAAATTTAGGTATTTCAATAATTTTTCAATATAACATAAACATGCCATGAAGACATTCACCGTCTTTATCTGACACTTCAAAATTAAAATTAAATTTTTTGTTTGTTTGTCAAAACATTCGTATAAAAAAGAATTGGTGAACTCTTTTTTAAGTTCGTATAAAAAAGACATTGTAAAAAAAGTCCGATAAATATATCTATATATATTATTTCGCCAATATTATAAGTTAAATGTATAATTTAGAATTCAAATAAAATTTTCAAATGGAGTTACGCTCTAAATGCTCCTCTTTAAAACTATATTGATCGATTGATTAGCGATTTAATAACAGAAAAGTTAGTGATTGCAGGTATTATTATAGGAAAAAAGGCAGCGAATTTTTTACCAGAACCATTATTTTCTAAAAATTTTAAGGTTTTGGATAAAATAAAATTTTATTGAAAATTGATTTTGTGAATGGTTGACATGGTGGTAAGGGTGATACCTACACTACGACGCTGTTAAAATATATAATAAATTTTACCTTAGACTTTAAACATAACATTTTATTTTATTTAGTAACTTTATAAATAAATTTAAAATAAAATAACATTTTAATAAGATCAATTTAAATTTAAATGTTATAATTTATCTTTAGTTTTATGATGACAATTTCAATATACACCCTCCATTCCAAAAGAAATCAAACATTAAAAAAAAATAGTACCACTAATGCCATCTATTGTAATATTTTACCCGTAGATGGCTTAGCCCCTCATTGACAACTGGTATACATTTAATGATATTTAGATGCATACAGCAAAAGTTATTGCGTTTCAAATGTCAGTGTGTTTGGTACATCGGTCGGAAAATGAGTTTCAACAAAGAGCTGCAATTGATTTTTGTGTTAAACTTAGTAAAACTTTTACTGAAACGCACCAAATGCTACAAAATGCATATGCATTGTCTATCCCGTACGCAAGTTTACGAGTGGTTCGGGCGATTCAAATCGGGTAGAGAGACGCTGGATGATGACGAAAGATCAGGCCCTCCCAGAACCGGATTATCTGAAGAAAATATCAAAAAATGCGTGAATTCATCAAAAATAACAAAAAATCGTCGGTGAAAGTTATTGAAATGGAATTAGGCATTCCTCAAACAACCGAATACCACATTTTGACCGAAGTTTTGGGCCTTAAGAAAGTTAATTCGCGGTGCACCATCACATCGTTCGCGATTTGTAACTGAATTTTTGGGAAAAAATCACGTTATTCCTTTGCATCATTTGCCCTATTCACCAGATCTGGCTCCGTGCGACTTCTATCTGTTCCCTAAACTGCATTTGGCGATGAAATACTCCAGAGAAATATGCAGAGGTGTAGGGCAGGTGTTGACATCTTATCACAACTTGTTTTAGAAAGGATCGTAATCATCAATAAACCAGCAAAAGATCTGATTAGTACGTGAATACTTTGAATTGCCATATAAAGCAGATCTCTAAAAGTTTTTAAGTCTGGATTAGCACTAGAAATCACACTTTTGTGAGCTACTTCTTTTTGGATCATCGTTCGTTCCGAAATGGATAGCTCCCCAACATGAAGGTGGACAACAGAGATTTCAATTCAAGAGAACTGAAGTGGAGAATGAATAAACAAAATATACAGAAAAGCCTAAGTCTTGTTATTATTATTGCAATTGTTAACGCAGACTCCACGGAAATTTTCTGGAGACTAGGTTTTGGAGAATCTATCCTTAATAACTGAGAACTTGGCAAGATATTTTGAAAAATTGAGAGTCATGGAAGACTACACCGCCAGCAACCACTATCTTCTATAAAACATACGATGGACTTTTTAAAGGAACACTCTTCTAGGATTGAGAAACATTTTAACTTTAAATCAAGTAATGAGAACACGACCCAAATTATTGTTATTAATTGTCCACATCGTGAATATACTAAGAAGACTGAGTGAGGTTAAGCAAGCATATGGCGCAACAATGTCCCGTAAAAAACCATCGACCTGGCCGACCTGGCAGAGACAGACAAACAAAAAGAACAGAGACAATTATACCAATGATGGTTGGGAAAGAATGTATTCAAAAAAGAGAGCACATCAACGTACCATCTGCATAAGGCAACTGAAATCAATCACAAAAGTGAAAGATTGCTGGACGGCCAGACTGATCCTGGGCATTAAATCCTGGTTTAGTTGGAGTTACGAAGAAATTCCTTTCCACAAATAGACACTTTCGACACTACTTAAACAAAATAGAGAAAGTGAATATACTTTAATGCCTTAATATAGATGATTCATATCATATCTTCTTTGTATGTGACCCGTTGTCAGATATAAATAAATATTTAAATAAATGACAAGGTTCTTGAATATATACTATATATATAGTTATATCATTTTTCAACGTATGTAATAAAGTTTTTATTGTCTCTAAAAATATTAAATAACAAAAGAACATTCAACCAAGATTGAAAATAAACATTCATTTTTATTCTTTAATTAAAATCAAATGATCTGAAAAACATTTTTTTTTTTAATTTCTTCAAAGTTAAATTAAAAATGTCAATACCAGAATTAATTTATTTTTACAATCCATAAAATATTAAAAAATAATCTTAAAAGAAAATCTATTCAAAAAATCTTTAGATAAAAAATTCATGCTTTCAAATCCACCCTCAATCGAATTTTTAATTAGCCATGTTAAAAGTCTTATCTCTGAGTTTTTTAATCTGTTTGTGTACTTGAGAAAATCCACATTCTTATTTATCATTTTTTTTTTTTTTTTTTTTTTTTGGTTTTCTTATATAAGAAGATTATTATGTTTTAAATTAAATTAAATAGATGAAAGTCGAAACATAACTGCATTTGAAATTCAGATTTAAATTCAAACTCAAAATTCAAATTGTATCGAAAAGATTATTCTAAATAAATCTTGAAATTTATATTAGCACTTCAGAACTCTTCTGTAGAAAGAGATTTTTCTTAAATAAATTATTTTTGAGTCAAAGAAAGAAATCAGATGAGCATAGATACGATTAAATCAATTTTTATAGCGAAGTTACATTTTGAAAATATTAAATGAGACTTTATTTATTAATTAATTTACAATGAAAAAAATTATTTTCGAAATAGTTCAATTTTTTAGAAGTAAAATAGAATAAGACCAAAGGAGAAAAGACTTTTTTTAATAAAATTTGAAATTCGTAACGGGGTCTCTAGGCTTCCCTCATCGGATTAATGCATTATTTAAAGTTTTTTGTCAAAATAAATCCTGTATTTTGTCAAAACTATTTATTAATAAAATTAAAAATTAAATAATTAATTGATTTATCATTATAAATACTATGATATTTTGATTACTGAAATGCTTGAAGTTATTTTAATATTCTTTGTAATTGTTATTTATATTAATTAACTAATTACTTAAAAAATGAGCTTACGAGAAAATGATATCTCAAAAGAACAATTTTTCTGATTAAAAGATTTGATAAAAGGTGAAATTTGAATAAATCACAGAAGAATTTCGATTTCCTACTTAGATAATTTTATTTAATAAATTAAATCTGACAAATATTATTATATTAGATAGGATAAAATCATGAATATTAAAAATATATATATACAAATAAATAATTTTTAAAAATAGTAGAATTTGAGATAGAAATCAGAATACCATAGTATCTATTTAGTATATTCCTATAGTATTCTTTTGCTTCTATAAGATAAGATTACTTATATTGATTAACTTAAATATTTTCTATATATATATATTTCGCCCCCCATAAATTTTAACAGATAAAAATTGCATGATAATCCCTATTATAAGGTAAGTACACTTGGTGATACTTAGAGCCATATTGAAAAATCAATTTTCAGAACCTGATCGCAAAATCATCTTACCTTTTTTATAGAGTTGAAAATAATTTCGCCATTTTGGAATATATGGAATTTTTTTCTTTTCAATAATTCTGTTTATTCTTTTTAAAAATAATTATAATACTATATAATAACATATAATATAATTATAATCGTATTAAGTAGTATCTTTATATAATTCAATTATATTCTTTATTTTATATAAAAAAAAAAAAAAGTTAATCCGTTTAGGAAAAAAAATACTTTTCCTAAGAAGGGATTATCGACCCTGATTATATGATTTAAATAGAATAGAAATATATTTTGTCAGTCAGTCTTTTGCGAACGAGCAAAGAAGTAAGTGATGTGTTATTCTTTTGGATTAGATTTTATTTGTATTCATCCATTACTTACTTATTTTACATATGTAAAGTGCAGTAAATATACAGATCCAAGATAAGAGACAACTTTCATCTTATACCCTCTTTTGTTATGATAGGTAATTACAATAAATTTATAATTAAATCCCATTCCCTTAATTAATAATTGAATATTGAACAAATTCCATTTTCCCCACATTCATGTTATTTTTTAAAATATAATAATTTAAATAATGAATTTAAAAAATATATCTCAATGAAAATTAAATTTTATAAAATGCATTTTATAACGTTTTACTCATATACTACTTTACATAACAGATAAATTTCATAAATTTTTGATGAAAATCTGAAAATAAAATATTCAATCGATTCGATCTCATTAATTCAATTTTATTAAAATTAGATTAAAATTATTTAGCATTAAAAAATCATATAGAAGATTGAATTTTTTTAAAATATATTAATTTAAATATTTTTTTAATGATAAACTATTTTTAAAATCTTAGTATTTTGGTTATTTAAGAAATATTTTGAAATTTTCAAGAATGTTAGTATTTTAAAAACCCAGAAATAAGATAATAGTTTTAAAAATCTATCATCTATCAATTAAATCATATTATAGTTATTAATTTATTGTTATATCTTTAAATTCATTTCATAAATTTTAACTAATCTTACTTAATTTCTTATTTTTCAGATGAAAAAAATGAGAAATCAATGCAATTTTTTGAGTTGGTATTCGAGTTTATTCTGCGAGATATATCAACCTGTTTTCGACTTTAAGGTCAGTATTTATTATTATTAAAATTTTAATTTAATTTTAATTTATTTATTTTAAAAATTTATAATCTTATAAAATAAAATATAATAAATAAATAATATAAATAAAATAAATTTATATTATATTATTATAATATCTAAATATGTTATTTTTTACTTCTATTTCATACTTCAAACATCATTCCTGCTTCTGGATACTGATTTTGATTGATTATCATCTTCATCTCTATTGATGCTGAAATTATCTACATCTATATGCATACACAACGTATTATGTAGGTAATCATCGATATTTATTTAGGATCGCATATATCAAAAAAGGTATTAATTTTAAAAATTTTCAAATTTATAAATGTATTATTTCAAATAAAGTTTAACATACATAATAGATATAATAATTGAATTTACATTGATTTTTTTTGTTTTGAAAATATTAATTAAACTAACTTAACTCTCTTATGGAATTTGGGTATATTATTAATTATACAATGAAATATATGATATGCAAGTCAGGTCTGAATTCAGCCTTTTTGTCTTGCTGAGAGGGTAGTTGAGGTCGATCAAATCAACGGACATTCGGGAAGGTAATTCAACACAGATCCTAACTGGGAATAGGCTGAACAGGAACAAATTGTTGATTACCTTGATTATTTAGAGCGTAGAATCTTTAAGATTAGCATGGGCGATTCCCCCTTTAAGTAGGTACCTAGGTTCTGTTTCAGGTTGGCATGAATGTGGCAATTTCATTTCGAAATCCAAAAAAATCAAATGCACTTTCAGCTGATTCAAAGAGGCTTACAGACAAATCTTCATGTTATTTTTTCAAGGCAAACTTTTTACTTTCCCGCATACTTCGTATAAGGGAAGTATTGGAATCGTCAAAAATTTCGACTTCGAGATTTCGATAGATCTTGATGTTTTAGACCTCCCTGAGTCGGAAAATACCATTTTTCGAATTATGTCTGTGTGTGTGTATGTATGTATGTATGTATGTAATGTCTGTAAGCAAATTTACTCAAAAACTAATCAAGCTAGGACTTCGAAATTTGGTACACCGATATTATTCACAGTTTGTAGATTTCTATCAAAATTTGATTTCTTAATTTAAAATTATATGACGTCACCCAGCACTTCATGACGTCACAGCCAGCCCTTATATATTATAAATAAAATAAAATTAAAAATATTTATATTATATCCATACCTGTTTTTTTTACATTTAAAATATCAGTTAACCGGAAGTAGCACTTTATTTCATTCTAAATATTCATTCACAACTCTTTATACCTATTTATATGCGGGAAAGTCTAGGGGAGGACACTCCCGCTTATTTTTATTTCTTTTTTCAAATTCCGTAATGCGATGCTTGGAAGGGCTAATTTATCGGGAAAGGAGGATACCCTATTAAATTTTCAATTGTATTTATATATTTAATAATAATTCAAAAAATCATTGAATTACACAATTTTTTAATTAACTTTTAATTTTCTTTTTGAAGTATTCAAAGTAAACTGTAATATTTTATTTCTTTATATTTAAATATTTTTTTAATAATAATTTATTTTTATCTTAACAAATATAATAATATTTTTGTGGAAAATGTTTAAGGTGAAAGTAAATATATTGTTGTCGAATATATATCTATAATAAATCTATCTATCTCTCAGACTACGGAACTCAAAAGTTCTTGGCCGCCACAACCACACATCTCCAAGTATCCCTATTCTGAGCCACAACCCTCCAATCCCTACCCTCTCCCATCTCTCTCACGTTCCTTCCTACATTATCCACCTACAGCGACCTTGGTCTTCCAAGCGGACGTTTCCCACCGATATATTTTTCGCCATTTTTTACTCTTCCATTCTAGCCACGTGCCCTGCCCATCGCAGCCTTCTCGATTTTATAATTTTAACTATATCTGGAGATGCATAGAGATCATGCAATTCCTCGTTATGTATTGTCTGACATTCCCCGGTGACCTCATCTTTCTTTGGCCCATAAATGCTTGAATCCTATTCTCAAATACTCTAAATCTACTCTCGTCTCCTAAGGTCATATACCATGCCTCATATCCATATAACACAAGCGATAAAATAATTGTTTTTTATTCCCTTTGATAATAATTTTATCGCGATAAGCCCCCTTACTGCATGATAACAGGCGTTTCCCCATTGCAACCAAGCTTTAAATTTTTCTCGAATATTATTATCCTTCGTGATTACAGATCCTAAGTATTTAAATTTTTCTACATTTTCGAATTCTACATTTTGTATGTTAAGACTTTGTGTGTTAATACTATTCCTCTCTGCTATTAAATATTTAGTCTTAGCACTATTAATTTCAAGCCCTACCTTTTTTCCTGTTTCGATTAATTTTTCTACGCTATCTTTTATTGCAATTGCCGAATCTCCTATTATATTTAAGTCGTCTGCGTAACCTAATGCTTGACTTTTTTTGTTTAAATGGATTCCATTTGATTTTTCCACAATTTATCTAATTACATATTTCAGTACTAAATTAAATAAAATTAGTGATAATGCGTCTCCTTCTTTTAACCCATTTCTGACAGTGCAGTCCCGCATCTTACTCTTCTTTGAACTACATTCAAGACAAATTTGAATCATACGTACTAGTTTTTTCGGAATTCCCATTAAGATCGAAATTTCAAAAAGTTTTCCCCGGTCTATTGAGTCATATGTTTTTCTAAAGTCTACAAAAAATTGGTGAACAGAAATATTGAATTCGCGTTTTTTTTCTAATATCTGGCTTGATGAAAACATCTGATCTAGAGTTAGTCGATTTGGCCTGAATCCGTATTGATATTCTCCTAATATTTCCTCATTTAGTTGAATTTTATCTATAATAAATAATAATATAATATTAATAAATTACCAAGTATTTTTTAAATCGTTGTAAATCATTTATTGGTAATAAATAAATTATAGTTGAGCCTATCGTAAGTTAATTATAATGGGCGGTTAATTTAAGTTAAGTCAATTAAGATTTGGGAACTACTGTTTTAAATAAACTTTTACTTTATTTAATAATAAAAATAAATAAGCGGGAGTGTCCTCCCCTAGACTTTCCCGCATATAAATAGGTATAAAGAGTTGTGAATGAATATTTAGAATGTGTAAACTTGGTATTGATAAAGAGCCAGTTCGTGTTAGTTTATTGGTGTCAAATTTGATATTTGGTAACATTTATATATATATATATATAGAATAAAGTGCTACTTCCGGTTAACTGATATTTTAAATGTAAAAAAAACAGATATGGATATAATATAAATATTTTTAATTTTATTTTATTTATAATATATAAGGGGTGGCTGTGACGTCATGAAGTGCTGGGTGACGTCATATAATTTTAAATTAAGAAAAAACTAATGAAGATGATTTTTCTCGAGGATAAAACCAATACAAAGTGCATAACACGTGGAGATATGTCCTCACGTGAAATTTGATATGAAAATAACCCTTCACTTCCTCTCTTCGATCGGCAATTCTAGCACTTCCGGTTTCCGGATTTGCACTAAAAGTTGATCAATTCATCCTACTGATGTATTAAGTAAATATACCAAATTTCATCAAAATCCGTTGAGCCGTTCAGGCTGTATACATCTATACGGACGTACGGACAGACATCATGCTAAAAATACTTTTTTCTGTTAAGAAAATGCATGATTCGTGGAGATATGTACCTAAAAATATCCATAGGTGAAATTTGGTGTGAAAACAATCCCTTACTATCGTCGGTCGGTAAAAAAGAAACGCTACTTGTATAGGTAAAATGTCACTTCCGGTAGTCAGATCATGATGAAATTTGGTATCTGAATTTTTTTTATATTTTTAAATCTATATACAAAATATGAAGCAAATATCTCGAAGCAAACTGGTACTTTACTTGAAAGGTAAACGCAACCATTGTAGGTAAAGTACCACTTCCGGTTAACCGATTTTGACGAAATTTTGATAGAAATCTACAAACTGTGAATAATATCGGTGTACAAAATTTCGAAGTCCTAGCTTGATTAGTTTTTGAGTAAATTTGCTTACAGACATTACATACATACATACATACATACATACATACATACATACATACATACATACACACACACAGACATAATTCCAAAAATGGTATTTTCCGACTCAGGGAGGTCTAAAACGTCAAGATCTATCAAAATCTCGAAGTCGAAATTTTTGACGATTCCAATACTTCCCTTATACGAAGTATGCGGGAAAGTAAAAAATGAATAATGCTTCTCTCTACTTTGAAACATGGATCAATGTCAAAAACAATACACGATATATTATTTTATCTGCGCTTTTATCTAGATTCATAGAGGATAAAGCTTGAATGATAAAAATAAAATAAATAAGAACTTTTTTTATTGAATAATTAGATATATAATAAAACAATTTAAAAAGGATAACATTTATTAATCACAAATAAATTGTAAAATATGACATTTTGTAATTTTGAAAAGTAATAAAAGTTATTATTTTATAATTGGAGTAAAAGTTAAATCCGATTAATTCTTATCGGATTTAAGTTGAACTTCTATTAATGGTAGTCCTTTTTAATTAAATTTTATTAGATGAAAAACTAATTTCTAAAGCTCATCAATTGTGAACATTCCCGTTAATTCTAAAATAAATATTGGAGGCCCCGGGATCATTTAGTGGAAGAATATCAAACGGGTCAAGGGCGTTTTTTGGCTCTGAAAATGCTTTGAGGAAATAAAATACTTTTACAGATTAAAATATAATTAGAAAAATCTCAATATGGGGAAAAAAACAGACGGAATACTTTATTAGAATCGATTTTAGAATAATTTAATTCATTCATTCATATATCTTTTAACGCATCGTATTTTCTAGTATTTCTGTTGGATTGTTTACATACATTTTTCTTGGAGATCACCTGTTCAACTCCCTATTTATTATATATAGTATAGAAATAATATTTTTCATAAAAATAAAATTATATATTTCAATACAAATCACAATTTCTTTCTGCACGTGTTCCACCCATCGTAATATTCTCGATATTAAGAGTTTAAAAATTATTGTGTAAAATTCATATATCTAGAAATATTTTAATCACGGACGAGCGAGCAAAAATAATGTAGAGGCTGTGGAGGGGATCAATACGGGTAAATTTTCCTGAAAGTAACAGGAAGACTTATTCTTTGGGTTTATAAATAAAAACTTATACTATAGATTTCATAAAAACGGTTTATTTTCAATAAATATACACACTTCTTCACAATTCAGACACTCCCAATATCTCCGGTCAAAGCGGCCTCTCTCTTCAAAGCAATCTTTCCCGATGGTGTCAGCGCTCCGATTTATATTTCCGTCCAACCCTTATCAAGTATTAATTGAGGTGGTAGAAGGATCGGGAAACTTTCACTTGAATGTCGCCAAAGGTCCTGTTTTAAGCATGATTGGGGGGGGGGGGGGGGGGTGGAAACCGCTGCATTTCCGCTTGTGTGAAATAATAAGGGTAGAGAAACATTTCTAACCCATGATGCATACAATCCCTTCCTGGGGGTGATTGGGGGAGAGGGATGCGACACTTACGTCTCCGAGGTTTCTTCGGCCACAACTTTCACTTCCCACATATATAATCTATACATTATTTAGTAACATTATTTGTATGTGTAGAGACCAAATTTGTAGATTTAAAATCGACTATACTGAGCATATTAAAACAAATTAAGATATTCTATCATAGTATTAATGCAACATAAAATTTAGAATGCTGAAAAAATGCATGAAGAGACAAAATGACAATTTACTAGAACTTAAATTTTGTAAAAATATAAGTAAGTAATTAAATTTATAAATATTAATTTATTTATAAAAATAAATCTATTTATATATTTATATATATATATATTGAATTTAGATATTTGAACCTCTTTTTCTACTTACCTTAAATTTATCCTCGTCCCATAAAGTACAAAAATTAATAATGATTGCAAAGATTAATAAACAAATCATTAAAATAAAAATAAATAAATTAAAAATATGTTAGTCATTACTAATCAATTATGATATATTTAATTAATGTGTTTATTTATTCGTTTTAAAATGAATAGTTTTAAAAAATTGTTTGAATCCACAATCTGTCTACTTGAGCCAATGAACTTGGGGTTTGGAATTAGCCATCTCATAAAAAAAATTAGCTGGAGTGTCTCCACTCGACTATCTCGCAATTTGAATTGGATTAAATAACATAATATATTATATTTAAATTAAATTTAATTAATTATAAATTATAAATAATAAATAATAAATATTAAACCAGCGCATGTTTGGCTTTTTGTTGATGGCACCACGTCACGTGTTGGCGCGTGAGATTTGCAGTGTTAAAAAATTAATTCTGGTAATTTCAGCGAATCAATCAAGCTGAAATTCTATATATAGCAGTTTTATACAATTATTAATCATGTGAAAAATTATCAAACATATATCTTTATTTTTACGGTCACTTTAGAGGAAAAAAAATCAAAACGTTGTAGGTAATGACCCTCTTCCGGTTGAGCTATATTTCTCAAAAGTTGATAGAAAACTATGAATTTTGAATAATGTCCATGTACCAAATTTCATCATTCTAGCTCAAACCGTTTTTGCGTAATCTTGCCTACATACATACACACACACATACACACACACAGACATTTTTCTCAACCTTAGTGAAAATGATTCAGGAACCTTCAAAACGTATAAAAACATCAAAATCTCAACATCGAAAATTTTCGTGATCGCAATACTATCTCTGGCGAGATAGTAATTATTTATCTGGTTTCCAAATGAATCACTATTTATTTTTTATACTAAATATATAATAACTATAATTTACAAACTCATTAATATTCCGTCTATCTTTTTTATTATTAGTATTAACTCATTTAGTAAATGCATTTAAGTAAGGCAGATATTGGAAAATTTTAATGATTATTTAATTACACCACTTAATTTAGTAATGATTAATATAATACCAAATAATCGCTAAATGTTTAGATATCATTTCTATATTCGTTTAAATTTTTGTGAAGTAAAGCTGATATATAAAATGAATTGTTATAAAATTAAAAAAATTTCAAATATTAATTACTATAGAATTACGATAATTACAATTATAAAGTAAATTAAAGAGGCATAAGATATACATATGATAGGTATATTTTGTTATATTAATCGTGCCAGATTTTTCCAGTGGGTATTTATATGCAATAATATAGAATTTTATTTTACTCTTTACTAATTAAATTAATTAGTTTTTTTGTAAAAATTTATTTTTAGGAATTCAATTTAAATATGTAGATTCGTAATATATGAATGATAATATTATTTATTTATTATTACATTCTTATTCCAAATTTAGTTTTGCTTCTAAATTGTACCAGAATCTAATTGGTGACCACCCACATTAAAATAAATATAAAAACGTTATTTTAAACTTAAACATTAGTTCATTTATAATAAAATATATGGTTTAAAATAAACATGTGCATGTGTTATAATTTATAAAATTAAAAAATAATTTCCAAAAAAGTTTTTCCAAAATTGAAGGAGTTCAAATATGAAAATAAAGTAATCTATAAGATAGATTGAAATTATAACATAATATATTTTTCCTTTGGTATATATTCTTATTATTTATTATTAAAATATACTATTAAAATTCTATTAACTAATAATACTAATATATACACAATATATGTGTTCTATTAACAGAACATTACAATTTTTTTTTTCACCTTTTATAAATTATAATAATTAATTTAATCATTAAATGATTTTATTAAATATGTACAACATTATTATTAACTTAAATTATAAAATTTTTCATCTTGGAATTTTATAAATTGCAAATATAGGATCTAAAATATTGATAAAGGTATACGTGCCCTGTAAAGGGCCAAATCCTCTGAATCCTCATTGGAGAGTATATCAAATATTTATTAATATTTATGTACAAAAAAGAAAAAAGGAAAGTTCTTGTAACGTTTTTAATTATTATTATTATATAGGATAATAGCACCTAACGTTTTTAATTATTATTATTATATAGGATAATAGCACCTATAGCGGCCAGGGACCTAATTTTCTTTAGTTAGAAAAGAAATAAAAATTGATCTACATCTATGCCATATTTTATCAAAATCCGATGCTTGTGAACGATTTCAATATGAATGGTTGACATTGATTGATGCTATCAGAATTATATATAAGAATATATAAATATACGATATTTATACAAAGGAATGGGCTTTATGATCAAAATACAACCTCTTATCTGCTTATAAAAGTACCTTCTTAAATTGAAATTAATAATTTTTAATGTGAATTTGATTTTTAACAATATATATTATAATTATTTTTTTTTTTTTTGTAACATTTGTTTTAACGAATTTATTAACAAATTTTTTAAAAGAATCAGCCGATGTATAAGTTATATGTAAGTATATAAAAATATTTTTATTCATTTTGAACTGAAAATTCAAATTAAACTTTGAAGTAATATTTCTTTAAGATGTAGTGAATAAAATTTTTCAATAAAGTCTCAGAAACTTTTTTCTTTTCACAAATATAAAGAACTAAAAACAAAAATGAGAAAATTTTTATTTTCCAATATATATTGACAATTTTAATATAGAATAGACTTTTGTTATCTGAATATCTTAATAAAACTTTTCACTTCATTATTCTAAGAAGAGAAATAATAAATTCTTAACCAGGTTGAGATTTTCATACTTGTTTAAACAACTTAATAGAAATTAATCGAAATTCAAACAAATAGTTTATTATTACCGACCGACGATAGTAAGGGAGGTATTGTTTTCACACCAAATTTCACATGTGGAGATTTTCACATATCTCCACGAATCATGCATTTTCTAAACAGAAAAAAGTATTTTTAGCATGATGTCTGTCCGTCCGTCTGTCCGTCTGTCCGTCTGTCCGTCCGTATAGATGTGTACAGCCTGAACGGCTCAACCGATTTTGATGAAATTTGGTATATTTACTTAATGCATCAGTGGGATGAATTGATCAACTTTTGGTGCAATTCCAGAAACCGGAAGTGGTAGTATTAGCGATCGACGATAGGAAGGAAAGGGTTATTTTCACACCAAAGGAGATTTTTTTATATATCACCACGAATCATGCACTTTGTATTGGTTTTATCCTCGAGAAAAATCATATTTATTAGTTTTTCATTGATTTAAAATTATATGACGTCATCCAGCCATTCATGACGTCACAGCCTGGTCTTGCATATATATTATAAATAAAATAAAATTAAAAATGTCTATATTTATTATTTATGTATCCATATCTGTTTTTTATTACATTAATAGATATATGAAAATTATTTGAAATTGTTTCTGTAGCTGGAAATTAATTTATTTCAAACCGTCGGTCGGTTCGGACCTGGCCACAGGTCAACTTATTTTTTTTTTATAAATAAAGTCTAAACTTTAAAATTGAAAAATACACAATCAAAGATTTGGATTTGATATAGTTTATTTTAAATTGTGCCAAAAAATAAAATTACCCCTCGTTATAAAGATAATTTATAAAATCAACATCAAAGATTGAGGTTAGAATAAGAAAGAAAATATTTACAACTTATCAAAAATAAGTTGAACTGTGGCCAGGTCCGAACCGACCGACGGTTTGAAGTAAATTAATTTCTAGCTACAGAAACAATTTCAAATAATTTTAACATATCTATTAATGTAATAAAAAACAGATAGGCATATAACATAAATATATTTAATTTTATTTTATTTATAATATATATGTAAGACCAGGCTGTAACGTCATGAATGGCTGGATGACGTCATATAATTTTAAATCAAGAAAAAACTAATAAATATGATTTTCCCGAGGATAAAACCAATACAAAGTGTATGATTCGTGGTATTTCTATTTCTATTTGCTATTTCTTTTTCATTCAAGAAAGTAAAGGATTTTTTTCATCCAGGGTGACAGAGGCTCTACTCATATACAGATGTGGGACCTTCCCCATTAAACTAATATATCTGACATTTAATAATTTAACAATGAACAAAGAGATACCACGTGTCATGAAATTCCAAGTTCAATGAATTTTTAGCAGCTTTTACAGAACTCAGTTTCAGAATTTCATTTATAAATTTATAAAATAAAATGAGTGATCTCGCTTCCGATCAAAAAATATAGTCTTCTTTTCTCTCCATTTCCATTTTCCCAAAAATCATACATATATTCACTATTTAAATGAAAAATATTCAATTATTTCTTAAGAAAACGTTGAAATTAATTATATAAAATCAAAAACAGTTCTCATATTCTATGCAGCGCCCCAAACATCTTTAAAAGTTGTATGAAAACAGAAAAAATGAATTTAATTAATAATAAAATAATAATAAAAATAATTGCCCTAGCAAAGAGAAAATATCTTAAATACAAATTTCAAGGAATATTGTGGTTCATTTGATTTTATTTTCCACAAGTTAAATTATATTAAACTATATATATTAATTTATTTCAATATTATTATGAAATCTGACCCCTTAGGGTATTAATTTAATGTAGCTATTCAAAATATATTATAAAATATGTACTGTAATCAACTAAACTTTCTACTCGGGGTTTGGATTATTTGCAAAATATCATTAAACAAATCATTTTCATTTCTATTTAATAACTCCAATTAAGTAGGAGAAATAATAATAATAGTAATAATGATCTATACATAATAATAGCTAATAACAATAACAATAATATTTATATATATATAGTAGAAATATAAAATATATAAAATAAAATAATATCTTCTTAACTGATTATCAATATTCAAATGTTTCATAATTATAATTATTTGTTAAGTAGGTCATTTTAGTCACTGTGACTCAAATTATTATTTAACACGATAATTAAAATATTTGAATTTATATGAAAATAATTTGTTCCCTATCGTGTACGGTGGAATTATTTATAAACCATTCAATGAATTTATTTTCCAAAAGATATAAATCATAACAAAATATAATAAATATGATATTCTTTATTTGTAGATTAAATTTAAAAAATATATGTAGAATCAAAAGTACCAAATCACAAATAATTGAAATATTGGAAAAAATTGAAGGGTTATGAAGAGTGGCTGGGTGGCTGCAAATATGTTTTGATATCTATCCGTAGTAAACAAGTCAATGACGTCAAAGGCGATGTCCATTCAATTATTGTGTCATTCAAGTTATAAATTCACAATTTACAGTTTGACTATTCTGTAATTCCATGCTTTGGTTTGAAAAATTAGTCTATTCCTATGTTTCAGATTTCTGTGAAAATTTTAATTAGAAGAAGGTTTTTCCGGTTTTTTGCACTTGTGGTGAGATTTTATTCTCGACGTTTAGGCGCTCATTTTTGCGCCATTTTCAAGAGTTAGGGGTATAAGAATTTTGAAATTCTGGGTCTTAGTCTGAGTGACCAAGAGTCATATATGGATTTTTGAGTTGACTGAGCAGGTGAATATTTACTAACATGAGACTCCGAAATATACTGGACCTTCACACAATCAACATCACATTTAACTGAGCTCCGTCTCGTCTGGGCAATATATATTACCTTTTAAAAGCACATGAGCAGAAATGACAGCATGGGTATTTTTATTTATTTTATTCAATAAAGTAGCTATTTAATTACTTATATCTTTCAATTAAATCAATTAACATAAATAAATACTCCTATATAGTCTATAGTTTATACATTTAAGTTTTTAATAACATTTAATATAATTAATTAAATTGTAAACAGAATGCAAATACTAAATTTATTATTCCTATCATAAATCATAAAATCTAATAGTTTCTCACCACACAATAAGTCTCCGGTCTGACACATATATGCCAACATTGTTAAAAGACCCATGTGATTTCCGTGATGTACTAACCTTTAAACACTATGTCTCAAAATTTCAGGGAATTTGGATCGTTAGTTTAGACTTTTAAAGGTTACAACCTTTTTAATGACTCCATATTCACCAGATATGGCACCCTGTTTTCTCGATGAACAAATTACTTTATGAAGTTTATTGGCCGCCCGGTTTGAAGACCGAATGTATAAATAAATACTTTTTGCATAATTTAAATAGTCATCTAACTTTTTCTTCATATTAGTAAATATATTTTTATATATAAATTTATTTTCTGTTTTCTATAATCATTTTTCTCTTATTAATCCTATATGTATCTACATAACAATTTTATTGAATATGCATATACTACTTTATAAATATGAAATACCAAAATAAATTCTAGGGCTAAATTAATTATTTTATTAAACTATACCAACTATAATTACTGCATGATCCCTGTCCGAATTATATTAATAACGAAGTAGAAGCCTTCTGAAACCTCATCTTAGATCAATTGTTCATTCATCCGCTGAAATTCCGCCCTTATCCTAAGAAAAGAGAACCATATATTACTGGGATCTTATCCTAGAAGCACGATTGGATTTCTATCGCTATGCAATAGAATAATTTCATCAAATTTTATTTATTTTTTATTTAATTTAAATAAATAAATAATTATAATGTTGATAGAATTACGAATTACTGATTTAAAATCATTGTTAAATACATTATTATTTACCGCTCACCCCATTTCGATCTTGAAACACCTCATGTCAAATGGAGTGAATACTGAACACTTAATCATTAAAACCCTCAAATACTAATTAACAAATAAATTTTACAATAAACTTACTTTCATATTCATAATTTGTTACCATAATTTATTCTTTTGTCTAAGAAATATCATTATAAATCATTTAGTAAAATAATTTAATGTAAAGATGTGTGTTATGTGATAATAATATTTATTTCTTAATACCATTTAACACATAATATGTTCTCCAATCAAGATAATTATTTTATTTCAACAAACTAAATTATTAAATAGAAAAAGTGTTGTCATTAAATGTTGATTAACATCTTTACAGGGTGGAGGGCTCTAATTTGCAGATAAAAAGTGGAGGTTATTCTATAAACAAGGGGTCATCAACCTTAATTAACTGTGGGTTAAAAATAACTAAATTTAAATTTTGTGAAGAAGTTTTGGGTCAGTGGGTTTTAAATTTTAAAATTAGACTTTTAGTAAATTATGCAAAAAATTTTATTAAGAACATAATTATTAACACACTATGAGCGGGGCGGGTATTTGTACCCGTTGCGGGGACTACCACTTATAAGCGGGGCGGGTATTTATTCCCGTTGCCACTTATATAATATATATTTTCCCTTGTGTCACTTAAAATTACTTATTTTAAACGATAACTAATATATATCCCTCATATATGTGGCAACGGGTATAAATACCCGCCCCGCTCATAGTGTGTTAATAATAATTATTAAAATTCTTAAATGACAAAAAAAAATTCATTTGTATGCTTTGATATAAAATGTTGCTTAATGTTAAACGTTGTGACAATAACTAGTTTTGTACAAAAAATATAAATTAAGATCTTATCTTGATTAGACAGATACGTATTTCTCAGTTTCTCAGCACCTTGAAATAGAAAACATATTTTTTTTGAAATTATCTTTTATTATTTATCGACATGTATATATTTTGTCTAAACTGAGAACTTCTTATATTCTATTCAGTACATTAATGAGTCACTCTCCTTATGCTTATGATACATTCCTAGAACTTAAAATGTATTAAAATTAATTTAAATTAACGACGTTATTTTTCAAGATAAAAATTTTTAAAATTGTTAAAATAGATTTTTAGATTATATATTGTTATTTGTCTAATTTTCTTTCATAATTAATTTAACAAATAATTTTATAATTTTTCTAAAGTAAAATTTAATACTTAAAATATTACTTTGCCTATATGTAGATATAAAACTATAGTTTGGAGCTTTAAAAACCTAGTAAGTCAAACATTATTCATCAATGAAAGCAATTCCGCAAAACCGTCCATGATTCTTGGGCACACAACCTATGAACCGGAAATCAATATTTTCTTTCCAAAAATTTTCTTGAAAATAACGTCAAAATAAACGCCGAAACGTCAAGATTAAAATTTTATTAATTACCAATGTGAAAACAACCTAAAAGAGAGTATTCATAAACATAACTTTCATGAAAATCTAAACATATATTAATATAATTTTAGTTTTTAAATGTTGAATGAAAGGGATCATTTTGGAAAACTCATTCAAAATTTTAAAATCATTTGCCAGTGATCAAAATAAATATTAATTTTTATATTTCTATTTCATATAAATTTCATCTTTTTACTATCTCGCTAGTGATAGTATTGCGATCACAAAAATTTTAGAAGTCGAGATTTTGATCTTTTTATACGTTTTGAAGTTCTCTGAGTCAATTTCACTAAGGTTGAGAAAAATGTCTGTGTGTGTGTTTGTATGTGTGTATGTAGACAAGATTACTCAAAAACGGCTTCAGCTAGAATCATGAAATTTAGTACACGGGCATTATTCAAAATTCGTAGTTTTCTATCAACTTTTGAGAAATTTAACTCACCCGGAAGAGGGTCATTAACTACCACGTTTTGATGTTTTTCCTCTAAAGTGACCATAAAAATAAAGATATATGATTGATAGTTTTTAATATGATTAAAATTGTATAAAACTGCTTTATATAGAATTTCAGCTTGATTGAATTGCTGAAAGTACCGGAATTAAATTTTTAACACGATTTCAAATCCCGCGCCAGCACGTGACGTGGTGCCATCAACAAAGAGCCAAACACGCGCTGGTTTAATAAATATTATTTATTAATTTTAAATTTAATTTAAGTATAATATATATTATTTAATCCAATTCATATTGCGAGATAATCGAGTGGAGACTCTCCAGATTTTTTTTATATTTCCTTTATTTAGATGAGAAACTGAATGAGACCAAATTCTACTATAAACTCATTCGAAATGATATATGTATGTCTATATATAAAGTAAATTAATTTATAATTGATCTTACCGGGTAAGAAAACCTTACTAGCATGAATCTTCTGACCGAGGTTTTCACACACCCTTTTATCAACCATTTCTCTTCTTTTTAATGCCCAGGGGACCGTCTCTATAGATTTATTGTATCAAATAGGCAAAAAATAAATTATCATCGTATTTTAATCTTGTCTTTTGTTAATTATATATCTTTCCTAAAATTATTGGAACAGCTCTTTCCACAAATTTCAAAATATAATTTAAGTCTACACAAATATTCTAAAACCATTGCTTGTCCAGATGGGCCAAAATTAGAAATTGGGACACTGAGTTTTACTTTTTTCAATTTTTAATTAAACTAATAATAATCTATTTTCATGAAATAACGCTTTTTGAACTCTCGTTTAATTTCGGACTTCTGATTGTGTAGAATCTTTTTCTCACAGTGATTTCAAAAATCAATCTTACCTTAAACAATTTAATCTGTTTATAAAAAAAAATAATTTAAGATATTTTAAGAGAAAACGACGGCTTCTATTTAAACATCACTTGAAGAAAACTAAAATTGTTATGTATATATATTCTTTATATATAAAATATTATATAAAGAAATAAAATAATAATATTGAGTTATTTACAATAATAAAATAAAATTTTTTCAATTAATGAGTTATAATTTGTTTAACAAAAAAAAGGGGGATGAGTTCACGCTTCATTGCTCCCATTAGAAAGCAATACAGTTGAATATATATGTTGTTTATAGAATATTTAGTATATTTAATAATATTTAATATATTTATTAATTTTCAATAATTATTGCTACTAAGAACATAAATCACTCATTCCAAAAATGGATGATACCGGTAACTATTTATATACATACAATATAGTATACATAATTATATTATACTTTTGATTCTATAATAAGATTCTATAGATAAACTAAATTATTTTCTAATAATATATATATATTTATTTAGTTATTTATTTATAAAAAACATGATAAAGTATGAGGTATTTTTTTTTCAATAATTCTTTTACTCTTTTTGAAAATGATTATAATATTAAGTGGTCTCTTTGTATAATTCAATTATATTCTTTATTTTATTAAAAAAAAAAATAATCCGTTTATAGGAAAAAAAAAATTTCCTAAGAAGGGATTATCGACCCTGATTATATGATTTAAATAGAATAGAAATATATTTTGTCAGTCAGTCTTTTGCGAACGAGCAAAGAAGTAAGTGATGTGTTATTCTTTTGGATTAGATTGATTGTATTCATCCATTACTTACTTATTTTACATATGTAAAGTGCAGTAAACGTACAGAACCAAGGTAAGAGACAACTTTCATCATTTACCCTCTTTTGTTATGATAGGTAATTACAATAAATTTATAATTAAATCCCATTCCCTTAATTAATAATTGAATATTGAACAAATTCCATTTCCCCCATATCCATGTTATTTTCTAAAATATAATAATTTAAATAATAAATTTAAAAAATATATCTCAATAAAAATTAAATTTTATAAAGTACATTTTATAACGTTTTACTCATATTCTACTTTACATAACAGAAAAATTTCATAAATTTTTGATGAAAATCTGAAAATAAAATTAAACTTAAATATTCAATCGATTCGATCTCATTAATTCAATTTTATTAAAATTAGATGAAAATTATTTAGCATTAAAAAATCATATAGAAGATTGAATTTTTTAAAAATATATTAATTTAAATATTTTTTTTAATGATAAACCATCTTTAAAATCTTAGTATTTTGGTTATTTTAAGAAATTTAGTATTTTAAAATCCCAGAAATAAGATAATAGTTTTAAAAATCTATCATCTATCAATTAAATCATATCATAGTTATTAATTTATTGTTATATCTTTAAATCTTTTTTCATAAATTTTAACTAATCTTACTTAATTTCTTATTTTTCAGATGAAAAAAATGAGATATCAATGCAATTTTTTGAGTTGGTATTCGAGTTTATTCTGCGAGATATATCAACCTGTTTTCGTCTTTGAGGTCAGTATTTAATTTGAATTTATTTATTTTAAAATTTTATCATCTATAATATATAAATATATAATATCTAAATATGTTATTTTTACTTCTATTTCATACTTCATCCTGCTTCTGGATGTTGATTTAAATTCTTCTTCATTTCTTTTGAAAAAAAATTTGTATAATTGGTAGGTCAAAAATTTGTGAGATAGTCGAGTGGAGACACTCCAGATTTTTTTTGATTCTATATAGATAGAGAGAGAATCATGGTGAATAATATCCAAATTTAATACATAATAGAATAAACGCCTAATTGTGTCATTATTATCATCACCTATTAGATCAATATCTATCAATCTACTGCTCGATGATCCAGTTCATTGATTCCCAAAAAGGAATCTACCGCCCCCAGGACGATGCTACTGCAATCAAAGGGTGCTCTGAAGGCATTTGGGTAAAATTATCTTACCTTTTTACTGCGAATTCAATAAATAGTTTCATAATTTCAAACACCAATGTTTCTTAATCTTTCTTTAAATACTTTAAATTTTACAAAAAATGTAGAAAAGTTTAATTACTATTAAATCTTATTAAAAAAAATAATTTCTAGTGTGAGTAATATTTTTTCTTAAAAGAGATAACTTAAATAAGTTTGGGAAACACTAATATAAATAAATAAAATATTATAGAGTACTTAATCTTAAATTATTAGTAAATTAAATATATTAATATCATTCAAAAATGATTTTTTAATTTAATATGTTCTTCTTTTGAAAGGAATATATTTATTTTGAAAAAAGTAGTGTATAGGGTGTTTTTATTTTTTTCAAAAATATTATTGTTTATTTTCCTATGAACATAATCATAAACATACCGCACTATTATTTTTTATCTTATGCCTAGAGCGTGCGACCCTCTTATTACTTTTATCCTTTTTGTTTAATATGAGGTCTCTATAACAATTTTAGTCGAAATTCTTCTATTTTTCCAAAAGAGCCATTTAAATTGTATATACCAGGATACGTGCAAATATACGAGCTCAAACCCTCTACTTAAACTTATCTCAGATATGTTCTTTTGGATTCACGCCGGTGCTCCTTGCAGGGGAGGTGATTCTGCGGATCCCAATCTTTAGGTATTATAATAGTTGCCTCCCTTATTTACATGGACGTGGGTTCTGAAACTAGGGTGACATCCATTGAGCAGCGTGGAAATTTAAATAATTCTTTATTTCTCATGCGTGACAACATTGAAAAAATTTTAAAACAATTTGTTTAAGTCTTCAATTCAATAAACAATAAGTTGACCTGTGGACCGACGGTTTGAAGTAAATTAATTTCCAGCTACAGAAACAATTTCAAATAATTTTAATATATCTATTAATGTAATAAAAAACAGATATGGATACATAAGTAATAAATATAAACATTTTTAATTTTATTTTATTTATAATATATATGCAAGACCAGGCTTTGACGTCATGAATGGCTGGATGACGTCATATAATTTTAAATCAAGAAAAAACTAATAAATATGATTTTCCCGAGGATAAAACCAATACAAAGTGTATGATTTGTGGTGATATATAAAAAAATCTCCTCATGTCAAATTTGGTGTGAAAATATCCCTTTCCTTCCTATCGTCGATCGCTAATACTACCACTTCTGGTTTCCGGATTTGCACCAAAAGTTGATCAATTCATCCCACTGATGCATTAAGTAAATATACCAAATTTCATCAAAATCGGTTGAGCCGTTCAGGCTGTACACATCTATACGGACGGACAGACGGACAGACGGACGGACAGACATCATGCTAAAAATACTTTTTTCTGTTAAGAAAATGCATGATTCGTGGAGATATGTACCTAAAAATATCCATAGGTGAAATTTGGTGTGAAAACAATACCTCCCTTACTATCGTCGGTCGGTAAAAATTAAGTAAACAATTTCAAAATAAACAATGTATAAACCAGTGTTTATGGGGACAAGTCGAAACTGAACTCGATACGAGTTCAACCCTTCTGCTCTGGGTCATTTAAATAAGTGCTGTAAATGATTTACTGGTAAAAAAAAAATCGAATGGGTATAACAGATCAGAGAAACTTGAGACTGATGCTAATCCAATGGGAACCTAACATATAATCTCTGTGCAGCAAGGATCAAGCACAAGGATCTCACTAAATTAAAATATTAAATTATTATAGAAAATATTTATTAAAATTATTCCGAATTTTAATTTTAGTATTTCATTACATGTTTTGAAAATTTACTTACTATGTTTCGTTAACAATTTCCTAGTGATTTTTCCCTAAAATCTATCATTTAAGTTTCTTGATTGAACAATTCGATTTTTTAATATTAAAAATTATGTATATGTTACATAGGGGGGCATAAGAATTTTAGAGGGGAATGGCATAAAAATGGTTGGGAAACACTGGTAAAATCTATGTTTTTTTATATATATATATTATTATCAGATTTATCAGGGATATAATAACGTATTTTTGTGAGATTGTTTTCTCGACGTTGGCCTCGGGCTGTTGTCCAGTGCGGACGTTTGCCGGTCTCAGGATTGCCCAGGATTCTTCGGAGCTCCACAGCAACGCAGTGAGTACAAAACCACCCAACCTATCAACCCAAAATCTCGATATTAACCCTTGGTCACACAGACTAAGACCCAGAATCCCAAAAATACTTCCACCTAAATAATCTCTTGAAAATGGCGCCAAAATGGGTGCCGAAACTTCGAGAAAACAATCTCACAAAAATACGTGATTATATCCCTGATAAATCTGATAATAATAATAACAATAACATTCACGGAAACCAACATATATATATATATATAGAGAGAGAGAGAGAGATTATAATACTGAGAAACACATCCGAGTAACATGTATTGTTTATTTTTAATCCATAGATATCTATCAAACAATAGAATTTAGAAATACTAGAAATAACATTTTGGTAATTAACACATATTTTAAAGAATATTTTATTTATTTTTTAATAATTCATTGGAATGTTTTCTTGAAACAGCCCTTGACTATTGGAGCAGAAAATTAATGAGGGAGAAGATTGGCGATTAAACATGGAATTGAAAATCGGTAATACCATTTACCAAACTAATTTTGTAGAAATTACAATGCTCAACACAAATACAAAGAGTATGACACAGAGAAAGGGAGGAGAAAATTTAATCAAATGACATTCAAACCAACGAATAAATTGTCTTAAATTTACTTAGTCTCATTTACTCATATATTAATATGGATTTTGATGAAAATTAAATGTTGACCTCAAATATTAGAATTGGATATTTAAATGAAAGGAAACGTTATGAAAATCCAAATCATCTATATATTTAAATAACGATCAAATCATTCAGTAAATAATAATAAAAATTATATGTATAAAGTATTAAGATATTTTGGGAAAACGTTCTAACATCTTGCTTCTATAACCCCCCCCCCCCGCAGGATAGTGGCTGAAAGATAAAATTTACAAAGAAGGTAAATATATATATATATATATTTCTATATAGATCAATAAATTAATAATATTATAAATGATTGAAAAGATTAAAATTAAAAATCTGGAGTGTCTCCACTCGACTATCCCGCAAATTTGAGTTGTATTAATTAACATATATTATATTTAAATTAAACTTAATTAATTAAATTATAAATTAAGTATAATTAAATTGAATTAATTAATTAATTTTAAAAAAATTAGATTTATAGTATAGTATTGTTATTCAATTAAATTAATTATTTAACATATATTAAATTTAAATTTAAAACCTTTACCTTCATTTTTAAGTCAAAATTTAATAAAGCGCGTGTTTGGCTTTTTGTTGACGTACTGGCGCGTGATTATCAGTCAACATGTCAAAAAATTAATTCTGGTACTGTCATTGATTCAATCAATCTGAAATTCTATATATAGCAGTTTTATACAATTTGTAATCATGTGAAAAACTATCATACACATTTTTTACCGACCGACGATAGTAAGGGAGGTATTGTTTATTTTTACGGTCAGTTTAGAGGAAAAAAAAATGAAAACACGTGGCAAGTAATGACCCACTTCCGGATGACATTTCTCAAAAGTTGATAGAAAACTTCGAATTTTGAATAATGCCCGTGTAAAAAATTTCATTATTCTAGCTCGAACTGTTTTTCTGTAATCTTGTCTACATACATACAGACATTTTTCTCAACCTTAGTTAAAATGACTCAGGGGCCTTCAAAACGTATAAAAACATCAAAATCTCGACATCGAAAATTTTCATGATCGCAATACTATTTCTGACAAGATAGCAAAAATGACCTTATTAAAAACAAGGTATATAGGTAATTAAACAATGTCTCTATTAAAAACAAAAAAAAAATACATATAATATAGTCTCTTTAAGAAATAATAGTTTTTAAAGATTAATTAATTAATTTTAAAATTTCTTTATATTTTTGGAGGTATTGTAATCCAATTTATTCGATTTATTTTTTAAGTTAATTTTTAATTATATTAAATTTTAATTTTTCTGAACTTGTTGGAATTTGAGAACTTAGGTTAAAACTCTCCAATATTGAGGTAAGCATAATTCTAGATAGAAACTTAGATAAATTAAATAAACAATTAATTTAAAGATAAATAAATAATTTTCATTTTTTTCATTTATTCTTATTTATTTTACAGTGCGAAAATATTTTTTTATTTTATAGTCCAAAACCCTCTCGATCATCTTTTCTAAGAATACGATAAATGCCAAGTTGCATTCCTTCCATTTGAATAGTTGTTGATCCGTAAAGTAAAGCCCGTTTGATTCTTTTTAATCCGGCATTGCATTTTCATTTCTTTCAATATGAATGAAAAAGAAGAAATGGGGGAGACTTTCAAGTTGGCGTGTTTTTAGCCTGCAACCTGAATGAGGTGAGTGAGCATGTGATGCTGATGGGAAGGAGGGGGTGGAGATTCCCAACAGGCGAGGCCGGGGACGGACGGGGGTGCAGCCCTGCGCGCTCTGCTCCCGGGCGGGGTGCCTTCGACGTTCACCGCTCACTTGCTCTCGCGCCTCCGCCGCGATCCGGACCCCGTCACCGCGCACCGCCAGTGCCGACTTTTTCAGTGTAGTGTGGTGATCCTCACTCTTATTCTTACACTCTCATTCTCTCTTTCACTTACTTCTCTCTCTCTCTCTCTCTCTCCCTTTCTCTTTCTTTCTTTATCCCCCTTCTTTTCTCTCTCTCTCTTTCTTTCTCTCTTCATTTAAACTCTAGTAAACTTCACTGCACGATCAAAAAAAAAAAAAAAAAATCTTCGGATTTTTTTTTCTCTTTAGCATCTCTTCTGTTCTCTTCTATTATTCTTCTGACCCGGTCCACTCACGCGGGCGTAAGTAAAGAAGCAACAGCGGGCGACTGTCACGTCCGATTGTAAACTGTACAACCTGCTCACACACACCTAAACACTTACAGTACCAAACATTACACGGTGTTTTGTATGAAGTAGTGGAAACTATGACCTGCATGTGCTCGGACCCCGACCATCACATCTGAGTGTCAGTCACCAGTACGTAACAATGACATTGATTACCAATTCTTCTAAATGACAGCAGCTTTTTAGAAAAATGCCGTTCCCATATGCCAGTCAGGGTGTACAAATGTCATTTTTCCATGATGCTTTTCTATTATCTTCTTAAATTGAAATTATTCAGATGAGTGGGAATAAAAACAAGACAACTTCATTTTCTTCATACTAAAATAATATCAACAAAAATATGATGGATATTTAATTTAGAAAGATAATAGAATTATACTTAAAGCATGAACAAGAAAACTGCTTGTCGATGTTGAAAATGAAAAGTTTTTTTTTCTCAAACATGGATTTAATGTTTTCAATTTTATCGTTGTTGTTGTCTTTTTAGTAAATTGACAATTTTCTTAAATGTTTTTATATTAATTGATGTCTTTATTCTTGTTTTTATTTACAGGAAATTAATTTCTATAATAATTTAATTAAATTTTTCATTTATTCCTAACTAACGAATATAATTTATATTTATCCACATTTTAAAATCCAGTGAAATAAATAAATTATTGAATTTTAATAAATGTTAAAATTTTAATATTAATTATATTCAATATTAATTAACTGAAAAGAATAGACATGATTGAACACACTAATCGATTTAATTTGATTTTTTTTATCCTGGAAATTAAAAATATAAGAAATAAACATTGTATAAAGATTTTTTTCAATTTTTGATTTTTGTTGTGCAAATTATCTATGATAGTGTATAACTATCAAACTACAAACCGATAAATGAATTTGACATCAAAACGTATGTTTTCAATTGATACTTTAATTTAACTAAATGTTAATTTTATTAGTCTCATTTTCACATTAATAATTAATTTTAAGTTTAGTTTCATGTTTTTATTTTATAAAATTACATATTATCATATATAAAGTAAAATCATTTAAATTTTCGTATTTTTTTTATTTTATTTATCTCTCTCATAACTATAAATCAGTGGTTCCCAAACTTATTTGGCCAAGCGCCCCTTTCCATAAAAACATTTACTCAGCGCCCCCTTGGAAATTAATTTTTTTTAATTTTACTAACAATTAAACAGAAAGATAAGTACCTATAAATAAAGATGTAAATTAGAAACATTGAATTTATGTATCTATTTATTGATCTCAGAATAGAAAAGTAATATACAAATAATTTTTCCTAAATGCATCTGTGACCATCACTGCCCCCCTGGATCGCTCCAGCGCCCACGAGGGGGCGATTGCGCGCACTTTGGGAATCTCACTAATATAAATAATAATAATTTTTCCTATGTTAGGTCGAAATGTAAAGTCATGTGCTAAGGAATTTGTTATCGAAGGTTTAAAAATAATCAAATTCAAAAATTTAAATATTGAAATAATAAATAAAATAAATAAATAATAAATAAATATTTATGACTAGGTTGTAATTTGCTTTTATCATAATAATATTTTAAAAAAATGTTAATAATAAATAATAATTTTATCCATTGTATGTAATCAAACATAATCGATATACATGTTGCCTATCCAATAATCAAGCACATTCGTTAGAACATCCATCAAAAGGGTTTCTCATTAAAACGCAGTAAAATTTCAATTAAATGTCATGCGAAATTAAGAGCGTTTACATGCAACTAGAATTATCGTGAATAACATTACTTTATTGAGATATATGATTTTCCATCTGTATTATGAATAACCCAAGAAAATAACTTGACCTTTTACAAATAAAATACTTTTTTCTTTTAAGTATTTTTTTATACCCACAAATTGAAGATTAGCCCTCCGTCATGCGCACCTTTGATCGAACCGAATTCGGTCTGAGATGCCACCCACATAGTTTAGCACTTCCACCATCTATATTAATTCCATTACAAAATACATGCCGTGTATTGAAATTTGTTTAATCTATTTTTTTTTTATTTTCAATGTTTATCACTCCGTCAGAATCACCCGTTCGGAAAATCCATCCACCTATTTTAACCTCCTCCCCACTTTCCTTTATATTAATTCCATTATAAAATTCTTGCAGGGTTCACTAGAATGTATGGAAAGGAATTATACCAAATTCAACACTAAAAAAAAAGTTTATAAAATATTACCAACCAGAAACTAAAATAAACTGACATTTTTCATTAATAGTTTTCAAATTAATTGGTCAAACCCATAAAAAGAATACAAATTAAGAACGTTATGGTAGACAAAAAAAACAACATAATAATTGGCAAGTAACAGTAAATTCTACACAATCTGATCACCATTGCATGATATGAAGTGAAATCCCTAAAATTAAACGAGTAAACCGAGAGGTTGGGTACTTCGTCGCTTTGAAGAGCTGGGCCCAACGAATGATTTTCTTTCTTTACTAGTTATTTCGATTGAGAGTTCACTACTTTCATTGAAAACATTCATTAATATCAATAAAATAATATTTTTAATTTAAATAATTATACAATAATATTCTAAATTTTAAAATGTTCATTTACGCTCGTTCTAGGAATTTATTAAAGGATTTTTTTTTTAATTTTTAAAGCATAAGTTTTAAGTTATAATTATTTGATTTCAAGGAAATTGATGTGCTTATAATAACTAAATAATCTTAGTAAACATAACTAAATAATATAAATATATGTATCTAATATTAATATATCAATCATGTGATTGATCGTTTAAATATGAAATATTAATAAACCTGGTTAAATAAAATCTAGTTTTTAAATTCTTCTATCTTATTTATATATATGTTATATATATGGCTAAATGAAAGTAAAAATGAAAAAAAACCATTTCAGAAATATTTTTATTATATATATTAAACAAAACTCTCTGAATTTTGTACATCCTATGATAGCAGCGCCCATTAACCAGGTTATCGCCTAAGAGGAGTAGAAGTGTAGAAGGATCAGTACAACAAATCCTATCAATTATCATCTTGATTTTCTTGATCGAAGATCACTTCTATTCATTTCCAAAAATTTTGATCATATCGGCTGGGTGTATCTCTTTCTTATAGACACCAACTAGAGAGAGTTTCTCTTATCAGACCTGTGACTTTTAAACCCGAGACTGCAAGGTTGAGAGTCAAGAGTGTTGCTTCTTAGACTGCGTGGAACCTTTATTATCGAATATATAATATAAAAAAAATATTAAAGAAATTTTAAATTATATTACACGTAATAGGTATAATAATACTAAAGATGAAAAAAATTTAAACATTTTTACTTAATGTTAGAATATTTATAAAAATATTCTAATATTCTAATATTATTAAAATTATTAAATGTAATTTATTAAAATTATTCAATTATAAAAATTATGTTAAATAATAGTAAAGATTAATAATGAATTAAATTAAAGAAAATAAATTATTTCGATTAAATCATTTCAAAAATCAACTTTTGTTGAAAGTTGAAAGTTGAAAGCATCTTGAATCATTTTTCGTTCATATGTTAGAAATGACATTGATCAAACATTTCAGTATTTGCAATGATTTTGAGGTGCGCGAAGTGGTTAAGCACATATATGGTATAACCACCGTGATAGATTCTTGAACCAAAGAGTACTATGTTTGTAAATTGTGCGAATTATTTTTATTTTATTGTTGATGTCCAAAAAGGTTAATGCCGAATTTTCAAATCTTACATCAATGAATTTAAGGCATTTACTCTATACTCCTTATTAAAAAATCACAACTCTTTTGTGACCTTACCTTTTAAAAAGCTTGCTATGATCAACATATCATTCCAAAAACACACACTCTCAAACACCATACTAAATCAATTCAATTCAATAATATTCTTAAAAACGCCAGCCGCTCCCTTATCAAAAATTCTATCCAGTCTACTAGATCCAATCTTAACGACTTCAATACTACGCTATAGGTATAATACATATATTCTTCAAAATTCATTACTACCAAATCCACTCAATGCTATGGGATAGTGGGATAGGGTTTCCCAGGAAAATTCTTCTCACATCTCCAACAAAAAACCATAACTCAAAAACTCAAAATCAAGAAACTATTAGCTTCATCTAAACCCAATATAAATCGAACAAAATTTCACAATTTATCCTCTGCTAAGATTAATCAAACAGTCACCCAAGCACTTTTTAAAAGCTTTAACTATGCCATCACACCAAAACTCTCGTTGAGACCATTATATGCCAAACGGAAAATGCAATTAACCATCTTCCTACGGACCAACAAGAGTCTACTAGGCAAAATGTTTCTCAAATCTAATTATATCCACTTTCAACCATTCATTCCCAAAGTCCTAAAAACATTTATTCCAATAACGTTGATCATAGAAATAGCTGGAATACTCGTCTTAGATCCAGTAGAATAAATACCTGAGAATAAATCAGGATCTGTACTCCAGGTGTGCAGTTACCCACTGCGCATGGGCTAGCTACTTAGGCAGATCCCAAAGGGTCCTACCTGAGTAGGCCTCGAGCTGTCGTCACTGATAGTGTTAGAGCCAAAGATTCTTCGGAGCTTTGGAACACAATAAGTCCAAAATCATCCATCCTTTCAACCAAAAATCCTAACATTGACTCTTGGTCACACACAGTAAGATCCATAATTCAAATAATCCATCTCCTAATTAAAGTCTCTTGAAGACTCAAGACTCAAATCTCGCAATTAAACGTAAAAATAACCCGGAAATAATTTTATATATATACATATATATTTTTAACATATTGTCCTAAAACATATATTGTCTACTATAATTGGTTAGCCAGATGTTAAATAAATAGTTTAGAAAATATATTAATTTAAATCACCCATTTAACACTGAATTAATTATTGCCCATTCGTTATGTTTATTTATATATTCAGTAGCGTGGTTCAGTTTATGACAGGACGCTTGTACAAACTTAAGCAACCAGAGTTTATGATCTATAAAAGTCAAGGAAGGTAAATGGAAACTCTTGTAGGATGCCTAAGTTTCAGAAGTCCGGATATAGCTTAATCATATTAAATTATACATCATTTTTATAAAAAAAATTATTATTATTAAATAAATTTGATTATATTATATAATAATTATAATTAGAAGATTAATTATAAGTAATTTTAAGAATTTTATTTTATTTAATTTAAATTGAAGTAAAACCATAATATCAAATTAATTAATAGAATTAAAATCATATTCAACTTTAATTTGAATATATCTATATATATAATAAATGTGTATATTAAATTTAATTTCAAACTTAGCTTTAAATAACTAAAATTAAATATAACATACATGTATATGTACAAATGGACAATTTTATCGGCAATGGAATAACACTATAATATTCAAATAGGAATCAAAATATTAGCTAATTAAAATATAACTTTTTATGGAGTTATAATTGAAATTTATAAATGGAAAGATAATATATTATAAAGTGTATTTTTAAAAATAGAATAATTATTTATTTATAAATATACATCATTTCATTACTTGAGGATGAATTTACTATCTTCCCATGAGTTTAGGTAGATATGATTAAAAATTTAATTGAAAAAATTAGAGTAACATTTTAGAAATATTAATTCTGAAAAATATAGAAATATTTACTCGTTTATTTTAATTAAAATGAGAATATACTATTTTTTTAATATTTTTTCTGTCATTATTAACTATAAGAAAAAAAAAAATAAACAATTTGATTTCATTTCCATGAAAAAAAAAATTCCTTTAACGAAAATTCTATTTGAGTATGAGATTGGAATGGGATGTGAGGGAGGAAAAAAATAATTGGCAATAAATTTCTGCTGGAATCCAAAAGAAGATTCACTTTTATCGATTTTATTTTTTCAACTGAAAATGATTTATAAAAATAATTATGGGAAAAGTAAGAGTAAGATAACTACAATTTATAAATAATAAATTAATAATTTAAGGTATTTTTTTTATAAATTTTCTATTAGTTTGCGTTTAATTTATTTATTTTTATTGAGGAGAGGTATGAGGTAGTTTAAATAAATAATATTTTCTGTTATTTTTGTATAAGCAGAATTTGCTTTTAGATTCTTCTAATTTTATTGTAATTAATTTTAAAAATCACCACACTAAAATAACTTTCTTTATATTTAAAAAAAAAATTAAATATTTCAATTATTTCTAAAATATATAGGTATATATTATTTTCAAATAACGACTATGGAAAAAAAAAATTGTTTTTTGTTTTTTTCTGAAAATAATCCATTTAATTAAATACATATTTCTTTTTAAGAAAATATTTTTCCACAGTTATTTTATTTTATAATTCAACGAGCTGGATATATGTATTAATTATTTAAATGCAACTTTTTTAGTCAAAGTAATTATAATTTTAAATGAAAAAAACGACGGTATTAAAAAAATAAAAGTAAACATTCTATATGTTATAGAAATTTAATTTATTCCATTAAAATATTAATAATAGATAATAATAGAATATAAATATAGGTTTAATATGGTACCAATCATTTATGGAAAAATAATGTCATTTATTTCAAAGAAAACTAAATTTGATCTTTTTTTCTTTGTTAAAACGTCAATGAATTTTTTGATGGATGGATCCAATGGAAAAGTAATACTTTTGTGTAAGTTTCTTAAATTAGGACATTCTTCTCGAATAAGGTTTCCCATTTGATCATGGCTTTGATAATAATTTTGATGAATTGAATTTGCGATAAAAACAAAGACAAATATTTTCTCTTAGTAAAAGTTATCCTATTGTGACGGCTTCTTGTTTTAAAATAAACTTTTTTATTTCTATATCATATATAAATATTGTAAATAGATAAATAATCTATAATTTATTAACTTTATCAATTATATCTACTTTCATTAAAATAAAATAATTTATTATACAAGGTCAGATCAATGAGTCCGTGACTTTTTGAATGAAACATGGTTTTTGGATAAAAAATTATTTTATTTTCAATGAAGGGTCCTTTGAAATCTTTACACTTCGTCCAATGATACTTCAATTTTTTTCTCTATTTCAAAAATTAAGATTTGTCGAGGACATCAAAATAGAGTTTGTTTGTGAGATGAATCTTGGCGACAAATCTCTTTCCGCCGAGTAATTTCTTCAGATATTGAAACAAGAAATACTCACTCGAGACTATATCCGGTGAATAAGGGAGCAATTCGAATCCGATTCATGGATTTTCATGGAAATTCACTCTTTTATTAATAGATGTCAAATAAAAACTAAAAGACCCACTGGTTCAAATTTTAACAGGATTCAACTGATAGTTTGTTTTTTTGCGGTGAGGTAGGAAAATGTCTAACACATCTCGAGTTGTCGTCACAAACTTGGTATGTGGGACTTGCACCCACTAAAAACCTACCTCGTTGTTGAAAAACAACATCCACCCCGGTACCACTTAAGTATTACTACTTTTTTCGACGTGTTGGCCTTTGTCCACATTTGTTCCTTACTTTTGGTTTTCTAAATCTTTCTTCTTTTTCCGAAGAATGTCTCCTATGAAAAAGCCAATCTCTTTCTAATTCTTCTCGTCATTCAGCATTCTAGCTATTATGTTAGCAGCTGTTAGCTTCCCAACATTTTTCTCTATTTTCGTTCTCTCACGGTTCCACCGTATGCACTTGAAGATCGTGTGATTGGTGTCGTCAATTTCCCCGACTATCAGCCTTCCCTATTTTGTGTAAATACCTCTTAAAATTTCCATGGCCGGAGATCATCTGAGTGATATAATCACCTCTCCGTGCTTCCTTTCATACCAAGGGCCTATGTTTGGAATCAATGTCGCTGTCCACCTTCCTTTAAGCGACTGATTCCACCGCCTTTGCAAAAATTTCATGGTGTTTTTCCTCAGCTCTGCCTTGTCCACTGTTGTATTTTTCCTTTTGCTCTCCCAGATGAGTATTCGCTCATCAATGAGCAGATCTATGGTGATGGAGCAGTTAATAAATGTCACCGCTTCCAGCGACACCGTTCTATATGCAGAAGAAACTCTTAGTGCAGCTACTCTTGGCGCTCTTAATAGAGGTTTTCTTATGCATTCCTCTGTTGTTTTTGGTCCACAAATCTCACTCCCATATAGGAATATTGAGTTTGTGGTGTCCATTAGCAGCTTCCTCTTCATTTGGGTAGGTCCTCCTATGTTAGCCATCAACCTGCTTAGCATTCCAGTGACCATGCTGCAATTGTTCGTAGCTTGCTTTATTTGTGATTCATTCTAGGATCAAAACGAACGCCAAGATACTTAACCTCGTCTTTGGTTACAATTTTGGAGCCGAACACATTGAAGATTACCTCAAGTGGGATGTGCTTCCGAGTCAGCAATATTATGTCTGTTTTTTCTGTAGCCAAGTTTAGTCCATGGTTCTCCAGCCATAGTTTGGATCTCAGCATTACTTGGTTTAGTTTTCTTTGACCGTCCTTAGTATTCAACTGATAGTGCTGTTGTTGCCATTTCACATTTAAGAGACGGGAAATTCACCTGCCCTAGTTGCTAACTTGATTGTTTATTATTATTTATAGTAAATTTTTTTGTTTTGGGCCTTGCTAGTAACATATTTGAAGTACAATGATAGAAGGATATAGAGATAAGGACCTATATAGCTTGCAAATTGATTCTCGTCATATTAACGTGAACAAAGAGTTGATTACTCTTTTCATTAAAAGCTTAACTAAATGAAAGCATCGAGTAGTTGCTGCCATAATGAATTTTCAAGTTCAGTTAAGCCCAAATTTTAAATGATTAAATTAATGTCTAATTAATATTTTTTCAGCAGAAGGTTTAATTTCTTTGTTATGAATATAAATTACATCAAAGTGATGATAAAATTAAAAAAATTGAAAAATGATAAAAACCCAATAATTTATTATTATTTTTATATTATATTATATTGGGAAATTTAATAATTATTTGAATAATTAATTATATAAATATATTTATGCCGTTGAAATTCATCACAAATAAGTTGACCTGTGGCCAGGTCCAAACCGACCGACGGTTTGAAGTAAATTAATTTCTAGCTACAGAAACAATTTCAAATAATTTTAATATATCTATTAATGTAATAAAAAACAGATATGAATACATAAATAATAAATATAAACATTTTTAATTTTATTTTATTTATAATATATATGTAAGACCAGGCTGTGACGTCATGAATGGCTGGATGACGTCATATAATTTTAAATCAAGAAAAAACTAATAAATATGATTTTCCCGAGGATAAAACCAATACAAAGTGTATGATTCGTGGTAATATATAAAAAAATCTCCTCATGTGAAATTTGGTGTGAAAATAACCCTTCCCTTCCTATCGTCGATCGCTAATACTACCACTTCCGGTTTCCGGATTTGCACCAAAAGTTGATCAATTCATCCCACTGATGCATTAAGTAAATATACCAAATTTCATCAAAATCGGTTGAGCCGTTCAGGCTGTACACATCTATACGGACGGACAGACGGACGGACAGACGGACGGACAGACATCATGCTAAAAATACTTTTTTCTGTTTAGAAAATGCATGATTCGTGGAGATATGTAAAAATCTCCACATGTGAAATTTGGTGTGAAAACAATACCTCCCTTACTATCGTCGGTCGGTAAAAAGAATATCCAATTTTCCATATTTTCAATTATTAATAATTAAAACATATTTTTCAAATTATTTTTAATATTATGATAATATTGATAATTTTATTTTCATTGATGAGTGATAATTAAAAAATGACAATAAATTTGATTTTGTATAAACTATGCTTAGTAGAATGACCGCAGTATTTGACCCTGGCTGGCATCTTGGCCAAGTTTACGTTGCCAGTTCTAGTGTTTGCTATTTATAAAAGAAAAAAAAATAGCTTCACTATTTATAAAAAAAAATTTGATTAAGTAGATAATAAAAATTAGAACCTTTTACAAGATCAATTAAATACATTCTCTATATATTTTTAAATAAAAAATAATGAGAAATTTAATAGATGATACATATTTTTAAATAAATCATATTTTTTTAATTAATCATATAATAATAATTAAGTGCACTATGGTTTAAAAAAACAATTTTTCAAAAATACTTTATGATCTAATCGAAGTAAATTATGTCCTGATCTTTAAAATTTGAAGTCGAAGACTTAATTATAACTCATTGAAATCAAAAATATAAAAATTGAATAGTATGTTTAATTAGTAAAGTGACATTATTATTATTTGCGGATAGGCCCTGAGGATCACGCAGAGCTTGAAGAGAAATTATTAATTATTGAATTTTCCTAGGTCCGAACTCTTCAGTATGGTAAACTGTCGTGCTAACCAATTTGTTTTTTCTTAAATTGTGTTTATTACTAGTATTATTTTACAATATTATACACTTGTAATCTCTAAACACATTTGGATTTCCGTCTTATTTTAATTAATTTGATAACATTATACATTCTTTGTACATTCGTTATTATGGTATAATAATTTATACAATAGGAAAATACATGTTTAAATATAATTATTAATTTTTCAATTTTATTTATATTTTTTCAAGAAAACAGGCTTAAAAATACCTGAAAATACATCTTTTTTAATGATCTTATCACTAATATTTGTCATGTTAACCACTAAACTACTGAAGAGTCTAGTAAAGTGATATTATATTATAAAAATTACTTTTATTTAAAGATTGAAATTATAAATATTGTATTTATATATATTCAATCAAATCACTTACCATTATTCTAATTTTTTTTTTAAACAAAGGTGGTTTATGATTTATTACCTTCCTCTCCCCCCCCCCTCCCATTCATTTCTTGTTAAGGCCACTTTAATCTTAGATAACTTAGATTAACCTTTAGGATCGTTTTACTTTAACATGCCATTGAATTTAGGAAATTATTCGCAAAATTTTCTCAAAGGAGACTAAAACTTCATTCCTCTCAGAAACAAACCAAGCTGAAAGTGTACCGACATAAGAATTAAATAAGTTGACCTGTGGCCAGGTCCGAACCGACCGACTGTTTGAAATAAATTAATTTCCAGCTACAGAAACAATTTCAAATAATTTTAATATATCTATTAATGGAATAAAAAACAGATATGGATATAACATAAATATTTTTAATTTTATTTTATTTATAATATATATGTAAGACCAGACTGTGACGTCATGAATGGCTGGATGACGTCATATAATTTTAAATCAAGAAAAAACTAATAAATATGATTTTTCTCGAGGATAAAACCAATACAAAGTGCATGATTCGTGGTGATATATAAAAAAATCTCCTTTGGTGTGAAAATAACCCTTTCCTTCCTATCGTCGATCGCTAATACTACCACTTCCGGTTTCCGGATTTCCACCAAAAGTTGATCAATTCATCCCACTGATGCATTAAGTAAATATACCAAATTTCATCAAAATCGGTTGAGCCGTTCAGGCTGTACACATCTATACGGACGGACGGACGGACGGACGGACGGACAGACATCATGCTAAAAATACTTTTTTCTGTTTAGAAAATGCATGATTCGTGGAGATATGTAAAAATCTCCACATGTGAAATTTGGTGTGAAAACAATACCTCCCTTACTATCGTCGGTCGGTAAAAAGGAGAATTAAATGTAGGTACTTGTCGAAATTCAAAGTACCCTTATTTTTTTGATCACACACCTTATATATAATTGATAAGACGGTGAATATTGCTTTCTTAAATAGATAAATTCAAAGATTATCAATTAGGAACTGACTATGGCTATTATAAACTCACATTTACGTATATAAGTATATATATTTAAATATTATGCATCATAGAAAAGTTTGCCAAATGTTTAAGCAATCTGATTTGTTCCGTGCTTTATTTAATTTTCTTAATATGATTTAAAAATCAAAATTTTCTAATTGCTTTTTTAGACCGTTACGAATAATAATATAGATACTAAAAATTTATAACCTGAATATTAATACACATATTTATATTTAGGAGTTTAGTAAAATTTGGGAGAATCACCTTAGTATAATATATAAATATTCAAGGGGCGGTTTATATATAATCAATCCTTATTCTAATCTCATATTTTTTTAAGAAAAAGGTGGTTTATGAATTATTCACAATTCACGAGAAATATGTATATCTATATATATACATCAATATTTACAAGGTTCTAATAAGTAAAGAGACAAATTCTATAATTTTAAAACTATTTAATGAATGTATACAATCTTTTAATGGATATTAGTTGACAACCTTGGGATATGCTCTGATTAGCTCTTTCATCATTTTATGTCAACATAACCTCAAAATTTTCAGTTCACGATGGCAAGTCCACTAAGAAGATTGCACCTTAAAAGAGCAGTGCTTTGTCATTATATTTTTAGTCGTAGAATGTGTTAAACCAAGTGAAATTGTTTCTACAATGTTGATACATTACGGTAAATGTTGTATGAACCGTCGGAATTTTTAAAAGTAGGTTGATCGGTATAAAAGTGGCCGAACAAGTGTAGATGATAAACCCCAAAGTGGTGCAAAAATGATTTCGAGGTAAATCGAAATAATTCTTTGCTAAGAGAATTAGGAAAAGTTAAGAACGATGGTGTGTATAACAATGGGGGGGGGGGGTGATTATGTTGAAAAATAGACTGAATTTTGTAAGAATTAAATAAACCGTTTTGGAGCTATAGCCATTTGTCTCTTTACTTATTGAATGATCCTCGTATATATTTCGATATTAAATTTAAATACATATGTAAAAACTTATTAAATAAAATATTACTTTATCAACAGGCATTAGCAATATTATAATTCAAATCGAAGATTTATTCTCCTCTATTGCTTTTAACTCTTAACTTTCCCTCCTCCCACTTCATCTCTTGTCAAGGCTATTTTAATCTTCAATATTTCAACTTAGATTAACCTTTAACATTGTTTAACTTTAATATGCCATTTAATTTAGGTAATTATCTGCAAAAATTTCTCAAAGGAGACTAACTATCCTCTTGGGTCCGGAAAGCCAACCACCTCTGTTAAGAAATTCTTAGAATCTTATTCAGAGATATCTTGCTAAAGAAATAGCCAACTTGCACAAATTCAGTAATATAACTCGGAAACTTTCTGAACCATAACACATTGGACTTAAAATTAGATCATTCATTCAGGATTTCTATACAGATAATTTTTGTTTACTCTGTTTAATTTCATTCTAACAAAAAAATATAATTATAAATTTTCATAAAATTGAAAGTACGATATTTTTTACGATGACATTTTTAATATCAATTAATATACGTTTTTTCCTTTTTAATACACTATTAAACTAAAATTCTCAGATACAAATTCCACCACCATTCCATCTTGAGCTACCTTCAACCAACTTCTATCATCTTTCAATTTCCTCTTATATTATTTTTACTATCTCGCCAGAGATAGTATTGCGATGACGAAAATTTTCGATGTCGAGATTTTGATGTTTTTATACGTTTTGAAGGTCCCTGAGTCATTTTCACTAAGGTTGAGAAAAATGTCTGTGTATGTGTGTATGTAGACAAGATTACGCAAAAATGGTTTGAGCTAGAATAACAAAATGTGGTACACGGGCATTATTCAAAATTCGTAGTTTTCTATCAATTTTTGAGAAATTTAACTCACCCGGAAGAGGGTCATTATCTACCACGTTTTGATTTTTTTTTCCTCTAAAGTGACCGTAAAAATAAAGATATATGGTTGATAATTTTTCACAAGATTAAAAATTGTATAAAACTGCTATATATAGAATTTCTGCTTGATTGAATCGCTGAAAGTACCGGCATTAATTTTTTTCAATACGTTGACTGCAAATCACGCACCAGCACGTGGTACCATCAACAAAGAGCCAAACCTGCGTTGCTTTAATAAATATTTATTAATTTTAATTTTAATTTATAATTAATTAAATTTAAATTAAATATAATAATCCAATTTAAACCTGCGAGATAGTCGAGTGGAGACACTCCAGATTTTTTTGTAATTTTTCATTTCAAAATTTTAATTTTATATAGTCTAATTGAATAAATAAAAATAAACTTTTTTTTTTCAACAAGATGGCGTGACATTTAAATGACAAAATGGAGGCTTGTTCATTTTGATGTATGTCACATACTTGTTCTACCCTATACTGTTTTTTATTCTATCTTTGAAAGTTAACAAAGTTTGTTGCTCTTCTTGTTTGAATCCTGTATTTATATATAGTTAATATCTATCTATACCCATGTTAGATTTAATAAAATTAGTAATGATAATGCAAAGATCATTGAACCCATCTGAAGAAGTATTGATTCTATTTCATTTAATTTATTTAATTTATATATACAAATACTTTCTAATCAATGAATTTTTTTTTTAAACTTTTTCTAATTGAACTTGGATTATCCTTGATTCGTTTTTTATATATAATACCAAATTCAACAACATAGAATTTCATGGAAAATCAAAAGCAAATATAAAAGCCATAGGAATAAAAAAAGCAAAAAAAAACGATAGAAAGAGAATTTATAAATAAATGAATTGAAGAGCTATTTTAGTTGAATTCTGTAAATAAAAGCTTTAACCCTTTTAATTCTCCAACTCACTTTATCTGAACATTCAATGTGAAAAAATTAAGATTCCGACTGATGATCTAATTTAAATCTTAATAAACAAAAATTAAAACTTTTTCCAATATGTATATTTTGAAGACAAAATTCTTCTATCACTTTCGTTGTACTAGAAATAAGCCCACTTCCATTCCTGAACCCTTTCTACTTACACTATTTGGTAGTTCAAATAAAGAAAAATTGAATTGAAAAGTTTGAGTAGATCTTTTTTAACCATTAATAATGTGATAGCTTCCATTATCTAAAATAGAAAATATTAAAAATATTTTCGATATAATAATCATTTGGAATATTCGCCATTTAAGTCAATATTTACTAATTCAAAGTGAATAAAAACTTCTTGATAATTTTTTTAACATTGATGGATATAGTTGAGTCTTTTTAGAGGAAAATCACAAAAATATGCAAAATCAAAAGCTTAAAATGACGCTTCCTGATGACTTTTAATGAAAACATAACGGAATTTCCTTTTCGAAAAAGTAAATAAAAACTTTGAACTTAGCTGAATATATTTATTATTTATTTCTTAGACTATATTATTAGTTTTTGGATACGTTATAACCTATATATATATGTGGGAAGTGAAAGTTGTGTCTGAGGGTGTCGCGACCTTCTCACTTCACTCTGAGAAGGGCTATTTTCTATTTTCTCTACCCTAGTAACCTACGCCAGCGGAAATGCCGCGGGTTTCACCATCCACAATCATGCTTAAAACAGGGCTTTGGTGATATTCAAGGGAAAGTCTCCCGATCCTTCTCTCACCACAATTAATTCTCAATAAGGGTGGCATAGATAAATAAATTGGAGCACGGACACCAACAATCAAAAAGCTAAACCGGGAGAATGCTATGACGTAAGAAATTACCATGAGGAGAGATCACTGTGACTGGAGGTATTAGGAGTGCTTGAATTTTGGAGTTATTTGTATATTTATTGAAAATAAATCGTTTTTATAAAACCTATAAGCTTTTATTGGAAAGCCCAAAGAAGAATTCTTCCTGTTGCTCTCTTGAGAAAATTTACCTAGACACCGAACCGATCCCCTCCACATCTCTACATTATTTTGGTGGCTCAACCTAGATCAAAATATTCCTACATATATATATAAGGCCCTTCAGTGGTTTAGTGGTTAGCACGACAGTTACAGCACTGAAGACTCAAGTTCGGTCCAAGGGAAATTCAATAATGAATAATTTCTATTTAAGGCTCTGCTACATATACATTATATACATAATAAATATTATACCAGGGCGACTCCCAAATTTTACCAAACTTCTGAATATATATATATTGTTTTCCAGTGATTGTTTTAAATTTTTATAATCTATATTAATATTACCCGTAACGATATAAATAAAGCAAGGAAAAACAAACCAGATTGCTTAATCATTTGGCAAACTATTCCTATGCCACATAATATTTAAATATGTAAACTTATATATTTAAATAGGAGTATATAATAGCCATATATAGTCAGTTCCTAATTGATAATTTTTGAATTTATCTATTTAAGAAAGAAATATTCACTGTCTTATCGATTATATTATGAATTACGAGAAATATTTTCCTGTGTTTTTAATATATATATAATATATATCAGGTGTGTCTTTGAATTACGAGTAGTACCAACTTTTGATTCTCGTAGTGTTGTAGTCCATCACAAGTTCTTACAAGAGCGTATGATTGATACTGTATTTGTATATATACACCGTTTCATAAAACAATAAGAAAAATATACAGGGTGTTTCTAATTTAATATTGAGGTATTAACATTTTGTAGTATTTATTACAGGATAGTTAGTTGCTCTTTCTGTCCAATAAAGAAAGATACCCAGGGAAAATTAAATATATATTAAATTTTTAAGAAAAATAGATAATCTTCGTTATTTTCCTTTCGAATCTTGATAATACCCATACAAATTGTGAATCGGAATAAAATTCAATTATTTCAGACCCTTGGTGAATTTCCCTTATTTTATATTTTCTTTTACTCAAGTGTAATCTGCATAAAGATTAGGGAGGAGTCCTTTTAAGAAACCACTAACATTTCGGCTCTATGAAGTGTATTTTGTTCCAAGAACCATACCAATGATGACCCTTTCTTGTAACAGCTTAACTTAATATCCAAAAGCGGATTGGCAACATTTGAAAATTTTTTACATCACCTGCGTCAATATATTATATCAACTCAATAGCTATATTATATAGCTATATAAGCATACTCGTTTAACCACAACAAAAAACATTACATTTGAAATGTAAATTCTGTTTTAAAACAAAGATAAAATTAAAAGAACAAAAAACAAATAAGTTGAAAGAAATTTTCTTTTAGCATTGAAATATTGCATCTTTAAAATAAAAACCAATTTCCCTTTATTCACGAGAATATTGAAAATTATAATATTTTTAACTCTTTTTGTTGTTTTCTTTTGTTGTCTTTTGCTTAGCCAAGTTAAAAAATTAAAACAACTAACCTATTGTCAAATACATAAACAAATAATGTAAATAATTTAATTAACTTGCATATTAAATTATTATATTACATATCCTATATTCTCTCTATTTTTGTTTGAAATTAATTGAAAATTAGAAAAAATATCTGATATTTGTTTTTATATTTTCATTTTCGACTTTTTAATTTTGCACATGTTTTTATTTCAATACAATCAACATGCTTTAAACATTTATAAATTTATTTCAATAAATTTTTTATTGATATTTTCCTTATAGAAACAAATTAATGAGCATTAATTAATAATATATATATATATATATATATATATAATCTTATTATATGGGTACCAATTAATTGCTCAGTATTATAATAATACGCACAGTACACATTCCCAGTTTATTATTCAAATGCTGAGTAGAAAAATAATTGCACAGTATAAAACTAAATACTCAGTAAAAAATCCAAATGCCCAGTAAAAAGACAAAATGCAAAGTAAAAATTATTAAAGCACAGTAAAATCTGAAACCGTTCTGAAAAAATAAATGTTTATATGAGGTTGTAAATAGTAAGGTGGAAATGTTTAAATCATTTTGAAATCAAAAATATTGTATTAAATATAATATAAAAAATATAAATTATATAATATAATAATGATGCTTGCATCAGGAGTTTTTAATTTCCGAAGCACTTTTGAAACAAGCCAATACTTACAATACATATTGCCTTGTACTTTACATACCGGTAAAAATGCTAACCTAATTTCACATTTTTTGTTTTAGAACAACTGAAAAATTTTATGAGTCGAAAAATTTTCTTGTATCAATATTTCAAAATTCAATTCAATTATAAATCTACATAAAAAAATAAATAATAACAAATTCATTATATTTTATTGAGCGATATAATACCAGAAATAAATATATTTAATTTATATATTTAAATAATTTTTTTAAAAAAGGTAAATTATATAAAAAAAAATTAAAATAATATATTTAATAATTAAATACAATGGAGAAATTCATTAATATTATAATACTGTGCATTCAGTAAATTTTACTGTGCAATCAGTGATATTTATACTGAACGATTTTATTTATTTTACTGAGCAAAATTGTATTAAAATACTGAGCAATTAATTTGTTGCGTTATTATATTAGCGAAAATTGTATATATATAAATATATATATATATATTTGAGATATTAAATCGCTCTAAGGATTTTTTGAATTTCACACCATAGATAATTTTTATAAAGAAAAATCGATCTGTATTGGATGAAAAAATCACTATGTTAGTTTTTCTTAATTTAAAATAGGAATTTTAATAATAATAAAATTGCGCCGGGCAACACTGGACACAAATACAAAATATTATAAATAAAATAAGATGAAAATTATTTATTTTAATAATATTTTGTAAACAAATTACGAAATATATATTATCCACAGGCCATACTTTTGTCTTTAATACTTACGTAGAGATGTATGTTTTATGACTATTTTTTTTAATTTGTGATCTTTTAAATTATTTGAAATTGTTTCATATATTTTGTCCTTTATTTATTTTAAATAATAATCATAATCTTAAATATTCATAGTTCAGTAGTACCGAACGGCGGCTAGGTGAACTAGGTATATATATATTATATATAAATATAATATACTTTTTCTTATTTTCTTTTTCTTTTTTTGTCTCTAAAGAGTAAATGACAAGATTAATTTTGGGGGATTAAGTATCAAAAAGTTGGGCAAAATCGAATAATATTCCATCAAACAAAAATTATTCGATTATTAGTTTATGTGAATATATAAGGATTCTCCTCAAATAAATACAATCATAGATATACTCGAAATTAATAAATAGTTCATAAACAAAATATTTAGTACCAGAAATCAAATTTTTAAATACAAAATGTAGATTTTAAAAATTCTAGAAATAATTGTGCTATAATCTTGAAGAATTTTCATTATTATTATATTTATGTGTTTCTCTAAACATAAATATAAAAATAATTTTATTTTCATTTGAATTTATATGTAGCATTTTTTTTAAAAAAATTTTTATAAAAGCATAAATTTTAAAAAAATTAAAAGAATGAAATTATAATTTTTAGCTTTATTTTTAAATTAAATCCTCATTGTTTCCCTGAGAGATAATGCATTCATCTTTACTCTCTCTCCCTCTCTCCTAACAAACTCTATTAAAGAATAATAAATAATATAATAAAAAGATTTCGTTAAGTAGATTTACATTGAAAATTTAAGTTTAAAAATTTTTATAATCTTTCATTACCTAATAAGTATACTTAATGTATTTTATGTATACCTTTTAAATATTTGTTTGTGATGTTTTAAAAGCAAAAAAAAAAAAAAAAAAAAATAAATTAATATTAATAAAATAAAACTTCATTTTTTTAAAATAATTTTGATTTATACAAAACTTCCGTGTTCATTAAAATAGAAATTATTATCTAGATCTCATATTAATTTATAAAATGTGTTTAAGGGGTATTTAATAATATTAAATGTTACCTTTACAATGCGAAAAATGAAAAAAAATTCTAAATATAAGGATTACAGGAGTAACAATTAAAAATTTTAATGTGAGTTTTACAATTTTTAGTTTTTGAACAATTATACATTAAGATTAAACAATTAAATATTTAATAACTACAAAATATTAAAAAAAAACTTATATTTATATATTACCTATATATATTAATATGCTCACTATACATTTTTGTCCAACCAGGAGAAATTCTGTAACGAAAAGTAATCAAATTTCAATAAACAATTAAATAAAACGAAAATAATGGATTAATTAACAAAAAAAAAAAAAAAAAAAATCGGGTTTCGAATGAAATGTCATTGACTCGAGAATTACGGCATTCGATGTTATTTATGAGTGATTAATTTATTTATAAGAGAATTCAAATTTTAATTGTGAAAGTTCTAATTTAATAATAATAAAAGAAAAAATTATGTTAATAAATTCATAATTTAGATTTATAGATTTATTTTTTTTATCATTATCATTTTTAATAGGAATAATTATTTAACAAAAAACAAAAAACGATTAACCCACGAGACTCATATTCAAGTTTGATAATTCTGAAAGTTTGTTTCGCCTAATTAAAAATGAACTTTAATTTCTCGCAAATAAAATTTATGCATTTATTTTATATATAAATTTAATATTAAACATGTTTTATATTAAAAAAACAATCAAATTTTAAAGTATGAAAACGGATTATATGTAATCTATTAAAATATATTTATTTATTGTTTAATTTAATTTAATTTTTAATGTAGATTATTATTATTAATTTATTACTTAGGTACTTAGGTCTATTGAAAAAATTTAATATATAATATAAATTTGTATTGCTAGTTTTTATTTATGATTTAAAAATAAAATAAGTTGACCTGTGGCCAGGTCTGAACCGACCGACAGTTTGAAATAAATTAATTTCCAGCTACAGAAACAATTTCAAATAATTTTAATATATCTATTAATGTAATAAAAAACACATATGGATACATAAATAATAAATATAAACATTTTTAATTTTATTTTATTTATAATATATATGTAAGACCAGGCTGTGACGTCATGAATGGCTGGATGACGTCATATAATTTTAAATCAAGAAAAAACTAATAAAGATGATTTTTCTCGAAGATAAAACAAATACAAAGTGAATGATTCGTGATAATATGTAAAAAATCTCCTCATGTGAAATTTGGTGTGAAAATAACCCTTCCCTTCCTATCGTCGATCGCTAATACTACCACTTCCGGTTTCCGGATTTGCACCAAAAGTTGATCAATTCATCCCACTGATGCATTAAGTAAATATACCAAATTTCATCAAAATCGGTTGAGCCGTTCAGGCTGTACACATCTATACGGACAGACGGACGGACGGACAGACAAATTTGGTGTGAAAACAATACCTCCCTTACTATCGTCGGTCGGTAAAAAACGCGCGAGTATCTCCACTCGAATATCTCGCTAATTTGATTTGGATAATCAAGCTTTTATATTATAGCTTTTATATTTGAAAATTAATTAAAATTTTATTCTATCCTATCAGAAGATTTAAGATTTTTAACATAATTTTCACCAATAATATTTTATTGAAATAAAAAGGCAATCAAATAATATCGATATTATTTTGTTTTTTTTCAACTTAAATAAAACCTTAATTTTTAAGTCAAAATTTAAAAAATTAGTTCCGGTACTTTCAGCGAATCAATCAAGCTGAAATTCTATATATAGCAGTTTTATACAATTTTTAATCATGTGAAAAATTATCAAACATATATCTTTATTTTTGCGGTCAGTTTAGAGGAAAAAAATTTAAAATGTGTTAAGTAATGACCCTCTCCCTAATGAGCTACATTTCTCAAAAGTTGATAGAAAACTACGAATTTTGAATAATGCTCATGTACCAAATTTCATCATTCTAGCTCAAACAGTTTTGGCGTAATCTTGGTTGCATACATACACACACACATACATTTTTCTCAACCTTAGTGAAAATGATTCAGGAACCTTCAAAACGTATAAAAACATCAATATTTCGACATCGAAAATTTTGGTTATCGCAATATTATCTCTTGCAAAATAGTAAAAAGTTGAAAACAATTAAAGTCAATCCCTGGAAAGTCTTTTTAATAAAAACCAGCAATTTAAAAATGAAATACAGTTCTTAGAATCTTCCACAAGTAAAGAAATTATAATAGAGGTTATTTACATTAAAAAAAAAATATTTAAATGGAAATATTCAAGAAAGTAAATTCTCTCAAAAGTTAAATAATACTATTTTTACCGACCGACGATAGTAAGGGAGGTATTGTTTTCACACCAAATTTCACACGTGGAGATTTTTACATATCTCCACGAATCATGCATTTTCTAAACAGAAAAAAGTATTTTTAGCATGATGTCTGTCCGTCCGTCTGTCCGTCCGTCTGTCCGTCTGTCCGTCCGTATAGATGTGTACAGCCTGAACGGCTCAACCGATTTTGATGAAATTTGGTATATTTACTTAATGCATCAGTGGGATGAATTGATCAACTTTTGGTGCAAATCCGGAAACCGGAAGTGGTAGTATTAGCGATCGACGATAGGAAGGAAAGGGTTATTTTCACACCAAAGAAGATTTTTTTATATATTACCACGAATCATACACTTTGTATTGGTTTTATCCTCGGGAAAATCATATTTATTAGTTTTTTCTTGATTTAAAATTATATGACGTCATCCAGGCATTCATGACATCACAGCCTGGTCTTGCATATATATTATAAATAAAATAAAATTAAAAATGTTTTATTTATTATTTATGTATCCATATCTGTTTTTTATTACATTAATAGATATATTAAAATTATTTGAAATTGTTTCTGTAGCTGGAAATTAATTTATTTCAAACAGTCGGTCGGTTCGGACCTGGCCACAGGTCAACTTATTATTAATTGAAAAAAATAAATAAAATAAGTTTTTTTTTAAACTACTGTGTGGTAAATATAAATAAAATTAATTAAAAACAAAATCTTTTTACACTTACCAATTATTTATTACTCGTTCAATATTTTATTGATAGATTGAAAATAAATTTCTTTTTTTGTCTTATTATTTGCCTATTTCCTGAATGAACGAAGTTATATAGATAGCTTGGATTGGAGATTAATTGTTTGTGTTCCACTCAGAATTGCGATAGTTGTTTGTTAACTAGCCATTGATTGAACTTCCCGAGCGTTTCCTTGTCATCTAATTAATAGACTTAGAGAATGAATTGCCATTGAAACTTCTCTCATTCATTACCTTCTCAGTTGATGTGATTCGAGCTTTCCAGCTTCGACATTGACTCATTCTGTTCTCGTATTGGCTATCATCAAATTTTTATATCGTACTCCCCATATCAATTTCTTAATTATTTTTTTTTTTTACTCTTGATTTTATTCTCTTGAAATTGGAATTTCTTATATATATATATATTTATTTATTTATTTATAAGTTTGATTTAATTAAGTTCGAACAGTCAAGTCCAGCAATTTTTTATGTTCTTTTCGTTCCCCCCGTGTTTTTTGTCTTTTAGAATATTATTGATTTTCATTCTTTTTTTTTATTTTTTTATTTTTATTTTTTTTGGAAGTACGTGGCTAACATACATACATGAGCTTACAGCAATAAAATATAGTAATGTTACTTTTTAATATATTTGATTTTTTTAAGTTTTCTAATTCATTATTTTTAATATTATTATTACTATTATTATTATTATTATTATTTTAATTTATTTTATCTATGTATGTAAATTATTCACTCTATTTTTCTAAAATATTATAAAAATCAAATAGAAATGAATTAGGAGAAAAAAGAAAAAGGATTAAGGTGGAGTAGTATAATGACTTTTTTGTGAAATGTGGTTGTTCCAGATAAGAATGATTAATAAATAAAAAGGATACATATTATTTGATAATATTTATATTTGATATTTATAATTTTAATCTCTTAAATATCAATTTACTCTAATTGCTTTTTTATTAATATATTAATTATAAGATATATGACATTTGGGAAGTCAAATTTAATTTTAAATTTAATGGTGGAAAATGATCTTGACCAATTCAATAGGGAACAATTTATTTTCATTAAAATTCAAATATTTAAATTATCATGTTCACTAATGTTAATGTTAAATGACCTACATTCTAAATAGAAATTAAATCAAAAGGGGTTGGGTATCGTCGGGTGTCCAATAGGAGGTGAAGGTAAGAAATAAAATTGATTTCAACAAAATATTAACGTTTCGGTCCCTAATTGGGACCATCTTCAAAACTTGGTGTTGTTATTTTTTATGACCAGTGGCTTTGATAGTTTTAATTCCGGAGAAACACATTTACTGTTAGCAGGGAACTATCATCTAAATCCTGTCGAAATTTGAACCAGCCGGGTATTTTAGTTTTTGTTTGACATCCATTAATAGCAGATTACTTTGTGATTAGAGAAGAAAATGGAAAAAAGTGAATTTCTATGAAAATCCATGAATTGGGATACCAATTGCTCCCTCATCCGCCCCATTCTCCGGATTTAGCCCGTGCGACTATTTCTTATTAAGTGAATTTTTATTTAAACACCACATTGTTTGTATAAATTATTTATTAAATTAAAATAATTGTGCATCGTTTCGACTGCTTATTCGACATGCCTACTGCTGATTCTGCAGTCGAAACGTTGTACAGTTATTTTAATTTAATAAATAATTTATACAAACAATGTGGTGTTTAAATAAAAATTCACTTAATAATTATCAAAATAACAACAAAAGCTTTAATAAATACATTAATGACTATTTCTTGTTTCCAAACCTGAAGAAATGGCTCTGAGGAAAGAGATTTGACTTCAACGATGAAATCATCTCACAAACAATTAGCTATTTTGATATCTTCGACAAATCTTATTTTTTGGAGGGATAAAAAATTGGAGAAACGCTGAACTAAATGTATAGAGCCCAAAAAGGACTACGTTGAAAAATAAAATATTTTTTATCTAAAAACCTGTGTTCAAAAAGTCACGGACTTATTGACCTGTCCTCGTATAAATTTAAGATAATTTTATTTATTAATTTTGTTACGAATTTTTATTAATTATCAATGGGGGAGTTATTTGGAGTGGTTAATAATATAGTTAAAAAATTGAAAATTATTTGTTTAATGATAGTTTGAAATTTCAAATCAAATTTAACTCAACTCCAATTTATTTAACTAATTTAATAATTATATAATTTATTGTATTTTATAAATATGTATATTAAATTAATTCCCTGGAAAGTCTAATTCCATCATAATTCCTAATTTTCAAATATTCATATAAATTAAAATATAATTTCTCCAGAGAGAATTGTAGAAAATAAAATGAAATAAAATTGAATTAACATACTACTTAAATTGTTAATTGTAGGAAGATAGATACTGACAATGTTCACTGTTCCTGAAGACTATTTAATGCAAGATTCTAGAAGAAATTAACTGGTTAAACAAAAAAATTAAGGTTCCATTTTTTAGCCCATATAAAAAGCAAAGTACCAACAGAGTAGGGGAAAATTTATAAGAATTAATACACTAAGTAACTTTCAAAATGGGAATAATAATATTTAAAATTCTAAACATACATACAATATTATTAACTATTATGATTTTGTCTGAATATTTTATGCCAAAGTTTTATCTTTTAATTTGATAAGAAAAATTTTCTAATAAACTGACTTAAAAAGAAAGATCAATAACTAGAGCAACATTTATTTCAACGTCCGTCAGAATATTTTTTTCACAATTTAAAACTAAAAAAATAACTTACCTTTAGTGAATTAATTTATAATTTTTTTTAATCTTATCTTATTATGCTAGCTAAAATTGTATATATGTATTTATCTATATATATTGGTTCTCAAAAACCGCTCTAACGATTTTTTTCAAATTCACACTAGATATAGTATTTATAAAGAAAAATTAAGTTTTATTGATGATATCTCTTGAAACATACAGCTTCATTATTAATTTCTTAATTGAAAATTATATATGGAAAACGTCAAAATTTTTAATACTGCCTGCTAAGACAGTAAAAAAATGACAATTTTTTATCTAAATACATATAGTCCAGCGGTTGGACTGATGTTTTAACGAGTGGATTTCGTCGGTTCGAAACTCGCCGGGTGAATCGTTATTTAAAAATGAAAATAATGATTTTGTTATTTTTTTTTCTTTTTATCTATTGTTTACTTTTTAATAAATTACTATTCTATATTTATTTATTCATTGTTCTTTTATTAATAAAGTTTTAGATAGTTTTATAAGTTTTAATATTTTTTCAATAAAATATTATTCAATATATTTATTAATATTATTTTATTTATTATTATTGAGTACCCGAAGTTCCATTCATTTTAATCAGATTGATGCAATGATGCAACAGTTAATAATTGTAATATTGTAATAAATTTCTATCTTGAAAATTGTTACATATTATTCAGGATATTTTAAAAACTATTTCTTTCTTTAATTAATATTCATTTTTTCTATAAGTCAGATATATTTCCAAATATTAAATAATTTTTGAAGTGAAAACTTCTTTAGCGGCGTTGAGCACTTTTGCGGGATGGGGAAAAAGTATAGAACTCGCGTGATCGTGACCAACACCATGAAACCATCTGCTTTCAAATTTCTTATAACAGAGCGCGAAATTTGAATTGTCATTAGAACTGTTTTATAAATTATCTCTAACATATAAATATATATTTATTATGTAAAGTTCATTTCATATATACATATATAATCAAAATTATACGAAATGAACTTCACATAATAAATATATATTTTATGTTAGAGATAAGAATTATAAAACAGTTCGTATTGCAATATTTTAAACAAAGTTGTGTATTTATATATATATAAATATAAGTTACAAATTTGTTTAAAATATATGTTTAAAATAATATATAAGTTATATATATATACATGCATATGAAATTCATCTTTCTCGTGAAATAGCGCGAATTTCGTCTGTTTTAAAATTTCTTACGCAGAAGTTTTCACTTCTGTCGGCCAGTCCCACGACTGCCAATTTTGCTTTTTTAATTCCGAAAAGCTGCAAAGCACGTTTTTTTGTCTTTAGTTTGTTTTATAACCACTTGGGGCGCTAAACAGTTTTTCAAAAAAACACTATAGAAAAAAAATATATGTACCTATATATTATATATTTATGTATTATTGAGGAGCACAAGTTCATTAATTTTAATCAGATTGATGCAAATGTGTAACATTTAATAATTGTAATAAATAATTAAAGAATTGTGTATCAATATTTTTTAAAGGGTAGAGCGAGAGCTCGGTGTCCCAGGTATTAATATTACCAGCCAAATCCAATAATAATGAATCATTTTTTTTAACTTAAGTACCGAGCCGAGGCTCGGGGTCCCGGTACTCTTATCTTATTATGCTAGCTAAAATTGTATATATCTATATATCTATATATCTATTTATCTATAACCATTGGTTCTCAAAAACCGCTCTAACGATTTTTTTCAAATTCACACTAGATATAGTATTTATAAAGAAAAATTGAGTTTTATTGATCACATCTCTTGAAACTTACAGCTTCATTATTAATTTCTTAATTGAAAATTATATATGGGTGACGTAAATGGCATCCATTTTGAAATTTTACTCCCGCCTTTTTTTAATTTTGTATTAATATTTTTTTTATATTTAAAATATTTTAAAATTTATTATTTAATTTCGAAATAAAATTAAAAATATTTATTTTTAATAAAATATATATATATATTTATTAATCTCTCTCAAAAAAAAATAACAACAAAATAAAAAATGGTTTTGAAATAATTTTTTTTTTTTTTTTAATCTAATATTTTTTAATAAATTAATTAATAAATTACTATTTTATATTTATTTATTCATTGTTCTTTTATTAAATTTAATATTTATTAATATTATTTATTATTTATCGATGACATATGACATTCATATTGAAATTTTACTCCCGCTTTTTTTTTAAATATTTAAAATATTTTAAAATAAAATTATTATTTAATTTCGAAATAAAATTAAAAATATTTATTTTTAATAAAATATATATATATTTATTAATCTCTCTCAAAAAAAAACAACAAAACAAATAAATGTCTTTGAAAGATGGTAAAAATATCTTTCTAATTATCAAAATATATCATAGACCAGCGGTAAGAACAATTGTTTTTACTCCCCGAGTTCGAAGGATCGAAACTCGCCGCGTTCATTTTGTTTTTTATCTATTTTAGTGATTTATTTATTCATTGTTCTTTTATTAATTAAGTTTTAGATAGTTTTATAATTTTTAATATTTTTTCAATAAAATATTATTTAATACATTTAATAATTGTAATAAATAATTAAAGAATTGTATATCAATATTTTTTAAAGGGTAGAGCGAGCTCGGTGTCCCAGGTATTAATATTACCAGCCAAATCCAATAATAATGAATCATTTTTTTTAACTTAAGTACCGAGCCGAGGCTCGGGGTCCCGGTATACATATTTATGTATTATTGAGGACCCCAAGTTCCATGCAATGATGCAACATTTAATAATTGTAATAAATAATTAAAGAATTGTATATCAGCTCGGTGTCCCAAGTATAATATTACCAGCCAAACCCAATATAATAATGAATTATTTTTTTTTAACTTAATTACCTAGCCGAGGCTCGGGGTCCAGGTGTGATCTTAATATATTGTCAGAATTAGATAAATAATGTAGAGAGAAAAATTATTTAAAAATAGATATTTATTTAAATGAAATAAAATTATTTAATTTACAGAATGAAAATGTCTATAATAATGTCTAAATATTTTTTCGAGCGACAGCTCGGTATCCCATGTATTAATATTACCAGCCAAACCCAATAATAATGAATCATTTTTTTTAATTAATATTACCAGCCAAACCCAATAATAGTGAATCATTTTTTTAAACTTAAGTACCGAGCCGAGGCTCGGGGTCCCGGTACTATATTCATTATGAATATAGTGAGTTTGATTTAAAATATTAGATATATGTATATTTATATTATTTTCTCGCTTCTTATAGGAGTATATTTTTCGTTTAATAATGTAATTTAAATACAATGAATTATTCAGAAATTTCATTCATCGTATAGAAGAGAGGGGGAGGGGGTGTGAAGGGAGATTAAAAAACTACCACTTGGGAAAAGTCTGATTAGTAATCATAATGAATAATTTTATAAGAATTATGTTAAAAATGCTTTTGAATTGGTAATTTATTTATATATATATATATATATTAATTTATTGATTCATTTGCAAATGAAGTTATGTGTTGCGAAAAAATATTATTCATCTGTCCATCTGTCTTTTTTTTTCTTTTTTTTTTATCAAAGCCAAATTAGCATAGAACCGTAATATCATTCACCAATTTGGAGAGGATCATCCAAGCATATTTTATCATCCGACGATGCAACCGAGAAACGAATGAGTAACTAATTAATTGGAACGAGCTGCTTGATTAAATCCCTTCATCAGAGAAACGTGCAACGTATTCCCTTTCACTGCGAATCTCGTTAGAAAAAAAAAGGTTTTATTTGGATCTTGCAAAGAAAGTATAATGCCATTTGATTTCAAAAGAAAACAAACAATGATGAGGTAAGTATATTCTTCAAAAATTAAAAAAATAAAGTTTTTTATAGATCTTGTTTCTTCGATTGTCGGAAGTACTACAATCTTAAGGCTCATTTTCCTTTCATTCCTCAACGAAGCAACCTTTGGTCACTTAATATTATCCGAATCATTGAATTTTAAAGAGCCTTCCTCGTTGATTCAGTTCAATGTTCAATTGATCTAGATATATATGATATTTTCCTGGAAAGGGAAGCTTTCTTATAATCAGCTTAGAAAGAACGACGAATAAATAAATCAAAAGAGGATTAAAATAAAAAACATATTGTGCTCAAAATTGAATATATAATATTTATATATACTAATTAATAAAAAAATGTGATATAACAATAAAATATTAAAATGGAGTTAGAATAATAAATAAATTTAAAAAATCTTCAAAATGAAGATAAAACGAAAATATAAGAATGTTTATATACATAGGGCAGGTCAATAAGTCCGTGACTTTTTGAATGAAACGAAAAATTTTTGATAAAAAATTATTTTATTTTTCAACTTAGTCTCCTTAGAACTATATACACTTCGCCTAACGTTTCTCCATTTTTTTTATCCCTTCCAAAAAATAAGATTTGTCAAAGATATCTTTGGTGCCGATTCACCCCAGTGTTTTGACTGCCGTTTGATCTCTGATGTGTTGTGGTGGATCCACGTTTCATCCACGGTTATGAAACGGCTCAAAAACTCGGTTTTATTTTCCGTAAAAAATATGAGGACACAAAATTCACCTTTTTCCATTTTATCCTCACGAGGTAGTCTGTTATTAATGAATGTCAAACAAAAACTAAAATACCCAGCTGGTTCAAATTTCGAAAGGAGTCAGCCGATAGTTACTAGTTGAAAGGAGCAGGGTTGCCATTTCATTTAAGAGACGAAAATTCAAAAAGTCAAGGACTTATTGACCTTTCCTAGTAAGTATCTTGTATATTATATGAATATAGGGAAAATATAATTATATTTATATATTCATTAAAGGATTTTAAGAAAGAATTTAAATCTAAAATAAATAAATTTATTATTTTAGTTTATATTTTATTTATTGTTCAAGAGCTATAATGATTATTATTTTTAAGATATTATATGTATAAATAGCATTTATTTACAATATTAAACATGCTTAACCAAATTGAGTTACTATCTAATTAGATCCGTTTTCCTTTTATATGGAAATTTTGTTAACAAACTTTTGTCTAACAGTTACTAAAATAAACTACAAAAGCACATATGCCAAAATAATTATTTCAGAATTAATGAATTTGAAAAGGCAAAAATTAACCAACATTTATAAACCGCGATTAAAATAAATTTAAAAAAAATAAATAAAAATTACAAAATATAATGGATTTATGCAAATAATAAATGAAAAGAACCGATTGAAAGTAGTATTAAGGAAGAGAAATAAATATAAGCAAATTATATATATAAGTAAATTTATTTGAATGGATTGTGTGGTTTAATCTTTAAGAATTGGAAATTATGAAGTTCATTTGTACTTGAAAAGAGCCATTTATTCGTTTTCCTAACACATTTCTCACCTCCCCCCCTCCTCATCCCCTCTGACATGTTAATCCTACCGGTTTGCAACCATTTATTTGATAACTTTTCTTCTTTCGTTTCTTTTCACCCCTTCCTTTTCTCTCATTAAACAGATTTATTACAAAGAGATTAAATAATAATTATTTCATTTTGAATATAAACTCAGCAGTATAAATTAAGAAAAACACACTTGATTACTAGTAAAGTAATTTCATAATTCATAGTTGAGAAGAAAGGAACCTTTTTGGTTTTGAGGTGCATTGAATTATAATAGAATTAGAGAAGTTTGTTTACAAAACAGAAGATAATAAATCACAATTCCTTGGGGTTAAATATTTTATTTAAATATTATTTAAAAGCTTTTCTATCTCTTTCGATTTAAAAATACAATAAATTTTGAAATAAAAGGGAAAAGAATGGAAAAATAACATTGTTAAAAATGTATATTAATCAAAGAAAGAGGACTTTTTTTTAACATGGAAAAGAATTGATCAATTGTAAGTGGTATGAGATCTCATTTGGATATTTCAATTGAAACTGATCTTTAGAAAATGGTTGTAATCAATTGCCCAAGAGACTCTCCAACGGTATAAAGGGTAATCAAAAAGGCATTCAGACATTTCGAGTTCCTTTTCATTGGACTAATATGATTAGTACGGCATTATTACAGGCAGACTAAATTTGATTTGTGTCGCAAAAGGATCTTTGCAAGGTTACTCAATATCATCCACACTAATGCATGATCCTCAGAACTTTAAATAACTTAAAAACATCAAAGTATGTTATTCGAAGTGCTGTGATCATTGTTTAGGAGTATATATTTATTTATACTATTTATTTTGTTCGGTTAAATGAATTATTATTGATTAGAGGTATATTATTCTATACAATGCAAACTACAAAGGCAATTTAATTTTAAGAATTATTTATATATATATTTATATATTTAAAGATTTTTATTTATATATGTTCTCTACCTTTAGGAATAATGAATGAAGTTTAAGTAAAAGAAATAAAAGAAGATTAATCCACTTCTAAATTATCTTATATATTAAAATAAAATATAGAAAAGGTGATATTTTACATGGATGAGAAAAAACATTTTATTTAAATCTTTACTTATTCACGAGCTCATCGATTAATCTAATTTAAAAAAAGAATATTTTGTAATAAATAGTTTATTATATAAAGGTGGTCTTTAGTAAACATTTCAATAGATATAAAAATATTCATAAAAAACTTATTATTAATTTTTCGTTGTATTATTATTACGTGAATATATTCTAACAATAATATCAATAGAAAAAAAAACTCTGACTTTTGAACGTCCTACGTAAAGACAACACCTATTAAGACGGTTATATCAATAAGGTGTCCTATGATCAGTAGAACGGGTTCTATCAACTTTTACCTTGATTTTCTTGATCGGAGGCGCTACTTTTTAATTTAAAATAATTAATTAATTATAATTAATAATAATTGTTAACAATTAATAATTATATTAATAATTTAATGTCATAAAATTTTTTTAAATATATTTAAAACAACTTTTAAGAATTTCAAATTTGCCCCTAAGAAATAGATAACCAGCTGTATGAGAAGCACCAAAGGAATATTCAAACATCATTTAATTTTTAATAACTTTAATAAAACTTGCACTATTCTTAAACCATTTTTATTTACGATAAACTTTAAAAATGGTTTAACTAATTAGATAATTTTTAAATATTTTTTCTGTTTTTTTACTATCTCACCAGAGATAGTATTGCGATCACGAAAATTTTGGATGTTGAGATTTTGATGTTTTTATACGTTTTGAAGGTTCCTGAATCATTTTCACTAAGGTTGAGAAAAATGTGTGTGTGTGTGTGTGTGTGTGTGTGTGTGTGTGTATGTAGACAATATTACTCAAAAACGGGTTTAGCTAGAATGATGAAATTTGGTACATGGACATTATTCAAAATTCATAGTTTTCTATCAACTTTTGAGAAATGTAGCTCAATCAGAAGAGGGTCATTACCTACAACGTTTTGATTTTTTTTCCTCTAAAATGACCATAAAAATAAAGATATATGTTTGATAATTTTTCACATGATTAATAATTGTATAAAACTGCTATATATAGAATTTCAGCTTAATTGAATCGCTGAAAGTATCAGAATTAATTTTTTAACACTGCAAATCTCACGCACCAACACGTGAGGTGGTACCATCAACAAAGAGCCAAACACGTGCTGCTTTAATAAATATTTATTAATTTTAATTTATAATTAATTAAATTTAAATTAAATATAATATATATTAATTAATCCAATTTATATCTGCGAGATAGTCGAGTGAGATACTCCAGCTAATTTTTGTTTATTTGTTCTATTATATAAATCTTTAAAAATATAAAAAGATGTCAAGAAAAGAATTTTAAAATTAATACTATTTTTAATAAAAATATTATTTTATTATATGACTTGATATTTTTTAAATTACACAAGTAAAAATATTTACTGTTACATGCTAGTTCGTAAATAATATTTTAATATTAGTCTTTTAAATTAAATTCTAATTAAGAAAAGAAATTATATTATTACTATTTACTTTGACAACACCAATATAATTGCAATTTGCCTCGTTGGAAACCAACCATTTAGAACAACAAAGACTTCGAAATCAAAAAGACACACTTGCAAGCCAAAAGTCAACGTCATCTCAAACGATGTATTCAATAGTATTAGATTCTTGATTACAAATAAGGTATGAGGTTCACAAAATTCACAAATTTAATTATTTATTTTATATAATACATATATTTAACTAGAAACACCGACTTTTAAAATTAATTTGTGTCAAATGTCTCATTTACTATTCTGTATAGGAATTTCCACTTTGAAGACCCACAGGATTATCAATTGAATGTGGTTACTATTTTAGTCATCCCTCTGCTGCTTAATCAAGACAGCAGCCAGTGTCAAAGTTTATTATAACCAACCAAGAATTCTATTCTTACATTATTACTTAAATATATGAAACAATTGTTTAATGTTCATGTTCACGCATAGTAAAATAAAATAGAATTAAGATAATCAATATTTTAAATATAATTCCAATTTTAATTTATATTAATTTTTATCTGATATAAATCTGAAAAAAATGTAAATACAATGAATTATATAAATAACTCTACTTTTGGAAGAATATTAAAAGGAAGAGTCAAAAAAATTATGTACAATTATATTTATTAGATTGAATATATCATCAGTATCATTGTGAGTAGTGGGATTTAATTTTGAAATAGACATGCCAGGAGAATGATTGATGATGATACAGACTTTGAGAATGGAACCCGAACAAACGAAAAAGAACCATGTGTTAACCCTTTTCAGTTAGATAATTTTTTTTTTTTTTTTTGAAATTTTAGAAAATATTATACTTTTAAATTTTTCTGAGTTTAGTAAGATTTAAACTTTCGGCCACAAGATCCGTAGTTCAGTACTATATCCTATATGTCACTTAATTATTAGTACTGGAACACCATGCTCGACCCTTTAACAAATTTATACAATTTATTAATACAAACTTTAAAAATTTTATAATTTTTTAATTATTTATTACAATTGTTAAATGGGTTTTCTAAAAATGACTCATCAAAAATTTGTTTCCTAAGATGGTACAAATTAATTAAAATAACTCGATTTTCATTTGAATATGAAAAATCTATTCAAATTTACTTGATAAAATATTTGATCCTATATGTTGCTAACTTCTCGAATATTTGTTTTTTGTGGGGGAATGATATTTATTTCGAAAATAAATAAAAAATTTTAAAATATTTTAAATATGAAAAATATTAATACAATATCATTTGAAAAAGAATGGCAAGAGGAACAATTTCACTATGGATGATGTGATTTGTGACATCATATAAATTTACTATTTTAAATTAAGAAAATATTAATAAAGTTGATTTTTCTGGAGGTTGAAACCAATATAGATCTATTTTTCTTGATAAATATTATCTAAATTTCAAAAAAATCCAGCGGTTTAATATCTCAAAAATATACAAAGATATATATACAGGGTGCTTCAAAAAAATGTATACACACTTTAAACTTCCATAGAAAATTTATTTACCGTTCTACAAAGTTAAATTTCAGGAAAATAGAAAGCTGAAAGTCCAATGTAAATGAAACATAAATAACAAATGTTAATACTGTTCAAATTGGTGACCTGCAGCATCAATACAATTCTGAGTACGAGTCACCACTGATTCTGTACATCGTATCAAAACGTCCAATTAGATTTCTCTACACACTGCTTGAATCTCATTCCAAAGAATGTCTAGGTTACGTGGTTTACGTTTGTACACCTCATCTTTTACTGTGCCCCACAAGAAGAAATCCAGTGGTGTAAGGTCTGGAGTGCGTGCTGGAAACTCGATTGGCCTCCTGCGTCCCTGCTGCAGGTCACCAATTTGAACAGTATTAACATTTGTTATTTATGTTTCATTTACATTGGACTTTCAGCTTTCTATTTTCCTGAAATTTAACTTTGTAGAACGGTAAATAAATTTTCTATGGAAGTTTAAAGTGTGTATACATTTTTTTGAAGCACCCTGTATATACAATTTTTGATAGTATAAGATAAGATATTATCTTGAATCACGTTTGTGTATTATATTTTTCATTTTAATTAATAATCAAAATTAATGAAATTTTGCTAAAGCTGAACGAGTTCTTAGAATATTTTCTAATAAATATTTTTTAATGTAAAAGTGAAGTGTCTTTTCTTCCCATTTTAAAAACTTATAATCTGGCACATTGAACTCAGGATTACTCCCACTTTCCCATTTGGCACTTGTTCCTCTAATTGATTGAAAATAATCCCATCGATTAGAATGAAGGGAAACATGTTGCACTTGTCAAACAACATTCAAACTGTCAAAAGAAAAGAAAACATTTCGTGACACACGAACTTTAACTCTATTAAGAATAGATTGTAATTTTTATCTAAAACCTAAATATATAAATACTTATCCTTAATATTTCAATAAACTTATATATATAGAAGATTAAGAAATTTATTTAATATAAAAATAATTAAAATACAATGAAATATGAAATTTTTTCAAATATTGTTAATTTATTTGTTTTTTCCAGGCTAATTCCATTTGTTTTTATTTCTTCAAAATTTATTTATATACTTTATAGTTGACAATCTTATTATTTTAATTATTATATTCTTCATCCTTATTCTTTTTAAATGTTACTTATTCTTATTTTATTATGTTATTTGTGTTTAAATTTTGATTTAATTATATAAAATTATTAAAATTAATAATATTATAAACAAAATATCATTGAAATTTTTATTTATTTAATTTCAATTGACTATAAAAAATTATTATTATTATTTTTATTTTTATTTAAAAATTCACTAATAATATTCATTAATAACAAAAAACTATATATTATATAATATAAATATTTCTTAAAAATGAATATTAAAACATTGCATAAGTAATAGTTTAATATTAAATATGAAATTCTATATAAATCTCTAATTTAATAATAAATTATATGTTTCATTTATCATCATAGTTTTATGGTTGAAAGATCAACTTGCAATAATACTTTACTATCAATTTTATTATTTTATTTTTTTTTTATTTAAGTGTGTCTTTGCATATTTATTTATTTTTGTATCCTTTGAATTTGAGGTTGTTACTCACTTAGCATCTATCTACCATATTGCCCAGTTTATTTATTTATTTATTTTCATGGTTGAAGGCTCTTTTTCGTTTTACTATTTTTTTTTCTTCTTTTTTTTATTATTTATTTAAGGTTGGCAGTACATAAAATTGCTTACATGTTTACATGTTGTGGGTTGTTTTTTATTTATTTTTTTTTTGCGGGTTGGCATATTTTTTACAATTGTTATGTTTAGAATATCTATTTTTTCATAATTCTATAGCATTTTTAAAAAATAAAAAAACTCACATAATTGTTATATGATATTGTTTAAATGTCAATTTTCGTTAACTATTTAAGTTATTTGGTTGATACTCTCATTTTATTATAAATTAAATTTTATAAAAATATTTATCTAGAAAAAGAATTATTAGCTTTTAAATGTTTTTCTTCTTCACGGAGTATAAGAAAAACACATATGACTATTTATTGTGGAGAAAAGGCAATGTTTGTGTTAAATGAACTGTAAAATTAACAAAGCCTGCTTATTTTTTAAAAATGTTTAACTCTGTTTAAAATACTTCCATTCACTTTCAATAGATTATGACCATAGGCTTCTAATTTATTTAATAGTTTCATTTTTCATATTATGGTGAATGGGGAGAGGGATGAATACATTACTATGATACTAAATAGAGGGTGGGGATTATAAGACCAACCGTTTAATTCAATTGTGGTGCAAGCAATATGCATGCATCTGAATGAATTATAATCAGAATTTGAAATTGATCATCTCAGTTTCATATTAATTAAGAGATACAGTTGTCTTTCTAATTAAACGTTGCTTCCTAAAGGTCAAAGTCATCTTAGATAATAATTATTGTACAACTTGATATTTTTATTTAATTGCTAAATTATTTTATTTCATTTATCGTACGAGGGCAGGTCAATAACTTAATGACTTTTTGAATGAAATACAGGTTTTTGGATAAAAAATTATTTTATTTTCAACGTAGTCTCCTTTGAGCTCTATACATTCCGTCCAACGTTATTGCTGAAAATCCAAAAAATTTAACATTTAAAATTTTAAATTTTAATTAATAATTTTTTGATAGAATATTCTGTGAATTTCATTTTCGTCACACTGAATGCTGGAATTTTTTTTATAAAAAGTTGGTCCAAAATCTATTAGATTTATTATCAATTTTTTTTTTTTTTGTTTATATAAGAACTTAAATAATAACAATTTATTAAATTACTTTTTCATTCTTTTTCTAGAAAATAATACAAAATGTCTGTGACATTAAAATTTTTATCTACAAAAACAAAAATTGGAATTTATCCAAGATATGAAAGCATTATACGTTGTTTGTTTCATTTGTTTACATCCTTTAACAAAATCGACAAAATTTCTAGAAAATCATTTTATTAGTGAAATAAAAATTAATTTTTTTTTTTGTAATTAAATAAAAATATAACGATTATTACTAACATCAGAATTGTGGAATATAAAAAATTAAGGATTTGTATCGTCGTAGTAGAGTAAAAATGGTAAGCATGACGGAAGATCGAGTACTTAAGAAAATTTTACTAACAGACCCGAGAGAAAAAAAAGCAGTGGAAGAAGACTGATTGCAAGACGAATTAAACAAACCGTTGATTTAAGAAGAGTAGAACAAGATAAACAAAACATTAATATAAGAAGATCATATATACTTAAATTGCACTTAACTTAAAAAAAAAATAACTTTTAAAAATATTTGAAATAAAATGTCAATTTAATTATTTCATCTTAAATATTTTATTCAATTTATATTTTTTATTATAACTTTTTTTTCCAGATGTTTAATTAATATTGATTTTTATATTGCTTTAGAATTGCCATTATTTTTTAAAAATAAACTTATTGATCCAATTATTGTTTTGTAATTTATTCTATTATTATTTTCATAAAATCATTTTCACACGGCCCTTTATAGTATAATGAATTCAATTTAGTAACTAGTTAAAGTGTAAATAATCAAATGGGGTGGATTAAATTGTATTATTATCTAAGAGGGATCTAGATTTTGAAAACAAATATTAATGATTTATAATTTACAAATTTTATTAATAAGTTAAAAATACAAAAAATTTAAAAATTTATAAAAATGCAAAAAATAAGAGTAAATAATATAGCTTTAAACAATTTTCTACAAGGCCTAGTAGTGAAAGTTCAATATATCCTCTCAAACGCCTTGAGAATAAGTCGTTACTTATTCTTTGATTTTTTTTTTTTTTTGAAACATTTTAAATATGAATTTGAAATTTCACTCGTCTCAATAGCACCCTTGATAAATGAACTCATAGCGAACCCAAGTATTAAATTTAGATTTGTTGTCTCGTAAATAGTTGAAATTTAGTCACAAATTATTTGTAAATAAATACACTATAACTTATCAACAAATGGATCAAAGCATCGAATAAACGAATTAATCTTGATATCATAAAAACTTTGATTTTTTCTCGGAATTTTGTTGAAATTAAAACAAAATGATAGTAACTATTTTAAAGAAATAGGATAATGTTGAAAAATATAATAAAACATATTTTGAAATATGAATGTGAAGTTGAATATAAACCAGGAAATATTTTGTTTAAAATTGAAACTAAACATAACTCAACTCTTTTGAATGTATTTTCATTTTATTTTTAAATTAATAGTTGTATATCTTTTTTATTTGTAATTTTCTTTTAAGTTAACTGGGATTTAAGCTCATTTCAAAAATGCCAAACATTTTTATTATTTATTTAATTTTTATAATATTTTATTATATTATTACATGTATTCATTTATTTTCTTGAAATTCAAACCCTTAAAAAATGTTCAATTCAATTTCATTCACATTATTTCCAATTATTTTTTTTTTTTTAAATATTTTCTAAAGAATTATACATTATTATTTTTTTAATATTTGGATAGACACTTACTAATAAAGTTTATTTGCAGATAATAAAAGATATAATAACGTGCAAATAAAGAAAATCTATAATATTTTAATAAGATACATTTAAACTTTTAAACGTTATGATCATATATTTTATGATATGAATATTATATATTATTGTTATAATATATATATATATATATATATATATATATATATATATATATATATATGATACATTTATATTATAAAAAAATATTTAATAATCTTTTATATAACCATACCAAAATTAATTAAAATAAAAAATATAATCTGGAAAAAGTTATGATGTTTTTTAATATATTTTATATTTATTATAATAGTCCCAGTGGGAAATTTTATTTTCACTTTTATATCATCTTTTCCTATTTATCATTTTTTTAATATACATTATCTCATAATATATATTAAAAAAATACATCTCAAAATATAATAAAACAATTATATAAATATAATGCTTGTTCCTAGTTTAAGTTTAATTTTAATTTTATAATTAATTATAATTTTAAATATAAAACTTATTTTTTTTTTCACTTTTATTCTAATGGAAATGAAAGTTATTTGAGCGGGGACGAAATCTTAGCAATGTTCTCCTTTTTCTCAAGGATACTCTAATTCTCTAATTGAATCAAGTCAAAAGAATATAATTGTTCTTTTTATGTTGAATATGTATTATTTATATGAAAATATCTTCTTTGACAATAGCTTTTATTTTCTTTTATTCTTATTTCTTTTTTTATATTATATATCTATATTTAATAAAATTATATCTTTTACTGGCAGAATAATGATAATGAAGGTAGTTAAGATTAATAAATTATTATTATTATTATTATTATTAATATCAATCATAAAAAAATACTTTAATAATTATTATTGACTTGCGAAGTGTATCCATAAAGAATGTTTTTTTTTATTAATAATAAATATTTATGTTTTTATACTTCAATGTAATCTCCCTCAGATATAGTACACTTATACCAGTGCTTTTTTTTCAATTCTCAAAAAACTTCTGGCACTTTTTGATACACTAGTCTTGAGCTCTTCAATAGTTGCAAGTTTGGTTCTTCCGTGAATCTATTTAGTTTTGGAAACCAATTTTGGTGAATAAGGTGACTGTGGCATGATTGTGCTATTCTTTTTGACAAAAAATTAATCCCGACCAATGAAAAATTTATGATTTGCTTTCCTAAAATTTAAATCAAATTTATTTACTCGCAATGTTTAAATCTGTTATTATACTGAAGTACTTTATTTTTTATTATTAAAAAAGTTAAGATTATTTTGAAATTTTTATGGTTTATTATGATAAGATTAGAGTTATAAAGAGCGTTTTATCAGTGTAATTATGTAATGGTGACAATGTAAAAATCTTATCTAGAATTTTTGCATGAAAAATATTTTCTTTATACACTTCCATAATTTGAAATATTTATAATTGTGTTTACCAGAAGATTTATTATTTAAAAATAAATTTTTCTTAAATCCATTTTCTATTTACTCATTTTTTTTATAAAGAAAATATAATCTAATTAAATTACCGTTGTTTTGGTAATTTTATTTATAAAAGAGTCTCTCCGTAATCAAAACATGAATCCTGAATGAAAAATAAAAATAAATAATATATAAATATATCTCTTTTTTTCTTGGGGAATTTTTCTTTGAGGTGTTGTCGCTTTTTCTTTATAAATATTTAATCGCGGTAATGGAAAATAATGGCATCAGTTTCCTTTCGAGAAGATTAATTGTGACGTTTGAATCTCTTTATGGTAGCCGATAGCAGTTTTATTTATTTATTTATTTTTTAATGATCATTTCCACTTGAAAGCGATTTAGAATTAACCCTGGCGTCCAGCCAGTAGTATTTTCCGCAAACAACAACACCTGCAAAACATTCCCACCAGAAACAATCTAATTGTTTGTTATCAGAACTGAATTTGTAGATTCTCGTTTATAATGGAAAATGCCAAAATTTTTACTTCCTTTTTATTGTGATGAATTGATTTGATTTTTGAAAAAAAGTCAAATGGTAAGCATTTTTCTCTTTTAATATCTTAAATTATATCCTTTAATAAAACAATAATTGACTATAAATTACAAGCCTTAAAATATAATAGAAGATTTATCAAATATAATATGTTGTACAACTTTTTCTAGAATTAGTACTAGTTTTTCTAATTTTATTTTATTATTTTTAAGTTAATCAAAATTATTTCTAATAATATAATATATTATACGAGAATAGGTCAATAAGTACGTGACATTTTGAATTTCCCTTCTCTTAAATGAAATGGCAACACTTCTCCTGTCAGCAGGCAACTAGCAACCGACTCCGAGTCGAAATTTGAACCAGCTGGGTTTATTAGTTTTTGTTAGACATCCATTAATAGCAGACTACCTCGTGATTTGAGAAGAAAATGAAAAAAAGTGAATTTTCATGAAAATCAATGAATTGGGATACTCCTTCCTCATCCGCCCTATTCTCCAGATTTAGCCCCAAGTGACTATTTCTTGTTCCATATCTGAAGAAATGGCTCGGGGGAAAGAGATTTCACTCCAATGATGATATCATCACCCAAACAAATACCTATTTTGATGTCCTCAAAAAATCTTATTTTTTGGAAGGGTTAAAAAAATTGGATCAATATTGGACGACGTGTATAGAGAGAGCTAAAAAGAGACTACGTTGAAAAATAAAATAATTTTTTATCCAAAAACCTGTTTCCATTAAAAAAAAACGTCACGGACTTATTGACCTGTCCTCGAATTCTTTATTTGATTTTTAGTTTATTTATTTCTTTTTTAACAAATAGCTGAGAAAGTTTTCATTTATTTATTTTATTTTTTTATTTTCTTTGTATGAGTTAAGCCTAATTTAGTTATTCTGTTCATTAATTTCATTTTATTAATTTTTTTAATGCTATTGGGTTAATGGCTCTTTTAAATTGTAAAAGTCTGTATTAAAAAAAAATAATATTTCCAATTATATATTTTATAATATTTCCATCTCTTAAATTAATTATTGTTCAATTTAGCTGAGCCTCAAATTCGAATTACAAAAACTATAATCCTTTTATCGCATTTTTGGTTAGGTATTTATTAATTAAATAATTTTAAATAATTGTTAAGTATTCCTGGCTAAATTGTTATCTCATAATTGAAAATATTTCATACCTGTTTAAAAAGACAGAACAATAGAATATGTTCTTTTTCATCTGATTCAAAGATAATATACATGGAATATATGATATGTACGATTATATATTCAATAGAAAGAGTTGAAATGAATTTATTTAAATCCAAAGTTAACAATATAATACACATTTAATGAAAAGAAACTTTTTGATTTATAATTTTTTAATTTTATAAAATTGTAATAAAAACAAAACAGCTAAAAAACATTTGAATTTGTTAAAAATTAATTTTATTAAAGAGTTCGTTTTGAGTTCAAAATGTAAATTTATGTATTAAAGTATTTTAGATGCAATGTCTAAATCTAGGAAAGGAAAGGTTTGAAGACTAAGGGAGTGGTTGGGTGGATGAACAACAAAATACGTTCAACTTTTTTTTCTAGTCCCTGGGTTTGCCAGGTTTCGAGTGAAATAATAATGAAAGCTCAGATTGTAGTAGGCGGATTGGATGGGGAGGTGGTGAGGTAACGACTAAACCCTTTAGGGATATTGCCAAGTTAAGTGAAGGGTAGTTGACTAACACAAATACATACAAATATACGCAAATATAAATGTTAAGGTGAATATTGAAAATGTCATTTGGTTGAAAAGCCATCCAAATATATAATTTCATATAATAAATCTTTATTTAATTTAAAATTAAATTTGTAATGGTGAATAATTTTGAACATATTCTTAATAATAATATTATATGGTTCTTTTGTTTTTAATGATTTATTAAAATAAAGCTTATCACAATCAAAATTAAAAAATAAAAAAAAAATATTTTAACAAATATTATTATATTTCAATTCAAATGCCTATGTTTTGTAATATTGAAAAGTGGGGCGCGCCCTCCTAGGGGGGCGCTAGAATATTCAAATGAAAAATGTATTTAAAAAAATTGATTAACTGTCTGAAAGAAAATCACAAGTACAATTAGAAAAACCCTCGTTTTAAAAATAATTTAAAAACAGAATTCAAAATATTCAATATACATTATAGTTTTATACATTTTATTGTTAGTGGGGGCGCCATGAAAATTTACATGACTAACAAATCATATTTTCATCCAGATCATTCCTCTTTTGTCCATCTCCTAATTCTCTCATATCTACTCTTAACTTGTTTATTTATATATATATATATATATATGAGGGGTGTTCAAAGTTTTCTCGGTATAGGTATGAAGGAAAATGCAGAAACTTCTAACTAAAATTTATTTTTCAATATAGTCCCCCATAACCTCAATACACTTGTTTGCTCGGGAAACTAACTTTTGAATTCCCTCTAAAAAATATTTTTCCTCCTTGTCCTCAAAATGTGCGTTAATTGCCACCTTCAGCTTTTCATCGTCAGAAAAATGTTTTCCACGAAGATCTTTTTTTTTAGGTTGGGGAACAAGAAGTAATCACTGGGGGCAAGGTCTGGGCTGTAAGGTGTATGCTTTATTTCTTCAAAGCATTTTTCTCAACATTGTTGCATCAGTCATTCTGGTCTTCTTACACCAACGATAATTAGATTAGTACTAATGATAAATAAATGAAATTTTGAGATTATCTTCTCAGGGAGTGTCGTTACCAACTGAAATAATTTAAATCTCTTCGTCACTGCTAAATTACCCCGATACCGAGAATACTTTGAACACCCCTCGTATATATATATAGGCGGGGGGAAATCCTCAAAGGACACCTTCATACGAAGTGTACTTCAGTAGTGTGGGACTTTTACCCACTAAAAAACCCCTCCTATTTTTTCCTCTTTTATTAAGAGAACTCATGATGACATTAATATATATAAACATATATTTAATTTATTTTTTGACCCTTTTCATTTAACTATTATTTTTATTTATATATTAACATATTTAAATGTTCTGTTGTTATTGTACAAGAAACAAAAACTGTATTCACTAAGCACCCATTATTTTTTTGTTACCTAAATAAACAAAAATCCTTTATTTTTTATTTGATTTTCAACTCTTTAGCTATTTAATTATGTATATTTTGTTAAATGTGGAACTTTAGATTTTAACTACCCTTTAAATACCAAACTTTGCTAATGTCTAGGCATGATCAGTTATTATCGAAATTGATTTATTAATTAATAATGGTTGATAGTATCTGCATTACATTGATATAATTTTCAAGTTAATACATACTTAAACCCTATGATTTATATAGTAGTATTAACACCAAACATTGTTTATATGGTAAATTTACAAAAATTTAAGAAGAAATGCTAAAAGTCACCAATTTGGGATAAATTTGGAATAATAAAATAATCGATAATAAGTTGACCTGTGGCCAGGTCCGAACCGACCGACGGTTTAAAATAAATTAATTTCCAGCTACAGAAACAATTTCAAATAATTTTAATATATCTATTAATGTAATAAAAAACAGATATGGATATAACATAAATATATTTAATTTTATTTTATTTATAATATATAGCTGTAGTAGCCGGCGTTGCCGGCGTTACCCGAGGCTGTGACGTCATATAATTTTAAATTAAGAAAAACATAATGAAGATGATTTTTCCCGAGGATAAAACCAATACATTCGTGGTGATATGTAAAAAAATCTCCTTATGTGAAATTTGGTGCGAAAATAACCCTTCCCTTCTTATCGTCGATCGCTAATACTACCACTTCCGGTTTCCGGATTTGCACCAAAAGTTGATGAATTCATCCCACTGATGCATTAAGTAAATATACCAAATTTCATCAAAATCCGTTAAGCCGTTCAGGCTGTACACATCTATACGGACGGACAGACGGACAGACGGACGGACAGACATCATGCTAAAAATACTTTTTTCTGTTAAGAAAATGCATGATTCTATAAAAATGATATAATATCTCTTTTTAAATATGTAAATTAACTTTACATAAATCTAAAGATAAAATAGCATAATTTTTACTATCTCGTAAGAGATAGTATTGCGATCACGAAAATTTTCGATGTTGAGATTTTGATGTTTTTATACGTTTTGAAGGTTCCTGAATCATTTTCACTAAGGTTAAGAAAAATGTCTGTGTGTGTGTGTATGTGTGTGTGTATGTATGTAGACAAGATTACGCAAAAACGGTTTGAGCTAGAATGATGAAATTTGGTACATGGACATTATTCAAAATTCATAGTTTTCTATCAACTTTTGAGAAATGTAGCTCAACCGGAAGAGGGTCATTGCCTACAACGTTTTGATTTTTTTTCCTCTAAAGTGACCGTAAAAATAAAGATATATCTTTGATAATTTTTCACATGATTAATAATTGTATAAAACTGCTATATATAGAATTTCAGCTTGATTGAATCGCTGAAAGTACCAGAATTAATTTTTTAACACTGCAAATTTCACGCGCCAACACGTTCCATGGTGCCATCAATAAAAAGCCAAATATGCGCTGCTTTGATATTTATTATTTATTAATTAATTAAATTTAATTTAAATATAATATATTATATTATTTAATCCAATTCAAATTGCGAGATAGTCGAGTGGAGACACTCCAGCTTATTTAATCATAAAATTATATTTATTTGTTTTATATATCTCATTAGATTGAAATCACTGTCCAGGTCATTTCTTCTTAACCCTAATGTTTTGACGATTAAATACATACACATGGCCTTATATGTGATTTAATGTTAATTTTAATCAATACCGACCCTTGTTGCCAACTAAAGAGATTATAATTATTGCTCAGGGATTTCACTCCCAACTAACTCTCATTAATTATTAAAAATGATTTATTAATTCATAGCAACTGTCATTTAGTTGTATATTCATATAATACATTTTTTATAACAAATAATTAATTCTTTGTTATTAAAAAATATTAAATTTCAAGTAAATATTATTTTATCTATCCTTCATCAAGAATTAAAATGTCAAAAAATTATCATAAAAAAATTGTTGTCATTCAAACATAAAAACTGACTACCATACTTAACATTTGGCAATCATTCCAATATTATTGTTCTCAAATTATTATTAGTCTAGTTTCTCGTTATATCCTTTAGACTTCCATTAGACGACTCAGTTGTTTTGTTGTTATTTTTATTTTACATATTTTATTTCAGAGAAAAAAATACATGAGATATGTTCATTGATCTTTCACTTTCCATCCAAAGTATAAATTTATAAATATCATCTCATAAGAGATAAATAATTTATTCATATATTCTCTAAGGAAAAGAAAACTCATACTGCTCTTATATTTCCAACTTTATTTATTTGTTTATTTTGTTAATTTTTGTCTACTTTAAATTTGTATAAAATATTATAGGAAATTTAATTAGTATAAATAAGAAAACGGATAACTGTGTAAGTTTAAAATTTTAAAATATCATCTTTTTAATTGAAAACAGCAGTTATATTCATTACAATATTCAAAAATAAATTAGTAAAAAGAAACAAACTTATAAATACACGCTTTTTAAAGAAAAATGACCTAAAAATAGAAAATTAAATATTAATTAAACCTTGAATATTATCCTTTACATATGCCCAACAAAAAAGCATGGGCGCATATGAACATAAGTAGAAGGTAAAGAATTTAATATTATATGCACCCCACGCTTTTTGTTGGGCCTATGTAAAGGACAATATTCAAGGTTTAATTAATATTTAATTTTCTATTTTTTAGGTCAATTTGTATTAAATTTAAATAATATTTTATTTTTTTAGGGCATTCTTTTATTAAAAAGATTTTTTTAAATTTATTTTCAAGTTTTTGGTTTTTACAGTGTTTTATTTAACTTGCTTAGTTTCTGAATTGTTCAAATCTAGTAACCCATTTTTAATACAGACCAATCGAACTAAAACTTTGCACACTTTCAGATTTGGATGACAATACATGAATATGAAATAAAGTATTCATTTTCTTAATTAATTAATTAATTAATAATTTAAAGTTGACCAATCGAACTAAAACTTTGCTTACTTTTCAGATTTGGATGACAAAACATGAATATGAAATAAAGATTTCATTTTCTTAATTAATTAATAAATTAATTAATAATTTAATTAATACATTATAACCCATCATTAAATATCATTTATAATCTCAAAAAATAAAACTTAAAACCTTAAAAATTTATTTACTAAAAAATTAAAAATAAAATAAAAAATTAAGTTACAGTGTTTAATTTATAAATGTACTAAAAACTAGAAAATAATTTTTCTCTTAGCCTCAATAAGTATATTCTTCTTCATGATGGGGTTGTACAAAGGTCCGCCTACTTAGCACTTCATCAACAATGAATAAGGTTTGAATAAAGAACCTAAATAAAATGAATTAGTTAATTAATTTTCTGGGGATCTCTCAAATAAAACGCTTGCATTTAATTTTTAATTTTGTCATCATTTTTAATTTAAATGCAAGCGTTTTATTTGAGAGATAGGGCGACCCAGTTGATCAAATAAAGTCTATGCTGACAGATTCAATTGTAATGGTAAACTAATACCATAAATACAATTTTATGTCCTATTAAGGGAAAAATTTAGCTCCTCTATTTTTTAAATGAAACAAAGGAAAAAAAGGTTATATTTTTGAAGTATTGGACCAGTGATTTATGGGGTTCATCTAGTTTTTGATCGATGGCATTCCAGTAGATGATTTTTTTCTTTTCATTAAGCAGAGAAAGTAAAATATAATACAATTTTTGAATTATAGAAAGAAAATTATAAATTACATTTTGTAAGAATAATGAAAGTCCAATTCATGAACTGCAAAAAGATTTCTTATCTTGCGTGCTAACTTAGATTTCCACACTGGCTGCCATTTTTTAATTCTTTCCTCTTTGGCTGATTCCACCCAAGTGTTTTCACTATTCGACGCTTCAACTTTGGAATCACTGCTTTATGGGCCTGAATATTTATTGGAATCTACTTTATCTCGTTCCTATTGTTCTTTATTGTCTTACCTTTTCGTATTCAGAGTATTTTTTTCTGGCTTCGTTCTTTTTTCTTTCTCTTCAAATGACATCATCCAAACTTTCTACGGTGTGGTATAAGTTAGCCACTGTCTTGCAGTCTTTTTTTTGTATGGCGACTCATGGGATCATAAAATACTTTCTACAAAAGCTGGATTTATTTTAGGGATTTTGCGTGTTATATAATAGTTGTAAATACTTTAACACCAAAACCCAAAAGTGAGTAAACCTGGTCGAAACCGATACTGTCGCTATTACCTAAAAATGAGCTTGATAAGGAGGAAGTACCTGGTCTCTCATCATTATTAAGAGTAGCAGAGACGGATTTTTGTCATACCTCGGGTATCATGTTGATTGAAGATATTTATTTCGAATTTTTCTCTAAAAATGAATGAGTTTTTAGGTCCAGATCAACTACTGAAATTTGTTTATTAAATAAAATCAGTAATTGATCAGCCATTTTTCATCTCTTTAACAAAAGTCAATTTAGAATCCAAAAATTACTATTAAAAATAGCATTCTTTTAAAATGCAAAACATTAGTTTCTATAAAGTTCATAAAATAAGAAAGATAGAAGAAGAAAAGTTTTACATAGGCTGTGTTCTACAGAAGATAATGCAAAATACCCAAAATACTTTAAAAAAATTCAGAAGGCGTCAAATGTGGCAGAGAGCGTGAGCTGATGTCGCAGTAGATTTACCAATATTCATAAAAATATTTGTTCTATTAGCCACCGTAAAATTGGTATTTCCGCCTTAAAATAGCTCAATATTTGGTACATTTGATTAACTACTGGCTGAGTCACCCTACTTCTGAATAATTATAACTAATGTTGTTATTGTTTTCAAAATACAAAAATATTTTATCATTTCAACATTAATTTCATATAAAGATTTTATTTATTCATTTTACTTTATTTAAACATTTATAATTTAATTTAGCTTATTAAATAGATTATTTAATCAATCAAAACATTGAATAGAATTATTGTGTAAATATTTTATAAAATTATATATATTTTTTAAATTTTATTAATAAATTAAATAAATAAATAAATAAAATAAATAATCAATTAGTTATGTTTTGTTGATCTATTATTTTTTATATGAAATTATAGTATAAAATTAAACAAATTATATTTAATATTATTATTATTATTATTATTATTATTTATCTATCTCTGTGTTTATTTACTCTCACTCTTAAGTTCATCGCCGCAGCAATCACATTTCTCCAAACGTCCCTGTCCTGAACTACTTCCATCCTTAATAAATTATATCAATTATCCAATTATTAAATAAAATTTAAAGCGGATTGTTAATTTCCATTTAATCTTTCAATAGAGTTTCAATTTAATTTATTTTTGTTCATTTCTATATATAATTCAATTTTCCAATTAAAGAAATATTGACAGGTTTAAATATATAAATTATCCTAATAAAGTGTTTATTTTATTTTTAGTTTGTTAAAATATAGCAATTTACATCATCAGGTAGGTTTTATTTAGAATTTATTTGTATCAAAATATTGGACGACCACATCAGCCACATTTTTGCAAATAAATTTTGGATGATAATCTAAATTTCTTGTTCAATGAAAGCAATATCAGTAATAAATATCACTGGATTGATATGTATCAAGTATCATTGACCAATGCAAGTAATGGCATGTCGATAAAGTTTATTGATTTACGATTATAGAATGTGGAATTGGAAAACACGAAATGTCAGTGAGATACTTTTGGATTAAATAGGAAATAATAACATATTTCAACTTATATCGATACAATTTATACCAATAAAAGTTGAAATTTAGCAGAATTTATCGGTGAATTATTTACATTTTCACATTGGTAAATAGAATAATTAAATCTGTAAAAACATGATACATTAAAAATGAATTGTTAATTTCTGTATTGTAATTTTCTGTTCCCTACAAAGTAAATTGTGTTTAATATTTTTTTTGAACTTCAGATTTTTAGTTTTCCAGTAAAATAATTTCAAATTCAATCAAATTGAATTGAAAGTCAATTCAATTTGTCTTTTATTTCAGTATATGAACGGATTATTTGACTTTTGTTTCCATTGAGTTGTTAAAATTGTATTTTTAAAAAATTAAAATATTGATTTTTACGAATTTTATTTGGAACAATTATAAAACAAGATTCTTTACAATAATTCAATAATTTCCTTTATATTCAAATGAACGATTTACAATACAAAAATCTCTCTTTGAATTTGAAAAATTTAACATTTAATGGAGATTGATTAAACAACAATTTTCTATAGCTAGTACATTTATGTGAATGTACTGAAAAAATAAGTGAATTTAAAAAATAACTACTCAAATAGGCTCTCTCTGAATAGTTATTTATAAATAATTACATCTATTATTTTTTACTAATTTGTTTATCTAAAATTCTAACAAAAATAAGTTGACAAAAAAAGTGAATAAATTGATTTTATATATTATCAATATTTTGTAAACCATTTACATTTATTTTATTTTGTACTACTAAAATTGAATTTAATTAAACATAAAAAATAAAAATTTAATGTTGAAATTTATTTTTGAATCAGCGACGTAACGTTTTTACAGCCCGGGGGCAGATGTCAAGTTTAGCATTTCTCTCCCATTAAAAGTTGTAAAGAACAAAACTTTTAAAAAGAAATATTATAAAAATGTGCAACCTATGGGAAGAAAAAATTCCTGACTCCTTCTTTTACTACGCCACTATTTTAAGTTAAAATTAATTACAAAAATGCTCATTAAGGAAATAATTATTGAATTTGAAACTATTTCGAGGTTGTAAATTAAATATTTATCTTTTTAAGTTTGATTTTCATTTTATAAAAAATTAATTTTTTTTTTATTCAGCCAAATCTTTATAAGTTTTTCAATCTTTCAAACAACTACATCTTGTGCTATATAATTCTTAGATAACATATTGAGTTTTACTTATGTTTTTGAGAACTTTTCAATTAAACTTGGTTGAAGAAACATTATCGCTTTTATCACGGAATGGCTTCTATTGAACACCATCGACCAACTCAATTTTATTAATTTTGCTTTATTCTAAACTTTTCATAGATCGAAAGTTAGTGTGAAATTGTGAATAAAGTTCTTCACCTTTAAATTTCTAAAACTCTTTATTATAAAACGATTTATATTTCGTCGTTGAAAGTGGGTGAAGTATAGGCAGAGAGAAGAAACCAATTGGAACGGGATGTATTGAATTGACATCTATAGTGAGAAGGGGTTTCAATTCATTTTCTAGGTCAACCCTTGCCAGAAGAGTCCACCCCGTTTCTTGATGAATATAATACATTCTACAAAATCACTAACCATTTAATAGATAGATAGATAATAAATAAATTGGTTATGCAAATGATATTTAGTTGACATCTTATATAATAATAATGGATAAATGTATTTTCGACAATTTAATTAATTATATTTATATTTATTGAATTATAATTATAATATATTAATAACTTTAAATACAAATAAAAATAAATTTTGTAAACTTATTGAATTATTCGTTTTATTTTTTTGTATTTAATTTAGTCATAAAATGAGAATATATCATTCCCAAAGTAGGCACTTTCGCCCCCTCGTGAGTGCTGAAGCGATCCAGGGTGATGGTCACAGGTGCATTTAGGGAAAATTACTTGTATATTACTTTTCTATTCTGAGATCAATAAATAGATACATAAATTCAAATTTCGAATTTACACCTTCATTTATAATATTTTGCGAATATGTATATCTATCTTTCTGTTTAATTGTTATTAAAATTAAAAAAAGTTAATTTCCAGGGGCACTGACTAAATTGTTTTCTGAAAAGGAGGGGCTTGGCCAAATAAGCTTCAACCACTAATATACAGTGTGTCTCAAAAAAATGTACTAACACTTTGAATGACTATAAAACATTATTTATGAACATAAAGACATCCACCAACCCTGGAAAAGAAGAGCAGATGTAGAAAAAAACTTTCATCCGATCCCCACAGAAATTTCTACGACAAACGGCTTGGGAGACACACAAAAATAGTGTACATCGCATCTCGAAGCGTCTGCGATGGAAATGCTAAATTTCAACACTACTCCATGCTCTCAATGAAAATGATCCTGACTTGAGAGTTCAATACTTTGAATGGTACCTGGCAAAATGTGCAGAAGATGGAGGGTTTCTATACAAAATTGTTTGGAGCAATGAGGCTACCTTTAAAAATGCCTTAATTAATCGCCATAATTGCACCTACTGGGGTGCTGTAAATCCTCATGTTACAGTTGAACACCATTTAAACTTAACAGGGGTAACAGTGTAGTGTGGAATATCAGCATTGGACATAATAGAACCATTTTTTTTAACGAATCTGTCAATGGTGACAGGTCCTTGTTGCAGAAGTGTTAGTACATTTTTTTGAGTCACCCTGTATATATATATATATATATATAACATTTTAATATGAGAAAATTGTATATAATTAAATATATATATATATATATATATATATATATATCAATATAAATAAATTTTTCCCAACAACCGCAGCCTTTAATGAAATTTCAAAATATAAAAATTTACTATTGAATATTATACGAGGGTCGTTCACAAAGTTAACCGCCGTTTTGAAATAAAAAATAAGTTGACCTGTGGCCAGGTCCGAACCGACCGACGGTTTGAAATAAATTAATTTCCAGCTACAGAAACAATTTCAAATAATTTTCATATATCTATTAATGTAATAAAAAACAGATATGGATACATAAATAATAAATATAAACATTTTTAATTTTATTTTATTTATAATATATATGCAAGACCAGGCTGTGACGTCATGCATGGCTGGATGACGTCATATAATTTTAAATCAAGAAAAAACTAATAAATATGATTTTTTTCGAGGATAAAACCAATACAAAAAGCATGATTCGTGGTGATATATAAAAAAATATCCTTTGGTGTGAAAATAACCCTTTCCTTCCTATCGTCGATCGCTAATACTACCACTTCCGGTTTCCGGAATTGCACCAAAAGTTTATCAATTCATCCCACTGATGCATTAAGTAAATATACCAAATTTCATCAAAATCGGTTGAGCCGTTCAGGCTGTACACATCTATACGGACGGACAGACGGACGGACGGACAGACGGACAGACATCATGCTAAAAATACTTTTTTCTGTTTAGAAAATGCATGATTCGTGGAGATATGTAAAAATCTCCACATGTGAAATTTGGTGTGAAAACAATACCTCCCTTACTATCGTCGGTCGGTAATAAACCAATTGAGATACAAAAATTTTATTATATACCTTTTAAAACTACACTTTTTCTCTACTTTTCTACATATTCACCAAATAAATTCAAGCACTTATCATATCTTTTAACAGTTTTTGAAATGCCATCTGCATAAAAATCTTCCGCCTTTCTCGTCAGTGATGACTTGGTGGACAAAGAGAACGAGAAAATTCGTGAGAACCGGCGCTTCACATTCTCGGGATTTTCCGATCATTTTCCTGAAATTTTTCGAAGTTTTGTGCATGAGATAGTGACAGAAAAACTTGGCTATCACAAGTTTTGTGCTCGTTGGATTCCAAAAGTGCTCACCGACGATCACAAAATGAAAAGAATGAGTTGTACCATAGACTTTCTTACTCGGTATAACATTGAAGGAGAAATTTTTTTGAACAGGATCGTTACCGGAGATGAGACTGACAGGTTGGCTAAGCTCTCAGGCGGCAGATTTTTATGCAGACGGCATTTCAAAAACTGTTAAAAGATATGATAAATGCTTGAATTTATTTGGTGAATATGTAATTTGAAAAGTAGAGAAAAAGTGTAGTTTTAAAATGTATATAATAAAATTTTTGTATCTCAATTGGTTTATTTTTTATTTCAAAACGGCGGTTACTTTGTGAACGACCCTCGTATATTTTTTTGTTGGTAACATGAAATTCTGTTTACCTTGCTGTTCCCCATCGATGAGAGCTTTATACTCCCTGAAAGATTTCGTTGAGCAAGACTAAATGGTTATTAAAAGGAGAAAATAATGAATAACTTGTATGGTTGATTGATGACATTCTTTGCTGCTGTCCAACCTAGAAATCCATCTTTTTTTTAATTGAAATTAAATAACTGAAATAGAATGTTTTTACATTGAAATCAAATAAACAATCAAAACGATACAAACAAGCATCAGTCAATACATTGGCACACAATATATTGCGGACCCAATCAGGATTCGATTAAAAAATATAACATTTTTATTCAAATTCAATGATGAATGTCTTAATTCATTTTTAAATGAAATTTATTAAATCAAAAACAATTGATTATAAAAATATTGACATTCATATTTTTTTTAAAATGTATAATAAGAAAAAAATGTGAGACTTGGAAACAATTTATTAAAAAATTTGAGATCAATCAAACCAAGGGTTAAAAGGTTAACCTTCGTTCATATACATAAATATATATCTAAAAATGTTCAAAATCATTTTTTTCTTCTAATATAAGCTTCTTTCGAGTAAAAACTCTTTTTATTACTCATTATTTTCTGCTACTTATTAAAAAATATATTTATGAATGTATTTCATATAGAAGATAATGTGATATTTTAGAAAAAAAAAACTCCGTTCTTATATTTTTAAAATTATTTTCCCGATTCTTTTGAAGAGAGAAAATTCATTAATTAAATGTCTTTCAGCAGTGATTTTGATCAAGCCAAGCGGCAATCTTCCGGGTTCATATTATTTTTTCATTTTATATTGTATCTGAAAATATAATGACTCAAATATTAAAAAAAAAGAAATGATTACCTTCAACTCATTTATTTATTTATTTTTTTGAGGACACTGCCTTTGAAGTTAACAGTTCTTTCTCTTTCCAGCATTAGTGAACTCTTTTATCTGTGCAAATATAAACAAACAACGGGATAAACTTGGACAGGAATCTTCTCTATTTGATGTAATAAAAATCATGGTTATGAAATCACATAGGTATGATTTATATGGCCTTATATTCCCTTAAATTAAAGTAATAAAATTAAAAGAGACTGCTAAGGGCGAGGCACGTGGCATGAATGGATGAGGAAAAATCTAGAGAGAAAATTGGTTACAACGAAACTAATTGGAAATGTTTGAAACAATATAAATAAAAATTTTAGAATATTAGACTAGAAATGCAGGAAGATAGTGATTGCAAGGTCCAAGAAATTTTGTGTTCAGTAACGCCACAAAGAAAAATATTTTATTGTATTTATCTCAATAAATGTTGAAAATTCGCCACGAATTTATAAAATTGTATATTATATCAATGAATTGCATGACCTCTATGCATCTCCAGTCATTGTTTGGGTTATAAAATGGAGAAGGTTGCGATGGGCAGGGCACGTGGCTAGAATGGGAGAAGAAGGAATGGAGAAATTTATTGGTGGGAGACCGATTGGGAAACATTGGAAGACTAAGAACTCGGTGGACAATGTAGGAAGGGACGTGAGTGAGAGGGCTGAGGGTAGAATTTGGATGGTTATGGTTCAGGATAGGGAAACTTGGAGAAATGTGGTTGCTGCGGCCAAGAACTTTGGAGTTCCGTAGAGCTACAGAGTTAGATAGTATTATATCAATGATTCTTTTTTATTTATAGAAAAACTTAATTTATTCTTTCTTGACTGAATTCTGTAACAGATCCATATCGATATATGTGTGTATGTAAATGATTGGGTTTAATATATTTGCATGTTTTTATATACAAATATTTAGTGCTATATAATTAATTCAAATTTATAATAGTATGATATAAATAATATTAATAAAGCATTTATCAGAATCAATTCATCCAATAAACTTTTCTCTTCATCAATCTCTACACAACCAATTGCTATTGAAATCTCAATCTCAATTTTCTAGCTTTCTCAAGAACGACCTGAATCCCTTTCTCAATTCTCTAAGCCCACACCACCCCCATCCCTCTGTCTTTCTTATCCAATTGATGCGGTGAAACTCTCGCATGCCTAACCTCCACCAAAATCTCCTTGGACCTCATTCTCTCTGAAAATACCATTATCTTATATTAGTTCAAAATTATTTACTTACTTTATATACATATATATTTATCATACTTATACAAATTTTATTTTTCAATCATTTTTTAAAAAAATTATTTCAAATTTATTTATTATTTATTTAAATCATGTTTTGCATTTTTTATTTATTACTTTAATTTATTTAAGTATTTATGATTGCATAAGTTTTTAATTAAATATTTTTAAAAAAACAATTTAAAGTGAATTTATATTTATAATAAATATTTAATTATATAATTTGCGAATTGAGAAAATAATGTATTAATAATTAAAGAACCTTTATCAATATAAAATCGAAATTCCAGCGAGTATATTCGTTTTTCTCAAGTCACATTATTAAAATTTTTCAACAGGTTTAGAGAAAAATTTTAATCTAAGTGTGTCTATCTGATATGTTTATACATTTTATTATAAAATAGAATAACCAAAAAACTATTAAAATAAAAATAGAAATACAAATAATAAATTTAACTTTAATCTAACCTTTAATTTAATTTTTTAAAAAATGTATATGCAAGTATATATCTAATCCAGGGGTCAGCAACCTATGACCTGCCTGTCCCCATGTGACCCATTTAAGAAATTTTAAGGGAGCCACAAAGGTTTTTAAATCAATATTTCAAATATATATAAAAAAAATATAAACGAAAAAATTAGAATAACAAAAATGCACAAAATACAACCATATTTCTTGTAATTCAACCTATCAATGTCTGAGTTCAGAGTTGTACAATAGTTGCACGCCTAGTAGTCCTCAGTATAACGCAATAATAAAATACTTGTAGATATCGATAAATAAAAATAAATAATTTCAAAAAAATATGTATTATCACAAATAATTATTTTTGTGTGATATTTAAAATTATTAATATTATTATTATTATTTTCTCAATAAAATTTATTGTATGATTTCCAACAAAAAATTAGCTGGAGTGTCTCCACTCGACTATCTCGCAATTTGAATTGGATTAAATAACATAATATATTATATTTAAATTAAATTTAATTAATTATAAATTATAAATTAAAATTAATAAATAATATTTATTAAACCAGCGCATGATTGGCTCTTTGTTAATGGCACCACGTCACGTGTTGGCGCGTGAGATTTGCAGTGTTAAAAAAATTAATTCTGGTACTTTCAGCGATTCAATCAAGCTGAAATTCTATACATAGCAGTTTTATACCATTATTAATCATCTGAAAAATTATCAAACATATATCATTATTTTTACGGTCACTTTAGAGGAAAAAAAATCAAAACGTTGTAAGTAATGACCCTCTTCCGGTTAAGCTACATTTCTCAAAAGTTGATAGAAAACTACGAATTTTGAATAATGCTCATGTACCAAATTTCATCATTCTAGCTCAAACCGTTTTTGCGTAATCTTGGTTACATACATACACACACATACACACACACACTTACATACACACACACACACAGACATTTTTCTCAACCTTAGTGAAAATGATTCAGGAACCTTCAAAACGTATAAAAACATCAAAATCTCAACATCGAAAATTTTCGTGATCGCAATACGAGATAGTAAAAACTATTTTGAAATTTAAAACTCACTGACTACATCTTTAAAAATTTTAAATAATTTAGTTAATTTTGTCCCATCGTTAGAAAAGTTTATTGACTATTGATCTAATCAATAGAAGTGCTACTTTTTAACGTGAATTTATTTAATTACGTCCCTTATCAGTTATTCAATTATGCGAATGGTAAGACACAAATCCCATTCTAATCTCAATTTATACAAGAGGAAATAAATTGGAGAAGAATGAGATTTCTTTTACTTAGTACATGAATCTCTTTTTAATGATATAATTTAATTTGATATTATATAGAAGATAATAATGAAAAATCCTTCTCTATTTGTTAGATGGTTTTAGAATAATATCAGACGATTGGACGTTGATTTAAGTATAAATAGCGGAGACTGCTTGAACATCGACGAGAAACACATGCAAGATAAACAACTGCATAACATTTCTGAAAGGAAACCTTGTAAGCACTGATTGCATGTCTATTTTATTCTATCTAAATTAAAAATAAAAGAGAAAAAAGATGAAACGAAACCTAAGAAAGTCATTCAATGAAGAAGATTCGGATAAATAAATCAAATTACGTTCAATCTAATAAAAATTTTGTGAAATTTTTTTTTTTTTTTTTAATGATAAAATATAAATTATAAATGTTATATTATATGAATTATATATATAAAATGTTAAAAGTGGGTCATGTAAAACAAAAATAATAAATCATTTCTCTTTCCACTTTCAATTGAATAAAATGTAATTTTCATAAAAGCTTCTATTTGAATGCTTTAGGACAGTGGTTCTTAAACTGTGGTCCGCGGACCCCTGGGGGTCCGCGAAGCCTTTACTGGGGGTCCGCGGTCCTCGGAAAAAAATCATCGTAAAAATATATACATATATAAATATTTAAAGTTCATTGTTTAACTATATCCTCCTAGAGAATTACGGCTATAATTTAATACTATTAATAATACTATTTTATTTTATTAAATTGATAATTATGTCAATTAATTTTTTGTGAATAAATAAACATATATAAAAAACTATATATAAAATTTGAATTTTCATCCATTCATTCATTTAAAATCATTTTTCGATTGTTCCTTTAAAATAACCCCTCTTAGGGGCTCGGAAGGGGAGGCATATAAGGGAATTTTCTTTCACTTTGTTATTGGGGAAAACCAGGGGAGGGGACAGTCTTACCCGGAAAAACCCAAATTGTCAGCGTCCACTCTGGGGTTTTAAACAGTTTTAAAGCAAATGTTAATTATAAGTTCATTTCTCAACGAGTTGTATCTTTAAATTATTTTTATTAATGTTAATTATAAGTTCATTTCTCAACGAGTTGTATCTTTAAATTATTTTTATTAATTTAATTAATTATAATTAAATTATAGCTAATAATAGTTTATTATAGCTAATAATTTTTTTTAATTTTTAGTGTAATTTGCATGATCATTATTTTATAAAAACACTAAACACATTTTGCAATTTCCCAGAAAGGCTGTTTTTGAGAGTAAGTATAAGTTAGTTTTATGAATAAAAAATATTTATTTTAATAATATTTTAGAATCAAATTACGAAATTAATAATATTTTAGAATCAAATTACGAAATTAATAATATTTTAGAATCAAATTACGAAATTAATAATATTTTAGAATCAAATTACGAAATATATTTATTATATAAATTAATATTCATTTAAAATGATATTAAATCATTTATTTAAAATGATTTAAAACATTTATTAAAATGATTTAAAACATTCATTTAAAATGATATTAAAACATTCATTTAAAATCATATTAAAACATAGCTAGTAAATAATAATTCGTTATATTTATATTATATTTATATTATATTTATATTATTGTAGTTCAATGTTAATAAATTACTCCATAAAATGGATCGTTGGCTACAAACTGGTTCAACACAGAAACGGAAAGAATCAGATGATGAGGCATCAACAGCAAACTCTACCAAGAAACGCAAAACTAGAAAATATTCGGATGATTATTTATCATTTGGATTTACTTATATTTGCAACAATGATGTGGAAAGACCAGTCTGCGTTCTATGTCAGGAAAGTTTATCCAATGAAAGTATGAAACCTGCTAATCTCAGACGTCATTTACAAACAAAGCACAGCGAGCATGTTAGTAAGTCTATCGAATTTTTTAAAATGAAAAAAGAAGAACTTAATTCAAGTCAGAAATTGATGGTAAAGACGGGATCTGGTGGTATGAATAAGAAAGCAGTAATGGCATCATATGAAGTAGCTCTACTTATTGCTAAAGCAGGAAAGCCGCATAATATAGCAGAGCAATTAATTCTTCCTGCTACAAAAGTAATTACAAATATAATGTTAGGAACTAAAGCAGCAAACGATATAAATTTGATTTCATTATCAAATGATACGGTTAAGAATAGGATTGAAGACATGTCATGTAATATAAAAGAAGAATTAATATCGAGAGTGCGCAAAAGTCACTATTACTCATTACAATTGGATGAAAGTACTGATGTCACTAATAATGCCAATTTGTTAGCTTTCATTAGATATGAGTTTGAAAATCAAATATAAGAAGATGTATTGTTTTGTGATTCACTACCTTCACGAACGACAGCTAATGACATATTTAACAGTTTGAATAATTTTATAACCGAAAATGAAATAGAGTGGCCAAAATGTGTTGGAATTTGCACTGATGGTGCTCGTGCAATGTCAGGTACAAGAACTGGATTGATTGCTCTTATTAAAAATTTTGCGCCTCAGGTTGTTTGGAATCATTGCTGCATTCACAGAGAATCATTAGCAGCCAAAAATATGTCACCAGATTTGAAAAGAACATTAGACGAAGTAGTTAAAATTGTCAATTTCATTAAGGCTCGTCCACTTAATTCCAGAGTTTTTAAAATTTTGTGTGAGGAAATGGGTAGTCAACATACACATTTATTATTACATACAGATGTACGTTGGTTGTCCCGCGGGAAAGTACTCATTCGCCTTTTTGAGCTTCGAGATGAAATACGATTGTTTTTAATAGATGCGCATTTTGAACTGACCGAATGTTTCAATGATTTTATCTGGTTAGCTAAGGTGGCTTACTTGACTGATATTTTTACAAAATTGAACGAACTTAATTTGAGCCTGCAAGGTACTGTTGTAAATATATTTAAAGTTGAAGATAAAATAGAAGCAATGATTAAAAAAATCGACTTGTGGTCGAAACGCATCCAGAACGGTGTATATGAGTCTTTTCCAACTCTCAATGATTTCATAGAAAGCTCCAGTGAAAAATTGCTTAATCAAACGCGTCAATTATTTGTTGAACATTTAATTACTTTGAAAAGCAACTTCAGGAAGTATTTTTCTACTCCTGATCCTTGCAATAACTGGATCAGAGATCCATTTAATATGGAAATTACAAATGCTAAACATTTATCTGCACCTGAACAAGATATTCTCGTGGAATTATCATGTGATACAACTTATAAACTAAAATTTAACAAAACTGAATTGAGCAACTTTTGGTTACTTCTCAGGTCAGATTATCCTGCGCTTGCAAATAAAGCACTTCAACACTTGATTCCATTCTGCACAACATATTTATGCGAACAAGCTTTTTCGGTACTATTTTATATTAAGTCTAAATATAGAAACAAATTAAATGTAGAGCCGGATCTTAGATTAAAAGTTTCCAATATTAAGCCAGATATTGAGATTCTTGTTTCAAGAAAACAACTGCATACATCTCATTAAATATGTAAGTTATATTTAATGAGATAGATGCAGTTATTTTTTAAAATATTTCTTATTTAATATTTTCTGAAAAAAATTATAAAATATTTATATGAATTTAATGTAAGTACCCATTATAATTTGTGAGATTTGTTGCTATGACAATGTTTGTATTTTCTTTCTTCAATATTATAATTTCTAATAAAATGTGTTCTACAATATGCAAAAAAATCGTTATTCACCAATCACTGTTAGAAATATTCATCATATATCCTTGTCCTTATGAGATCGTAAGCCAGAAATTAATTAATAAAATGACGTAAAGTACCTAAAGTTGTGATGGGGGTCCGTCAAAAAAAATTTTTTCAAGTGGGGGTCCGTGGAGTACATAAGTTTAAGAACCTATGCTTTAGGATAGTTAATATTTTGTTCAATTATTTATTTATATATTTCATATAATGCCAGGACAAAGTTGTTTAAAACTTATTAATGTTCAACCACCCGAGCCACAAGGGTGTCTTTATAATTTGCATTATTGAAATAAGTTTGTATTATATATAACGACTTACGAATTTCTCAAAAGTGAGAAATTGTTTTGCAATTTATGTAAATATAGATCAAAGTGTGAAAATTAATTTAATTTCAATTTTATAATATTAATATTATTATTATTTATTATATTAAAAATTAAATTTTGTATTAAACTATAATTACCTCATAGTTTATTTATAATAATAATAAATAAAATAATATCATATTATATATAAATATATAAATCAATTTTACAAAAAAAAAAAAGAAAATAGAAATTAATTGAGCGAATAATAATTTCTTTGTTGAGAAAACAAAAGAAATTGTTCAAATTAATCATAGATATAATAATAGCTCTCTGTGGCTCTTCGAAACTCGAGAGTTCTTGGCAGTCCATTTCTCCAAGTGTCCCTATTCTGAGCAACAAACATCCAACCCTTACCCTCTCCTATCTTTCTCACGTCCCTTCTTACTTTATCCACCGACCGTCTTCCAAGGGGACGTTTCCCAATCGGTCTCCCCACCAATAAATTTCGCCATTCCTTCTTCTTCCATTCTAGCCACAACCACTACGCATCGCAGCATTCTCCATTTTATAATATTAACTCTGGAGATGCATAGAGATCATGCAATTTCTCTTTATGCAGACTCCGCCATTCTCCGGTGACTTCATCTTTTTTTAGCCCATAAATGCTACGAAGAATTTAAATTAATCCTTAGTAAAATTAATTAGTATTATATTTATGTGAATAACTTAATTTATTAATTACTTATAAAACAATAAAAAATGAATGTATGTTAAATGGAATAATGGATGTGAAATAATATTATCAAAGATTTATATATATATATTTTCTTTTAATCTTGATATTTAGCGATATTTAAGACAAATATCATTCAAAGAAGTAGCATCTCGTGGGATGTGGGATGAGTCAAATGGGAGTGGGACGCAACTTTTTGTCCTTTTAATTAACCGAAGATAGTATAAAGAGTTAAGTTAGTAAGTATTTAATAAAATATAAAATAAAATACTTTGATTTATTATTAATTAAACATCCTGGGATAAAGAATAATAATAATAATAATTGTTATGATCTTAACTAACCTCTCTCTATTCATGATTTTACACACCTTAAACAATTACATCTTAATTGCTCATAAAAAACATTCGCCCACTAGAATTTTGAAATCAGCTTATGTAAATTAGTCCTAATTTAACCACTCCCAGCATTTTATATATAAATTTATGAAAAAAATTCAGACAAATTAAATTTAACCTCAATAAAACATTCATATTAAGTAATATCATTAAAAAATATATACCAATTTTCATTATAATTAAAATTTTATTTCTTTTATTTAGTTCTTTAAAAAATTTATTAATATTATATGATAAATAACATATATATTATTAACATTATGTATTGGGGCAGCAGCATGGCTCAAAGGTTAGCGCGTCCACCTAGAACCTAGACCAGCGTTCGAACCAAAAGTGGAATTTTCATAATTAAATTACATAAGAAAAAATTGCTCCCCAGCTCCATGAACTGCCAATCCTTGGTTCTATATAAACTTGACAAATGTACAGGACTATTTAATTACAGGTATCCATGAAGTATGAGAAGAAAACCAAGAATACCCCATGTGGTAACCAATTCCCCAGTCTCTATCCGGCAGTCTGGCATTCGGATTCTGGTGATCAAGACGATCATAAAAAATTAACATCAAAAAGTTTCACCTGTGTCATCAATACTTTACATCAGCCAGGGAAATAATTGGCAGAAGATCCTTCATAGGGCCTTTGCTTGATCCCAAAAGGGTCAATTAAGCAATAAATAAACAATAATAATAATAATTATTATTATTATTATTATTTGCGGATAGGCCCTGAGGATCACGCAGAGCTTTAAAGAGAAATTATTAATTATTGAATTTCTCTAGGCCCGAACTCGAGTCTTCAGTGTGGAAAAATGTCGTGCTAACCACTATACGACTGAAGAGTCTAAACTCTAAACTCTAAACTATATATTGATATATAGACTACTTAAATACATATTTAACAAATTCCTTAATTATTTCGTTTCCCATCTATAATTAACTATTGTATATTTTCAAATTTTTCATATCAATTCGTTTATTTTTGACGATAAACCGGAGCCGGTGTTCCTATGCTCAAAGTATAAAAGTTTGTAGAAATAAGTATTGATTCATACTGATTGCTTATAAAATTATTTTCGTTGATATTTATTTAAATTTCATTCAATTATAAACTTACATCTCCTTCATATTATTATATCTCCTTCATACTATGGTTTTTAAATTAATTTCCAAGAATTAATTTCTTTAAAGGATGATATCTTAATCTTTTGAGCTGCTTCTACGAATCCATTAAAATGGTCCAATCACTTGAGATTACTCTCCATTAAACATGGAAGCTTTAAACTTGATGATATGAAAATAGTCAATATATCATATTGCATTATATGATTAACATAATTTCCTTTATTCATTCATGAATCACTTATATTAAACATTTTTTAAAAGGGCTTTGAACCTTAAGATATTCTAGAATTTTTATATATTTAAAGCCATCCCCCCCTCATTTCGTGTTTGGAAATTTTGTCGTTGCTAAACTATCGAGATTAAATTATCAAATTGAATCTCGATGGGATAAAAGTTGATAATGAAAAAAGGATTTATTAGATTTTAAAGAGTTGATTATTTTTCCTGAGAGGTTGTCTAAGAAAAAAATAATATTCCATTAAGGGTATTAGTAGAACATTGACATCAACCAAGAGGATTTATTTATTATAAAAATTGATTCTTTTAGTAAAATTAATTATAAACGAAGTATGATCACAAGAATAAAGAGTATTACGTTGAAGTTCTAAGCCATTTGAGATTAAAAAAACAACTAGAATTGTGGAAAAGCAAATCAAAAAATTTTTCATCATGATAATTCACTGAATTTGTTGCTTGTGAGTAGTTGGACAAAAGCAATACCACCATCTTGATTCCATGCTAATCTTTATTTTATCAAAGACTAAAGAAACTCATGGAAGACTCTCTCTGGTAGAATTATACCAAAAAGTGCTTATCAGAAGTATTTTGAAGATTCGAAAAAAACATTCTAAAAAATGTATTATATATGGGAGAGATTAATTTGAAGGTAACAACATAAATATTAATGAATATTAATATATATGTTTTTTTTTTTAAAACATTACTATTTAAGCATATTTGATTGAATATATTTATATTTAGTCAAAAATTGAATCACACTTAGAGATTTCTAATTTGATTATAATTAACATCAAATTAGATTTCTTTTAGTAAAGGGACTAAATCTGGTGAGTAAGTATCAATTCCTTGTTGATTCTTTTCAGTATTTGAGATAGCGCATTCTCATGAATGAAAATGTATGTATTGCCTTTATTGATTTTCTGTTTCTTCTATGAATATTAAACGGTTCATTATTTATTAAGTTGGAAAAATAATAAAGACAAGAGAATAAATTTCAAAGATTACTCAATGACTTTGTTTTTGCTATTAAATATAAATATATATATATATATATATATATATATATATATAAATTATTTTTTATAGAGGGTGGGGCAACTTAGCTTGCTGATTTGAATTGGTTTTGATTAGGTGAGTTTTAGTCGGTAAAGGTTGTCGATAGTATCATTCGAAAGAGGACTTCGGGTAGTTTATAACCGTTATTCTTTAGTTACGATGTCGCATTGAACAAGGAAGCAGCGTGCGGTTGCCGTAGAACAGTACTTTTCAAACAGTCATTCAATCGCCGCTACACATCGAGCTCTTCCTGGTCACTTTAAAATCGCTCTCAATGCTTCTGTTCCTGAACGTCAGTTCATTATTACATGGATCAATATATTCAAGGGACCTGAAAGTGTCGTGCAGAATCAATCAAATCTTAAATAACCTTGAACCTCAGCTGGACGGTAAGGAGGTCGTTTTTACAATCTTCTCGGCATTCTGCATAGGCTTGCGAGTACCCTCGGAATTTCCTTTCGTCAAAGGATTCTTCACGATGTCTTTCACTTTCATCCATACAAGTTGGCTGTGGTGCAAGAACTCTCAGAACGTGATTTTGTGACCCGGGAAAATGTGAGCGAAAAATTTCTTGAAAGTTTACCTGATAACGCTTTTGTGATGAGGCTAAGTTTTATGGAGCTATCTTAAGTCTATTGTGTATACCAATAGCCCAAGGACCATTGGCAAACTTAAAATTAATATTCGTCAAACCGTGCCCAACGTACCGGTTACTATGTTGGAAAGAGTCTGTCAAAGTTTTCGAGAATTAGTGCATTGCTAATGGAGAGCGTCACCTATTGGATAAAATATTTAAAACAACCTGAAAATAAAATTTCCGAAGTTGTAGAATAAGTGTCAAAAAGAAATTAATCAATAACTATAATTAATTCTGTTTTATTAACTCTCTAAATAATCAAGTTAAGTTTCCCTACCTTGTAGTTAGCTTTGTAGGATTATCTTTTGGCCATTATAATCGTAAATTTATGTCTTTTAAATGTGGTAAGAATTCACTCTAATTATTTTGGAGGCAAATACTTTATTATTATAAATATTTTATTATCTATTCATATAAAGCGGATAACTCGCTTGTATAAACTAAGGGTAAATTAGATATTTCAATGACTCTAACTAAACACATAAATTATTATTATTAAAGAATCAATTAATATTTTATTAGTTAATATTTTCCATTATGATCATTTTTATTAGTCAGTAAATTTATTGTCCTAATAATGAAATGATTGAATGCTTAGAAGATAATCAAAATTAATTATCCCAAATAAAAATATCAATTAGCACATTTATTTATTTTTTTCATATTATTTTTAAATATATCAAACTGATTGATTGTTTAGTAAAATTAATATATTTTATATATATTTTATTATTAGTATATTTAGAAAGAGACAGTTTCGTCTATGGATAGTATAATTCATATGATAATTATATACTTATATTCCAAAAAATTTACAAAATCTTTTAATAAAAATGTAATATTATTATCTAAATATATCTAAATCTTAATCCCATTCAACTCGAAAATTCTAAAATAGATTGAATTAATAATATTCCTTCAAACGCCCCCATCTTGAGCCTTCCCCGTTATATCCCTATCCTCTTCTCATATCTACCTTTAAAAGTATATTACCTCTAGGTAGGGTGACCATATTACGAAAAATCCAAACAGGGACAAACGGTTTTTTTTTATTTTTTTAAGAAGTAAATTGAAAAATATAAATATAAATTAATTTACTTCAAAACGTCGGTCGGTTCGGACCTGGCCACAGGCCAACTTATTTTGTTAATAATTTATTTTTATTTTTTATTTTTTTTGTTAATAATTATTACATTTTTATTTGTTCGAAAATTATTTCTACTTTATTAATTGTTAATAGTTATTACATTTTAATTAACAGTTTTCGGAATAAGTATATTCTCTTATTTTATAGAGATTTTTATTGTTTGTCTCAAAAGTCTACCTACAATATTTCATTACCATTGTATGATTCAAAATAAAATTCAAAATATTTAATAGGACATGACATGATCTTAGTATTTTTCCCATCCCAGAATATTTGCTAATATTACATGTTGGAGTTCCAATTACCTGCATATTTAATGGCAATTTCAATGCTGAATATACTTTTAAATAAAAAATTAAAAAAATTTGAAGAAAGTAAATGGAATTATTATAATTAATAAATCTATATATAAATTTAATAAATATTCAAACAATAATTGAAACAATATAAATAAAACGATTCAATATTTTACTTACATTGTGATTTATATTTCTATTTTTATTACAACTGTTATTATGGGTATGTTATTTTTGACAGTTTAAAAAAAATTAAAAATATTTGAATGTTTAAGTTTTTATGTAGCGCCATCTGTCGATAGTTTTGTGACGCTACAGTCTTTTACCAAAATATTACTAATTAAATTAATTTTGGATAAATTAATTTTGGATTTAACTACACTAAAACCTTCCCTGGGATGCCCACAACAATCCCTGAAAGTTTCACCGTAATCGGACGGGTAGTTTTTGAGTATTTGACAGACACACAGACACACAGACATTGCCTTTTATATATATATATATATATAGATAGATAGATATCTATATCTAGATAGGTTTTAAATCTTAAGAACGATAAAACTGACGGCCACAAGAATAAATAGTGAATAAAGTAAGCAATAAGGGATAATGTAAATAGATGCTTTTTTATTGAAATTTAATCTCCAATTTAGTCATTTTAGATATTTTTTATTTTTTTAAATCATTTTTTAAATGATTTAAATTATTGATGTTTGAAACTTATTTTTCAAAGCATAGAACATAAGTTTATAATTTGGAATAATTATGTTAAATACATTTAATTTTCAAAATTCTAATTACATTGTATATTATGTATTTTAGATTTTAAATATATTAAAGTAATGGATGGTATATTTTAAGCCCCTAAAGTTATATTAATTTACACATATAAATTGCCCCTTTGAGATTTTATACAAATACTTAAGTATAATATTTAGCCCATTTATCTTAGAATTTAATGAAGAATTATATATAGATATTCTCTGATAACTTTAGAATAAAAATTTTAATTAAAATATTACTTCGTATAATCATAAATGCAAATCAAATAGAATATATTGAATTTTTGAGTTGTTACTAAATAATAAAATTTAATTCAAGAAATCATTTATAAAATCACTGATTCATTACAAATTCATATAGCAATATAATAAAAATAAATAAATCATATACAAGTCCTTAAAATAAAATAAATAAAATGAAATAATAAAATAAATTGTTTTGTTTCATAAATGATATGAATTTAAAAAATACGATTGGAAAAACAATGAAAATATTTGTAAATGGAATAAAAAAAATTATAATTGTTATACGATTTTTTTAATTTTAGAAAAACAATAAATATTAAGTGAATTATTATTATTTTTTAATGAGAAATATATTAATTTGATTTATCAATTTTATTTATTTAACTATCTATCTATCTCTGTGACTCTACGGAACTCGAAAGTTCTTGGCCGCAGGAACCACATTTCTCCAAATGTACCTATCTTGAGTCACAATCATCCAACTTCTACCTTCTCTCATCTCACTCATATTCCTATGAGTTCTTGGTCTTCCAAGCAACGTTTCCTAATCGGTCTCCCTACCAATAAATTTCGCCATTCCTTCTTCTCCCATTCTAGCCACGTGCCCAGCCCATCGCAACCTTCTCCATTTTATAACCCAAACGATGACTGGAGATGCATAGAGCTCATGCAATTCAGTGAGATAATATACTATATTATAAATATGTGGAGAAATTAAATCTAATTAAACATTTATTGAGATAAATCCAATAAAAGCATTTCTTATCTTTCTTTGTGGCGTTATAACCTTCTCCATTTTATAACCCTAACTTCGACTGAAGATGCATAGAGTTCATGCAATTCCTCGTTAAGCAGTGTCCCCCATTACCCGGTGATCTCATCTTTCTTTGGCCTTATTTAACTATCTATTAAATACTTTTGGTATTTAATCCATTTTAGTAATTTTATTTTTGTATATTTTTAATCTTTTTTATTTAGATTTATTGAGAAAAATAATGAATTTTGAACACACTTCCTAAGTTCATTAATTCAGGAGTATTCCATTTCAACAAAAATTAAATACAAACTGACATAAAGACTGAATAATTTCTTCTGTCATATTTTGTTGACAACTCACTAAAATGCGCATAACAAATAAATAATTTAAAATCAAACTATTATTTGTTCTTAAATTATTACTTTTCAATCGAAATACTTTTTTAAGTATTTTGAGAGTAAATTTTTTATAATCCCGATTCATTTTTCACATAATATATCTATTAGTAAGTTTTAAATGAATCTAACTATTTTAACGAATTTCTACATCTAAATCTATTTATTTCATCATTGATTAATCTTATATATATAAATATATTAGACAATATAAATTAAAATAAAAAATTTGATTAGGATCTTCCTTAAAGTTGTCAGCAAGCTTGCAATATTGCCGTTTAAATGGGAGTTAACTACGAATCATTGACCAAACACTACCCACATAAAACACCTTGTTGGAAGGATAAAGAGGGAGAGTCTTATAACTCCCAAGAGACGATGGCTCCTGACCTAGATAGAACAGGATAGAACACGTGAACAAGGTACTAATTCAACAATTGTTCTTTTAGGTCATTAAAGATTTACCTTCCGAAGTGAAATCTATTATAGTAATAATACTCAGCAAACAGCTTTAATTTATTTTGAACAAAAATATATTTTTATATATAACTAAGTTTAGGAAATTAATTATCAACATTTATTTTAAGCTTTTACCAAGAAGTTGATATTATTCCAAGCAGTTATTTTAGTCAAAATTAAATTGACTATATATACATATCAATTGAGAATTTATAAATATAATATATGCTTAAATTGAAATGACAGTGGAATTTAATAAAAGCAATCCCCCTCTCAAATTATCCTTGTTTTATAATAAATATAAGAATATAAAATAATAATAAAAAAAATAATTTAATGTTAAATATTAAATAACATTTCATAACATAATTTAATTTTATTTTGAAATGTTTTTATTTCAGGTGATCATTAATAAAAATAAGCTGGAGTGTCTCCACTCTGGATTAAATAACAAAATATATTATATTTAAATTAAATTTAATTAATTATAAATTAAAATTAATAAATAATATTTATTAACCCTAAACCAGCGCATGTTTGGCTCTTTGTTGATGGCAACACGTCAGTGTTAAAAAATTAATTCTGGTACTTTCAGCGATTCAATCAAGCTGAAATTCTATATATAGCAGTTTTATACAATTTTTAATCGTGTGAAAAATTATCAAACACATTTTTTTATTTTTACGGTCAGTTTAGAGGAAAAAAATCAAAACGTTGTAGGTAATGACCCTCTTCCGGTTGAGCTACATTTCTCAAAAGTTGATAGAAAACTACGAATTTTGAATACATCTTGTCTACATAAATACACACATACACACACACACAGAGAGAGAGAGAGAGAGAGAGAGAGATAGTAAAAAAGGATAATTAATTGATTTTTTAAGTTTAAGTTATTTATCATATATATAATATTAATTAGATGAAATATATTGTGGCTAAACTTATTAACGGTAATTTTTATATTTATTTCATTGAGGATATTTATTAATTAAAGGAAGTAAAGTAGAAGATATATATATGGGATAACATTTTTTTAACTCCAATTTCAAGTATTAAAGATTAACTTGAAGTAAAATTCATTCTTGGAATTCAGACTGGAACAAGTTTAATTCATATTCTGTAGCATATTCCTTCTAAAATTATTTCATTTTGAATTAAATGAAGATTACAAGAAATGGTGATGGATATATGGGCAACTGTTAATAATGTTTTTTAAATGCCAAATCTCAAAGAGCGCCACAGGGTGGGAAGCTGCCTCCATTCTCGTGGTCCCGGGTTCAAATCCCGGGTCTGGTAAAGGAATTTCTCTAGCTGGGGTCTATGGGAGGGAGACGGGATCAAATTTGGGAAAGCTACTCGATAAACATTGAAATCTTATAGTTAACTTGTAGTTCAGTAACAGGACAACATTTATAGGTTTGTCAGTATTTGAATCTAAAACTGTTATTCAAAAATAATTATAAAATTAAAAAAAACAACAATTTTTTAATTTATTTAATTAAATCTCGAAATAATAAATTATTATACTAAGTTCTACAATAAACATTTATTTAATCAATGTCATTACAATGAAAATAAATTCAAATCGCATGATTAATTGGAAATGAAATAATGAGAATGACTATTTAAAAATATAAATAAATTTAAAAGATTTAGAATAAAAAATAGATAGACATTTATTTATGTAAATTTATTAAGAGTGTGTGTGTAAGAATGAAAGAGAGAGAGGAGATGGGGGAAGTTGCACTAAATGGGTTAGTGAAACAACAGATTTTTGTCAGACCAGGAAGAGGAGTTTATGTGGATATATTTTTTTCAAAGGGGAAGGAAAATAGCTTTTTGATTTCCTATAACTTTTCATGCCCCAGGCATAAAAATATTCAATCAAACACGAGGAACAATTTCCGTTACCGAGAATGAGATCAGAACCAAAATATCATGGATTTGCCATAACAAAAGTGCATCTCTATTATATTTCGAAATCTATAAATATATAATATGACTGAGAATAGTTTGTCTCATGCATTAACACACTGATTTTTTTTTTTTTATTATTATAAAAATATAGAGAATATTCTATGTTTTTCTATGAATTGACTATGTAAAGAGAATTATTTTTATTCAAATAATTGAAGTTTTTATGATTATTTTTAAAAGAAAATGTGACAATTTTCATTAAAATAAATTTATATTTTTGTTTTTTAGGAAGGGAAGGTATTGTTTTTACACCTAATTTCATATGTGGAGATTTTTACATATCTTCACCAACATTTTGTTAACAGAAAAAAGTATTTTTAGTTCGATGTCTGCCCGTCCGTCCGTCTGTCCATTGTGTGTCTTTATAAACATTTACCTATAAGCTTGAATGGCTCAACGGATTTTGCTAAAATTTGGTATATTACTTAATGCATCAGTAACATGAATTCATCAACTTTTGGTGTATATCCGGAAACCGGAAGTGGTAGTTTACAAAGTATTAATTTTATATTCATTGTCTAAAAATATTTTACTTAACATATAGTAGTAATTAATAATTGAGTAATTAAACTAAAAATAAAAACCAAGATAATATAATTTAGTTATTTTAATTCAAGTTATAAAAAAATTTTTTTTGATACTTTATATATCTATATATATAAAAGGCAATGTCTGTGTGTCTGTCTGTGTGTCTGTGTGTCAGTGTGTCTGTCAAATACTCAAAAACTACCCGTCCGGTTACGGTGAAACTTTCAGGGATTGTTGTGGGCATCCCAGGGAAGGTTTTAATCTATATATATAAAAGGCAATGTCTGTGTGTCTGTCTGTGTGTCTGTCAAATACTCAAAAACTACCCGTCCGATTACGGTGAAACTTTCAGGGATTGTTGTGGGCATCCCAGGGAAGGTTTTAATAAAGAAAAATTTAGTTTTATTGATCACATATCTGGAAAAAATCATCTTCATTAGTTTTTTTTTAAATTTTAATTAATATAATTTATAAAAAAAAATAATGTTCATAAACTTAGAATATTAATTATTTAATTAATTAAAATCTACTTAAATAAATGCAAAGAGCCACAAATATATTAGTAAATATATAAATAATAATATGAAATAGTCAATAAATCTTACTTATTATACTAGGAAAATTTGTTGTTGATTAAATTAAAATATATTTTCCAAGAAAACAAATATATGTCTTATCTACTTATACTGATTGAAACAAAATGGATGAAAACCTTTTACATACAGACTTTCAACCAAATACCATGTATCACTCGGGGGGGTACAGGGGGCGGAGCCCCGTCTAGGTGTGAAGAGCGCCTGGAAGGCGCTCGGAGCAGCTAGTATATATATATATATAATGTTGTTTGGAAATTAATTTATTTCAAATTTATTTATTTCAACAGCTGATTTTTTATTCAAGTGTTTATGTTTCATTAGAAAGTGAATGTTTATATAAGTAAACTATTTAATGGTAATCGATTATAGTATCTTGTCGGGCTTTATCGACAATGCCCATATGCCAATACATCAAAATACCTTATCACTACCCCTAATGTCCATCAATGTTGTCATGCAACATGTTAATAAAGCTATAAGAATATTGATTGAATAATAAACAAACAAAACATATTTAAAGTCAGAAAATAGAGCATGTTACTATGGTCGAGACAAATGGCTCGAATTGGGAAAGAAAGGATAGTGAGAATATTGTTTATAGTAAAATTAATTGGAAAACGAGCATTGGGTAGATCAAGCAATCACTGTGAATATAATATGAAATCAGATTTGAAATGGATTGTTAGAGAACGTAGTTACAGTGACCAAAAAATTTCAAGTCCACTAACGCCAAGAGAGATAATTGAATAAATAAAATCTTAAGGAGTTTTAATGAAAAAAGATAAGAAGAAAAAATTTCTTTAAAAAAGAAAAAAATTATTGAAAAGGCTGCGATTTTATTGACCCAACCTTCTTTAATAAGGAAATTCTTTTGGGAGTACAAAAATTCGTTTTCTCTCTATTTAACTCATTTTCTATCTCTCTCTCTTATGGGATTCCATAATGTTAAATGAATATTTCATCAGAAAGCTAAAGAAATTAATATATATGAATATATATATATATATATATATATTTAATATTTACTCCGAAAATAGTATTTTTTCAAAAATAATTAAAAGAAAAATTTTAATATTCCTATCTAGTCAAGTGAAACAAATTTCTTATTTAAAAAAATATTTAATTAAGTTAGATATTATATTTATCTTAATTATTATTTCAATTCCTATTTCAATTTTTAATTTAAAAATATTTAAATTTTTAAAAAAAAATTCATTCTCATTTTAATATTAAAAACATATTTTTTGTTAAATACAAAATAAATATTATATCTACATATATTCATTTATTATAATATTTTCATATATAATAATTTATTTATTTTTATTTTTATTTCTTCATTTTAAGTTTTAATAATTAGAAAATGAATAAATTTCACTTGATATGTTTAATTTTTTTTTAATATTAAAAGGATTGTGTTTATACTCTTATAAATAAATTTTATAATAATATATTGATTCATTCTATGTCGAGTCACATTTCTAAAAAAATTAATTTATTTAAATTATTCTTATTGATTTTTTTTAGTTATAATTTGAAAGTTAACTAAAACTGTTCATAATTTATTTTTTAAAATTACTAGAATTTTTTAAAATGTTTTTTTAAATAAATTTAAAAATACTGACCATATACGTCAATTAATTAATCAATATTTATTTAAAATAAATGTTTTGAGGTTTTTTCATTCTAATTCCAGATTATTGTATAATTAAAAATTAAAAAATCTGCAGTGTCTCCACTCGACTATCCCGCAAATTTGAATTGGATTAAATAACATATATTAATTTAAATTAAATTTAATTAATTAAATTATAAATTAAAATTAATAAATAATATTTATTAAACAAGCGCATGTTTGGCTCTTTGTTGATGGCACCACGTAACATGTTGAAACGTGAGATTTGCAGTGTTAAAAAATGAATTCTAGTACTTTCAGCAAATAAATCAAGCTGAAATTCTAGATATAGCAGTTTTATACAATTATTAATCATGTGAAAAATTATCAAACATATATCTTTATTTTTAGGGTCACTTTAGAAGAAAAAAAATCAAAACGTTGTAGGTAATGACACTCTTCCGGTTGAGCTACATTTCTCAAAAGTTGATCGAAAACTATGAATTTTGAATAATGCCCATGTACCAAATTTCATCATTCTAGCTAAAACCGTTTTTGAGTAATCTTGTCTACATACACACACACACACACACATTTTTCTCAACCTTGGTGAAAATGATTCAGGAACCTTCAAAACCTATAAAAACATCTAAATCTCAAAATCGCAAATTTTCGAGATAGTAAAAATTGAATACAGTATAATTCAGTGATTCTCAAACTTTTTTTTTTACCGTGGCACACTTTTAACAGTTTAAAAATTTGGCGGCACACAAAGAAAAAGATAAGTGTCAAAGTTTACTATATTGAAAAAAGTGGTCCCAAAAACGTTTTACCTTTTTTTTAGAACAAAATTGAAAAAATTTAGAAAAAAAGTTTAAGATCCTCATAATCTCGCGTCACAGTGGTTGACAATCACTGGTATAATCAAATGTTAATCAATAATTACTAAAGAGAAATGTTATTCCATTGAAAATAAACTAAAATTAGATCTATTTAGTTCAAATTTTAATATTATTTTTTCAATTCCAAATATATTATATTCTTAAAATCTCTTTGGATAAACTCACGAATTTGATCCATCCTCATTGATTCTATCCCGTCATGACACACGCATCTTTTATTATCCCAATCTAATGCCTATTCTAATATTAAGGCAATGCAATTTGAACATATAAAATCTTTAATGTCCCTATTGCCTTATTTATAGATAATAATATTTTTTTTTCTACTCAAAAAAGAAAAACAAACTAAAGTAAATAAATAAATAAAAACAATCGACTATTTATACGTAAATGTCTCTTGATGATATTTTTGAAATTAACAAACATTGTATAGAAAATTTTTTAAGAGTTAAATTCGAAATATAAATTCGGGGATTATTTTTTTTCATTGAAATAAGACGGCTCATTCATATGACTATAAAATGTTAAAAAAATTAATTTCAGCCATTTTATGAATTTTATTTTTTAAATATTTTTAATTTTTTTATTTTTTTAAGAGTAATTAATTTTAAATTACCGGGAGCTTAGCCGCGAGGTTATAGTGACCGGTCCGCCGACTCGAGTTCGAGTGCATCGATATATAAATATAAATATAAATATAAATAATAAACAAATCTGAGAAAGCTGGCTATATGGAGATATATTCCAAAAAAGCAAAAAAAAAAAAAAAAAAATTTAAATTTTGTAAGTTTTTGTGAATATAAGAGGTTTATAGGTTCGGTTCTTCAGTTTATACAAGCGACAATATTCATATAAACTATAATAATATAATTACATTATAAATAAAAAATAATAATAAAATTTAAAAATGCATAAAATATTTATATCTAATTACTTTATTTCAAAATTATATCTAATTTTTTTATGAATATTTAATAATAATTTAAATATAGTATTTTTATACAGTACACTGGCCTTTGGCTCTTCAAACCTTTTTGTGCAGACCGAATCATGAGAAATATGTTTTTTTAAATATTTTATAGAAAATCTTTATATATATATATATATATATACAAAATATAAGAATGTGATAATAAAGACGAGAGATGATATCTGTCAAAAATCAGCTGACTTGTAAGGATTACAAATCACGTTACATTTGATTAATGATTAAAATTTTAAAACATAAAATTTAGCTTCAAAATTCCGAATCAATTTTTCACGACCAGAGAGGGTTAAACAAATAATTTAATTGAAAAATAAGTAGAATATTAAAATCAATTCTAATAACTAACACCCATTTTTTCAAGATATACATTTTTTTTTCTATCTCGCCAGAGGTAGTATTGCGATCACAAAATTTTCGATGTTGAGATTTTAATGTTTTTATACGTCCCTGAGTCATTTTCACTAAGGTTTAGAAAAATGTTTGTGTGTATGTAGACAAGATTACGCAAAAACGGTTTGGGCTTGAATAATGAAATTTGGTACACGGACATTATTCAAAATTCGTAGTTTTCTAACAACTTTTGAGAAATGTAGTTCATTCTAAAGAGGACCATTACCTACCACGTTTTCATTTTTTTTCTCTAAACTGACCATAAAAATAAAGATTTATGTTTGATAGTTTTTGATTAAAAACAGTATAAAAAATTTAAAAAATTAATTCCGGTACTTTCAGCGATTCAGTTAAACTGAAATTCTATATATGTGGTCTAACAATAAGTCATATATTTCTTGTTTAGAGATGTTTAATTAATTGCATTAGAATAAATGAAAAAAAATAATTTTATATTATGCGACATTTTAAGTTATAATTTTCTTAGTTTTGATTAATGGAAATTTATTATGAATATGAAATTTTCTGTGAATTTCACATGAAAATGTTTTTAAAGCTTGAATTGACTTAGGCCACTTTCATAATTATGGGCATATACATACAATTTCAGCTTGATTGAATCGCTGAAAGTACCGGAATTAATTGTTTAAATTTTTTAACACGTTGACTTCCAACCACGCGCTAGCACGTGACTTGGAGTCATCAACAAGGTGCCAAACATGCGCTGGTGCGTAATTATTTAATCTTTTCATTGAAGAAGATTAAATAATTCATATTTATATAACACATATTTATCTTTTATTACTTTTATTACTATTTCAAGTCATATTTCTTACAATAAATATGTTCGCATTTGGGTAGAATCTACTTCCATGTGAAGTCATTGTAACTCTAAATGACTGGCAGTCAATATGTTAAATTTTGATTCAAAAATAAAGGAAAAGTTTTTAAATTTAAATTTAATATATGATAATTAATTTATTTGAATAACAATATTATACTGTAAATTAATTTTTGTAATTAATTAATTAATTCAATTCAATTATACTTAATTTATAATTTATTTAATTAAATTTAATTTCAATATAATCTTATTCAAATTTCCGAGAATTTGGAGACATTCCAGATTTTTTTAAATGTACTTTGATTAAATATCTTTAATATAAATTGTTTATTTCACTAGAAATTAATTTTCAACCATCGAATACATGTATACTTATAGGCCATCCAAAAATAAAATTTATATTGTCGAATAAATTCGACAAATGATTGAGACTTGCCAAGTTTGTTAAATTTTTTAATAATAGAATGTCAATACTTTCCCTAGGGGTTAAAATATTACTAAACTACAAAAAAAAAAAAAGAAATGAAAAAATAACAATAGTGAATTGAAAGAACAAGAATTAACAATATTATTCCATGGTTGATTATTCTATAACATTGAAAAAAAAATAGGTTGATGTTATTAAATAAGGAAGTTATATGAGGAAGAGATCGAATTGATATTTTTACCAATTTAATTAAACTTGAAGCAAATGTCTTTTTAATAAATAACTAGAATGAAATAACAACAATCGATAACAATTCTAATAAACGCAATGTAATAAAAATTTTTCCAATTTCCTATAAATTCTCGCTTTTATTGATAGAATGACTAAATAAGATATCAAGTGAAATAAATTGATGCCTCAGTTCTATATATAGATTAGATCAATTAGCACAAGGTCGTTCACTAATGCCATCCTATATATTAATAATAAAAATAATAATTGAATACAACATTAAATCACTGTAGTTACTTCTAACAATTAATTAAATTTCGTTTATCGTCAATGTCTGAAAGTAATTTCTGCTTTAATTAATCTTCAACTCAATTCATTAGTAATAAGAAAATAAACAAAGAATTTTTTTTATAAAATTTTATATTAAATAATATATATATATATATATATATATATATTTCTATATCTAAATAATTATAAATTTATGAAAGAAATTAAAAAAAAACAGATCGTTATATTTAAAGTTTCTTTATTTATATTTAATTAATGATGAGAATATTTTAATTATATTGAAACAAAAAAAGTCCATCTTCTCGTTAACATTCTTAAATTAACACCAGTTTCTATTATAACAATCGATGAATCAATGTAGCTATTTTTGGTGGACAAACACTTATTGCATCAAGTTTTACACTTGTATAAATTAATAGGACATTGTATATATTTATAAGTTTCGGCGCCATTTTCAAGATATATTTTTAGGAGGGATTTTTTTCGGGATTTTGGCTGTTCCAAAAATCAATGTTGAGATTTTGGGTTGACTGAGTGGATGATCTTTGACTTACTGCGTTCTGAAGGTCTAAAGAATTATCGGCACTAGCACTGACACTAATACGGTGCGTACAGAAGAAGCTATTGCTACTGTAGAGCGTAGCATTGAGGAAGACTCGAATGGGTCCATTCGCCATCGAGCACAGGAATTGGGTCTGTGTCCATCCACTTTATGGAAGATTTTGCAGAAGGATCTTGGGTTGCGTGCTTACAAAATTCAACTCGTGCAAGAATTGAAGCCAAACGATCATCAAGCAAGACGTAGATTCGTCGAATGGGCCCAAAACGAGATTGCCGTTGTTCCCGATTTTCATAAGCGAATTTTGTTTAGCGATGAAGCGCACTTCTGGTTGAATGGCTACGTCAACAAACAAAACTGCCGCATTTGGAGTGAAGCTAATCCTCAAGTGTATGTCGAAACACCGTTACATCCAGAAAAACTGAATGTTTGGTGCGCTTTATGGGCTGGTGGAATCATTGGTCCGTACGTAAAAACGATGATGGCCAGAATGTTACAGTCAATGGTGACCAGAATAGAGCCATGACTACTAACTTTTTCATCCTGAATTGAACAACCATGATGTCCAGGAGCTGTGGTTCCAACAAGACGGCGCAACATGTCACACAGCTCGTGCCACAATTGATTTATTGAAAGACACGTTTGGTGACCGCCTAATTTCACGTTTTAACCTGTGAATTGGCCTCCAAGATCTTGTGATTTAACACCACTAGACTACTTTCTGTAGAGCTATGTAAAGTCATTGGTCTATGCGGATAAGCCACAATCGCTTGAACATTTGGTAGACAACATTCGCCGTGTTATTGCCGATATACGGTCACAAATGTTGGAAAAAGTTATCGAAAATTGGACGTCCAGATTGGACTACATCCGAGCCAGCCGTGGCGGTCATATGCCAGAAATCATATATAAAATGTAATGCCATAAGATTATCTTTCGTATCAATAAAATTCATGTCAAACGAATAATCCATTGTTCTTTTATTGCAATTTAAAGTTCTATACCTCTATAAGAAACACCCTTTATATACAGTAAAAGCTCCTTATTCTCGCTTCCTTCATTCGCGTTTTCAATTTTCGCGGATTAAAATATTGCGACCCAATTCCTATATTCGCGTCTAAAAATTTATTTATTTATTTGTGGATCTAATAAGTATATACATAATAATAAACGGATTCCAATAGGTATCCAACCCAATATCCTTTGTAAATACCGTCAAATGGACTAATAAACAAAGTAAAATATATTTTATTACAACTTTACCTGAAGTATGATGTTAAATAATATTACCGAAAACTTTGCCATAAGTTGCCTTCGCCATTATCGGTCTTTTTGAGAATGTAAAGAAACAGAATGAAAGCAACCTTATTACCGAATGAATAGGTTCGAACAGATAGAATAAAGTGACATTCAGGAATTGCTTGAATTGCTAGATGTAGATTTGACTGAAACCGACTTAGAGCCACTGGAAACGTGACATTTAATTTAAAAAATATTAGTGAAGGGTTAAGAATGGCAAATGAGCTTTGCGATTTCTTTATGAACATTGATCCGTCTATCTTATTTTTAAGAGGCAAATTGCTAATGCGACTGCTGCGTATCAGTCTGAATTGAAGGAGCTTTTAAAAACTGGTAAGCAAGAGAAAATTAGAAAATTCTTCAAACCATTGCATAAGCCTTATGACAATTAATCAAAATGTTCAAAAATTTCAATTAAATTGATTTTTTATATATTTGTTTTTTTTATTTTGTCACCTAGGAACGTATATAGGGGATACATAGGGGGATACCCCTATAATCCCATCTCATTACCATTCTGAATTCACAGTTTCTGTATTCACGGCATATTTATGGAATATATACCCCGTGAATAAAGAGCTTTTACTGTATACTAGTAATAAATACTAGTAATAAATGCTAATTTCTTTCTATATTAAATATTATCAAAAACGAGATCAAGAAATATATTTCTTTAATTTCTAGGTTTATTTAATTTCGGTTATTGGTTGATTAAATAAATTTAATAATATAAATTATTTAAGAAATTCAATATTAAAAATTAAGAAAAATATCCTCACAAACATCTCTTTTTTACTTTAAAAATTCAAGACCCCCTCTGTGAACATTAATTCTATATTATATTAATATCCATTCCTAAAACAACTAAATTTTATATTTATAAGTGGAAGAAAAAAATGTTATATAATCCCTCTTAAAATTAAAATAAAATATATTATTACATTTAATTATAATATCTTTATTTTATTTTGTTTTTAAAATGAATATTGAATATTCAATATTTAGTTGTTTAAATCCCGAAGATAAAACTAGTTTTAATATTATAAAAAAAAATGAAAACATCTGGGAATGCTAGGAAGCATTACTATCAACGAACTTTTATTCATATTTATCACAAAATTGCATAAATAATTCCAATTTATATGATCTTAATATATTGTGAGAATTAGATAAATAATGTAGAGATAGAACTCTGGATCAGTTCGTTTTATAGCCATATATTTTTGAAGGTTTTTATTTGAAGGTTTTTAATGTTCTTGACTTCAATATTCAAGATCCGATCTTCTTTTTAGACTTATAAAGTTGATCTTTACTGCGTTCTTGAGTGCGATATTCTGGGTCAGCTCGTTTTTTAGCCATATACTTTTGAGCAGCGGTCGCCAAACTTTTTGACACCACGGACCAGTTAATTCATAATTTAAATCCCGCGGACCACTAATAGGATTTTTTAAGTGTTAAATATATTTATAAATAAAAATTGTAATCAAAGAACACATAAAATGTACCTAGTTAATAAAATGAAACTATTATCACGTATTGTTATGAATTAAATCATGTTTTAATGCATCTTAAAACATAACTTAACATGATGAGTAAGTATATTCCACATTTTTCTGCGGACCAGCGAAATTTTCTCGCGGACCACTAGTGGTCCACGGACCACCACTTTGGCAACCTCTGCTTTTGAGTGTTTATTCGTTCTTGACTGCAATATTCGGGATCAGTTCTTTTTTCAGTTTTATTAACTATATCTTTATAGCGTTCTTGACTACGGTATTTGGAATCGTTTCGTTTTTGTTTTATTCTTTCTCTGTCTTTCTCCATATGGATAATTAATAATAATTAATATAATTTATATAATTTATAATTATAATTATACGATTGAAGATGCACTGAAAACATAATAATTTATAATGGGAAATTACATGGGAAATTTGCAACTTTGACCGCCGATTTGACCATGTTCCCAACCGAATTTTAAAAAACCAAGACCAGTTTACATACAGAAATTTTCATAAAATAATAGTACATGTTGTCATTATTAATATAGTATATAAACAATTTAAAAGTCGTAAAAAGAAGATATGCTACTCAAAAGTGGCCAACAAATGAATTATATACACTGAACCCAGTCGTGTATATGAATATTTTAATATACTGATTGAATTAAAATGAATTAAAACCTTTCACATACAGACTTTCAACAAATTACTATGTCTTACATCGGGGGTACAGAGGGCAGAGCCCCCTGTCTAGATGCGAAGAGCGCCGAAGACGCTATGAGAAGCTAGTCCTTTTTAAAATTAGCTGGAGTGTCTCCACTCGACTATCTCGCAATTTGAGAATTGGATTAAATAACATAATATATTATATTTAAATTAAATTTAATTAATTATAAATTATAAATAATAAATATTAAACCAGCGCATGTTTGGTTTTTTATTGATGGCACCATGGCACGTGTTGGCGCGTGAGATTTGCAGTGTTAAAAAATTAATTCTGGTACTTTCAGCGATTCAATCAAGCTGAAATTCTATATATAGCAGTTTTATACAATTATTAATCATGTGAAAAATTATCAAACATATATTTTTATTTTTACGGTCACTTTAGAGGAAAAAAAATCAAAACGTTGTAGGTAATGACCCTCTTCCGGTTGAGCTACATTTCTCAAAAGTTGATAGAAAACTATGAATTTTGAATAATGTCCATGTACCAAATTTCATCATTCTAGCTCAAACCGTTTTTGCGTAATCTTGTCTACATACATACATACACACACACACACACACACACGGCGAGATAGTAAAAATAATATAAGTAAAATACTAGATCATCTGTTGATATCAGATATATCGATAGAATATATCTCTATGAAAACTACTGAATTTTTACATTAACGCAGTAATTAAGCAGCATTTTCTTCAAACGTCCTATCCTTGGACAATCAATCTAAAATATTTATTTTGTTATAATACTCTTAAATTATATTAAAACTTACTTATATTCCATTAATCTCATTTAATAAAATTTTTTATTTAGTTACTTATTCTTGATTGTATTTGTTAGATATCCTAAAATATTTAAACAAAATAAAGCTGATCACTAATTCATTTACTCTCACGCGATTTGAGTTTCTATACATTCATACAGGTAGGTGGGACAAACAACATTTTATATTGATTGAATGAACATTGCAGCCTCTGTTCATCCATTCGCGTGTTTTTCTTCTTATCTAATATTATACAACACGGAAATTTCATAAAGGTTTCTGTTGTTAGAAATCCTAGCAATTACTTCGTTAAATGATATTATAACATTCAACATCCTTGTCTAGCTAGTAAATTGAATTTTCACTAACAACTGGCACTCAGCCATGACAAAAACATTCTCCATCCCGCCGAGACAATTTTATTTCATTTTAAATATAAACAAAATGGTTAGAAAACTTTTAGATTTAACTATTTGTAAATATTATCAACAGTTAAACAACTTGTTAAAAAGTTATTATTGGTTTAAGGATTAAAACAAAAAAAAAATGTTTAAGAAATTTTCATTACTTTTTATTAAAAATTAATTAAAAAAAAAGAATATAAGTTGAAAAAGAGATATTTCTAAAAATAACCATCGATTAATCGAGTTTAAATCAGTGTAAAGGTAGAGAAATAATATTAAATCAGAGGTGTGAAAGAATTAAGAAAGAATTTGAACTAAATGGAATAGGTAGGTTCAGGATAGAGACTGTTTTGAGTTTGTTGTTGCTGAGATCAAGAACTTTCGAGTTTGTAGTAAAATAGAGATTGATAATTTATAAATATTATTTAGAAACAGTTAAATAAAAAAAGGTAATTGTATAGTTATATGTATGTATGATGGATTTAAAACTTTACCAGTAGATTCCTTTTTTGATTCCAAACAAACTTTCCTCAAGAAGTATGGGGCAGTCGTTACTAGTTTACAAGATAAAAATTATTAAAGTTTGCATATAAATTCATTGATATTCTATTTAGCTACCATGTTTTATTATTTGACTACCAGATGGTTCTACTAATTTTCGGTTTTTATAAGTTCGGTTTGGATATAAGAAGATTAAAAAATTAATTTTTCAAATAATTTTCCTATATCCAAACGGAACTTATAAAAACCGAAAATTAGTGAATAACTTATTAAATTATGTTAATAATTAGTGAATTAGTCAATAAAACTAGTAACGACTGCCACATACTTCTTGAGGAAAGTTTGTTTGGAGTCAAAAAAGGAATCTACTGGTAAGTTTTATTAAAATCCATTATACATACATATACGTATACAATTACAAAAAAAAAATAAAAAAATAAAAACAAATAAAAAGGCTTACTTGGTTCTTTTCTATAACCATAATCTTCATCTTTTTCTATACTAGAAAAAATTCTCTATTAATGTTTTTCTTTTGTTTTCTTGTTTATGTTGTGCAATGATTTAACGTTGAAATAAATTGCTTTCTCATTTCTTTCTTTCATTCAACTGGCTCTATGCAATTTTTTGAATAGATCGATAATAGTAAAATGTCAGTTCTGAAGCCTTAAAATTAATTCTAAATATGAAAAATTACGCAAATAGAAATATTTTTTTTTATCTGTTTCAAAAACTTCGCGCACGCAAATCGATTCAACAATTTTGATGTGAGATCCAAAATTTGTTTAATTTAATTTTTTTTTTCTTTTATATTTTTCAACACCCGAAGAAGCCATCCATATATCTTACCCCCCCCCCCCACACACACACCCTCCATATTATAAAATACTTACAGGATACTCTTCACTAAGATGTATGGAAAGTAAATGCGACTTAAATATAAAAAAAATTTATAAAATAACTTTTTTCTTGTGGACTAAATATATATATATATATATATATAGGATCTGAAAAAATGAAATTTATTTTATTTTATTATTTTCCCATGAAGATGTTCTCGGAGCGACTAAACAAATTCGTGTTGCGCCGGGACATATATTTAAAACCTCGCTACCCCCTCTTAGAAGCTTACGATTGGCTATAATAAGCTGGCCATCTATTGGCTCTTCGTTCAGCGCCTAGCACGCTATTGGTTGTCGAGAGTCCCCACCACTTTACTTAGATGTCGCCAGCCGGGTATAAAAAGCCGTGAAGCAGGCTAGCCGAGTAGTATCAGTAGTAGCAGTTGTGATTCAAGACGTTAAGAAGAACATATCCGAAGAACGAAGAACGAAGAACCGAAGATTTCCAAGACGTTTATTTTTATCTGTGTATATATTTTTTGCTAATATTTCTAAACAAAAACCATATATTTTTTGCTACACTTTTCAATAAAAACGATATATTTTTTGCTAATACTTTTCATCAAAAACGATATTATTTTTGCTACCTTTTTCTTCAAAAACGATATTTTTTAATACATCTGCTTCACTATCGAAGCCACCAACCCTACATATATATATTTATATAAAAATAACAATTTTCGATGTCGATATTTTGATGTTTTTATACGTTTGGAAGGTCCCTGAGTCATTTTCACTAAGGTTGAAAAAATGTCTGTATATATATATATATATATATATATATATTTGTGTGTGTGTGTGGGTAGACAAGATTACGCTAGAATAATGAAATTGGGTACACGGGCATTATTCAAAATTCGTAGTTTTCTATCAACTTTTGAAAAATGTAGCTCATCCGGAAGAGGGCCATTATCTACCACGCTTTCATTTTTTTTCCTCCAAACTGACCGTAAAAATAAAGATATATGTTTGATAGTTTTTCACATGATTAAAAATTGTATAAAACTGCTATATATAGAATTTCAGCTTGATTGAATCGCAGAAAAAACCGGAATTCATTATTTAACACGACTGCAAATCACGCGCTGGTTTGAAAAAAAAATATTTATTAAATTTAATTTATAATTTATAATTAATTAAATTAAATCTAAATATAATATAGGTTAATTAATCAAATTCAAATTTGCGAGACACTCCAGATTTTTTAATTAATAAGTTAAAGGGTTTTTATAATTTTTTGGGATCACTTATTGAAAATTATTTTTTTTAAATTTTATCTATTCGTAAATGAAAATATTTTTATTTTTCATTATTATTATTAATAATAATAACAACATATGCATGATACCTCTAGTAATAAATCACACACATTATTAACTTTATTCGCTAATTACATTTAAACAATATTCAATTTTATTTCTTCCATACCATCTACAGACCAATTTTTAGAAACTTATCTCAATTTCAAGTTGATGAAACATCGATTAAAATTTCTTCATTTTAGAGGACAGACAGACAGTCATGAAGTGAAGTTGAAAAAAACGTTGTAATAATAATCGAAAACGAATTTATTACGCAATAGCAATTAAAATAAAATAAATTGAAATTTTGCAGTCTTTAATCAAATTGGTCAAACCGAACTCCATAAAAGTTATAAAAGTTTTTGAAAGCAAAAAACAACAATTGATAAGCATCTCGTATTACAGTTAACACTTGAAGTACTACACATTTGATCAACTGTGTCCATTTGATATTAATATTGTTATTAGGGGAAGTCTATAAAGTTAAACGAGTAATCAGAGAGATGGGATACTGGGCAGCCTTTGAACAGGGACTAAGTTTTTTTGCTGGTCTCTAAGCCGGCATCACTACATAATGGATTTTTCTTCCTTATAGTAATATTTTAAATTAAATTAATTGTTTCGAGTGACCATTAATATATTCATTTACCACATTCAATAAAATATAATATATATTTTTTTCGGTTACTAATTAAATGATTATATATTTTAGAGAGATTAATATTTTATTTAAATAATCTATAAATAATATTTTATAAAATTTCAAGGTAATCAAATTTCTGGATTGTTTATAAAATTATACAGTACAATATTCTAAGTTTGTATTTTTTATAAATAATGATATCACACTTAAAAAATTCCCTTCATCTAATTAAGCTTCTTTTTAATATCTCATAATATATGTTTTGAAGGTTTCTGAATCATTTTCACTAAGATTGAGAAAAATGTCTGTGTGTGTATGTGTGTGTATGTATGTAACCAAGATTACGCAAAAAGTGTTTGAGCTAGAATTATGAAATTTGGTACATGGGCATTATTCAAAATTCATAGTTTTTTATCAACTTTTGAGAAATGTAGCTCAACCGGAAGAGGGTCATTACCTACAACGTTTTGATTTTTTTTCTTCTAAAGCGACCTTAAAAATGAAGATATATGTTTGATAATTTTTCACATGATTAAAAATTGTATAAAACTGCTATATATAGAATTTCAGCTTGATTGAATCGCTGAAAGTACCAAAATTAATTTTTTAACACTGCAAATCTTACGCGCCAACACATGACGTGTTGCCATCAAAAAAGAGCCAAACATGCGCTGGTTTAATAAATATTATTTATTAATTTAAATTTATAATTTAATTAATTAAATTTAATTTAAATATAATATATGTTATTTAATCCAATTCAAATTTGCGAGATAGTCGAGTGGAGACACTCCAGCTAATTATTGAATAAATTAATAGTTTAATTTTTGTTGAATAATTCATTCATTTTTGATTTATAACTTTTAATTATATTATCTATTAAAAATCTCTAAATCTAAATTCTAAATTAATATATTATATATATAATATATATAGTGACAAAAATTGTTGTTAAGTATGATGTACTGTATTTATTTTGAGATCATTCATGTGATTAAGTATAAATTCATTCAGCTTCTTTTTCTTTGCCTTAAAAGGGTTCACATATCACATATCTCTTGAAATTTATTTTAGGGCTAATGGAGAATTGGAGCTCATCATGCAAAGCTCAAGGTGGAAGACATTACAGAACAGGGGTGTCCAAATATAGATTAAATTCCATTTATCATTCTAAATGGAAAATTCTCTTGCTTAAATTATGGTGAGTAGGAAATGAAATTGTGTTGAAATAATAATGCTAGAAATTATTATATTTTTTATTACATAATATTCATTTTATTTTTGTTAATATACACAATTTTTATGAAATTTCATTAGAGAAATTTTAAAAAATTTTGGGTTTCTGAACTTTTTTATGATTTTGATTTACAAATAATTAATAAATTATTTATTATTAAAATTGAGATGTGTCAATTATATACCAATAGAATAGATTCTAAATTAATTGTAATATTATTATATAATAAAAATTGTATCATTCGTTATATACAATATACATGTAATAGAATATTTTAAAGATGTCCTCTCAGAAAAATGATGTTAAATGTTTAATTTATATCATTACAGGACACAAAAAATTACTTTTAATATTATAGAATATTGTAACTTAAAATAAAAATAAATATTATAAACATTCATTGTATTGAAATTTCTAGAATTATTAATTTTATATATATTGAGTGTCAACTTCTTAACTGAGTCACCAGAGGCGGCACATGGAGTATTGTTTATTTGGATTGGGTCGGATTTTTGCCCATAACTCTTTGGAACGTATCAACTTTTTTGAAATTTTCAACCTTATACCTTATCCTTGGGTCACGACGGTTCTAATGATATCCTAACCATTAAGATCCATGAAGCCGTTTATGAGGAGTTTAGGATTGCGTAGTCGATTAATTATATAGATTATATATATTAAGAATAAATTATACCTAATACATCCATGTCCATCTTTCGAATATTTTATCCTTGAAGGAATTTCAAAATTTTACTAATGGCATTTTAGAAATAAGAAATAAATAACCTCTGGTTTTGGAATATCCTATGGAAGGACAGCGCCTGATGTCGTATGATCAGTACAACAGATTTACCTTTATATTGATTTTCTTGATCGGAGACCGCTAATAATTTTCTATTTCAATAGCTTCTTAATGTTGATCATATAACCTGAAAGGATCTCGTATATACTAAAAAATTCCCTTTCCAGGCCCGGGACTTGTACCCGAAAAGGTTGAAAGTCAGACGAAATGACCTCCAGACTATTGTCAAGCTTAAAGAATGTATATATATATATTATTGTTTGTATATTCAAATTGGATATATAAATAAATAATACTATTTACTATCTTCATAACCCAATCTTTTTTTTTTATTATAAAAAGATTTTCATCCTTCTATTTCAAAGATAATTATCCATCCGTGAATCTAAACTAACTACAAAAGATTATAAGTAGAAACAACGTTAATGAAATTATATCTCAAGGGGGAACACTAATTGAGTTATTAAATATTGACTAAAGGCAACATTTAGATATTCTCAAAAGGATTGACAGGCTAAATAGTTCAAATATTTGTACAATATCTGCTGGGATAAATAGATGATACCTTTTTATAGAAGCTTTAGAGTAGAAGAGATTATAAATATTTCTATGATTCTATTTAATTTTCAAAATTATTTAAAATTAAAAATATAAATATAAAAAAAAAATTATAAAATAACGTTTTTCCAATGAACTAAAAAGAATTAAAATAATTTTTCTATAAGTCTGAAAAAGTTTATTGATGAATTGCTTCATATTCAACGAAAAACGTTGGGCGCATTTAGTTTTATTTATTTATATTTTATTTATATGAACAGTCAAATTTTTGTAATAATAAAAATTTTATTAAACACATAAACTGACAAATTTTTTTATCATTGAATAAAATTGATAGTTTAAGAGCTAAGAAATTAATCTTTTATTATTTTTCACTGTAATATACTTTAAAATAATTTTTATTAAATTTACATAATATCAATCAAATCCAAAATGGTTGATTATATTTGAAAAAATAGTGATACTTGTTAATGAAGTGTTTTAATGTTGTATGTATCTTAGTATATATATATGAATTATAGCTCTATAAAGGACGTTAATTGCATAGAAATCAAATGAAAACTAAAAGCGCCGAACGTTTTTAGTTGAATATGAAGCAATAGATCCATAAACTTTGTCAGGCTTATAGAAAAATTATTTATTCTTTTTTAGTGCAATTTTAATATGATACATTTATTTAATTTAACGAGAGAAATAGAAAAGATGAAGTTATACGAAAATTTACAAATTGAATAAAACAAAAAAATATATTAATCTTCCAAAATTGATTTTATGCATTTATGTTAAGTAAATGCAATTATTGAATAATAATTATTATATTATATTTAAAAATAAATAATTTTTATTAATATGAGATTTTATAAATGTATATATATAAAAATATATACATTAATATAGTATATATAAATGAATATTTTATAAATATATATTGTCTTCATAAAAAAAGGTTATTCTATTGTTTTGTTTCCTTTCTATCGGGGACATATATAAATAAGCTAGAGTGTCTCCACTAGACTATCTCGCAATTTGAATTGGATTAAATAACATAATATATTATATTTAAATTAAATTTAATTAATTATAAATTATAAATAATAAATATTAAACCAGCGCATGTTTGGCTTTTTATTGATGGCACCATGGCACGTGTTGGCGCGTGAGATTTGCAGTGTTAAAAAATTAATTCTGATACTTTCAGCGATTCAATCAAGCTGAAATTCTATATATAGCAGTTTTATACAATTATTAATCATGTGAAAAATTATCAAACATATATCTTTATTTTTACGGTCACTTTAGAGGAAAAAAAATCAAAACGTTGTAGGTAATGACCCTCTTCCGGTTGAGCTACATTTCTTAAAAGTTGATAGAAAACTATGAATTTTGAATACTGCCCATGTACCAAATTTCATCATTCTAGCTCAAACCGTTTTTGCGTAATCTTGTCTACATACATACATACACACACACACACACACACACACACACACACACACACACACACACACACACACACACAGACATTTTTCTCAACCTTAGTGAAAATGATTCAGGAACCTTCAAAACGTATAAAAACATCAAAATCTCAACATCGAAAATTTTCGTGATCGCAATACTATCTCTGGCGAGATAGTAAAAAATAGATCTTTTCTCTATGCCATCTGAGGGGAAGAAACACCACTTCATTGGCGATACGACTGATTAATAAGAATTTTAATGCTATAAAAATTTTTTAAATACGTTCAAAATGAAAATCTATCCTGAAATCAATATTTATGTTTCAGAATCTGTTGAAAAAAAATTAATCGGACCAATACAAAAGGAGTTAGTTACTAAAAGTAATTAATCGCTAATTAATTACAATTAATTAATTATAATTCAATTATATTTCTTCTATACATTCTAGGAATCCATTGAAATATCTATAAAAATTTTCAAAAGTCTATCTCAATAAAAAGTCGATGAACAATCGATTTCAAGTGAAGTTAAGAAAAACGTTATAAAATAAAGAGATAAATGGAGGAGGATAAGAATTGGAAGTACATCAGGGTTGATTTAAAATCAATTATCAATTAAAAACATATTAATATATTACACTAATTTTATTATATAAAGTAAAATCATATTTAAAAAAATAAGTATAATAAAACTATTTATATGCAAGACATTTCTAAATTTTTTGATATATTTGCTTTATGCGCATATTGGTTGTTACTCTCATTAGAAGCTGTTCATTAGAACCTTTTCTTCTGACGTCTATTGATTTTTGCTGAGCTTCTGTGTGGATGGTTAACCAACCGAAAAACGCAAAAAGCAAAAATATAAAACAATTTGAAAATTTACCGAGTGAATAATAAAAAATTATTACGTTAATTTTAAAGTAATTGTTTTTATATATTTATGTTTATACATATTAAAATATAGTTTATTAGTTCCTATTGTTCCAACTAATACTATTAAATTTATATTCCAAATTTATTTAAAAATTTTCCTGAAATTATTCATATTTAAAAGAATGAAACAAAATCAATTGCAGCCATCATTGACCTCCCAATTTACCCACAGTCTATTGAAGTTTGAACCGATAAATAACAACAATCATTAACAGATTTCTTCCATCGGATTATTTGAAATTGGACAATATATATTAACATTTTAAATTTATTAAATATAAATAAATAAATATTTTTAAAAAATGCTTGACACACCACATTCATAATAAACAATCCTTATCTAAGATTATACTATAAATCAGTGGTTCACAAGCTTATTTGGCCAAGGGCTACCTTTCCAGAAAACAATTTACTAAGCGCCCCCTGGAAATTAACTTTTTTTAATTTTGATAACAATAAAACAGAAATTAAGATAAATGTACATATTCGCAAAATATTATAAATGAAGGTGTATATTAGAAACATTCAAATTATGTATCTATTTATTGATCTCGGAATAGAAAAGTAATATATGTACAAGTAATTTTCCCTAAAAGCACCTGAGGCCGCCCCCCTGAATCGCTGAAGCACCCACGAGGGGGCAGTAGCACCCACTTTCGGAATCACTGCTATAAATAATACATAGTGAAACATTTAGAAGTCTTTCGAGGTTTCAGCACATTGACTGATGAATACAATTTATATATTTTACACAAAACACTTATCTCAAATTTTTTGAAGTTAGTACTACAGAAACATCTATCATAAAGTTCAGGTACCACTAAAATGGTTTCGTTACTAAAAGTAACTGTACTGTAAGTACCACCATCATGTTATAAGATAACAGCAGTAGTATATACGCAGTGATGTATTGGTAAAATAAGAAGTAAGGGAACGCATAGTGGGAGAAAAAACATTTCTATTTTCAGCAAACTATTTTTTTCCATATAAGTTTTTATTTTTTCTTATTCTTACTATACAAAATATTTACGAACACAAAAAAAGAAATTCTAACAGTAGATTTAAGTGGGAGTTGTCGGGACATGAAAAAGTACTGGAACGCGTTCCGGTACTGAAAAAAGGTAAGGGAACGTCATTCCCCTCCCAATACACCACTGTATATACGTGTACTATAGTTTGAGAACTCTGCCTTAGAGAGTCTCTCCAGACTTGGGATTTTAATCTAAGTCAATTATCCTGAGTTTAAGCTTAAACCCATTTCTCCATCTATTTTAAATTGTCTTTATACGTCTATAAATAGTTTCATCCCTTTTCTTAACAATAAATCTTTTTTCTTTTTTCTTTTTTTTAATTTTCTAAAAAGTTCAGAGATTCTAAAAGATTCTAAATTCTTTATGTGAAAATTTAGAATATTCACCCGATTTTTCCCCAACAATTTATTCAATATCTGTTGTATCTTTTTTAGATTACTTTTAGATTCTCATATCATCTCATTGAAATTCATCCAGGCAATTTACTTAATTGCTTTACATTTACATGATAATAAATTATATTATGGTTTTAAATCAAAATGAAATTAAATTTTTATAAAATTTCTACTCCCCAAATTAAATAATATATATATATATTTGTAGATATATACATTATATTATGTAATAATTTAAGATTTAAAATAAAAAAAATAAGTAGATACGATTAAACGAATTGCGTTGAATCTTTTCTAAATAATTTAATCCACCTAATAGCTTGCAAATGATATATATATATATATATATGTATATATTATATCATATATATAGTGATATATTATTTCATCGCTTTTTATTTTTTCAGTCATTTCTCCTATTTACCATAATTCAATTTTATATTTAAATTAAAGTAAACAGACTGATAATTAAACGGAAAATCTGCCATTACACACTTAATTTTATTATAATATTTGGTGGAAGTTATGGGAAGAATTTTCGTTTTAATGCGGCATGGTGTTCAATAAATCACTTCTTTTAACGCTTGATAGTAAGAATTTAATACTGATATAAGAAGCATATTAAAGTTAAATAAAAGTTAAGATATATTTTAATACAAAAATAAAAATTAATTAAATATATATTTGTAGTATTTTAGGATTTTTAATAATTACATTCAATTTTTAATGAAGTAATCAATTATTTAAAATAACATCTGGTATATTATATAAAATTCAAGAAAAAAAAAACATTGAACTGAACAAATTATCAAAAAAAAATCAAGAAATCTAAAAATGCAAACCAAAAAAAAAAACAATATAACAAAAGATAAATCACCATCGACCTTTTTTATAGTGATAGATCAAACTTTTTTCATGTTTGTAGATATCCGTCACACTATTCTCTAATTCAGACAATAAAAACTCAAAAAAATCAAATAAAAAAAACTAAAATAAATAAAAACAAATTTTCAATTAATAAAAAAATTAAATGTTTTCAAAATTTTAATTGATAATACAACTTTTATTTTTATATGAAATAATATAATTTAATAGCACAGTAGTTCAGTGTTATAGAAGTGTGAGTTATGCAACTTAATGATTATTAAATTTCTCTTAACTGTGTCCCATAGCTAACTGTTAAGTATTGGTCAGATTTAAATGTTTGAACTAATCACTTTCTTTTTTTTAACTTTTTTATTTAATTTATTATAATTTAACATCAATGCATAATATTTTTAATGATATAATTTTTTAACATCACAACAAATTAAAATTTAATAACAATAAGTTAGTATTTATACTAAAATATAAATATTTTTTATGGGTTTTCAAAATCAATAAACAAATTCCAAATTATTTTTGATCTCAGCTTTTTTCTATAAAAATTGAAGTAAAAGTAATAAAAAAAAAAGCAAAATGTGCAGCATCGTACACGTGGCGGAAGTGAAACTTCTTAGAATCTAGAGAATAAGAGAAATTTTAGTTGAGAGTGTGAGTGAGAGAGAAATAGAGAAAAATAAAGGGATCATTTCGAAAGACATATAACAGTATAAAATTTTCGTAACAAATATTCGCTTTATTATTATTATTATCTACTCTATCATCATATCTACATTGCCTGTACTATTGTCGGTTGGTGCTTCAATTGGTAATACTGATATTAATGGCTTGTGATAACTAAAATAAGATATATATGTTCGTGATTCGATATTTTCTATATAACGTGTAAAAACAGCATCTATTGTAGTTCCAGATTTTGTTGTTGATTCCTTGGGATCGTTATTTAGAAGCAGACCAAATGTTTCTCGAAGAAAGTTGATCAACGGCAACGAATCATCAGATCCAAAATTTACATTAAAATCTCCCCCGAGAATTAGAGGGATTTTATCTTCGCCTCGTTCAAGTGCATTAGCACCTGTGTGGCTATAAACCAGTAGTGAACGGTGTATGAAATAAATAATATCGTCTAAATTTTGGTCGTTATTTTTTTTCGGCATAGTGAAATCTGTGGAGTAGAGAAAAGCAGTTTTAAATGCAATAATAATTTTAAATTGATTTAGTAGTGTTAAAGTAATGTTGAGATTCGGATAAATAACGTGAATGGTCATCGACGCACATAACTGTATGTGTTGGCGTGTGAATCGCCGACCATGTTCACACACACAATTACATGCGTCGGTATGCGTGCACGCTGTATATTTGACTTGAGAATTTTAATTATTTCACGATATATATATATATATATATATATAAATATCAATTTTTATATATGACTTACATGTATAGCAGCGATAGGTAGAAATATTTATCGATAGCTCAAAAGTAATATGCCTCTCTCACGTACTGATGCTTAGGTAAAGGTTTACATCCGTGGCTCCGAGATAGAAATGATTGTCCCTAAGAGGGCGTAACCAACGACCACGCTTGGCTTTAGGTCAAGACAACTCAAGAGATGGCGGGGCCTTCACCATTGTGTTTGCTTTGCTCAAGTAGATATCGCAATTAAATACAATTTGAATTTAAATATATATTAATTTCAAAATTTGCCTAAACATTTATAAAAATAAATATACATATGAAATACGTTTAATATTAAAAATAAATAAATATACATATGAAATTTGTTATTTTTTAATATTAAAAAATATTTAATTTGAGATTAATTATATAAAAAATTTTAAAAAATTCAAAAAAACTTAGCTATAATATTTGACATATGATAAGGTTAATTACAATTTTTTAATAGACATCCTTAATAAATAGAAAAATAATAATTTTTAAATAATATAAATAATATTTAATTATAATCTAATCAAAGAAAATAAAAGTTTGAATCTATTTGATAGTTGATCTTTTTACATATAATTATACTTAAGTATTTGTATAAAATCTCAAAGGGGCAATTTATATGTGTAAATTAATATAACTTTAGGGGCTTAAAATATACCATCCATTACTTTAATATATTTAAAATCTAAAATACATAATATACAATGTAATTAGAATTTTGAAAATTAAATGTATTTAACATAATTATTCCAAATTATAAACTTATGTTCTATGCTTTGAAAAATAAGTTTCAAACATCAATAATTTAAATCATTTAAAAAATGATTTAAAAAAATAAAAAATATCTAAAATGACTAAATTGGAGATTAAATTTCAATAAAAAAGCATCTATTTACATTATCCCTTATTGCTTACTTTATTCACTATTTATTCTTGTGGCCGTCAGTTTTATCGTTCTTAAGATTTAAAACCTATCTAGATATAGATATCTATCTATCTATATATATATATATATATAAAAGGCAATGTCTGTGTGTCTGTGTGTCTGTCAAATACTCAAAAACTACCCGTCCGATTACGGTGAAACTTTCAGGGATTGTTGTGGGCATCCCAGGGAAGGTTTTAATAAAGAAAAATTTAGTTTTATTGATCACATATCTGGAAAAAATCATCTTCATTAGTTTTTTTTTAAATTTTAATTAATATAATTTATAAAAAAAAATAATGTTCATAAACTTAGAATATTAATTATTTAATTAATTAAAATCTACTTAAATAAATGCAAAGAGCCACAAATATATTAGTAAATATATAAATAATAATATGAAATAGTCAATAAATCTTACTTATTATACTAGGAAAATTTGTTGTTGATTAAATTAAAATATATTTTCCAAGAAAACAAATATATGTCTTATCTACTTATACTGATTGAAACAAAATGGATGAAAACCTTTTACATACAGACTTTCAACCAAATACCATGTATCACTCGGGGGGGTACAGGGGGCGGAGCCCCGTCTAGGTGTGAAGAGCGCCTGGAAGGCGCTCGGAGCAGCTAGTATATATATATATATAATGTTGTTTGGAAATTAATTTATTTCAAATTTATTTATTTCAACAGCTGATTTTTTATTCAAGTGTTTATGTTTCATTAGAAAGTGAATGTTTATATAAGTAAACTATTTAATGGTAATCGATTATAGTATCTTGTCGGGCTTTATCGACAATGCCCATATGCCAATACATCAAAATACCTTATCACTACCCCTAATGTCCATCAATGTTGTCATGCAACATGTTAATAAAGCTATAAGAATATTGATTGAATAATAAACAAACAAAACATATTTAAAGTCAGAAAATAGAGCATGTTACTATGGTCGAGACAAATGGCTCGAATTGGGAAAGAAAGGATAGTGAGAATATTGTTTATAGTAAAATTAATTGGAAAACGAGCATTGGGTAGATCAAGCAATCACTGTGAATATAATATGAAATCAGATTTGAAATGGATTGTTAGAGAACGTAGTTACAGTGACCAAAAAATTTCAAGTCCACTAACGCCAAGAGAGATAATTGAATAAATAAAATCTTAAGGAGTTTTAATGAAAAAAGATAAGAAGAAAAAATTTCTTTAAAAAAGAAAAAAATTATTGAAAAGGCTGCGATTTTATTGACCCAACCTTCTTTAATAAGGAAATTCTTTTGGGAGTACAAAAATTCGTTTTCTCTCTATTTAACTCATTTTCTATCTCTCTCTCTTATGGGATTCCATAATGTTAAATGAATATTTCATCAGAAAGCTAAAGAAATTAATATATATGAATATATATATATATATATATATATTTAATATTTACTCCGAAAATAGTATTTTTTCAAAAATAATTAAAAGAAAAATTTTAATATTCCTATCTAGTCAAGTGAAACAAATTTCTTATTTAAAAAAATATTTAATTAAGTTAGATATTATATTTATCTTAATTATTATTTCAATTCCTATTTCAATTTTTAATTTAAAAATATTTAAATTTTTAAAAAAAAATTCATTCTCATTTTAATATTAAAAACATATTTTTTGTTAAATACAAAATAAATATTATATCTACATATATTCATTTATTATAATATTTTCATATATAATAATTTATTTATTTTTATTTTTATTTCTTCATTTTAAGTTTTAATAATTAGAAAATGAATAAATTTCACTTGATATGTTTAATTTTTTTTTAATATTAAAAGGATTGTGTTTATACTCTTATAAATAAATTTTATAATAATATATTGATTCATTCTATGTCGAGTCACATTTCTAAAAAAATTAATTTATTTAAATTATTCTTATTGATTTTTTTTAGTTATAATTTGAAAGTTAACTAAAACTGTTCATAATTTATTTTTTAAAATTACTAGAATTTTTTAAAATGTTTTTTTAAATAAATTTAAAAATACTGACCATATACGTCAATTAATTAATCAATATTTATTTAAAATAAATGTTTTGAGGTTTTTTCATTCTAATTCCAGATTATTGTATAATTAAAAATTAAAAAATCTGCAGTGTCTCCACTCGACTATCCCGCAAATTTGAATTGGATTAAATAACATATATTAATTTAAATTAAATTTAATTAATTAAATTATAAATTAAAATTAATAAATAATATTTATTAAACAAGCGCATGTTTGGCTCTTTGTTGATGGCACCACGTAACATGTTGAAACGTGAGATTTGCAGTGTTAAAAAATGAATTCTAGTACTTTCAGCAAATAAATCAAGCTGAAATTCTAGATATAGCAGTTTTATACAATTATTAATCATGTGAAAAATTATCAAACATATATCTTTATTTTTAGGGTCACTTTAGAAGAAAAAAAATCAAAACGTTGTAGGTAATGACACTCTTCCGGTTGAGCTACATTTCTCAAAAGTTGATCGAAAACTATGAATTTTGAATAATGCCCATGTACCAAATTTCATCATTCTAGCTAAAACCGTTTTTGAGTAATCTTGTCTACATACACACACACACACACACATTTTTCTCAACCTTGGTGAAAATGATTCAGGAACCTTCAAAACCTATAAAAACATCTAAATCTCAAAATCGCAAATTTTCGAGATAGTAAAAATTGAATACAGTATAATTCAGTGATTCTCAAACTTTTTTTTTTACCGTGGCACACTTTTAACAGTTTAAAAATTTGGCGGCACACAAAGAAAAAGATAAGTGTCAAAGTTTACTATATTGAAAAAAGTGGTCCCAAAAACGTTTTACCTTTTTTTTAGAACAAAATTGAAAAAATTTAGAAAAAAAGTTTAAGATCCTCATAATCTCGCGTCACAGTGGTTGACAATCACTGGTATAATCAAATGTTAATCAATAATTACTAAAGAGAAATGTTATTCCATTGAAAATAAACTAAAATTAGATCTATTTAGTTCAAATTTTAATATTATTTTTTCAATTCCAAATATATTATATTCTTAAAATCTCTTTGGATAAACTCACGAATTTGATCCATCCTCATTGATTCTATCCCGTCATGACACACGCATCTTTTATTATCCCAATCTAATGCCTATTCTAATATTAAGGCAATGCAATTTGAACATATAAAATCTTTAATGTCCCTATTGCCTTATTTATAGATAATAATATTTTTTTTTCTACTCAAAAAAGAAAAACAAACTAAAGTAAATAAATAAATAAAAACAATCGACTATTTATACGTAAATGTCTCTTGATGATATTTTTGAAATTAACAAACATTGTATAGAAAATTTTTTAAGAGTTAAATTCGAAATATAAATTCGGGGATTATTTTTTTTCATTGAAATAAGACGGCTCATTCATATGACTATAAAATGTTAAAAAAATTAATTTCAGCCATTTTATGAATTTTATTTTTTAAATATTTTTAATTTTTTTATTTTTTTAAGAGTAATTAATTTTAAATTACCGGGAGCTTAGCCGCGAGGTTATAGTGACCGGTCCGCCGACTCGAGTTCGAGTGCATCGATATATAAATATAAATATAAATATAAATAATAAACAAATCTGAGAAAGCTGGCTATATGGAGATATATTCCAAAAAAGCAAAAAAAAAAAAAAAAAAATTTAAATTTTGTAAGTTTTTGTGAATATAAGAGGTTTATAGGTTCGGTTCTTCAGTTTATACAAGCGACAATATTCATATAAACTATAATAATATAATTACATTATAAATAAAAAATAATAATAAAATTTAAAAATGCATAAAATATTTATATCTAATTACTTTATTTCAAAATTATATCTAATTTTTTTATGAATATTTAATAATAATTTAAATATAGTATTTTTATACAGTACACTGGCCTTTGGCTCTTCAAACCTTTTTGTGCAGACCGAATCATGAGAAATATGTTTTTTTAAATATTTTATAGAAAATCTTTATATATATATATATATATATACAAAATATAAGAATGTGATAATAAAGACGAGAGATGATATCTGTCAAAAATCAGCTGACTTGTAAGGATTACAAATCACGTTACATTTGATTAATGATTAAAATTTTAAAACATAAAATTTAGCTTCAAAATTCCGAATCAATTTTTCACGACCAGAGAGGGTTAAACAAATAATTTAATTGAAAAATAAGTAGAATATTAAAATCAATTCTAATAACTAACACCCATTTTTTCAAGATATACATTTTTTTTTCTATCTCGCCAGAGGTAGTATTGCGATCACAAAATTTTCGATGTTGAGATTTTAATGTTTTTATACGTCCCTGAGTCATTTTCACTAAGGTTTAGAAAAATGTTTGTGTGTATGTAGACAAGATTACGCAAAAACGGTTTGGGCTTGAATAATGAAATTTGGTACACGGACATTATTCAAAATTCGTAGTTTTCTAACAACTTTTGAGAAATGTAGTTCATTCTAAAGAGGACCATTACCTACCACGTTTTCATTTTTTTTCTCTAAACTGACCATAAAAATAAAGATTTATGTTTGATAGTTTTTGATTAAAAACAGTATAAAAAATTTAAAAAATTAATTCCGGTACTTTCAGCGATTCAGTTAAACTGAAATTCTATATATGTGGTCTAACAATAAGTCATATATTTCTTGTTTAGAGATGTTTAATTAATTGCATTAGAATAAATGAAAAAAAATAATTTTATATTATGCGACATTTTAAGTTATAATTTTCTTAGTTTTGATTAATGGAAATTTATTATGAATATGAAATTTTCTGTGAATTTCACATGAAAATGTTTTTAAAGCTTGAATTGACTTAGGCCACTTTCATAATTATGGGCATATACATACAATTTCAGCTTGATTGAATCGCTGAAAGTACCGGAATTAATTGTTTAAATTTTTTAACACGTTGACTTCCAACCACGCGCTAGCACGTGACTTGGAGTCATCAACAAGGTGCCAAACATGCGCTGGTGCGTAATTATTTAATCTTTTCATTGAAGAAGATTAAATAATTCATATTTATATAACACATATTTATCTTTTATTACTTTTATTACTATTTCAAGTCATATTTCTTACAATAAATATGTTCGCATTTGGGTAGAATCTACTTCCATGTGAAGTCATTGTAACTCTAAATGACTGGCAGTCAATATGTTAAATTTTGATTCAAAAATAAAGGAAAAGTTTTTAAATTTAAATTTAATATATGATAATTAATTTATTTGAATAACAATATTATACTGTAAATTAATTTTTGTAATTAATTAATTAATTCAATTCAATTATACTTAATTTATAATTTATTTAATTAAATTTAATTTCAATATAATCTTATTCAAATTTCCGAGAATTTGGAGACATTCCAGATTTTTTTAAATGTACTTTGATTAAATATCTTTAATATAAATTGTTTATTTCACTAGAAATTAATTTTCAACCATCGAATACATGTATACTTATAGGCCATCCAAAAATAAAATTTATATTGTCGAATAAATTCGACAAATGATTGAGACTTGCCAAGTTTGTTAAATTTTTTAATAATAGAATGTCAATACTTTCCCTAGGGGTTAAAATATTACTAAACTACAAAAAAAAAAAAAGAAATGAAAAAATAACAATAGTGAATTGAAAGAACAAGAATTAACAATATTATTCCATGGTTGATTATTCTATAACATTGAAAAAAAAATAGGTTGATGTTATTAAATAAGGAAGTTATATGAGGAAGAGATCGAATTGATATTTTTACCAATTTAATTAAACTTGAAGCAAATGTCTTTTTAATAAATAACTAGAATGAAATAACAACAATCGATAACAATTCTAATAAACGCAATGTAATAAAAATTTTTCCAATTTCCTATAAATTCTCGCTTTTATTGATAGAATGACTAAATAAGATATCAAGTGAAATAAATTGATGCCTCAGTTCTATATATAGATTAGATCAATTAGCACAAGGTCGTTCACTAATGCCATCCTATATATTAATAATAAAAATAATAATTGAATACAACATTAAATCACTGTAGTTACTTCTAACAATTAATTAAATTTCGTTTATCGTCAATGTCTGAAAGTAATTTCTGCTTTAATTAATCTTCAACTCAATTCATTAGTAATAAGAAAATAAACAAAGAATTTTTTTTATAAAATTTTATATTAAATAATATATATATATATATATATATATATATTTCTATATCTAAATAATTATAAATTTATGAAAGAAATTAAAAAAAAACAGATCGTTATATTTAAAGTTTCTTTATTTATATTTAATTAATGATGAGAATATTTTAATTATATTGAAACAAAAAAAGTCCATCTTCTCGTTAACATTCTTAAATTAACACCAGTTTCTATTATAACAATCGATGAATCAATGTAGCTATTTTTGGTGGACAAACACTTATTGCATCAAGTTTTACACTTGTATAAATTAATAGGACATTGTATATATTTATAAGTTTCGGCGCCATTTTCAAGATATATTTTTAGGAGGGATTTTTTTCGGGATTTTGGCTGTTCCAAAAATCAATGTTGAGATTTTGGGTTGACTGAGTGGATGATCTTTGACTTACTGCGTTCTGAAGGTCTAAAGAATTATCGGCACTAGCACTGACACTAATACGGTGCGTACAGAAGAAGCTATTGCTACTGTAGAGCGTAGCATTGAGGAAGACTCGAATGGGTCCATTCGCCATCGAGCACAGGAATTGGGTCTGTGTCCATCCACTTTATGGAAGATTTTGCAGAAGGATCTTGGGTTGCGTGCTTACAAAATTCAACTCGTGCAAGAATTGAAGCCAAACGATCATCAAGCAAGACGTAGATTCGTCGAATGGGCCCAAAACGAGATTGCCGTTGTTCCCGATTTTCATAAGCGAATTTTGTTTAGCGATGAAGCGCACTTCTGGTTGAATGGCTACGTCAACAAACAAAACTGCCGCATTTGGAGTGAAGCTAATCCTCAAGTGTATGTCGAAACACCGTTACATCCAGAAAAACTGAATGTTTGGTGCGCTTTATGGGCTGGTGGAATCATTGGTCCGTACGTAAAAACGATGATGGCCAGAATGTTACAGTCAATGGTGACCAGAATAGAGCCATGACTACTAACTTTTTCATCCTGAATTGAACAACCATGATGTCCAGGAGCTGTGGTTCCAACAAGACGGCGCAACATGTCACACAGCTCGTGCCACAATTGATTTATTGAAAGACACGTTTGGTGACCGCCTAATTTCACGTTTTAACCTGTGAATTGGCCTCCAAGATCTTGTGATTTAACACCACTAGACTACTTTCTGTAGAGCTATGTAAAGTCATTGGTCTATGCGGATAAGCCACAATCGCTTGAACATTTGGTAGACAACATTCGCCGTGTTATTGCCGATATACGGTCACAAATGTTGGAAAAAGTTATCGAAAATTGGACGTCCAGATTGGACTACATCCGAGCCAGCCGTGGCGGTCATATGCCAGAAATCATATATAAAATGTAATGCCATAAGATTATCTTTCGTATCAATAAAATTCATGTCAAACGAATAATCCATTGTTCTTTTATTGCAATTTAAAGTTCTATACCTCTATAAGAAACACCCTTTATATACAGTAAAAGCTCCTTATTCTCGCTTCCTTCATTCGCGTTTTCAATTTTCGCGGATTAAAATATTGCGACCCAATTCCTATATTCGCGTCTAAAAATTTATTTATTTATTTGTGGATCTAATAAGTATATACATAATAATAAACGGATTCCAATAGGTATCCAACCCAATATCCTTTGTAAATACCGTCAAATGGACTAATAAACAAAGTAAAATATATTTTATTACAACTTTACCTGAAGTATGATGTTAAATAATATTACCGAAAACTTTGCCATAAGTTGCCTTCGCCATTATCGGTCTTTTTGAGAATGTAAAGAAACAGAATGAAAGCAACCTTATTACCGAATGAATAGGTTCGAACAGATAGAATAAAGTGACATTCAGGAATTGCTTGAATTGCTAGATGTAGATTTGACTGAAACCGACTTAGAGCCACTGGAAACGTGACATTTAATTTAAAAAATATTAGTGAAGGGTTAAGAATGGCAAATGAGCTTTGCGATTTCTTTATGAACATTGATCCGTCTATCTTATTTTTAAGAGGCAAATTGCTAATGCGACTGCTGCGTATCAGTCTGAATTGAAGGAGCTTTTAAAAACTGGTAAGCAAGAGAAAATTAGAAAATTCTTCAAACCATTGCATAAGCCTTATGACAATTAATCAAAATGTTCAAAAATTTCAATTAAATTGATTTTTTATATATTTGTTTTTTTTATTTTGTCACCTAGGAACGTATATAGGGGATACATAGGGGGATACCCCTATAATCCCATCTCATTACCATTCTGAATTCACAGTTTCTGTATTCACGGCATATTTATGGAATATATACCCCGTGAATAAAGAGCTTTTACTGTATACTAGTAATAAATACTAGTAATAAATGCTAATTTCTTTCTATATTAAATATTATCAAAAACGAGATCAAGAAATATATTTCTTTAATTTCTAGGTTTATTTAATTTCGGTTATTGGTTGATTAAATAAATTTAATAATATAAATTATTTAAGAAATTCAATATTAAAAATTAAGAAAAATATCCTCACAAACATCTCTTTTTTACTTTAAAAATTCAAGACCCCCTCTGTGAACATTAATTCTATATTATATTAATATCCATTCCTAAAACAACTAAATTTTATATTTATAAGTGGAAGAAAAAAATGTTATATAATCCCTCTTAAAATTAAAATAAAATATATTATTACATTTAATTATAATATCTTTATTTTATTTTGTTTTTAAAATGAATATTGAATATTCAATATTTAGTTGTTTAAATCCCGAAGATAAAACTAGTTTTAATATTATAAAAAAAAATGAAAACATCTGGGAATGCTAGGAAGCATTACTATCAACGAACTTTTATTCATATTTATCACAAAATTGCATAAATAATTCCAATTTATATGATCTTAATATATTGTGAGAATTAGATAAATAATGTAGAGATAGAACTCTGGATCAGTTCGTTTTATAGCCATATATTTTTGAAGGTTTTTATTTGAAGGTTTTTAATGTTCTTGACTTCAATATTCAAGATCCGATCTTCTTTTTAGACTTATAAAGTTGATCTTTACTGCGTTCTTGAGTGCGATATTCTGGGTCAGCTCGTTTTTTAGCCATATACTTTTGAGCAGCGGTCGCCAAACTTTTTGACACCACGGACCAGTTAATTCATAATTTAAATCCCGCGGACCACTAATAGGATTTTTTAAGTGTTAAATATATTTATAAATAAAAATTGTAATCAAAGAACACATAAAATGTACCTAGTTAATAAAATGAAACTATTATCACGTATTGTTATGAATTAAATCATGTTTTAATGCATCTTAAAACATAACTTAACATGATGAGTAAGTATATTCCACATTTTTCTGCGGACCAGCGAAATTTTCTCGCGGACCACTAGTGGTCCACGGACCACCACTTTGGCAACCTCTGCTTTTGAGTGTTTATTCGTTCTTGACTGCAATATTCGGGATCAGTTCTTTTTTCAGTTTTATTAACTATATCTTTATAGCGTTCTTGACTACGGTATTTGGAATCGTTTCGTTTTTGTTTTATTCTTTCTCTGTCTTTCTCCATATGGATAATTAATAATAATTAATATAATTTATATAATTTATAATTATAATTATACGATTGAAGATGCACTGAAAACATAATAATTTATAATGGGAAATTACATGGGAAATTTGCAACTTTGACCGCCGATTTGACCATGTTCCCAACCGAATTTTAAAAAACCAAGACCAGTTTACATACAGAAATTTTCATAAAATAATAGTACATGTTGTCATTATTAATATAGTATATAAACAATTTAAAAGTCGTAAAAAGAAGATATGCTACTCAAAAGTGGCCAACAAATGAATTATATACACTGAACCCAGTCGTGTATATGAATATTTTAATATACTGATTGAATTAAAATGAATTAAAACCTTTCACATACAGACTTTCAACAAATTACTATGTCTTACATCGGGGGTACAGAGGGCAGAGCCCCCTGTCTAGATGCGAAGAGCGCCGAAGACGCTATGAGAAGCTAGTCCTTTTTAAAATTAGCTGGAGTGTCTCCACTCGACTATCTCGCAATTTGAGAATTGGATTAAATAACATAATATATTATATTTAAATTAAATTTAATTAATTATAAATTATAAATAATAAATATTAAACCAGCGCATGTTTGGTTTTTTATTGATGGCACCATGGCACGTGTTGGCGCGTGAGATTTGCAGTGTTAAAAAATTAATTCTGGTACTTTCAGCGATTCAATCAAGCTGAAATTCTATATATAGCAGTTTTATACAATTATTAATCATGTGAAAAATTATCAAACATATATTTTTATTTTTACGGTCACTTTAGAGGAAAAAAAATCAAAACGTTGTAGGTAATGACCCTCTTCCGGTTGAGCTACATTTCTCAAAAGTTGATAGAAAACTATGAATTTTGAATAATGTCCATGTACCAAATTTCATCATTCTAGCTCAAACCGTTTTTGCGTAATCTTGTCTACATACATACATACACACACACACACACACACACGGCGAGATAGTAAAAATAATATAAGTAAAATACTAGATCATCTGTTGATATCAGATATATCGATAGAATATATCTCTATGAAAACTACTGAATTTTTACATTAACGCAGTAATTAAGCAGCATTTTCTTCAAACGTCCTATCCTTGGACAATCAATCTAAAATATTTATTTTGTTATAATACTCTTAAATTATATTAAAACTTACTTATATTCCATTAATCTCATTTAATAAAATTTTTTATTTAGTTACTTATTCTTGATTGTATTTGTTAGATATCCTAAAATATTTAAACAAAATAAAGCTGATCACTAATTCATTTACTCTCACGCGATTTGAGTTTCTATACATTCATACAGGTAGGTGGGACAAACAACATTTTATATTGATTGAATGAACATTGCAGCCTCTGTTCATCCATTCGCGTGTTTTTCTTCTTATCTAATATTATACAACACGGAAATTTCATAAAGGTTTCTGTTGTTAGAAATCCTAGCAATTACTTCGTTAAATGATATTATAACATTCAACATCCTTGTCTAGCTAGTAAATTGAATTTTCACTAACAACTGGCACTCAGCCATGACAAAAACATTCTCCATCCCGCCGAGACAATTTTATTTCATTTTAAATATAAACAAAATGGTTAGAAAACTTTTAGATTTAACTATTTGTAAATATTATCAACAGTTAAACAACTTGTTAAAAAGTTATTATTGGTTTAAGGATTAAAACAAAAAAAAAATGTTTAAGAAATTTTCATTACTTTTTATTAAAAATTAATTAAAAAAAAAGAATATAAGTTGAAAAAGAGATATTTCTAAAAATAACCATCGATTAATCGAGTTTAAATCAGTGTAAAGGTAGAGAAATAATATTAAATCAGAGGTGTGAAAGAATTAAGAAAGAATTTGAACTAAATGGAATAGGTAGGTTCAGGATAGAGACTGTTTTGAGTTTGTTGTTGCTGAGATCAAGAACTTTCGAGTTTGTAGTAAAATAGAGATTGATAATTTATAAATATTATTTAGAAACAGTTAAATAAAAAAAGGTAATTGTATAGTTATATGTATGTATGATGGATTTAAAACTTTACCAGTAGATTCCTTTTTTGATTCCAAACAAACTTTCCTCAAGAAGTATGGGGCAGTCGTTACTAGTTTACAAGATAAAAATTATTAAAGTTTGCATATAAATTCATTGATATTCTATTTAGCTACCATGTTTTATTATTTGACTACCAGATGGTTCTACTAATTTTCGGTTTTTATAAGTTCGGTTTGGATATAAGAAGATTAAAAAATTAATTTTTCAAATAATTTTCCTATATCCAAACGGAACTTATAAAAACCGAAAATTAGTGAATAACTTATTAAATTATGTTAATAATTAGTGAATTAGTCAATAAAACTAGTAACGACTGCCACATACTTCTTGAGGAAAGTTTGTTTGGAGTCAAAAAAGGAATCTACTGGTAAGTTTTATTAAAATCCATTATACATACATATACGTATACAATTACAAAAAAAAAATAAAAAAATAAAAACAAATAAAAAGGCTTACTTGGTTCTTTTCTATAACCATAATCTTCATCTTTTTCTATACTAGAAAAAATTCTCTATTAATGTTTTTCTTTTGTTTTCTTGTTTATGTTGTGCAATGATTTAACGTTGAAATAAATTGCTTTCTCATTTCTTTCTTTCATTCAACTGGCTCTATGCAATTTTTTGAATAGATCGATAATAGTAAAATGTCAGTTCTGAAGCCTTAAAATTAATTCTAAATATGAAAAATTACGCAAATAGAAATATTTTTTTTTATCTGTTTCAAAAACTTCGCGCACGCAAATCGATTCAACAATTTTGATGTGAGATCCAAAATTTGTTTAATTTAATTTTTTTTTTCTTTTATATTTTTCAACACCCGAAGAAGCCATCCATATATCTTACCCCCCCCCCCCACACACACACCCTCCATATTATAAAATACTTACAGGATACTCTTCACTAAGATGTATGGAAAGTAAATGCGACTTAAATATAAAAAAAATTTATAAAATAACTTTTTTCTTGTGGACTAAATATATATATATATATATATATAGGATCTGAAAAAATGAAATTTATTTTATTTTATTATTTTCCCATGAAGATGTTCTCGGAGCGACTAAACAAATTCGTGTTGCGCCGGGACATATATTTAAAACCTCGCTACCCCCTCTTAGAAGCTTACGATTGGCTATAATAAGCTGGCCATCTATTGGCTCTTCGTTCAGCGCCTAGCACGCTATTGGTTGTCGAGAGTCCCCACCACTTTACTTAGATGTCGCCAGCCGGGTATAAAAAGCCGTGAAGCAGGCTAGCCGAGTAGTATCAGTAGTAGCAGTTGTGATTCAAGACGTTAAGAAGAACATATCCGAAGAACGAAGAACGAAGAACCGAAGATTTCCAAGACGTTTATTTTTATCTGTGTATATATTTTTTGCTAATATTTCTAAACAAAAACCATATATTTTTTGCTACACTTTTCAATAAAAACGATATATTTTTTGCTAATACTTTTCATCAAAAACGATATTATTTTTGCTACCTTTTTCTTCAAAAACGATATTTTTTAATACATCTGCTTCACTATCGAAGCCACCAACCCTACATATATATATTTATATAAAAATAACAATTTTCGATGTCGATATTTTGATGTTTTTATACGTTTGGAAGGTCCCTGAGTCATTTTCACTAAGGTTGAAAAAATGTCTGTATATATATATATATATATATATATATATTTGTGTGTGTGTGTGGGTAGACAAGATTACGCTAGAATAATGAAATTGGGTACACGGGCATTATTCAAAATTCGTAGTTTTCTATCAACTTTTGAAAAATGTAGCTCATCCGGAAGAGGGCCATTATCTACCACGCTTTCATTTTTTTTCCTCCAAACTGACCGTAAAAATAAAGATATATGTTTGATAGTTTTTCACATGATTAAAAATTGTATAAAACTGCTATATATAGAATTTCAGCTTGATTGAATCGCAGAAAAAACCGGAATTCATTATTTAACACGACTGCAAATCACGCGCTGGTTTGAAAAAAAAATATTTATTAAATTTAATTTATAATTTATAATTAATTAAATTAAATCTAAATATAATATAGGTTAATTAATCAAATTCAAATTTGCGAGACACTCCAGATTTTTTAATTAATAAGTTAAAGGGTTTTTATAATTTTTTGGGATCACTTATTGAAAATTATTTTTTTTAAATTTTATCTATTCGTAAATGAAAATATTTTTATTTTTCATTATTATTATTAATAATAATAACAACATATGCATGATACCTCTAGTAATAAATCACACACATTATTAACTTTATTCGCTAATTACATTTAAACAATATTCAATTTTATTTCTTCCATACCATCTACAGACCAATTTTTAGAAACTTATCTCAATTTCAAGTTGATGAAACATCGATTAAAATTTCTTCATTTTAGAGGACAGACAGACAGTCATGAAGTGAAGTTGAAAAAAACGTTGTAATAATAATCGAAAACGAATTTATTACGCAATAGCAATTAAAATAAAATAAATTGAAATTTTGCAGTCTTTAATCAAATTGGTCAAACCGAACTCCATAAAAGTTATAAAAGTTTTTGAAAGCAAAAAACAACAATTGATAAGCATCTCGTATTACAGTTAACACTTGAAGTACTACACATTTGATCAACTGTGTCCATTTGATATTAATATTGTTATTAGGGGAAGTCTATAAAGTTAAACGAGTAATCAGAGAGATGGGATACTGGGCAGCCTTTGAACAGGGACTAAGTTTTTTTGCTGGTCTCTAAGCCGGCATCACTACATAATGGATTTTTCTTCCTTATAGTAATATTTTAAATTAAATTAATTGTTTCGAGTGACCATTAATATATTCATTTACCACATTCAATAAAATATAATATATATTTTTTTCGGTTACTAATTAAATGATTATATATTTTAGAGAGATTAATATTTTATTTAAATAATCTATAAATAATATTTTATAAAATTTCAAGGTAATCAAATTTCTGGATTGTTTATAAAATTATACAGTACAATATTCTAAGTTTGTATTTTTTATAAATAATGATATCACACTTAAAAAATTCCCTTCATCTAATTAAGCTTCTTTTTAATATCTCATAATATATGTTTTGAAGGTTTCTGAATCATTTTCACTAAGATTGAGAAAAATGTCTGTGTGTGTATGTGTGTGTATGTATGTAACCAAGATTACGCAAAAAGTGTTTGAGCTAGAATTATGAAATTTGGTACATGGGCATTATTCAAAATTCATAGTTTTTTATCAACTTTTGAGAAATGTAGCTCAACCGGAAGAGGGTCATTACCTACAACGTTTTGATTTTTTTTCTTCTAAAGCGACCTTAAAAATGAAGATATATGTTTGATAATTTTTCACATGATTAAAAATTGTATAAAACTGCTATATATAGAATTTCAGCTTGATTGAATCGCTGAAAGTACCAAAATTAATTTTTTAACACTGCAAATCTTACGCGCCAACACATGACGTGTTGCCATCAAAAAAGAGCCAAACATGCGCTGGTTTAATAAATATTATTTATTAATTTAAATTTATAATTTAATTAATTAAATTTAATTTAAATATAATATATGTTATTTAATCCAATTCAAATTTGCGAGATAGTCGAGTGGAGACACTCCAGCTAATTATTGAATAAATTAATAGTTTAATTTTTGTTGAATAATTCATTCATTTTTGATTTATAACTTTTAATTATATTATCTATTAAAAATCTCTAAATCTAAATTCTAAATTAATATATTATATATATAATATATATAGTGACAAAAATTGTTGTTAAGTATGATGTACTGTATTTATTTTGAGATCATTCATGTGATTAAGTATAAATTCATTCAGCTTCTTTTTCTTTGCCTTAAAAGGGTTCACATATCACATATCTCTTGAAATTTATTTTAGGGCTAATGGAGAATTGGAGCTCATCATGCAAAGCTCAAGGTGGAAGACATTACAGAACAGGGGTGTCCAAATATAGATTAAATTCCATTTATCATTCTAAATGGAAAATTCTCTTGCTTAAATTATGGTGAGTAGGAAATGAAATTGTGTTGAAATAATAATGCTAGAAATTATTATATTTTTTATTACATAATATTCATTTTATTTTTGTTAATATACACAATTTTTATGAAATTTCATTAGAGAAATTTTAAAAAATTTTGGGTTTCTGAACTTTTTTATGATTTTGATTTACAAATAATTAATAAATTATTTATTATTAAAATTGAGATGTGTCAATTATATACCAATAGAATAGATTCTAAATTAATTGTAATATTATTATATAATAAAAATTGTATCATTCGTTATATACAATATACATGTAATAGAATATTTTAAAGATGTCCTCTCAGAAAAATGATGTTAAATGTTTAATTTATATCATTACAGGACACAAAAAATTACTTTTAATATTATAGAATATTGTAACTTAAAATAAAAATAAATATTATAAACATTCATTGTATTGAAATTTCTAGAATTATTAATTTTATATATATTGAGTGTCAACTTCTTAACTGAGTCACCAGAGGCGGCACATGGAGTATTGTTTATTTGGATTGGGTCGGATTTTTGCCCATAACTCTTTGGAACGTATCAACTTTTTTGAAATTTTCAACCTTATACCTTATCCTTGGGTCACGACGGTTCTAATGATATCCTAACCATTAAGATCCATGAAGCCGTTTATGAGGAGTTTAGGATTGCGTAGTCGATTAATTATATAGATTATATATATTAAGAATAAATTATACCTAATACATCCATGTCCATCTTTCGAATATTTTATCCTTGAAGGAATTTCAAAATTTTACTAATGGCATTTTAGAAATAAGAAATAAATAACCTCTGGTTTTGGAATATCCTATGGAAGGACAGCGCCTGATGTCGTATGATCAGTACAACAGATTTACCTTTATATTGATTTTCTTGATCGGAGACCGCTAATAATTTTCTATTTCAATAGCTTCTTAATGTTGATCATATAACCTGAAAGGATCTCGTATATACTAAAAAATTCCCTTTCCAGGCCCGGGACTTGTACCCGAAAAGGTTGAAAGTCAGACGAAATGACCTCCAGACTATTGTCAAGCTTAAAGAATGTATATATATATATTATTGTTTGTATATTCAAATTGGATATATAAATAAATAATACTATTTACTATCTTCATAACCCAATCTTTTTTTTTTATTATAAAAAGATTTTCATCCTTCTATTTCAAAGATAATTATCCATCCGTGAATCTAAACTAACTACAAAAGATTATAAGTAGAAACAACGTTAATGAAATTATATCTCAAGGGGGAACACTAATTGAGTTATTAAATATTGACTAAAGGCAACATTTAGATATTCTCAAAAGGATTGACAGGCTAAATAGTTCAAATATTTGTACAATATCTGCTGGGATAAATAGATGATACCTTTTTATAGAAGCTTTAGAGTAGAAGAGATTATAAATATTTCTATGATTCTATTTAATTTTCAAAATTATTTAAAATTAAAAATATAAATATAAAAAAAAAATTATAAAATAACGTTTTTCCAATGAACTAAAAAGAATTAAAATAATTTTTCTATAAGTCTGAAAAAGTTTATTGATGAATTGCTTCATATTCAACGAAAAACGTTGGGCGCATTTAGTTTTATTTATTTATATTTTATTTATATGAACAGTCAAATTTTTGTAATAATAAAAATTTTATTAAACACATAAACTGACAAATTTTTTTATCATTGAATAAAATTGATAGTTTAAGAGCTAAGAAATTAATCTTTTATTATTTTTCACTGTAATATACTTTAAAATAATTTTTATTAAATTTACATAATATCAATCAAATCCAAAATGGTTGATTATATTTGAAAAAATAGTGATACTTGTTAATGAAGTGTTTTAATGTTGTATGTATCTTAGTATATATATATGAATTATAGCTCTATAAAGGACGTTAATTGCATAGAAATCAAATGAAAACTAAAAGCGCCGAACGTTTTTAGTTGAATATGAAGCAATAGATCCATAAACTTTGTCAGGCTTATAGAAAAATTATTTATTCTTTTTTAGTGCAATTTTAATATGATACATTTATTTAATTTAACGAGAGAAATAGAAAAGATGAAGTTATACGAAAATTTACAAATTGAATAAAACAAAAAAATATATTAATCTTCCAAAATTGATTTTATGCATTTATGTTAAGTAAATGCAATTATTGAATAATAATTATTATATTATATTTAAAAATAAATAATTTTTATTAATATGAGATTTTATAAATGTATATATATAAAAATATATACATTAATATAGTATATATAAATGAATATTTTATAAATATATATTGTCTTCATAAAAAAAGGTTATTCTATTGTTTTGTTTCCTTTCTATCGGGGACATATATAAATAAGCTAGAGTGTCTCCACTAGACTATCTCGCAATTTGAATTGGATTAAATAACATAATATATTATATTTAAATTAAATTTAATTAATTATAAATTATAAATAATAAATATTAAACCAGCGCATGTTTGGCTTTTTATTGATGGCACCATGGCACGTGTTGGCGCGTGAGATTTGCAGTGTTAAAAAATTAATTCTGATACTTTCAGCGATTCAATCAAGCTGAAATTCTATATATAGCAGTTTTATACAATTATTAATCATGTGAAAAATTATCAAACATATATCTTTATTTTTACGGTCACTTTAGAGGAAAAAAAATCAAAACGTTGTAGGTAATGACCCTCTTCCGGTTGAGCTACATTTCTTAAAAGTTGATAGAAAACTATGAATTTTGAATACTGCCCATGTACCAAATTTCATCATTCTAGCTCAAACCGTTTTTGCGTAATCTTGTCTACATACATACATACACACACACACACACACACACACACACACACACACACACACACACACACACACACACAGACATTTTTCTCAACCTTAGTGAAAATGATTCAGGAACCTTCAAAACGTATAAAAACATCAAAATCTCAACATCGAAAATTTTCGTGATCGCAATACTATCTCTGGCGAGATAGTAAAAAATAGATCTTTTCTCTATGCCATCTGAGGGGAAGAAACACCACTTCATTGGCGATACGACTGATTAATAAGAATTTTAATGCTATAAAAATTTTTTAAATACGTTCAAAATGAAAATCTATCCTGAAATCAATATTTATGTTTCAGAATCTGTTGAAAAAAAATTAATCGGACCAATACAAAAGGAGTTAGTTACTAAAAGTAATTAATCGCTAATTAATTACAATTAATTAATTATAATTCAATTATATTTCTTCTATACATTCTAGGAATCCATTGAAATATCTATAAAAATTTTCAAAAGTCTATCTCAATAAAAAGTCGATGAACAATCGATTTCAAGTGAAGTTAAGAAAAACGTTATAAAATAAAGAGATAAATGGAGGAGGATAAGAATTGGAAGTACATCAGGGTTGATTTAAAATCAATTATCAATTAAAAACATATTAATATATTACACTAATTTTATTATATAAAGTAAAATCATATTTAAAAAAATAAGTATAATAAAACTATTTATATGCAAGACATTTCTAAATTTTTTGATATATTTGCTTTATGCGCATATTGGTTGTTACTCTCATTAGAAGCTGTTCATTAGAACCTTTTCTTCTGACGTCTATTGATTTTTGCTGAGCTTCTGTGTGGATGGTTAACCAACCGAAAAACGCAAAAAGCAAAAATATAAAACAATTTGAAAATTTACCGAGTGAATAATAAAAAATTATTACGTTAATTTTAAAGTAATTGTTTTTATATATTTATGTTTATACATATTAAAATATAGTTTATTAGTTCCTATTGTTCCAACTAATACTATTAAATTTATATTCCAAATTTATTTAAAAATTTTCCTGAAATTATTCATATTTAAAAGAATGAAACAAAATCAATTGCAGCCATCATTGACCTCCCAATTTACCCACAGTCTATTGAAGTTTGAACCGATAAATAACAACAATCATTAACAGATTTCTTCCATCGGATTATTTGAAATTGGACAATATATATTAACATTTTAAATTTATTAAATATAAATAAATAAATATTTTTAAAAAATGCTTGACACACCACATTCATAATAAACAATCCTTATCTAAGATTATACTATAAATCAGTGGTTCACAAGCTTATTTGGCCAAGGGCTACCTTTCCAGAAAACAATTTACTAAGCGCCCCCTGGAAATTAACTTTTTTTAATTTTGATAACAATAAAACAGAAATTAAGATAAATGTACATATTCGCAAAATATTATAAATGAAGGTGTATATTAGAAACATTCAAATTATGTATCTATTTATTGATCTCGGAATAGAAAAGTAATATATGTACAAGTAATTTTCCCTAAAAGCACCTGAGGCCGCCCCCCTGAATCGCTGAAGCACCCACGAGGGGGCAGTAGCACCCACTTTCGGAATCACTGCTATAAATAATACATAGTGAAACATTTAGAAGTCTTTCGAGGTTTCAGCACATTGACTGATGAATACAATTTATATATTTTACACAAAACACTTATCTCAAATTTTTTGAAGTTAGTACTACAGAAACATCTATCATAAAGTTCAGGTACCACTAAAATGGTTTCGTTACTAAAAGTAACTGTACTGTAAGTACCACCATCATGTTATAAGATAACAGCAGTAGTATATACGCAGTGATGTATTGGTAAAATAAGAAGTAAGGGAACGCATAGTGGGAGAAAAAACATTTCTATTTTCAGCAAACTATTTTTTTCCATATAAGTTTTTATTTTTTCTTATTCTTACTATACAAAATATTTACGAACACAAAAAAAGAAATTCTAACAGTAGATTTAAGTGGGAGTTGTCGGGACATGAAAAAGTACTGGAACGCGTTCCGGTACTGAAAAAAGGTAAGGGAACGTCATTCCCCTCCCAATACACCACTGTATATACGTGTACTATAGTTTGAGAACTCTGCCTTAGAGAGTCTCTCCAGACTTGGGATTTTAATCTAAGTCAATTATCCTGAGTTTAAGCTTAAACCCATTTCTCCATCTATTTTAAATTGTCTTTATACGTCTATAAATAGTTTCATCCCTTTTCTTAACAATAAATCTTTTTTCTTTTTTCTTTTTTTTAATTTTCTAAAAAGTTCAGAGATTCTAAAAGATTCTAAATTCTTTATGTGAAAATTTAGAATATTCACCCGATTTTTCCCCAACAATTTATTCAATATCTGTTGTATCTTTTTTAGATTACTTTTAGATTCTCATATCATCTCATTGAAATTCATCCAGGCAATTTACTTAATTGCTTTACATTTACATGATAATAAATTATATTATGGTTTTAAATCAAAATGAAATTAAATTTTTATAAAATTTCTACTCCCCAAATTAAATAATATATATATATATTTGTAGATATATACATTATATTATGTAATAATTTAAGATTTAAAATAAAAAAAATAAGTAGATACGATTAAACGAATTGCGTTGAATCTTTTCTAAATAATTTAATCCACCTAATAGCTTGCAAATGATATATATATATATATATATGTATATATTATATCATATATATAGTGATATATTATTTCATCGCTTTTTATTTTTTCAGTCATTTCTCCTATTTACCATAATTCAATTTTATATTTAAATTAAAGTAAACAGACTGATAATTAAACGGAAAATCTGCCATTACACACTTAATTTTATTATAATATTTGGTGGAAGTTATGGGAAGAATTTTCGTTTTAATGCGGCATGGTGTTCAATAAATCACTTCTTTTAACGCTTGATAGTAAGAATTTAATACTGATATAAGAAGCATATTAAAGTTAAATAAAAGTTAAGATATATTTTAATACAAAAATAAAAATTAATTAAATATATATTTGTAGTATTTTAGGATTTTTAATAATTACATTCAATTTTTAATGAAGTAATCAATTATTTAAAATAACATCTGGTATATTATATAAAATTCAAGAAAAAAAAAACATTGAACTGAACAAATTATCAAAAAAAAATCAAGAAATCTAAAAATGCAAACCAAAAAAAAAAACAATATAACAAAAGATAAATCACCATCGACCTTTTTTATAGTGATAGATCAAACTTTTTTCATGTTTGTAGATATCCGTCACACTATTCTCTAATTCAGACAATAAAAACTCAAAAAAATCAAATAAAAAAAACTAAAATAAATAAAAACAAATTTTCAATTAATAAAAAAATTAAATGTTTTCAAAATTTTAATTGATAATACAACTTTTATTTTTATATGAAATAATATAATTTAATAGCACAGTAGTTCAGTGTTATAGAAGTGTGAGTTATGCAACTTAATGATTATTAAATTTCTCTTAACTGTGTCCCATAGCTAACTGTTAAGTATTGGTCAGATTTAAATGTTTGAACTAATCACTTTCTTTTTTTTAACTTTTTTATTTAATTTATTATAATTTAACATCAATGCATAATATTTTTAATGATATAATTTTTTAACATCACAACAAATTAAAATTTAATAACAATAAGTTAGTATTTATACTAAAATATAAATATTTTTTATGGGTTTTCAAAATCAATAAACAAATTCCAAATTATTTTTGATCTCAGCTTTTTTCTATAAAAATTGAAGTAAAAGTAATAAAAAAAAAAGCAAAATGTGCAGCATCGTACACGTGGCGGAAGTGAAACTTCTTAGAATCTAGAGAATAAGAGAAATTTTAGTTGAGAGTGTGAGTGAGAGAGAAATAGAGAAAAATAAAGGGATCATTTCGAAAGACATATAACAGTATAAAATTTTCGTAACAAATATTCGCTTTATTATTATTATTATCTACTCTATCATCATATCTACATTGCCTGTACTATTGTCGGTTGGTGCTTCAATTGGTAATACTGATATTAATGGCTTGTGATAACTAAAATAAGATATATATGTTCGTGATTCGATATTTTCTATATAACGTGTAAAAACAGCATCTATTGTAGTTCCAGATTTTGTTGTTGATTCCTTGGGATCGTTATTTAGAAGCAGACCAAATGTTTCTCGAAGAAAGTTGATCAACGGCAACGAATCATCAGATCCAAAATTTACATTAAAATCTCCCCCGAGAATTAGAGGGATTTTATCTTCGCCTCGTTCAAGTGCATTAGCACCTGTGTGGCTATAAACCAGTAGTGAACGGTGTATGAAATAAATAATATCGTCTAAATTTTGGTCGTTATTTTTTTTCGGCATAGTGAAATCTGTGGAGTAGAGAAAAGCAGTTTTAAATGCAATAATAATTTTAAATTGATTTAGTAGTGTTAAAGTAATGTTGAGATTCGGATAAATAACGTGAATGGTCATCGACGCACATAACTGTATGTGTTGGCGTGTGAATCGCCGACCATGTTCACACACACAATTACATGCGTCGGTATGCGTGCACGCTGTATATTTGACTTGAGAATTTTAATTATTTCACGATATATATATATATATATATATATAAATATCAATTTTTATATATGACTTACATGTATAGCAGCGATAGGTAGAAATATTTATCGATAGCTCAAAAGTAATATGCCTCTCTCACGTACTGATGCTTAGGTAAAGGTTTACATCCGTGGCTCCGAGATAGAAATGATTGTCCCTAAGAGGGCGTAACCAACGACCACGCTTGGCTTTAGGTCAAGACAACTCAAGAGATGGCGGGGCCTTCACCATTGTGTTTGCTTTGCTCAAGTAGATATCGCAATTAAATACAATTTGAATTTAAATATATATTAATTTCAAAATTTGCCTAAACATTTATAAAAATAAATATACATATGAAATACGTTTAATATTAAAAATAAATAAATATACATATGAAATTTGTTATTTTTTAATATTAAAAAATATTTAATTTGAGATTAATTATATAAAAAATTTTAAAAAATTCAAAAAAACTTAGCTATAATATTTGACATATGATAAGGTTAATTACAATTTTTTAATAGACATCCTTAATAAATAGAAAAATAATAATTTTTAAATAATATAAATAATATTTAATTATAATCTAATCAAAGAAAATAAAAGTTTGAATCTATTTGATAGTTGATCTTTTTACATATAATTAATCTCAAATTAAATATTTTTTAATATTAAAAAAAAATAACAAATTTCATATGTATATTTATTTTTATAAATGTTTAGGCAAATTTTGAAATTAATATATATTTAAATTCAAATTGTATTTAATTGCGATATCTACTGGACAAGGTGGAGATCTCGCCCTCTTTTGATCATAAGTCATACTAATTTTTAATTCTTTGACCCAGTAGAGGCTGAGAAATATTATTCCGCGTTAACGTACTCGCGCGCATGCGCGCCATGGACTTTGGACCTAGCGAGTGGGTATTAGAACGAAAGACCGCACAAAAGGGAGACGCAGATAGAGGCTATCTCATTCCCACTCGTTATATCTATATCTTTTTTCTCTCTTGCGTTACGAAATTTCAATTTTTCAATTCACTCTCCATTCTCAACCAAATGTCAGGACGCCGCTAAAGAAGTTTCACTTCAAAAATTAAAGAATTTTACAAACATTATATCTTTATTAAAAGATCTATCTAAGATAGTGTTTCTCAACTTTTTGAACCAAACGCCCACTTCATTATTCGCCCCCTATAAATTTTAACAGATAAAAATTGCATGATAATCCCTAATATAAGGTAAGTACACTTGGTGATACTAGAGCAATATTGAAAAATCGCGTTTCAGAACCTGATCACAAAATCATTTTTTTTAGAACCATATAAAAATGGAAAATGTTTAAAAGCCTGATTGCAAAATCATATTACCTTTTTTACCGACCGACGATAGTAAGGGAGGTATTGTTTTCACACCAAATTTCACATGTGGAGATTTTTACATATCTCCACGAATCATGCATTTTCTAAACAGAAAAAAGTATTTTTAGCATGATGTCTGTCCGTCCGTCTGTCCGTCCGTCCGTATAGATGTGTACAGCCTGAACGGCTCAACCGATTTTGATGAAATTTGGTATATTTACTTAATGCATCAGTGGAATGAATTGATCAACTTTTGGTGCAATTGCGGAAACCGGAAGTGGTAGTATTAGTGATCGACGATAGGAAGGAAAGGGTTATTTTCACACCAAAGGAGATTTTTTTATATATCACCACGAATCATACACTTTGTATTGGTTTTATCCTCGAGAAAAATCATATTTATTAGTTTTTTCTTGATTTAAAATTATATGACGTCATCCAGCCATTCATGACGTCACAGCCTGGTCTTGCATATATATTATAAATAAAATAAAATTAAAAATGTTTATATTTATTATTTATGTATCCATATCTGTTTTTTATTACATTAATAGATATATTAAAATTATTTGAAATTGTTTCTGTAGCTGGAAATTAATTTATTTCAAACAGTCGGTCGGTTCGGACCTGGCCACAGGTCAACTTATTTTAGAACAAAATTGAAAAAAATTAGAAAAAAAAGTTTAAGATCCTCATAATCTCGCGTCACAGTGGTTGACAATCACTGGTATAATCAAATGTTAATCAATAATTACTAAAGAGAAATGTTATTCCATTGAAAATAAACTAAAATTAGATCTATTTAGTTCAAATTTTAATATTATTTTTTCAATTCCAAATATATTATATTCTTAAAATCTCTTTGGATAAACTCACGAGTTTGATCCATTCTCATTGATCCTATCCCGTCATGACACACGCATCTTTTATTATCCCAATCTAATGCCTATTCTAATATTAAGGCAATGCAATTTGAACATATAAAATCTTTAATGTCCCTATTGCCTTATTTATAGATAATAATATTTTTTTTTGTACTCAAAAAAGAAAAACAAACTAAAGTAAATAAATAAATAAAAACAATCGACTATTTATACGTAAATGTCTCTTGATATTTTTGAAATTAACAAACATTGTATAGAAAATTTTAACAGATAAAAATTGCATGATAATCCCTAATATAAGGTAAGTACACTTGGTGATACTAGAGCAATATTGAAAAATCGCGTTTCAGAACCTGATCACAAAATCATTTTTTTTAGAACCATATAAAAATGGAAAATGTTTAAAAGCCTGATTGCAAAATCATATTACCTTTTTTACCGACCGACGATAGTAAGGGAGGTATTGTTTTCACACCAAATTTCACATGTGGAGATTTTTACATATCTCCACGAATCTTGCATTTTCTTAACAGAAAAAAGTATTTTTAGCATGATGTCTGTCCGTCCGTCCGTCCGTCTGTCCGTCCGTATAGATGTGTACAGCCTGAACGGCTCAACCGATTTTGATGAAATTTGGTATATTTACTTAATGCATCAGTGGGATGAATTGATCAACTTTTGGTGCAAATCCGGAAACCGGAAGTGGTAGTATTAGCAATCGACGATAGGAAGGGAAGGGTTATTTTCACACCAAAGGAGATTTTTTTTATATATCACCACAAATCATGCACTTTCTATTGGTTTTATCCTCGGGAATATCATATTTATTAGTTTTTTCTTGATTTAAAATTATATGACGTCATCCAGCCATTCATGACGTCACAGCCTGGTCTTGCATATATATTATAAATAAAATAAAATTAAAAATGTTTATATTTATTATTTATGTATCCATATCTGTTTTTTATTACATTAATAGATATATTAAAATTATTTGAAATTATTTCTGTAGTTGGAAATTAATTTACTTCAAACCGTCGGTCGGTTCGGACCTGGCCACAGGTCAACTTATTTTAGAGTTGAAAATGATTTCGCCCCCCAAAAGCGTTTAGTCAAATAATCGCCCCCTTTAAGATGTCGATTGTCCAGATTGAGAATCAGTAATCTAAGATGTTTTACTCAATCAAAATTTTAAAGAAATTATGATTGAATAACACCTATTAATCAAAATATCTATCAAACTTTATTCTATTCTCTTGACGCACAAATGTGGAGAATGTTAAGTTTAATCATAGAAGAAGAATGATTGGTAAAGTTCGAAACCAAGTAACGATTTATCTCTTGATATTAATGAAGATTCTGTTCAACAATTTTATTATAATATATAAGAATAGTATAAACTTTTAATTTTTTTTTAGTTATATATAATTAATAAGTATAATGAATAAATAATTTAATCAATAATAATTGAGTTAAACAAATAGATTGATTTAAATATTTGCAAAATAAAATAAAATTTGATTTATTTGTCAGAGACAAATCTGGTTGAAAGCTGCAAATGATTGGAGCTGATGTAGTTAACAGCTCAGGAACATTGTACAAAACAAGCAACCTAGCCTTAATGAATTTCCGGAATCTCATAAGAGAGGGTTTCTTGACTCAATTAAGAGGAGTTAGACGGGAAACTAATTAATTGTGGAAATTATACCTCCTATATATTGCAGAGAAATTGAGAATATAAACTAATAATCATGCTATCACATTTACCAAAATCAAATTTTTCATTAAATTGACTTTATTTTGAAATTATATTTTGAGATTTAGTCAAATGTGTGGATAGCTTTTGGTGCAATGATAAAAAGAAATATATATTTTAACAATTACTTTTAGAAACTTCATAAATAAACCCCAAAAATAAATTGTCTTTGTCTATTGATAGTTCAAATTGCAAAGAGATATTGACAATATTTATATTTTCAAAAAATTCAATCATTTCTTATTTTCTTTATAATTGAATGATTCTTTAAACGAGTTACTAATATCATTAGTAGCGTTCTTATACTAACCCTAAATATTATATTAATAATAATAACATTAAAATTATAATAATTTTTAAAAATAATCTATTAAAAATATCAATATTTATTAAAATTAAAATTTATATTTTTAATAAATGTCAATAAAATTAAAAAAAAATCTAAAGTTGGAAAATATTCTTATTTTGAGGTGAAAGATATATAAACAATATATATTTATTTTTAGAATAATTTGAATAAAAACTTGCATATTTTAATACTTGATATTTTTATTTTCCCCTGATCCTGCCTAATTTTTATATTATACTATTTACTTACTTCATTAACAAGTAACACTATTTCTTCTAAACAAGGGTGTTTCATAAAGTACGCAGTATTTAAAAATATAATAAATCAGCCAAAATCGAAGCAAAATTCAAAATTTTTATTTAATTTCATTCGACATATACTTCGATTTAATAATGAAAAATGATATCGAGCATATGTCCACCTCCACTTTCTCTGCAGGCAGTCATCAAATTAACGATAACTCTTTCGCAGACGTCCCTGTAGATTTCGCCGAATACCTATTGCATTTTCATCTTCAGTTCGGTAATCGTTTGAGGTTTGTTAACGTAAACTTGTGACTTCGTCGTCCTCTTGTTGTCTAGTCAATCCAATCTGCGAATCATCGCCGTTTTGCATGATCTGCTGGGTTCAGCTCTTGTGTCAACTGAATCTTGTAGGGGTGCATATGAAGATCTTTTTTCAGTATTCGATGCACCGAAGATGTTGACATACCCAGCTGTTGTGAACGACGGCGAAGCGACTTTACGGGACTCACATTAACACTGTCTTACATTACCGCAATGTTTTGTTGCGTTCGAACATTACGGTTTCGACCGGGCAACTGACCCAGATTCTTCGAATTTCTGTACCAACCTCGAAACTGATGTTTCGGTCGGGGCATTGTCACGTCCAAAGATCGCGCGAAGTTTACGGACAGTCTCTGCTTAGCACTCCCCGTTTTTGTAATGAGTTTTGATAATAAGAATGCGTTGCTTGATACTGAACCACGCTACAAAATGGAAAAACGACAAATGGTCTTCTAATCGGAGTGATCATAGATAACGAAAATGATAGGAACAGTGCTGACAATCTTCAAACAAAAAATCCTGCGCAATTAAAAAACTGCGTACTTTATGAAACACCCTTTATAATCAACCTTTTTGGATTTGATTGATATTATGTAAATTTAATAAAAATTCTTTTAAATTTTGTTACATACTTTGATATAAGTATATTACATTGAAAAATAAAAGATTAATTTGTTAGCTCTTAATCTATCAATTTTATTGCATAATAAAAAAATTTGTCAGTTTATGTGTTTAATAAAATTTTTATTATTACAAAAAATTTGACTTGATTTTTCATGTGAATAAATAAAACTAAATGCGCCCAACGTTTTTCGTTTAATATGAAGCAACTCATCCATAAAAGTTGTCAGGCTTATAGAAAAATAATTTTATTCTTTTGAGTCCATGAGAAAAACGATATTTTATAAAAAACAATTATATTTATAATATTTGTATTTTTAAATTTATAATTACAAAATAATAATTAGAAAATAAAAAAATGTTTTATATTTTATGGATATAAATATTTTTTTATAATATTGATTAATAAATTATAAATATAATTTTGATACAATATTATACAATACAATATTAATACAATATTAATTATGACTATAATTTTGTTTGTCCAACTTTCACTTTATATTGGGATGATTAAATAACTAAGTTGATGGTGTTGTACATTTACCAAATGTATTCAATCCAATTAATTATGAATTAACTTTTGAAACAGTTAATTTACAGTTTACTATTTCATTAGGGGGGAGGGGATTTACAAATATGAACTCTGAACATCAAAATCTCTCTGTGAGCACATTATTTTGATTGCTCTCAGTTGAGCATTTATATATTTTTAATCCAATATTAAATAATTCTTGAGTCATATGTTATTGATAATTCCATCTGAGATATTATCATTATTACTTTATATTATATTTTACGAAAATTATTTAATAAATCAAAGCAGAGCTACTGACTATTTATAGAGATACTCAAATTACTATTATTATAATAATTTTTTTTTCTTTTTTTTTCGGAAAAATGTAATTAAATAAAATATACATTTAACTTTTAGGCAATTTTAAAATTATATAAATAATTTTATTTTAATAATAATTATTCCATTTAATCAAAATTCAAATGTTATAAATGTTTATAATTTTTTTTTAATTATATTATTTAAAAAAACGAAAGAATAAAGCAATATAATATAAAATGTATTTATATTAAATTCAAAGATGGAAGTAAATTTTCATTGGTGTAGCTTAGGGGGGAAGGAGGTGGTGAAGTCTTTAATAGAAATACAGAAGTTTTCCTTCATCCAGAGCGGCTGAAACCCACGCTATGAAACTTTACATTATAAGCTTATATTGAGACGAATGTACTCGTATTTTAGTTAAAGCTGTTTATTTGGTTGCCTAAGTTTCGGTCGATTCCAAAGAATAAAAGCAGAATGGCTATAGGACATATTTATTTGAGGAAATAATATTGTATATTTTTTTATATTAATAATATAAAAAAATAATATACGTATACATATAACCATTTGAAAGACTTTTATTCCATCCGTTTTTATTTGTTGACTTTTTCTTCACTCCACTCTTCAATGGTTTTCTTTCGAAGGAAGTGAAGTAAAAATATAGAAAACGGATTAATAACATATAACATTTTTTGTTATTGTTGAAAGCATATTTAAAAAATGCAATATTTAATCGATTTTATATATATATATATATATTATATATATTGTATTTGAGAATCTAAATTGTATTTTAAATAAATTTTTACACAAATAATACAATTTTTATACAATTAAATTACAAATAAATGAAAAACAATTATAATTAATAATTATTTTAAAGTATTAATTTGATTATTTTTTATAAAACGATAACTTATATTTTGATATATTATGAGAATCTAAAATTTCATATATCTTAGTAATTAATTGATTAAATCTAAATCCATGGCTAGCTTACTCCTGGCTTTTATTTAGTGACTTGGAAATATTGCTGTTTATCGCATTATTTATTATTTATTATTTAATTATAACTATACAAATAAATAAATAAATGATTTCATTCTTACAATTTATTTTATTTTTTATTTTTTATTTTTTAATTCAAAAAAAAAAAAATTCGTTTAATAAGTGTTGCAAAAATTAAATAATGTACATTTTCTGAAGTACTCTTTTGTTCTGAACAGGTGAATGCTGCACAGTCGGTCAGCCGGTCTTATTCTGCAGGTGCTACTTGCTGGCGGGACTTACCGCCACTCTTTAGGTAAGTACAACTATGATAATTCAATTAATAAATAAATAAAAACAAAAACTTCTGCTTTGTTATATATTTAAATCAAATATTGAATAAAAAAATAAAACAATTATATAGTCTTATTAGAACATGTGTTGAATTATTCCACGATTATTCCATTTTTATTAACAAATGAATATAATAATAATAAAAATATAGATAGATGATAAATATTTAAGAATTATATAAAAAACATATTATCAAATATCTTTTCATTTCATAAAATCAAATTCAATAAATTTATTATGCGAAATTTCATGGTAAGTTAATAAACTTTAGACATTAGGATTTAATTAACAAAAAAATATTCAGCGATAAAAAATAGAGTATTTTAATTTAATTAATTTTTATATGGATAGGTGATTTATTATATATTAGTATAAAATATATAATAATATTAAAATGAATTGAGATAGGAAACATTTATTTGGGAATGGGATTTGAAAATAAAAATAATTCCGAATAGAGGAATATGGTTGTTGGGGTTAAGAAATAGACAATTAATGATTGATTAAAAGAAATAAAAAACCTTTTTTTAATTTAAAATAAAAAAAAAGAGAGAAAATTTTTTTATATTATTTTTCTATTGGTAAAAGGTATGTTCATATTTATGTATTATCTTCAAATTAAACTAATTCCAAGAATAAATCCAAAAACTTATACAAGTACATATATGTATATAGGGTGACCCAGCCAGTAGTTGAACCCCTTCCAGTAGTTGAACAAATTACCAAAAATCCGCCAAAATCTCAAGAGGAAACATGCTTGGAACGTGAAATTTTATTTTATTTTTAAGTTGTTATGTTGTAACAACTGAAACACCTATCGTCTGGTGCACGTGACTTGAGTACTCAGAGATATTAATTTTTTTCTCAAATGAAATGCTTGTTTTTGCATTCACGACTAGTCTACTGAAAATACTGTAAGTAAAAGTAATCCACGTGCATCCTAGTCATTTTTAGAGATATTTTTACCAAATTGGTCTTAAATTAAAGCTAAAGGACTACATTTTGAAGCATGATATTAAGGTATAGATATTTTTTATTTTTTAGAGCTCTAAACTGACTGTTCAACTAATGGCACTGTTAAAATGCACAAATTCCAGTAATTGAACAGTGGTGAACGTTGCCCGCCATCGAAGTTCACAAGACTGTGAATGTTCAATCCCTCTTATACCTTGAATCCCTCTTCCCCTAGGGTAGACCTGAAGAATTTAGAAAAGTGCAGGGGAAGAGTGGGAGGGTAATATTGAGGCCCGTGAACTGTTTCAGTTTTGGAAAAGGCTTCGGAGCAAATGTCTTAATGAAACTCAGACAAATGGCCTTTTGTCTGAGTGTATTGAAAAAGAGCCCGAAATTAATCATAATTTTGATGCCTCACCTTCAGCATTGAATGTTAGTGCAATCCAAGCAACACTTTCAAGACAAACGGACTCGCCTAAAGTAAAGTAAAGTAAAACCAGGAATCTGTATGCAGTAACGGGACTCGACTCCCAAAGCAATTTCGTATCAAAAGTTTAAAAAATTTTAAAAATATTTTTAATTTTGTTTCTTATGTGTATATTGCCGATTGGTGTTTGTTTGAAATAAATAAATAAATAAATATATGTATTATTGTTATTATTATTATTATAATTTAAACATTGAGCAATGTTTGGAATGTGAATCAGCCTTGTATTGTGTTATGAGTGCTCAAGCTATAGGCCTAGATATTTGTTAAGTCGTTTTGGATGTGTGTACCTAAACTTAAAATAAAAAAAAACTATAAAATAACGGGTGTTCAATTACTGGAATATCGAGCGTTCAAAAACTGGACATGTCTGTTCAACCACTGGGATAAAATCATAAAAAATGTTGTGAATTTTTTTTTGCTTTTTATTTTTCAGGTAAGCACTGTTTAATATTTTTTTTAATAACTACAATAATAAAGCTTTGTTAAAAATCCATTAGCTTAGTTTTACGACTAATAGTATAGGACTTACAACAGGATCCGTGGTAAACTGGCTTTATTTGTTCAACTACTGGCTGGGTCACCCTATAACATTAAAATATTTCTAGAAAAACATTTGTGATTTATATATATAATATTTTTTCCCTCTGACATCCTATAATTTTTTATAAGATCATTTGACTTATTTCACTAAATTTAGCTTGATTATTGTTGATGCCAATGATTCAAATGAAATGCAGATTCTTTTATACATGTATTTAACATTCTTTTATATAATAATATGCATATAATATGGATTGTGCTGTTTTTACTGTTTCAAGACTGAATCTCTACAACCATTATCCAACATACTTTTAGACTCTCAAATTATTTTTGTGTTTATTGTAAATTATTGTAATGTGTTTTCCTTATATACTTGTTTTATATTTTTACTATCTCGCCAGAGATAGTATTGCGATCATGAAAATTTTCGATGTTGAGATTTTGATGTTTTTATACGTTTTGAAGGTTCCTGAATCATTTTCACTAAGGTTGAGAAAAATGTCTGTGTGTGTATGTGTGTGTGTATGTGTGTGTGTATGTGTGTATGTGTGTGTGTATGTATGTAGGCAAGATTACGCAAAAACGGTTTGAGCTAGAATGATGAAATTTGGTACATGGACATAATTCAAAATTCATAGTTTTCTATCAACTTTTGAGAAATGTAGCTCAACCGGAAGAGGGTCATTACCTACAACGTTTTGATTTTTTTTCCTCTAAAGTGACCGTAAAAATAAAGATATATGTTTGATAATTTTTCACATGATTAATAATTATATAAAACTGCTATATATAGAATTTCAGCTTGATTGATTCGCTGAAATTACCAGAATTAATTTTTTAACACTGAAAATCTCACGCGTCAACACGTGACGTGGTGCCATCAACAAAAAGCCAAACATGCGCTGGTTTAATATTTATTATTTATTATTTATAATTTATAATTAATTAAATTTAATTTAAATATAATATATTATGTTATTTAATCCAATTCAAATTGCGAGATAGTCGAGTGGAGACACTCCAGCTAATTAATTTTATAAAAGTATGTTTGTGAGTCAATTTGTGATACATAATTTTTGTTTTATCCTATAACATAACAAAAAAGGGTTTTCAATAATTTTTACAATCACTTGGTGACTCATGACCGTAATTAGTATACATTTAAATTTTTATTTTTACAATGAATTTCATTATTTACATTCTACATATTTTGAAATAATTACCAACTAACGATAGGAGGGGAGGTATTGTTTTCACACCAAATTTCACATGTGGATAGTTTTTACATATCTCCACGAATCATGCATTTTGTTAACAGATAAAAGTATTTTTAACATGATGTCTGCCCATCTGTCCGTATAGACGTGTATAACTTGAACGGCTCTTCGGATTTTGATATAATTTGGTATATTTACTTAATGCATTAGTAGAGTGAATTCAAAAACTTTCATGAATGTCCAGAAACGGGAACTAGTAGTTTACCAAATATTAATTTTATATTCATTGTCGGAAATTTTTTATTACATTAAACTAATTGGTGAAATAAATAATACATATACAGTGGTGCCTCACACAACGAACTTAATTCGTTCCAGGAGCAAGTTCGTTATGCGAAAAGTTCGTTATGTGGAACGTGTTTTCCCATAACAATACATGTTAAAAAAAATAATTCGTTCTGTAGCATAAAATATGCTAAGATGACATAATATAAAGATAAAATTTTTGTTACTATTTTTATTTAGATACATATTTAGAAAAACATAATGAAATCTAAAAAACCACCCCCTGCTGGCTTTGAATTCTTCTTCATTATCTTGATTGCTGCTACTTCCAGGGACGTTTTTCTTTAGATCGTCATAAATTCTCTTGGCTTTGTGACAGATAATATCTTGGGTTGTTACGTCACCTTTCACCTGCCTGTCCTTAATCCAAATCGCTAATAGCCTCTCCATTTCCTAGAGGATTGAAGACTTATGTTTTTCATGAAATAATTTTGATACTCCATTGGCTCCTTTGGCTGATTTGATTGCATCCTTATTTGTCAAAATGGTGTAAATAGTGGTCTTGCTGAGGCCAAACTCTTTGACGAGGTCATACTGTTTTACCCCAGATTCACTCCTAATTATTTCCTGTTTTATTTCAACAGATATCACCTTCCTGCTTTTTTTTAGAAGCCATGATATAAAAAAAATATTGAATGATAATGATAATTGAATATGGTAATGAAGAACGATTGCCGCGATACGTGTTTAAGTTAAGTGCAGTGACTATAATGACTGCCTGCAGTGCCTGCGCAAGGGGATGCAATACAACGGCAGCGATCGTGGAAGCTCGGGCGAGTTCGTTGTGTGAAACGAAGTTCGTTGTATGAATCATTAAATTTAGTTCATTATGGTTCGTTGTGTGAAGCGTTCGCTGTGCGAGGCGTTCGTTATTCGAGGCATCACTGTATATATATATATATATATATATATATACTTATGATATTGTTTTTAATTATTTTTAAATCGGAAGTCGGTTCTGTGCCATCATTTTTTTTATTTGGCTTACTGACTAGGAAAAGGCTCTATATAAAGAAAAACCTAGTCTATACCGTTTATACTTGTACGATTTAACAAAACAATTATTGATTTGAAAATAATTGAGATTATATTTTTATTTTAAATAAATTAAAAACTTTGGGCAATTATTTTATATTTTACATTTACAAATATTTTTTTTTACATTTCAATTTGATACAAGTTGATTGAAGGTGAATGCTTATACAAAATATTTTTATTTTACTATATAATAGTATTAATTAATAAAGAGTAGTTTTAGTAAAAGTCCATTTTCAAAGGAATGAATTATTTTTAAAATTTTATTTTCAAATGATATCTCTTATATATATTATTACTTTGATCAAAAGAAAAAAAAAATCGATCATGATATTGAATTTCTAAATTCTAATTGAACCGTTATACATATAGGTATACCTACATTGGTATATTATAATGATATATTTTATACGATTATCACCTTCGTTAAAAATAATCATAGATCATATTCATGAATTTAATGAAGAAAGATGAGAACCAATAAAAAATAAAAAGTTTTGTAATATCAATTTCCTTGGATTATTTATGCATTATATATATATATATATATTTGATTGATATTATTTTTTTGACTTGGAATATATATGACAAGTGATATCTAAGTTTTGGTCTATTAGAGAAAAACAATTATAATTCATCAACCTATTTTGTTAAATCAACAGAAAGCATTATGAATGAGGTGAGCAACAGGGAGTGGATAATGTTATTATCTCATCCAATCTTCCTATCCAAATGTTTAGAATAAATACTGGTCCAGGGAGTAACAATAGAATACATATCAAAATATGTTCTAAAATTAGAATGGTTATCACGGTTGGAATTTTTGATAGGATCTGTCGTACAATAAACGTTTCGTTTTTGCACACAAAAGATGTAACAAAGCTGGAAACTTTGCTTTTTATTATTATTATTATTATTATTTAATTTTCAATGTTTAACGATGAATATTGTTTATTATTTTTATTTACTACTCCCTGTTTTACTGTTATCATATTATTTTCGTGAACACGTATGAAGGCCTATGATAATAAATATAACTTTGAAGTTTAATGAAAATTCCTCTAAAAAAGATAACAAGTGATCTTTGAGTTAAATTTCGAGTGGTTATCTTATTGAATAAAATTCAATATATATATTATAAAGATTCCAGGAAAAATTGAGAGTTAAATTACTAATAAATAAAATATCCTAAAAAAAAACAATCGTTTTCTAAATTTGAATTGGTAATTGTTCACTTTATCATATGAAAGATGTATTTGGATATAACTTTACCAGTGGATTCTTTTTTTTTTAATTTTAATAAACTTTCCTTAGACAATATGTGTTGACGCTTCTAGTTTACGAGATAAAAAGCAATATATTTAGCACTCTTTCATTTTTACATAGAATTGATTTCATACAAAAATAATAAACAAATATTTATTACTTTTAGCCAACACCCCACACTTCGGTTTTTTACCGACCGACGATAGTAAGGGAGGTATTGTTTTCACACCAAATTTCATATGTGGAGATTTTTACATATCTCCACGAATCATGCATTTTCTTAACAGAAAAAAAGTATTTTTAGCATGATGTCTGTCCGTCCGTCCGTCCGTATAGATGTGATGAAATTTGGTATATTTACTTAATGCATCAGTATGATGAATTGATCAACTTTTGGTGTATATCCGGAAACCGGAAGTGGTAGTATTACCGATCGACGATAGGAAGGGAAGGGTTATTTTCACACCAAATTTCACATGAGGAGATTTTTTACATACCTCCACTAATCATGAACTTTGTATTGGTTTTATCCTCGGGAAACATTATCTTCATTAGTTTTTTCTTAATTTTAAATTATATGACGTCGCCCAGCCCTTCAAGAGGTCACAGCCAGCTACTACTTATATATTATAAATAAAATAAAATTAAAAATATTTATGTTATATCCATATCTGTTTTTTATTGCATTAATAGATACATTTAAATTATTTGAAATTACGTAGATTAATTGTTTAATTTTTTTTTCTTAAATCCATTTTAATATAAAATTCATACTATTGTATCTGCACACTCATATAGAAACTATAATACATAATACATACAATTATACGATATACTATACTATTATTACCTATAATATTACTTAGTTACTTAGACTAAGTAACTAAGTAACTAAGTAAGTATTATCTATTATAAATTATATATGTATTTAACATTTTCAATAATCTTTTATCTTATAATTGTAAGAAAATTAATAATTAAGTAAGTTTATTTTTTCTCTCACTTACCTATATACCTATTTATCTATATATACCCACCCACTTTTATATATGTATATATATGAGTGGTCAATGGGTGGGTAACTCAAAATTCCAATAATGACTCTTGGTCACACAGACAAGACACATAATCACAAAAAAATTTCCACCTAATAAAATCTAAAAGGTATTTGTAAATTTTTATTAAAATCATTGGTGGGGTTCTAGGTGAATTTAATTTAATATTCATTTACATTTTTTAAAGATTTAAAAGACTTGTTAGTTACAGTTCGTCAAATCGCCACGCTAACAGCGCTTTCATATTATCAGTTGTTATATTTAAAATTATTTGTTTTGCAAACATTTTAAGAATAATTTAATAATTTCTTTAATTAATATTCATTTAAAATGATAATTAAAAATATTTTATTAAAAATAAATTTTTGAATAAATCTGATCTAAGACACAGATTCACAAAAAAATTTCCACCTAATAAAATCTAAAAGGTTTTTTCAAATTTTTATTAAAATCATTGGTGGGGTTCTAGGTAAATTAAATAATTTATAGAACTAGAAAATCATAAATAATAGCTAAAATGTCAGTTTTATCTTCAAATAAATAATTTTTTGAATTCTTATTAGATGCTAATCACTAATTATTATTAATTTACATAGTTATATTTGGGCTAATAACATTTGGTTATTTTTATAATTAAATTTCTGTTAAATAACTTCAATTTCTCCCCTCTGTTCTATAAGTATAAATTCATTATTAAATTATATTCAAGACAGATTTTTTTTCATCATAATTAAATTCTTCAATGATTCATCGGCACAAATATTTTCGGTACAATTACTAGATATTGGGAACGGTAATATAGAACTGCAACCAAATACGCAATGCATTAAACTACCAGACAATTTATGCACTGTTCTTCAGGAAAAAAATGAATTAATACAGAATAATTTCTTGAATTATTACTGGCTCCGTCATCGGGCGATTTTGGCAGCCAAAAATGTTGATGTTGACGAAATTAACTTCCAGATACAGTTGTTACCAGGCGATCTCATGTCTTTTAAATCACTCGATACTGTTGTTGATGAAAATGAAAGTGTAAATTTTCCAATTGAATTTTTAAATTCACTAGACTTACCTGGAATGCCACCACATATGGATTAAAGATTGATTCCTCTATTATTCTCCTTCGTAATTTGAATCCACCTCAATTATGCAATGATACGCGTTTGGTCATCAAAAAGATCACCGGAAATATTCTTGAAACAACCATTTTAACGGGGAAGTTTAAAGGAAAAGTGGTCCTGTTGCCACGAATGATACGGTCAGATTCTACTATACCCTTCAGAAGGCTACAGTTTCCAATTCGTTTAGGTTTTGGTATGTCCATAATTAAGTCTCAAGGCCAAACAATGTCAATTTGTGGTTTAGATTTGGAAAACACATGTTTTTCTCATGGGCAACTATATGTTGCATGTTCACGTATAGGGAAACCGTCGAATCTTGTGATATTTGTGTTATCTAAAGACAGGTTAATCAAAAATATTGTGCACCGATTGGTTAAATTGAAATTAAAAGTATTTATAATTCAAAATAATAAATATTATTGTTAAAGATTTAAGACCTACATACCTTCCTCATTCATAAGTTTAAGTGTTACATATTATTTACTAACAACTTTGTAATATACTCATTTGTTACAAACTTGAATAAAAATAATAATAACTTTTAAAATTAATTATTTTTCGATCTCTGTCACTAGCATATCAGAGAATGGAGGTTGCCACAGGGCCGCCCTAACCACAGGGCTAATTGGGCTATAGCCCTAGGGCGCAAGCCTTCTGGGGGCGGCATTTTTTATTGGTTTATATATTTTTACTAACCATTCTGTGTAATTTCTTATGAAAAGGGGCGCAAAATTTTAGGAGCCCACGGGCGCCGAAAATCTTAGGACGGCCCTGGGTTGCCATATTTTTTTACAAGTGGCATCTATATAAAAAAAGCACGGTGCTCCCCATGACTGATGTTCTCCTACCGTTCCTCTTAAATAGTTTACTACAATGTAATATAATAAAAACCTTAGTCACAGCAACGCGTGGCCGGGTCAGCTATATTAAATAAAGATCAACGTCTTTTATTGTAAACAACTGATATATCTGACAAAAATAAATATGTTAAATCAATATTTAAAGTGATAATGTTAAAAGAAATCACTTATATTAATTGATCTTACTTTTTCATTTATTTATTTATTAATTTTAGTTTTCTTAAATTTTTGTAGATAGAGGATATTAAATATGATTGATTCTTCTAATATGTAGAATGTTATAATATTAAAAACTTAAAAATAAATAAATAAAAATTTTAATTAATTTATTTTAATTTTTAAAATTGTAGTTAACTTGTGTTTTAACCCTTTTATGATTTATTGTTTATATATTTATTTATAGTTATCCTTTCCTTTTTTTTTCCTGAACGGCACCTCTTGAAATCGAGTGCTATTTACGGCCAATGTCATTTAAAAGCTTCTCCATCCTTTCCTGTGAAAACGTTTGTCTTAAAACGAACTAACTTTCCTATTGAATTGTTCTCAAAACGTGGGGGCCTACCTCTTTACTACTTGTTTTTTTTACAACGAAGACAATTAATTTTCGACAAAGAATCTAAAAACTCCAGTTCACTCATAAAAAGATCAATAAGTGGTTCAATTAATTTCTGACACTAAATTTATTGAGTCATATATTTTAATTCCATTTTCATAAAATTATTAGAATTATAACACAAACTAATCAGAGTAACTAAATTTTGATTTATTATATTTTATTCCATAATACTTGAGTATAGTTTATTACATAAATTATATATTATATAAATTTTAATTAAAATAAATAATGAAAATTTTTTAAGTTTTAATAGTAATAATTTTAAATATGAAAAATCAGGGTAAAGGGTAAATTAAAGGATTAAAAAAAATTCTTCTTATGCAAATATTATCTCTTCATAGTATAGTGACCCTTTTCACACATAAATATAGCTTTTCTCTAATTACCCTTTTAATTATCTCCTCATTTATCTCGTCAATGTATTTCGAATGCTTGGATATAAATGAACAAATTAAATTAAAAAAAAAATTAAAAAATTAATAAAGTTTCACATTACATTTTAAAAATAGTATAATTATTATTTTCTATAATTATTTTTTTTTTTATTTATTATACTGTTTTATAATATTGAACGTGATATTAATAAATGGGTGACATGGAGAGATTTTACATTAAGCCAGGTTGAGCTAGGTGCCCCCACTCTATTTTATTTATACATTCACAAAGTGTATGTTTATTGCAAATGGACCCCTAGCCCCAAACCCTTTTGAAGCCATAAAAATATAAAATTGTCAATCATTTAAAATTAAATTAGTATTAAAAATTAATTCGCATATAATTATAATAATTACAATGTTTTATTTATTACAAAACAACAAAAAATATTTTTTGAAAAAAATTTCTATCTAAATTTAAAATAATTTTAATAAATGTGGAATTTAATTGAGATGACATATTTTCATTTCCTAGACAAGACAAAACAAGACCTTTTGTGGTAATAAACACACACTTTGTTAAAGAGTTAGTAAAATAGAGTGGTGACATAGACCCCTAGCTCAACCTGCTCAATATATAATCACTCCATGAAACTAATGTACATAAATTATATTTAATTATATTTTTTTTATTTTTTATGGTATAATGAAAATGAAAATAGCTATATTAGTTTGATACTGAACTATAAATAGATATACTTACTATATTTAAATAAATTTTAACAAAATTATTATTGAAACTTCAATAATTAATAGAAATTATTAAATTTCATGGCTTCAATTCTATTTTATTTAGAATTTCTATGAAATAATTTTCGGTAACGGTGTGATTTAGTATAATTTCCTTCAAGGAAGTAGGTCTATATGATTTTTCCAACCTAATTACATGGAAAAATATTTTCTTTAACTGCACCATTCTATCCTATAAAATTTTTAAATATGTATTATAATATATTAAGTTGACAAGAAAATAATAGATGTGTCACTATATATATATATATTAAGTTGTTTTGAAAGTTTTTTGTCCGTTTTTATGAGTCTACTTTAAACTTTAATTTCTCAGTGAATATTTATCAATTTAATCGAAATAAACGCCATTTGAATCAGCGCACTTTTCCCAACGTAACACAATTCAATCAATCAATTCCGTCAGTATAAAAATTGGGTGCTCGGGATTCGATAAAGTCGACGAAGGCCGTTTTTGCCTTGTCCTGATTCGCTGAGGTGAGAAAGTTGTCGAAGTGGTTGAAATCGTGGTAGTCGGTTGGCAAGAGGTCTGGGGAGTATGGTGGGTGAGGCAAAACTTCGATGCTTAATTCGTTTAAGTTAGGAAACAATACTATCTCTTACGAGATCGTAAAAATGAACAGCATCAACGTATAATGTACAAAATTCTCTATCCATCAGTAGAATAAATATTTATTGAGATATGAAGCGACAAAAACACACACGACATTAAAACGGACAAAACTTTCGTAACAACCTAATATTAAGTATAAGTTCAATAACTTCGCGGAGCGATATCTATTTCGAGTTCGTGTGCAAAAATCAGCCAAGAAGGTGTTAGCATCAGTTTTTTGGTATACAAAAGGAATTTTGTTTATAGATTACCTCCTACGTGAACTACATTGAAAAATAAAGTCATTTTTACAAATAAAAATTGTTTTTTTTTTCATTTCTGTTCCGCGAACTTATTGAACATTAATATATATATATATAAATTTATAGGTATGTGTTGAAATATGTCATATTTATGGAGAAGTTTCCGCTCTAAAATATAAATAATGATAATAATAAAATAGATTTGATCATTGATAAAAGAGATAGTTAAGGGAAAAGGAACTGAGGAAATTTAGAACAAACTTGCTAATGAGTTAATGAAGAAGTGAGATTTCTATTTAAAAGTTAAAATTAGTTTACGTCTGTGTGTGTGTGGTTAGTTCTACTATTTATCTATTTATTCAAAAGGGTACAATCAAGAGTCTACCTATTCAAATTATGTTTCCATATTGAACCAGGAATTGTATAAAGATGTTTCCATTATTTTAAGAAAATTAATGCGTTCATAGTTTTTTTAAAAAAATAAGGTAATATATAGAAACAATAAAATTAATCTAACTCAAGGAGTATACCTAAAAATGTATTTTCCAGGGTCAAAGTAAATGCAAATATTGAAATATGATATTCATCTAACAGAACGATCAATAACCATAAAATATCATTTTAACTTTGAACGAATAGCCTATAAATTTACTTAATTATTTTTTTCCTTGTAGGAAATTGTAAAAAACTAATTTATGATTAAATTAATTGAACAGCAAGAAAAAATAAAATAAAATAAAAATAATTAATGTGTTTTAGAAAAAATTAAATTACTCAAAATATACTTTTTTATTAATTAATATTTAAATTGAGATGGGATTTGTATGGTATGTCAATATTTAGAAGGAGATAATGGATCTATAGGTTCATCTATGCTAAGGGAGATCGAGAGATATCAATAGAACGTAGAACAATTATAGATAGAATCTCCCCTATCTTCTGGATATCAAGAAAATATTTGGATAATTAATATAATTAAATTCATCTTTAAGTATTTTAATCATTTGAACAAATCACGAATAAAATCAAGTATTTATTTAAATGATTTTGGTAAATTTATTAAGAGTAGGACTCAGGGGCCGTTAAAAAAATTTAAAAATCAAAACTCATCAATCTATTCTCTAATATATTATCATTTTATTATACAAACAATAATAGTTCTAACCATTTTTTAATCAACAAGTGTTATTAAATTAAGAATTTCAATATCATAGTTTTGATTTCAGTTGTTTAGTATCCAACTTTGCAAAACTTTTTAGGACACTTGATAGAATTTTAAGTTTATTGAAATATTTGCTATATGCACATTTCGGCTGTTTGACTACCATCAGAAACTTGCTCCTTCTCAATTCATTGAGTGTTAAATTAATCTATCTAACTCTACGGAACTCGAAGTTCTTCGATGCAGCAACCATATTTCTCCAAGTGTCCCTATCATGAGCCACAACCATCCAACCCCTACTCTCGCCCATCACTCTCACCTTCCTACATTGTCCTTTCATCGCGTTCTTCGACTGCCAAGCGGACGTTTCCCAATCGCTCTCCCCACCAATATATTTTCCGCCAATCTTTCCTCTCCCATTCTAGCCACGTGCCCTGCTCATCGAAGCCTTCTCTATTTTCGAGATGCAATTCCTCTTTATGCAGTCTCCGCCATTCACCCTCATCTTTCTTTGGCCCATAAATGTTACGAAGAATCATATTCTCAAATACTCCGTGTTAAATTAAACGTTATTCTTATATAGTAGTTATATATTTTTTTAAGTTTGATTTTGGTTTACATAACTTATTAAAATATTTCAAAACTCTAGCAATACCTTTCATATTAATTATAAATAAAATACAAAATAAGAAATTAAAGTTAATAATATTTTAAATTGTTTTTGGTTAATTAAATAATTAAATTAACCAACAAGTGTTAAATTGATGAAATAAAATACATTTCACACTTTCAAGCAGTCAAAATACTTTTTACTGTAGACTATGGATTGCAGTTCAATAAAGTCTATATATGGAGATCCTGCTCTGTATATTTAATATCTTTGCAATTATTGAACGGTGTACCAGAAATTGGAAATAAATTATTTTACTTATCACAGAAAATCAAGATTCATACTTTAAAATAAAACTTTTATTACTAAAAATGTGTATGTTATAGAAAGAGAGGGTATTTGAAAGAATGTTAACTTTGAAATTAAATAACCAGAGTCAAGGTAAATGGAAAGGGATGTTATCAAAGTCTGAATCCGCTCTACTAGACCCACCCTCTTGACTTTTGCCTTCTATTTTAAACTTAAAGCTACCTGCAAAATAGAAATTACTTTCACAAGATCTTTAATAAAACGACGAAAGAGAGAAAAGACCCGGGAAAGTCATATATTCATAAATCCAGTCCAATTTCTAAGCAAGAAAATTCACCAGAAAAGTTAGGACTTAAATGTAATAAATTTTTAGAAATTTCTCCAATCCATTAAATCCACTTTCTCATTTAGTAAAATATATTTACTTTTCTAGCATGTATTTAAAATCTAAATAATACCTAGAATTTTAATTATAGGGGCTTAAGTGAAGATAATGGAATATTAGAAATCAAAATCAATTGGATAACAGATGTTCTAAATTAAGGATACCATTTAACGATCAATTCTAGTCGAATTGGCCTAATCCTTGAAGCAAACTAATCCCGGTTCAAATTGAGTTACAAACACAAAATAATACTATAATATTGTTTAAATCCTTTCAGTTTCCTAAATAAACCTAAAACTTTACCTATGCACGTTATTACTGGTTCAATGAATTTAATTTAAATTAAGAGTTTTTTTGTGATATAATATAAAAATTAATAATATATATTTATATTGATATTTATTTATTTTAATTAAAAAAATAAAATAAAATAAAATAAAAATATTAAAATATAAAATATACCCAAGTTGAATTAATATAATTTATTAAATTAAAACATTTTTGGTCAAACTTTTTTGAAACCTACTGTCTAATATTAAATCAATAAATAATAAATTTGTGCATATCTTTTACAAAAGAAAATTTAAAAATAAAATGTTTTTCAATTTTATGAAACCATATACAACTGTGTAATGTGTTTATTGGAATTGAATCGTTGGAATTTTACTTTTAAATTATATATAAAATATATATAAACTTATATTTTTTCTAAAATGTTTTAGATTTTTTGAATCTAAACATGACTGATTTTATTGTCAATTAATTAATTTAACTAACTTTAATATAAAATTTTTTAAATGATTTTAGCTTGAAATTAATAATACAAGCCTTGAAGTTAATTTTATTAATTATTTTCTTAATTACATTGTACGCATATTTTAAAGAAATTTTAATCTGATTTTTTTTCTAATTCTTATATTATAACTTTCATTCTCTTATAATAAGAGTCCTTTTGCTACCCATCTGCAATCCATAAAGAATTCATTCTCCCCTTTATTTTTTAATGATAAAGATGAACAAAGATGCTTGACCTAAAAGCAAGAAATGACCCCTCCTTCTATAAAGAAGAAAGATAAAGAAAATATTTAATTGATAAGTTAATTATCTTTTTTTAAATTCTATTAATTTATATAAAGTGTGTTATTACAATAATATGTTATATATATATATATATATATATTTTTTAAATTTTTTAATTCCACCCTTTATAATTTACCCTTTTCGGGTTTAGACTACATGCCCTTATATATATTTTATTTACAAATTTATATACATTTTGTATTTGCTTTATCTTCTCCTTTTTCTCTTTCCTGTTTCTATTCACTCTTCTATCCCATTGTCATATATGATATATAAGCTTATGGACTAAGAAGTTGTAGACTGCAGCAACCACATTTCACCCAATTCTCTCTTATCTAATTTTATAATATTTTTACTCCCCATTATACAATTTTTCTTCTCCATGATAACGTGTAGGTTTTACGTCCTCCAGATGCGGCAATTTTGTTTGTTGACGTGTCGTTTTTTTTTTTATGAATTTTTGAAAGTATTAAAAAAAGTCAAAAATGTTTTAATCTAATCATTATAAAAATTTAAGTAAAGTAAATAGTAGAATTTTGTATAAATGTAAAAAACAGTTCAAGTTTTAAAAGATCAAAAAAATAACCTCTTCTTGGTTACATTGTTGGAGTTTGAACTGATAGTTTTCAGAAATTATTTGCAATATTATAATTGTAATTGCTTGAACGTGTTATTTCAGTACATCAATGGTGTCAAAGTTTGTACAATCGTCATTCAAAATGCTTCAATATTCTCAGCTGTCCGGATAACTTTGGTACAACCACCTTTACTTCTTAAAGTTTGCCCTGTTTCTTTCAAGTTTTCAATCAAGGTCTGAAATTCATTTCTTGATGAAACTAATGAAATAATGATGAGATGGAATGAATACTTAAGGCAAGAAGAAAGTGAAATTTTAGAATTAAATAATGTATTGAGTATAAATAAATTAGATTATTAATTATAGAAATAGAAAAGTTTTTTTTGTTAATTAAAATTTTATGTAATAAGTGACAGTTAACTATTTAGTCGTTGATTAGAAGATGACAGTATATTGATTGATCGCTAATGAAACTTTCTTTGGAGTTGTTAAAGTAATATGAAACAGAACATATACGATTGGTTAAAATCACAGTCGTGTCGTTCATTAAATCCCCAAAGGCTGACAACATAAATTTGCTACTTTTTTATAAAATAGTATACTATCAAAGAGAGAGAGAGAGTGAAAGCAGTACATTAAATGCAATATTTGATTTTTTATTTTTCTCAATTTAACCGAAAGTTAAATATAAAATTTTATGAAAATTATTATCTATAAAAATATAAAATTATTATTTTTTGATGTGAGGCGTGGTCTAAGACTTTAATAGATGAAAATAAATTAAGAGTTTTTAAAAATAATATTCTTAGCATTCGAATGTAATGATACTGATTACTGAGGATAGAGAGATTACTTAAGAAAAATTACATGACCAAAATGCATTAATAAATAATATAAACATTATATAATAAATATATAAATTTAAATATTTACTTACGAGGGTACTTAAATATCAAAACGAAATTATTAACATTTCATAACATTTCATGTTATTTCTGTTAAGTTAATATTAATTTTCATTCGTCCAATTTCATATTCTCGGTCTCGTATATTATTTTGTCTCTTTCTCTTAAAATATATCTCTTTTGCCCCTTTTTCATTATATATATGCTTATCCCTGATGAATATGATGAAACCTCAAAGTTTCCACACTTTAACTAAACATGAATGTAAGTCACTTCAATGTTTGTTTATACTTTAGAATCTAGAGCAAAAAAATTAAATGACCTTTTACCGAGAAATTAGACCAAAACTTATAATTTAATTAAATTAATTCACCAAATTAGAAAGTGTTTGGACGTAGAACACTCTTAATTATGGATATTAAAACTGTTGACAGGGAGACTTAATCTTATTCAAGTTTGGTCTTAATCAAATCTCAAATCCTTATCAACAAAACTAAATTCTTCAATTAATATTTGAAAATTTAATATATTTTTATATTGATCACAATATTTCATTGAAAGCAGTTAGTGATTTTACTCAAGAATTTATCGAAATTTATGGTAAGAATTAAAACATTTCAAAGACTTGAAATGATCATTTTTTAATTAATCATCTAAAATTGACTTAAAACTGCAAAATAATTTTTCAATACAGTAGATTCTTTGAACATGAGTTAATAAAATGAAGGTGAAAAAGAATTGGATAATAAAAAAGAAAAGCTATCATTAGAATTAACGATAAAGTTAAGGATTGAGTTAAAAAATTAAGTCAAAATAACAAGAATATAATTTCCAAACAGTTGCATGGGATTTTATCCAAAATAAAACAAAGTTTTCAATAATCAATGATTTTATATGCAGAGTAAAGAAGGGGATTGGTACTAACAGTCAAAATTTAAGACACATACTTTTTGAAAAACTATTTTCCGTTCTCCTGTCGAAATTTGAACCAGTTCTGTCTTTTAGTTTTTATTTGTCATCCATTAATAGCAGATTACCTCGTGATTTGAGAAGAAAATGGAAAAAAGTGAATTTTCATGAAAATCCAAGAATTGGGCTACGATGTTTTCTCATCCTCCCTATTGTCCGGAATAAGCCCCTATTGACTATTTCTTGTTTCCAAACCTGAAGAAATGGCTCGGCGGAAAGAGATTTGACTCCAACGATGAAATCATCTCACAAAAAATCTATTTTGATGTTCTCGACAAATCTTATTTTTTTGAAAGGATTTTGGACGAAGTGTATTGAGCTCAAAGGAGATTACGTTGAAAAATAAAATAATTTTTTTATCTCAAAACATGTATTTCATTTAAAAAGTTACTGACTTATTGATCTGTCTTAATACTTAATTTAATTTAAAAATCATAAATTATAATAAATTAATTAAAAAATTGTAATGTTGAAATTTTTTCTGATGTGCTTGGAAAGAAAGCACAAGGAGCGTATTCTTATTTATTTATATCCTATATTTAGTTATATTGTGTCTACGATCTCCTGAGATTGTTAAGAACAACATACTAATTATAGTTAGTAACTAGTTGAGTTAATAATCTCCTAAATGAGATGCACTAACACCTGTACAATACAACATCGTATATAAACTCAATTTCATTTACTTACAAATACATATATATACACATCTAGTAAAGTTTCATATCCTTTAAGATGAATTCTATGTTGATTCTAAGATGACTATTGACTTGCAAAATAACTCTGGGTTCATGATTGAAAGGGTAAACGACGTCTGAACTTTACAAAGGTGAAAAGAACAGATTAATTCAAAATTTGACTTTTGAAAAAAAAAATATATGTAGATTTTTATTGTGATATATTGTATTATATATATTTACATTAAAATTATTTTATTTCAATAATCTTCAATTAATAATGAAAATCAAAAAAATTTGAAGATTTTAATTAAACTTTTTATATTATTAATTTTATTTTATTAATTATAAATAACTCCTTGATAATGAAATTATTTGAATAAATTTGAGTATATTTTTTTTAATTCATTGATCAATGTTTTTAACACACTATGACAGGGGCGGGTATTTGTACCCGTTGCGGGGACTGCCACTTATATAAGCGGGGTGTGTATTTATACCCGTTGCAACTTATATGAGGGATATATATTAGTTATCGTTTAAAATAAGTAATTTTAATTGACACAAGGGAAAATATATATTATATAAGTGGCAACGGGTATAAATACCCGCCCCGCTTATAAGTGGTAGTCCCCGCAACGGGTACAAATACCCGCCCCGCTCATAGTGTGTTAATATAAATAAGTATGCATATATTCTATTTCATTGAATATTATTTCTCACTTTGTTTTTTGTAAATCTGATTAAATTTTTTAATATATCAGCGTCTATATATTTTACTAATGTATATAGATAATTATTATGTATATATAATCTATAGTTTTAACTAAATGCTATTAAAATTCTTGATTACAATAACTTAAATTTATTCATTTGATGATACTATATATCCACAGAAATTTTGTAGGACTTTATAAACATTTATAGAAAAATTTATAACGAAGAAATAATATAAAATCAGAAGAGGCACAAATTGGCTGGAGATGGTGCAAGATGCGGTTCTGGTTGGAGGAAAGAGGCTGCTGGGTCCATGGATCTACAGATGTAAAAAGATTTTATATAATAGATTTATTTTAGGTTTTCAATAAAGAGGGTAGACTATTTCTGTGTTATAGTAACAGAATGATTAAATTAAATTACTCAATTAGAGAAATGTGTTAATGAAATAAGCTGATAATGTAAAAAAAAAACACTTTGAAACTAAATTAATTAAATATTTCTGTATGTATTTTGTTCAGTGAACCATAAAAATTTAAATTGACTTAGTGTATGCTATGTCTGTAAAGATGATATTATTCCAAGATAGAATTAATATTCATTAAGCATCATTTCATATGGGTCACCATTTATATTCTCTGTCAATCCTTTAAAATCAAATCAAATAATAGGTGCTTACATGTATTTTGATCACAGAATTCTATTGGTTAAGATGCAAAGTATCAATGCAAAAAAACTAACCTAATTATTAAATTCGATAGTTTTGAATTTCTCTACATAAAATAATAGTTTTTCATGAAGTATTATAGTTCTGTATTTAGTATTGTAGTTCACATTGTATAAGTGGCAAGACTATGAAAGATACATTGTTGCAGCTCGAATGGAAAGTTATGCCACACCCAGCGTACACATCAGACATAGCGCCATTTGAATACCACTTGTTCAGATCAATACAGCATGACTTTGCTGGCACACTGTTTCTAAATACTGAAGAATTGCGAAAATGGATCGCTGCCAAACCAACATTAATTCTTTTGACACCGTATCCCCAAGTTGCAAGAAAGATGGGTAAAAGTTGTAGAAAATAATGAAAAATATTTTGATTAATATATATTTCTCTGAATAAATGCCTTTTTAAAGTGAAAAATGATTTGAATACATACAAGCTCCTAATACATAGACTTTGTTAAAATAATTAAAAAGAGGGATGCGATTCTTTTCTTTATAAACATACTCAAATCTCGGAATAAGATTGAATACGTCAACCCTCATTTTCAAACAATAATTAATTTTTATTAATGCGACCTCTCTTCGCACAAATAGTACGTTGCAAAGAGAATTATCGTAGCTTTGACAATAAGCACTAGATATTCATCTTTATCTTTTAATGATATCCAAAAATCTGAGAGTAAAATATATTTTTATAGAAATTTTATTTTTATTGATTTCTTTAAAATTTTCATTTTTTCTCTCTGTTAAAATTAATCAAATATTAATAATTTATAAGATTTGGAATAATAGGGTAGTTGGTATAAATAATAGTTAATCTATTTTTCCAATAGATTCGATAGAAATTAAAATTGAAATAAAATGTGTCAAGATTCACACCTCAATTCATTCAATCTGTTCAAAAAAAAACAACATAAAAACACGGTATCGCCATGTTGCAAGAAAGATGGGTAAAAGTTGTAGAAATGATGGAAAATATTTTGAAAAACATATTGCATCAATTTTTCCAAATAAATGTCTTTTTAAAGTGAAAAAATAATCAGAATACATGCAAGCACCTAATATTTTAACGAATGAAAATACGTTGGCCATAAACTGATAAATTAGCTACATATTTTATGGGTGTGCACAGTGGTTAATTATAATTGTATGATTCTTAGAAATGATATTTAGTTAATTATTTTAGTCTTAAAGGTGGATAATTTCAATTGAACTGTTGAGTTCTGAAATTATAAAAAACAGACAATGAAGATATTTCAAATAAAAGATTAATTGAGACCGGACTTTACCATAATTATATTATTACATTTAAAAAACAAATTTGTTTTCTTTTTGAATTTTACAAAAAAAGAATTATGGTCATTTTAAAAATATCATTTTAGAGAATTTACTTTTAATTTTGTTTTGGAGGTTTGAGATAAATTTCTGAAATGGTGTCCTGATCACATAACACCTCTACCCCGTTTAGACTGTAACCGATTTGATTAGTGCTGCGTAGAATATCTCCATTCAAACTGGATTAATTTTTCTCAATATGAAATAATAATAACTACCATCTTTATTAACCGTTTGAATCTTCATTTAAAGTATTTATACGATCTAGCATCAACACCGTTTATGAATAGTTTTTCCTTCTTGAAAATTAATTAATAAAAAAAAACGATATTAAAAATTACAGACATCACTTTTTTTAGATTGCATATTTATATTCATAATTGATTTGATTTAATTTAATAAACAATTTGAATTAAAAATAAAACCACTTCTACAATACTTCAAAAATAAAAACATTAACAATAAAATATAAATACTCGTATATTTTCAGAATTAATTAGATTTTGTATTCATTATTTTTTAATGAATAAAAGAATCTCAATTATAATAGAATCATGTTTTCACTACACATCCTAGTTAAATTATATCATAACATTTTTAATTTTTAAATTTTAAATTTAAAAAAATAAAATATGTATATCTATATCCATATATATATGATCTTTATATAGCATTTTAGTGAACTCGAATGTACTTGGTTACATCAATGACATCTTCCATCCCTATTCTGAGACAGCTCCATTCATTCAACTCATATTCTCTTCTAATTCTTTTATATCTGATTTTATATTATCTTCCCACTGTATCCATTACTTTCCCATCCACTGATCGTTTTCCAATTGATTTTCCTTTAAATAAACTTTTCAATAAACTTTCCTCTTCCATCCAAAGTAAATGTCTTGGCCATCTGAACTTTTAATTATATGAATATATATATATATATATATAAAATAATTTTTTAATATTAACGATTTATATTTTATATCTTATTCCACAATAAAAGAAATTCTAAGATGTAACTATAAATTTATTTTTTTATTTAAACAAATTTTTAAAATAATTAACTTTGGCAATTATTCCGTTATTATGCAATGCGACTTGTTTTATGATCTATTTAAAAAATTTTCCGGGACGTTTATTTTGGAAATTCTTTCTGATCATTAATCCTTTTAAGTTATATGTATATATAATTATAATATATACATATATTTGAGATATTACTTTTAATGAAATGCATATTACATACAGACAGTATATCTCATGTATAAATTGAGTTTGGTTTCTTCATTTATTTCGCGTTGCGTTGAAAATCTCTTTTATAAAGAAATAAAAAAATATACCTACGTAAAAACGACATTACTTCCATCATAAAAGAAATTTGACATAAAGAATTTAAAAAGAGAAAAAAATTATAAATTCCTTTAATTTTTTTTATAAATTTGAAAGAGAGATTTATAAAATGAAGATAATTAATTGATTTTTTTTACTATTATAATATATAGAAATATTTAACTTTTTTCAATTTAAGGTTATATATATTTTAAGTCACTCTTCCAATTATACAAAAAAGATAATTGAATTTTCACACTCATGTGCTGAATCAGAATAATGATGATATTTTTTTAATTTTACTTTGATAGAGTATTTAATTGATTTTTTTATGGATATAATTTTAAAATTTTTTTTTGTAATCAAAAGACAGTATTTCTGCTCTTAATAAAAAATAAGCGGGAGTGTCCTCCCCTAGACTTTCCCGCATATAAATAGGTATAAAGAGTTGTGAATGAATATTTAGAATGTGTAAACTTGGTATTGATAAAGAGCCAGTTCGTATTAGTTTATTGGTGTCAAATTTGATATTTGGTAACATTTATATATATATATATATATATATAGAATAAAGTGCTACTTCCGGTTAACTGATATTTTAAATGTAAAAAAAACAGATATGGATATAATATAAATATTTTTAATTTTATTTTATTTATAATATATAAGGGCTGGCTGTGACGTCATGAAGTGCTGTGTGACGTCATATAATTTTAAATTAAGAAAAAACTAATGAAGATGATTTTTCTCGAGGATAAAACCAATACAAAGTGCATAACACGTGGAGATATGTCCTCACGTGAAATTTGATATGAAAATAACCCTTCACTTCCTCTCTTCGATCGGCAATACTAGCACTTCCGGTTTCCGGATTTGCACCAAAAGTTGATCAATTCATCCTACTGATGTATTAAGTAAATATACCAAATTTCATCAAAATCCGTTGAGCCGTTCAGGCTGTACACATCTATACGGACAGACGGACGGACGGACAGACATCATGCTAAAAATACTTTTTTCTGTTAAGAAAATGCATGATTCGTGGAGATATGTACCTAAAAATATCCATAGGTGAAATTTGGTGTGAAAACAATACCTCCCTTACTATCGTCGGTCGGTAAAAAAGAAACGCTACTTGTATAGGTAAAATGTCACTTCCGGTAGTCAGATCATGATGAAATTTGGTATCTCAATTTTTTTCATATATGAAGCAAATATCTCGAAGCAAACTGGTACTTTACTTGAAAGGTAAACGCAACCAGTGTAGGTAAAGTACCACTTCCGGTTAACCGATTTTGACGAAATTTTGATAGAAATCTACAAACTGTGAATAATATCGGTGTACCAAATTTCGAAGTCCTAGCTTCATTAGTTTTTGAGTAAATTTGCTTACAGACATTACATACATACATACATACATACATACATACATACATACATACACACACACAGACATAATTCGAAAAATGGTATTTTCCGACTCAGGGAGGTCTAAAACGTCAAGATCTATCGAAATCTCGAAGTCGAAATTTTTGACGATTCCAATACTTCCCTTATACGAAGTATGCGGGAAAGTAATTAATAGAAATAAAAAATTTATTTTTAATAAATTAATTAGTTTATTTATATACATGCATACTTACCTTATCAAGTTAATAAATTTTGAAAAATTTATATTTTATCTTATCTTATACTAGCAAAAATTGAATATATATATATTTGTATTTATGGTTTATTAAACCGCTCTAAAGATTTTTTGAAATTCACACCATAGATAATATTATATTTATAAAGAAAAATCCATCTTTATTTGTTTCAGCCTCGGGAAAAATCATCTTTGTTAGTTTTTTCTTAATTTAAAATGGTAAATTTAAATCATCTTTTCCTTAAATACAAAATATTATAAATAAAATAAAATTAAAAATATTTATTTATATATGATTAAAATAAAATAAAAAATAATATAAAATTATATATATATATGAATAATTTTGTTTGTCAATTGCTAAAACTAATATTAATAATTTTGTATTCATTGTGTTGAACATGTCTGAATAAATGGAGAGAAAATAGTCTCAAATGAACAGCACACAACTTTTAATAAATTCTTATAAAATGTTTTATACCTAAATTATAACAGAGAAATTGATTGATAGTTTCTTTGTATAAATAGAGACAAAAGTGAGATTATAAGATAAGAATAGTAGAAAAGAGGATTATCATTATAAACGCCCCAACTAATTTATTAATATTATTAACCAAACCCGATAATAAGAAATATTTTTTTTAATGACCGAAATTAAATTAAAAAGAACTTATTGAATGAAACGTCTAATTTGAATGTATAGTAATAGGTTCATACATTGAATATCAAAATGTTTTATGTATACTTAAACAACTTCTTAGTGTTTTAAATTTTCTTTTTGCCCCAATAAACAATAAGAATTATAACTAACATTTATTTTTTTTAAATTGATTAAAATTTTTTCCCACTCCTTAAATAATTAAATAATTTCGTATAAGTATACCAATATTTTTATTCTTTTTAAATTTATATTTTATTATTTCACTTATATCAATACAAGGTAATTTATTATATGCTGATAAAATCTTTAAAAAAATAAATTCAAATAAAATTAATATAATTGGATTTTGGTATGTAATAGGCCGTAATGTAATCACTGAATAAGTTTATAATTATAGTATTAGGGTATTTATTGAATTAGCAATTGAGTAAGATTCTCTATTTATAATTGAAAAGCATTGAATGGGAAGCCAAAAAGTAAACGTAGTTGATTTATCGTATATTCAATGCCTAATCAATTTTGTTGTTAAGAATCATAACACGATTCAGTCTTTGCTATTGGAATTTATAATGAATAGCAACTAATATATATGTATATGTATGTATGTATTTATAAATATGAATATGACCTTTAAAGAATGGTCATATTATAATAGAATAAAATTAGCTTTAGAAAGGGTCAATCAAGATTGCGTTTCTTTATTTATGCAAATTAAATTTCAAATTGATTGCCTTATAATATTATTACGAAAAGCTAATAAAGAAATAATTTAAAATAAATAATAAAATGAATTGAGGAAATTTCTTCAGTCGAAATATTTCTATTTAAAATATTCAAATGAAAAAAAAAAAGAAATGATAAAAGAAGAGACAAGATCAAAGAGTTAAATTCGATCAGTAAAGAATTTTAATCCAATAGAAATAAAAGAATAAAAAAAAAGGTTTGGATGAAATATTTTTATAAAAATATTTTGTAATAATAACCATCATCTCTTTTATTAAATTTATTTCAAAAATATATAATATTATTGAAGTTTAAATTATAATATATATCTATACATGTATATTGAATTCTAATAAAAAAATAAATTAATAATTACATAATAATTCATCTTGATTTTGATTTAAAAAAAAAAAAAAAAAAAAAAATTATATAGATATTTTTAGACAAAATTGGAATCTGAGTTAATTTGAGTAAAGACAGAAATTTATTTTATTATAAGTGTTTATTTAAATTATTTACATCCATTTTTACATTTTTTGAAATGATATAAAATTCCAATTTTGATTTTCAGATTTTGTTGTTTAAGAAAATTTCACTTGAACTACGATTGGATTTTTAAATTAAAAATAATTTTATTTAATGTTTAATTTTTTGTAAATTTTTGAAAAATTTTCTTTTTTTATCTATGTATTTATTATTTATCAAATAACAGGTGGGTGAATCTCATCTATATATAAATTTTCTTTATTTTTCATAATCAAGAGAGAGAGAAGAGAAAAATAAAATCGAATGATCCTCTTTTCGAATTAGATCATTAACCGATCACGCAAATTCATTTAGCTTCCCTTTGTTTTAATTAATTTGACGCTTTTATCTAATTATACCATCGAAGAGGTAGCAAATTTAATCCAACAATTTTTTTTACCATTACTAGTAATTATGATATGTATTATGTTTAGGCGAAAAAATATAAATTTAATCAATAATTGAACAAAGATAATTATGTTTTTTTTTAATATTAGATTATGCGAAGAACAATAATATTTATATGTTGAATGAAAATAAACAATGTACATATAAGAAATATGTTCAAGAGGTAATATATATATAAATACTTGTCCAAAACTCAATATTGTGGTCAAACCGTGGCTCTTTTTGAGTTTATTGTGACTCAGTTAAAAAATTTAAAGTTATCACTATTTAGAATTTACATATATTAAACTGGAAAAAGGTTACGTCATGATACATATTTATTTACATATCTTAATTATTTAAAGGAAATTTAAAATTTAGTTATTTCTACCAGTTTTAAAAACTTTGTTGTAAAATGTATCCGATCTATCCCAACTCTGTCTACTTTATTACAATAGCAACAGCAGAACTATATTGCATGCTGGGTGTACGACTTATTATTAATATAATTAGGTAGTTTAATCGCGCACGTATTCGTAATTTTTGCTTCTGTGACTACGAACCCCCCTCAAGTAAATTTTTTTTCCGATTTGGCTCTTAAACATTTTCGATTTTTCAATATAGCTCTAAGTATCACCAAGTGTGGCTACCTCTGGTAAATAATGTCTATAATTTAAAACTAGTAAAATAGTTTAATATAAAATCTTTATAAAAAGTGATATAACAATTATTATAATTCTAGTTATTACCACTATACTAACCTCTAAAAGTTGCAGAATTTTATCATATTTTTTAAATAACAAGACCAAATCAGTTAAAATCTCTAAATTAATATATTTACAATCAACCAATTTATAAAATTCAAAAGAAATAGACAGAAGAATAAATCTCGGGTATATATAAATATTAATATTCTTTAATAGTATTAGTATTAGTTTGTAGAGGTGTTTTTTAAACTGTGTGGTTATTCATTCATATCAATATTTCAAATTTTAATTAGTTAGATTAAAACCTAAGGTATATAAACAATATATTTTTTTCGGATGCTAAGATTTGATATTTTTTCAATCTTCAATCAAACAATAAAATATACACATAAATTGAAGATATATAGGTATGCTAAAGGAGTATTAAACTATGGAAGGGTTTAGGAGCGAGAGGAAGAGACATCTAACGGCAAACCGTGCAACTTAGATTCATTTTACTGGCCATTGATGTGAACTCATATTTTTAAAGTAAAACTTCAAATGCGTTAAAATAAATTATAATTTGAAAATAAAACTATCATCTAAATTTTGATTTATAAAAAAAATTAGTTAATTTAGATATGGATTATTATTGTTCAATTATAATATTAAATTACATAGTAGATGGCAATGTGAAAGTATTATTTCTTTATCTGAATAGTTGTGTCAAATCTATAACTATTCTTTGAGAATTATTTTATCTTTTAATAAATATATAAATCATATTCATAACACACAATTTCCCATTTAGTTAGGGTAATTATTTTTTAAAATTTGTATTAATACTTGATTAATTTAAATACTTTTATTTTCAAGATTCTCCTACATAATGTTAATGTATAAATTTTCAATATTCTTTTTATTTTATGGATTAATATAAAACATTAAATTCTAGTTAATATATAACTTTTATTAATCATTTTGCTATGTCCAACAGACATTTAAATTATTATTATATAAATCCTATTTTGAGGTATGTTTGTTGGATTCAAATTGACACAATGGTCGTACTCTTGTACATATGTACTACAACGCAGTAATTTATTATATTGTCAGAAACATATGCATATCTGCAATTTGAAACAATCAATGTCTATTCAATGTCGGAATGATATAAAATTAAAAATAACAAATATAAATTTCTATGAAATAGGTCAAAATATTGTTTTTCTTTTGTTTCTATTATTATTAAATAACAAAAGTCACGATTAATAAAATAATAGATATATTTTGAACCAAAAAATTTCATAAAATATCATTTATTATCCAATTTTTCCTAAATGTAGTTACATTATTTAATTCTTAAATAATTAATTTGATCAAGGATAATAATTAAAGAAAAATGTATCGAAAGCAATTAACTATATCAATCTAAAAAGAAGTATTATTAAATAATACTATATTTATGAAACCCTTATATTATTATATTACATTATTTATAAATGTTTCTTTTTTAGTTTATTTACCTCTTTCGATATTCAATTTAGTTAGTATTATTTAATATAAGGATTTTTATTTATATACAATTAATGAAAATATCTTTTTTTCAATTTTATTTTATTGTTATTAATTAATTTTTAAGAATAGAAAATGAACAAAAAACACACTTATGAGAAATATTTTAATTATTAAATTTCTGCATATTTAAAATAAAATAAAATATTTGTATTATAAAATATTCGATAAAAATACTTATGTACTATGAAGTATTTTTAGATTCTTTGGAAACGACAAAAATTCATCGTAATTGAAACGAGAATATACATGATATTTGAAAAGAAAATTCTTCTTTACATTGATGGGGCAAAAAAAGTTGATTAAATGGAGATTGTATAACATGATATCTATGCTTTCCCACTCTAAGTTAGAATAATTAAATAAAGGGAATTAAAAAAGAATATGAATTGAATGGAGTAAGCTAAAAACAGGGACTATTGGAAGAATTTGTAATATTCGTATTTGTATATATATTTTTCAATTGTTTTATATTTTTAAAAGTAAAAAATTTACAATTTGTAGAATTTATAATACTAATCATTTAAATACGTGGACAGGACATTAAGTCCTTGTTCTTTTGAATTTCCCGTCTCTTAAATGAAATGGCAACACTGCACCTGTCAGTAGGCAACTATGAGCTGGCTTCTGTTGAAATTTGAACCAACTGGGCCTTTTAGTTTTTGTTTGATATCCATTAATAGCAGACTATCTCATGATTTGTGAAGAAAATGAAAAAAGTGAATTTCCATAAAAATCCATGAATTGAAATACGAATTCCCTCATCCGCCCTATTCTCCGGATTTAGCCCTGAGGGACTATTTCTTGTTTCCATTTCCTGATGAATTGGCTCGGAGGAAAGAGATTTGACTCCAACGATGATCACCATCATCAAATCTATTCTGATGTCTTCGACAAATCTTAATTTTTGGAAGGGATAAAAAATTGGATTAACGTTGGACGAAGTACATAGAGCTCAAAGGAGACTACGTTGAAAAATAAAATAATTTTTTATCCAAAAACCTGTGTATCATTTAAAAAATCACGGACTTATTGACCTGTCCTCGTATAATATAAAACTTTTAAAATATTAATATATAATATAAATATATATTATAATATTTTTACATTTATTAACTAAATTATATTATATTTTATATATTTATTTATTAATTCTGTTGAAATATAAATTTCTAAATTTAATATATATTAGAATTTTTAATTTTTATGATATATGAATTATTGATTATTATATTTAAAATACGATGGATTTTATTTAATTTCGTATATTTTATTTTATATTTATAGATAAATTGATTTTTTGATGTTAATTTGTTTTTTATAATTTCAAAATTCTCCTGGGATTTCAGTTATTAACATTAAAATAATTAAAACATTGGAAATTGCTGATTAGATCTTTAATTAAAGAGATTGCTAAATAATTTCTGTTTTCCAGGAAATAATTTTTAACAATTGTAATTTATTGGCTCTTTTCATTCCTATAAATGGTGTAAATTTTATATTAGTTGCTATTTTACACTAGTATAACAGGGGGAAAAGTAATTTTCTTCAAGTTACAGCCAATTAGAGATTATTGGTAAAGCTCGGAATCTGAAGGTTGTTAAAAACGAAATGAAAAGGGATGTGAAATGATGAAAGGGTAACTGAAAAAGAAGCAAGCTTAACTGGAAGATGAACTAAGTTCGAGTATAGAATTTTAAAGATCCAATGAGAAAGGATTTTTGTTGGAGTTTTTACAAAACTAAATAATATAAGGTAATTTTTTAAATAAGTAATTTTTTGATAGACTATTTATTTACCATTAAATGTATCAGTGTCATTAATCGTTCAGTTTAATTTATCATTAAATAATTAATAACAAATGAATACTTATTCTTATGCTTTATAGGAAAATAAAGATTAAACAACAAAAATATTCTCTTCTTTTGTAAAAAAATTTTGAAAAATAAAATTTCATGGTTTTCTTCTAAAAAATATAATCAATATATTATCATAGGTATCTTCTATCTTATCTTATTATACTATTAGAAATTGTATTTATATACATTTACTAAATTTATATTTGTATTTTTGAAATATTAAACCGCTCGAACGATTTTTTTGAAATTCACACCATAGATAATTATTATAAAGAAACATCGATCTGTATTGGTTTCAGCCTAGGGAAAAATCATCTTTATTAGTTTTTTCTTAATTTAAAATACGAAATATATATTATGTTATATTCCCAGGCCATACATTTCTGTCTTTCAGATCATTAATACGTACTATTAAAGGGTGTATGTTTTATGACAATTTTTTTTATTTTTGTTCTTTTAAATTATTTGAATGACGTTTCGGTGAACCAGGTACTATTATTATATATATATTCCTATTCCTGATATATATATATATATATATATAGAGAGAGAGAGAGAGAGAGTGAGAGAGATAATAAGATAATCCTATATCTCTAATATCGAAATACATAAATTGTTAAAGTGATTTTATTGGTGAAATTTTATTATTAAATTATATAAATGTCACGGAAAGAATAATATCAACTTTTTACGATTTTTGAAGTAAATCGACTTCTTATTTTAATTAGATAATTTTTACGACTTCATTACCAAATGCTCTATTATATGAGTTTTACTTATGATTAATAAATATGAAAAAGAGAGAGAAAGAGAGATATTTTATTATTTTGGTTTTGTTAGTTATATTATGTATTCATCCTTAATTAATATAAAAATTGTGATAAAAATAATAAAACAAATTTTGTCAAAAATCTAAAATATATATATATAAATATATACATATATTCTTCTTCTTCTTAGCCTTATTTCCCACGGGGTGTGGGGTCGGCTCTTCTCGTTAATTGGCGCCAACTAAATCTGTTGTTGGCGTCGTCTGTAGAGAGATCAGATGCCATTAGATCTCCCGTTACACGACAGGACCAGCTGGTTTTAGGCCTCCCACGCGGTCTTTTTGGTACTCAACCTTCGATGACGGTGATGATGGTGTTGACGATTTTGATGTAGCGGTGGACGATTTGAGTGAGGTTGATGGCAATGATGCTGATGCTGACCGATGTGACGATGTTTGTGTCGGTGATGATGTCGATGTGGATGTAGATGTGGATGTGGATGTTAGACTATCTTCTTTAGCCCACCTCGTCCATAGGTGGGTAACCCTAACCCATTTCTCGCATCGCCCGGGTGCTGACAATGCGCGTCGCTTGCAGGGGACGCTCCAGCCGTTAGCCGTATAACATTTCTCCATTAATTGTTGATGCGACGCGAAGATGATCCAGCCGGCCTGTCGCTACAGCCTGACGCGTAAATAAATATATACATATATTATTTTTTTAATATTCTTTTTTAATTTAATATATAATCACATGTATAGTATTGTTTTTGTTCCTAGTAGTATAAATAATAACAAATTTTAAATTTATTCAAAACATTATTTTTGCAAATATATCAACTAAAGTTTTCATTTGTTTTATTTGTAAATTACAAAATAAACAAGTTGACAATTTTTACAGTTTGATATAAATTTACTTTTATACTTTATGCGCATGCTTAAGAAAGTTTCTGATAAAGTATCATAAGAAAGAAAAATATCCTTGTTAAGGGTAGAACAAATTAACTTACAAAAATGTTCACACTTTAAAAATAAAATTAAATGGACAGTTTAAATCAGTGTTTCACAACCTTGTTTATGCAATGATCCACCAAAGCTTCTAAAAACTTAAAATGTTCACCGAGTTACAAATGCATAATTTTTAATATTAAAAATTTTCAATTGTTCACTAAATAGGTTAAATGATGGATTTCCGACAGCTCATTATTCATCCATTGTCCTCCCCTTTTCCCCCTTGAATAGTAAAATTTCCTCCGTTTCCCATTTAGAAAATTTGTCTTTAAAAAAATATGTTTTGATTTAAAAAAATAATCTATTTATTTATTCTAATACTGAAATTTCATTTTTATTCATAAAACGTCGTTAGAATAATAATGATTTGTTTTTATTTGAAAATTCCTTGGAAATTTTCCGAAATATCGTTTATAAATAATAAAAAAGATTCTCTCGGGAAATTATGTTGGTCTCGTTTATTTGAGGGTGTTACAAAAATTAAGTCATCTATCTTAGGTCAAAACGAAAACCACAATCAAATTTTATTTACATGTTAAATGCTATTTTCACCCGCCTTTAAAATAATTAAAAAAGTAAACATTACTTATCTATAACAAAAATAATAATCATTTCGATTTGTGTAATTCATATATATCTATATATTTATAATTAGATGATAATATATTCAATAATTTTATAATTATTCGTTAAATATTTTTCAACAATAATTTATCCATATAAATGTAATTATCATATATTCATATAAATATCAATTTTCATATCTTTATCTAAAAAATTGCAGAAAGCTAAACCCACTTCTCCTTGCCTAATGATTAAATTATAAAAAATATTATCCGTTAGAGTATAAGTTAGTAATAAATATACGGTGAATTTATAAAATATCACAATCTCTGTTTTTAAACACATTCTCTGGATTTCAATTTCCTTTGAATTTTCTCCAAAAGGAGATAAAAAAAAGAGAAATGGGGCATGGAATTGGAAATTGTAAAATGTGTGAAGGTATAACTCATCTATTACAATTGAATTCTTGATTTTTGCTAACATGCAGTTCTTTTGTTTGAATAGAAATATTAAGATTTACATATTTTTATTTGGAAACTGCATTAAATCATCAAAGATGCATTTGTTCTTTAATATTGTTATAATTTATATTCTATACTTTGTTTCTTTTAATAATGATGTTACATATAGTTTATACTAATTTATTTAATATAAGTAAGTTATTATTATAATTCAAGAAAACTTAACCAATAATATTTTTGTTCTTTTATAATTGGTCCTAGATAATTCAGTAAAGAATAATATTCTTAAACAAAGTGTCTTTCATTTTGAAAGAGCATTTCTAAGATTCAAATTAAAAAAATTAAAATTTGGTCAAAAGGGATATTAGGACAAAGGGTTGTAATGACCAGAAATATATAGTAAGTATATAATTGCCGCCTTCCGGAGGTGGTTTTTCTGATTGGGTGTTCCTTTTCCATTTTCCTGACCTGAGATGTAAACAGGTGTCTGTTTTGATTGGAAGCGCCATTGAACCGGCGACCTTTACCCCCCGCCTAGTTCCCGGGGCCCCAACCTAAACGGGGGATCAATATTGATGGGGGACTTCGCCATGTGTAAGTGAAGAAGAACGTTACGCATGCGCGGCAACCAGCGCCGTGTTGCGGTCAACTCACACAGGCGAATGCGCCCCAAACACACCCACACTGCGAACATCGCTCGCCCCCAACCCAAATGTAGACCAGGTGCCATCCAGGAAGCTTAGGGGGTGTCCCTTGCAACTCTTTCTAATATCATCTGTATAAACTGAAGATTCCTTTGTGACAATTCTTGAAGAAGATGGCCACCGTCCTCTTCACCGTCGCCGACGTCGAGGTTCCACTTTATCGACACTGCTCCTTGTTAATGCAGTGAACGTCGACAAGCCAAGCTGTACTTATCAACGTCCACTGCTAATAATACAGGTAAGAAGTAACACTTGACCTCATCTTAATGTCGGTGGCAAAATCAAAACAAATATCCCCCACCCACTCACCCCTTCTCCATAATCACCTTTTAAATTTCAACTAACAAACTAACATTCAATCTATTCTTTTAGACTGACAAATATATAATTAACTACATTTTTTTTCAATGAAAACAAAATGAACTAAAATAATCGTCAGTAATTATGAGGAGCTGTCGATTCGCATTGCGACAAATTAAGAATTCAGTAAAAAAAAATTCTTTCTCGATAAAAAAACCGAGAAGACTGTTAAGTAAACCGTTTATCGGATTGATTACATGTGAGTCGTAAAGTAATTTTCAATTGACATTCAATTAAGGAGGAGTGGATTTAAGGGCCGAGAGGAAAGGGCGAAGGAATGCACCAAAATAATCCGGTCCATTCAAGTGAAAGACTTCCTGTTGGGAGAGGTGAAGTCCTAAACAACAAATCAACCAAACCACCCACTATTAATGAACACAATAGGTTGTCATACAATTCAGTTATATCACCTAAACAATACGATCTTCTTACTCATCAAACATACAAACATAAATAAATAAACAGGACATTTCAAACAAATTACTACCTTTAAAAAAGTCATATATATTCCATAGAAACAGATATAATAAATAATTAATATCACTTTTTACTATATTTCGTTTTGATGAAATTTTCATAATTAATTACAAGATTTCAATTTGAAATAAATAAATTAATTAATTAAAAAAGCGATGAACGTATCTCATATCAATTTTAATAAGTTCCATCTGAATTTTTTTTGATATTTATGATTATCATCTTCATTCAACCCCTTATATTTCTTTTAAAGTTTATCAAATACGCAAGAGGGTGAAATTTTAATAGCAATTTTTATTATACACATAAAAAAATGAAATTTTATTTCTATATCCGACATTACATTAAATAAAATATATTTTATAAGTATTTTAAAAGAAAACGCATTCATATCACTCGTGCAATCATCTTATAAGGAAGTCATAAAATATCGAAAAATTTCTGAAATGAAAAACATATGTAAAAGTCAAGTTACATTGAAATTTGATTGTTTATTAATTGATGAATAATGTAATTAATAGACCATGATTAAGAATATTTTATTGTACTTGTTTTTTTGTATTAACTGGTTATTAAAATTTAAACTTTTGATAAATATGCAATTTAGAGAGAGATATGTGGTAAACGGTTTTATTAAAACTCACATTAGTAATTGTTTATATATTTAATTATCTCATTATCAATTCATAATTATTTCCATAAAAATTTTATATATATAAATTTATTGATTACAAAACTAAATTTATCCTTAGATAAATGTAAAAAATACTTCAATTACAAAAAAATTAAAAGATTACAAATCTAAACACAAAATTAAAATGTTATGTCAATGATTTAACTAATAAATTATTATATTTTTAATAATATAAAATATTTTGAGTTTTTTTTAAATTTTATTTATAATATATATATTTATATTTATATTTATATTTAATATAATAATTGATTTTATCATTTATTTAAATGCTTAAATTAAATTCTTTTTTAAATTGATAAAATTTAAAGGCTAAAGAAGAATTGTTAATTTGTTTAAATTCATTTGCTAAAACAGCAATATGTATTTGCGGTTTATAAATTCTATTTTTTATAGAAAAATAAAATAATAAATATAATTATTTATGTGCATCTTTTTGAATAGTTCCTTTATGGTTTATTATGAAATTAAAACACCAATGAAAATAGTTTATTGATATCGAGATTTAAATTAATCGAAATCCTATACAAAAACGATTTTCAATCTATTTTCCATTTGTGGAAAATAATGTGTCATTAAAAGATTGATTGACCTTTTCTTCTAACTCTAAGCTATTATCATCTAATGATCTAATGTATTTTCATAACACAAATAATAAAATAAAAGAAATAAATTAATTAATTAATTTTATTTTGAAAAATTCATTAAACTAATAATTTTATTCAATTTTATTTATTATTTTTTTTGATAAAATATGTTTTTATTTTTATTAATAATTTCGATTTTCTATTTTTAAATCCTTCCTTTTTATATTTGTTATTTATAAAAATTTGAATTGTTTTTTTTTATTTCAATATTTTATTATTGTAGGAGTCAGAGAATGATTTAATATTTTATCTCTAAACAAGTTTTTATGGTTTAGAACATAATAAATAAATACATATAAGAATATATTTACTGTGTTTAGAATTTGCAAAAAAGCATAAAATACCTACATGTTTAATAATTTTTCAATATAAAATTAACCATCTAAGAAGGGGATTATTCATACTTATCCCATTATCTTTTACGTTTAATACAACAAAAACAGTAAATTGTAAAAAAAAAAACACCAACTTGTGTACATCCTTCCCAAGGACAGCGCCTATCAAGTTGGATATATAAATTAGGTGACCTATGATCTGTAGATGGGTCGTATCAACCTTTACCTTGATTTTCTTGAACGGAGGCGCTACTTTTTTGTTATCAAGTAGCTTCCCTGGCTCGGTTGATTCCGTCCCATAGACTCTAGTTAGAGAAATTTTATTATCAACCCCAGAATTTAAAGACGGAACCACTAAGATTAGGTTAATACCATTAATAAAAATAATAATAATAATTTGTGATGAGTAAGTGTGAAAACTCGGATAATAATAAAACATCCAAACCACAAAGTTTAGTACCAATTGAATCCTTAACCTTAATCAAACTCGTTTAATAGTAATAAATTATTTATTTTATTAAATAAATAATTAGATTAATTTGTTGCCTTTATTATTTAATAAGAAAGGATGGATGAAAGAATGAGTTTATTTTTCATATAAATATTTAATTCCATAAATTATTAATTTGTTTATTTTCTTCATAAGAACTCATTATTTATTTATTATTATTATTAATTCTTTTAACTATTGTTTACATTTTTGTGCTATTTATATTAAATACCTATTTAGATAACTTAAATCTTTGAAATTGGCAATTGTTTTATTTGTAATTATATTGGCAAAAAATATCATCCCCCAACATTTAATCCGTTATTCAATTACCAAACAAAAGGTGCCACAATTATAGGTAAAAATTGTATTTCGTTTTAATCCTTGGTATGAATTATTGGTTGTTTGTTTTGAAGGGTTCAGGGCGTCCATTGGTAAAGTATGAATCACCCAATTGAAAAATTGGATGCGAATGATTCTGACAGCTTCCAAAACAATTTATATATATATATATATATAAGACGACATCTTATTATTTATTTAAAATGTTTTGCCTCCTTTTTTATTGATGTAGATAAAATAAATATCAATAATCTTTTAAATTGATATATAATACAATATATTGGTAATTTTCTTTAAGATTTTTATTCAATTTAATATAGATTTAATATTAAAACTATAACTTGAACTAAATGATACCTTTTTACTATTTATAGTTTAATCAATAAATAAATTCAATACATAACTATGTTTAGAAACTTTTGAATAGATGTTTGAGATGGTTTTGTTTGAAGGGTGATAAACAGCTCGAATAGAGAGATACAATTGTTCTCTTTTGGAACTAGTTCTCAATAACTACTGATAAAATAATAAATTTATTGAATATTCAGGTATAATAATCAAATGTTAGTTATATCAACAATCCACCCTTTGATTACATTAGAATTTTCTATATTTTATTATTTTAAATATGAAATATTTATCTTCTGCTTTCTATTATTAATAAACAATGTATTTAACAATAAACTGTCAATTTATTATCTTATATATATATATATTGGTAGCCATTTTACATTTACTTGTCTTTTTGTCTGTGATATTTATTTACTTATTTAATAATAATGGTAATTGTTGACTTTAGCATATGTATCATGGATTTGGATAAAACTTTACTATTGGAATCTTTTTTGAATTCCAAAGAAACTTTCCTTAAGCAATATTTGTCGGTCACTTCTAGTTTATGAGATGAAAATTTTTAAAAGTTGCATATTAATTCAATTTAGCTATCATATTTATAATGTTTTATTGATTTGGCCACAAGAGGGCTTAACTAATTTTCATGTTTATTTCAGTTCGATTTGGATATAGAAAAATTAAAAAATAATTAATTAAATAATTGGTTAATAATATGTTTAATTAATAATTAATAATATGTTTTATCCAAATCCATGATACATATGCTAAACTGAACAATTACTATTATTATTTGTTATAATGAAGAGTCAAATTAAAAAAATATCATGATGACCCAGTTTTAAAGAAGGGAAATATTAAAAGAGAGATTTCTTTTATAATTTTACTTTTTCATTTTTAAAATATCTATATATTATGTATGTACTAAGTATTTACTTTTCCTCTTTTTTATTTAATATTTTTTTTTTATAAAAATATTATCACAATTTTTCTTTTTATTTATAAATTGCGAAATTACAAAAGAAATGATATGAAAGCTTCAAAGATATTTGTGAGTTTGTTTGCCTTTGTATTTAAATAAAAATTGCTGTCCTCTATCAAAAGCTACCATCTTGAGTTGACAAACCTCTCGGCTTTTCTTTTTTTTTGAAAAACATCCTGTTTCTTTTATTAGTTGTCAATTCAATACAATTGAGACAAATTTCTTTTGGAATATCTTTATATATTTACCTGCCTATAATATCAAAGACAGAATACCTATTTATAACATCCAATCAAATACTTATTTCCTAGAGTTTCTTAAGTCTTTAAGTTTTTTTTTTTATATTTATAAATTATTAGGAATAAAATCATTCATACGATCAAAAATTAATAAATAAAGTTACGAATGTATTGGAATTTATAATTAATATCTGATCAAAAATTTCATCTTTAAAAAAAAAACAAAATTCTGATTCTGCTTTTTAACCCTTAATTACATGCGCTTTAAAAAAAAACGATGATGACCTTTTAATGATGTATCTACTTTACTTCCACTCAACTTATTAAATTTTTTTAATGCACATTTTAGCCCTTTAGTTGCTTTGAACAATATGTCCTCAACCGTTATCATGTTTTCAATGAATTTAATCTTAAAATACTTCATAAAAAAAGATCAAAAATAGTAATCGACCTTTTTCGGTAACGAATTAATGTATATTCACGAATACACATTATCATAATCTTTCTTTTTGTTTATTCTTTTTATTATTTATTTGATTTAATCTATATATATATGATGAATCAATAATTTTAATGGGAATAAATCAATGTTACAGAAATTTTTTTTGGTATATATATATATAAACATATTAGGTATGTATAAACTATTAACAGAATAATATTGTTCTCTTTATTTTTGAAATAAAAAAAATATTTAAACAAATTATAAAAAAAAAAAAAAAATTCAGAGATAATAAAATAAAATCTGTCAGCCAATTTAAAAGACTGATGTACATATATGGAATTTTTTATTAATTTTTTCATAACTGAATATATTTTTAAAGAAAAAAAAATATGATGAAATTTTTTTATATATTTTTTTTTATTTTATAATAAAATTAATTATTATCAAAAATTATAATTAAATTTAAATTGTATATATATAAAACTAAAGCAATCTCGTTTCAATTCTCAACTACTTTCATTTAAATATTTTCCTATCTTAATTCCTATATATCTTTTTTTTAAACTTAGCCTTTCAACATGTCCTAAGTTGTTCAGGCTTTGAAAGTTTCTAATGTTTAATGAAAAATTATAGTTAAAGAAATTTTTCAGGAGCTAAAAAAATGATTCCTTCTCTTATTATATTTTTATTTAGATGGATATTATTTTATTACGTTTAATTAATATAATGAAAAGTACCCCTGAGTGAATAGTATAAGAAATATAAGTATTAGTGTTTACATATATAAATAATAATAAGCCAATAATTCAAAAACGTGAAAAAATGGACAACGTACCTTTTAGTTTGCAAACGATTCAGTTAATATATATTAAGAAACTCTTTATCATGTAGAAAGATAAAAAATAAGATATGCATACATTTAAAAAAATAAGTAGCCTCCAAGACGATGTGTTGTTGTACTGATCATATGGACAACATCTCTACCGAGATGATGGGCTTTATCCTATGAAGTTTTTTAATTAAATAATATAATATAATAACTGAATTTCATTAAATTATACATAAAAAATAATTATTATTAATTTATTTCGAAATGGATATAGATATTTTATTTATATATATATTAAATGAGTATAATCGTAGACATAATATATAATTATTATTCATTCAAGAAATTGATACAAATTGAAAACATTAGTGTCATCAATAAATCAACTCAAGATATTTATAAATTTTGAATTGACATATTTAAAATTTTTGTTTATTTTTTCATTTTGAAGTTCTTGACTTGTATAACTCATCCATTTCACTTAGAAAATGAAATAAACCTTAAACAAACAATAAAAGAAGTTTTATATTAAACTAGTAAGTTGAAAGAATTATTATTAAAAATTTAAAAAAAACACTGAATGATGTGTTTATTAGTAAAATCATTAGAGAGAAAAAGAGAGATTTACCCAAAATAAAAATATTTTCAATCTTTTTTTTGGTATGCTTCATAAAAAATGAAAATTTTTTTATCTAATATAATTTACTGTTTAAAAACTAAAAACTATTGTTATACTATAAAGTATTTTAATTTTTTAATCTTTCTATATTTAAACTAAATTTTTCTCTTTTCACTTAAACCTTATCATTTTTCTCTTTCATAAATCAAACTATAATATGAAAATTTATTTTTTTTTAAATATTTCTAAATCATGTCACATAATACTTGTAATAATTCAGAATGAAAATATGCTTTAATTTATTCACACCATTGTTTTCTTGTCTTCCATCGATTTTTCACTCATAAATACTGTCAAGAAACTTATTTACGAGGACTTTCCTTAAATTATCTCATTTTATTTCTTCACACTGAAGATACACAAATGATTACTAAGATAGGTATATAAAATCTCATTTGAGAATGGTTATAAAATTCAACTCAAATTTTTTATATTCTTCTTAACAATTTACAATTTAAGAGTTTTACAAATGAATCATCAAGATCATCGCTTTCTATAAACCTATCTTATACTGAAATAAATACGAGAAATAAATTTTTCATAGATTCTTCATGTTAATTATTTGTATAATGATTGTTTGTTAATTGATTTTCTCGAATATAAATGCATGTTTAGTATTTATTAATTAATGTGCGACTCTTATACAAACCTATATACATATAACGTTAAGATGAGTAAGAAAAAAAACATTTTTTGGTAATATTTGATTTTATTATTCAACATAATTGTTGAGGGCAACGACTGAGTAGTATTGTCGATTGCTAACCAAATCACAGCTCATTTCATTATTTTGAATATACCAAAAGTTGCTTTTCTAAAAATGCTATATCTTGCAAACTAATCCTCTGATCACTAGCAAATCTATAATTTGAAATATTTAAGACATATTAAATATTTTTTATGGCTGTCATCTTACGGACTTAATAAAGTTGGAGTTATGACATGAAGGAAAAATTTAAATTCTAAAATTCAACTTCAACATTTTGACTTTTTAAGATCACTTGAATTCAAAAAACAAAAAATTTCAAAAACAGATTTTATGTAGTAAAACTAAAAAGTAAACTAAATAAAAATTTCAGGATCATTTTTGGAAAGATTAAATCTAATTCAGGGTTTTACAATTCCACCATCTTTAAAAGAACATTTATTCTAACTATTGATATAGTGACTAGATAAATAATCAAGTTAAATTAAAAAAAATGTTTTAATTAATAAATAAATAATAAGAATATAGATCAGCGGTCGGGGAACTTTTTTAATCATTACCCCAAAATATTTTTTAGTAAGTTGATATTACGCCATAGTGAAGAGCAAAAAAAAAACGGAATCGCCTCAATTTAGCATCTTTCCTATTATGGCCCCCCATGATAATTTTGAAAAGAAAACCAAACAAACAAAGAAAATAAATTTAATTTATAAAAAAACTAACAGGTTTATAAAATAGCAAATTAAAAATAAATGCTTTTTACTCACAAAAGTTTCATTTTTACCCCCCAAAATTTCATTTTTACCCCATTTGGGGTAATTTACCCGGGTTCCCCGACCGCTGATATAGATTATCAAATCGCCTTTAAAATTTTATGAAAGAAAACTAGATAAGAGATGGCGAATAAAATAGGACAACAGAAACATTAAAAGAGAGAACAATCTCCTGAATTATTTATTTGAATGTATATATCTTTATATTAAAAATTATAATAATTATTATGTATATTATTATAATACAGGTAGATGAACATGAATAACGTTATCTGGATCAATATGAATAGAAATTCGTTATAATTTAATTTTTCTTAATTTAAAGCTCAATATGAATAAAGAACTACACTCTATTCACTTCATCGAATATTTTCAAGTATAATTTAATGCAATTTACATTTTTATACATGCTAATTGGCATAGAAAAAAAGTTTATTATTTATAACAAATAGATTATTATCTTGAAATCAGATTGAAATTTAATTATTAAACTCATGAATATTCATTAAAATATATTACAGTTTTATTTTTGTATAAATAAATGGAACTTTTCTTGTGGAAAAAACTTTTCAAGACTATTTTCATTTTCAGTGAACAAGACATTATATTCTTTCACTCTCTATCTCATTTTTATTTTATTTTGTAAATAGAATCTTCTTCTTCCCTTAATCTTTTCTCTAAATGTTTTTTTTTTCTTTTTTTAAAAAAAAGAAAAAAGACTGTATGAGACATAATATAAATATTTTAAAGTTGGATTTTGAATAATAAAACAAAATCTGAATATTTTTCATATAGTACATTTTTTACATATTGTTTATTTTAAAGAATTTATTTTTTTAATAAGAGAATAAAATAATTTTTGAGTCTGTTACTCAAGTAGCACTTTAATGAATTTTATAATTTATAATAATTTTAATGAATATTCAAGAGTTTAATAATTAAATTTCAATGTGCTTTCAAGATAATTTCTATTTTTTATAAATAATAATCTTTTTCCTATCTCAACTAAAAGTAAATTGCATTAAATTATACTTATAAATATTCGATGAAGTGAATAGAGTGTAGTGGTGTAATTGTTTACAAAACGGGAAGCTTCAGGGCTTTGGATGAAACTTTACCTATAGGTCACTTGTTTAATTCCAAAGAAACTTTTCTTATAAAATTTTTAAAGTTTGTATATAAATCCATTGATATTATATTTAGCTACCATGTTTTATTCATTTGATCAACTGAGGGCTCCACTAATTTTCGGTTTTTTTATTTAGTTCGGTATGGTTATATGAAAATTAAAAAATTGATTAATTAAATATTTTTTCTATATCCAAATCAAACCAAAAAAACTGAAAATTAATGAATAAGTGAATAATTAGTGAATTAGTCAATAAAACATTATTAACTCTGGCTGCTCATTTATAACTAGTTTATCTGTCAAACTTTAATAATTTTTATCTCTTCAACTAGAAGAGACCGAGAAATATTGTATAAGGAAAGTTTCTTTGGAATTAAAATGGAATCCACTGGCAATGTTTCATCCAAATCCCCGCAGCTTCCCGTTTTGTTAATTATTACCTAGTTCTTTCATATTGAGATTTAAATTAATAAAAATGAAATTATAGCATATTTTTATTCATATTGTTACTGATAATGTTATCTTAATTTTAATAATATAAATTTTCATCTATGTGAAATCTGCATCTGTATTATAATAATATAAATAATAAGTTAATAACCCCAGTCTGAAGAAAAGTTTCAAACTCTAATCTAGTTCAGACAAATTATAATAATAAAATTATAATAATAAATAATAAAATCATAGTTGAAATGAATGATAAGCTTAAAATTAATAGATAGATAATTTTATTAGGAAATGAAGAAATCCAATTATAAAAGAAAATTAAATTCTTATAAAAATGAATATATGATATAAAATTATTATAATATATATAACATATTATATATATACATAAGATTTAATCTAATATCAATTCTATATAATACTCGCTATCTTGATAAGAGTTGAGAGTAAATCCATTTTTTCTAATTTATCAGTTAATCATTAGATGTTTGGCAATAAAATAAATATTTAATTATCTTTAACTAAGTAAGTAAATAAATCATTACTCACAAATAAATTTATGTTAAATACTAATGATAATACTAATGTTAAATGTTAAATACTATGTTAATACTAATGGAATTATTAATAATATTATATTATCATTTTTATTGAAAAATAATTATACCATAGGTATCCTTATCTCTATGTCTCTATGGAAATCGAAAGCAGCGAAAAGATTTCTTCAAACATCCCTATCCTGAGCCTCTCCCATCCGCCTCCTATTTTCTCGCTCTTCTTACATTGTCTGCCCAACAAAACTATTAAATACAAAGAATATATTTAAAAAATTTAGTAAAAATTGATAATATCAAACTCATTGATATGTATAAAGTCAAAAGATGAATTTTATTTAAAAAAAACATAATTTCTATAAGTATCTAACAAAATCTCAAATTTTTAAAACTACTTTTTTAATAAATATATTCTCTCCATGTTTCTTTTATTTTGATTTTTTTTACAAAATAAACCAATTATTTCAAAGCAAATCTTTTCCCTTTATGTGACTATGTTAGAATTTCAAAAGAAATACATTACCATAAATAGAAACGTGAGCCAATACGAAATTGACTTTTCTTAGACAAGTGAAATATTCAACAAAAATCACACATATTGATTTTGATTTTATAGTAAGAGTGGAAAGTATAAAAAACAAGTACGAAATCCTAAAATTTAAGTTATTTAATTTAATTTAAAAACATTAGTAATATTGTTTTATTATAATTTATTCAATTAAATTCCACTAATTATTTTAAAACTCCTTTTAAATAAATTTTTCAATTTCTGTAATTCAATTCCATTAAAAGTGAAGATCCCCTAAGTATTTTTCTGTTTTAAAAATACCATAATTTTTTTATATGTTTTTTTATTATCAATGAAATGTCATATTCCATAATTCTATATGAAAAATGTTATATAATAATCAAAAATGACATCTTTAAATTTTCTTAAACTTTTTAATTACATCTTTAATATTAATTAATTTGAAAATTCCTTCTTTCTAATTCTCAATATTTAAGTTCTTTTAATTATAATTAAAAACAATAGTAATATAAATTATTTTGTAAATATATCAAATCGACGTGTTTAATGTTTAATTATGAAAAATAAAATATTTTTTTATTTAATTAATTTTAAGGTTTCTTAAAAGAATAATAAAATAAAATAATAATAATAATATATACATCAATATTATAAAATTTCGATTATGTTGTGTTTATACATTTTGCTCTATGACTAAACAGTTCAATTTAAAAGATATATTTTATTTTAAATTAATTTAATTAAATTTCTATTTTTTTGGTTTAAAACAACTACCTATTTATTTTTATACAATCATAAGAAGAAATTTTAATTTTTTTTATTTTATTTTGACATCTGTTGTTTCCATACCAGGACTAGATCTTCAACTTGGTTGATTATTGATTTTAAAATTTTTTCTATTTCCCCTATCGCATTATTAAGGTTTGTCTAATCTTTTGATCATTTGCCAAACTTTGGATTCCCTTATTCAACTTTTAACTTAATCTACATATTTTATATTATAATAGATTAGCATTTAATTATTTAGTTATTATACTATGAAAATTGCTTTTAATATCATTTTCTAATTTATTCATAAATAATAAATCGATAAAAAAATATTGAATTATCAATCTAATCTATTAATAGAATAATAGTTCAAAAAAAACAAACTATGATTTGAGTTGAAGAGCTATTAGTGGTATATAATTCACTCATCCTAATTATAGGCATTTATTCTATTTTTTCATAAAGTTAATTTTCTATTTTATAGATTTTTGTAATAATTATTTTATCAAATACATTACTATTTTTAAGTTCCTTTTACCTATTCTATGTATTTTGTATTTTCTTTTACAGGTATTTTTTAAATCTTAAGTTTCTCTTTTTAGTTCTTGATAAGATTTTGTTCTAATGAAGTAGTATCACTTTTCACTTTTCCATTACCTTACTCAATTAGTTTTCCTTTGTCTAAGAGTATCTACAGGTAGGGGTGCCTATTCTTCCCCATGCCACATTTCTTTAAAAAATCGAATTTAGATTAGAATAAATAGGTTAACTTAAAAATCAATAATTTTACTACAGGACAGAGAAAAATAATTCATTTTTATCATACTAAAAGACAGAATAATATTTACCTATAAAACCTTTAATAAAATTAATATTTAAAATACACAAAAAAATTATTCCAGAGAAGCATAAATAAACTTATTATAATGAATAAAATAGAAATTATTATGAAAGATATCTTATAGAGAATAGATTATATTACTATAATAGGAGTATATATTATAATAAAATCAAAAATTAGTTATAATACAAAATTACATTTTTGTAATTTATTATTATATTTTTATTAATCTAGTTAAATTTATTACTTTTAATAAAAATATTATAATATCTTTTCATTAGATTTCATTATGATTAAAACTATATTATTTTATTTAATTTTGTTTTATTCCTTCTAAAGAGTAAGCAAAACTTAATATCTTGATATAAAAATTTGTTGAAAATTAATTTAATCATAAATTGTTTAAATTATCCAAAGATCAGTGGTATCAATAATGTTATGAAACGAAAAGTGACTGTTCAAACTTCATTAAATTTAAAAAAATGTTTCAAAAATAAGTAAATTAATATTATAGAGGAAAAGTAACATATGTTAAATTTATTTACTTCTTTTATTCTTAAAAAAAAAAGATTTGAATTCCAAAATACTTTTTTTGTGGAAAAAGCAACCTCAATGAATTCGTTAGTCCATTACAGATTTGGCAATGCATTCAGTAGAAGACCCTTATAATTTCACAGTCAATGGTCTTTGATCTGTATTCAGAATGGTTTCCTCCATTCATCAGAAAGATCATTTATTTAGTTCTCTCCACAATTCGCTGACTCTGATTGTCTGTAATAAACACAAACTTACATCAATATTAAATCCACACAAACTTAGCTATTTCATTAAGAAGGATGAATCGTGTCTATAATTTGGAATTAAGATACAAGTTATTTCTAAGAATATGGTCTAAGCGTCTCTAAACCTGGGAATACATTAACATGGCTACAACGATCATATTTCTTCTTATCTTGAGCCATCTATTTTCTTATAATTCTTTCAAAGTTTATATATCTTGCCAAGTTTATATTTTCTTATATGTTTTACATTTTATTTTTCTTTCATTTGTCACCGATCTATATATATATATATATATATATATATCTTTGCTTATTTGAGATAAATGCCCAGCTTATCATCATTCAGATTTTATAATTGGAATAAAATTTATAAGAATGCATATTAAATTAAAGAAAGATAAATAATAAAGAAATTAAAAAAGAAAATGGAATTGTATATACTTATATATATATGTTCGTTTAGATAACTCCGTGAAAGTTTTTATTATTATGAGAAATTATTTCCGAGCTATTTTCACGTTTAATTGTTAGATTTGAGTTATGACGTATTTAAATCCATTTTGGCGCCAATTTCAAAAAAAAACTTTAAGAAGCAATTTTTTTTTTAATTTTAAAATTTGTACTCAAATTCACCCGTCTAATCAAGCCACACTGACTCAGACTAATACCCAGAATCTCAAAAACTCTCTTTTAGAATTTTTTCTTGAAAATGGTGTCAAAATGAACGAAAAAACGTCAAACGCAAATTTAACGATTAAACGTGAAAATAACTTGAAAATAACTTCTCTCATATAAATATACCTCTATCTTGATATTTTTATTATAATAATTATAATGAGATGCAGAAATCAGTCTCATTCACTATCTTGGCTTATACTAGTTTATACATTTACATATTTATATTTATTATTTAATTTTTAAGATTGAAAAATATAAAAATTGTATACTTTATTTTTAATTATGAAAAATTATGTATACTTTTATTTTTAATTATTTTATTATTCTTCTCAATTAATCAAGAAAGTAAACCCCTCATTAGTATAATAGTCTCTACCTTTTTCATCTTTATAAATGATGCTAATGATTTTTATTTAACAAAACCATTTTATTTAAGTATAGTATATAATGTAACATCATATTTCTTAAGGCATATAATTTAAATTAAAATATCTAATACACAGTATTTATATATATATATATATATATATTTATAATATACTATATATCCATCTACTAAATATTTAGAATAACGTATGAGAGATACATACAAGATATATGGTAAAGTAATCAAGTTATCCATGGATAATAAATATACTTGTTTGTTTGCAACTTTACATTTCCTAAACAACTTCATTGAATAGAATCTCTTTTGATGTCATTTCCAGTATGTTGCTTTTCAGTATACAATACTGAACAAAAACAACTTACGCGCTTTCACCTTCTATGTCTCACATAATAAATATTGCTAACATGAAATTCAAGTATTCCAGATACAAATTTAAATATAATAAAAATTTGCCTATTTTTTAATATTTTTTATACATTTTCAAGAAAACAAAAACAATCATAAAAATTAATTAAATTCTTAAAGAATCTAATTTTCTCATAAATTTAAGATTTAAAATTAAATGCATATGTAGAGGTATTTGTGAAATAATCATCCAATAATTGAAATATAATTATCAATGATTCATGAAACGAGAAAAATTTTTAAATTCTCAGCATTGTGCAGACAAAAACATTTTATATATATAAATTGATATAAATAAATCAATATCAAAATATCTGTCTTTCAGAGCATCAATACATACGTTTAAGGAGTATATGTTTTATTACTATTTTACTATTTTTGTTCTTTTAAATTTTTTGAACGGTGGCTCGGTGAACCAGTTATTATTATTACTAGCCAAACCCGATAATAAGTAATCATTTTTTTTAATGGCCGAGTGGCAGGTACTCTTATCTTATTATACTAGCAAAAAATGTATATATATATTTGTATTTTTGAATTACTAAACCGCTTTAAGGATTATTTTGAAATTCACACCATAGATAATTTTTATAAAGAAAATTCTATCTGTATTGGTTTCAGCCTCGGGGGAAATTATCTTTGTTAGTTTATTCTTAATTTAAATAGGAATTTTAATAATAAAAAAAGGGCCCGGCAACGCCGGACAGTGCTTCCTTAAGTACAAAATATTATAAATAAAATAAAATTAAAAATATTTATTTTAATAATATTTTGTAATCAAATTACGATATATTATTATGTTATATCCATAGGCCAAACTTTTCTGTTTTTCGGTGCACTAATACATACGTTTAAGGGCTGTATGTTCTATGACTTTTTTTTAATTTATGTCCTTTCAAATAATTTAATTGTTTCATATATTTTGCCGTTTATTTATTTTAAATAATAATTTTAAACTTAAATATTAATAGTTCATAAGGAATAATTTTTTTTAAAGTACCGAGCCGCGGCTCGGTGAACCAAGTAATGTATATTAAACTTAAGATAGAATTATTTTTTTTTAATTAATGAAATTGTATTATTGAATGTATAGTTAATGAAAAAACCCTACAAGTGAGAATAAGAGAGATGATTAATTAATATTAAAATAACTATCTTGCATTCAGAATGGAATTCTTTTTATACGAATATTATTTTTTTCTTCTTATAAATAACGAAATGAAAGCTCTTTTTCACATTTAAATATTCATATCTGACTTTTGAAAAATTCATAACCGACATGTTTTTTTGCATTCTTAGCAATCCTTCAAAGCTTATAAATTTTATGAATAATTATATTTTAAAAAATATCCTTTAATGTTATAGACCACTTCTTACAATACAATAGGTAACTAGTTCCTTTATACGAATATAAAGTGCACCTATTAGTTTTACTTATTTTTTCTAGAGCTACTGAACTCGAAAATTCTAAGAGGCAGTAACCTCATTCTTTCAACAATCTCAACCAAAAGCTCCTTCATCAAATTCGTATTCTTTCCCACTTCGAACACAATTAAGATATGTCTGATTAAATGATTTAAGTCAGATTCCAATTAAAAAAAATTGAATCATGTTTGAATAGATATTGCGAATATTGTACTTGCATATATTTGGTGTTTAGAATAATACTTTCCCAACATTTAAATTTTTATAAATGTATTATTATTGTTATTTTGGATAGACTCTGAGGATCATGTAGAACTTTCTCAATTTTCCTAGGCCTGAACTCGAGTCATCAGTGTGGTAGACTGTCGTGCTAACCACTAAACCACCGAAAAGTCTTTTAGAAATTCAATTATATAAATTAACCCTAACTATTTCTGGAGATGCATAGAGGTCATGAAATTCCTCGTTATAAAGTCTCCGCCATTCCCCGGTGACCTCATCTTTCTTTGGCCCATAAATACTGGGAAAAGAATCCTATTCTATAAATACTCTGAACTTACTCTCATGTCCCAGAATCATAGACCATGCCTCACACCCATATAATACAACAGGCAAAATAATTGTTTATATATTTTAATTTTTATCCGCTGTGATAATAATTTTGATCAGATAAGCCTATTTTCTGCATGATAACATTGCAACATCGATTTAAATTCTTCTTAAATATTATTATCCTTCGTAATTACATCCAATTTTTCTACATATTCAAATTCTACCTTTTGTATATTAAGATTTTGTTTGTTAATACTGTTCCTCTTTTTTACTAAATATTTTTTCTTAACTCTATCAATTTCAAACCTCATCTCTTTTTTTTACCTCCATTAATTTTTCCTCTGATTAATTATTAATTATTGGAAATTAAAAAGCATTTATGATGTGCGAACTTTCCATGATACACATACTAAATTAAGTATTAAATTATTTTAATTACACTGTATTTGGCAGTAAGTTGGCACCGACCTCTCGATATTTTGGCCTTAACTCGTGGACGTGTTGAATGATTTTTATAAATTTCCTTTCGCCACTTCAACTGAACAGGAGCAACAACAGCAGCCGATTTAATGATTCGAATCTGTCGATACTTTTGAGAGAGAGGAATATCTGTCACCGTTGTCTTTAAATTATATAGATGATTCCAAATGATTATTCATACGATCATATAATTATAGATTTATAAATAAATAAATATAAAATTGTTAAGAATTCATCAAAATTATTAATTATAAAATACAATTTTTTATAAATGGATAATTATAATATTTCAAAATGCTTCGTATAATTAAAAATAATTTCATTTTTTTTTTCGAAATCCATTTAACCCTTTTGAAACTCGATTGTCCAGAACATTAATAATTAGAATTGTATACAATTCATTCTAACAAGCGACCCACTCAACCAAACAGAACGCAGGTGAAAGTACAAGGAATAAAAAAAGTTCTTGGGTTTAAATTCCGAGCACTCTTGGTTCTTTTAACCCTTGACAGTCTTAAATCTAAAGTTAGAGAATAAAAAACAACCATTATGGGATTCCTCGTAACTTTATTTTTTTTCTCTTATTCTGATAAATATATAGAATGAATGTTAGAGGAATTTTTATATTCAATCAGATAAAAAGAAAAAAGAAAAAGATTATATTATTTATTTTTTGTTCTTAATGTTTCTATAATGTTTGGACAGTTTAATATTTCACCTTCTCCATCCAACTATTATTTCATATAATCTTTTAATTTGATAATATAATAATAATAATAAGTATTAATAATAAATGTATTACATATTATGTATGTATAGGCAAAAGAGAACGCCTGTGACTCATATCCTCGTGTTTTCGGGTTCAATCAAGGTAAAAGTTGAGAGGACTCGTTCTACTGATCATAGAACACCTCTACCCCGCTTAGGCGGCAACAGATTTTGACGCTGTCTTTTCATAGAATCTATAAAATAAGAACAACAATTTATTCAATTAAGACTTATTTATAGTCATATAATCTTAAAATATAATTTTAATTATTTAAAAAAAAATGAAAATTAGGTTATATTTTATTTTATTTTAAAGTAAATATATTGGATATGAAAATAAAAGTAGATAAGTGAATTATTCAAAATAATTTTTGTAATAAATTAATATTAGAAGGTTTTGTTTTTGAATAATTATTCACAAAAGACACATTTCAATACATAAAAGTCTTTAGTTTAATTTATAAATTATCATCACATATTTCTGAAATAAGTGTAAATAAATGATATATATTATTTGTTAAGTCTGAGTGGATTCATAGTCAGATTTACATATTTTTTTTATTTTAATCCACGCTATGGTATATACTAAATATTAATGAACATTTTCTATTCATGGTCTTTTGCTTTATGATTTTATAAGCGGTTTATATCCATGAACCTCAAAATAAAATAAACCTCGTTTATCGGACTAGTCTAATATTTTATAGTACATAATTCAAAGAAAAATAAAAAATCTTAAACTCTATTTATAATAGGATATGCGAAATACGAATGAAGAGAAATTAAAAAAAATCTTTCATAATTTAGCGTTAATCATACATTTAGGGTTTGTTTTTGTTATTAAATTTATTATAAATGTAAAATAATAATTTTATTATTTTAATATTCCTAAGTTGGTAAAAAAACAATGAGACGGGATTGTCGTGTGTTAAGGTTAGGTAAATTAGATTTTTACCGATTATTAATTATTATTAAATATATATATATATATATTTAAAGTGTTTTTACCGACCGACGATAGTAAGGGAGGTATTGTTTTCACATCAAATTTCACATGTGGAGATTTTTACATATCTCCACGAATCATGCATTTTCTAAACAGAAATAAGTTGACCTGTGGCCAGGTCCGAACCGACCGACGGTTTGAAATAAATTAATTTCCAGCTACAGAAACAATTTCAAATAATTTTAATATATCTATTAATGTAATAAAAACAGATATGGATATAACATAAATATTTTTAATTTTATTTTATTTATAATATATAGCTGGGGTAGCCGGCGTTGCCGGCGTTACCCGAGGCTGTGACGTCATGAAGGGCTGGGTGACGTCATATAATTTTAAATTAAGAAAAACATAATGAAGATGATTTTTCCCGAGGATAATACCAATACATTCGTGGTGATATGTAAAAAAATCTCCTTATGTGAAATTTGGTGCGAAAATAACCCTTCCCTTCTTATCGTCGATCGCTAATACTACCACTTCCGGTTTCCGGATTTGCACCAAAAGTTGATCAATTCATCCCACTGATGCATTAAGTAAATATACCAAATTTCATCAAAATCCGTTAAGCCGTTCAGGCTGTACACATCTATACGGACGGACAGACGGACGGACAGACGGACAGACATCATGCTAAAAATACTTTTTTCTGTTAAGAAAATGCATGATTCGTGGAGATATGTAAAAATCTCCACATGTGAAATTTGGTGTGAAAACAATACCTCCCTTACTATCGTCGGTCGGTAAAAAGTATTTTTAGCATGATGTCTGTCCGTCCGTATAGATGTGTACAGCCTGAACGGCTCAACCGATTTTGATGAAATTTGGTATATTTACTTAATGCATCAGTGGGATGAATTGATCAACTTTTGGTGTAATTCCGGAAACCGGAAGTGGTAGTATTAGCGATCGACGATAGGAAGGAAAGGGTTATTTTCACACCAAAGGAGATTTTTTTATATATCACCACGAATCATGCACTTTGTATTGGTTTTATCCTCGAGAAAAATCATATTTATTAGTTTTTTCTTGATTTAAAATTATATGACGTCATCCAGCCATTCATGACGTCACAGCCTGGTCTTGCATATATATTATAAATAAAATAAAATTAAAAATGTTTATATTTATTATTTATGTATTCATATCTGTTTTTTATTACATTAATAGATATATGAAAATTATTTGAAATTGTTTCTGTAGCTGGAAATTAATTTATTTCAAACCGTCGGTCGGTTCGGACCTGGCCACAGGTCAACTTATTTAAAATTGGAAAACCATTCGATATACTCCTTTGTTATTTACCAAATACTGTTTGTTTGGCACAAAATTATTCATACTTAGTGAAAAAAAGTAATGTTTCTAACGAAATTGATAGCGATGTTGACTGCCCATTGATGACAGACGTAGTACTCATAAGAAAAAAAAATATGGCGGGCCCACATGACCTTCATACGCTCAATAACGCCATCTATGAGCGAACAGCAGATTTAAGCTTGTACGCCTGGTAGTTTTATTATTCAGATTAGATAAGAATTGACTATAAAAACCAATTTATAAGAAGGTAGGTCTAATCAAATGGACTATAAACAGATTTGATTTTAGTAAACAATAAATATTTAAAAATTTTAAAGAATTATTTATGATCTATATAAAGAAGAAAGAAAAAGAAATGAAGTGCTAAGCCACTGCGGTAGACGTTTAAGTAATTAGATTAAATCAACCTTAAGTAAATGGATAATTTAATAATTTTATATATTATATCGTACTTTTAATTCAACAGGATCACTTTAATTTCAAACAAATTTATTAAAAAAAAACAAAAATCTTTTTTTTATAATAGTTTAATATACTAGAATATAGTTTTAAACAAATATATTTTTATCATTAAATCCATTTTTTGAGTAAATTTAAAAAAAATATATTTATTATTCTTTCAGATAAACCATCATGATCTTCATTTTTATTGAAACATTTCAAATTGTTACAAAACAAAATATAAAAAATCGAATAAATTCAAATTTAATTTTTAATATTTTTTTAAATTACATTCGGATGCATTTATTTGTTTATTTTTTTCATGGACACCATATATGGTAGTGCCGGACTTGTACCGGCTAAAAGCCCTCCTTTTCACTGATTCATCCCACCCTGGAACCGCTATCACTTCGGGGTGGGCAGACAGTCTTGTTAAGAACTCTCCTTGTGGATTAATATATCTCTGCAGAGATCCGCTATCGCTCTCCAGCTTTTTTGTCCTTTGTCATTGTCGCGACTAAGTTTTTTGGTGATAGCTTACACCCGACTTGAGATTCCGTATTTCATTGTCTACAATCGAACATAGTGTGTTTTAATTCGGATGCATAAAGTGGAAGATATTATTCTAAAGATAGAGAAACCTATCAAAGTAAATCAAAATATTTTCCCAATGGATAAAATAGATGAGTAATGAGATTAAACAAATTTTACAATTATCTTAGAATAAATGTTTACCAAATTAGTTAGTATTCATATAAACGAGAACTTTATCTTTTTTACTATATTTAAATTATTCCCCTAAGGGAGAAATTATCTAATTAAATTGTCTTGATTAAGGTTAAACTATAAATGTATATTACTTTGATTATTAAATAAGTACTTGGTTAACCGAACAGCCTCTTGATAGTTTAAAAAATATATACTTTATGAACTATGTAAAGTATTTTAAGAAGAATTTTATGGGTTTCTTTGGATATATTTTCAAATATCCTCCATTTGACTATTCATATTTTATAAATAATCCATTTTTGCACAGAATCTATAAATTAATAACCAAATTATATTTTTAAACTAATTTTAGATATAAAATTTTTAAATAAGAATTTTGGAGAACCTTTTCGTTGTTGTTCGTTCGATAAGGAATATGAAAATTTTAATTCTAACAACTCACACCCAAAATTATAAAAATATATAATTTTTTTACAATATTATAATTATATTTATTAGTATTAATAATTATTATTTTAATTTTTAAAAATGAAATTTTAAAAATTATTAAATAGATTTTTATTTAAAGTCCACATTATTTGTACATGAACTGTTAGTTCGCTTGAGTCGGAGCAAGCGCACAGTACTTGAGAAAGATTGTAGAATAAACCATCGAAGCGTTGTACAATTATTATTTTAATTTAATAAATAATATTTACAAATCATGTGGTCTTTAAATAAAAATCCCTTTAATAATTATAACAAAAACCACTAAAGTTTTAATAAATAAATTAATTAATTATTTTTAAAGTAAAATAATAAAAGATCTATAGATAAAATTAAAAACTAAAGTATTAATTGATGTATTTAAAAACTTAATTTTTATACATGATTTATATATATTAAATTTATTTTTTCTGATTTATCATAAAATAACTCTCTAAAAACTATTAAGAATAGGTTGAATGAAAAATTCTATTCTATTTTATTTTCGATTTTTAATTTAAATTGAAATTAAATTTTTCTTCTGAAAACCATTCATCACAGGATTCTTTAGAAAATTGATTATTAAAAATGACATATTCATTTATTCTCAATTGATATTCATCTAAATTGCCAAATTTATACCTGATAAAATTGATTTATGTTATTTTACTAGATAAATTGAGAGGCTTATCTAAGATATCTATGATTGATTATTCTATTTTTTATTAGTAAAAAAATATCAATTTTCTTTTGTTTTTTAAAAAAAAAGATGAAAACAATTATAAATAAAGAATAGAATTTAGTGGAATAAATTAAAATTTTTGATGTTAGTAATCACTAATTTTTTTTATTTTTTATTTTTTATTTTTTATTATTTTTGAAAAATGTTTAACAAACATTTGATATTCTAGTTATTGGAATTCGATTGGAAATAAATTTTAGAGTTTAGAAAGTATGGAATAGGACTCTGAAATCTTAGTCCTACAACTGCTTATTTCTTTTCTGAAAAAATAATTGGTGTTAAGTTTCAAGGGTTCTTTTTGATCTATATTAGTAGTCTTCTCTCCTTTTTGAGATCTTATTACCCGTTTCGGGAAATTTAAGAATACATTGTAGTATAATTATGCTTAATTATTATTTAAATATATACAGTAGAACCTCGATAACTCAAACCTCAGTAACTTAAAAACCTCTATAACTTCAAAAGATAATATGTTCTCTTCCCATCAGAGCCCAAAACCTCAATAACTTAAAATACCCAACCTCTATAACTTAAATAAATAATCTCTATATTGGCCCTCAGAAGCTGAAATCTTGAAGAAACAAGAATCAGGAGAAAGTCTTCAATGTAAAAGACGAAAAATTGCTGAATTCCCTAAATTAGAACAATGTTAGTTTACGTGGTTCAAACAATGTCGAAACAAAAACATCAGTGTTAGTGGACCCATCCTGAAAGAAAAAGCTGAAGAGTTCGCTAATTCGCTGAAAATCAAAAATTTTAAAGCCAGCAATGGCTGGTTAGAGAATTTTAAGAAACGACATGATTTAGCCTTTCAAAAAATGTTATTAAACTATCCCTAACTTAAAATATTTTGTGTTTCCTTTGGACTTTAACTTATCGAGATTCTACTGTATATATAAATAATTTTAATTTTTATTAATGAAAATTCCCTTATAAAAGCATTGTTCTCTTTCTGACCTTCAAAATACACCTTAATTATATATTAATTAAAAATAACTAATCGGGCAGAATTTTTTTATTCTGTTTTCACAATTACGAATTTAAAATCTTCAATTAAAATTGATTTAAAATTCACAAATATATATACAACTGCTTATTTCTTTGATATATATATACACTTTCGAATTTAATCAAATAGAAATTATTAAGCAATTGGGAGTGGGGATCAAGGTTATTGACTTTTCATTAAATATAGTTAACAGATGTCTGTGTTTTATATTTATTAATTTAGATTTTCTTTTTTAGATATACCTTGATGAAAAAAATAGGTGGGGATAATGGAGTTAAATTTTCATCGAGGTGTTAACAAGTTTTAGTTATATAAACATAATTCTTATCGATCATTCTCGCATAAAACAAACAATAATTTCCATTCGTTCCCTCCCCAATCCCCCTGGTGGTTTACTTATTTTCATTTAGATAGGTATAACCACTTGAAAATAAAAAAAAATATTGTTTTAATTATTATTCAAGTTAAATTAATATACATTTTACATAAATATATTAATAATATTGAATTTTTTTATTTATTTTATATCGATGAAATAATATAATAAATAAATTTATTTGCAAAATAAATTATCTATTGAATCGTAATTTAATTTAATTATAGATAATGCAATCTGTTAATTATATTCACTCCTCAGGGTTTAGTCAGATTCAAATTTGATTAATTTCCTTTCCTTTTCATTCGTTTTTGTTTTCTACTGTCAAATAAATCCATTTGATTAGTTAATTAAGATCTTTTAGTAATTGATTAAATTGAAGTTTCAATCTACTCTTTTTTACATAGATATTTTATATATATATAAAAAAAGGATTTAATGTTATAAAAACATATAATTAATTAATTTTTTTTTATTTATTACTAGAAAAATAAATTAAAATTAACAATTACTAAAAATTCCAATTATGATCTTTTGAAAGTTATTCCAGAATAATACTTTTATATATTAATAGGAGTATTAATTTATAAGTAATTTATAATAATAAATTATTAGTATTTTATATTACTCATTAAAAATTCATATCTGAAAATATCATTCAACCGCGAAATTATACGTCTAATTTAAATTACTAATAACAACGAAGTAGAGAAACCAAAACAAAGATCAATAAATTAAAATAATTTACAGAAATAATCATTGTAAAAGATCTAATCTGGTTGAAATTTATTCATTTGATCATTTGATCTTGCTATAAAATATATTTTGTTTTAGAAATTCTATTAAACAAAATCATATTTCAGAAAATATTATAGAATTGTGTGTAATAAATAGATTATATCTAATTATCGCGAGTATATAGGAGTAGCGGCTGAACACTCTATGATCCTGATAGAGATCGGTCCAATTCAAGGAAGCAGCTCTGCTCACGCAGTTCACATTTCCTTCCATTGAGAAAGTCGTGCCCCAAACACTAAAATATCCTATCTACTCAATATTGAAATCCTTCACATTTACTCCATATACTCCATCCATAATAAACAACGCTGTAAAAAATTGGAAGAGACCTACATCCGAAAATAGAAAATAAGAAAATAGGTTAAAAAAATCTAAATAATGATATAAGAATATTATTTGTTTTTGTTTTTTGGCTTTTTTTTGTTAACAACAAATATATACATAAATTATAAAAAATTAATTTTTAAATATTTTATTCATAATATATAAAATGAATCTTTCCTAGACTAATAAAGCCAGCCGACAATCTATATATAATAATTCTAATTTATATTTTATCTAATGAATACAATATCTCGCTCCTATTCTATTCTATTCTATTAAAAAATACCAGTTTTTAAATAAAACTTTTTTAAAATTAGCTTTTAATATTGATAATCTCATTAGAGTGTACTTTATTTATAGTATATATTTTCATTATTTATTTATTTGTTCATTATATGTTAAATTTAATTTTTTACAATCCCTTCTCGTCTCCCATTAGTTAAAAGCTTGGTCAAGCTCATATATTCGGACATGAAATTTATTTGAAAATAGTTTTTTGAGCGCACTTTTATAAGTTCGGTTTGGATTTATGAAAATTAAAAAAATAATTAACTATATAATTTTCCTTTATGTGAATGTGTCCTTTACTACCGAAATAAATAAAACACCAGCTGGTATATATGTATATATCTCACAGGCGGTGGTTGTGACGTCACATATATACATTTAAATTTAGAAGAAAAAAACTAATAAAGATGTAGTTTTCCTGAGATGTGATCAATAAAACTCAATTTTTCTTTATAAATACTATCTTTGGTGTGAATTTCAAAAAAATCGTTAGAGCGGTTTTTGAGAACAAAGAAACAGAGAAACAAACAATTTTTACTCTCATAAGAAGATAAGATAAATATGTGTGTCTAATGAACGCCGATATGTACTGTCAATATCCAAACTTGAATCCTTTTTATCTCGAAACCAAGAAGTTTCCTCCTAATATTGTCAAAGAAAAAAGTTTATTATAATTAATCAAAGAATCAACTGGCGAAGTTTCATTAAAATCTGAATGGTGACTCGTCTCCTGAACAATTACCAAAAAAATATCATTTGAATAAATAATCAAAATAAATTCAAAGGCTTAATTCATTTAACAATATTAATCTTATTTCTTTTTAAATTTAAAAACTAAAGCACTAATCAAGAAAAAATTACATCCAAAGAAAAAATAAACTTTCTAAAAATAATAATATAAAAATATGTGTAGATTGGACACTAGTATTTAAGTATTATTTGATATTAATATTCATTTATTTAGAAATAATTTTTTTGGTTGAAATCAATTCATCTTTTCTTATGACTTTTTCAAGGATTTTAATATATTTTTATATTAAATTAAACAAATATACTATTTATATATTATATTTAAAGATGCCAAGATCCTTGTATTAAATGTAAAGATTATAGATAAACTTCTTTAGAATCCCTTTAAAATTATTTTAAAGTGATTGTCTTTCTCCTCTTCTATCTTTGGTTCATCATACTTTAATTTATTAAGATTGTTGAAAATGGAATAACACGAGAATGGAATTGACAAGAAGTAAATGTTTATTTTAGGTTACAGACAACTCAAAACAAATAAAATTTAATCTCCATGCTCTGTAGATTATCCTTCTGGAAAAGCGTTGAGTGGCAGAGCTCTTAGTAAAAATTTTAGCTCTTTTATTTCTTTAGCATTTCACTAGTGGGGATGTAATATTCTATTTGCTTCAAAAAAAATTTTAAAATTACAAACAATTTTTATGCAAAAATTTTAAATAAATAATCAAAGTAAAAGGGAAAATTAATTATATATTCCTAATAAATTTTATAACAGATGATTACTTGCTAAAATAAGTTGACCTGTGGCCAGGTCCGAACCGACCGACGGTTTGAAATAAATTAATTTCCAGCTACAGAAACAATTTCAAATAATTTTAATATATCTATTAATGTAATAAAAAACAGATATGGATACATAAATAATAAATATAAACATTTTTAATTTTATTTTATTTATAATATATATGCAAGACCAGGCTGTGACGTCATGAATGGCTGGATGACGTCATATAATTTTAAATCAAGAAAAAACTAATAAATATGATTTTTCTCGAGGATAAAACCAATACAAAGTGCATAATTCGTGGTGATATATAAAAAAATCTCCTTTGGTGTGAAAATAACCCTTTCCTTCCTATCGTCGATCGCTAATACTACCACTTACGGTTTCCGGAATTGCACCAAAAGTTGATCAATTCATCCCACTGATGCATTAAGTAAATATACCAAATTTCATCAAAATCGGTTGAGCCGTTCAGGCTGTACATATCTATACGGACGGACAGACGGACGGACAGACATCATGCTAAAAATACTTTTTTCTGTTTAGAAAATACATGATTCGTGGAGATATGTAAAAATCTCCACATGTGAAATTTGGTGTGAAAACAATACCTCCGTTACTATCGTCGGTCGGTAAAAATTGAATATTGTTTATTGAATTTTGTAAATATTCAACACTTTAATACAATATTTCCTCTAATTTTGTTTTTTCTTATTTGCGCATTATTTTAAATGTGTGAAATTAAATATTAAAAAAAAATTGTTTATGTAAATAATAAAGCATACAATAATAGAATAAAAATCTTAAACTGTTTTGTTTTAATTACTTAATCAGAGGTTTCCAGGGGCATTTAAAATCAATGTTTTATCAATAATAATAAAATTTTATTTTATGAGTTAAACATATTTCTTTCTGTGCGCGCGTACACAGGCAGAACACAGAAAAACATTTATTTTGTGTTATTACACTTTTAGTTTTAGAATATGAGCCATATAAAATAGATAACATACGAGGGCAGGTCAATAAGTTTGAAGTTTCCTGTCTCTTAAATGAAATGGCCTGTTAGTTTGAACCAGCAGGGTCTTTTAGTTTTTGTTTGACATCCATTGACGTCGTGATTTGAGAAAAAAAGTAGAAAAAAGTGAATTTCAAGCATTATTTTTGCTAAAAAAAACATCGTCGTTTCGTAACCGTGGATGAAACATCGATCCACCACAACACACCAGAGACCAATCAGCAGTCAAAACAGTGGGTTTCTCAGGCTGAATCGGCACCAAAGATGTCCTTGACAAATCATATTTTTTGGGAAGGGATAAAAAAATTGGTAAAACAGTGGACGAAGTGTATTGAGCTCAAAGGAGACTACGTTGAAAAATTAAATAATTTTTATCCAAAAACCTGTGTTTCATTCAAAAAGTCATGGACTTATTAACATGCTCTTAATTGTTACATAAGATAATTGATCACCTCAATATAATAGACACGAATTTTAGGTAAAGAAATAACCATCAAAAAGAACTCATAATATCATTCAAAATTAAAGATATTATTATTATTAATATTATTATTTATGTCATATTTTATTCTTCATTTTTCATTTACGGTCAGTCGTTATCAGAACTGAGTGGTCCCTCCCCTCTCCACATCTAACATTCGAATATACCAAGTGAAAAATAGAAAAACTCAAATTACGCTAAGAGCTTTGGGCTTGAAAAAAAATTACTAAACGTTGACGGAAGTGATTCATGAAAGTAGAACTGAGTGAGACATTATCGTTAACCACCTACACAGCAGATAACAGGAGAAATCAATCTATCATTTCCATTAGAAAATCTTTCAATTGATATAGTATAATAATAATTATATAATTTATTACCTCTATTTATTAACAATTATATGTTTTGTATTTTATACTAATTTATATATACCCCTCAGAAAACACTTCTAAAGCAATAGTGTTTCTTTCTAATCGAAGTAAATTTTTATTGTTTAATTTTTGATATATTATTTTTTATCGTTTAGTTAGTTCTTGATATTTTTTTTTTACATATATAGGAGTTTTGAATAAAATATAAAAACGAATAAGTACATTTTGATTTCTGATATTTCAATACTATTTTATTTTATTGCAAGCCAAAATATTGGTTTGAACAAAATCATCTATTTTGGCACGATTGCGACCACTGGTCTTTAGGCTATTGGTACTTTGAAAAAAATAAAACTGAAACCCCCCTTCTAATAGTATAACAATCTATCTATAATATTAAAATGAATCGCAAAATGTGTTGGTAAGCGCATAACTCAATAACGCCCTGACCAATTTTGCCAATTTTTTTTTTTAAATTTTCGATTAAGTCCAACGATGGTTTTACGGCGAGAAAAAATCAAATAATTGCGAGAAAAACCTAAAAAAAAGAGCCCTTTTCTTTTTCCCATACAAATGTAACGTTACCATGGCAACTGATAACATCAAATTTCAAATTAGACTCTACGTTTTAGGTAAATTTTTTTTCCAGAATGCCACCCAAAAAATCAAATTTAAATAGGTATTTAATAAATAATAGGCAAAGAAATATTAAGTCAGGTAGGGTTATCTGATTTGTTAGAATTACAAAACAAAGATAGGGAACCTAAAATTAAAATCAAATATTTCTTCAAGAAAATTTGAATATTTTTTCATCTTGAAATGGAAGCCGAGTTATGTTTGTATGATTTTAGAAAGCAAATTTTTAATGTGTCATTTTTAAAACAATTAATAATAATAATAAAAATTGTAATTTTCAAAATTTAAAAATTGTATAAATTATTTAAAGGATCGAGCGATAGCTCGGTGTACCAGGTACTATATAAATATAATAAGATAAAGATATAGTCTGTTTGTTAATTCAAAAGAAATGAAATTTTTTTATAAAATAATAAATCTTTAATGATAATTTTTGTAAATTAGGTAAGGTAATGGCACCTATAGATGACATGGCACCTATAGATGACACTTTTGAATTTAAACTAAAAAAATAAGCAAATTTTAAAACATACGCGGAAATTTTTTTTTTTAAATGATAGTTATGCTTTTCCACCACCTGAGATATTATACAACAATACAATAAGTCGCCCTATTTTTTTTCTTTTAACTTGAAAAGCAGACAGGATCGTCAACAATTGATTTTTTACACAAATCTTAAAGATAACCTTAAGGTAACTAATGTTCTTAATTAGTATTTTATATTTTTATATTCATATTTATCAAGAATTTAACAACTACATTATAAAATAGACTTAATATAGATATAAATCATTTCAATTTAAACACCTAATTTTTAAAAGTATCATTTTTATCAACGGTGTTATCTATAGGTGCCCCTAAAAATTGTTTTTCCTATAGATGACAGCAATGTCAGCTATAAGTAGGTTTTTAAAAAAATTGTCTATTATATTAATAGCTGTAAAGAGGAGATAATTTTATATAATTCCACCAAGTTGCATGTCTGAATTGATATAGGAACCTAAAGGTGACGCTGTGTTTCTCATTGTCAGAAAATTTTTTTCTGTTCCAGAACTTCATACACTATTTTTTTGAAATTTTTTTTAAATTACTCTGTTCTCAATGTATAATTAAAAATGCATAATTAAAAAAAGATTTGTTTAAAATCAATTTTTTATTTTATTATAATAATCAGCTAAAAATAAAATCAATCACAATAAATATATCGAATGTATCATTATATGAAACCTGATTTTTTTATTATAACTAAAGTTAAATCAGCAACAAGGTGTTGGAAAGATGTTTTACTTTGTAAATAAATAAGTTGAAGATAAAGAGAGCAAGCGTAGTGAAAAAAAGTAGATGTCATCTTTGGGTTCCATAATTGTCATCATTAGGTTCCACCAAAATTTTTGGTGTCATCTATAGGTTCCATTTGATTACTTTGAAAAAAAATTATATTTCCTATTAAACTCATATAAAAGTTTAAAATATTTATCCTGGTGATAAAAGGTAAGATAAGCTTTATAATAACCAAAAGATTTTTTTTGTGAGACGTATAGTTTCGGTTTTATAAAAGAAAATAGCGACAAGAGCGCTTAAAATGTCATCTATTGGTGCCATTACCTTATACGAGTATATTTTGACAGATAGAAGGGAAGAAAGTTAATTATGCTTTTTAAAAAATATATCCTATTGTTATAAAAGTTTTATTTTATTTCTATTAGGAATTATATTAGCTCAGCTGCCACCTTTATTAATATCTAATTTGAATATGACATCCTATAGTAAAAAATTTCCATTTATTCATTTGATTGACTTAGAAAGAACGGTAAGGTTCATATATAGAACCTTTACTCCACTGATTATATGTTTTACTGTAATTTATTTTGTTTTATTAACAATCAAATGGGATAATTAAACCATTTCCAAGTTTTACCTTTTTTTGGATATAAAAAAGCATCACCTTAAAGTTTTTTAATTAATTATCACTTTACGATAAATTCCAACATCTATTTTTTTTTTTTTTTGCTCTTTTAAAAATAAAATATTTGATTAATTCTTCAGAAAACTCTATAAAGGACGGAACTGAAATGATGAGGGAAGAAGGGAAAGCGTCAGTACAGGATATAAGAAAATATGAGTAGATTACTTGAGGGGATGTTGGATGGCTCCCTTTAGAAGTGTTTTCTGAGGGGTATGCAATCAACACAGGACATATGAACTTTCTTGTTTCTACCCTCTCACAAAATTTTATTTCAATCCTTTGATGAATTTTCTTTTAGGTTCATTTTTCTTTATTATTTAAAAAAAATATTAAAAAAACCTTAGTATATATATATTATACAACACAAAATTAACTCAAAATTGATTTTTTATATATATACTAGCTGCTCAGAGCGCCTTCGGCGCTCTTCACACCTAGACGGGGGCTCCGCCCCCTGTACCCCCGAGTTGTACATAGTATTTGGTGGTTGAAAGTATTAAAAGGTTTTCATCCATTTTGTTTCAATCAGTATATTACATAAAACATTCATTTCTTTTTGTGTTCTTATTTAAAAAATATATTTTAATTTAATCACTATATTAATTATATATATTATTATTGTATATGTTATATCTATCTACCTATGTGGCTCAAAGATACTCGAAAGTTCTTAGCCGCAACAACCACATTTCTCCAAGTGTCCCTATCCTGAGCCCTTATTCCATCTCTCTTACGTCCCTTCCTACGCGTCATTGGTTTTCCAAGCGGACGTTTTCCAATCGGTCTTCCCACCAATATCTTTTTCCTCTCCCATTCTTGCCACGTGCCGTGCCTATCGCAGCTTTTTCCCTTTTATAACCCTAACTATTTCTGAAGATGCAGAGAGGCCATGCAATTTCTTGTTATACAGTCTCCCTCATACCCGGTGACCTCATCTTTCTTTGGCCAATAAATGCAGGGAAGAATCCTATTCTCAAATACTCTGAATCTACTCTCATCTCCAAGGGTCATAGACCATGCCTCCCACCCATATAATGCAACAGGCAAAATAATCTTTTTATATATTCCCTTTGATAATAATTTTGAAGAGATAAGCCTCTTTATTGCAGATAACAGGCGTTTCCCGATTGCAACCCCGATTTAAATTCTTCTCAAATATTATTATCCTTCGTGATTACATTCAATTTTTCTACATATTCAAATTCTACATTTTGTATCTTAAGATTTTGTATGTTAATACTCTTCCTCTTTGTTACTAAATATTTTTTCTTATCACTATTAATTTCAAACCTCCATTAAATTTTCCTCGCTATCTGTAATTGCAATTGCCGAATCTCCTATTATATTTAAGTCGTCTGAGTAACCTAATATTTTACAATTGATTTCCGCATCTTATTCTTTCTTTACTACCTTCAAGAGAAATTTGAAGTTTGAAAATTTGAAAAAGTTTATCCGGATCTATTGAGTTATGCGTATGTTTTACTAAAGTCTACAAATAATTAGTGAACAGAAATATTGAATTCGCGGTTTTGTTCCTAATATCTGTCATAATTTAAATATCTTAATTAATGTTGGTCGATTTGGCCTGAACCCGCAATGATATCTCCTAATATTTCCTCCGCCTATAGTTTATAAGTATTGTATATGTTATAATAGAGTATAATATTTCTTGATCATTACATTTTGGTATTTTATTTTCATTGCTAGATTATTATTGAATATTTTTAATTATAATGAAACTTGAGAAAATGCAAAAATAGAGACTTGAGACAATTTATAAAAATTAACGGTATAAAACTATAGATAAATGACCAATATATACATTCATTAATAGTATTAATTTAAATTAATTGATTTATTTGTTTTTTTTATTATTAAGTTCATTTATTAATTTTTTTAGATCATAGTTATTTTCCTTAAAAGAAACTTAAATTCTGTGGTGCTAGGGGATTTGAAAATTATTCGTCGCAATATGAAGATTTCGCTTACAGTTTCTGTCATGTCCGACCTCCATCCAACAGTTATTTTCTGTTAAGTTTTTTGCTTCTCTTAATCATGTGATCTATATATTTAATTTTTTTTGATTCATTATAATAAAATTTAAACAAATAAAAATTTTTACTTTGTTAATTTATATAAATTTCAATATAAACTGATTGTGAGTGATACGCTTAGCCAATACTCTGAATATTTTGTGTACAAAAATATTGAATGTTCTTAGCGAGATTTGATATAATGTTGTACGATTTGTCCTAAATCTGAATTAGAAGAAAATTATAAATTGCCTCCTCTTCAAGCCCAATTCATTTACCCACCCATGTTGCATATGGCATCTAAATTTCTTAAAACTCCGTTTTTTTAATTTAAAATAGAAGGAGAGAAAGAGTTTTAAATTATATTCGAATAGTCTATATATTCTATATATCAGTATTTTTTTTCTGAATTTAATAGCAAGTTGATTTTAAAAATTTTCCATTCTTAATGCATATGATTGATTACATGTGTTAAAATTTAAAAAAATTCAAATATTCTAATTTTTATATTTATATATACAATTTAATATTATTTTTTATTAATATCATATCAAAAAAAGAGAATTTATTAAAAATTAAAAATAAAAAAAGAAGCCTATTAATAAAAAATTGAATGGTGATTTAAATATTTTATTAAATTAATTAAAATGAGACCTTTTAGAATAAATTATTTAATTGAAATGATATTTAAATATAAGAATTTAAAAAAATATTATATTCTTTGTTTGGCAATTGTTATTTAATTATGTGCAACATGATTCGACTTGCACAGAGCATCGTTATTTTTTATTAATATCACATAATAAAAATGAATCTTTTAAACTTAATAAATAAAAAAGACATTTTAATAAATTTAAAAAATATACCCAATTTAAAAATGACAAAAATTTAAAACAACTTTATATCATCATATTTTAATTTTTATATAATATATATATATATTTAGTAATTAATAATAGAGTAATTAAATTAAAATAAAAAACAAAGATAATATAATTCAGTCATTTTAATTCAGGTTAAATAATATTTTTTTTTATTATTCAATGATAAAATTTATATATTATTATATATATATTATAGAAAAGAAGAAATATTCAATTAAATAAAAAATAATTTAAGATAAAAATATGATCTAATAAATATTTTAATTAAATTGAGAACTTTTAGAATAAATTATTTAATTGAATTGATATTTGTATATTAGAATTTAAAATAAAAAGGGAAATATTATAATAATTCTTTGATTGGGAATAGGAATTAATAAAATGTATAGCCTATGTTACTCTAGAGGTATATAAGAATATTGTGATGTAATTTCAAAGAAATCGGTTCAGCCAATTCTGAGTCTATAAAATAGTAATTTTCCGGACAGACAGACAGACAGACAGACAGACAGACGTGAAAAATTCTAAAGTCACTTTTGGATTCTAGAGGTCATGAAACGCGAAGATATGCAAAAATTTTTAAATTCTGAGCAATGTGCAGACAAAAACCTTTTTTTATATATATAGAAGATATACAACTACAATTGCCCAGTATGAGATCTTTTTAGTATAAATTGTGACGCTAAGTGGTCTATATTTGATATATAATATTACATGTATTCTGTTTCTGGTTTTGGTTAAAACTACATTCATTTGAAAAAATAAGAATTCGCAAAAGTAAGTTGAAGGAAATACTGTTAATGCAGCAATTGCTAGCTTTTTTAATGATGAGAACTGATTTAGAATCGTCATTTACGGTGAACGTAAGATAACTTTGCGCGGAGAAATTTTTAAACCTGTGTGGTGCGACGAATTTTTTTTTTTTTTCATATTTTTATAACGCGTGCCAGCAAAATTTCGAAGCGTGCCAATCTTGGCAAGCGATCACTGCTATAGCCTGTTTCGACCAAGGATCGCTATTGCTAATAATTTAATAGTTTAATATTTCAAAAATACAAATATATATACAAGTTTTGCTAGTATAATAAGATAAGATATATATATTATTTCATAGAAGAAAAATTGTCCTCTCAAAATGTATACTATATTTTTGACAATTATTATTCCATAGCACGGATTGCGAACCTTTTTCAATGTCCGTGCCACAAAATTATGAAAAATCTTTTTGAATTAACTAACGTACCACAAAATTGTCATTTTTTTCTCTACCACCTGTACCCCCTTTAGCTTGAATATATAATCGAATATTTTTGTATAACTTCTAACTATCCTGTATAAAAGTGTTATAATTTTAAATATTAAATTTGATTCCAAAAAAATAAAATGATTATTAAAAAATTTGGAATTTATTTTTGGTAAAAATATATCTTTCCTAAAAATTTTTTTTTATTTTTATTGTATGGAAATTCTTTAATTGATTTTAGTTTGTAGTTTTTAGTTGTAGATAATGACAAAAAAGCAAAATTTATATTTGATACCGTGAAACACTTACATTTTATTGTTTTGATAATGATATGTTAAATTCTAGAAAAAGATTGCGTTTCTGGCACTATTCTCCAATCGTCCTATGTGTAAAGTAAAGCTTGATATAAATTTTATAAAATTAATTTTTCTTTTTTTTTTAATAAATATTGATAAAATTTACAGCATATAAGAATAGTAAGAGCATATAAGAATTCTATTCTGTTAATTGGTGTATTTCATCGCCCCAATCAATTTTGAGTTTATAACTTCACAATTTCCCAGACAAACAGACAAATAAAATGACAGACACGAAAAATACAAAAGTCATATTTGGGTTCCCCAGGCCACATGAATAGTGAAGATTTGCAAAAATTATAAATCCTGAACATTGCTATTTGTACGTAACAACACGCAATTCAAGCGATATTTCAGCTTAATAAAATGTATAATTGGCCGGTTTAATCTACTAAGATAGATAAATAAATATTGAGTACTTCAAATTTCATAAATTTTAATTTTAATCTGATTTATTCATTTTTAATTTATTTCTATTGTAAAAAGTTATAATTATTAAAAAAAATAATTTTGTCTTTATGCGTGTCATGAAATTTTTCAAACGTGCCACTTTTGGCACGCGTGCCATAGGTTCGCCATCCCTGTTCTATAGGCATCATTGATAGATTTTGTTGTGTTAAATCCTTCCCTGTGGTTTAATTTTATTTAGAGAAGCTGCTTTGACAACTGGCTCCACTGATAGATGTTAAAAAATTTTTTTAGCAATATTACAATGTTGGTTAGAAAAATACAGTCGAATTTTAGTAGATCGAAAGTGCCATTCTTAGAGAGTTAATATTTCCTTTTCTATTACTAATAAAAAAAAACATTTTTTGAATGAATGAAAAGTTTGGAATGATGAAGTTATCTGAAGTAGAAAACTTACCATTAAAAGATCACGATAAATCGTTAGTATTGTATATCAAGGAAGAGGGACAATATAATCACTTATATTTTTTCTATATGATTGATGATATGATAATGATATAAAATCATATCTACACTATTTTTTTAGGATTAAACATATCAAACGATGAGAGAATCACAAACCACAACACATTATCTCTTTTCATATACGATACTATTCATTAATTACACTTTTATCAAACTTTTGTATTTGTTCAAATGTTGTTAAAATTGCTATTATTATTATTTTGTATATACAAGAATTAAAAATATTTATTTTTGTTGATCTGTGATTTTCTTGAAATAATATGTCAACACACTTTCTTCTAATAATTTTAATAAAATAAACGATGAAACAATTTTTAAAAAGAAAGAGTAGTTTATAAAATTAAATTAAATAATTATTTTTAAAATTTTTATTTTAATCACTTATTTTGTTTGTTTTTTTTAAAAGAGAAACTCATCAATATTAAAAATTAACTAAAAAACAACAAAAAAAGAGCCATTTATCATCCATGAAATTTAATTTTGTAAATTAAATATATGACTTTAAAAATCAAAATAAATACCATTTCAAAAAAATGACTACTTAAATAAACAAAATTTATTATAGCTAATAATGGAAGTTTGTTTTTTAATAAATACTGAATTGTAATTATATTGTCATATCCAATCAGAAGATAAATTTAATTAAAATTTAAATAAAATAATATGAATGTATTTTTTTATTCATATTTATTTATTTATCTGTACAAATAGTTTGTTTTTATTAATTATGAATAAAGATATTTATTCAAATGACATTAATTTGCAAAGAAATTGAGATAAAATGTAAATATAAATTTAAATAATAATAATTGAAAGTCATTAAATTATAATTGTTAACTATGTGTATTTAATTTCATTTTATTTTATCATTCCATTAATAAAAGAAAATTTCATAATAATATTTAAGAATATTAAATAATCTTTTAGCAATAATTTGATTCAATTCTTCAAAACATTGAAAACTAATATAAATATTAAAAAAATCTTATAAAATAATATTTTTTCAAGGACTAAAAAGAATAAAATCATTTTTCTATAAGCCTGACAAAGTTTATGGATGACTTGCTTCATATACAACGAAATACGTTGGACGCACTTAGTTTTCATTTTTTTTTTTTATAGTTGGTGAAATTTACGAACAAGGTGTCGGGCTCAGTGCTAAACGATCTACCCACTAATCACTAAAACACCTATTCCTTCTATTTTATTTTCCAATCTTGTTTCCACGATAGGAATCGCCTTTCGGCATAGCGTCTATCGTAGATTTAGGGATTATTTTTTCGTCTTCAACTGTTTTTCTTTTGATTTAATTATTTCTTTTATTAAATTGTTAATAAGACCCCATTTCTCTTTACTTGTTATCATCTGGTCTATTAAAGTCTATTTAGTTTTCATTTGCTCTCTATTTTATTTCTATGTAATTAATTTTTGTTTTTTATATTCATAATATTTTATTCTTTTTAGTACGATTTTAATTTGATAAAATAAAATTATTCTTAGAAAAAGATCTAAGATGAGAAATAGATGAGTTATACGACAAAAAGAAAATATTCTTCTAAAAATGATTATAATTATATTAAGGAAATGTTATTATTGAAGTAATATTTTTAAAATATTATAATTATAATTATTATATTAATTAAAAATTCCTATTTTAATGTTATAAATTATTTTGAATTATTTTCAAAATGAAAACCAACTCAATATTTATCCGTCAGATGGCGTGAATGATAATTCAAATACTAAAAACAATTGGCTTGAATGCTAAATTAAATACTAAAAGCAATTAATCGGTAATTAGATTACAATTAATTAATTATAATTCAATTATATTTCTTCCATACCTTCTAAGGGTCCATTGAAATATCTATAAAAATTTTCAAAATTCTATCTCAATTTTAAAGTTGATGAAAAATCGATTTCAATTTGTCATAAGACAGACAGACAGACATGAAGTGAAGTTGATAAATCGTTATAAAAACAAGAATATTAGTTGAAAATGATGAGGAGGGAGAACGAAAAGTTAGTACAGATCAGTATAATGTATAAAATATTATTTTTGTAATATATAATCAAACTCATTATTCTATATTACAGACAATTCAATTTTCTTTTTATTTTTACCATCTATCATGGAAATGTATCATGTTAAATCATATTATTCATAATTAAACTATTTTTTTTTATTCCTTTCACTCTATAAATAGTTTATTTTAGTAGTTAAGTATCAGCACAAGTTCTTGCATTTAAAATCTTACATTCTACATTTTTCCACAATTTTTCAAAAATGTTTACATTTCCCTTTTACTATTATTCACGAAGTGAAATAAAATGTTAACTAAAATAAAAAAATATGGTCCTTTAAAGGGGACTATTTTTGAAATTTACAATTTAAGCCTTCAAATAGTTCTTCAAATGGGACATAAAATATTTATAGGTACGATAGTAATGGTGCAAATGAATTAAAATCAATCATATAACGTCGCTTTTTAGAAAATTGCAAAAACTATTGTATAAAATTCTATTAAATTTAAAGTAGCCGTTTTTCGATCTGCCGATTTAAAAAAAATTTTGCTGAAACATCCAAGACTTTAAATATAAAATTTCAGTTTCAGTTTTTGTTATTGAGTGATAATAGTAACGTTTCGAAGGACTATTTTCATTTTCTTTTATGTTAAAATAATTAATATTTTTAAATATTATATCAAATTAATAAAAAAGTTATTTATTATTATTATTTATTATTTCATTTTATAATTAAAATAGATTTTCTCTATTTTATTAATTTATGAGATTTTAACTCGGCCTTAAATGCCAATGTATAGGACTTTTCCACTTGAGCTACACTTGGATAGTACTATAGATATATTTACAATAAAATATCTTAAAAACAATTTAATTTTATCTCTCTACATTTTAAATAATATATTTGTATCTCTCCATTAAAAATTTTAGTTTTAAGCATCTTATCGTTACGTGAATGGTCCTATAAAAAAGGAATTTTTAAAAAAAAAAATTACCTTTAAGGCTTTCAGGTTTCAATAAATGATGAATGTAAAGTTATTTTGGATTTTTCAATGAATGAATGGTAAATAAAAATTATACTTACAATCTAAAATTAAAATTAATAAATTATTTTGTATTTTTTTTTTTTATTTTGAGAGAAAAAAAGATAATTTAATTCTGCCAAAAAAATATTTTATCTGATATTTTAATTGAGAATGTTCAATTAAATTTATTTGATTAATTTATTTTAAAAAATAAAATCTACGGTAGTAATTTAATCTCAGCGCAACACTTTTCCATTCGATTTCAAAATTCAATTTATTTGATAACGAGTAAAAAATGTTGTTGAGTTAATCTTAGTTGGAATTCATCGATTTAAGATACCTATTTAAGTTGAAAAATTAAATTTAAATTCTTGTTTTCCAATAATTAAATAAAATTTAATCCAATCGGAACGTGTGTCGATCTTCTTCAAGTTTCTCTCTCTCTCTCTCTTTCTCTCAATCTTTTTTTCTCCATGCATATTTATTCATTGTCGCAAGCTTTCAGTTGCCTAGCAACGAACGTTCTAAATTCTAAAAGACCTACTCCCCAAGCACGTACCGAATCTAGTAAATAAATTGATGTATAAGCCACCTCACTCTAGCAAGCGATATTCAAACGAAACAATTTTCTTATTTATAAATAAAAGAAAAAAAAATTAAAATTCAATATGTACATACTTTCTTTATTTTTAATTATATTACTATTTGATTATTATTTTAATTTATTATAATAACATCATAATATATTGAATTATTCAATATTAAAATTTGTATTTAACAATCACTTGATTGTTGATTTAAAATTCAAATTTTTAAAAGAATATATTAAAAATTTTTAACAGATATTTTATATTTTCTATAATTTTAAAATATAGAAAAAGTAAAAATCCTTAATAAATATATAATATATATCATTTATCTATTTTTAATACCAAAAATAATTCTGATCATTATAAAAAAAAATAACTCAGAAGCAAAAAATGTAATTATTTCTTTTTAATAATAAAATGTTTTTATTTACTTTCATTAATATTACAAAATATATAGTTTTAGTTCTGTAATAAATTATATATTAAACGACTTTAGCAAAGAAATTCTGATTCAGAGTAAACTGCAAGTTTAGTTTTGTTGACTGAACAGAAAAAGAACAAAGTGGGCCTAAAGTAAAATTCATTTCAAAATATTGTTATATAGACTAAAGTTTCATTTAGAAAAAAAAATACTAATTTTAAATATTTATGAATTATAATAAATTGTATTTGATCAGATTGATAAGCTTAATTGGCTTAACAAACTTAAAGGGCTTTTGGAAATTGCTGAAGTGAAATCTTCTCTGAACAGGTATGCGTAAAACAGTGGAGAATATAATTTTGATTGCCAAGATCCTTAATCATTAGTGGTTCTTGATAATACAATATAACATTAAATCTATCAACCTTCTCTCTATAAAGTTTATATAATCCTGGAATTTAGGATTCATTATTATCTTGGGGTCAAGTTTCTAATTAAGACAGAGTATCTCAGATAATACAATATTTTTTCCTCCATTTTTTAAATTTAGTTTATTGGGTTAAACTGTGTTAATAAGATATAATTTTAGAACAAAATATAATAAATTCATTCATTAAAACTTTCATTATAACTTTTGATTTCAACTCAAATACAGAAAAAAATTACAGAATCTTGAATAAATGAATAAGTATGAATACTACAATAATAAATGGTTCAATTTTAACTTTTGATTTGTTGTATAATGTAAAACACTAAAATGGGTCCAACCGCATCCAAGAGTGTGCTGCAGCAATCCAGGAGGGCGATGATGGCACAGGTGCATTTCGGGAATATCAATGAATCAATGAATAGTTTCATCATTTCAAACAACAATGTTTTTAATTTACATCTTTCTTTACTAAATTTTAAGAAACATGAATACACTATTATATCTTTCTGTGTAATTTCTATTAAATCCAAAAATTTATAAAAAACATTAATTTACAGAGGGCAGTGAGGTAACATTTTTTTTTTGTAAAAGGGGCGGTAGAGAAAATAAGTTCTAAAAGGAATTTCTAATCTTAAATAATGTATGCTTTCTAGAACTTAATAAAGGCAATAAATAAATAAAATAAATATACCGATTTTGTAAAATTGAATAAATATTTTTTTTGTTTTAGTTTTATAGTCGATCGTGCTTTAATATCATTTTAGTTATCATTTTATTTAGCATATTATTGATGTTTCTTCTTTATAAGTTTTTTTTAACATTCTAGGATCAAGGTGGGGGATAAGCCAGTTCGTTCGGGTTATATTGCCTCCTTTATCCTCTTACATGATAATGCTTATCATGTTGTTCTCATATGTCAAACATGGTTATGGAAAATTGGTTCCACAACCAACCCCGTAGCTTCTTCACTTCTTTGACCCTAGAGCACTGTTTTAACCTAGGTTTATACTTTAACCTATGTATGTATGTTAGTATAACTTCATTCTATTGTAAACTACTTTCTATTAATCTCATTAACCATTTCTCTTTGTCTCTTTGACCACTTTCATTTGAACGACCCTTATATTTAGTGATCCATTTAAAATATTCATAGTTGTGTGTGTGTATTTCTTTTAATGTTATCAATGTTTTTTTGTATTTTTTTTTTTTTTGACATACCCTGTATCTATTCATGAAACAACTCTACAATAAATATATTTTTAAAACTAATTAATCATTAATTCAATTTAAAAATTTTTGGTTTAATTTTATTATTCTAAATATAGAGGAAAATCATTGGAATTATTTTATTTTTTTTAGGATTGTGGATGAATTAGTCTATAATTTTTATGAGAGCATGCGCAAAAGTTTTTCTGGAACAAATCCCAATAAATGATTTATAATATTAAACAGCAGTCGGAAAGAAAGTTGAATATATCTTGGAGCTGAGTATTTTTTTCTATTCTTCTTGGCACAATTCCCCATATTTTATAACCTAATCCATATTTTTTTTCTTTTTTTATGAGATTTTGATTTTTGGAAAAATGAAATAGTCATAATTTATTCGATTTTATTACTGTTATATAAATAAAAGAAAAGAATTATTTCCAAAAACATTGCAATTTCTATAGTATCTCTTATTTGAAAACTATTACACTATATTGGTACAACTTTCTGCTCACAGCCACAAATTCAATCCTCACTTTTCCATTATTTCAATTATTTTTTTAAAATTAATTTTACTTATCCTTAGAACTGCAATGTTTTTTTCATTCTTTACTCATTTTATGAGCACATTACATCCACTCCATTTAAATTCTCCATTAACTTAAATTACAACTTTCCTTCTATCTGTCTCTTTTTTTCTTTTGTAATTAAAGCAATATCTAATAAAAATTCAAAACCTTTCGAGAATCAAATAAAAAATATTTTTCTTTCATTTCTCATTAAAGACTTTTTGTTTATATATATATATATATATATTGTAATCAAAACAACAATTTCTTATTACATTATTCTTGTTTGATTAAGGCTATTTAGTATTTTTTATATGAACATTGTTTAAAATTTAAAAAAATTATATATCTTCTACCTGCAAAATCAAAATATAACAAGAGAATTTTTTTTTCTTCTGTTTGTTTTGGTTAATTCTAAGTTTAAAGACTAAATTGACTGAACCAATTTCAATGAAAATTTAACACAATATCCACAATATACCCCTATTATATGCTAAAAATTTCATTAATTTCTAATCAAAAAATTTAAATATATGTATTTTTTTATAAAAATCGATTTTATAATTTTAGAAGTTTAACATTTTTAAATTAATGAATGTATTAATAAAAATTGATAATAATTTTTACCGACCGACGATAGTAAGGGAGGTATTGTTTTCACACCAAATTTCACATGTGGAGATTTTTACATATCTCCACGAATCATGCATTTTCTTAACAGAAAAAAGTATTTTTAGCATGATGTCTGTCCGTCCGTCCGTCCGTATAGATGTGTACAGCCTGAACGGCTCAACCGATTTTGATGAAATTTGGTATATTTACTTAATGCATCAGTGGGATGAATTGATCACCTTTTGGTGCAAATCCGGAAACCGGAAGTGGTAGTATTAGCGATCGACGATAGGAAGGGAAGGGTTATTTTCACACCAAATTTCACATGAGGAGTTTTTTTATATATCACCACGAATCATGCACTTTGTATTGGTTTTATCCTCGGGAAAATCATATTTATTAGTTTTTTCTTGATTTAAAATTATATGACTTAATCCAGCCATTCATGACGTCACAGCCTGGTCTTGCATATATATTATAAATAAAATAAAATTAAAAATGTTTATATTTATTATTTATGTATCCATATCTGTTTTTTTATTATAATATGAAAGATATCTATCTATCTCTGTAGATTCCTGAATAGATAACACATTTTAGGGAGATATATTTATTTAAAACATAATTTATTTTAACATTTGAGTATGACTCAATAAATCAATTAAAATTAGGATGGTAAATAGAGGTAGGGTTAAGTACACAGTCGTTGGCCCCCTATCACTAAAACACGAATAATAAAAGATTTTTATTTTAAAAATTGCGCTTTTAACTATGGCTATGTAATAGTTTGTTGTAGATTTGTATAATCACTATAGAATTCCTAGGCCAATAACTGTATTTTTTAGGATTTTTGTTTTTAAAAGTTCTTATTGAAAATGTCATGAGAAAAATAATTTTTTTTTTTATTCATCAAAATGCTCATAGTATATATGTTCTGCAAACCTAATTTGACACAGATTGTTCCGCAATTTGCCCAGGTATGCATTAAAGACTGCTATGAATTTCTTAAGGGGGCCAACGACTGTATGCTTTACCCTATCTCTTTTAGGAACGGTTGGAGGAATTTAGTTGTAAAGGGAAGGGCGATATTGATCCAATACTTACCTTGACTCAAGAAACCCGTTTATGGTTGTTCTACATTAAATATGAAAATATTTCTTCAATTCACAGCCAGAATTATTAAAATATACTTTTATATTAACAGGAGTCAGCTTCTGAACACAATGTTTTTTTTTCATGGCATCATTTTTGGATGGCATGATTAAAAAACAAAAAAATAAAATCAAAAACAAAACAAATTGAAAAACAAACTCAGTTAGTGCTAAAGTTGACTAGGTGAGATGTAGAGTGCAAATCACAGAACATTCGTATCAGAATCGGACACTCAATGTTAATTTTTGAAACAGAGTTTTTAGCGCCCCTAAGTTGCACTAAGAACGAACTAAGCGAAAAAAGCGGGCTTGTGTGTATTGTTTTTGTTTTCTTTTTCTTTTATTTTATTTAGAGGGAATATTAGGAATTAAAAAATTGTAGAATTTTCAGTTAAGTGAAAAATTATATATTCGGAGATAAAACTGATATTTCAGAGTATTGTCGAAATGTTGGTTTTATATCCAAATAAATAATTTTTCACTTAACTGAAAATTCCACAATGTTTTATGTAATTTACATATCTAAAAGAAACTAATAATGTTCTATGTAATATATAATATTTATTTTAAAATAAATTAAAATTACCCAATACTATTTACAAAATTTATCTTTATCTCACTAATGAACATACAGGGCAGCCACGTGCTAACAGACGATATCTTTACATCGATATTGATTGGTTGCATAATCGATTGCACAGAGCAATTCATACGTCAGCTGATAGTCTTTGCAAAAAAAAATTTGAAATTGCGCTAGCAGCGCCAACTTCCTTGTCTAAGAAGTAAACAAAACTCGGTTTCAGATCTACCATTTGAGTGCCCCCCCTCGTGCAAATAATAGCTGAAGGAAATTGAGGTTTAAATCGAAAAAGTGTCAAAACAGGCAACCAATCAGATGACTCCATAGGTAAAAATAAGAAGAGAGGGGTTCGAACATTTTTTCTACCTCCCTATTATATTATTTCAATATTTTGATTTTATTATTTTTTAATTTCTCTTTGTAAAAATTAAATTATATTTTTAAAATGATTTTAAATGTAATCATTAAAAAGTCAGAAATTATAATTATTAAAAAATTTGTTATTTGAAATTTATTTAATTATTATTTTAGTAGTTATGATGCTTATTCAAATCTTTATTGGCAGCATGGAACATTCGATCAGGACTGACAGAAACGACCCGAACATTTATTCAAACTTCTTATTTAATCTGATTTTAATATTTTTAATTATTACATATTATTATTAGTTAATATAGTTAAAACATAGAAAAACAAATTATATTATATTTACAGACTAAGATTTATATAGTATATTATTATATTATATTAAATTATAATTTATATACATAATATAGGAAAGGTTATTATAAAAATATTATATTATATTATGTTATATTAAAAATATTAAATACAAATTAGCGTATCGCCATTTTTCAATTATCATATTGTACAAGTATATATTATATATTTATTTTAATAAAGATATATTTGACAAAAAGATCCAAAGAGATACTTTTTATGTTTTTGTATTAAAGTTGATTTTATAAACTACAAAACAATAAATCAACATGAAAGATAATTTATTAAATTTTATATATTAAAGTTATCTCTTTTCTTATTAAAAAGTACATAAATATATTTTTATTAATTTTAATATAAATATACCCAATGGCTTAAATATTACAATAAATAAAATAACGTAAACTTTTATAACAGTTATATCAAATATTTAGTTATTAATTAAAATATAATAAAAAGAATAATAGAGTAAAAAAATTAAAATTAAATATATTATATACAAATTAGCGTATCGTCTTTTGTTAAATAAAACATCAATTACTATATTGAACAAGAATAGTATTTATTTTAATATAGACATTATATATGGCTTAATAAATAAAATATCTTTACTTTATACAATAATTTTATTAATTATTTAAAATTTCATTTAAATACAGACATTGGTAATTTATTTAATTTTTTATATTAAAGTAGTATTTTCAATTATTAAAATATATATATATATATATATATATATATTTAAAATATAAATCTTATATATCAAAATAACTTAAACTTTTATAACCATCATAAGAAATATATATAAATATTTATTTTTAATACAGTGAACACAAAGTATCATTTGAAAAATTGTACGTTTTAATTCTATTTTGTAAACTTTCGATATTACTTGCACAAGGTAACAATTTTTTTAAATTCGGACTGTCATCGCCAGTTGTAATGTTCAATGTATGAAGACGCAAGTTATTTTTAATTTCACAAAAATCAATTTCTATCCTTGTGTCATCAAGAATTAATTGATATAATGTTTTACATTGAAAAATGTATAGAAATACTTTATTACATATTAATGGACATCTATACAAAGATAAAATATTTAATTTTTTTATTTTGTAGATATCCTCTAGATCACTATAAATTAATAATTCACAGAATTCTAATCGGAGATCTGTTAAATTTTCAAACTGATTAAGCATTTTCAAGGAATTTTTCTGGACATCTTTGCAAAATTCTATTTTCAAATTTGTTAATGGTAACCTTTTTTTAAGAAACACTTTTACTAGTTGTACTGTAAACGTTTTAATATTCTTTAAAAACACTTTTTTCAATTTACTTAATGGTGCAATTTCAAAATATCTCCTGAGATTTTTTTCTGGGCCATTGAATGTAATCTGAAGGTGTTCTAAATTTTCTATTTTAGATAAATAACGTGGCCAGAGGTTATTTTGAGAATGAAAATGGATATCTAATTGTCTTAAATTAGAAAAGTTAGCTAGTATTTCCATAGATTTACTTTTTTTTATCAATAATTCCGGAAAATTTAATGTTACAAATTTGTCCTTTTTCGTAAATAATTGATTAGTTAAAAATTGTCCAGTTATACATTTATTTGGAATAGTTAACTTTTTTAAATTTGGAAAAAAATAATTAATAGCCCATGGAAAACAGGTATCATCTACTGGTATATATAGACTTATAATAATTTCTTCTACCTTATTGAAAATAGGACAAGTTGGCAATTCACCTTCTTTTATAAGAAATTTTAAATTATTTAGACGACGTCGTATTATCTTTAAATGATTTGAGGAGAGGTTTTCGAAAATAATTTTTTTTAATTGTGGCATGGGATAATTATTAATAAACTTGATTAAAAATTCATAATTCAACTCACATACATTAACAGTTTCTATTAAAAAATAGAATCGTGCAAAAAACTGTTCAGCATAGATTGAATACGGACCGCCGAATAATATTCCTGTTATTGAAGAGACAATTCCAGACTTGAGAATCACATCGTAATAATATGGATATTCACAAAACACAAGCAATTGTTGTATTGATGAATATTTCAGAATATTACCTTGTAAATCTTGCGGTAATTTCATCATATGTTGACCTAATTCTAAATCACAATTATAATTAACAGTTGTTTCATTTACAGGAGTCAACTTCTCAACACAATGGTTGTTTTTTTTCATCTTTTTGGATAGCATGATTAAAAAACAAAAAATCAAATCAAAAACAAAACAAAGTGAAAAGTACACTCAGTTAGCAAGAGTGCTAATGTTGACTTGAGGTTAAATGCAGACCACATACAATCCTTAACAGAAGCGTCCACTCCACAGACCATCATATAAACTGGACACGCCTGTGCATCACGATGAAACCTTATTTGGCGCCACCTACAGTAAATCCCACCGCAACTTGATGGAAAAGTGGGTGGGGGGGAGTGGTGGGCTTTTTGAATTTATTTAGAATTTGGCGCCATCTATTGACCTCCCTCGTAACTACCTGATGTAAATCTTTTGGGTTGTGGGGAGCTTATTGGGCTTTTTAAATTTAATTTTTTTTTTTGAAGGAATAATTGGAATGAAAAAAATTGTGAAAATTTCAGTTAAATAAAAAATTATTTATTTAGAGGTAAAACTGACATTTCATCAAACAATTTTTATTTTTCTGAAACGTTGGTTTTATCTCCAAATAAATAATTTTTCATTTAACAGGAATATTCACAATTTTTAAATTGAAGCTAGGAAATTTACTCATATAAATGAAAAGAGTAATGTTTTATAAGTAATATATTTATTTAAAGAAGGATAAAAATTAAAATAAATTATTAACAATAAATATTAACAATCACAATAAAATCTTTTTTACATATTTTTATTTTATGATAGTAATTAAATAATCAATAAACTAATATCAATTATAAATTAATAATAAATCAATTATAAATTTATTTTACTCCATGAGCTTCCTTTGCTAGGCCTATTTGATTAATCCACCTTTCACGTAAATTATCATTGGTGGGAAAACAGAACATGGGACCCCATTCTTCTCTAGGTAAAGCATTTGTTTTTCCTTAAAAAAATACATTGGACGATTATAAAAAAATATAATATATATTTTACAACATTTTATTATATTTTTTATTTATATATATATAGAATTAATTAAAATTAAATTTAATTTATGTTGCTGTAGATCAAACCACGTGCAATTGAAATATATAATTAATTAAAATCTATATACATAAAACATGTAAATAAAATTTATAAGAAAATATTGAGAAATATATATTGGTATATATATAAAATATATAATTTATTAAAATACATAAGTAATTAATATATATATATAATTAAAATATATATACATATTAATATATTAATAAAATTATACTTACATTATATACCATATCTGCTGATGTCTGCTGGCTAAATTGTGACGTGTTGTGGTCAGAATATCACGTGGTATGATTATCAACAACCTCATAAAGGCGGTAAAATTAAAAAAAAAAATGTCATTTATCGACACAAGCGCCATCTAGAATCCGTCCCACCAAATACACATAAGGGATCCGGAAGTGCCATCTGTTTGTCCCCCACCTGGTCCACTCAATGGACTCAATGGGACGGTGTGAACCTCGAAAGCCAGCACTCGCTAGATGGTGTTGCAGGCGAAAACGGTTGACTCTTCAGGCGCCCAATAGATGGCACCATACATATTAAATATTAACAAGAACATTATTCGTTTATTTTATTTATGTAAATTACATAAAAGATGGTGGAAAAATCAAATGCTTTTTTCAAAAATGTTAGTTTTATATACAAATAAACAATTTTTAAATAAACAGAAAACTCGACCATCTTTTATGTAATTTACATAAATAAAATAAACGAATAATGTTCTTGTTAATATTTAATATGTATGGATTAAAAATTTTCTTCAATGTCAATATTTGAAACGAGAGAAACACATACGAATTGTTCTTAGCGAGAAGGAAATTTATAAATAAATATAAAAGTCGAATTGGCAGTCGTGGGACTGGCCGACAGAAGTGAAAACTTGTGCGTAAGAAATTTGAAAGCAGACGGAATGCGCACCAGCTTCACGAGAAAAATGAAATTTATATACGTATATATATATATATAAAATTCATAATTATTTTTTTCAGCAAACTGATTATTATTACAAAAATATTAAAAGTACGATGTGTATGAATATATATATATATATGTCTGTCTGTCTGTCTGTCTGTGTGTGTGTCTGTCAAATACTCAAAAACTACCCGTCCGATTGCGATGAAACTTTCAGGGATTGTTGTGGGCGTCCCAGGGAAGGTTTTAGTGTAGTTAAATCCAAAATTAATTTAATTAGTAATATTTTGGTAAAAGTCTATTTATGGTTACCATGGTTACATTGAAAAATTTACAATAAATAAATAAAAATAATTGGAAATCTTTTCAAATTATTATTTTGATAAATTTTATTAATATTTTTAATTTTTTTTAAACTGCCAAAAATAACATACCCATAATAATAGTTGTAATAAAAATAAAAATATAAATCACAATGTAAGTAAAATATTGAATCGTTTTATTTATATTGTTTCAATTATTGTTTGAATATTTATTAAATTTATATATAGATTAATTTACATGTTTAAATGTATATTTAATAAATTTATTTATTGATTCTTAATATTAATAATTCCAATTACTTTATTGAAATTTTTTTTTATTTAAAAGCAGATTCAGCATATCTCGCAAATTTGGATTGGATTAAATAACATATATTAAATTAAATTAAATTAAATTAATTCAAATTAAATTAAATTAATTCAATTATAAATTAAAATTAATAAATAATATTTATTAAACCAGCGAAAGTTTGGCTCTTTTTTGATGGCACCACGTCACGTGTTGGCGCGTGAGATTTCCAGTGTTAAAAAATTAATTCTGGTACTTTCAGCAATTCAATTTTCGATGTTGAGATTTTGATGTTTTTGATGTTATAAATAATATTTATTAAATTATAATTTAATTAATTTAATTTAATTTAAATTAATAAATATTATTTAATCAAATTCAAATTTGCGAGATAGTCGAGTGGTTAGTGGAGTGTTTGGCTCTTTGTTGATGGCACCACGTCACGTGTTGGCGCGTGATATTTCCAGTGTTAAAAAATTAATTCTGGTACTTTCAGCGATTCTATCAGGCTGAAATTCTATATATAGCAGTTTTATACAATTATTAATCCTGTGAAAAATTATCAAACATATATCTTTATTTTTACGGTCACACACACACACACACACACACACACATATTTAAAAATTAATTTATTAAAATATACATTATATAATATATTATATATAGTATATAATTTAATATATATATATATATATATATATATATATTCTGAAATTAATTTTAAATTATATAAATATATTAGAAATTAATTTAATATAATTTAACACATAATAATATATTAAAATATTTTATTTTATATATACATAATTTAGTAATACTGATTATTAATGTAAATATAAATAATAATATTTAATATGGCAAATATGTAAAATTTTGTAAAGAATGTATCAGAAGGTTAGTGTCTAACATTCTGGCGTATTGCGCATGCGTATATCGGTCGGGTCGGTCGGTCGTTTTGGAATCTCACGCGAGTTCTATACTTTTTCCCCATCCCGCAAAAGTGCTCAACGCCGCTAAAGAAGTTTTCACTTCAATAATCATTTCTATTTCCATAAATATACTATTTATAAAGATCACAAGAAATCCATTAATCATTGATTAACTAAGAATAATTAATCCAACGCATTTTTATGGGTTTGTTTCGAATATTATGTATACGGATGGTATGTGGGTGTCGAGTTTGATATTCAAATAATTGCAGGGAATTCGGAAGGCCTGTGGGGGGGGGGGGTGATCTGCGCCTGAAGAGTCAACCGTTTTCGCCTGCAACACCATCTAGCGAGTGCTGGCTTTCGAGGTTCACACCGTCCCATTGAGCTGGACACCCCCTGCTTCGGTCTGTTGTCAAGTGAAGTGCAAGTGTTTGTCAGTGTCAGTTTCAGTGCCCACAGGACTATTCGGAGCTTCACACCAACTTGGAATTCCGATATCGACTCTTGGTCGTACAGACCAAGACCCAGAATCCCAAAAATATCCCCGCCTAAATAATCTCTTGAAAATGGCGCCAAAATGAGCGCCGAAACGTCTAGAAAACACCTTCACAAAAATACGTGATAAAAACCTTGATAAATCTGACAATAATAATAGTAATAAAATTCACGGAAATCTAAACCAACATATAAATATATGTAGATATGAATCCATACATTTCTAGCTAGTTTGATTTACTAATAATAATGTTAATTATAGAGGTGATTATATGCTGATAATGTGGCCTATTCATAATTTTAATTAATATGAATTAAATATATTAAGTAATTATTTGTTCATATTCATAATATAAATTAATTAATTATGGTGATTGTAACTGTTATTTGAAAGGATATTTTTTTTTATTATAGATTTTTTAATACATATATGTAAGACTAAGTGAACAATACATCTTTATTATCAGTAAAAAGAGATCACGAACAAAGAATTGCCTTTATTGACAGAATTAGGCCAAAGCAAATAAGAGTCGGCTTGCAAAACAATATACAACTCACAGGCGTGTCGAAAAGATGAAAAATATCAAATAAGTAAACCTCAGAAAAAAAATTAAAAAGTTAACATGGTCAGAAAAATTAATATCAAATATAATAGATGATAGATTATAAAGATAATAAAAATTATAAAGAAATTAATTGTATAATAACAGAATATACGATTAAATGGTGCTGTATCTTCATTAAATAAGCTGGAGTGTCTCCACTCGACTATCTCGCAAATTTGAATTGGATTAAATAACATCACTGATTTAAATTAAATTTAATTAATTATAAATTATAAATAATAAATATTAAACCAGCGCATGTTTGACTTTTTATTTATGGCACCATGGCACGTGTTGGCGCGTGAGATTTGCAGTGTTAAAAAATTAATTCTGGTACTTTCAGCGATTCAATCAAGCTGAAATTCTATATATAGCAGTTTTATACAATTATTAATCATGTGAAAAATTATCCAACATATATCTTTATTTTTACGGTTACTTTAGAGGAAAAAAAATCAAAACGTTGTAGGTAATGACCCTCTTCCGGTTGAGCTACATTTCTCAAAAGTTGATAGAAAACTATGAATTTTGAATAATGTCCATGTACCAAATTTCATCATTCTAGCTCAAACCGTTTTTGCGTAATCTTGTCTACATACATACACACACACACACACACACACACACACACACACAGACATTTTTCTCAACCTTAGTGAAAATGATTCAGGAACCATCAAAACGTATAAAAACATCAAAATCTCAACATCGAAAATTTTCATGATCGCAATACTATCTCTTACGAGATAGTAAAAAACATCCAACTATATCAATATTAATTCCAAAGATGTTCCTATATTTGTTGTATTATAGAATGAATTTTAAATATTACATTCATAACATTTGACAATTAGTTTCCTAAACAGTGAACTCCATTTCATGATATGCCAAAATATTTTTTTAATTCACTACTTAAAATTTTATGGAAATTTATTTAAATATTCATATTTGTTAAATTGTTATATTAAAAAACACAATATTCACTTTATCAGGTATTTTAACTTGTTTTTGAATAAATAAATAAACAATTTCAAAATGAAGTTCATTTTGTTTTCATTATTTTCACATTAATATATAAATAAATAATGTAATGGGTTACAATTTATTTAACATTTAACACAGACCGATAATTTGTCATTAGGTTAATGCATTAATAAAAGGTCGCTTCGATATTTATATACGATTATATGCTGAAAGAATGTAATCTTCATCAAATTACCCTTTTTATTATAGTTCATGAAAGTTCAATAATAGTATTAATTATTTTTATTATTTTTATTAATTTCATTTTAAGTTTAAAAATTGCCACCGACATTTGCGGATGATTTTGTATTTCATTTACAGCCAATGAAAGGTTATTTTGTTGTCAGGATGCATAGCGTCGGGATTCATTCTGCGTTGGCGATCAAACGCCAGCGCAAGAGACGGGATGACGCTCGTCGAGCGCGAGAGAGACGTTTCAGTGTCCAGTCAACGGAATCCTACATGACTTCGCCCCGAAACTCGATGGGATCTCTTGACAGGAGCGGAAGAGGAGGCAGTCGTCGTAATCGGCCGCCACTCAATCCAGAAACAAGCATCGGCATGTTACATATTGGAGTCGTATTTCTGGTGCTTGGAGCATTTCTTCTTGTTGCCGGCCTTCTCCCCGGGGACTTGGCTTCTTGGGGAGGGTGGTTCAATGAGCTCGTAATGACTGGAAGTTTTGCACTTTTTATTGGTATTTTTCTTTTAGTGTTGAATCGAATCATAAGTAAACAGGAGGACCAAGATCTGACTGAGTATGTTCAGAGGCAATTGACGCGTTCGAAATCAGGACATAGATTGGTTCGTGATGTTGAAACGGGATGTTTGACCACAGTTAGACGAATGGACGAACGTCGATCTCAACCTGGATCGACACATGATTTGTCCAATTTAGAGGAGGGGCCCATGTCCCCTGGTTTGGCTAATTCCAATCCTGAGATTCAGGTGAATAGTCCACCGGCCACTGGCGCCGTCCATTTAGAAAAAATTGTTGAAGAATGCGAAAGCAAGGAAACATTGAGTCGAGACGAGATCTCTATTTCGACAACCGGAAGTCCAACATCTCCATGCGAAACCCAAGAGCTATTACGTTTTTATCCACCGCCAGGTAGTCGAAAAGCAATTTGAGGAGAGGCGGGGGTCGATGACTACGACCCCTATCCTCCGCCTGATGAATATCGGGCTCTGGCAGCCATGAAAACTTCCAGAATATAAACTTTTTCAAGTGTGACAAAATACATTTATTTATTTTCAATTTTCAATGCTATAGTGGTCTACGAATCTTAGGTAAATTCGATAAACAAAAGAATCAGGAAAAATACAAACAAATAAACTTAATTTATTTTAAATAAATCCGCCAAAAGAGAGATTAACGGATTCTACTTTCTAAGAAGGAAAGGAAAATATTCTTTTTTTTTATTTTCCTGACTCATAAAGAAATTATCCGATAAATCAGCCAAAAAATATTGGAAACTGAGAGCTAAAACAGAAATTAAAAGGATATCTGCCTAAAGTTTTTCTGACAACCTGCAATTAAAGAGATCAATAGTACTACAGATTAACTGATGAAAATTGGAAGAGGTGTGTGTTAAGTGTGCTTGTTTGGTCCTCGAACTTAGTCCAATGTCATCAGCAAAACTGAACCCATTTCAGGGAAAATCAAATTGTCCTATTCATCAGAGGGCGAGGCCCTTTTAAAACATGAAATCTCTCAAAAGGCATACTGGGAACAGATTCTTTTGCTCATCACAACAAGACACCTATTTCGTAGTCTACATGTATAGTTATTGTTTTCCTAAAACGAAAATTTCCGCAGCACGCTTCGAAAAACGGAAACAATTCTCCTTTTTTTGGAAATTTATTTCCATAATAAATTTCGATAAAATATTATATTTCTATTAGATCTAGTTTGATGAAGCTTCAGTGCTCTTTTTTACAGTGGCTTCCAAAAAATATATACAAATAAATATATATACATATATTAAATTTATTTATAAAGAAATTTTTTTCATATTTCTAATTTATGATAAAAACAAAAAAAAAATGTTTTATATTTCTACTACTATATTTCGAATATCAATTTGAATTGCATAATCTTTGAGATAAATAAACTTCTATCATTATATACTATTTAGAATTAAAAAACAAACAATTAAGTATTCTTTAAAATTTTCTAAATTTAATCTTATAATAAAACATTAACTTAAATACCTAGTATGGTTTAGATTTTATTACGATTATGCGATTCAATTTGTAAAGATCATTTTTACAAAAAATAAAAAAAAAATTCAAACAAATTTTTTTTTTTTGATTTTGTATAATATAGCCATAAAATATAAATGATCTCTAAAGTTTTCATTGCAATTTGATATTGTTTATTTTATTTTAATTTTTTTCTCTCATTTAAGTAAATTAAATTTTAAACTGTCCAATTATAGAGGTTATTTATATAATATTTTGAAGAGGCAATCTTAATTTCAAGAATAGATTGGAATAATCGTCCAAGAAAAACTGTTTTTTTTATTAATTACTATTATTAATGCTATTATTTGACGTAAGAAAATCATCCGTCATTTCTATACTTGATTAGTTTTATTCTCCACTAAGGATTCTTTCATGGAGAATATAGTTTATCTTCTCTGAGGCACAGCAATTAATTTATAAATTGTTAGTCCATATTTGAAAAAGAAATATATTATTTACTTTTTAATTAAACTCTTATTTACTTCAAATAATAATAATAATAAAGTTGATTATGATAAAACAATCATCAAATTTTATTATATGGTGATTTTTTTTTAAATTTATCAATTTGTTGAATAATTGAATTCTTACAAATATATATAATTATATTATCAATATTGTTTAGAAAATAAGAATCTAACTTATTTATTTATAAATAAATCAAGAATGTTAAAATTTTAAAAGAACATATGTAATTAAAGCATTTTTTATAGATATTTCTTATTTATCAGATGATGGACTAGATTCAGTATATATACATTGAATTTAATAGCACAATACAAATACTTATGTTAAACAAAAGATAAATTCAAATGATATTTGATAGGGGTCGCCAATTTTTTTAGTAGGTCATAAATATTTATGAAATCTGAAATTTCTGCGGGCATTGCATACAAACAAATTTCTCTAATATGTGAAAATTGTGGTTAATCCTTTATTCAATAATTAATTTGAAATTCATTATACAATAATTATGATATTATAAAAAAAACATAATTTTGTCTTTTCACGCTTCTTAAAAATGAAAATTTACCTCAATTGGAATCTTAATCGTGGGTTTAGTAGAAGTCGTCTATACTTGGATATGATATAATAATTTTTTCAAAAAGATTTTATTTATTTGTCATATATACATATTAATAATAGTATTTAAATATAATGAAGTTTTCAATTATTTTATAATATTATAATACTCTGCCTGAATAAAATTTTTAAAATAAAAAATAATTAAAATAAAATATATATTTTATTAATATATGTTTAAATAAAGTTTTATAACTTAAATAAATATATAATCATTTCCATTCAAATTAATAACGATTCAATTATAATTTATAGAAATGAAAAGTTTATAAAGTTTTAATTTGAAGATCATTTATACAATGGCTATATTCATATCATCAAGATCATTCTTTTTGAAAGCAATTTTATTCTTAATTAATAAAATTTTAAATTTCAAATTTTTATTTTATTTATTTATTTTGAAAAAACATTTTGTAATATATATTCTAAATCAGTGATTTTCAACCTTGGCGATCGACATCCTAAAGGGGGCGATTATTTGACTATACGATTTTGGGGGTCGATAAGTTATTTTTGGGGGGCGAAATAATTTTCAACTCTAAAAAAAAGGTAAGATGATTTTGCGAACAGGCTTTTTAAACATATCCTCTTTTTTCAAGTTTTTTCAAAATGGTTCTAAAACAAAAGGTCAGATGATTTTGCAATCAGGTTCTGAAACTCGATTTTTCAATATGGCTCTATCACCTAGTGTACCTACCTTATATTAGAGATTATCATGCAATTTTTATCTGTAAAAATTTATAGGGGGGCGAATTAAGAAGCGGGTCTTACAAAGGGGGCGTTTAGTCCAAAAAGGTTGAGAAACACTGTTCTAAATGAAAAACAAATTATTTTTTTTTGAAGTTTACATTTAATATTTTTTGTTTTTCAATATATAAATTTATTATATTGTTTACATGTTCACACCAATTAAAAATATTTCAATATCTTTCTTTCTTTCAACTATAATTAAATAAAAACAGTGAGAATATAAAGACAAATCACACATTAAAGCACAAAACACTACAAAATTTAATTTTAAAATTAAATCTCTATTTCCATTTTTATTTATCATAGAATTTAATTAACCAGAAAGCTTCTATTTAATACAAATAAATATATACCAATAAATAAAAAAAAACATAAAAAAAATTAAAAATAGCAAAAAAAAAAAAAATAATAAATAAATAAAATAAAAAAAAAATGATTAAATCTTTAATATTCTCTATTAAATTTAATATTCAAAAAGAATGAGAATAATTTTTCTAACTATATTTAAAATTATTAAAAAGTATGAAATGTAAGAATATACTGTGTTGAGATGGCTTATCTTATTAATTTTTAAACATTCATATAAGCTTTTTAATTTATTGTAATTTTCGAATACACTCTTATACTTATCTTATTTCACATTGAATTTTTATTATTATTATTATTGAATGATAATTGATCAAAATATTAATTAATAAAATATTAAAAAATATAATAATCTCTTTAATCATTTGTAAATAAAAAAAAATACAGTGTTGCCATCTGGATGAGATTTTCGCTACTTCTTAAATATCCTGATTAGACATCAGCTTTCATTAATAAAAAACATTTATTTAAATGACTAAAGATTTAGTTTATTTTATTTAATATTTATACTAAAATTATAAACTTTTTAGATTGGTTCTAAATATGGGTATTAATAAATGAGAATCATTTATAGTTGATTAATGTTTTTAGTCAAATTACAATAATAAGATTAAGTCATTTATATATTTTTTTAAATAACGTTTTATATATTATTGCTTAATAAAAAGTTCATATGAAAATCTTTCGGTGACTACACTGATTAACAAAGCGAATTTTCTTTATATATATATATAATTTGAATTAAATTATCAATTAATATAATTTTTTGTTGTAATTTTTTAAATATCTATAAATGCCAAGACGGAAGTATATTAGAAACTGCCTTAAATGTATGATTGGAAAAGGAAGCCACTCTTGATGGACTTGATAAACGGATTTTTTTTTATTTAGATGATTAGATTATTAAACAGTTGAATATAAAACTATTTATAAATAAAATCATACTATATACAAAAAATATTGTATAATTATTTGTATATATCTGTATATATGGAATTTCGAAACTTTTCTCTACTACTATTATTGTTACAAAAATGATTTTTTTTTTATTGTTACTGTTAACTATGATTAGTAAAGGTTTTTTATCTATTTCTAAATCACTTTCCAATTCAAATTACATACGCATCGCTACATTTCTCTATCTAGTCAAATTCAGATTGAATTTTGGAGATAATCTGGAGCACTTTGGATTTGATTATTTGGCTTATAAAAAGACTGATAAAACGATTGGCAGCCAAATTATGCAAAATAATTAAATGACATGAATTTCAAAAAATAATGAACTTTTTGATTTATTTTATATTAAATTTATTTATTTTATTTTTATAATAATTAAATTACATCGAATGATCTTTATTAATATAAATGCAATAACATTTAAAGGTATTGTAATTGAGTGAAATTCCTCAAATGACTTGTTTCTTAGTAAAAATTTATTCATTTGATTTTATTTTTCGAGTTACAACTTGTTTTTTTTATTATTAATGTAATACTATTATTGTTATAATTTTATTATTATTTATTTTACTAAATTTGTATTTAATACACATTTATCTTCATATCAACTTTAATAGATTTATAAATAAATAATAGGTTTATAAATAAAAAACACTAACATGTTCTTCATTTGAGTCCCGTTTTTTTTTAAAAAAAATATCGAAATTTTTTTTACTTTAAACAAATGCAAGTAATTTTTTAAAAATTAATAATCTCGTAATTTATAGTTCTTTTGGGAAATAAAAAGATAAACATATTTAATTTTGAAATTGTATAATCTATATTATCAAATTAAATATTTGATTATTTTTAAAATTCCTTATAATTTTTAAATTAATAATGCAAATCAAATCAAACTCCCCTCTAATTAAATCTTAAGCTTATATTTTTTGCAATTTATATTTATAAAAATTCATATTTATGTATTTAATCATATAACTTGTAGTGTTTTTTATTTCAAACCTTAAAACTGATATTTTTCTTTTATTTTAATAAATGAATTAATTTTTAATGTAAAAATGTAGATATATAATAATAAGTTTATTTAGGTTATAAAAATAATAAATTTAAATACGATTTTTTTCTATATAATATATTGTATTGTAATTATTTTGATTTAAATTTAAGATTTTTAAATATTATGGTTTTAACATATATCAGAAAAAAATATTAATCTATTATTGAACTTATTTATTAGATTTAATTATTATATTTATTATTATTATTGTAACATATATATAATTACATTTTTATAATATTCGAAACTTAATTAACGATATATATACTTACATATATTTATAAAGATTAAGATTAATTTTTAATTTTTTGGTTTTAATAAAGGAGAGTGAATAATAATATTTGGATCTTACAAATTGTACATTAAATAGGATAAATGCTACTAATCAATGGTTTTATAGATTTCCTTAACATTCATCCATCATATATATTGAACTCAATATCACTATTAAAATGAGAAAAACACTATACTTTAATTTTTGTATAATTTATTATTATTATTATTATTAATAATTTAATATTATATAATCGATGTGAAAAAATATTAAAACAACACAAATTTTATTCCATTACAAAAATGATACTTACTAATCAATAAAAATAGCTGATTTGAATCATTTTTTTAAAATGTTAAATTAATATTCATTTAATTAAGAATATTAAATAATATTATATTAATATTTTTTTATTATAACATTATCTTAGGAAAGATGTATAATTGAATTGAATTTATTAACTTGGATCATCAATGAATTCAAAAAGTTTTTTGCGTAATTTCATTATAAAATGACTAATAGATTTAATTATAATCTATAACCTAAAAACTATTGTATTTCTCAAACAAAAAAAAATAAAAAAACAAACTAAAAATAAATAAAAATAAATAATCATATAATAATGCAAGTTCAATTTGGAAATATGCAAAGGGTTTAAATATATATTAAATTATTCTTATTAAATATTTATATTTCATATGTAGTTTTAATTTAAAAAAAAAAGTTTGTAACATATTACACAGATCAATATCAATCGATAGAATATCATTTTTTTCACTTATTTATAAATTAAATTCTTTTCTTTTCTATTTTTAACAGAAGAATTATATTTTATAATTAATATATAACAAAGTAATCATCTTTTATATGTGTTATAATTATTATTACACATCCATTATAAAATTTGATTTAAAATAATAAATGATAATTAAGTATTATTATTATAATTTATATACACACATGATACATTTATAAAGGTATGCTTCGAACCAAATGACGTCACACACAAAAATTCTGTATTACTTTTTAAAATTTTAATTTGTTCTATGCTAATTTTGAAATTAATTTTATTCCCAGTAAAATGTTTTTTTTTTAAACGGAATGAATATGATATTAATTTACGACTTTAATAGAAAGACATGTTTACTTAATTGTGTCATCTGATAAAAATTTATTAAAAATTTCCTATTTTAAATATAATGCCATGCATGGTTAATTTAAATATTTTATTAAAAATTATTTTGGCAAATAAGTTATTACTCTATGAAATTAAAATTGTATATTTTTTTTTCAAATAATAAAATTATACATATAAATTTTAATAAATATATATATTACTATTTATGTCTTAACTTTCGTGACGTCATAGTATTTCCTACCAGCCCGTGAACATACATTTATAATTATCTTTCAAAGAGTAAAATTCTTATAATTCACTGCCTTCATTAATTCTTTTTATTTGATGGTATCGCTCGCTCTCATTTTTTAATGATAAATAAATATATATATAAATAAATAAATATATATATATATATATTTTTCGGGTAATCTATACGCTTTGAAATGGACTTTATAATATTTTTAAGACAGCCATGAAAGAGAATAATAATATATAATTGAAATGACTCTGAAAATGTTTGCCCTCCCTTTTTAATGCAATGCAAAACATGCACTTGGCCAGAAACGCTTGAAAAGGCGCACTCAAACCTGCCCCTTCCGTTAACATATCTTACATAGTAAAAATAAAATAAAAAAAAATAAAATAAAAATAAATAAAAAAAAAAAAAATTGAAAAAAGTAAAAAAAAAAAATGATAAAAACTAGAAAATTTATATAATATATAAATGAATAAATAAATAATTATATAATGATATATCCTATGAACATGATATTTTTATATATATACTATAAACAAGTGATATCACATTTAATCTCACATTCCTTCCCGAGATTGCATTTAAGAATTAATTCTTTAACTTAATCATAACAAAAAACATAAAATCAAGATAGAATAAGATTTTATTCAAGCTTGAATAAAAAACAATTATAATTTCAGAGGCGAAATTTTTCTTCAAAAATAAAATAAATCATTAAATTAGAACTAGATTATCTTATAATTACAAAATAGCAATTTTTATTAATATATTTATACTATAATATCTAAAATGCCTCAAAATTCAACTACATATTTATTTATTTATATAATTAAGAATACGAGTACGTTACAGAAAAATATGAAATTTAAAATAATTACTTTCTCATGTTTAAATAAAATTAATTATACTGGAATGATATATATCTATAAATATATTCATTCTTTATATAACAAAATGGCTGGTATAAAAAAACATTTTTTTTCTCCCTCAAGGGAAATATTATATTGATGAAATTTTTATTCATGTGGTTATAATAGAAAACAAAATAGAAGATCTCTAGAATACTGTGATGAATGAACACATTAAGAATTAAATATACCTACCTATAGAACATATAAAGTTGGTTTAGAACAGCGGTCGGGGAACTTTTTTAATCATTACCCCAAAATATTTTTGTGTAAGTTGATATTACCCCATGGTGAAGAGCGAAAACAAACAAAAAACGAAATCGCCTCTTTTTAACATCTTTCCTATTATAGCCCCCCCCCTCCTATGATAATTTTGAAAAGAAAACAATACCTAAAAATTTAATTTGTAAAAATACTAACAGGTTTATAAAATAACAAATTAAAAATATATACTTTTTGCTCATTTGGGGTAATTTACCCCGATTTCCCGACCGCTGGTTTAGAATTTGGGAATACAATATTAATTGATGTTTAAAATCAAATAAATTACTATTATTAAAAAGAATCTTATATATATATATATATATATAATAAAATCACTTCCTTTGGTTTATTTAATTTAATTGAATAATTTAATCAATTGAATTCAATTTATATATATATATATATACATATATGTATATATATATATATATATATATATACATATATATATATATAATATTTATTAATTTTTTATTCAAAATTAAATTAAATTTTTAAAATATGAAAATATATATGATTTTATAATTATATTATTTTATTGTCTGGGAGTAGGAATGAGCGAATATGTTTGTCAAATTTTAATAAAAAATATTTAAACTAGACTATTTTTTAATTTATTAAAATTTTTTTAATAATTTTTTAAAACTAAAACAAAATATAATATAATTTCTTTATTCTTTTGGCCAATGTTAACATCTTCTATATAAATTAATTGAATATAAAAATGATATGGATGAAAGAATGAATTTTTCAATGTTTTTAAAAAGTAAAATAAATATTTTTTTAATAATTACAAATTTCTTAATTATATTCCCAGCGTTCTTTGTAACAATCTAATTACAATCAATAAATAATATTCTAAATTAAATTCAATATAGAAAATTATTGTGATATAGATAAATAAATATATTACGATCATTACTATTATTATATAACAAATATAAAAAAAGTTATAAATTTGGACCATTTTTTAAAATCAGTCTTAGTTTATTTGCAATTAAATTTACAAGTTTGTTGCATAAGTCATTTCGCCTCTGAAAATGAAAAAAAAAAAAAAAAAAAATAAAAAATAAAAATAAAAATAATAATTCTCTTCTCTCCATGCAAATTTTAGCTAAATCTTTGCCTCGCTGAATATGCAAGTAATATTAAAATAAAAATGAAACAAAATCAACGAGCAAAAATATCTATTATATGATAAAATAAATAAATAAATATGTTTTCGGTGTGGAAGTGAATTGTAGTTTTTGCAACTCCGAGCTCTTCACATCCTTTGAAAGCACAAAGCTATACTCTTCTTCAATATATTCTCTTTATACTATATATACAATATGTATATATATTTACAATATATATATATATATATATATATTTCTTGTTTAATGTTAATTAAACTATTCTAAAATATAATATGTATAAAATATAAATAAATAAATAAATAAATAAATATATATATAAAATTAAATATTATGTAAGATTGTTTTTCTAACTTTTGTATATACATATAAATAATTACCTTCAAATAAAAATTATTCATTCCAAACTGTTTATTTTTCTAAATATATCCATCTTTCTAATTGGATTTTTTTTTTTTTTTTTTTTGGAAAATAGAAAATCCTAATTCTCCTGAAAGTCTAAAAGACAATAAAGACTATAATTATTTGAGTTACATTTTCTATAGCCCGGGAGCTAAGAGTTGGTGCGTGAGGGGTGGCGGCCAGGAAAGGCGGGGGTACCCCCTCCTAGAGTGATTTCTCCTCCACCACAGTCTTCTACTCTCTCAAACTAAAATATAAAAAATTTGTTATGCGCAACTTGGTTTCGCGGTGTGGTTTTGTAGGAATGGTGGGGGCAAGCGCGGGAACACTGCTTAGCCTAGGGTGGGAGTCTGCTCATGCACCAAGTCTTACCTCCCGGACTATAGTAAAATATTTAGCTAATCTTAATAATAAAAATTTTAAGAATAAAATATTTTTTTTTAATTCTCATATATTCTAATATAATATTATTTAAAATTGTTAATAATATAAAGATGTGTAATTTTTTAAAATTTGTGGGTAATAAAGTAGTTTAAAGTTGGTTACACTGAAATAATTGTAACTTAAGAATTATGGAATTGGAGAACGAACGTTCAAATCTTACCAACTACAACAATTTTTTTATGAAATTTAATGAGATAAACGATTAAAACAGTTAGGATGAGTGTAGTATTCAATATTTAATATCTTTAATATCATTTAATTCTTAATTTAATTTAAAAAAATTTAATATAAATATTATATTGCAAATTATAATTTATATGATTTAAGTATATTTTTTCTATTGAATTGAAAGATAAAATTAAACAATACATATTTTATATAATATTTAAGATATATATTTACAAAGCAGAAGTTTTATACTTGTATTTTTGTGTTTTTTATTATTAAATAATTTTAATATTGAGCTAGCTTTACTCTGGCATTGTATATATATATATATAATAACTAATAACTAATAATTAGTATAATCAAGCTATTGAAAAGTTAACCCCTTATTAGTTTATTCTTTCTCTCTCTTTCCTCTTATTATAATACAATACTCTTGCCATATTATTATATAATTTTTTTTAATTGATTTTCAAATTTTTTTTTTAATTTATTTCATATTTTGGGAAATCTGTTAAGCTAACCTTAACAATCATAAATGTAAATATTAATAATTACAAAATTAATTTAGTTGGTATAAATTAAACTTTACTTTTATATGTTTTCATACTTATATGTTTATTTTTATTATTAATTAAAAATATTTATTTTTAAAATGAAAATTTTTATTTTTTTTTAATAATAAAATATAACCTTTCTGTTGTATATAATATTAATTCTTAATTAATGCATATCTAATATAACAGATATAGCATTATTTATACTTATTCTTTTCTATATCTGGATTAATGTATCATAGTAGTTGTTTATCATTAATTTCATCTTTGCTCGCTTTCCTTTCAGGCACGGCTCCAGGTATGTGAGTCCGGAACAACTAATACCACTCAATCTTATTTCATGTAGAATGAATGTTTGCATGAAATTATATCTATTATTAATATATAAAACAATTGTGGGGTGGGGGTCTCATTTCATGTTTCACAAACATATTCCTTGTAAAAGAAAATTGTCCGTTCACTTTGACCATCAAATCGAATGTTTTTTTTTATTATTTTCCTTTTCTCCGCATGGGATTCGATTGTAATTTTGATCATTCAATGTTATTTACTTTTATACATGTTTTATTATTTTTTATCTATAAATTAATATTGAAACAATATAATTGTAATATGAACAAATATGTTAAGGGGTGTATGAAGGGTGGTGGGTGTTAATATTTAAAGAAATAATGAAAATATAAATTATTTTTTAATCCTCAGTTTCTCTCATCTTAAGATATATTAAAATAATTTAATTTATTTTGGATTGGGTTCAATTACAAGGGTGCCACAGGGTGGGAAGAAGCGAAGCTGTCTCACATTCCCATGGTACCGGGTTCAAGTCCCGGGCCTAGCAAGGGAATTTCTCTAGCTGGGGTCTATGAACAGAGTTAACCCAGCCTCCGGGATCAAAATTGGGAAGCTACTTGATAAAAAGTAGAATCTCTAATCAAGAAAATCAAGGTAAATGTAGATAGGACCCGTTCTACTGATCATAGAACACTTGATATAACCTGCTTGATAGCTTAGCCTTAGGATGTACAAAAGTCAGAGGTTTTTTTTGTGTTAAATTATAATAATAAATACTAAAAATTCTAATAGTTAATTTAAATTTTTTTTTTATTTTAATAATAATAAACTTTATTTGCTTTTGCCCATTCGGCATACAAATTGTACATATTTTTTTTCGTTCATAAAATTATCTATTACATAGAACGTTTTAAAATAAATTAAAAAACAGTAAATAATAATAAATAATACAAAATTTGATAGATGTGGGGATAAATTTTTTTCCCTTGTTTTTCTCCTTCTATTGAAAAAAAAATTAAAATATCTAAATAATATGTATGTATAAATTATTATTTTTTAGGTGGAAGTTTTAAGTAAGTTTATGATTGTTGAAAGTTGAAGGTGTGTTAAGAGTAGGGGTTGGAATTAGTAAGTGGAAAAAAAGCAATCGAGTTCGCTTGGGATGATTTTATTGCCCTCAGAGAGGTTTAAGGATAATTTACAAAAACGATTTGGAAAGAGAATATATAATTAAATTGGTTAAAAGGAATTGAATTGGATAGGGTTGAAATAAATGAAATATGCCAGAGAAATTATTATATATTTTATTTTTTATAATTTATTTTTTATATATCTATATTTGTATTTAGAATGATAAAGAGATTTAAGAATAATTTTATTTTAATGTTTTTAAAAAATTATAGATTTTTATGATCAAATTTATTGTGGTGTTAGTGAAATTTTGAGTACAACAATCACATCTTTCCAAATGTATCTTAAACTACCTCTATACTCTATCCAATTCATATTTACTCCCAATTCCATAAAATCGACTTTTATATTGCCTGATCATTGCTTTCTATCTATCCACTATATAATGTATATATAAATTATTTATGCTTTTAGTTTCACCTTTTATTATGAGTTATAAATTTTAAATTAAATTTCAAATATGTATTTCATATGGAAGAATTCTATCATGTTTAGATTAAAGGACAATTGGGAGTTCTAAGTTTCGTTGAATAAAATGCTATCATTTTTCAAAAAATTGATATAAATGAATATACTCGTATATAAAGACAAATTAAAAAAAATATTTGTTTTTCAATTTATTAATAATAATTATTAAAATTTTTATTTAATTACTAAATTGTTTTTTTATTTATATAAACCAAATATGAATTTAATTTTAAATATTAGACTTTATAAATCACTTTATTATTGAACGTTATTTCACAACCCACAATTTACATTTTATGGGTATCAATTCGAACAATTCTATTTACTATTCATAAATATAAAATATATATTAATCCAATTAGCAACATTATGTCAATTAATTTAACATTACTCATTAACAAAAATAAATATATAAATTATCGAAGTCAAATAATTTATAGATAAATATTTAATTTGTCTAATCGTCAAAATTATAAATCACTAATTAAGTTAATTTCTAATTGAACAAATTCCTCCAAATAAAATCATAATTTAATTGCAAACAAATGCAAATATAGTTGAAAATAATAAATAATATAATATATAATAATAATATAAATAAATCATATTCATAATATGAATGATATTAAATAAATTCAATCTAAAATTAAAAATTATTACTTTTTTATTAATTTAAAAAAATAAAAAGATACATAAACTTAATTTTTTTTTTTCAAAAATGTAAATTTTTTCTAAATTTAAAATTCATGGGTGTTTGTTACGAAAATATACGTATATTTATCAAAATCCAATCTTTAACTTCGTTAGTAAAATTAGTGTTCACTTTTCTAGACAACAATTATTAAATAATTATGTGGAATAATGCTTAATAAATTATGGATGTATCTTCCATGTTATGATTATTATTAAATAAATTCTCTTATCGACCAAAGGCCTATGATTAGTTTATTACATTCCTTACAGTCCTTTTACAGTCCTTTTTATGTTTATGTCTGAGTAAATCCATCTTGGATAATTTTCTGTTTTATTTTATTTGTTTTTTTTAAAGATTCTTGTGACAACATTTTTTTAATCATACTTACACTATTTTAATTATTTATAGTATAGATGATAACCCTAATAGGACAATTATTAGAAAATTAGTAATTAGTAATAATTAAATAATGAATATTTCTTATAATTTATAGTATTTATTTTTCATTTCAATATCATAATCTATATAATTGTTCATAACAAAATTTTTAAAACATTATTAATTATTAATATATAAAATAAAAATAATTATAGAATAAAATTTGCTTATTTTTTTATTTTTTATTTATTTTGATTCTATTATAACTCTTCCAAGGTGATGATTTTTCTCTAACATTAATAAAATACTTTTCAAAAAAGGGAGTTACAAAGAAAATTGCAAAAAAATTACAGTCCTTTTTATGTTTATGCCTGAGTAAGTCCATGTTGAATAATTTTTATTTTATTTGTTTTTTTTTTAAAGATTCTTGTGACAACATTTTTTTTTAATCATACTAACACTATTTTAATTATTTATCGAATGAATGATAATCCTGATAGGACAATTATTAGAAAATTAATAATATTAAATAATGAATATTTCTTATAATCAATAGAAATAATAAGTTTTCAATAATTAATTTAATAAAATTAATTTAAAGATATAATTACTCTTTAAAATACATTAGTTTATTCAAAAATAGAAGATCAAATAAATTTTTCAAATATAAATCACAATTTAAATAAGTGAGATGAACATTAAATAAATGCTATTATTTTTTAACACAATAGATACTATTTTGTTAAAAAAGCGATAGGCTCTCACTGGCTGTTAATGTTTTATGAATGAAATGATCAATCATTCCATCCATCAATTTTCATTTCCATAATTCGGATTTTGGATGGCCAATAAACGGACGGCATGCAAATATCTAGAAAGTAGTTACTCTAAATATTTACATTATAAAAAGTTAAATATAAAAAAATGCACTGATATTTAGATTAAATGCTGAGAGAATTAATCTATTTGCGTTGGATAGTAATTTTTAATGAACCAAATTCGTATGTAATTAAAATTAAACACTTTTTTCCAATTATCACAAAAATCCAAAAAGTAATTTTTTTTTTAAATTTATTAATAATTATATAAATAAATATATCATTAATAAAATGATAGTGATTTTAATTATATATGATATTACATAATTTTAAGAATTGAACATTTATTTATTTTTTTTGTTAGTTTTTTAATGCTTTGGCCTGTTTGTACATGTCGCTTTTTAGAATAATTTTTAGAAGGGTGTGTCCAATTTTAATAAAAGTTGACATAAAATGAAATTACATAAAAGGCTAAGTTATATGAATGTTTATATTATTTTATAATAATATAAATTGACATTAAGGTAAGATAAAATCAAATAATTTCATGTCATATGGTGACGTTAAGTATGTGCGCTTCTTATAATTATGAATAGTTGGGTGAACTAATTTAAGAAAATGGGGAAAAAATTATGTTATCAGGATCGAAATTTTATATTTAATATACCAGAGGAAATATATATATATAGTATAAATAATGATATCAATTATAAAGATCATTTATTTTGAGGTTAGGATTTTTTTTATATTTAAAATATATTTTCAAAATTGAATCTTTTTTTCTCCAATTTTATTATTTTTTTTTTTAATACAAATTAATAAATAATAAAGAATTAAATTAAACAATAAAATAAAATAAAATATAAAAATGCATTTAATCCGTTTTTAAAACGAATGGAAATTCCCAGATGTCATCTGAATAAAAAGATTGTTGTGTACGAATGCATTACTTTTGATTAGTGTGTGTCATGTGAATGTGTAAATGTGTTTAGTGTATGCTTATATGTAGGGTGGATATTTGTGCGTGCGCAGGGGTGTACATGATAGGCGCAATGCCGGCGGTGGCCGTGCGCCACGAACGACGCAAGCAGGAGAAACGCAACAAACAACGTCCTGGCCAGCTGACCCTGGTGGGTAGGCATACTTCGCCACCCAGCAGGGGAACATCACCGACTCCCTCACCCCTACAATCACCACCACCCAATGCAAACCACCCCAGCCAATGCCGGAGAGAACTTCCACCCGAATATTACATCTGTGGAAAGGTAAAAAGTAAAAAAAAATAAAATTACTTTTTAAAAATAAGAGAAAAATATACAAAAATGAATTTTAATAATTTTAATATCATATTTTTTTGTAATCAAATTTATAAAAGGAAAAAAGAATAATGTTTCTTGACGAATAAACTCTTGAGCTTCTATATAAATATATATTAAGTATAATATATAAATTATAAATAATTATAATAATAAAAAATGATATTAATTTTAAAAAATATAAAAGTATTTTTTTGAAAAACCAAAAAAAAAAAACAATAAATAAATAAGATAAAATATTTTTATTAAAAATAAATATTTTTCTACTTCTCTTATTCAAATAATTATTTTCAATTACTACTCCTCTGCTATTATTATATTGATTGTTTGTTTAATTTAGCTATAATAATAGTTTCAAAAGATGATTGACTTTAAGTAGTTATAATAACTATTATTATTATTTACAAATACTTTTTACAAAAGTATTTACTTATTAATATTATAATAAGATTTTATATTTTCTTATTTAATTTTGTAATCATAACAATAAATAAGAGTTAGTAAAAATATGCAAAAAAATTATATGAAAAATATAATATATTTATAGTTGACAACTAAATAAAATAATTTAATATTTGATAAAAAATATAATTAATTCATTTAAAAAAAAATAAAAATTACTTATAGATTTATTTATTATTTGTTAGTGAAATTATAATAATTTGAAAACCCATTGTGATGTAATAATTAAATTGAATGGAATTTCTATTTTTGATTAATGTAATATGTGGCGCCCGCGGTGAGATAATCGGGAAACTTGTCTGGTTGATTGGTTGCAGGCTTTCAGGCGAATTGGTAACACGCAAGAATGAAATTTATAATAAAAGGGACCAGACCGACTATCTGATCTTTGAAATTGATCTTTCCTTTGTATTATGAATATTTAATCACTACGTAACCATATAATACAAAAAAATTTTGAAATAATCTAAATAATCACAAATAAATATATAAACAAAATATATAAAATATAATAAAAATAAATATTAATAAATAAGATAAACTAATAAATAAATAATTATTAAATTATTTGTATGTTTTAAACCATTATTTAGTTTAATAATACATTTTAATATCAGGTGTCGATTCTTCATCTGGTGGTGGTATCACTTTTACTGGGCGCAATTCTTCTCATCGTGGGCCTTGTACAACTTAAGCCTGGTGCTGATGCGAGTGAACAGAAACATCTATTGATGATCGCCGGGTCGGTTCTTATGGCTGTAGGACTGGTGTTGAGCGCTGTTCGTTGTTGTCGTTTGGCGCCTTGCTGTCGCCTGCATAGGGTCCATGAGAGGTCATCCAGCGTCGAGGTTTGTCTTTCTCTTATAGCCTTTTTTCAATTAAAAAAAAAGAAAAAGAAAACTATAAATGAATAAAACAAAACATCAGAACAAATGATCGGAAGTTACATTGATAATCAATTTGTTGTTGTGTGTGTGTGTGTGTTTATTTTTATATAAGTTTTTTTAAATTACGTTTTAGTATGCTACATCCAAGTTTTTATTTCAAATAAAGTTAAATGTACATAGAAAAATCCTCCTTATTTAAGATTACCTATATTGAAGAATAATCACGTGTTTTAACAACAATGCTTTTACATTGTTACGGCTCGTTGTTACTTTACGTTACATTGAAGTTTTACTGTATTATTAATTAAATATTAGTGAGAGATTAAGTACTCAGAGAGTTTGGCATGAGTTAATACATTTTATAATTTACAAATTACTTTAAAATAATATGTTAATAGACTAACAAGCACTAGCACTATAACTATCACTATTGAGTTCTACTTGTTTATAACTAAAATAAATACTAGATTCTCAATCGGGTAGACATTAAAAAGTACATTATATATATATAATTCATAATTAATCTTTATAGCTTAAGTTATCTTTAAAAAAATAACTTCTATAAATAAATGAGATAGATTATAACGGAGATTAAAACAAGGGAAATGTTTTGGAACAGGAACCACCACCGAGCGCAACCAAAACGACATTTCCTGAATTACCAGCTGACAGCAGCCGAGAACCGTTGGCTTCAGCTGCAGCGGAGCACCGTGTCGAGTGTGTCATCACTCACGAGGGGCGGAAAACATCTCACGATGAAATTTCCGTGGAGAATCTACGACGAGATAGTAGCGAGTTTTCGGTCACAAGAGCCTAACCCCATCCCTTCTCTTCCTAGCTTCCTCAGCATGGCCTTTTTACTCTTCTCTATTTAAGAATTATACTAAGCTAATCCAACAATTAATACTCAAAGAGCGTCATTTATTTGCCCAATTCTATTTTTAATATCATATACATGTTTTATCAATTTTTAAATTGATTAATTCTTAAATTTAATTATTTAATTTAAAAAATAAAAATACTCACATTTTAATTTAAAAAAATTAATGAATATTTCAATTAAAAAATAATCTCAATAATTATTATTTAAATTCACATATATTTTTATTTTCAACCTTAACATCTGATAAACTAAAGAAAAATATAAAATAAATCAAACGAATTTTAATATAATATATTTGTTCTCTGAAACAAAAAAAGTGAATTCCATAATTAATATTAAAAATAAAAAAATACTTATAGATTTTTTATATAAATACAACATTGAAATAGTCAAATATAATAGATTTTTATATATTTCATTTTATCTCAAATTTTTATATATACGTAATATAAATATAAAATTTATGTATAAAATTTATATACTCGCATATATAGATTTCATCATATAAACGTGTAAGAATTTTTGAAATCCTATTTTCTTTGATTTTATAAATTAAATAAAAATATTAAGTCAAAATCAAGAAATTGAAATATATAAAAAAAATCATTCTTTATATATTTAATTATTTCTTTGGTGTCTATACTCGGATTAGATAAATGCCAAACAACGCAAATTTTAAATAATAAAATTTGCGCTGATAGGCTTGTCTGATAAAACTGAAACTTGTAATTATAATATTGATTTATCTGTTCAAATTTTTTTTTGAATGTTATTTGGTTAAATCTAATATGTTTAAAACTTTTCTTAGTGTTTAAGTTTTATCTTTTCTATTTTTATATTAGGATATGGACAAAGATAGATATAATATCCACATATGTTAAAATTAATTAAGTTTTCTATTTTGAATGCTTGGCCTAAAAAAATATATATTCAAATGAAAATAAAAATAATTATGGAACTTACTGTTAAATGCACAAAATATTAAATCTATACATAACTGTAATTAATCAACTATGTATTTAGAATTTTTGTCATTATTTTTTCTTTCTTGTGTTTAAACCAATTAATGAGTGACATTTTAAAATTTTACTAAGCTAAAAAGTACCTCTTTTATAATATAAGTGACAATATATGGTTCATTAAATAATAAAATTAAAATTTAATATTTAATTAGTTTATTAAATACTATAATAACAAACAATTATTAAAATTTAATAGATATAAAAATTTTCATTTTTAATGACTAACAGTTTCATCTAAATATTTTTCAAAATAAATAAAAGTTAATAAATTGTTATTTAATCGAAAGTTTAAAATCCGAACACATATACAAAAAATTATTAAATTAAATAAATTTATTATAAAATATACAATAGAATTATATCAAAAGTGGATAAAATAATTTAAAGGCAAATTTAACAAAAGCGTTTAAACTCATAAAAAGATTGTTCATATTCAAATTAAGAAAATTTTAACAAAAATTCTTGCACGTTACTTAAAAGATTATAATTAATTAAAAATATTTAATTGAAACAAAGAGGAATTCCTTAGCTAACTAATCGTTGTAAATATCATATCGCTTTACATCACGCCTTTTCTTAATAACCAAATATATATAATCTATTTAAATTTATATACTATTACATATATATATATATATATAAATATAAATTATACATACTTGTAAGAGAAATATAATGAAAACAAAAATTAAACGAATTATTCATATTTCTAGTTGAAGATCATAATGATGATGATAAAAATGATAACGTTTAGAAATCAAAGGATATAACATTCCTCTCCCAGAAAATGGACCAATATTTGTACAAAAACTGATACAAAGAGAAAAAAAATATTAATACAAAAATAATTGAGAGAATATTAATTACTTTTGTAAAAAACTACATGTATTATCTAATTTATCTTTTTGCCTAAAGAAATCTTTAAGTAAGATTCTACTTCAATTTCTTCCTTTTAAATCTTCCTTTTTTATAACAAAAATTCTTCGCTTAATAGACAAAATTATATATATATTATAAATATATATATATATATATATATATAATTTCATTCTCTAAACGCACAGTACTCTCATAGAAGGCATTCATGTCCAAATTATAGGGTGATTTTCGAAGGCCTTCTAAACACCATGTATTCTTTAAAATACATAAAATAGCACAGCATTTGTGGTCCAAAAATTGATCCTAGTAAGCATCATTGGGAGCCTCTTAATTATATTTTTTATTTCCTAGTATTAAAATAATTTCTTTAATACTATTGTATAATTTTCACTAAAAAGTCCAAATATTTTAATTAATTTAAAAAAATTAAATTATTTTTACATAGTACACATGTATTCAAATCTATAATTTTCATTTTGAGGTTACCAACTTTTGGGTAGAATTACAGGGACAAAGATTTTTCATAAATAGAAGTTTAATAAATTAAAGCTTTATAATATTTTAAGATAAACATTTCCCAAAAAAATGGATCCTAGCCTTTGTCAAGAAATATAATTTATATTTAATTTATTATTTATATATTATTAATTTTTGAAATAAATAATAATTCAATTTTTTATTTTTGAAATAATTTTCAAAACAAGACTGAGGATCATAGATTTGGGAAATAAATACATATTTAAAAAATTAAATGTATATATATATATAAATATATTTCTTAAATTATATATATATATTTATATATTATTGTTATATTTGGAATTATAATAATTATTTATTTTATTAGCAGGATAATGTTTCTGCGTTGCTTATAATATTTTGGAATAAGTATTTATTTTTTAAAATTATATTTATTTATTTATTTTAAGCAAGGACTTTTTGCCTTCTAATCAATATATATATTCTGCATTAAAAGGTGCTTTTGAAAAAATAAACAAATCAAAATTAGAATGATTATTTTTAAAATATCCAACAATAGAATAAACAATGAATAAATTTCAACAATCTAAATTTTGAACTTAAAAAAAAATCAATAATTAATTATAATATTTTGATGTTTTTATTGATTTTTTTTTTAAAGTTCAAAATTTAACATCAAAATATTATAATTATATTGATATAATAACAATAACTCCAAAGAAGAATACTTTAAAATATATTAACAATTTCTTTTGTAAATATTTTGGCGAACTGATTCACAATTCCCTCCGCAAAATTCTATGCATCTATGTAGTAGACAAATTCAAAAATTAAATTATCAAATAAAAAAAAATATATATATACATTGTTATATACACACTCAAAAATTGATTAAAGGAATCAAATCCTCTTCTTTCTTTAATTCATATATTAAAAAAAAACATTTCATAGATAATAATATATCAAAGAATTAAAAAAAGATAAAAGTCATTATTTTTTATTAGACCCATGTAGATGCCAGAAACGGAACCTAAATTGAATATTTGTAGAGTTGATATTAGATTCTAAGTATAATACAATCACAATTCATTGTGAAAGGGAAGGCATATACGCTTTAAATCTCAAATCCAAATCACCATTTTCAAAGAATACAAATATTCTGCGATTGAGAAATTCTTTGGTTAATTCTATAATCAAAATAAATACAAAACAAAAAATTTATTTAATTGAAATTCAATAAAATGGTTAAAAGGCATTAATATTACCATGTTAACAGTACAATTTTCAAAAAATACAAATATTCTGTGAATGAAAAATTCTTTAGTTAATTTTCTATAATCAAAATAAATCAAAAAAATATTTAATTAAAATTCAATAAAATGGTTAAAAGCCAGTAATATTAGCCATGTTAACAGTACAACATATAATATAAACGTATATTTATTATTGTAATACGTTTTAAATTTCTTTCTTTTTAGTTTACACCTATAACATACATTTTGTTATTTTTCTAGATACCATTAAAAATTAATTATCTAAAATATAATAATATTAAATATTTACCTAAATATTATTTTTTTGAAATTTAACTCTCGACAAATTGCTATACCTAACATGAAAATTTATTATTTTTTTAATTTTAATTATATTATAATATAATTATATTTGCTTTGTTTTTTTTAATTATATCTTCATTTTTTAGACTTTTATATTTTAGATGTTTAATTTTTTTAATTTAATAAATTTACTTTCATTAATTTGTACTTGTGAATTCCATAATAATTAGTTTTCAATCTCACTAGGTATTTTTAATATTTTGTTATTATAAAACAATGTGAATAGTGTAAGAGGTATTTTTATATCATAAATCATATTTTATTTTATAAATGACCTCAACAATAGTTTATAAAAATTGAAACCTGTATAATAAATTATCACTAATTAATTTTAAGAATTAAACAAATCAAAGTAATATGTATTCTTTGAAAAAAAGGAGTGAACAAATTTGGAATTATGAGATTCATTCTCCTTTATAGAATGCAATTCTGTATGTTTCTTCTAAATAGTTTCTCTTTTGCTATTAAGCATTTTTCCCTCTCTCTCAATAGAAAATGATTTAGAATATAGCTCATTAATTATTCATTTAATACAAATTTTTAAATATTTATGAAGGGGATTTGATCATTTTATTATTAATTTTTTTTTTCTATTCTATTTAATATTTATGAAAAGATAGCTATGTGTTAATGATACTTGTATGATTGGAATGTGTAGGTAATTTATTGTCATAAAAATATAGATAAAGTCTAAGCAAAGACTTGGAGATTGTCACGTTGAATAATACTACTATTGAAAAAGTAAAGTATTATTTAAATTCTTTATTAACAATCTATAAAATGATTATAATTCAAAGGGAAGAAAGAGAATCAACTTATTTGTAATTTAAACATTACATTACAGAAATTTTTATGAAACAAAATAAAATTATATTAGAAGAAAAAGACATTACAATTTAAGACATATTTTATAATTTAGTCTATCTTTTTTAGTCTATAAATAAACAAAACAAATGCAAAAAAATTGAAATCAATAAAATTTGAATATTTTTTCATAAAATATATATTTCACTTAACTTGAAAATAAAAAACAACATAGACCACTCAAAAAATTTGAAGAATTAACATTTCGGTTATTGTATATTATCTAAAATGAAAATAATTTTTAAAGGTTCATTCGATATTGAATTCGGGAAAGTTTTGGTATGCGCAGTATATTTTTAATTCTTCAATACCTGCGTTTGTAATGTTGTACTTACCCGTACCCTTTAAATTAGTTTTAAATAAATAGAATTAAAAAATTATTATTATTATTTATCACTTGTGAATAGAAAATAATTTTTAATTTAATGAATCGTGGAGTAGAGAATCATCCAATGTGTAAGTTTGGTAATTATTCACATATGATCATGGATTTGGATAAAACTTTGCCAATGGATTCCTTTTTTAATTCCAAAGAAATTTCCCTTATTAGTCGGTCTCTTCTTGTTTACGAGATGAAAATTATTAAAGTTTGACTGATTAGTTGGTTATGAACGCCGAAATGTGCAACCATTAATTAATGTTTTATTCACTAATTCACTAATTTATTTCGGTTCTGTTTGGATATAGGAAAATTATTTAATTAATTATTTATTTTTTTTATATCCAAACCGAACTGAAAAAACAGAAATTTAGTGAAGCTCACTTGTGGTCATATCAATAAAACATTATAAATATGATAGATAAATTGAATTAATATGCAAATTTTAATAATTTTTATCTCGTAAACTAGAAATGACCGACAAATATTGCATAAGGAAAGTTTCTTTGGAATTAAAAAAGGAATCCACTGGTAAAGTTTTATGCTAAATCTAAAGTGAACAATTAACAGTTCTTTTTTCTCAGTGGCATATTGAGATTGAGGGCTCAAAAAAAATTCACTGAAGACTGTCTATCAGACAACAACAATGTCAAATTTTTTTTTTAAATGCTTTCAATCAATATATTAAATGTAGTACATTTAAAAGGTCTATATGATCTAAATGTAATTTTCATGCATCAATAAAATTGTTATAAATTTATTTAAAAAAAAGACATTTCATGCCTCACAGAAACCTGAAACAGGTTTATTGAGCAAGAGCTCCGTCCCCTAAATTAAATATTTATATATACATCTATATTTATTTGTAGATACCGAAATGTTTATTTTCGTTCAATTAATTTTTCTCCTGTTATTATTGAGTGGCCTACACTACATGAAAGATCAATTTCCATTAAACAAATTTTATTGATTTCTAATTATAATTCATTTTTTTTAATTATTATAAATTATAACGCCAATTCAATAAAGTTATTTATTACTTTTATTTGTTATTCTTTAGCATTAAAATGAATTAATAAGAATATTTTTTATAAAATTTTTTTAACTAAAGAAAATACAAAACAAGAACTATTTAGTACAATCTTTATGCAAATATCTTTGAAAATTTTTTCCTACCAAAAGTGGAAAGATAGAATATACAAAAAAAAAAAAAATAAAAATAAAATAAAATAAAAAAAATCTTGCAAATACTATTTTTATAATCTGGAATTTGTTGATATCAATCAACAATTTTTCAATGAATTTCATCAATCAATTATAGATGAGAAAAAAATAAAAACATATATATACTCATATAATTCAAACACACAAAAGTGTATTATTACCATAAAAAAATACTTTTCTTATAAGCACCCAAATATATAAGTAGTATCCATGCTAAATATATCTTTATAAGTGTCAAACTTCATATATTTTAACAAAGCTCTGTGATCTATATACTAAATAAATTTAAAAAAATAATAATAAAATAATCGCAAAAAAAATGAATAAAATAAAAATGAATATTGGCTTGTTTTTATTTTTATATGATTAATTCCTACATAATTTCCTCTTATTCCTAAAATTTATTTATTTTTAGAACTAAATTAATCTGTTGGTAATCAATAACTGAGATAATAGATTAATAAAATAAAATTCTCCCTTTACAGATATTTAATTGCTAGGGTATTGGATGATAAATTTCATGAAACATGCAATAACAATATGGAGAGGGGGAGCAATGGTGTGGTTTGATTTAATTCCGATCAGATATCCCCTCTTTTAGAAATAGTAAGGAAAGTTATGTGTTCGTTCTCAATCTAATAATTTACTTCAATTAATAAACAAATGGGCTTCACACAATCATAAATATTTTCCCATATCCCCAGCACATTAATTTTTTCCATTCCCTCCTCTTTTATTAAACTTACCTATCGATCAATTCATATGTTTAGTATTTATTTAATTTTTTTAAAATGTAAATAGCTATCTAAGATACTGAACTCAAGGGTTCTTTCCCCCAACAATTCCAATCCTCCATTTCCTGGCCTGATCTATTCAAATTTATTTTCCTCATCTAATTCCATCAAAACTGATTTTAAATTATCTTTTCAGTACATTCGTTGTCTTCGTTAATTTTTTTGGTTTTTCCATAAATAAACTATTTATCAATCTTTCTTTTTTCATTCGAGTAAAAATGTATGCTTTATCATTTTATAATTGAAGATGAATAGAAATTTTCTAATTTCATTATATAATCTTCGCCATTTATCAGAATTATTATTATTTTAAGTTCATAAATCTTGAGAACATTTTATTTTCAATACTTGTTAATCAATTCCAAACATATTCACCGATCAGACATCACTATAATACAAATGGCATATTCATATAGGGAGATATACTAATAAACATATAAGATGAAATATATTATATAACAATTTTTTAAACATTGGTGGCTAAAAAAACACTCAGATTTCTTTAGAAATAATTAATAAAATATCATTTTAATGGAATGAAATTGAATAAACATTTAATATGATATATTTTTAAAATTTCTTAATAATTGTTACATAAATTTGGGACTTTTTGTATAAATAGGGCTTTAATATTGAATAGGGCTTTATATATATATAACAGCCTAGATTCTTCTATAAATGGATAACAAACGCTATATGTGGCGCATCTGGTGATTCAGTTAAGAATAAATATACTATAAAATTAATAATTCTAGAAATTTTCATATAAAGAAAGTTTATAATGTTTAAATTTTTATTTTTATTTCTAATATTCAATAATATTAAAAGTAAAATCAATTTCAATTAAATGAAATTAAATATTACTTTTAATTGATTAATATTATAAACAAACAATGCAAATACAAATGAAAATTGTTCTTATTTTATTTAAAAATTATAAATATTTTTTTAATTATTTATTTTTTAGTTTAAAATTTGATTCCTTCTGTTCGAAAATTTTTCTATTTCTAACTTATCATTAAAATTTCATTATTTCTTAAGTTAAATTCAAAATTAATATTTAATTAATTCACAAAAAAATTCCATTCATTATGTTTGATTCCTATAAAACTATAGTAATTTAAGGATTACAATATTCAAGACGTAACATTGATAAAAGTACACTGAATTTCTATTAAGAGACATCGCTTTGTAACACTTACTTGTAATTCTAATCTTATCTTTTTAAATGTAAGTCTTTTCTAATATAAATGCCACTAAGAAATATAGAATGAAATATTCTAATAATAATTATTTAATTTGGTTTTTACTTGTTACTGAATTTAAAGTTATAAAACACATTTTTACAACTGTCTCTATCTTAACTTCATCTCCTATTTACATTTATATTGGCACTACACAGGTCTTTTCCAATTTATTATCTTATATTTTAAAGTTTCTAATCAATTTTTCCACATCAATTGGTGTCCCATTCATTACAATTTCGTTTTCTTTATATGTAAATTTAGTTTGGTGAGACATAAAGGCCATGTGATAATTTTTCATTATACAGTCGATGTCAATTCTTTGTAAAATTATCTATTTTCGGCATATATACAAATATATTTAATTTATTTCAACCAATTCTAATTTCATGTGTTTTCTTAATAAATTATCTAAAAAAACTTATTTTTATGTAGTATTTAGGTTTTTTAAATTTTCATTCTCATATAGAATTTATAATATCTTTAAAGATAAATTGTTTTATCTTTCTACCATTCTCGGTGACTTAGATATTACTTCACATTCAATCAATATTTGTTGATTTTATGATTAAATTTTACAATATTTATATATAGTTTATGTATTTATTTGTAATTTTTTTTATAGAGATATATCTACATACATATAAAATATACCAAAAGAGATTTAAAAAAATAATATATAATATTATAGCAATTCCGATTATCGAATTATTGGGGAAAATTAATTTCTTTTGGTCAAATAGTTAAGAAGAAATTTAATTTGAAATCTATAAATCGATTGTGTTAGGCCAGGGGTCGACAAACTACGGCCCGCGGGCCAAATCCTGCTCGCCCCCAGATAAATATTGTCATTTTTTATGCAAATGAAAAATAAATTTTCATATTTTAAAATCCATTTGAGGAACTTCTGTCAGAACTTCAGTTAAAAGTCATTGATTTTCAAAATGATGACACACTAAAAACGAAGTTCAAAGGTATGGATCTAACACAATTCTATGAATATCTTTCAGAGAATGAATACGGTCAATTGAAATCATATGCATGAGGGTTTATTTCAGTATTTGGAAGTACATACCAATGTGAAAAGACATTTTCGAAAATTAAGAACAAAATCGCAATACAGATCAATATTAACAGATGACCATTTGCAAATAACTTTAATGATCTCCTATATGGGAGTGAGATTTGGGGACCAAAAACAACAGAGGAATGCAGAAGAAAGCCTCTATTAAGAGCGCAAAGAGTAGCTGCACTAAGAGTTTCTTCTGCATATAGAACGTTATCGCTGGAAGCTCCATCACCATAGAGCTGCTCATTGATGAGCGAATACTCATCTGGGAGGGCAAAAGGAAAAATACAACAGTAGACAAGGCAGAACTGAGGAAAAACACCATGAAATTTTTGCAAAGGCCGTGGAATCAGTCGCTTAAAGGAAGGTGGACAGCGATTCCAAACGTAGGCCCTTGGTATCAAAGGAAGCACGGAGAGGTGAATTATTATATCACTCAGATGCTCTCCGGACATGGATACTTTAAGAGGTATTTACACAAAATAGGGAAGGCTGATAGTCCCTATTGTATATGATGACGGGGAAATTGACGGCACCAATCACACGATCTTCGAGTTCATACGGAGGATCCGGGAGAGAACGAAAATAGAGAAAAATGTTGGGAAGCTAACAGCTGCTAACTTAGAAGCTAGAATGCTGGCTGACAAGAAGAATTGGAAAGAGATTTACTTTTTCATAGAAGAAATTCTTCGGAAAAAGAAGAAAGATTTAGAAAACCAAAAGTAAGGCCTAGACGTAGGCCAACACGACGAAAAAATAAATAAATGGATAAATAAATAAGTAAATAGAGAACACCACCCTGAAGTAATACGTAAGTGGTACCGGGGTGGATGTTGTTTTTCAACCACGAGGTAGGTTTTTAGTGGGTGCAAGTCCCACATACCAAGTTTGTGACGACAAATTGAGATGTGTGTCAGACATTTTCCTACCTCACCGCAAAAAAAAAAATATAACTTTAATGATAGGAGTATTAACTTTGTACCAGATTATGATGAAATAATATCTCAAAAAAAAAACAATCAATTACATTCATCACATAAATGCAAAATTTATTATTTAATTAATTAATGAATTTAAAATTTATTTTTAATTAGATTTATGACAGTAAAATATATATTCTAACATGTCTGGCCCCCAGATCTTTAAAAATTTTATATTTATTTGGTTTATTTGGTATTAAGTTTGCCGACCCCTGTGTTAGGCTATTGAATCTGAGGAGACATTGTATCGAATAGTTGAAGTAATGTAATTGATTTGAAAGAAAAAATCTTTATTTTTTGATTTTCATTTTATTTCAAAAATAAATTTACTTTTTTTCTTTTTTTAAATTGAAATGGTTTATCATTTTAATCATCAATATCATTATATTATATATACCTATATATATATATATATATGAAAATTTGAAATTTATCGAAATATAAAAAAATATATCGAAATAGATTTGAAAAGAAATGAATACATTTATTTTTGTATTCTTTACAGAAGGGAATGCTTAGTTGGATTAGAATAATCCTAAAAGTAGTGGGAAGAAAGAAAGAAGGTGAATGACACCTCCTCAAAAGCAAGTCTTTTTTTTCTTTTGTCATTGAATCATTTTAAGATTAGAAGTAATATATATAATAAAATAATTAAAAATGCTTCAAGAGAAATTGTTACGGTATCTTTATAGAGAGACATGACAAAAGTGATCATTTATAAATTAAAAAGATAAATAAATACATTTTTCTATAATTTAAGTTCATATTTTATATCTAAAATAAAATTCAATTTATTTTTATTAAATAATTTGAATTAAAATAAATATAAATTTTTAATTTTTATTATTAGGCGGGCGGTATTGTTGATAAAATAGTAGTTAAATAGTAGATTTAATAATATGTATTTAATAATAATAATAATAATATAATAATATATGTATATATATATATAAAAAGGTTTTTGTCTGCACGTTGCTCAGAAATTAAAATTTTTTGCATAACTTCGCGTTTCATGATTTCATAGATTTAGAGTATTTGAGAATAGGATTCTGCGAAGCACATTTATGAGCCAAAGAAAGATGAGGTCACCGGGGAATAGCGGAGACTACATAACGAGGAATTGCATGACCCCTATGCACCTCCAGATATAGTTAGAATTATAAAATAGAGAAGGCTGCGGTGGGCAGGACACGTGGCTAGAATGGGGGAGGAAAGAATGGCGAAAAATATATTGAGGGGGAGACCGAGTGGGAAACGCTCGCTTGAAAGACCAAGGACGCGGTGGGTGGATAATGTAGGAAGGGACGTGAGAGAGATGGGACAGGGTAGGATTTAGATGGTTATAGCTCAGAATAGGGACACTTGGAGAAATGTGGTTGTCGCGGCCACGAACTTTCGAGTACCTGGAAGCCACAGAGATAGATAGATAGATATAACATATACAATAATAATATATAATTAATTTGCTGATTAAATTAAAATATTTTTTAAATAAGAACACAAAAAAATGAATGTTTTATACTCATTGAAACAAAATGGATGAAAATCTTTTACATACAGGTTTAAACCAAATACTATGTATCACTCGGGGGTACAGGGGGCAGAGCCCCCATCTAGGTGTGAAGAGCGCCGAAGGCGGTCTAATCAGCTAGTATATATATATATATATATATATACTAGTGGTCTTACCTATAGAGGTGTAAATTCAAGGATATCTTCAAACTAACATTATATATCTTCAACTTATATATCTGCATGAAAAAATCATAATACCTATTTTATATATACCTACATAAAATAAAAAAATCATTATGTATTCAAATAATGAACAAAATTATATATGGCTATATCATAAAATAATTCGTTATATAAAAGTTAGAAAATCATTTTTCTCACGATTTTTAAAATAAAAAATATATAAATAAAAAATAATCATTAATTGAGGAAAATAGAATATATTTGAAATTAATTGATTTGATCATAGGTTTTATTTTTAACTTGTAAGTGTAATTTAATAAAATTGAAAAAAACAACAACAAATAATAGATCGTTCAGAGATAGGAAGATAAAGAAAAATAGTTTAAGTAGCCGAAATTAAGAACTAAGGTAATGGCACCTATAGATGACATGGCACCTATAGATGACACTTTTGAATTTAAACTAAAAAAATAAGCAAATTTTAAAACATACGCGGAAATTTTTTTTTTTAAATGATAGTTATGCTTTTCCACCACCTGAGATATCCTACAACAATACAATAAGTCGCCCTATTTTTTTTCTTTTAACTTGAAAAGCAGACCGAATCGTCAACAATTGATTTTTTCAACAAATCTTAAATATAACCTTAAGGTAACTAATGTTCTTAATTAGTATTTTATATTTTTATTTTCATATTTATCAAGAATTTAATAACTACATTATAAAATAGACTTAATATAGATATAAATCACTTCAATTTAAACACCTAATTTTTAAAAGTATCTTTTTTATCAACCGTGTCATCTATAGGTGCCCCTAAAAATTGTTTTTCCTATAGATGACAGCAATGTCATAAGTAGGTTTTTAAAAAAATTGTCTATTATATTAATAGATGTAAAGAGGAGATAATTTTATAGAATTCAACCAAGTTTCATGTCTGAATTAATATGGGAACCTACCTAAAACTGTGTTTTATCTTTAGTTTTCTCATTGTCAGAAAATTTTTTTCTATTCCAGAACTTCAAACACTATTTTTTGAAATTTTTTTTAAATTACTCTGTTCTCAATGTATAATTAAAAATGCATAATTAAAACAAGATTTGTTTAAAATCAATTTTTTATTTTATTATAATAATCAGCTAAAAATAAAATCAATCACAATAAATATATCTAATTTATCATTATATGAATCCTGATTTTTTTATTATAACTAAAGTTAAAGCAGCAACAAGGTGTTGGAAAGATGTTTTACTTTGTAAATAAATAAGTTGAAGATAAAGAGAGCAAGCGAAGTGAAAAAAAGTAGATGTCATCTTTGGGTTCCATAATTGTCATCATTAGGTTCCACCAAAATTTTTGGTGTCATCTATAGGTGCCATTTGATTATTTTGAAAAAAAATTATATTTCCCCTTAAACTCATATAAAAGTTTAAAATATTTATCCTGGTGATAAAAGGTAAAATAAGCTTTATAATAACCAAAAGATTTTTTTTGTGAGACGTATAGTTTCAGTTTTATAAAAGAAAATAGGAACAAGAGCGCTTAAAATGTCATCTATTGGTGCCATTACCTTAATACAGCAACAAAGTTATCATATTTACAAGCCCTACAAGAGATATCAATCTCTGAGAGTGGCTTTGGAACCAAATTTCCTTAATAATGTGTTTTGCACTTGACGACCATTATCAGTTAAGAGAATAACTCTGCGTCACAACTAGAGGGTTATTTTTCCCGAAGTATTTTCGTTCCCGGGAATCGGGAAATTTAAAAATGCATTTCCCGGGATTATAAAAATACTAAATTTGAGGTGGAAATTGTAAGTTTTACGAAAAAGTGAAATAAATGTTGTTTTTGCCAAAAAATAAAATAAATTTAATTCAAAAATAAAAAAAAAAATTCAGTAAGATATAAATATATAATCATCAAAATATAACATAAAAATAATTATTTTCTTTTTTTGTTTAGAAAATAACATTTTAGAAACAAGAAGCAATCAAGGAAAATGTCGCCTAAAACTGAGATCCTTCATATTAGTTATTCCTTTTTATTATTTTTTTCTTTCTTTGTGTTTTTTTTTTTGGATTATTTTCGATTTATTTTTTTTTGTATTTTTGTTTTTCTTATTTTGGATTTTCTTTACTGTATATATCTAAAAAGATGGAAAACTGAAACTCTGTGTCTGTGATTATGTGTGCCCTCAATTAAAGACATTTATAATCGTTGATTACAGATTGTTAGTTATTATGTAAATATGTTTTGCTTATATCAGTATACTATGGCATTAATTAGTAATCTATGCTCACATTTACCAAAACGACATGGTCATTGTGAATTCAATGTACATTTCCCTTATTTGAAATTGTAAATGTTAGTTGAATGCACATTACCCAAATGAGGAGGCTAATGTGCACATTTACCGGAAAATGTGTACATTTGCCACAATATCTACTTTTACCGTAACATATATATATATATATATATACAAAAAAAAGTTAAATACAAAATAATTTGGCAATGGCAACTGCCTTCTGCCAGAGTTCACTATTAAAAACTCAAAAAATAGAAAAATTATAAAGAAAAATTAAAGGGAGAGAAAGAAAGAAAAAGAAAAAAAATTATAACAAAAGACAAATGTGTGTATGTACACTTGTATTTTATATTTATTACGATTATTTCAGTTAATAAATAAAGATTTCGGTATCCGCATCATAATCAGCATGAAAAATAATTTGTTTTTTTTCCCGGGAAATGTTTCGTTTATTTCCGGGAAACGTGAATTAAAAATTGAAGGATTTTCCGGGAATAACCCTCTAGTCACAACCTGCCGTGTCAGTAGTTCTTAATATTACTCTATATTCTAAATATTAATATTGCGGCCTAGAACATGGGGAACAGTGGCATTCCTGCCCGTAGCTTACAGAAGTGGATCATTAACGTCAAAGAAGTACGTTAATCTGACGTTCCCAGCTCTAAATTGAACGACAATAATGATGTGCAAACCATCTTTAAATACTGGACGCACAACCCACCATGGAGCTACTTCACCCAAAGTGGAAAATTCGAAATAAAACCTTTCTTGTGTTAAAGTTTGATTACCATTATGAATTGAAAATACAATACTAAACAATAAATTCTACATTTATTATTATTTGAGATAGCCAATAAAAAAGAAATGATTAATTATTTTATTGATAGTTTTGACAAATTAATATTACACACATTTTATAATAAAATTTAATTAAATCTACAGTAATAAAAAAGTGGAACATGGGAATAATGTTAGCTGTTCGTCGAAACAATATTATTTTTTATAATAAATTTAGAAGTTGTACTTCTTCAAATGGTAAATAACTATAGGACAAAACTCAAATAAGTTGAGCAATTCATGCTACTGATGCATTAAGTAAATATACCAAATTTTATCAAAATCGTTCAAGCTGTACATATCTATACGGACGGACGGACAGACATCATGCTAAAAATACTTTTTTCTGTCAAGAAAATGCATGATTCGTGGAGATATGTAAAAAGCTCCACATGTGAAATTTGGTGTGAAAACAATACCTCCCTTACTATCATCGGTCGGTAAAAATGGGGTGATAAGTGTTATATATGGTATATATGGGCGAGATATTAGTGAAGATTAATTAGTTCAGGATTGGAGGAATATTTGCTGCAGGCTAAAATAATCGATGATAGTTATACTATCATTATATATATATATATATATATTTTTGCATATTTTATGTGTACATATATATCAAGGGTCAGGGGGAAAAATGATTTTAATCCATAATTGATTTTTTCGGGAGACAAAAAAGAAAGTTTGATACACAAATTAATATAAATTATCAAATGCATAATTCATTCCTTTATAACACGTGACTGAGAGACTTTATGCCTATTATGAAACTTGTATTTAAATGAAATGGTATAAAACCGTGTAAAAACATGATTTTATGAACTAAAAGGATTTTTCCCCCTGACCCTATATATATATATATATATATATATATATATTTATATATTTAAAAATTTATTTTATTCTTGTTATTATTATTATTATTATTATTATTGACAAATTTCGATTTATTTACATTTTTATTTAAGATTTAATGTAATTATACATTGAAATGTAATCAAAATTTTTTTCGTAATAATATCGTGTTGCTTCATTTGTTTGGATTACTTTAATTAAGAACAAAACCACTAATGAAATTCATAACTAGATAATGCAATTAGGAAGTTCAATACACGTAGAGTTGTAGTTCATTTAAAGGGTCAAAATTAATGAACGAGTCAAAGATCAAACTCATTAGACCGTTACTCCAAGGACAAAATTTAAAATATTATTCAAGTAATAGATTGACACGACATTTTTTTAATTTAATAAAAATAGATAACTTAATTCATTTTTTTCCTTTTATTTAAAAAAAATGCTCTCCATATTAATACTAGTAATAATATTAATATTTTCAATGGAAAATTTCTAGAAATATGCCAATTTTCGTTTTTGAAATATACATTTAAATAATTTTGATAAATTAAATTCAAATTCATTATCAATTTTAAAGTTATTTTGAAATTTTACAAAATAGAAAAGTTATATAATTAATAGATATATATACCGTATAATAGGACAACGATAAACATAAAGATAGTAAACTGAAGAACTTTCTAAAACATCTTAGGAAATTCAGATAAAAATATATTTTGAAATTAAGAAAAAAAGTTATATTAATGAAATTTATTAAGATGATTTAAAGTGAAAATTATACATCTACAAAATAGTAAGGTATGTGTGTAATATTAATGATTTTTTAAAAAAGAATACGGTACGATTTCCATTTCGAATTCTCTATGTTAAAATAAATAATTAGAAAGTATTTACCTTATTATATTATTTTATTTATTATTATTATTATTTTAAATAAATATTAGTAGACCACTTTGAATTAAACCTTAGACTAATTAATTAATAATTTAAAAAAATTCTTTAAATATGAATCATTAATAAAACTCTTTAAATATTTAAGATGAATCATTTCGTATAAATCAGTTGGTCTGAAAAAAAAACAAAAAATAAAATAAATAAAAATGTTCAATCAAAAATATAGTTATCATTTTACCATAATTACAATAATAAATAAAAAACTAAATTTAAGGAAAATGGAAAAAAATATATAATAAAGGGTTTTAGGTATATATATATATAAAAACTACTTGGATTATTTATATAATATATACATATATTACTTTATAATAAGTACAATATAAATCAATTCTTTTTTTTTTTAGAAAATGTTATAAAAGTGAAAATTATTTATAAAAAATTTTACAAATAAAAACAACTTTTATATCTCAAATATACTTTATAATTTAGTTATCAATATAAAGGACATCAAAAACTTCAGAAGACATAATTATCAAAATATACATTATTATTATTAATTAATATTATATACTAAGAATATTTAGATACTTTATATAATTATTATTTTAGATCTATATATATATTTATATGAAACATGGAGATGATGATTATGATAGACATTTAGAATACAGCTAAGTTACAACGGTGGAATTTACACAAGACTAGAAATTCCAGGTGGATGAGGCGACATACAATGACGGAAGCGGGGGTGGGGAATCTATTACTAATACAGTACATGATTTCTGTGATGATGATTATGAAGGGATGAAATGACGGGGGGGAGGAGGAATGTAATTTTTAGAGGGAGGGTTGTTGATTTTTTTGTTCTAAGAGACGTTCTTCTTCAAGAAGTGCGCGTTCCAGCCAATCGCCGTCGTCAGGGTCAGTGGGGGTGAATATCACCTCCTCGTCGCTGCTTGTTGGCCCCAGTAGTATTCGATAAGGCCGCCCCCGCCACGACAATTGTTTCCAGCTGAAAGTAAACATAAAAAAAAAGAAATATCGATTAAATTTATATTTGGAAAAGAAATACAGTACATTTCGATTGACTAGTTTAATTATTTTAGAAGAAAAAAGGGAAAACAAGAAACTTAAATTTATTATATACTTGAGAAATTATATATATATATATATATCTTATTTTATCTTATTATATTAGCAACAATTGTATATTAGTATATATATTTGTATTTTTGAAATATTAAACTGTGCTCTAAGGATTTTTTTGAAATTCACACCATAGATAATTTTTATAAAGAAAAATCAATCTGATTTGGTTTCAGCCTAATGGATTGTATCTTTGACTGTTAATTATCAGTTAAAGAATAATAAGTGTTAAGAATATTAGTTCTTATTATTATCAATTCTATATATTAAATTTATAATGATCAATTTATTTTTCACGAATATTATTTAAAATCAACGGACATTTCTCATTTTATTATAGATTTAGATTTACTTATTTAAGGTGAATGTACTAGTAGTTTTTATCAGATATCAATTTGAGTTTTGGGTGATATGATTCATTGGTTAATAATGAAGAATTTATCTGCAAACCAATGCAATTTTCTATTTCTTTTATGTAATATAATTTTTTTAACATTAGCATCTAAAAGCACCAGTAGTTAACACCCTTAAATTTAGGTAATATGGACATTCAATTAATAATATTTAATATTGATGTCAATAATAAAAAATAAAAATAAAAATTAGTGATTTGTTTCTTTAAGCAATCATTTGTTCGATTCTATAAAAAATAAATGTTGTGCTGTTTATTCTGACGGTGACTCAGAACTTTTCAGTAATTACTTTCATATAGCGCGCATTTAGAAATGTTTAGACAGGTATAAGTCTTATTATCCGATTTTAAATGTACAAGTGTTACCTACTGGTATATTTACCCTAATCAAATTATTATTTTTTTAGTTAGGTTAGGTTTGAACCCTCCTCCTTAACTACAATTGTATACTAATATTATTTTAATCAAACAATTTTTCATTTATTTTTTATTTCGTTTAAAATATATCTATGCCAAAGTGTAAAAATAAAAAAAAATCTATTGAGATTATAAATATGAAATTATTTTTAAATTATAATGAAATTAAATCAAAGCTATTATAATAACAAATTTAAAAAACAAAAACAAAAGAAATATTGAATAAAAAAATTCTAATATTATCAAAATAACCACAGTTTAATATAATCATATTTTTGAAATTTTTTCATTTTCATTAGACAATTTCAATACTCGACCAATTGATTAATTGTATTTTTCATCAATTTAATAAAATTTCAAAAAAGTTTTTTTTTTTAAATAGTTAAACATATTAATATCAATATAAAATATTGCTCTAAGATAATTTAATTTGTAAATATTCTATGATATAGAAAGATAAAACATATAACTCACAAAATATAGATAATTAATTAGAGATGGAGAAATTATTAAATGAAATGTTAATAAAATATTGTATTTTTCCTTTTTTTTAATAAAATTACAATAAAATATTAATATGTGGTAATATTTATAAAATTCTCATATATATAAGTATTACTAGCTGCTCAGAGCTCCTTCGTCGCTCTTCACATCTAGACGGGGGCTCCGCCCCCTGTACCCCCGAGTGGTACATAGTATTTGGTGAAAGTAGTAAAAGGTTTTCATCCATTTTGTTTCAAACAATGTATAACATAAAACATTCATTTATTATTGTGTGATTATTTAAAATATATTTTAATTTATTTAGTAAATTAATTATATATATTATTATTGAATATGTTATATCTATCTACTCGAAAGTTCTTGGCAGCTACAACCACATTTCTCCAAGCGTCCCCGGTGACCTCATCTTTCTTTGGCCAATAAATGCTGGAAAGAATAATCTGAATCTACTCTCATCTCCCAGGGTCATAGACCATGCGTGGCTCAACGGTACTCGAAAGTTCTTGGCAGCTACAACCACATTTCTCCAAGTGTCCTTATCCTGAGCCTCTGTTCCATCTCTCGTACGTCATTCCCTGATGTACTCATCTTTCTTTGGCCCATAAATGCTGGGGAGAATCCTATTCTCAAATACTCTGAATCCACTCTCATCTCCTAAGATCATAGACCATGTCTCACACTCATATAATACAACAGACAAAATAATTGTTTTATATATTTTAATTTTCATTCCCTTTTATAATAATTTTGATGAGATAAGCCTCTTTACTGCATGATAACAGGCGTTTCCCGATTGCAACCTCGATTTAAATTCTTCTCAAATATTATTATCCTTCGTGATTACATTCAATTTTTCTACATATTCAAATTCTACATTTTGTATGTTAATACTGCTCCTGTTTGTTTCTAAATATATATTTATTTATCATTATTCATTTCAAACCTCATCTCTTTTCCTACCTCGATTAATTTTTCCTCGCTATCTGTAATTGCAATTGCCGAATCTCCTATTATATTTAAGTCGTCTGGGTCACCTAATATTTTACAATTGATTTCCACATCTTACTCTTTCTTTACTACCTTCAAGATAAATTTTAAGATCAAAATTTGAAAAAGTTTATCCGGATCTATTGAGTCATGCGTAGGTTTTACTAAAGTCTACAAATAATTAGTGATCAGAGATATTGAATTCGCGGTTTTTTTAATATCTGTCATAATGAAAATATCTTAATTAATGTTGATCGATTTGGCCTGAACCCGCAATGATATCGTCTAATATTTCCTCCGCCTATAGTTTATAAGTATTGTATATGTTATAATAGAGTATAATATTTCTTGATCATTTCATTTCGATATTTTAATTTCATTGCTTGATTTTTATTGAATATTTTTAATTATAATAAAATTTGAGAAAATGCAAAGTTAGAGACTTGAGACAATTTATAAAAATTAATTTATAAAAATTAACGGTATAAAAGTATTGATAAAACTAAAGATAAATTAACAATATATACATTCATTAATAGTATTAATTTAAATTAATCGATTAATTTGATTTTTTATTATTAAGTTCATTTATTAATTTTTTTAGATCATAGTTAATTCCCTCCCTTAAAATAAAAGAAGTACCTATTCAAATATGGAAAGAATAAATACAAAATAATTTAAGTTAAATATGATTTAAATATTTTATTATATTAATTACAATGAGAACTTTTAGAATAAATTATTTAATTGAAATGATATTTGAATATTAGAATTTAAAATAAAAAGTTAAATATTATAATAATTCTTTGATTGCTAGTTATATACATTGTGTAAAATGAGTCCGCCAGTCAGTGGGCCACGCCTGGCTCTTGAATGAACAACACGGAGAACTATATATAAACTTTAAATCTCTCTCTCTCCCGCTCACACACACTCCCACCTCTCTCCTCATCCCCTCCACCTCTCATTTCTTAGTTATTTAAATTTCCACAAATTGTCTTATTTTTAAAATATTCACTAATTTACTTTCTATTTTTATTCTTTAATCCTTAAATAATATATTTTCTATTTTATGTTAAAATGTAAGTTATTTACATTTTAACAGTGACAGCAAAAAAGTAAACGAATTACATACATACATACATACAAACAGTCTCCTTTATATATATAGATATTGGGAGTTAAATTATTAAATTCAATTAATGCTAATCTTGCAAGGAATAATTCAATGATAGGAAATTTTAAAAATCTTTTAAAATTAAATTAAATTTAATTTAATCAAACTAATTATTTGTTGATTTAAATTTTTAAACAAAATATAATCAATTCAGAACTGACAACGTAAGGGTTGAATTCCTCTACGATTGTCTTTTAGCTATGTTATCAATATATATATATATATATTATTTGTGATGATTTTCCATAAAAAATATTCTTATTTTATTATTCTTTTTCCATTATCTATAGAATTTTTCTAAGAAATAAAAAAAAAATATAAAATAATATATATAGGTTTCTATTATATTTATTTAATGATATATGTTTCATTTTGTTTTTATAATTAATAAAGCAAAACATAAACATTGGAATATTTTGTAATCGTAATCAATTATATAATAATTCAATGAGTCATAAAATTGTTCAAGCAGGAAATAAGAGAAAGGTCGATATAGAAAGAGCCTATAAGAGAGAAAGAGAGAGGGAATGGATATATGCAGGTATTTTTGTTAGTTGGGGCAATGCAAGCCAGTTTTCTTTATTCCCTCCCTCTGCTAGGACATTTTATAAAAGAACCGCTATGTTGTTATTATACTGAAACTAAACATGAAATCTCACTCTCATTAAATCATAAGTAGTTTTAGTGGTGTATTTTAGTTTGTGCAAATTATAAAAATTTCACAGGGAATTAAAGTTTATGACATTCGATACAATCCAATTGATAATTTATAGCTAGAATAGAAACAATTAAAGAAAATAGAGAAAAATTAACATAAATATTTATTTTTATATAATAGAAAATAGATTATATTAATTTTTTTGAATTTGAATATATGACTTAATTAGATTAATAATTATTTTCTTAGTAATTAGGAATATTCGATGCGTTTTAATATTATTTATGGTTGAATAATAAAATATAACAAAATAAAAATATAATAATTTCTTTGATATTATAAGGTTCCCTTGATTTAAAATTTTATTTTAAATTGTAATGAAAAATTTAGAATTTGGAATATTTTTGAATAAAATTAATTTTTTGAAATTGTAAGCTCCTCTTTCGAAGATGTATTTTGTTATTTTCAGAAAATTGAATGCCATGTATTTTTTAAAAATTATTTTGGTAAGAAATATCTGGAAATGGGGGTAGCAAACATTCATGGGAGTATTTTTTATTAATTAATTTTGTTTTTATGTACTATAATTTCATTATTTTATATAGACGTAATCATACCATAATTATTTCTAGCTTATTATACAGGAATTAAAGATGTATTTTATTATTATTATTATTATTATTATTATGTAATATGAAGTTGTTATGTTTAATTAATAATTTTTTTAATAATAATTTATCGATTTTTATCTTTAAATGTTTTGAAATTATAATAATTTAAAATTTACACACACACACATTAAATATTAAAACTTAATTTTTGTATGAAGTGGAAAGTTTATTTTGTTTATTTTCAGTTTACAGTTCTTATGTTTTATCTGCAGGTAATAGAAAAACTGGTTTGCACAGTTGTAAGGGAATTTCAGTTAGATTTGTGTGATTAACAAATGAATGATTCTTTTTTATTTAATATTAATAATAAAAATTAAAAATAAATAATAGTTAAAAGTGAATTTAATAAAAATTAATTAATTATAAACATTATATATATATATATATGCAATGTGCACCTATGAATATAATAAAACAAATTAAATATAAAAATAATATTGATAATAATAACAATAATAAAAATAAAATAAATTTTACTAAATGGTAGATTAAAATGAAAATAAAATAAAAATTATGATGTCTTTTGATTGGAAGTTAGGTTGAGGTGAAAAGAAGAGTGAAAGAAGGTCAATGACCAGTACCATGTTTTTTAGCCGGCTCGTGCTGCAACCATCGAGGCCAAAAAGACAACGAAAATCAAAATATTAGTCGAAGGAGCGAAAGCGGAAGCAGATCCTCGAGGATTGTAAGATGCCCAGTCTTTTGGTGAAGATGCAGCGGCCTTGAAGTTACCCAGGTCTAATGGACCTTCATCCGGATATAAATACGATTTTTGATTAATTCGTCCACGAATAATACGGAAATTGGGTTGACTTGTATCAATCGGGCCCTGAATGAAATTATGATATTTATTAGTGACAATATACAAATCTCCTTGATCATCGACATTTAATGACATAGGCCATTGAAGAAATTGCGAATCTTTCGTTATCGCACGTTGATTGCGATTAAATTCCATATGAGTATCCCATCGTGTAAGGGTATTATTTTCAATTAATCCATAATATAATATTCCACGATTTGTCATTGTCATCGCTTGGACAGTAGAGTCTTTATCACCAATGTATTTCACTTTATTTTGTGGATCATTTAATGTCGTATCACGCAATGTTTGAGTATCTATTGAATATAATTTTCTTGAACTAAATGGCGCGTAATAAAGTGTACGCATATTTGAACCATTGTTAGGGGATAATGCTAATCCAGCAAGATTATACTGAACTTGAACTTGCTGGTCATTAACATAGATGCTACGAAGACTTGGTTCAGCACGCATCGATCGATAATCACGAATTTTATGGGCTTTGTTATCGCGGAAATTGTAAACAATTATACCTGGATCTGGATTAGAGGCGTCTGAAATATATGCATAATATCCATCAGTATCATCCAGGACAATATCAACCAAATGACTGTCTTCTTTACTTGCAACAGCCTCAGGGAAAGTAAATACCCGCAAAACTCTAGCATATTCTATATCCTTGAAAGGCATACGAGGTCTGTTTGGATTTTGTCGTTGATTTGGATTAACGTAACTTCCTTCATGGTTATAGGTCGGTTCAGTAGTAAACGATGGGATTCCGAGTGGGTTATATCCACCAACTGGATTTCTAGCTTCAAAACTATTTGCAGGGCGGTCATTTTCATTCTGTCTATTAAGAAAGGGATTATTATAATCTCGTTGATTATTTCTATTATAATCAGGTGATCCATTAAAATCACGGCCTTGATTATAATCTCTTCCTGGATTATTAGGATCTCTATTCCAATTTTGATCATTATAATCACGATTTTGGTTATTATAATCTCGATTTGGATTATTCATATCATGGTTTTGGTTATTAATATTTGGATTATTATCATCTCTATTTTGATTATTATAGTCTCTATTTTGATTATTATAATCTCTATTTTGATTATTAAAATCTCTGTTTTGATTATTAAAATCTCTGTTTTGATTATTATAATCTCTATTTTGATTGTTATAATCTCTATTTTGATTATAATTGTAATCATCTTGACCTTGATTATCCGAATAATTATAACTATTATAATTATAATTGAAATTGTTATTATTATCCCCCTTAAGATCGAGTATCACTAATTTCGGAGGACATCGTATTTCATTACCTCTTGGATCCATAAAATGCACTCGACCAGTATCAATAATCCACATTCTTCCCATATTATCAATTTCAATATTTTGAACAAATTGAAGGGCACTGCAGTTTCCTAACTCTTGCATTCGCCATGAAGGGAAAGGTTGCAAGCGAGGCGAATCAACGCGAGGATGCGATTTTAGAGGGATTGTTGCAAGGGTGGCTGGTACGCCACGACGCCATCGTGGAATTGTTACGAAAATTCGATCATGCCAAACTTTTGCAGATGATAAAATATTATTTTCAGGTTTGAAAGAGGATGTTTGTAATGCTTCTGCCTTACGAGAGTCATCTGGCCAAGTATAATCTAATTTCTTCCATTCATAAATAACACCAAAATGTTCAAATCCATTGGGATCCGTTGTTGGAGAATACTGCCGATTACCATCTGGATAAGAGTATCCCGGTTGTCCTGGATAATTGGGTTGTCCCGAATAAGTAGATTGGCCTGGGAAGCTGGTTGGTTCGGGATAATTCGGTGGCATATTTGAAAAATTCGGTCCTTGTCCAGGATAACGCGATGACCCTTCCGGATAGCGAGGATCATTGGGATTGTACTGATTTGGATAGGTGTCTAATTGAGCAGACACGAACACCACGCATATTGCAAAAAGACACACCCAGGCAGTCGCCTGGAGAGAGCCAACGTTCGGCATCGTGGCTGGAAAGCGACTGTCCGAAGCGCGCCACACCTCACCAACTAAACTCGCCGTGGTTTCGTGTTGGCTTGGGCTTCCCCTCTCCCCTTTCCACCTCGCTCCCACCGTTCTCGATCAGCGGACCTCGGTTCGAGGCTCGATGACGCGCACTTACTGACACATACAAACACACTCACATCAACCGCCTGATGGCTTTGTCTCCCGATTTTGTCACACGCTAATTCACCTTATTTACTTCTTCGAGAACAATAACAACGGTTTTTGCTGCTAAATTTAATTTGAATATAAAGGGACAAAACAACTAAAAACGATTTTCTATAACCAAAAACCATAATCAATTCTAATTATCCATATATCAAAGAAACTATTAAAAATAAATAATCATATTTATCATATTAAATAAAAAAGCATTTAAATACAGGTTAAAAATGATTGATTTTATTTAAAATTTTCTTTTAAAAAGGAAAATATATATATAATAATTTATCGATTTATAAAATATTCAAAATAAATTAGATATGTATATTATTTAATTTTATATCTTATTTAGAATTATTATGTATATTTTCCTTCATTATCTCAATTTTATTTTCACCTGTATAATTTAAAACTTATATTGTTTTTATCTGATAAATAAATGTTACTTTAATTTAAAAACAAATTATTACTCTTGTTTAGTCACGGAATATTCTACTTAACTGAAGTAAATGGAAGTGTGGTTATTTATCTGTTAATGATGGATAACTTGCCTTTATTGATTATTCACCAAAAAAAAATTATTTGATGAAACACATTAGTTATAAGTATATTCGAATTATAATTAAAGCTTATTAAATAATTTACTTAATAAAAAATATTTCTTTTATTAAATTACATATAAATAAATTAATTAGTGATTTAAAATATATTATCAATTGGTATTTATGAATTTAAATTAAATAAATTCATATTAATACATTAAATTTATATTTTATTTTTTATAATTTTTTATAATATAATACTAGTAAATAAAATTTTTAAAGAAATAATTACTTGAGTTATGAAATATAAATATGATATATATTATTTAATTATTATAAAGTGTAATTCTTCACATGTTTTGAGTTTCTATAAAAACAAAATTTTATCATTTAATAATATAATACCTGATTCATCGAGTTGAGGTTTGGTAATTTAAAAAAAATATGCCTTATGGACTATGAATATTTAAGATTAAGATTATTATTTAAAATAAATAAACGACAAAATATAGAAAACAATTTCAAATAATTTAAAAGAACATAAATTATTAAAAATAGTCATAAAACATACACCCCTTAAACGAAAGACAGAAAAGTATGGAGTGTGGATATAACAAAATATATATTTTGTAATTTGATTACGAAATATTATTAAAATAAATATTTTTATCATTTTATTTTATTTATAATATTTTGTATTTAAGGAAGCGCTGTCCGGTGTTGCCCGCGCCATTTTTTTATTATTAAAATTCCTATTTTAAATTAAGAAAAAGATCAATACAGATCGATTTTTCTTTATATATATTATCTATAGTGTGAATTTCAAAAAAATCCTTCGAGCGGTTTAATATTTCAAAAATACAAATATATATCTATATATAATTTTTTTTAGTATAATAAGATAATATTATATATATAATATTATAATAATTTTTATTTTTTGAAAAATTAAAATACAGTAGAAATTTACTAAATTAAATAAGAAAAATACAAGATTATTTATAAATATATATGGTACTTCAATAAGTCAGGGGAAATTTATTTCGCTTGGTTTTTCTATAATTTAATATCATCCCCTTCCTTCGATCTGAACTAAAATGCATGCACGCGGGTTAATCCAGAAATAACTTAGGGGAGAATAAGAGATTCCATCATAGGGAATTCCATTTACGAATTGCTTTTTCTGAAGGGATATTTTGTGGATCATTAAATTATTATCGATCAGAAACCATTTGCATTCCGAACACTATTAATAATGTAGAGTACAAATAAAAATCAATTGGATTATTAAAGCTAATAAATGTAAAATTAAAAAAATGGTTAAAATAATAAAAATAAAAAACGTACAATGCATTATTATATAAAGAAAATTTTGAGGAAGACTAAAAACATATTATCTAATTATTTTTTTTATTGAAAAAAGTAGGAAGTTGCTAAATTATATGAAATAATATTTTGGGTATATATTGTAAATAGTAATTAATATATGCAAAATATTATATAAATTTTAGATGAAACTGTGTAATTTTTGAAATTATAATTTTTATATTGTTTTACAAAGAAAATAAAAATTTTGAAATTAGAAATTTTATTACTACTTTTCTTATACCATTTTTTTTTTAAAGAATTTGCATAAAAAATATTTCGATGAAATTAAATAAAAATAAATCTTATGTAGCAATAAGGTCAATACGGTCATGGTCTTAATTTGTATGTAAAGGATTTCTATGATGATAAACATCTGAATTGGATTTTTTTAAGTTTAAAAAAAAATACCGAAACCTTCCCTTGAATTTATATTATAATTTCAAAAAGGTATTGAAACATAAAAATATATATGCTAAAATCTTCAATGAAATAAAATCCTATAACAAAAGAAAATTGTAAACTTAATATTTTATTATTTATAACCATAATAATTGGAATAATTTGTATAATTAGTTATTAGTAATTCCCTTATAAAGTTAATAAAGGCGTAATTATATTGAATGGTCATCCAGTCATGGATTTAGATAAAACTTTACCTGTGGGTTCCTTTTTTAATTCCAAATAAACGTTTCTTATGCAATTTTTGCTGGTCGCTTCTAGTTTATGAGATAAAAATTATTAAAGTTTGTCAGATTAGCTTATTATGAATCTCGAAATATGATGATATTAAATAATGTTTTATTGACTAATTCACTAATTATTCACTTATTCTTAATTTTAGGTTTTTTTGGTTCAGTTTGGATATAGAAAATTTATTTAATTAATTAATTTGTTAATCATCTCTTATCCAAACCGAACTTATCAACCTCCCCACCCCCGCCCCGAAAATTAGTGAAGCCCTCTGGTGGTCAAATAATAAAGCATGGTAGCTAAATAGAATATCAATGGATTTATATGCAAACTTTAATCCTTTTTATCTCGTAAATTAGAAGCGAACCGCAAAAATTGCATAAGAAAAGTTTATTGGGAATAAAAAAAAGGAACCCACACTGGTAAAGTTTTATCGAAATCCATGACCTGACGACCATTCAATATAATTACCAATAAATGTTCTCGTAGCGGGCGTATATGTGAATTTTAAGCATAATCATGAAAATCATTTAATTCGAATCAATTCATGGTTCTTGAAACGTAAAATTTTATCAAAATTTGGTTATTAAAATTTAGTAAAAATATTATTATATTTTTCTATTACCATATATTTTACGTAAACCGAGAATTTTTTTGTTTTATTAGAGTTAAAAAAATATTAAGAAAACCAAGGTTGATTTTATTGTTTTCGAAATTTGATAAATTGACCTGTACAAAGTAACTATATATGATTTCTTCAAACAAGATTTGAATATATATGCGATATTAAATGAATAAATCGGAATAATAATATAATGAATAGAGATCTTGAAAGCATTGAATATATATATATATATAGTCTTTTGTATTTTGTAAAGAATTGAGTGACAGTTGGTTCTCGTCCCCTCTTGAAAAGTAAAACCGTTGAACCGGCCCACTTCCTCCCTTTCGGTTGTGCAAATTACAAGACAGGGAATCGCGGGAACCCGTTCTCTCATTCCTGGATGAACTTCATTTTGGATATCGACCAGTCTGGAAACTCCAGACACGAACCAGGTGTTCCTGTTTAGTCTAGACACGCGCACTATTGTACTATACGATCAATAGTGAACAGAGATTTATAAGCTAAAAACAATTTTAATTATACAAATAAATCAACTAAATCTTATATATAAATGAAAATTGATTAGAATTTATGGATCTTTTATATTAGTGGTATCTATTATATATCGACATCAATATAGATATATAAGGATAAAAGACTTTTTCCATTACGATGAGGGAGAAGAAAGAAAATGTTAACAAGGTCATGATGAACAGAAACTAGAGATTGAATTATAAACTAGTAATAAAGAAATATATGTATGGATAGGCGTCGGGCCGGGGGCACGGGGGGATGTGCCCCCCCCCCCCCCCAAACAAAGTGCAAATAATAAATTTAAAAGTGATTAGTTTTGTAACTGAGAACAAAAAGTAAAAAACAAAACATCTTTAAATTACGTATAAGTATAGTCTAAACGTTATGAATAAATAAATAATTTATTTTGTCAAAATTTTATCCGGAGGCCACCCCAGACCCCCCTCCCCCCCAATATATGTAAAATGAAAAATTTTTATTAATAAATGATAATAAATGATTATAAATATTTAATTAACTAAATTGATTTTATATAACAATGGATAGTTTTACGACATATTTCTTATGTAAATTTGTATTTTATATACTTATATTTTTTTGTAAATTATTATCGTCATTTACTTAAGCAGCCATTATCCATCATTTTTCCTTTAATAAATATTTTATATCACTGAATAAGTCCTTGATCTAATATCTAATAAATAAAATAATTAATAATTAATAAAAAAAATCCAATTAAATTCATTTTAATTGCAAAAAATATCAATTTTTTAATTTATTAATTTTATATATCATTTTGAAAACAATTATTATTATTATTATTAATATACATATTTTAAAGAAAATTCACATTTTTAATACGAGATTGTATATATAATTCAAATGAAATGTAATTTTATTAATAATACAGTTATTACTTAAAATCGATATTTTCTGTTATATTTAAAAACAATATTTTTGATAAGAATCATCAAATTTGAATGAGAAAATTATTTTGAATTTTAACTCTTTGTATAAGATATATATATATATATATATATATATAAGATATTCTTATATATGTATATATTTAGATAAACAAGATATACCTATATACATAGATATATTTCATATACCTAAATATATTTATGTAATTTCAAATAATAATGATTTTAATAGAAAATTTGCAAATAAAATAGAGAGACTAATGTTATAATTTTAATTTAATTTTAAAGAATATTTATTTATATTATTCTATTCACAAATTACATGGAGTACTTTCACAAATAATACAAGATAATTTGCATGTTTATCTTAATTAAAAATATAAATTAGCAATCGATTATTATTATGATGTTAAATGTCTTCAATTTTTTTGATTTTTGATTTTACTATACCAGAGTACAATTATTTATTAAAGCAGTTAATTAATAAAGATTGAATAAATATAAATAATTAAAAAAAATATATTTAATTTAATTCCAAGTCAATATTAAAGAATAGAAAAAAATGATATTTTATATAAGGTATAAATATAGAAGAAGAAATTATAGAAAATACAATATTTTTGAAAGTTATGTTATTAAACCAAATCTTTTTTTTTATTTTGTTTATTGAAATTTGTTTTCTTATAAAATTTTTCTAATCTTTTCAATTTGATTTTAGAATATTGAAATTATATAGTTTATAATATTTTAGAAATATTATTTTTTATGCATTAGAATTATTAAGATTGGTTTATTTTCGCTTTAAAAATATTTTATTTCTTGAGGCGGGTGTAGCAATTTGCAAGGAAATTATATAATAGAACTGAATATTAAAAAATAAAAAAAACTTTATTATTTTATATAGTAATTATATATGAATGGAGGTAATATACGTGTATATACTGGTAGACTAGAGTTGCTAGGCAATGTAATTTGAGTCACTGAACCTTGATTGTTTCTTGGGAGATGAACAAGTGAAGAAGGAATACGTTGATTGTTTATATTGTTTATTTCAAATTATTTGTATACAAAAAAGTGGGAGAAAGGGTTAAAAATTCATTAAATTAACAAGTTATATTTATATTATATATTGGTAAATAAGCCAATTGTACATACATATTATATATTTATATATATATATGTTAATATTATATCACCACCTTAATTATAAAATCTCTTAAATACCTCCACTTAGGATTTAATTCTAGTGGTGAAGCGTAGATTAGGTTTCTGCCGTCCATACCAATTTACCGCCATCCCACCCATTCGCCCAATTAATTTTCAATAAAAATTATTATATCTCAAATATTCAAATTTTTAGAATATAGAATAAATATTTAATGGTTAAACATATTTTTGAGTAATCAAGTAATCAGTTATTATCAAAAAAACCCCTACAGAACTCAAAGGATATTTAATATTGTATATAAAAATAAATTTAAAAATATTTATTATTTATTGAAAATAATAAACAAATTATTGAAATTATTGAAAATTTTCAAATAAATTGTAGTTTTTACATTAAGAAAAATCATAACATTAATTTAAATAAGTTGACCTGTGGCCAGGTCCGAACCGACCGACAGTTTGAAATAAATTAATTTCGAGCTACGGAAACAATTTCAAATAATTTTAATATATCTATTAATGTAATAACAAACAGATATGGATAGAACATAAATATTTTTAATTTTATTTTATTTATAATATATAGCTGAAGTAGCCGGGGTTGCCCGTGATCATAATAACGTGACGTCATGAAGGGCTGGGTGACGTCATATAATTTTAAATTAAGAAAAACATAATGAAGATGATTATTCCCGAGGACAAAACCAATACATTCGTGGTAATATGTAAAAAAATCTCCTCATGTGAAATTTGGTGTGAAAATAACCCTTCCCTTCCTATCGTCTATCGCTAATACTACCACTTGCACCAAAAGTTGATCAATTCATCCCACTGATGCATTAAGTAAATATACCAAATTTCATCAAAATCCGTTCAGCCGTTCAGGCTGTACACATCTATACGGACGGACAGACGGACAGACGGACGGACGGACAGATATCATGCTAAAAATACTTTTTTCTGTTAAGAAAATGCATGATTCGTGGAGATATGTAAAAATCTCAACATGTGAAATTTGGTGTGAAAACAATACCTCCCTTACTATCGTCAGTCGGTAAAAAGAATTAATTAAATAAAAACAGTTTTTTATTTAAATTAATTAAAAATTAAAAATAGTGAATAAATTATACTCGTATAATAATTGCACAGTACTTTTAATTACATATAAAACTAATTTAACAGGCTCCTATTAATTTTTAGAAATATATAAATTTTCGAAAAAAAATTCAAACAATATAGTCTTATATATTTATAAAATAAGGACTTTTATGCATCATTACAATATCTTCTAAACTCTAGGACAGGCATGACAAACTCGTTTACCACCAAGGGCTAAATTAAGTATTACACACAAAACGAGAGCTGTATTTACAGAAAAAACTATAATTGAATTTTATTAACTTTAAATAACTAACGCAAAAATCTAGAAAACATTTCATATCTTAAAATTGTCTTTTGAAAAATTATTTGTCTTAAAAAATTATTTTTGTTTGAGAATTTTATTTGAACCTCTCCTTAATTAGTAAGTTAAATATGCATACCGCTCACCTTTTATTAGAAAATAGAAATAGAAAGAGAAAGAGAGAAAGTTTGTATTTTTGGAGTATTGAGGTTTTATAATTTATGGGACGATATGATTAATTTATGAATATCATACCACAAATTAGTTGTTTAAATAACAAATCACGATTTATTAATCAACACAAGACAAAAAGGAGGTCTTTTAAATTTTGACATCAATGATGAGAATGGTGTTATTGGAAAACTGAATTTCATATAATAAAAATAATCATAAAATGAAAAATTCGTGCATATTTCATCCATTTTTATAACTTTCTTTTAATTTCATATATGAATTTTCAAATTAATATATGTAAAAATATCTATATAAATATTTAAAAATATCTATAGACTATAAATATGTAACACAATATTATTTAAATTAAACATATATATACATATAATAATTTTTTACATTAAGAATTATTTAATTCGTCATTAAATATTAATCTTTAAGGTTCCTATCACTCTAATACTAAAATTGGTAACAAAAAAAAATAAATAAAAAATAAAATAAGGCTGAAAGTAATCCATTGAATATTAATTACTTCTTTATCCATCATTTATTTTTCATCTTTGCTTTCTTGACCATATTCTTTCTTTCTTCGTTCTACTAAGTTTCTTTTATTTTATTATTTATCTGAGAGCGCCTCTCTAGATTTCAAAGACTGACCTTTTCATTAGAAATACCTAAAGGAAAAATAATTGTAAAAATTATTTTTTAAGTGGAAAATAATAAAATGTACTTAGTTCTTTTGAAAATAATTTAAAAAAAAAAATAATTTATAGAATTAAAAATTCACAGCGCTTTTCTAGATTTCAAAGGCTGATCTTTTCATTAGAAATACATAAAGGAAAAATAATTGTAAAAATTATTTTTTAAATGGAAAATAATAAAATGTACTTAGATCTTTTGAAAATAATTTAAAAAAAAATTTACTGAATTAAAAATTCATCACACAAAGAAAGAAGAATGGAACATAATGCCTATATTTTAATAATAATAAATATAAATTATTAATAAATAATATGGTATATACATTCTTTTAATTTCATATATGAATTTTCAAATTAATATATGTATAAATATCTATAGACTATAAATATGTAACACAATATTATATAAATTAAACATATATATATATAATAATTTTTTACATTAAGAATTATTTAATTCCTCATCAATATGTACATGTATGTACTTTTTAAGTAAAATAATCTCATATGTATATATTGGAGTTAATTTATAATTTTTTTAAGACTAATAGAATAAATTCCTCATTCCAACTATAATAATAATAGATGGCCTTATTTATGATATTTTTTTTTTTGTCATTTACCCGAGATTAAAACTACCTGGTGTTTCTAAATGAATATCGGAGTTACGCTTTATAATACGCTTTGTAATATTTAGCGCATTAAACTTATAATGATAAATGATATGTCAGATGAAGGAGCAACTAAAACAGTTTATAGTTTATTTATTATTTATTTATGGGCCTTTTTTATGCCGAAGCTACTGTTAATGGTACTTCTTACCCTGGTACACTAGAGCAATAGCTCTTCCCTCAGTTGGAAGACCAAGAACCAGAGAACTTCATTTTCCAGCAAGATGGTGGCTCACCTCACTGGCATAGCGAGGTACGAGATTGGTTAAACGCCACTGTACCCGACCACAGATTGGCCGGATGGGAGCTAAAGACAAAGCTTACTATGCCTCGAAGTTCACCCGATCTGACACCATATGATTTCTACCTTTGTGGCTTCATCAAAGATCGCGAGTATTTGCCTCCGCTACCAGCAGACCTCCCTGAATTAAGAAACAGGATTGTAACAGCTGTTGCAACAAATAATTAAAACACACTGATCAACGTCTGGGAAGAACTCGATTATAGACTTAATGTGTGTCGTGTGACAAATGTTGCTCACATTGGACACTTATAAGGTTCTTGGTAAAACTGTTTTAGTTGCTCTTTCATTTGACATATTATTTATATTTATAAGATTAATGTACTAAATATTAAAATATTATAAAGAGTTAAAAAAACTCCGATATTCATTTAGAGACTCCCGAAATTTATATCAACTATCAATTGGCATCATTTCTATTATAAGTTTCAACATTAAAAAAAAAGAGAAATTTTTATTTATCATTTTAGATTTTTTCACAAAATATCTTAATATTCGAGAGGAAAAATTTAAAATTTAAAAAAAATTAAAAGATAAATTTTGATAAAAATTGGAATATTCTCATAAGATATATTTATTATTATAAAATTATTTAAATTGCACAACCTGATATTTTACTATAAAAATGTTTATTTAAGGTCTTTTCTTATTAAAAAAAATATTAAATATTATTTATCAATTAATTTTTAAAAATTCACATATTTTCTATTTAGAATATAATATATTTTAATTATAAACTAATAAACTATATAATCACAATGTATAGTACATATACCTATTAATAAGTTGATTTTAATCAATAATTTTTAATTTTTAACTAACATTTGTTAATTTTTAAATCAATAACTTCCAAACATCTTTCAATGTTGGAATTTCAAAGTATTTACAAAAATGACGCATGGCAATTTTTATAGTTGGTTAATAATTATCACCTAAATGAATTGAAAAATGATTAACACTTACTAATAAGAATACATTATTTATAAACATATTTGAAAACATAATAATGCAAATTTCACTTTTGAATTATTTTAAAAGAGAAAATCTAGAATCCAAGATTATTAATATTTTTCTATATATTTGCCTCTAAATATTTAATGATATAATTATAATTAAGTGGGAATAAGATTATTATCATTGTTTATAATTTACAGGGAAAAATCAAAGATCTAATAACTATTCATGAACAATATTATATTGAATATTAATTCAAATGAATTAATTTAAATATTACTAAATTAGCTTATTATAATATATTTTTTATAATATTTTTTTTCTTTTGATAATACAATTGATAACTTGGGTATCGTTTATATGAGAAAAAAAATAAGTTATAATACTCGTATATAATAACTACAAATATTTTTTATTTTTGTTTTATTTATGTTTCAATTTATACAATTTAAAACTTACAATTACAAAATGATCAATGGTTACTGGAGGAAATAATAAATAAAATAAATAAATAAAATTAATTTAATTTTAAGAAAACATAAAATTTTAAATCATAAGAAAAATATTTATTAGAATAAAATTCAAGGTAATTGTGTATTTTAGAAAAACAAAACGATAGTAAAGATCTAAACAATTATTTAATAAATATATATTAAAAAATGAAAAATATAAAGGTTAGGATGGCTGAATGCCAGAGATCTGCACTTCGGATTGATATGACATGACATTGGCACGAAACCATTTCCCACATCAACCAATGGAATGGAAAAAATTTACTCAACTATTAGACAACTGGAAAATTATAGGAAGGGAGTTTTGTGAAAATTCTTTAATGCTTAGTCAAGGTATTATTAATTAAAGTAAACTTTGTGTGAAACTGGCATTAAGAGCTGATTCTAATCCGGATAATTTATTTAGAAAAATAGAAAAAAATATGAAAAGATGGAATATGAATATTTAAATGTTGGATTAAAATTTGGAAGCTTCTTAATAAAAAGTAGCGCTTCCGATCAAGAAAATCAAGATAACGATGAGAGGACCCGTTCTGCTGATCATAGAACACCTTTATCCTAGGCGACAACCAACTTGATAAGCTCTATCTTTTTGTAGTATAACAAAAGTAGAGATTTTTTATGTAAAAATGTATATCTTATCTTATGTTATTATACTAGCAAAAATTGTATACATATATATATATATATGTATCTTTGAAATATTAAACTGCTTGAATTATTTTTGGAAATTCACACCATAGATAATATAAAGAAATATCGGTCTGTGTAGGTTTCAGTCTGGGGAAAAATCATCTTTGTTAGTTTTTTCTTAATTTAAAATAAGAATTTTAATAATAAAAAAATGGCGCCGGGCAACGCAGCGCTTCCTTAAATACAAAATATTATAAATAAAATATAAACGAAATATATAATATGTTATATCCACAGACCATACTTTTTTATCCTTTGGGTGCATTAACACGCATATTTAAGGCTGTATGTTTTATGTTTTTTTTTTTGTTAATTTATTTTCTTTTAAATTATTTGAAATTGTTTCATAAATTTTGTCGTTTATTTATTTTAAATAATAATCTTAATCTTAAATATTCATAGTTCATAAAGTTATGGCATGCGAACGTTTTTTTTTTAAATTCTCGTTTGGAAGGGTTTTTAGTTAAAATGATTTTTTTTATATTAATAATATATAAGTATATTTTAAATACATTTAAACTTCCAGTGAAATATAGATCATATATAAATTTAAAAATAACTATAATATTACTCTTCATAAAATATGCAAAACTGGAATGTTTCCTCCATCTTGGAATATTATTTAAAATATACAATTTTGTAAATTTCTTAATGGAGATTTACTTTCTATAATAATATTATGTTGTTGTAAAACCTTATCTGAAAAAACAAGATAGAAATTTTATTTATAAATATTATTTTCTTATAATGCAATATTTATTCTTATTAAAGGAGCATGATGATATTGTTATGTAAAACAGAATTGAATCAGTTGATGCTATTCATCGACAGAGTTATTTATTTTCACCTTGAACATGAATATAGCCAAGTAGCGCTTTAGAATCACTCTCTCAAGTATTATGCAAAAACTATTCTATTGCTCACACGGAAAAAGAGCCAACGAATATATTCAACTATTCAAAAATATATATTTATATTTATATCATCTACTATATAAATTTAAACTTTTAATCGTTATATACATTTTTACCGACCGACGATAGTAAGGGAGGTATTGTTTTCACACCAAATTTCACATGTGGAGATTTTTACATATCTCCACGAATCATGCATTTTCTAAACAGAAAAAAGTATTTTTAGCATGATGTCTGTCCGTCTGTCCGTCCGTCCGTCTGTCCGTCCGTATAGATGTGTACAGCCTGAACGGCTCAACCGATTTTGATGAAATTTGGTATATTTACTTAATGCACCAGTGGGATGAATTGATCAACTTTAGGTGCAATTCCGGAAACCGGAAGTGGAAGTATTAGCGATCGACGATAGGAAGGAAAGGGTTATTTTCACACCAAAGGAGATTTTTTTATATATCACCAAGAATCATGCATTTTGTATTGGTTTTATCCTCGAAAAAAATCATATTTATTAGGTTTTTCTTGATTTAAAATTATATGACGTCATCCAGCCATGCATGACGTCACAGCCTGGTCTTACATATATATTATAAATAAAATAAAATTAAAAATATTTATGTTATACCCATATCTGTTTTTTATTGAATTAATAGATATATTAAAATTATTTGAAATTGTTTCCGTAGCTCGAAATTAATTTATTTCAAACTGTCGGTCGGTTCGGACCTGGCCACAGGTCAACTTATTTATTATAGATAGAATTTAAAAGAAATATATTATATTTTTGATAAATTTCTAAAATTATTTCTTTTTCTATCTTTTTTTTTATTGAAATATTTTTTATAGAAGAGTCAAACGGTGACTTTTACGGTTATAATTACATAATTAAAGGAAGCACAATTTCTTCTCTCGAAACCAGCAAATAATTTTCTTTGAAAAATTAACAAAAAATTGGCAAATTTTCTGAAAAAGATGATTATTATATCCTTGAAAAATGTTAAACTATCGCCAGGTTTTTTTCCAATTACAGTTTAAAATTTTACTCGGAATTTATAAAATATGTAATTAATTAAAATCGAAATTCATAATTTTTTTTATTAATGGGTTATTTGTTTTGATTTTTTGATTATTGGTTGATTTTTCTACATATTACCACATATTATAAAACTTTTTTCAAATTTTACTCAAATAATACTATCAAAATATCTGGAGTCAGCAAAATATCTACATAAATATATAAATATACCATTATTATGTATCAATAGTTATATAGTAATAGTTATTAATGTAGTGTATATAAAACAAAATTTAAATTTAGTTCTCAAAGAACAAATCGTTTCCAAATAATACGTTTTGATCAAATTTATAATCACAAAAATAAAGTTTTAAATAGAAACAAAAAAGGCGGCTATAATGAATAATATCTTCAAGTTCGGAAATAAAAATAGCGATCCTCGAGTTAACAAATTTGGAAACAAGAAATAGTCCCTCCGGGTTAAATCCGGAGAATAGGGCGGATGAGAGGGCAATTCGTATCCCAATTCATGGAAATTCACTTTTTTCATTTTCTTCTCAAATCATGAGGTAGTCAGCTATCAATGGATGTCAAACCAAAACTAAAAGACCCAGCTGGTTGAAATTTCACCACGACTCAACTGATAGTTGTCTGCTGAAAGGAGCAGTGTTGCCATTTCATTTAAAAGATGGAAACTCACAAAGTCATGGCCTTAGTGACCTGCTCTCGTACTTTAGTGGAAGCTATTTTGAAAATTTACCATCGAAGTACTTATTATTATATTTATTTATTATTAAAATTGCTAATGTTGTTTTTTAGGATATTGCAAAAAATCTTAAGTCAATAATGTAAAGTAGCATTACCGGTTGAATTTAAAAAAAGTAGATGTAGCATCCATGTCATATACATATTTCAAATCCGGAATATCAGTGAAAATGAAAAATTTATATGGTAATGAATTAAATTATTTAAAATATATATTTTTTGAATTAATTCATCATTATAAAACATAAAATAATTATAAATAGACTATTAAAGAATGATAGGGACCTTGATTTAAAAAATTACAAATGTGAATCAATCTACAATCATTTTTGAATCATGGGTTTTTTCTAGATTAATTCTTTTATAAATATTGGATTCATTTACGATATTCAAGGATTAATAAACATTTTGTCTTACATGTAAATTCAAGGTAGAACATTAATTAAATGGGACGAGTATATTGTCTAGTAATAACATACTTGTATTTGAAATGTATTACATAAAAAACAATATGAAAGTTAAAATCAAAATACTAAACATTCGAAAATTTTGTATACTTAGTAGATGCATTGTAAAATAATAATATTAATAAAAAAAAATTAATAAAATTAATGGAAAAAATGGATCTATAGGATTTTTTAATTTACAAAATTTTGTAATCTTTTTGTTTAACTGTTTATTTATTACGTGAATTATCCAATATTTTGTTATATAATTTAGTAGTGGTGTAAAGATAAGAATGAAAAATGTGTTTATCATTTCTTTGCATATTTATAAGAAAAAAAAAGTTATTCACAGTTCATATAATTCAATTCATTGAATTGTAATATTTCAATTTAAGTAATTTTTAAAATTTTATATACATCATAAATTACCATGAAATCTTTTTTTTTCATTTATCTCAAAATTTTTTTTAATAATTATCCAAGTAATTTATTAACTTTAAATAAAATTGATCTTGTAAGAAACATTCAGACTTATTAATTGATTTTTCTAAGTGAATTTCGAGAACAAATATATTGCAAAAAGAAGTATATTATATCATACTATTGTATTGGGCTGGTTTTGATAAATTTATAATAAACCTGCAACTATTTTTAAAATTTTAATGCTTGAAGTGGTCTCATTACCGATAACAAATATGATCTCCATAGGTATGTAGTTATAGGGATATTTATAAATACAAGAATATCTGATATACATATATATATTTATATATATATATATATATATATATATATATATATATATATACCAATATAGAATAGCCGTCACAACGTTCAGGCTGGCAATCCACAAGCAGGACACCAGAAAACACTGAACGTGTACGAGAGATGCTAACAAAAGATCGGCGATTGACTCTGCGACTAATAGCCGAAGAATTGGGTATTAGCAAAGACACAGTAAGTATTGTTTTCTGGTGTCCTGCTTGTGGATTGCCGGCGTGAACGTTGTGACGGCTATTCTGACAACGATTCCACATCAAGAATTCTCCAACAGTTTTCAAGCGTTATACGAACGTTGTCAGAAGTGGGTTGTGGCTAATGGAGAGTATTTTGTAGGTTAATAAAGGTATTTACAATTAACATTCTCTTTTTATGTTTTTATCATACCATTCACCGAACTTTTTAGACATATATAGGACCTGGTTCACCGAGCCGCCGCTCGGTCATTTAAAAAAATTATTCCTTATTATCGGGTTAGGCTGGCAATATTAATAACGAGTCACTGTTCAAATAGTTTAAAAGAACATAAAATAGTCATAAAACATATACACCTTAAACGTATGTGTTAATGCTCTGAAAGACCGAAAAATATGGCCTGTTGATATAACATAATATATATTTCGGAATTTGATTTAATATAATATATTTTGTATTTACGGAAGCGCTGTCTGACGAAGTTGCTGACATCATTTAAATTTCCTATTTTAAATTAAGAAAAAACTAACATAGTGATTTTTCCCGACGCTGAAACCAATAAAGATCGATTTTTCTTTATAAAAATTATCTGTGGTGTGAATTTCAAAAAAATCCTTCGAGTGGTTTAGTATTTCAAAAATACAAATATATATATATATATATACAATTTTTGCTAGTATAATAAGATAAGATATACATATATATAGAGAGAGAGAAAGAAAGAGAGATGTGGAATTCTTGGATCAATACTAGGGAAATCATTTTGTATTTAAACTTTTAAGTATTTCTTCTTCTCATTGAATTATTATAATTCAAAAGACAAATTTATTTTTCATATGATCATCAATTTTATTTTCAAGCATCGTACTTTAAATATTTTTTTATTATCAAATAATTGAAGTTAAAAAGGATAAAAAAAAGTTATTTAATTAAAATATAAGAAATTTAATATTTATTAATTGTAAAGAAACTTAATTTTTCTTTTTAGATAAATGTATTGTTATATGTAATGAAATACTTTTTTAAATTATTTATTGTTTGGGAAAAAACAACTGAATTAAAAAAATAACTAATAATATTTTTTAAAAGAATACTAAACCAAAATATTATCATGATTATTTTTTTTCAAACAAACATCATTAAAGAATTAATTTTGTTTCATCATTCATATATGACAAACCATATACATATTTATATAAGCATTGTTAGATATTTTTCATTTGTCTATAATAATTAGATATATGTAGTATATATTCTAAAATTATGAAATAATGCATTTAAATTATCACTGATTCATTTATATTAGTCATATATAAAAATAAAATAATACCTCAGTATTTGTATTAATTATTTAGTATTATTATTACATTATTAAAAAATACTTGATTCTTAAAAGATTTAATTTTAGTAAAAATAATTTTAAAATAATTTAATCTATTTTAGAATAAAATATTTGATTGTTTTTTTTTTTTGAAGATGTGACCCTCTTAAGACATTCATGCGAGGTAATAATTTTACTAATATCTAATGATTTTTAATTAAAAACCATTTCAAATATAGAAATAAAATAATAATATATACATTTTAATTTAAATTTTTTCAAACAAAAATAATGAAATACTAAGTAAAATTCAGTTTGGTTGATGTTAAGTTTATAAATTTTCTAAAAAAAACTTGTTTTACCATTTGACCTACGATTGGAACCTAGTCTTATCTTGTAAATATTATATTAATTAATATTATTATACTATATATATTATTACTATTAATATATAGTACCTGGTTCACCGAGCCTATTCCTTATGATTTATGAATATTTATTATTAAGATTATTTAATTCAGTGTTTCTCAAACTTATTTCTTTTACCGCCCTCTTTGATAATCAATTATTTCCCCCCCCCCCATTTTTTATACACTCCTAAAATTTAAAAACTACAATTTCATTACTTTAATTAATTTAGTTAGTCGGTTTTTGTGTTTAAACTTACATTCTAATCTATAAATTTTTACCAGTGTGAGCAATTAAAATACAATTTGATAATAATAATATATAATATATTTGAATCAAATTAAAAGAAATAATATAGATAAGTAATCAATTTTAGTTTTTAAACTAATCTAATGGGATGGGATGAATTTGATGATTTTTAACCAGTTTGTTGATATCAGGTTCGATTTTACTCAAAAACAGTCGTAAGTCATCTCGTTTAGGAATTTGCATATGATTTCTCTTTTAGTAAGCAGCGTTGTCACAGAGCTAAATCCACGTTCACACAAAAATGACGATAGCAATGTTATCAAAAATCGTTGAACGATCGACCACAATCCAGGATACAACTGCGGAATTGACTTTTGTAGCCAAAATTGTTAGTAGCCATTTTTGAATTAAGCCTAGTTTACATGGGTTTAGTTCTTGTCATTAGTTCAGGGGTGGGCAAATACTTTTAAGCGCGGGCCAAAATGAAATATTCAAAATGTCTTCCGGGCCGGAGGACCATATTTCGAAAACACTAATAAAAAAAATGTATCTTTTATTTAGAGACATATTGAACGAAATTCAAAATAAGAGCCAACTTTTTCAACGGGGCGGCGGGAGTTCAAAAGGCCTGCGATTAAAAGTATTTGCCCACCCCTGAACTAACCCAGCCAGAACGCCGACGTCGATTAGATTCGTCTAGAAATATAACAACTGAAAATTGATATTTCTAGATGTCTATATTTCTAGACGTACATTTAGATCAGACATCTAAATTGAATTAAATTAAATTAAATTTTATATAGAATCTTCTAATCGACGTCGGCGTTCTGGCTGGGAATGACAAGAAGTAAGCCCGTGTAAACTAGGCTTTAAAAAGATCGTTTTCTTTTTATTTTAAGAAAAAAAACGAAGGGAAAAATAAAAAAAAAAAATAAGTTTGTAACCCACGTCAACGCCCCCCTTTTTTTCTGGACCTCTTAACGCCCCCCTCTAGGTCTCAAATGAATAAACGACAAAATATATGAAACAATTTTAAATAATTTAAAAGAATATAAATTAAAAAAAATAGTTTTAAAACATACAGCTCTTCAACGTACGTATTAATGCACCGAAAGACAGAAAAGTATGGCCTGTGGATATAACATAATATATATTTCGTAATTTGATTAAAAATATTATTAAAATAAATAATTTTAATTTTATTTTATTTTTAATATTTTTTGTATTTTAGAATGGGCTGTCCGGCGTTGCACGGAGCCATTTTTTTTATTATTAAAATTCCTATTTAAAATTAAAAAAAAAATGTGAATTTCAAAAAAAATACAAAAATACAAATATATATACAATTTTTGCTAGTAAAATAAGATAAGATGTTTCACTTTGTTCAAAATTAACATCCTTTAAAAGTGTACTTTAAATAAACAATTATTATGAGAATTAGATTGTTAAAATCATTAAAAATAATGAGAATGTCATTTTAAATCAAGATAATTAGTCTTAAAAAAATGTATTTTAATATTGTATAATAATAAATAAAAATAATAACTCATAAATCACTTCTCTTTCAAATAAATTTTAATTTATTTTATTATTCGATTTTAATTATTTATTTTAATTGATTTTAATAGTATTAGTCTGGTATACGGTACAAATAGATTTTCTTATTTTTAAATTTTTTATTGCTATGATTTTAAAACATGCATTAAGTATGAATATTCTTTTGAAACTCAATCTATGCCAATGGATATTTATTATGTTATTTTATTGGATGTGGTAAATTATAATAGGGAAATGCACTAATTTATCTTTTTTGTTTTATAATAAATCAAGATTTTATTTTATTAAACCGCATGAATAATATGATTTTTGATATTTGTTATTGTAAATTTATTCAAAAAATACAAACATTACACAACGTTTCGATTGCAGAAGTTGCAGAAGTTGCAGAAGTTGCAGAAGTAGCAATCGAAACGTTGTGTATATGTTTGTATTTTTTGAATAAATTTACAATAACAAATATCAATATGTGGTTTAATTTACAAAATTCCGCTATAAATATGATTTTTCCTTCTATTAAACTTAAAAAATTTTAATCTAAATGAATGAATATTGAATTGTTTCTGAAAAATTAGCGAATGTGGATGTTAAATAATCACTTCCACCAGAATGACTGTTTTAGCCGGAAATTTTTCATTAAAAATTGTTATTATCATTTAAGTAATTCCTGTTTTTGGATGACTAAATTTCTTTTTTTACTTTTTGAAAATATAAATAATAATATAAAAAAAGTGAATATTTATTAAAAATATAGTGGGAGGATAGGAAGGAATATTGTTGGGTACACTTCATTTTTTCCTTCATTGTTCCTCATAGTTTAGGTAATTAGTTTAACATAAGTCTATAATTAAAATATGATATTCTTTTCTCAAAAATATTTCAAGGTGAAATGAGGCCAAAGATATCCTGAGGCTTTCATTAATCTTGATCTACTCGTACAACAACAAAAATCTAGATATAATTAATTAGAGGATGATAATGAATAACAGGTCAGATGTCAAGGTGACCGATTCAAGGATTAATTTTTATGATATAATAATTGTATTAAGAAAAAAAAAATATTTTTTTTTAAGACTAAATTTAATATTCAGAAATTGGATAATTAAAATTAAATAATCAATAGAATTAATTATTGATTTTTAAGTCTATGAAATTTGCTTAAAAATCGTGTCCAAAATTTTAATAGAAACATCTATTTTGATTATAAAAAATCTTAAAATATAGGTGAACTATTCAATAAACTTAATGATGAAAACATATAATATCAACTTTTTTAAAAAATAATAAATTTCATTCTTAAATATAATTATGTGTTTTAATATTGAAAATTTAAGTAATAATAAAATTTTAGAACTGGTGAATTATTTATTAATTTATAATTTTATAGATCTGTATATAAATTTAAAATTTGATAAATAGATATTGATCTAGTTATTTGATCAAAATTTTAGGATGGTCAAATGAGCATGTGTTTGGAGCGAATTTTGAATTTAATCTAATAATCTGGCGCGAGATTAGCAGTTAACGTGTTAAAAATTCCGGTACCTTCAGTGATTCAATCAAGCTGAAATTCTATAGATAGCAGAGTTATACAATTTTTAATCATGTGACAAACTATCAAACATATATCTTTATTTTTACGCTTAGTTTAGAGGAAAAAAAATGAAAACGTGGTAGGTCATGGCCCTCTTCCAAAAGAGCTACATTTCTCAAAAATTGATAGAAAACTACAAATATTTAATAATGCCCGTGTACCAAATTTCATTATTATAGCTCAAACCGTTTTTGCGTTACACACACACATATATATATATACAGACATTTTTCTCAGCCTTAGTAAAAATGACTCAGGGACCTTCAAAACGTATAAAAACATCAAAATCTCGACATCGAAATCTTTCATGATCGCAATACTATCTCTGGTGAGATAGTAAAAACAAAGAACCTCCTAATTTTTTAAATTTTACGCAGCGCCTATCAAGTCGGTTATATTTATAAATTAGGTGTCCTATGACGAGTAGAACGGGCCTATCAACCTTTACCTTGGTTTTCTTGATAAGAGGCGCTACTTTTTATCAAGTAGCTCCCCAATGTTGATCCCAGAGGTTGGGTTGTCTCCGGCCTATAGACCCCAGCTAGAGAAATTCTTTTGCCAGGCCCGGGACTTGAACCCGAGGAAACTAGAATGTGAGTCAACGCTGTTGACCCCCAATTAGGAATCATAGTGAAATATATTTTTAATTAAAATCAGACTAGAACAGAACTAGAAAGACATTTTTATCATATATTACGCAGAAAACTTTCATTAATGATTAATCCATGTTTAAAAAAATAGTGGAATAACACACATATATAGAATATGATATTATAGTTTCTAAATAATGGAAATGCACATGTCAAATGTAACCATATATGGTCACTTAAATAGAACACGACTAAAAATTTTTCAAAATTATGTTTACTCTGTTATTCTAACCTATCTATTTATGTTTAAATAAGAATATTAAAAATAATTTCTATTTGGTAAGTTATTCAATTGACGTTTAAGGATACCCAGTGTCAATATTTGTGTAGAAGTTGAAAGAAAGTTCAATCGATTAGCACTTGGATCATAAATGTTCCCGATGATAAACGTATCACGTCGTACATTGAAATATTCACAAGACAAACCTTAAATGAATTAGAATTCTAAGCGCGATTCAAGCATGAAAGAGAATTGTTGACGAGGTCGACGGAAATATCACGTTCCTCCTCAGTCACTTGATGCATTATGTATTGGTGAAGTGTTAACCGCCCGAAGAGCGCCTATCTTCGGCAAAAACATTTGGGTAAAAAGTAATTAATCCGCGTTTTCAAGGTTTTGGAGAAATCAATTATCTTCCAAATACGGTTTCCGTGAGGTCTATTCTGTCATTCACATCCTTCTTTTATTTTTAAATGAATCGTTTCAGGAAATAAATTATCTTTTTAATAAGAAAACCTATTTGTGAATTATTTCTAACTAAATATAAGAATATGAAATTTTAAAAAATTGATCATACATTATTATGAATTAAATTATTATATTAAATTATAAATAATAATTTTATTTAAATTATTTTTTTTTTATTTTATTTTCTTTGAATAATTAAAAATAAAAAATTTTGAATAAAAGTGTAAATAATGTATATTCTTAGGTTTATAAATATAAGACAATTGGATTATGAGACTACTTTTTACAATCTCGCCAGGGATAGTATTGCGATCATGAAACTTTTCGATGTCGAGATTTTGATGTTTTTACACGTTTTGATGGTCCCTGAGTCATTTTCACTAAGGTTGAGAAAAATGTGGTTAAAATTCACTTAATATCGAAGTGAATCGTGGCTTACTACTAGATATCCGCTATTTAGAGGGCACTGTTTGGTTAATCGTCTTCGTGCCGGCAGAATCTATCTGCATGAAAGTTACCACCAAGCCTGATTACATATGATAATATATTAAAGCTTTAGTGATAAATACATATCTATAAAATAAACTTAGATAAATAATCCAATTTGAAATCTAAAGATAGTAAATGTATATACGGGGTGGCGCTGTTGTCAGACAATGGAAATGCGCCTTTCTCAACCGGATGAATGCCCGACATCAGCGCCAACCTGACATTTTCTTTTTTCCGTCACTATACGTATGAATTGTCTCTTTACATTTGTCTCTTATTTTCATTATTTAATTTAAGGACGTAACATCAATTTAATCATTTTTTAGAATTTGTCATTATAATAAACAACTAATACTAATAATAATACAATCACAAGGATTTATTTGTAAAAAATTACCAACCATGAAGATAATAAATAAAAAAAAAACCCCAATGGGAAAAGTAGGATTGTAAACTAATGTATGAATAAATAAATATATAAATATAAACTAGATTAAAATTAATCAAAAAACTATAATTAAGAAACTGTTAATTAGAAAAATAGTAATAAATAAATAATAAACAACTTGATTGAAATCAATAATCTGCACCTAAATAAATAAAATATTAAAAGGTAATGGTACTTTTATAGTACTTATATCGATTGTAGATACAAATATAAATGAGAAAAATTTGTAAGAAATATAATTTTTAATAGATTTGATCTTTAAGCTTTTTTTAATGGAAACATTTGATTTTATAAAACTATAGTAACTTAAACAAATTAAATATAGGCAGAAGCCTATACTCGAGGAGGTAAGAGTTGGTGCATGAACCGACCCCCACCCGCGCTTGCTCCTACCATTCTTACAAAACCACACACGGCTACTTTGTTGCACATAACACATTTTTTATATTTTAGTTTTAGAGAGTAAAAGACCGTGGTGGAGGGGAAATCACTCTCGGATGAGGTGGTCCCCCCTCTCCTGCCCCCCACCCCTCATGCACCAACTCGTACCTCCTCGACTATAGCTAGGGGGCGGCAAGGAGGGCATCATGTTCGGATGCTACTCACAAAGGGGCACCAAATGGTCCACAAAACAAAAAACTACTGGATAATTTTTATTTTTATTATAATTGATTTCTAGAAAATATATTTTAAATTTAGTGAGTGTTTTTAAAATATTTCTTTATTAATATGTCAAATAAATAATAGGGCTAGTATAGTTTACACATAATATTATATGGTTTTCGAATGGGGGGGGGGGCTAAAAAGGTATTGTACCCTGGGCTCGAGTTAAGCTCGTAGTTACGTCACTGAATGTAGGTTTATTACTCATTGCTTCTTTGCTCAATTTTGTTAATGTAACATTAAATTAAAATAATTCTATCTATCCCTGTGGCTCTTCGGAACTCGAAAATTCTTGGTCGCAGCAATCACATTTCTCCTGAGCCACAACCATCCAACCCCTACCCTGTACCGTCTCTCTTACGTCCCTTCCTACATTGTCCACCCACCGCGTCCTTGGTCTTTCAAACGGACGTTTCCCAACCAATATATTTTTCGCCATTCTTTCCTCTCCCTATCTAGCGACGTGTCCTGACCATCTCAGCCTTATCGATTTTATAATTATTAAATTAAAATAATATTGTATAAAAAATAAAATTGTATTAAAAAAGGTTTTAACTTTGGTGTATCATATGGAATTGATAAAATGATTTTAAATAATTGCAAATTCTAATAATATGAAATATCGAATATTCATTAAAAATGTTAACAAATTATCCATTTATTTATTTTTTTATAGAATCAATTGTCAATGGTTCTGTAATCGATATAAATATATTAAGAAATATTTTATAAATATATGTATTAGATTTCCACAGAAATAATTTAAATATTATGAAATAATGTGATTTTATCTAAAGATATCATAAAAAATAAAATAATTTAACCTCCAAGGTAAATGTAGTGTAGAAGAAAAATGATGAGGTTGTTTTAATATTCTATATATTAGCATTGTTATGAAAAAAAGTCAAGGTAAAAAAATGGAAAGTAGATTATAAAAAACAAATATATATATACTTTTATTAATTGAGATTATTATATTATAATAAAAATAATTCAATAATCTTGAATAAAGGTATTACAATAGATTAAAATAAATAAATATCTATGGATTCCGAAATAAAATATAAAAAAAAAATCTAACATCAAGGGCTTTAAATAGAAAACGAATTTTTAAAAATAGATAAAGTTTTAGAAGTTTTATCCATTAAAATGATAATTATTTCATTAATAAGGTGATATTCACCACTCTCTTTATTGATTAAAATAGATTGAATAAAATATTTTTTAAAGTATATTTGTTTATGAGTGATTTGCAGATAGAAAAATAAACAAAAATACTCCTATATTTCTATCTGATTTTCAATTTAGTGAAATTTTAAATTTAGTATTAACCGAGATGTCACCTCACTCCATAATGTAAAACTTATTTAAATGTTGCAAGTGTCACTAAAAAAATTAGAAAAAAATAAGAAGAATTCGATGTGACCATGACAAAAATGTTTGCAAGTTACTGATGGTATTACCGAAAATCTATTAAATAAATAATTCCTCAACTGATATGTTATAGGAATATAACCGATTGCTTATATATATATAAATTAATTAGAAACTAACATGGATAAAGCAAAAATTGAAAATGTTATCATTGACCTTATTTTATGCAAAATACTTTTTTCTCATTGTAATTTAATTTTCTTTTCCTTTTATTCATTGAAGAAGAGGTCATAAGAGAACAAATAAAATTTTCAAATGAAAAATAATAAAATTAATAATTTGAAATAAATATTTAAGAATCTTATTAAAAATAAAAATTATATATATATAATATTAATTTCATTAAATTTTAATAAATATTACGTTTAAAATTTAAATGTTTTTTTTTTTATTTAAATTTTATTTACATTATTTTTTTATATATTTTACATTAATAAATAAAAGAATAGAAAATAGTATAAAGATCTATGAATAAATATTTGCGGAAATTCATTCATTAACTAGAATAAAGTATTAAAAAAAATCTCTTCTCACAATTGGGTTTAACATAAAAAATTTAATCGAATTTATTCCCATGATCTTTCACAATAATAAATAAAAAAAATTGAAAATGAAGTAAATTATGTCAAAGTCAACTGTTTGTGGCAAAGAACAAAAAAATTTGTTTTGATTTGTTGACACATAATTATCGACCTTCCAATGTCTCTTTAACACCCACAATAGAAAATTCGTATAAAATACTATAAATTCTTTATTATAATATTAAATTACAAACTTGAATATTTTAATATTTCATTATTAAAAGCCTGTTTGTCTTTAAATAATACATGTACTATTTATTGAATTAAATAATTAAAAAAATAGATTAATGTATCTTTTATTAATTATAAATACTAATTAAGTTATATCTTTTTGAGAAAGATTCAAAATGTATTCTAGATAAAACACACATTTTTAAGTGGGATGATATTGTAGGAAAAATAAACAAATAGGTATAATTGTAATGCCTAATGAGTCAGAACAAATATTACGTGTTGATTATTATTAGTATTTATTTAAATCTTTGTTGATCTCATTATTATTTTCCGATTTTGAGAGTACTTTATATAGTGCGGATTTATTTCTATTTTTTTTTGTACAGGAAATGAAAAACCTTCACAAGGGGAAGTGATTATGAGTTTTAAGAGCAGATATTATTATTATTCTTATTTTAAAATAATAATAATAATAATTATCCGATTTTGAGAGAACTTTAGGGGCGGGATTATTATTATTATTAAATAACCTTAAATAACATTTTTGTGTATTATTAAACATTCAATTTATAATTTTTTAGTGCTTATTTACCCTCTATCTTTAGGCAACACATTGATTGCCCCTCTCCTTCGAAAAAAATATTATCTATTTTTTTTAAATTGGAGTTAATTTCATTCCAATACAAGAATTAATTATTGAATTATTTTATAAATGGATGAAATTAATAATCATTATGATAATATTTAAATTATTATGGAGTATATTGTAATGTCCCAATTATATTCACATAATTATTTAAAATATATTGATAATATTATATTAGTATATTGAAATGTTAAAATTATTCTAAATCATGGTTGTCCTAGGATAGACTAAACCTGTGTGTCATTGGACTATTGAACATACATGTATTGTTAAAAATTAATTAAAGAGGATTGTTAAAGTTGTTATCTTCTCAAACAAATAAATAAAATAAACTTTATAATATAAAATTATAGCTATATCTTGTTCATGTATACAATAAACAAAATTAAATATACAATATTTAATCCTTTGTATGATATTCTCAGATTAGCTAAGGTGGGAACTTTAGAGCTTTGAACTCTCCTTTGGTTCCATGCAAATAATTTACCGAATATATATTTATTTTCGTAGAACAATAAGAATATATATATAAGAATAATATATATATAATTACCAATTTTATACAAAAGTTCAATATTCTTTAATGATGAGAATTTGTTAATGGTTTATTTCCATTTCATCTAATAATTATTTAATTTGATTAATAATTTTTAAAAAATATTTTTTTTATTTCTTTAATAAAAAGAAAAAATATAAAAATACTATTATAGTAATAATAAGATAGTAGATTAAAATATATATATATATGGATATATATCACGTCAGCTATGTACAGTAGGTATTGATATTTTAGACCAGGGGTCGCCAAAGTGGGTCTATTTAACAACAGTAGTTAGTGCATTTATAAATAAAACACTGTAACTTAATTTTTTTTAATTATTTATTTTATTTTTAATTTTTTAGTAAATAAATTTTTAAGGTTTTAAGTTTTATTTGAATATACTTTGAGATTATAAATGATATTTAATGATGGATTAAAATTTATTAATTAAATTATTAATTAATTAATTAATTAAGAAAATGAAAACTATTTCATATTCATGTTTTCTCATCCAATTCTGAAAAGTGTGCAAAATTTTAGTTCGATTGGTCAACTGCAACTGTGTTAAAAATGAGTTACTAGATTTGAACCATACTGACAACCAAGCAAGTTAAATAAAACACTAATAAAAATAAAATAATAAACGTATATATATTTATTCGGGTGAAAAGAAGTAAAAAATCTGTAGCTAGTTTACTTATTGTTTCTGATTTATTAAATATTAAGGCTAATAGATAGTTTTATTTTAATTACCTGAAAATCATGGGGGTCGATAGAGATTTTGATAAATTATATAGAGGTCGATGATCTAAAATCCCTGTTTTAGACCAGTGATTGCCAAAGACGGCGCTACCGCCGCCTCGTGGGCGCTGGAGCGATGGCCACCGGTACATTTAGGGTAAATTACTTGCATATTACTTTTCTATTCTGAGATCAATAAATAGATACATAAATTCAATGTTTCTAATTTACACCTTTATTTAAAATATTTTGCAAATAAGTACATTCATCTTTCTGTTTAATTGTTATTAAAATTAAAAAAAATTTAAAAAAAAAAATTTAAAAAAATTTCCAAGGGGGCACTGAGTAAATTATTTTCTGGAAACGGGGCGCTTGGCCAAATAAGTTTGGGAACCACTGTTTTATACTATCATTTTTTGTGCATAGGATATTGTCAATAAAATATATTGAAAGAATTGATTGAAATAATAAAAAAAATCTAATATTTATTTATTTATTAAAATTATATTTTTTTGGAACTTTTATTTGTATATATAGAAAAATAAAAAGAAGAAAAAAAATAATTTCCCCCTGAAGAAGTCGCATGACAGAGAGAAATTATGGTAAATTCTCTCATGGCAGGCCTTTTTCAAATAAAATAAAAAAAAATATATATATATATATAATAAATAGACGTTTCAGTGGTTTAGTGGTTAGCACGACAGAGTACCACATAGAAGACTCAAGTTTGGGCCTGGGGAAATTCAATAATTAATAATTTCTCTTAAAGCTGCGTGATTCTCAGGGTCTATCGGAAAATAATAATAATAAATATCAAATTATTCAAATTTTTACAATAAATGTGTAATTATATTTTAAAAAGTTATTACCAATTTTTGCCAATTTTTTAAAAATTGGAATTATTGTAAATTATAATTTTACCATAAAATATCCTTTATCAATAATAAACAAAAAAATTAAATTATTATTTATTCATAGTTGATAAAAATTAATAAAGTTATACCTATATATTGCAATAAAAAAAAAAGATTCGACTTTTTTATTTTCTATAAACATTTTCACGTGAACTAATTACCTAGTTCGTAGTTGCAGGATAATAAGTGCTAACGTGTTCCCTGTCGGTCATTGGCATCTCTACACAAACATTCGTTGTTTTTTTCTCTAATTCCATCTTGATCTACATTTTTAATTATTCGGCATTGTTTTAAATCGGATTATTTCCCAAGCACAGTTAATGGATTGAAATAGTCACAAGAGAAGTAATTCGAGTTAAAAGCCTGTTCTTTGGTTTCATATTAATTAAATACATTTAAAAATAATTTAAATGTTTTATTTTTATAAAAATATTTTATGTATATATTTTGTTACTATATGTTGCTGATTTATTTTATTTAAATAATTCTATAAAATAAATAATTTACAAAAAATAGTTTAAAATGAAATTTTAAAAGATGCTATTATTTTCTATATATAATTTATATATATTATTAAATTATTAAATATTAACTTTACCTGTAATTAATTATTTGAAATAATGAAGTTTCTTATTAAATATTTAATAAAATAAGAAATTAATCAAAATACATCTATTATGTATTAATTCAGTTTGAAGGAATTTGAGTTTTTTTCTAATATAATTTTAAAATTTAAACTAAAATCAAAATTAATAGAAATTAGAGTTAAACTCAGTTTTTTGGTATCTATAAGACATGAACATAATAGTAAACACTTGCTTATTAACACAAATAAATTAAATACATTTATTTAAAATGGAAAATTATGTCATGAATCAACATTTCAATTCATTTAGTCGGTTTGAATCATCGGTCCTCAATTAATTTCAAAATAAATAATAATAATAAGTGAATAAAAGATTTTCGTTCATACCAATTCATTAAATTTTTTTCAAAAAAAACAGTAAATTAAATTATTAATAAATTATTTGTAGATTGATTTCAAGAAATTAAAATTATATATATTAGATATTATATATTTTTTTAAATTATTTTAAAATTTCTTAATTTTAAAAACCAAAAACACATTTTCATATCTCTAGAAATTTGATTCTCTAGTATTTTTCAATATTATTTTGTTACCTAATAAATTATTTTATCTTTTTTACTATCTCGTAAGACAGAGGTTCTTAATCTTATGTACTCTGCGGACCCCCACTTGAAAAAATTTTTTTTGACGGACCCCATTCCAACTTTAGGTACTTTACGTCATTTTATTAGTTAATTTCTGGCTTACGATCTCATAAGAACAAGGATATATGATGAATATTTCTAACAGTGATTGGTGAATAACGATTTTTTTGCATATTGTAGAACACATTTTATTAGAAATTATAATATTGAAGAAAGAAAATTCTGCTAAATATGAAGATGGAAACGGTAGCAATAGTTTTCTTGCACATTTCGTTGAATTTGGGTATTTGATCTCTGTTTCCTCACAAAGCCATGTCATCGCTTCTTTTATATTAAATAAAGTTTTAACTGACTCATCATTTTTCGTGCACCTGTACGATGGCTTTGCGGACCCCCAGTAAAGGCTTCGCGGACCCCCAGGGGTCCGCGGACCACAGTTTAAGAACCTCTGTCGTAAGAGATAGTATTGCGATCACGAAAATTTTTGATGTTGAGATTTTGATGTTTTTATACGTTTTGAAGGTTCCTGAATCATTTTCACTAAGGTTGAGAAAAATGTCTGTGTGTGTGTGTGTATGTAACCAAGATTACGCAAAAAAGGTTTGAGCTAGAATGATGAAATTTGGTACATGAGCATTATTCAAAATTCGTGGTTTTCTATCAACTTTTGAGAAATGTCATTACCTACAACATTTTGATTTTTTTTCTTCTAAAGTGACCGTAAAAATATAGAATAGATTAATAATTGTATAAAACTGCTATATATATAATTTCAGCTTGATTGAATCGCTGAAAGTATAGGAATTAATTTTTTAACACTGCAAATCTCAAGCGCCAACACGTGACGTGGTGCCTCAACAAAGAGCCAAATATGCGCTGGTTTAATAAATATTATTTATTAAATTTTATATTTATAGTTTATAATTAATTAAATTTAATTTAAATATTATATATTATGTTATTTAATCCAATTCAAATTTGCGAGATAGTCGAGTGGAGACAGTCCAGCTTATTTATGATGACATTCTAGATATATTTCATTTTTATTAATAAAAAAATATTAAAATTTATTATTATAATTAGATTAAAAATTGGACTAACAACTCTCATTATGTGAATTATTTGTAGATTGATACTGTTGAAATGATCATAAAGTTTAATAAGAATTTATTTTGAAACAAAAATACCGAGTGTTGTTAATAAAAGCTTACCTTTAACTTTATAAATTTATTATTAATTTTCAGTTATAATTATAAATTGAAAGTTTTGATGAAAGGAAAAAATATTTTCATGTTAAATCTACATATTTATTATTATTATTATTAATATTATTCTAGCACAGTTATTTCACACAATAATGAAATTTACCTATTTAAATCTTTTAATAGCGATATTTAATTAAATAATTATGTTTTAAAAAAAATTAATTCAATGTTCCATTCATTATCATAATAATGCATAGATTCAGATTGATTTTTCCGATTACTCAGACATGGCATATATCTATTATATTATTGTAATTATATATGCTTTTGTTAGATTTTCTAAATGGACAAATCCACCTTTATATGATTAGCATGTTTATTTATTTTATTTTATTGTGATCTATTTCATTTCCTTTTCCTCTCTACCGTAAATCTGGGTTAAATATCACTAACCATGCGGCGATGAGGTGACCGATGCTGCATGAAGCTGCAATGCCAGTGCCAACCCACAGAACCACAGAGACGCCAAAACGAAGAGCCAACCATCCGCCCCCTAAACATCCCAGAGCGTAACCCATATTCCAAGAAACTGCAACAATACACAAAAATGTCACTATTTTCATTAAATAAAATGAAAAAATATTGAATTAATTCAAATCTTTCAATCATTTTTATTTCAATAAATAAAACTACTAAAATTCCGAATGTGGTTTTAGCACTATTCATGAAATCTTTTTGGAATCCTTGGTAGAAGTAATTTAGAATGAATTTATTATGTAGAATTGAATAAAATTAAAATTCTCACTATTTCATTTAAGTTCTCCAACCCAAACCACTTTTCATCAGCAGTCGTTGCTTTTAAAATCGTGTCTGTTTTCATACTACGATCTTCTATCTAAAATTTTTATTTAACTTTAAATTTGTATTTATAAGGTTCTAATATATATCGTTTAAAAGAAAAAAAAACTATAAAATTAATCTGAATTGTATTCAATTTATCTCTTAAAATATTATAATAACTATGATTTTCCAGATTTTATTTTTTTTTTCAATAATTTATGAAAAATTGAACATTATTTAAAAAATTCAATCACCTACATTGGCAATTCTGATTTTTCATAGGGATTCTGGAGGCTTCAGCGAGACCTCGGAACGGAGCAAGTAAAAATGTAAGAGCAACAGGTTTTGGAGTCCAAGCACCCACCGCCAAATGGACACTGACGAAGCAAAGACCCAACCAAGGTGGTAGTGTAGTTACTCCCGGTATTCGGCAGGCACCATTTCTAAAACACAAATCCATCATTATATTTTTAATTGAATGAATGAAATTGTCTAATGTAAGATTAATCTAATAATCTATTAAATAGAATAAAATTGATATATATATACAGTGAACGTTCTATATAAGCAACTCATATGAACCAAAAGTTTTCTTATTGGGAAAAGTTGCTTATAGGGAAGGAATATAAAAATACTGGCTGGAAAATATTTTTATTTATTTCTTTTATTAACTAAGCTGTGTCAGAATAAATATAAATAACTATTCCAATTAACAGAAATTAACTTCAATACTGACAGCACAAAAAGAAATATATTCCATTAACATAATTTTTTACAATTTGAGTTTATGTTGTTGTGGACAGCTGTTAACTCAAATATTTAGCTTTTTATTACGTGGTAATTCAGTAGAACAAGAATGCAACGGACATAGTTGTGATTAAATTGGGTGAGAATAAGGATTGGATAAATATAATTCAGAAAATGTACGGTTGGAGAATTGAGATTCCTGCGTCCAAAAACTTCATAGTTCAGTAGCTCCTCATAGATGATATATATTTAAACTAAAATAAATAATATTCTCTATTCCATCAAATTTATAACAATACACTTTTTGAATGTAGTCCAGTCATTGTGAATTCGGATTTTTATTTTCATGCCTATTTCTCTTTTTTTTGTATTAATTTCTGATTTGATACAATGATTGATGTAGAGAAATGACTTGTGCCAGGAATCTTATATGTATGTACAGGGTGGCGCAGATGGATCGGGTGGTTTTAAACTACTTGTCAAACTGTCAATTTTAAAGATATTGAAATGGAATAAAGTGCAAAGCGTGTAGTTACAATGGAAGTTTATTAACAAAAAATTAGTAACGTTAGTTTTTAAAAATTACATCCATCAAATGCCCGGCTTCTCGAGCGACGCATTCTTGGAGTCGGTCCTTAACGTTCCGCATTGCTCATTGATTTCGTTGTGAATTGCTGCCTTCAACTCCTGAATGGTCCGGGGTTTGTTCATGTAGCTTGCTTTTAAATAGCCCCATATTTTACTCATTTTTTGTTAATAAACTTCCATTGTAACTACACGTTTTGCTCTTTATTTCAATCCATTATCTTTAAAATTGACAGTTTGACAAGTAGTTTAAAACCACCCGATCCATCTGCGCCACCCTGTGTAAACATATCTAATATATTTAATCTAAATTAATTAATGTAAAAAATCAAAATTAACTTTTATATTCTAATATAACATCTATCAATTAAAATTATGAGTAATCGGTGTTACTTTTTATATTTATATATACGAGGGTGGTTTGAAAAGTTTACGTCCTGACCAAGAAAAACGATGTTTTTCAGTTTTTTTTTTGTTTTATTTTTCAAAATTCAAGATAGCTGAGACCTGTACGATGTCAGCTGAGCGTGTGCGAAATATTTTGTAAAACCATATGAATATGGAAAGCTGTGTGCAACGTGGGTGCCGCATTTCAGATAGACCAAAAATTACTTCCAAAAACCATTTCTAACGACAATTTGGCGCTGTAGGCGTAATCCAAACGAATTTTTGCGTCGATTCATAACTGTTGATGAGACTTAAATTAAATTAAATCAAATTTAATTAAATCATTTATTAATTAATTAAATTAATTAAATTAATTAGAACACCGTTATGAGAAATGTATCAGTGTTGATGGAGATTATGTTGAAAAATATAGCAAAAAAAATTTAAAAACATCGATTTTCTTGGTCAGGTCGGAAACTTTTCAGACCACCCTAGTATTTGAAAATTTAATTTATAAAAAAATATTATTTATATAATTATTATATATTAAATTATCATTTTAAAAATTCTATTATTTATAAAATTATAAAAATCTCTAAAATCTTAAATAATGTAATTATTTGCACATTCAGAAAACCAATTATCAAAAATAGACCATGTACATACTTATGTAGGTATATATTAAAACATACCTAGCAAGCATACAGATAGCAATGTAGCCACAATATAGGTTCTCGTAGTTGTAAGGAAATGTATCATCATAATTTAATGCCAAATGGATTAAATAGAATTCTCCTAATATGGAGAAAGCCAACGATGAAACAAATTGTTCAATATGATAATTAATAGGGAATCTGAAATAAAGAAAAATTGGATATTATATATATATAACTATTAAAATAAAATTTATCTAGGATTTGTTTATATACTATAATTAAATTATTTACAATATATATATATATATTTTATGTTGTTTTATAAATTGGAAATTCAAATATTATGATAGAATCAAGAGTAGTTCAATAGTCCTGAGTTAAGAAACTTGAGAGCAAAAGTTACAAATATAATCTAAGTAAATTAAAATATTTAGATATATTTAGATAGATAGATTAGAAGGAGAGCCAGATTAATTAAAGAATTATTTTACCTTCGAATATTTGGCGGGATACCATTTATAAGTTCTCCGACTACTGGATTTTTGAAAATGACACTTTCGTCATCGCCACTGAGGAATGTGCAAATTAATGCAAGAATGAGGGTTCCTGATGCTACTACCGAATGTAGCGTGGGAATTCCAAAATTATAACAAACTCCTGGCCAGATACTTGATGCCAGGAGAAGAACAGGAAAAACGGTGATCAGCCAAATTAATTGAGCGAGTGGATTGGAAGTCCACGCTGGCGAAGAACAAGCTTCCAATGCCAGTATCAAAAATGTTTCCACGATTACCACAAGACATACCGGTATAGCAATAGTTGATGTATTTAAATTTCGTAGACTAAAATAATTAATGCTAAATTATAATTGAATAATATATAGATATTTGAAAATAAAAATTTATATATATATATTAACATACATACAACTTTAAAGACTTATTTAGTGAGGAGAGTTTCATGGAATGATCTTCATCATCAAGTGAGAGTAAACGTCGAGTCGGATAATGAATAGATTTTCTAAATCGTCGAGGATGATGTAAAATTGAGGTGGGGTGATTGGAGTTAGATATTTTAGCTTCATTTGATCTGTAAAAAATGTTTTATTTTTCCTGATAATATAAAAATTTGACAATTTGACGATGATAAGTATTATGATTATTTATATACTCTTTGGTGGATTAGTGGTTAGTACGACAATCTACCACATTGAAGTCACGAGTTTGGACCTAGGGAAATTTAATAATTAATAATATCTCTTTAAAACTCTGTGTGATCCTCAGGGATATTCACAAATAATAATAATAATATAATTATGACAATCTACGGCTACGATTTCTTATCTGACCCTCTCCACCCCAGAGAAATTAATTATTGGTTATATTGAATTTAAAATATTTATAGATTTGTCTGTATTTGAAATTTATAATTAACGAAAATTTCTGAGTAAATCATAAAAAAGGCAGATTATGCTGATAATAAAATAAATAAAAGTTTTTAATAAAATAAAGCTTGAACAAAAGTCCGAGGCGAACCCATAAAAAGAAGGGTTGTATGAATAGTTGAGGGAGTGTGTTGAGAAAATTAGAAGAAGAATTTTTATTTGTTTATTTTCCCGTTCTCTTTTCAACACCCGAAAAACCTTTGTCTTTCTTATAATAATAAAATTTATTCTTTTTGATATATTAAACTAATTTAATTTATTTATTTTACAATTATTTTGTTTAATTTCTTATTATACTGGTTTAAGGAATTATTTAAAATTTATTATACTGTTTTTATGATTACCGGGTTTCAGCAAATGCTTTGTTTAAGAAAGTGTCTCAACTTTTTAGTATTTACGGCCCAATTTCCAATCATAATTTTCATCGCCCCCCCCCCCCCATCGGAAATGTTTCAGAGCATCGCAAAATCATCTGACCTTTTTGTTTTTTTAGAACCATATTGAAAAAAATTGAAAAATAATCGAAAATGTTCAAAAGTTTGCCCACAAAACCATCTTACCTTTTTACCGACCGACGATAGTAAGGGAGGTATTGTTATTTTTAGAACTATATTGAAAAAAAAGTCGGGAATTTTCTGTTGGATATGCTCGCGCCCCACAGGTTGAGAATCGCTGGTTTAAGGGAATTTCTCTTAAAACTTCTTCTTTAAAAGTTTTATAAATCCCATTCTAATATTTAAAATATAATGTTATGAAATCTAATTCTAGTTGATTATTAAAAACCTATGTGCTTTAGCATCAGGAATCCGATGATTCTCCATTGGCCAATGATAAATTGGTCTTCTCTGATCTATTTTCCTTCGAGAAGAAATTGGCGCATAAGGTTTAGGCTGGATGTTCCATGGAGAACGATGTATAATTTCTGCCGATGAGAGTTTATGAGGCCGAAATCTGGGTATCATATAAGGAGAATGTATTTCCGGAATAGGAAAAGACGATGGTTCAAGGGGTGGTTGTAATGTCGTTGTTGGCGGTGGCCAAATTAGAGTTCGAATATTTCCCCAATCTCGTGAATCTGCATACACGCTCTCTGGAGATTTCGTATGCTTGAATTTTCTTAAAAAAAAACAATCAGATATCAAAATCAAAATCAAAATAGATACCATATATAAATTTGATTGGTTAAAAATGACTTTAATATAATAAAGTAATTAATTTAATTTTACCTAAAATTGGGCAGAACAGAAACAGGTTGATCTGTTATTATAATTGGTTTTGATGTAAAATACAATTTTGTAGTAGATGTAGTAGTTGTAGTAGTTGTATCAGGTATTAAATGAATGTTTAACTCTGCTATAAAAAATAATTCAGTTTCAATATAGTAACATTTTAATTAAACTAAACTGATTATACCTTTTTCAGAATGCAAAATCCCTTTTTTGCAATGGTTTATATCAGGTCCACTTGCTGGGGTTCCTGCCAAAGCTACTAAACTGGAAATTGCCACAATGATACCTAAAAGGCGTGTAGATCTTCCTGGAAATAGTTTCGAAGCAAGATTTGCAGCACCAGATGCTGACAGTGTACCCATGCATCTAAAAAAAATATAATTTTAACTAGAAGCTTTTTATAATATTTATATTTATATATTATAATTTTAACTAGAAGCTTTTTATAATAAGATACTTATAAAAATTTTAAAAAATTTGTAAAATTAATTAATTAAAAATAATATAATATAATTAGAAAGAAAATTTTTTTAATAGAAAATATTATTGAAAATTTAATAATTTTAAAAATACAAATCAAAAATCTAATTTTGCATCTAATATGCAATATAAATAATTTATATTTTAAATTTGCCTAACTAACTGCAACCCACCATACACGGTTTCATTTATTAAGTTAAATTTTCTCTTTTCCTTGTATTAAATATATACCTATAATACATGAAACTCAATTATTAAAAAACATGTTTAGTAAAAAAAAATAAAATGAAAAACAATAAGTTTATAAAATGTAATTAAGAAATTACTTATAATGTTTAGAAATTAATAAAAACAATTCCTCCCTTACTAACGTCGGTCGGAAACAAATGTTAAACAAATATATAAATTTTATAATTATTTATCAAATAAACCAGATTAGAACTAATTTTACTAACTAGATAAAACTGGCTCCATTTATAACAACATATCAAATACAAAATTGTCAGAAAGATAAAAAATATCTTTAATTTGAATTTAATAGTTACTATTAAAGATTAAAATAATTAACAATTATGACCAACGGTTTGAAATATATTAATTTCCAGCTTCAGAAACAATTTTAAATAATTTAAATGTATCTATTAATGCAATAAAAAACAGATGTGGATATAACATGAATATTTTTAATTTTATTTTATTTAAAATATATAAGTAGGAGCTGGCTGTGACGTCATGAAGAGCTGGTGACGTCATATAATTTTAAATTAAGAAAAAACTAATGAAGATGATTTTACCGAGGATACAACCAATACAAAGTGCATGATTCGTGGAGATATGTAAAAAATCTCCTCATGTGAAATTTGGTGTCAAAATAACCCTTCCCTTCCTATCGTCGATCGCTAATACTACCACTTCCGGTTTCCGGATTTGCACCAAAAGTTGATCAATTCATCATACTGATGCATTAAGTAAATATACCAAATTTCATCAAAATCCATTGAGCCGTTCAAGCTGTACACATTTATACGGACACACAGCGGGCGGACAGACGGACGGACGGACAAACATCATGCTAAAAATACTTTTTTCTGTTAAGAAAATGCATGATTCGTGGAGATATGTAAAAATCTCCACATGTGAAATTTGGTGTGAAAACAATACCTCCCTTACTATCGTAAAAATTGAACAATACTTTAACGATTTATTTTATTTAGTTAATTTGAGATCATTCGTGATAAATGTAGTGTATTACCAACTAATATTAAACTTTTAAATATTACTTGACTTTAAAAAATTAATTAATTTAAATTAGGATGGAAGAAGATTAGATTTTCTATTATTTGTATAATATCATTTTACATTTTGCAGTTATTTTTACCGACCGACGATAGTAAGGGAGGTATTGTTTAGTAACATTTTCGTTTACTTAAGTTATTTGATATTTTAAATTAAATTATTAAAATTTATATTAAATTTATAGACTATATAGTAAAATTTCTTATAACGAATTGAATTTATAAAAGAATCCAAATCTAAAATTTAAAAATTAATTATAATTTTTAATTTGATATTTGTTTATTAATACAATTAGAGATTTATTAATCAAATAAGTATTATTTTAAAGCGGAAGAACGAATGTTAGTTTCCAAGCTGCTTAGTGATAATCAGTATAAAAATATTTATATTTATAAACAGGATAATAATTTATCTCTGAAATTTTTTTTATAAATTTATTTAAATATAATGGCAGTTTTTGATTGGAATAATATCTATTCACAGTAAGTTTTTAATTAGATTAATTTAAAATAAGAGTTTGAAATTTTTAATGCCAAATAAACTTAATTAGTTTTTAAATAAACTGTTCAAATTACTCTTTTAATATTAATTTAAATTAGTTATTTTGTGTACTATATTCATCACAACTATAGCACATTGGTTATACTCTCGATAGATCATAATGTATTGACCTCATAATCAATCATTTAAAAAATATAAAAATAAATAATTAAATTCCTAGATTCCTAGGTCTAATAAGATTTAAATAAAAAAATTTAATAAATATTTTATATAATATTAATTTTTACCGACCGACGATAGTAAGGGAGGTATTGTTTTCACACCAAATTTCACATGTGGAGATTTTTACATATCTCCACGAATCATGCATTTTCTTAACAGAAAAAAGTATTTTTAGCATGATGTCTGTCCGTCCGTCCGTCCGTCTGTCCGTATAGATGTGTACAGCCTGAAAGGCTCAACGGATTTTGATGAAATTTAGTATATTTTCTTAATGCATCAGTGGGATGAATTGATCAACTTTTGGTGAAAATCCGGAAACCGGAAGTGGTAGTATTAGCGATCGACGATAGGAAGGGAAGGGTTATTTTCACACCAAATTTCACATGAGGAGATTTTTTACACTTCACCACGAATCATGCACTTTGTATTGGTTTTATCATTATCAATCATCTTTATTAGTTTTTTGTCAATTTAAAATTATATGACGTCATCCAACTATTCATGACGTCACAGCCTGGTCTTACATATATATGATAAATAAAATTAAAAATATTTATGTTATATTCCTATCTGTTTTTTATTACATTAATAGATATATTAAAATTATTTGAAATTATTTCTCTAGTTGGAAATTAATTTACTTCAAACCGTCGGTCGGTTCGGACATGGCCACAGGTCAACTTATTATCTGTTGAAATCTTTTTTTGAATGATTTTTTAGAAATATTAAAATGTTACTTAACGTAAAATTATTTAAAAAATTAAATTTTTTTTATAAATAAAAAGAGAACTTCAGAACAAGATTCAGTTCTATTTTATCCAAATATCGCTTCCTATAAACTTTTCCTACCATTTATTTCACTTTTCCTATTTGAGCCGTTTATTTTGAAAGTGGCCTAACTCCGTTTTTCATTTATTTGCGGTTATTATGGCTACATGTACAACTTCATATTATTTATCAGTGAAGTATTTCTGGTAGTTTATATTCCAAGTAAATAGAATAATTTTTTGACACATAAGTTTGCAGAATGAATTCAATAACTAAACCGTGTAGTTTGAAAGTTAGGTTGGTAATTTTGTATGTTCTATAATTAAAAAAATGTTTTGAATCGTATAAATTATGTTTCCTAAGTGTTTTGAAGATATATAAAATAAATTCAGTTTATTTTTTCAATTTGAAGCATCTTAAATTATGTCGAATGAATTTGGGCACCATCAAATTTTATAATGAATCTAATTGTTAATTTTGAAAGTAGTTTAACTCCATTCTTGATAAAAAAAAACGCAAATTATTCACTTAATAATTGCTACTATTTTAATAAAAACTATAAATTAAACACCCTTAATTTAATCACTATGACTCATTAGGATCCGATATGTATATTTTTAAATTCATTGAAACTCAAACCCTTAAATATCTCAATTTGAAGAGAAATGGAGTTAGGCCACTTTCAAAATAAACGGCTCATTTATCGGTTTTTGGAAAGAGAACGATAATAATTACACGAAATGAAATAATTAATAATTATTAAACACGTGAGACACTTCACTGGTTTAGTGGCTGCACGACAGTCTACCATTTTGAAGACTCGAGTTCAGGCCTAGGGAATTATTATTTATTTTTAAAGCTCTCCGTGATCCTTAGGATCTATCCGCAAATAATAATAATTAAGTACATTATTTCTCGACTCGCAAAATTGTTGACAGCTAACCAATGTGGTCGTGCATGCCATGTTCCAAGAGGATTCACTTAACAATAATAAAAAGATACAAATAATAAATTCTACTGAAATGTGTGTTTGTGTTACTGAAATTGTTTAAAATCAAATTATTATCACTTTATTAGGTATTGTGAAAAATGCATGAGAAATTCAATTCCTAATATAAAATGTAATAAAACAAAATTAACCATTGTAATGTTTAATTTGTTGGAATATGATTTGCCACCAATTATTAAAACATTGGAAGATAAACGAATATCACTCTCTGAAATTGTCCTCGTATCAGAAGAGTTAACTGAGGGTATAAATAAATATAATAATATATCAAATAAGAATAGAAAATTTAAAGATTTCAATTTTTTATGTTAGAATAAGATTTAATAATAAATAAATATCTTTTTCATTTATATTAATTTGAAAATATTTTGAATATTTTATTTTATTATTTAATATCTTAGATTTAATTTTAATTAAAATTAAATAATTCATAACTGCAATATAAATTTACATATTATATTTATTTCATGTTAAATATTTTTTTTATTATATCGATTAATGAGAATTCAATTTCAGTCAATTTAAGTATGAAAAGAAAAGAAATCAGTATCTCTTCAGAAATGAAACCTCTATTTGGTGCTCTCTCTCATTTTATATCACATTGTTTCACACTCCATACTTTTAAAATCCAAGGATTAAAAATACCTCTGGATATTTTGGAAAGACTTATTGAAGTAATTTATAATTATAAAATTTTATAAAATTTAATAATTATTATAACTTTATGAGACGCCTCGTAGAGTGTAGAGCAGTGATTCTCAACCACTGTACCGTGGCACTTTAGTGAGCCGCGAGATTATGAGGTTCTTAAACATTTCAGACCTTTTTCTAAATTTTTTTAATATGGTTTAAAAAAAAAAAGGTAAACTGTTTTTGGGACCACTTTTTTTCAATATGGTAAACTTTTACACTTATCTTCATTCTTTGCGTGTCGCAAAATTTTTAAACCTACAAAAGTGTGCCGCGGTAAAAAAATCATAAGAGAATCACTGGTGTAGGGTGTTGGTTAACTGTGTTAGCCTACATTCTCGTGGCTTCGGGTTTCAAGTCCCGGGTCTGGCAAGGAATTTTCTCTTGTTAAGTCAACCCAACCTTCGGAAACAAAATTGGGTAGTTTTTCATAAAAAGTAGTGCCTCCAATCAAGAAAATCAAGGTAAAGGTTGATAGGACCCGTTCTACTGATCATAGAACACCTAATTAATATATCCAACTTGATAGGCGCTCTCTTTGCGAAAGATGTACAAAAATTAGAGTTTTTTCTATAATATTATTCCTATAACCTTATTGTGTTATTTTAAAATTCTATCCGTTGAACCTAGTATATTTTTATAATAATAGCAATAAGTATAATAATAATAATATAAATATATATGTATTTCAAATAAATATAATATCTGCTATTATTTATATACAACTAATATATGTAGTTAATATATATTAATATATGTAATTATATCATCTATTTTAAGGATATCGTCATCTCTCCAAATTTGCATACGTTAGAAATTCAAGATTGCCCATTTAATGAAGAATCGATTGAAGTTCTATGTCAGGCTCTTTACGATTCATTAAATCTTCAAAACCTTTCGTTAATTAGATGTGATTTAACACCAAAATGTGCTCCTTTCTTAGCTAAACTGATTAAGGTAACCAAACCTGGGGATTATTGATCTATTTATTTCAATAAAAACATAAATTTCAACCATTTGCAATTAACATCCTTCTTTTTACTCTTGACTTACAATTTTATTCTGATAATTTCTTTTTGGTATATATTTATCCAAGTTTTATACTACTAATAACAATGTGAAAATATTAGTTATCTAAAATAATAAATAAATATCATTAGTAAACATTGTTGGATAAAAAGTGTATATATCTTCGATAAATATTATTAAGATAAGCAATTTTATATCAATGATTTTATACATTTTTATTTTTTACAATTTTCTCAAAAAAGGCTCTTTACAATTTTAATTAAACTTGTTTCAATATCAAGTGAAATTATCTTTAATATTATAAAATAAAAATTTAATTAAAGATTCTGTGATCCTCCTGTATTAATTGATTATATGAATTTTTTTTTTATAATGACATTAGTTTTTTTTTTTTGTTCTTAATTTGAATATGTTTTATCCTGTTTTGGGAAACATGTAAATAAATAGTTAACTGACACTTTTGATTATATAACAAATTTTGCATTGTATTAAAAATTTATATTAAAAATTTTGACATCACTTAAATACAGGATCATTATAATGTATTTTAAGAACAAACAAAAATAGATAGATTAAAAATAATTAATTATTAAAAAAATTAAAAATGAGAAAATTTAAAAATAAAGATATATATATATATATATATATATATATATATATATAAATATTGACATGCATTTAACTTTAAGATAAAAATTTATTAGATTAAAACAACTAAATATAATAAATCATTAATGTTATTACTGGACTTGTTGACTTTTGCAAAGTTTTGAGATAATTGGTTTAATATGGCCACTCACAATTCTTATACAATTCGAACAAAAAAAAAAAAATTAATATGTTTAAAATATATTTCGTATATTTTAATAACTACACAATATTCACAAAGCTCGATTTAGAACTACTGATCTAAAGAAAATTAACTTTATTTAGTTCTGAAGTAAAGGTCCCTTTAAGTGTCATAACAATAGAAATTACAATATTATTATCTTTATTATCAGACAACATATGACACTTAATTGGTGAATGGGTAATTTGTTATTTCAATTTTTCAAAACAAACTGAAATATTTGTGTTTGGAATTTACAACAAGGATAATGTAGAAATATATGTAAATATTAATTCTAATACATAAACATGACTGAAATTATTTTTTTTAGGAACAAGATAATACTAATAAATTATATTTCAAAAGATATTCTTATTTTAAAGACTCAAAAAAAAGATGCGGGCTTGGTAATTTAATTTTAGATAAGAACCACAATTTGAAAGATGAAGGAATTCGAATAATTCTAGAAGCTGCTAGGCCTTCTGAGAGTCTAGAAAGTAATTATTTATATTAATTATTTCTTTTAAAAAATACAATAAAAATTTAATTTAATATAGATCTATATATATATATATATATATATATATATATATATAAATATATCAACTATTTCTAAGGTGCTGCTGAACTCGAAATTACTTGTGACTTCCTCCAACTGTCCCTATCCTGAGCCAATTTCAAATTTTTATTCTCTTTTAATTATTTTATATCTGAATTTATATTATCTTCTCTCGACTTTCTTGACCTACACATTCAGTAATTTTTTTCCCAATTAGTTTCCTAGTTTAAATTTAAATGCTTTTCAATAATCTCTCTTCTCCTAGTTGAGTTAAATGTTTGTCCTCTATTTTAACATTCTCGATTTTATAATTGTAACTATTTTTGCAATTGTAATATAGACTGTCTTATTCTGTTATTTATTAAATTCATTAACGTTGATTAAAAATTATAAGTTCTTTATAGTTTATTTAATTTGCTAAATTTCCTTAAAGCTTCAAGATAGTGGGGGCACATACGAGGTCTGTTCAAAAAAAAGTGAATTTTGAATTATTTGGAAAAATATTTATTTATTCATCAATATTCATTTTGTGCCCTTCAAAGTAATTCCCCTCAGATATAATGCACTTATGCCAGCGCTTCTTCCAATCGTCGAAGCACTTCTGAAATGAGCTTTTCAGTATGGTCATCAGCTCGTTCTTCGAATCTGACTCTATCTCATCAAATGTGGCAAAATGCTTTCCTTTTGGTGTCTTCAGTTTTGAGAATAGAAAAAGTTGCAGGGGGCCATATCTGGTGAATACGGTGGTTGAGGTATGATTAGGGTGTAGTTTTTGGCCAAAAAATCACGAACAAGCAATGATGTGTGAGCTGGTGCATTATCATGATGCAGAATCCATTATTTGTTTTTCCACCATACCGATCGTTTGAGCCATATTGCTTCACGCAAACGTTGCATAACTTGGAGTATTCCTTATTAACAGTACGACCTTTTGGCAATAACTCATGATGCAGCACGCCATTGTAATCGAAGAAAACAGTGAGCAAAACCTTCACATTTAATCGAACTTGGCGTGCTTTTATAAAGCGCTTGTACCACTTATAAACATATTTTGGAGACAAAGTAGACTCGACAAATGCCTCAGTCAACATTTTAAGGTTGGAGCTCTTTATTCCATTTTTAACGCAACATTTAATACAGATTCTTTAAAAAATCGAAGAACTCATAAAAACGTGACTAACTTTTTGAGTTGTCAAAAACAAACCACTAATACAAAATGGCTGATAATGTCAACATATGAGAAACATATGTATACCAACATAAAAAAATTTCGATAATCGAATTTACACAGCCCGCAAAAATTCAAAATTCACCTTTTCTTTTGTACAGACCTCGTATGTCAAGTGCCTATGGACTTTGGATTTGTAAATCAAAGCTTAAAGTCTTTGAAATCTGAATTTTTATATTATTGACATTTTCTAGATGTTATATTTAATCAAATGTATTTCGTATTTATATTTTAGAAATTAGTTTTAAAAAATGTGGATGGACTGAGCTTACAACAGCGCTTTTAGTCAACATAACTGATTCTTTTGATGTCCCTCCAATTAAGACAAAAATCGAATTAAAGGAAGATCAGAAGACATATAACTATTCGGTTTTAGATTTATCATATCAAAAATCAACTGAAAGTTTATTATCCAATGAAACCGGTAAATTAAGGAACCAAGGGCAAAAAATGAGATATATATATATATATTGAAAATCATTAATCTTTCAGATGAAAAAAATTCAGGTGATGAAGAAAATTCGAAAGAATTATCAGAGAAAAAAAAATCATCAAAAAAACAAAAGAAAATTTCTAGAAAAATACCATCTCGAAAAATTAAAACTAAAAATAATAATTATAAACATATAAAAGCCAAAGTACCTACTAGAGATATAATTCCAAGGTAAATTTATAATATATAATATTTTTTAATTAATAATCATATTATAATGACTCTAATCTTGAATTCATTATCTATTTACAAAATATAAACACACATAAACTGACTGTTTTATTTTTAAAATTTATGATAATTAGATCAGTGGTTCTCAACCTTTTATTTACAGCAGCACACTTTTAACGATTTAAAGATTTGGCGGTACACAAAGAAAAAGAAAAGTGTAAAGGTTTACCATATTGAAAAAAAAGTGATCCCAAAAACGGTTTATTTTTTTTTTAAGAACCATATTGAAAAAATTTAGAAAAAAAGTCGGAAATGTTTATGAACCTCATAATCTCGCGGCACACTAAAGTATTGCGGTACAGTGGTTGGGAATCACTGAGATAGATATTTTTTGAACAAAAGAGAGAAATAGTTCATTCAAAAAATGTTCTCCCTATTGTAATAAAATTATAAAAATTAAAATGTTATTTAGTAAAACTCAGATATCAAATGAATTTTAGACTTAGTTTCATTCGATAGATTTGATCTGAGAAAAATTTAGAATTTTTTGTAAATTTGTAGGTTACTATATCTATTGATATTATTTTCTTTGTCAATTCAACCTGAAAAATTGTCTTTTATAAATTTTCAATCTAAAATGAAAATGAAAATTAATAATAATTAACAATAAAATTAAAAAGATTAAAGGAAAGTTATTACACGGTTTTATGTTTCAAGATAATTTTGTTTATTCAACTTAATAATCCTGAATTTCAGTGAAGTATAGAAATGATCATCAAGTTAGATAAAAAAAATTATCTTGAAACATAAAACCGCGTGTTTTAACAGCTTTCCTTTAACCTTTTTATTTTTATTATTAATTTTCATCTTCATTTATAAATTGAGAATAATTATAAAAGAAAAGTTTTCAGGTTGAATTAACAAATAAATAAAATCTTTCAGCAAGAGTTGTCATTTCAATCTCTTTAATGAGATATTACTTTCTCTCTCAATTGGTTATTTTTCAAATTTACAAATTAGACGAATATTTAACTTTATTATTATTTTTTGACCCATTAAAAAATTATTTTATTACTCTTGTAAATTTGATTGATAATTTTTAATTTTTATTTAAATGTTCTATTTGAGAGATCAAACTTGCGGGATGTAAGAATATAAATATCTTCCAATTTTTTTAGTGTTATAAAATTCTTTTATCGGTACTTTTTACTATCTCGCCAGAGAAAATTTTCGATGACGAGATTTTAATGTTTGTATACGTTTTGAAGGTCCCTGAGTCATTTTCACTAATTGTAAGGTTGAGAAAAATGTCTGTCTGTCTCTCTCTCTCTGTGTGTGTGTGTAAACAAGATTACGCAAAAACGGTTTGAGCTTGAATCATGAAGTTTGGCATACGGACATTATACAAAATTCATAGTTTTCTATCAACTTTTGGGAAATGTAGCTCTTTCGGAAGAGTACGATTACCTACCACGTTTTCATTTTTTTTTCCTCTAAACTGAGAGTAAAAATAAAGATAAATGTTTGATAGTTTTTCACATGATTAAAAATTGTATAAAACTGCTATATATAGAATTTCAACTTGATTGAATTGCTGAAAGTACCGGAATTAATTTTTTAACATTACAAATCACGCGCCAGCTCGTGACGTGGTGCCATCAACAAAGAGCCAAACACGTGCTGGTTTAATAAATATTATTTATTAATTTTAATTTATAATTTAATTAATTAAATTTACTTTAAATATAATATATGTTATTTAGTTCAATTCAACATGCGAGATAGTCGAGTGGAGACACTCCAGATTTTTCAGTTTGTTGCAAAGTGTAGGTCGAAAATTCAGCTCTTTTTCTATAAAATTTAGTTATTATCGATTTGTAATAATAAAATTAATAAGATTATATACTCTTCGAATTAGAAATAGTTCAAAGCGAGGAGCATATATCAAATCTACAAGTGTTCTCCCTCAAATAGAACAGTAACAAACAACATTATATTGTTTACAGATTTTGTGGTGCCTTACAAATTAAGAAATAATTATAAATGTGAAGATACAATTGAAAATTTAAGTTAATAAATATAATGATTCAAACAAAGGAACAGTAATAATAAATATTTTTCCTACCTTGCAATTCCAAGGATAAAAAATGGACTACCAATGGAAAGAAGTATAAGGGATAAAAAAGGGATGAGGGTTTGTTCAGCAATGATAAGAAGCAGCACAGCTGCTGCAGAAGAACTGGATGGTCGGATGCCCATCGGTAGTTAAAACCGGCACCAGTCCACCTAGGAAAAAAAATTATTATTAAAAACAAGAGACATTATTATAAATAAATAGAAAATTTAAATAATATTTATCATTTTATATTATCTAAAATTAATTTAATATTGAGATAATTTTTTAATTTGTCTATATTTTTATTTATTTGTAATTAAAATTAGAACTTTGTTTTTTTCCACACAAAGAATTAACTATATATTTTAAAAAATTAAAGAGTGAAGGTCACAAATTCAATTTTCCACTTTCATCCCAAAATTCATTATTACTCATGCTTGAATATTGAAATAAATTTTTAACTTTTAATGTACCTGAGGCAATTAAAATACAATGGAAAAAATATTATTTAATGTATATATATTAGGTCCTTTGTAATATTTATAAAATATTTAACGTTGAGATTTTATTAAGTCTTAATTTTGGAATATTTAATTTTTTAATTTGTACTTTTTTAAAATAGAGTAATTTAATATATGTATATATATATATTATGATTTTATAAATATATCAGATCAAATTGAATGCAATTTTTGATTTTGAGAAAAAATTTGTGTGTATTTAGAAAAAATGTATATATATGTATAAAGAATTCAAAGAAAACCAAATTTAGCAATTTTGTTTTTAATATATCATCATAGAAATTTTAAATTCTTAATTAATCATAGTAAATAATTCATTTTTATAGGTTTTAGAGTAGATAATTATGGTATAAATATCAATTTTATTATCATCATGATTAAAAGTAAAATACAAATGGTTTTATTATTTCTTCTATTGAATGTTTTAAGAAAATTTGTTCATAATTATTATTATGATTATTTTTTAATTATAAATAAATAATTTGATTTTAGTTTCAAATTAATTATCGCCATATAAACAAGAACACAATTGACATAAAAATAATTATAATTTATCAAGGAAAGCGAATAAAATATTAAATAAGAAAATATAAGTGATTACCTTTGGCAAATGCTTCGTGGTACTCGACTTGCAAGCGACAGCATTCGTCTAAATTCGATTGGATCGGATACAGGAAGAGGACGTAGTTTTGATAACATTTGTTGCGGTGGTCGACGATCCATCAGGCCGGGAGCCACCAACAGAAAATTATTATTTAATCAATTTTATATTAATTGCATTTATGTATATTTATGTATCTTTATTTTAATAAAAAAAAAGTGAATTATAAAAAAATTTTGAAAAAAATATTAATTATATTTATTTTTCTTTTGTAAATTCTAAAATTATTTGAAATTTATAAATGAAAGAATTCATTGCAATATTTCAATTCAATTAGCATTATGTATTGTTTGTTATATATTATTTAAATACCTTTGTGATAGAGTTAATTAGAGCGATGCTTCTGTAGTGTTTTGGTTCGGCGGGGTCACCCTTTTTAAATATTATTACGATGTTGGCGTTTTTCCAACTCTAAAAATTGCATTAAATAATCTCAATATATGAGTCTCTTCCCGAGGGATGGCATTCCCCCATAAAACTCATAAGGAACTTGATCCAATCCTGGCGACTTATTTTTTTTGCAAATTCTCAACGTTGTTTTCCAACTCATTCAAAGTTATTTCGGAATCCAGAAACGCATTTGTTGTCCCTATTAGAAACCGCGTGGTAAGAAATAGAGGCCCTCCATAAAATGAATTAAAATAATTTTCCCATGTTGTAATATCTATTGGGTTAGTCCTTTTTTTCGAGCCTTGAAGCGTCTCAATGATTTCCAGAACTCTACCGGGTTCTTTGCGTTTGACACCCTATCTATATTTTCCCTATGGAATTTATCCCTTCTTGACTTCAAGAGCTCCCTATATATTTTTTTCTCTCTCAAATAATATGCTAAGACTCGGCCTTCAAAACCTAATACTCTACATTTTCTCAAGCATCTCTTCGTTTAGCAGCTGTGCAGTCATAATCAAACCAGGATTGTCGACGCTGTACTTTTGAGTTTCTCAACCTGATTTCCTTATAGAGTCCCACAACCATTGCGCATTCCTTGATAGTGTTGACTATCTGGTGGTTCAGCTCTTCATATATCCAATCACGCTCCAACACGTGAAGTGTTGTCATCAACAAAGAGCCAAACACGCGCTGATTTAATAAATATTATTTATTAATATTAATTTATAGTTTAATTAATTAAATTAAATTTAAATATAATAATAATATATGTTAATTAATCTAACGTGTTAAATTGCGAGATAGTCGAGTGGAAACACTCCATATTTTTTTTCTATAATTTTAGAAATTAATTTGTCAATTTTCTAAATAATTTTAATTAATAAAATGCAAATTTAATTGAAAATGTTGAAGTTCAATTATCTTAAATAAAGTAAAATGAGTAAAAATATACTATATTTAAAAGCAAGTATAATAAAAATAATAAATATAATAATCAAAAATATCATATATTTAAATAATAAATATAATTTATCTTTAAAATAACAAATATTTTAAACTGATATAGGTATATTACAAATATATAAAATTAAAACTAAAAAAGTATAGATTGAAAGGTTTAGTATTGAATAATTTAATTATTAAGGATAAAAAAATATCAAATAATATTTATAATTTTTTTATTAGGTAAAATGAAAAATTAATGAATACAAAGGAAGGGATAGTAGTTCAAATTATACTAAATGTATAATGATCTTATGAAAAACTGTTATATATATATATTTATATTTATATATAATAGGATTATAAAATTTTTATATAGTAAATAGACATTTATAAACATAGTCAATTATATAATGATAATTCACAGAAAAAACAAAACAATAAGTTAATATAGGTAAAAATTTAACAGGAAGTTATTAAATTTAACAAATTCTAACATGAGAAGGGCACTGGCAATGATAATATAAATAACCCTTTTCTCTCTACCATACAATCAATCATATCTCATTAATTTGTTTTTAAAATTATCTTCTAAAGTTAATATAAGAATTATATTGTATATTGTTTTTAAACATAATATATTTATTTTATATAGATGTATATATATGTATATTTATAATTATTTGAAAAAAACTTTGTTCATTATAACATGTAGGTATCATTTTATTTTTAATTATTTTTTAATTTTATACAATTAATTTTTTTTAATTAATTCAGCACCAACATTTATATGACTAAGAAAACAAAAAATAATATCAAATAGTAAGATGTTATTTATTTAATAATAATTATAATTATAATAATAATAATAATAATAATAATATGGCGGTAGAAAATCTTTGTGAACTCGACTAGACCGTTTATTAATTATTTTAAATATATATATATGTATATATATATAATTTTTATTAAAAAACTATGTTTTTTTTTATTTTTTCTAAAAACTTATCTTAAGAATCCCTACAGGAATCGATAGATCTATAATAAGTCTGATATTATCTTAGTTTAATATTTGTTTATTTATTATTTTTATTATTTTTTTTTTTTAGATAAATTTTGTATGAAGGCATCCTCAACGGGCGGTTCATTTTACATTCTGAGAATAAATTCGACCTTTTCCAAAGTTCACCCAGGCATATCTATATATATTAAAATCTACATAATTGATTTGAATTATAGAATGTTTTATTTATATAGATTAGAATTAGAACTATATTGGATATGATTTTAATTTTCTTTTTGTCTTTGTGTTTATTTAATTATTTAGATTTTCAATTTTTTATTTTTATATATAATTTTTGTCTCGATTGTTGTTATTTTTTTTTTATATATATATATAAATAATTTTAAATTAAATAATAAATTAAAAGATTAAATAAAAATAAAGTAAATAAAATATTGATATTAATTTCATTTATATTTTTGTTTGTTGATTTTTTGTTTTTATTATTATTTTTGTATTTTATGACTCAAATTTTTATTTATTTATTTTTCTTTTTTCTGAAATTAATTATTATAAGGAATTTGCAATCAATCGTTAAGTTGGGATAATATTTATTGCTGGATTTTATAATGTGTAAGCGATATATAATAGATCAAATTATATTTATATATATAATATATATATCAATACATATTGTCCTATAATATGTAAAATTTGTATTATTTTTTTGTATTTTATTTAAGGAAGATCACTAACAGATCTATATATATATATATATATATATATTATAAATTAAAACAATTTGTAAATAAAAGTTTGTATCTATACTTAGATACATTATATTAATATTTTCTTTCGATTTTTCACTTTTATCTAGAATAAATAATTCCAATGTAAAAATTATACATGTATTTATAATAATAATCATTTATTATTTTCAATAATTTCATTTTTAAATATAGGAGTTAATTAATGAAATAAAATTAAGAAACAAATCACATGGAGGCATCATCAGAATCGGCTGCATAATCGCCTTCTTCATCAACGACAGCATTAATGGAAGTTCCATTGGTATCTGTGACCTGTAGTGTCGGCCAGGAATCATTTGAAATCCAATCTCCATCCCCAAGTCCGTTGGTTGAATTCGGATCACTGCCTAAAAGACGATCTAAATTTGGCGATAAAATATCTTCACCAAGGTCCTCTTCTTCGTGATCGCCATCCTCATCTGGATCGCATAGGCCATTCTCACCAGATGCCCTATATTAAATAAATAAATAACAAAAAAATATATTATTAAATTATAAAAAAGAAAAGTAACAATTTTTTTTTTAAATAAAACATTAAAAAATCCATTATTGATTTTTAAAAATAAAAATATTCATCATCACGATTAATTTTGATTAAAAATAAATTAAATTATATGTATAAATGAATTTTTACAGTATTTTTTTATAGACTGAAATTATTTAAAATTTCACTTTATTTTTTTTTTTTAAATATGGAGATGGGGCAAATGATTTTCTATTCGGATGACATTGTATTGTTTCAAATCATCATAATTGTGGTACCACAAATATAATAGTACTAATAATTTTTTCAAATATATAAAAATATTGATCTATTATTGGTATTAATTTAATAATAGTCCATTAGAAATCTAAAAATGGTATAATAAATAAATAATGATAGTAAGTAACATTCCATCTCAAAATGGGATCAGCAAGGATTTTTACACTCTAAAAAAGCAACTAAAAAAAAACAAGTTTCTGCGCACGTCAACTTAGCTTAAGGAAATAGTAACAGGGGTTTAAAATAAAAAAATTAAAAAAACATATTTGATTAACAATTTAAAAAGACGTCGTTCAATCAACAGCACATGCGAAGCAACTGTCTCCGAAAACACTAAAAGATAAAATGGAAAGCTTCAGAGGGCTAAAAAGCCTGGGGGATATGGATTAGGGTGGTATTGTATTTTATGAAATCACAAATACGCTCAAATGTCATTTGGAAAGAGATCAGTTAACAACACTTCATGCGACACGAATGGATTAATTTATATATCGTTTGTTTTATTTATTTTTGTTTCGTGTCATTTTTAAAATTGTGTCTCAAGACCTAATTGTACTTACAATTTAGGCTATATTTCATCTTCCTGATTCCTGAAAAATAACACAAGAGAATCGAAATTCAGACAGACGATTCACATTATAGGATTCAAAACTAGAGAGGAGGAGGAAAGAGTTTGTTAAATAATTCACATAAAATTAAATAAAATATGTCAAAAAAATAAATGAATAAATTAAAAAAAATTAAATAATAGTATATTTATTATAAAAATATATAACCAAGGCTGACTAAACGGACAGGCGCCCCATGCGTCAATTTTATAGGGGCGCCAATTGTTTTACACTTATTATTTGTTAATTATTGAAATTAAAAAAAAATGGAATTCAATAGAATTCATTTTTTGGGTTATTTGGATTTAAGTCCGTTAAATAATTTTAAACTATTTATTTTATTTAATTTTATTATTATTTTATATATATATATATTTGAAACTTGATGAGGATTGAAGCCATATCCTCAAATTCCGTAGACATTAACATTTGAGTTACATTGCATGATAATGAAAGAAAAATTAAACAAATAATATTATGTATTTACATATAATAAAAGCAAGAATATTTTAATAGTTTTTTTTTAATAATGAGAACATATGTAAAATCAAATTAAAATAATATTACTCTACTATTAGGTCTTTTCGACTTATGTTAGTTGTACGCAGTTAAATTTTTTTTCTAAATAGAAATTATATATTAAATTTTTTTCAAAATGATAGAGAAGAAAAGTATAATTCAAATTTCTACTATACAACAATTTAATTATCACATTATTATTAGATAAGATTTCTAAACAAATGTTTTTATTTAATAGTTTAGAAATTACGTTTAACTACAGAAGGAAGAAATATATAAATAAAATTCATAAATGATAAAATATTATATTTATATTATTATCACTTACATATTATCACTTCCATCTGCACCGCCTTCTTCAGCAACGAGAAGTTCATATTCATCAGCTGCATATCGATCCCAATCGGAGAGCTAAAAATAATAAATTCGAACAGTTATTAAAAAAATAATAATCAGAAATATTATATGATAAGATTATAACAGGTTTTTTATTTAAAAATCAAATAAGCGGGAGTGTCCTCCCCTAGACTTTCCCGCATATAAATAGGTATAAAGAGTTGTGAATGAATATTTAGAATGTGTAAACTTGGTATTGATAAAGAGCCAGTTCGTATTAGTTTATTGGTGTCAAATTTGATATTTGGTAACATTTATATATATATATATATATATAGAATAAAGTGCTACTTCCGGTTAACTGATATTTTAAATGTAAAAAAAACAGATAGGGATATAATATAAATATTTTTAATTTTATTTTATTTATAATATATAAGGGCTGGCTGTGACGTCATGAAGTGCTGGGTGACGTCATATAATTTTAAATTAAGAAAAAACTAATGAAAATGATTTTTCTCGTGGATAAAACCAATACAAAGTGCATAACACGTGGAGATATGTCCTCACGTGAAATTTGATATGAAAATAGCACTTCACTTCCTCTCTTCGATCGGCAATACTAGCACTTCCGGTTTCCGGATTTGCACCAAAAGTTGATCAATTCATCCTACTGATGTATTAAGTAAATATACCAAATTTCATCAAAATCCGTTGAGCCGTTCAGGCTGTACACATCTATACGGACGGACGGACGGACGGACAGACATCATGCTAAAAATACTTTTTTCTGTTAAGAAAATGCATGATTCGTGGAGATATGTACCTAAAAATATCCATAGGTGAAATTTGGTGTGAAAACAATACCTCCCTTACTATCGTCGGTCGGTAAAAAAGAAACGCTACTTGTATAGGTAAAATGTCACTTCCGGTAGTCAGATCATGATGAAATTTGGTATCTCAATTTTTTTCATATTTTTAAATCTATATACAAAATATGAAGCAAATATCTCGAAGCAAACTGGTACTTTACTTGAAAGGTAAACGCAACCAGTGTAGGTAAAGTACCACTTCCGGTTAACCGATTTTGACGAAATTTTGATAGAAATCTACAAACTGTGAATAATATCGGTGTACCAAATTTCGAAGTCCTAGCTTGATTAGTTTTTGAGTAAATTTGCTTACAGACATTACATACATACATACATACATACATACATACATACATACATACATACACACACACAGACATAATTCGAAAAATTGTATTTTCCGACTCAGGGAGGTCTAAAACGTCAAGATCTATCGAAATCTCGAAGTCGAAATTTTTGTCGATTCCAATACTTCCCTTATACGAAGTATGCGGGAAAGTAAAAAATGAGTTATATATTTCGATTATTATAAAATTAATACCATTGCTGTATTTTTTTTAATATAATTTATTTTTATAGTGTAAAATTGATTAAAATTAAAACAAAATTTTGTAATCATAAAAATTATATTAAATTTCCATTTGTTTTATAATAATTATAAGAAGAATAAGAATAATAAGATATTGAACATCTTTTTTTTAAAAAAAGTGGCAAAATATTTACATTTTTATGAATTTTACATAAAAGTATATATCAATGTAAATGAAGAAAATAAAAAATAAAAAAATGATTTCAAATCTTTTTAAAATAAACTGGACACTCGAACAGTGCAGTCGCTTGATAACGATTGCAGAAGTAGCAATTGAAACGTTGTGTATATGTTTGTATTTTTTGAATAAATTTACAATAACAAATATCAAAATGTGGTTTAATTTACAAAATTCCGTTATAAACATTAAGTTATGTTACGTTATTTACTGTAAAAAAATTACAAATTTAAAAATAAACATAAATTAAAATAAATTAAAGTCGATAAAGTAAGTTATTTATAATATATTAAAAACTTCAAGGAAATATAGATAAAAAATAATCTACAAAACTATAATTCAAATGAATAAAAATATAGAATAACGAAAAATGAATTATATATGGGTTATATGAGGGTTATATTAGAATAAATAAATACCTCTGTGCCATCGGCGGCATGTTCCCGTTGGGCAGATGCAAACGGATCTCTTTGCTCATGATCCAAATATTTCTCCAAATTGAAAAATGTGTCAAAAAATACACCACATTGTTTACAACTAGAACAAATATAAATAATTAATATTATATTTATATATATAAGTGCAATTTAATTATTATTTTAAAAATAAATAAGGTTTATATTATATATTTCTTAGATAAACAAACAATATGTCCTATCAGAAATTATATAGAGCAGAAAATGAGGAAGATTTTTATATGTAATGAAATAGATAACTATGTAGATAGATTATAGATGATTATAGATAGATTAACCAAATAACTAAATTTCAATTAGGATAAAGACATAAATATAATTACCGTTTTAAATCGGCCAATGTGATTTTGCCAGGTGTTGAAGGCCTGATCATATCAAGCATTTGACATAAACAGTCTTCGAATGGTAATGTTTCAATGCCGATGGCCTCCATACGCTGAAGTTGTTCTTCATAAAAATATTCCAGTTCGTACATTGATAACATTCCATCTCCATCCAAATCCATACAACGAAACCAATATTCAATCGCTGTTGGATGATGTTTATCTTCTTCTGATAGTAGAAACCATACGAAATCAGTATAACTCATTCGATGCTCTTGACTATAATCAAAATACAGAAAAATAAATATAGAAATTTTATTGAAATGTGATTTAAATATAGAGTTAATGAAATTATGAATAAATGAATAATTATTTGATTTGATAATTATTAATTAATCAATTAATTTAAATTTCATTAATTTTTTAAAAAATATTTTCATTAAAATGAAAATTAAAGATTAATTCATTTTAAATAATATAGCTATGAATATATTTTTAGTTTTTTTTTTTAATTTTCATATTATTATAATAAATATTAATTTAGGTAAATATAAAATTAATCCAAAAAATTTAATAAAATTATTTTTAAAGAAATTTTTATAGTTTAGTTTAGTTTCAATATGTCATTTTTTTATTCAATTACAAATAAAATAGAGTATTAATAAAAAAATTCAAATTATAGTAAAAAAAAAAATGAACCAGTACTCAAGTAACCCAGTGGGAGGAGGCGGTGCTCTCGTAACCGCCCCGCTGAACACTCGTTCGATGATCCTGGTGCTAAGGGCATGATCCGAATGACGTTCTAAATCTCGCCGATCGATAAATAAATCATGGTCAGTATCAAGTTCCCAAAACTTGCAATAAATCACATAGAAATGTTCATAACTGAAGTAGGCAGTCACCTGAAAATATTGGATCAAAATAATCAATTAATATATAAGATTTTGAATTGTTATATTTTTTTTAAATATAAAATAAAAAAAGATCTTATTTTTATTATACCTGATTGATATCATCTTCCTCTTCGAGAAGTTGAATAACTCGTAATAAATTGGACCGACGTAGTTCTTCTAAACGAATTCGACCACTCCAAGAACGATTAACGCAATAATAAATGCGGGCAATTACCTAAAAAAAATCAAACAAATTTTAATTTAACAAAAACATCCCACAACTAAAATTATAACTAATTAATCTGTTCATAAAAAGAAAATATTTAAAATTTTGAAATTAGTTTAAATATCAATATTAATTTTATTTTCGAATAATAAAAAGTGTTATTTTTATTATTTTAATTAAAATAAATATATCTATATTTATTTCAGTTATTAAAATAAGTTCTTATGAGAAATTTGATTAAAAAATATTCGTGGTATAGATAAAATTTTTCTCTCAATCATATTTAAGGTAAATTGTTGATAGCATCAGAATTATCTAAACGAATAATTTTTTATTTTAAATTTAATTAAATGCTAGATAAGTAATAATGATATTTGAATAAATATTAATTCAAAAAAACAACCTAAGACTTTTGTACATCCTATGCAAGGACAGCGCACATAAAGTTTATAATATAAATTAGGTGTCCTGTAGTCAGTGGAACGGGTCCTATCAATCTTGATTTTCTTGTTACTCTTTTGTCAAGTAGCTTCCTCATTTTGATCCCGGAAGTGGGTTGAATCCGTTCCATAGATCCCAGTTAGAGAAATTTCCTTGCCAGGTCCGGGAGCCCGGGTCCACGAGGATGTGGGTCAACACCGTTAACCACTACCCTAAGTAGAGGCTACTTAGGGTGGTGGTTTTTTTTTTATATGAATTAAAATATTAAAAAATACTCCAAATATATTTGATTCATATATAACAAATTTTTAAGTTTAATAATAAAAAAGTTTTTTGGCTAAGAGATGATGGGAGGAGATGAAAAAAGAAATTCCCTCCTTAAAATTATATACATACTGTTCATTATTACATTTACAAAAGTATTTTTAAAAATATTATTAGAATCTTTGAAATTATATTTACCAAATCTAAACTGATTTTTTAAATTTTTTGTTAAAATAATTCTTTTAATAGTTATTCAATCTATGTGTGAATTATTTTTTTCAATTTATTTTAAATTCTAAAGTTTTTTTTTATAATAATTATTTAGAATATTATGGATTTTTATATAAAAATTTTTAATATAATCTAAATAACTTGATTGTTAAATAAAGTAAAATATTATATTTTTATTTTTAAAATTTTAAATTGTAAATAATAAAATTTTAATTTATTTTTACTATCTAGCCAAAATTTTCGATGTCGAGATTCTGATGTTTTTATACGTTTTGAAGGTCCCTGAATCATTTTCACTAAGATTGAGAAAAATATCTGTATGTAGACAAAATTACGTAAAAACGGTTTTAGCTAGAATAATGAAATTTGGTATATGGACATTATGCAAAATTCGTAGTTTTCTATCAACTTATGAGAAATGTAGCTCAACCGGAAGAGGGTCATTACCTACAATATTTTGATTTTTTTCCTCTAAAGTGACCGTAAAAATAAAAATATATGTTTGATAGTTTTTCACATGATTAAAAATTGTATAAAACTGCTATATATAGAATTTCAGCTTGATTGAATCGTTGAAAGTACAGGAATTAATTTTTTAAAACTGCAAACACGTGCCAGCACGTGTCGTGGTGCCAACAACAAAAAGCCAAACACGCGCTGGCTAAATAAATATAATTTATTAATTTTAATTTATAATTAATAAATTTAATTTAAATATAATATATGTTATTTTATCCAATTTAAATTGAGAGATAGTCGAGTGGAGATACTCCAGATTTTTTTTTTAAATGGGCTGAAATGGATTCATGATTTGAATATTAACAGAAAAGATTAATCGGTTCATTATTCAAATTAATAAAGCGGGAATCGAACTCGAAACGTAAAGATTAGAAATACGATAGCTTGAGTCTATGTTTTCATCTAAAATTTATAATATTAACTATAATTATTTTGTTTGGTTTTTTTATTAATGGTCTCGTAAATGAAAGTAATCTGCTCCTCATCTAGAATGCTGTTTCATTATTTTATTTTAATAAAAGAAGAGAAATTGGAGACTTTTATTTTATATGAAGAATTAGATTAAAAATATTTAACCACGATGTTTTTATTTTTATTCTAGACTAGCTGCTCAGAGCGGCTTAGGCGCTCTCCACACCTCCGCCCCCTGTACCCCCGAGTGGTACATAGTATTTGGTTGAAAGTAGTAAAAGGTTTTCATCCATTTTGTTTCAATCAGTATATTACATAAAACATTCATTTCTTTTTGGTAAAATATATTTTAATTTTCATCTTTCTTTGGCCAATAAATGCTAGGAAGAATCCTATTCTCAAATACTCTAAATCTACTCTCATCTCCCAGGGTCATAGACCATGCCTCTCACCCATATAATACAACAGGCAAACTAATTGTTTTATATATTTTAATTTTGATTCCCTTTGATAATAATTTTGATGAGATAAGCCTCTTTACTCCATGATAACAGGCGTTTCCCGATTGCAACCTCGATTTAAATTCTTCTCAAATATTATTATCCTTCGTGATTACATTCAATTTTTCTACATATTCAAATTCTACATTTTGTATATTAAGATTTTGTATGTTAATTCTGTACCTCCTTGTTACTAAATATTTTTTCTTATCACCATCAATTTCAAACCCCATCGATTAATTTTCCCTCGCTATCTGTAATTTCAATTCCCGAATCTCCTATTATATTTAAGTCGTCTGGGTAACCTAAATTTTTTTAACATTTCGTTTATATCATTTATTTAAAAAATCATATTTTAATTTTATATAACCAAGAAATCATTTTTGCACTTAAAATATAGTTGTAATTAATAATTGAAACAAAAATAATATAATTTAGTCATTTTAATTGAGGTTTTGAAAATATTTTTGTATTCATAAAACGTTAAAAATAATATATTCTGTTTTTTTAACCATTCACTTTCAAATAGAAAAGAAGAAATATTCAAATATATAGAAAGAATAAATAAAAATTAAGTTAAATATGACCTAAATATTTTAATAAATTAATTAAAATGAGAACTTTTAGAATAAATTATTTAATTGAAATGATAATTGAATATTAGAATTTAAAATAAAATATTATATTAATTCTTTATTTGGGAATTTTTATAATAATTAATATATACACATTGTAAAAATGATTCCGCTAGGGACAGTGGGCCACGCCAGGCTCTTGAATGAACAACACAGAGAATTATATAAACTTTAAAAAATTAATTTCTGCGGTTATTGATTAGATATTAATAAAATTTATAGCCTATGTTACTATAATGGTATATAAGAATATTGAGATGTAATTTCATAAAAATTGGTTCAGTCAATTTTGAGTCTATAACATCCTTATTTTCCGGACAGACAGACATGAAAAATTCTAAAGTCACTTTTGGATTCTAGAGGACATGAAACCCGAAGATATGCAAAAATTTTTAAATTCTGAGCAATGTGCAGACAAAAAACTTTTTTATATATATATAGATAATCAAACATTTGATTATTTGATTTATTTATTGAACTCTGATATTTATTTGCTCTAGTATCTGTTCCTATTTCATTTCTTCACCACCCTCTTGGTGTCTACAACTACTATCGCGTCTAAATTTTCCGTCTGCGATTCTACCCGAATTAGAGGGTTGGCGAAGAGCCAGAGTGCAAACCAAGACACAGCCTCCGGCTTTGCTGTCAAGTTATTAATATCCCTCCTATCTCTTTCTCTCTCTCTCACACAGACACTCAATATTTCTTTCATTTGAAGAACCAAGTAGCTACAAATTAATTTGCATCATATGGAGGCGAGTTGACCATTAAAGTAGGTTTTTTGGCACAGGAGAATCGTGTAAGATGACTAGCAAGGAAACAATTTAAACTCCAAAAGAGAAAAATTAATTAGAAAAAAAAAGTGTAAGGGAAGCAAATAATTTATAACAATTATTGAAAGCTAAATTATAAGTTCTTTTTGATTAAAATTAGATCCAATTGATTGTAATTGTATTTAATTCTTTTTGATATGTTAATAAATTAAATAATAATATAATAAAAAATATATTTAAGTATATATAAATGTATGATCGGAAGAGGGAAGTAAAAATTAATTAATTAATGATTCACAAGCTGAGTGGAATATTTATTTTTGGCCCAAGGGGTTTTCCAGTCTCTTCCGTTTGAACTTCGACGTTTTGGGTTCATTCCCATTGGCATTTGGAACTCAAGATTTCTTTCATATGAACTCACAGTATCTCTGTTTGTCTAATATAAATAAACAATTTTACTATTGATGAAGTTTAATATTTATTTATATTTATTTTAGGATCAAAAAAAGTTAAAAGAATGAATATTTTCTATTCAATAAAAACAAGGTCTATATTCCTATCCTATTTGCTATAAATATTTATATATAATATATAAATATTAAATAATTTATTTAAATTTGAAATAAATCAAAAACTATAATTAATTATAAATTTTGTTTATTCAACAAATAGGCATAAAAACTAAATGCTGGCAGTTTGCATAGTTAAATAAATATAGATTTTTAATATATTTTATATTGTAGTATACTTGTATAATCTCAACACACAGTCTCCAAATATAAATTATTCAATTTTTGTCTTGTAATTTTATTTAAAAGATTTGTTCAAAAATATAATTTGACCTAAATTTTATTAAATTAAGTTTAAGCAAGTACTTTTATTTTAAATTCTCAAATTTATCTTTATTCAAATGCTTTGAAAAAAAATTACAAAAATATTATTTCTCTTAAAACATAAACTTAACGCGATCACGATCGAATAAACTATTTTTAATTTTTTAAAGATTATTTTACTATTTTAGCTATTAGTTTAATATAAAAATATTATATATGAATTTATTGATTTTAAATTTGTTATGATGTTTAACTTGTTTAGCCTAGAAACAAGAAACAAGAAGAACTTCAGTACTTAAAAATTATGATTTAAAAATCATTTCTTTTTCTTGAATATAAAAATGTTAATTTTTAAAAAAAAGAAATAATAATAATATAAATAATGTAAATTTTATTAAACAAGTTTAATAGCAAAATTTTTAAGGTATTATTTTTTATATTTTATATTTGTTAGATTATTGATTTAATTCTAGGCATACTAATAGTAATGAAAGTGATTTACCGTGTGTACATATCTTGAATGAAATTCAGCTGCCTCTTTTAAGAAAGTCAATCCTGGGTGAGATTCAACGACATCTTGAACTAAGGGCACAAGATCCTCAGCTAATATATAATCACGTCGACCTCGAGTCACTACTTGGATAAATCGTGCTGCTTGATCACCACCACAACGTGTCAAAACACGAGCCCAAGTATCTATCACAGCAGATGCATCGACAGGTCCACCGGTTCCTCCCGCTGCCAAATATAATGGAGCTTTCCAGTAGAGCGGACATTCACATGCCTAAAAAACATTAATTATCATAATTCATAGGTTTTCGTAGAAATTGAATTACTCTGTTTGGTTTCGTTTTTTGACTTTGAAGTTAGAGTGTTTATTTTCAATTTTATATAAAATTTATAAAATGATTTAAAATGATAGTTTTTATTTTCATCAAAGGGCAATAAGAGGGCTTATTTTCTGTTTATAATAATAATATTAGTATATAATCCATTTTTTTTAATAAAAAAAAAATAAATAAAAGTAAAGATTAAATATATTAAAGATAGCGTAGATAAATTAATCGAGAATGGAATGATATTAAAGATAGCTCAAACAAAATTAATAGTGTTAAGACAAAATATTTTCTAGCAAAGAGGAATTAACACATAAAGTTTTAATATACAAAACATAGAATTTGAAAAGGCAGAAAAATTTAAATACTTTTTTAGGTTCTGTAATCACGAAGGATAATAATATTCGAGAAGAATTTAAATAGAGGTTTCAATTAGTATTAAAATGCAGTAAAGGAGCTTATCCCGTCAAAATTATTATCAAAGTGAATGAAAATATATAAAACAAATATTTTTCCGGTGAGGCATGATCTATGACCTTGGGAGAGAGTAGAAGTAGAGTATTTGAAAACAGTATACTTGACAGTATTTATGGGCCAAATAAAGATCAGGTCACTGGGGAATGGCGGAGGAATTGCTTGACCTCTATGCATCTCCAGACATAAAATATTAAAAGCTAGAAAGTTGCGATGGGCAGGACACAGGGCCTTTCCTAGGGTATATTACGCCCCTTCCCTAACCCAACCCCTTCCCCCAAAGTTGTTTAAAAATTTACAAATAAAAAAGATAAAGTAAATTTAAGATAATTTAGTTTGTTTTTTTTGTTTTTGTTTGTTTAAGAACCATATTGAAAAAATTTTTAAAGCGGCTCGCGCTGCCCCCTAGGCTTACCGCCCGGGTGCCTCGCACCCCCGGGTTGGAACGGCCCTGGCAGGACACATGGCAAGAATGGGAGATGAAAGACAGGCGAAAAGTCTATTTGAGGAGAGACCGATTGGAAGACCAAGGACGCTGTTGGCAGTCAATATAGGAAGGAACGTAAGAGATATGGGAGAAAATAAGAGTTGGATTGTTATAGCTTAGAATAGGAACACTTGAAGAAATGTGATTGCTGCAGTCATGAACTTTCGAGTTCCGAAGAGCCACAGAGATATTGATTAATATAAATAAAATATTAATTATAATAAATAAATTATATATATATATATAAATACATAAAACAACGATATTAATATTTCGAAAGTAGCAGTAAAATCTCCCTATTATGAAAATTAATTAAAAAGCATAGTTGTAAAAAGTTAACATTGAGAGATTTAAATCATTAAATTGCAAATTCTCGATTCACGCAGGACAAAGAGCTGATTAATTTTTCCTGTAGAAACTCAAATAAACAGTTAATGGGACAAAGAAGCTTAGAACGTTAAACTCAAATTAATAATGAACAAATTTAAAACTTTATTTATATATATGAATATATATAGATGTAAATAGGGCTTGTTAGTCACTTAATAAGTATGTATATTAGTTACAATGATATAGTAATTAATAAAATCTTAATTGATGGATTTTGTTATTGGCATTTATTAGTTAAAAATATATTGTTTAGGTTCCTATATAAATTGGAAATATCAGTATATTCTTGTGATTTTAATTTATATATTTATTTTATTTATTTATTAATTTTATGTATATATAAATAAATATATTAATATATTAATATTAATTAATTAATTATTAATATTAAGAGGCGCCACAGGGTTAGAGGTAGCGTAGTTGGCTCATATTCTCGTGGACCCGGATTCAAGTCCCGGGCCTGGCTAGGGAATATCTCTAGCTGGGGTCTATGGGATGGAATCAACCCAGCCTCCGGGATCCACATTGGGAAGCTAATGGTTAAAAAGTAGCGCCTTCGATCAAGAAAATCAAAGGAAAGATTGATAGGACCCGTTCTACTGATCATAGGACACCTCATTGATATAACCGACTTGATAGGCGTTGTCCTTGCGTAGGACGTACAAAAGTCAGAGGTTTTTTTTTATTAAAATTAATTAATTAATTGATATATTAATATAATAATATTATATGTATAAATTTAATTATTATTTAATTTATTTTATGATAATTTAATGGAAAATAATGGTTCCCCTCTATCGCTTTTTATGATGAATTATATAATGAGAGTAGATTATCTAAAAATAAGAATCAAAGTTAATATATTTTCTGTTGTCTAGTAAAAAGGTTTTCTTATCAGATAATTATGGTTTCTTTGAAAAAAGTTAAATAAAACATTAAATTATCAGTAAATTATCATGCGGATTTATTCAGAATGAGTTGTGGAGAGAACATAAAACAAAACCGAAGTGAGGAAGAAAACTTTGAAGTATTAAAAATTATAGAGATATTTATCATCATCAATCGTTTATAAATTGAATATTTTTTTTTTCTTAACTAACCTGTGTGACCAGTCCAAAACGATCGCGAGGGACGGGTTGTCCATGAGGGAATTCTCTCTGAAGGGTCGTTCTCAGTCGAGCAATGGAAGCCTCCAATTGTGTTGGTGCAAGAGGTTTTCCATGAGGATGATAAAATCGTGGGATATGAACTGCTCGTGCCTGAAGCTGATGCTGCGCCTTTACATGCCTCTGCAGAGTGGTATGCGCGGGTGGATGAATAGGAGGACTCCTTGTAGGACCCATCGACGGGGTTACCGACGTAACCGACGAACACGTTTTCGACGCATATGTCTAAAAATCCAAAACAATAATTCATCGTAATTAAAATAATATAATATATATATATATATATATATTTAATTAAAAATTAATTATTTATTATGTATTATTAAATTTATATTATCATTAAATAAAATACTAGAATAACATAAAATAAATAAAAATTCTTTACCAAGCAATCCAAATCACATATCTTCTATTGGAATTAGTTCTAGTGTCTAAATTAAATATTCAAGGTTCACAAGCATGATTATATAAGCGTTGAAGATTTAAAACAAATAGTATTAGTAGAAATATATTTTCTACAAGTCATTCTTTAAATATCAAACTATTTAAAAAATATAAAAATGATATTTTCTTATATTTTTTTAAAGAATTGTTTTGTTTTTTTTTTATTTGTGAAATATATCAGTGAAATATAAAAATCATTTTACCTGTCTAGTTTGTATTGGGTTATGTTGTGCTAATTCGGGTGGGCATTTTTCAAAAAGAAGCACTCGTTCTGCTACAGATCCACGTGTCAAGAAGGGCCGAATGGGGCTGGGACCTCCTCTGGTGTTTCTAGCAGATTGTACCGAATTTTGAGTAGCGGTATTTGGGGCTACAGCTGCCGTCGGTTGCTGATTGGCTCTCCATCGGGGTTTTACAGTTTTCGCCGGAATTACCTGTAATCATTTTAATTTATAGAAAATCCCATTTTCCTCACCATTAATTTTTTTTGTTTAAAATTCTTTAATCTTTTTATTCATAAATTTCATAATATATATATATAGGTATATTCTATAGAGTTATAAATTCAAATTATTTAAAAATCATATAAAAAATAATAAGTTGTATAATATTGACTTTTGGAATTTCACAAACATTCAAAATATTATAATTTCATTAAACAAAATATAAAATAATATAGAAAATAATTTAAATAAATTAAATAACCCTATAATAATAATGAAATTGTCATGTGAAATGCTAATTTTTTTGATGGAAAGGTGGACAGGGGGAGATTGCTTTGAGGAATTAGTACATTTACATACCAATGGCAGAGCTATTTTAAAAAAAATTTTTAAATAAATTGTAATTTAAAGGGGAAAAAAGAAGGGTAAGCTAATGATATATATATATAAATATTAACAGAGGTGACTTGTTAAGTAATTAAGAAAATAACTAAATCTACTATTAAATCAATATTTAAGTACGTTAATAAAATATTATTATAATAAAATTATGAAAATGTTTATTTTACTCTCTCTCTATATATATATATATATATATATATATATATATATATATATATATATATATATGCCATATATACGATATATATCAATATATATAATTTCCGTCGTATGTATGTGATTTCTGTAACATTATGAAGTTAGTTACAAATTGTCAAAATTATTAATTTGCAACTAACTTCATTTTTTTTTAAATTTTGTTTCGTTATTATTAAATATTGAAAAAAAAAATAAAAAAATTATTATGACGATTTGAATAAAGTTAACAATTTTATATTCTGAGAAGAGTTTCATACTCTCTTATATATATATATATATATATATATATATATATAATAGAGTAAATAAACAATTGATCGAATAAAATTATAAAAAATTTCTGAGAAAGAAAAGGAGAAACTGAAAATAGTACAAAAATTGATCTAAATAAATTAAAATTATTAATTAATAACGAGCGTTTAGCTTTAATCCAATTAAAAATAATAAATAAAAATGATAACAAGAATAAAATAATTATTTTATTTTCTTAATTTTTTAATCAAAATATAGAGGAACAACTGTGAAATATATATATATCTACGAATAAATCTATTTATAATAAAAATTGTTAATTAATAATACTTATAATGTTTTAAATACTTAAGAATAATAAATAAAAGAAGAGAGATTAAATTATAAAAATAAAACGAACTTTTTTAATAGTCTTGTTTCTGAATCAAGCAATAGTTTAAATAAAAAAAAAATCAATAGATATATATATTAGCTAATGACGACATTATGTCATCTTTCTATTAAGCATGAATAGAGAACACCAAAAAAGTAAATAAGGCGGAGGAAAAAAAAAATAAAATAAAATAAATGGATAAGAAGAATTTATGCAATTACCGCTTTGACGGAAGTTGATGTTGCTGGCGTAGGCATCAGATCAGGCGGTAATTGAGTTTCGATTGTATCACCAGGATGTTCGAATCTATGCACTGCCATTTGAATCGAAGATGAAGGTATGCCGGGGGTTGCAATAGTTGAGGGGGAGACAGAATTTTTCGACGAATTCGAATTCGCCGTGTGATTGATTGATGGGGTGATGGATTTTTTATTTGTTAGAACGGGATGATGGTGGGGATGATGATTAACACTATGATTGGTATGTATGTGATGTTCTGATTTGTGTGAGGGTTGTTGTTGTTGATGTTGTTGCTGTTCGCGAAGACGTCGTGCTTTATCTTCGGTGACAAAATCACTTACAAGACGTTCTAAGCCTTTTTCGTGAAGTAATGTTGCGACTGGTTTAGGTTTGGGTCGCAAAGCTGAACGGAAAGAATCTTGTGCTGCAGCGGCAGAATGACAGGAGAGAATCTCAGTAGGCGCCAGGCCCCTAAAAAAAAACAATAAAATCAAATTATAAAAGTTTAGTTTAAGTGAAGCTAGCGAATATGAGGACAAAGGTTCATACATCACTCACCAAGTTCACAAAAAAATTAAAAATAATAAATTTAATTTAATTAATTAAAAATTGATTAAATTTAAATATATAAAAAATATCTAAATAATAATATTTAGAAGGATGAAATCGTTTAGATAGTAACAAAAAAATAAATTTCAACTATTAATTTTTTTGTCTAATTTTAAAAATAAATTCATTTTATTATTTTATATATTTTCTATAAAAATAACTATACGTTTAAAAACAAAATAATGAATAAAATTAATTTAGTCATTTATTATAATAAGATTTTTAATATTTAAAAAAAAAAATTCTATTATTTTAAGAAGCTATTTAATTTATGATGAGGCAAAATTCCAAGATTTGTCATTTGTATATTGTAATTAAAAAAAAATATATGAAAATATTTTTAGAATATAGTTAATTCATGTAAAAATTATAAAACCGGGTGTGTATTAAAAAAAATTTCCAATTTTTTATAATGTAACAAAATTTAATAATTTAAATCATAATGGATTAATTTAAAAAATTATTAATCTTTTTATTGTGAAATTTTATAAAATAATTGTATAATAATATATTTAGAATAATAAATAATATAAGTGTGATAATAAAAATATATATGATTTTTATAGATAAATATTTGGACTCTTCATCTTTCCCAAAAATTGATTGATTAAATTCTAAATTTTATAAGTATTTATGTTTTTTATATTTTATATTTATTTTTATATTGAAAGATAATTTAAAAATTAATAAAAGTGAAATGTCGCCTCTCTAAATTTGATTGAAGATAAAATTCACATTTTCGAAAGAGTATTAAAATAAAATTAATGTTTTTAAAGAAATAAGTAGATTTTTTACGTGACAAATTTGGCAGCATCGACCCTATTCGAATGTTTATTTTTTTTTTACCGACCGACGATAGTAAGGGAGGTATTTTTTTCACACCAAATTTCACATATGGAGATTTTTACATATCTCCACGAATAATGCATTTTGGTAACAAAAAAAAAGTATTTTTAACATGATGTCTGTCCATCCGTCCGTCCGTTGTGTGTCCGTATAGACGTGTATAGCTTGAAATGCTCAACGGATTTTGATAAAATTGGTATATTTACCTAATGCACGAATTCATCAACTTTTGGTGTATATCCGGAAAGAGGAAGTGGTAGTTTCCAAAGTACGTATTAATTTTATATTCATTGTCGGAAAATATTTCACTTAAATTATAGTTGTAATTAATAATTGAGTAATTAAACTAAAAATAAAAACCAAAATATAATTAAGTCATTTTAATTGAAATTTTGAAAATATTTGTTTTATTGATACTTTATATATATAGTACCGGGACCCCGAGCCTCGGCTCGGTACTTAAGTTAAAAAAAATGATTCATTATTATTGGATTTGGCTGGTAATATTAATACCTGGGACACCGAGCTCTCGCTCTACCCTTTAAAAAATATTGATACACAATTCTTTAATTATTTATTACAATTATTAAATGTTACACATTTGCATCAATCTGATTAAAATTAATGAACTTGTGCTCCTCAATAATACATAAATATATAATATATAGGTACATATATTTTTTTTCTATAGTGTTTTTTTGAAAAACTGTTTAGCGCCCCAAGTGGTTATAAAACAAACTAAAGACAAAAAAACGTGCTTTGCAGCTTTTCGGAATTAAAAAAGCAAAATTGGCAGTCGTGGGACTGGCCGACAGAAGTGAAAACTTCTGCGTAAGAAATTTTAAAACAGACGAAATTCGCGCTATTTCACGAGAAAGATGAATTTCATATGCATGTATATATATATAACTTATATATTATTTTAAACATATATTTTAAACAAATTTGTAACTTATATTTATATATATATAAATACACAACTTTGTTTAAAATATTGCAATACGAACTGTTTTATAATTCTTATCTCTAACATAAAATATATATTTATTATGTGAAGTTCATTTCGTATAATTTTGATTATATATGTATATATGAAATGAACTTTACATAATAAATATATATTTATATGTTAGAGATAATTTATAAAACAGTTCTAATGACAATTCAAATTTCGCGCTCTGTTATAAGAAATTTGAAAGCAGATGGTTTCATGGTGTTGGTCACGATCACGCGAGTTCTATACTTTTTCCCCATCCCGCAAAAGTGCTCAACGCCGCTAAAGAAGTTTTCACTTCAAAAATTATTTAATATTTGGAAATATATCTGACTTATAGAAAAAATGAATATTAATTAAAGAAAGAAATAGTTTTTAAAATATCCTGAATAATATGTAACAATTTTCAAGATAGAAATTTATTACAATATTACAATTATTAACTGTTGCATCATTGCATCAATCTGATTAAAATGAATGGAACTTCGGGTACTCAATAATAATAAATAAAATAATATTAATAAATATATTGAATAATATTTTATTGAAAAAATATTAAAACTTATAAAACTATCTAAAACTTTATTAATAAAAGAACAATGAATAAATAAATATAGAATAGTAATTTATTAAAAAGTAAACAATAGATAAAAAGAAAAAAAAATAACAAAATCATTATTTTCATTTTTAAATAACGATTCACCCGGCGAGTTTCGAACCGACGAAATCCACTCGTTAAAACATCAGTCCAACCGCTGGACTATATGTATTTAGATAAAAAATTGTCATTTTTTTACTGTCTTAGCAGGCAGTATTAAAAATTTTGACGTTTTCCATATATAATTTTCAATTAAGAAATTAATAATGAAGCTGTATGTTTCAAGAGATATCATCAATAAAACTTAATTTTTCTTTATAAATACTATATCTAGTGTGAATTTGAAAAAAATCGTTAGAGCGGTTTTTGAGAACCAATATATATAGATAAATACATATATACAATTTTAGCTAGCATAATAAGATAAGATATATATATATATATAATGTTTTGAAAATAATTTATTTCAAATCGTCGGTCGGTTCTGTGCCTGGTTTTTGTATATATTTAAGTTCAGGTTATGGTTTTATTATTACTTTTAATTTTAATGATTATTTCTTTCTTTAATTAATTTAAAATAAGTAGAATATTTATATAAATTGGATTATGTTGTTAATTTCATAAATAAAGTGTAGTTTTTTTCTTGGGAGAGGTAGAGTGATATTTAATGTGTGTGTGTGTGTGTGTTTATATATTTATTTATATTTAAAGAGAATTCATATATAATAGGGAACAATCTAATTGGATTTATATCCTTTGTTATACTAAGAAATGATTAAGTATTGTATAAATGAAAGAAAAAAAAATTAAAAAATGAGTGCGAAAATATCTACCTAGACTTCCAGGTTTGATAAATTGCCTCTGCGTGATCCGAGATTTGTTTGGCGATGGCGGCGATGTCTTCTTCAGGTTCGCCAAAACCTGGCGCCGCCGATTGCCCAACGCAGGCCATCTTAGAGGCGGCGCCCTGCAGCTGCGGATGCCGCGCCAGCAGATATGCCACTGTCTCTGCCGTCAGGTTCGCGTCCTGGTCGAGCTCGATCCGTGCCAAGTCTAAACAATCGAAAAGACAACTGAACATCTCCATCACATCATAAATTACACTATAAACAATCAATTCCATTACTCATAGAACGAATAAATTGATTTAGAAAAAAAAATCACTTTCGTGTATACCTAGGAACAAAAAAAATTTATTTTTATACTATTGATAAAGTCATAGTTCAGTGCACGCTTTCTTAAATAACCCTCATGACATTAAGTTCGATTTTATTTTATAGAGAAAGAAATGAGCTGGCAGTAAGATTTCCCATCTATTATTATTATAATTATCATAATTATTATTTAATAAGTATAATAGAAGTATTATTAATATATAAATATAGATAGATCAAACTCTTCTTCATTGAAGTATATTTATTAATCCACAGATAATATTGTGTATGGTGAATGAAAAATTCTACAAACTCGACTATAATTATATATGTTTAGTACAATTTCTGTAAAAGCCTTAATTTCCAAATTTGTGTTCTTTTTTAATCTTTTTTCAACATCTACTATACATAGGGTGACCAAACGTCCCGTTTTTAGGTGCTCTGTCCCGGCGTTCTGAAAAAAGTCTTTGGGACAGCCTATTGTCCCGTTTTTTTTTTAAATATTTAAGAGATTTTGTACTTTTTTCAAAATGTTTTCAATTTGGTTCTAAAAAAAACCGTTTGTCCCGGTTTGGTGTTTTCGAAATATGGTCACCCTAACTATACATAGAAATACTATATAACAATTTATTCAATTAATTTTAATTTATTTATTGATAATTCAACGACATACGTAAGACTTTTGATTTATTTGTCTTATATTAACAATATAAACGATTTATTCAACACATCCACTTAAATATATATGTATATATATATTTGGCATGTAATTTTAATGGTATTAAATTTTAAATTGAAATTTATTTTTAAAAAAAATAATTATTGAACATAATTATCTTATTCATTAAAAATTTGGTAATTGTTTACAAAACGGGAAGCTTCAGGGATTTGGATGAAACTTTACCAGTGGATTCCTTTTTTAATTCCAAAGAAACTTTCCTCATACAATATTTCCCGGTCTCTTCTAGTTTACGAGAGAAAAAATCTTTAAGTTTGACAGATTAGCTGGTTATGAACATCGAATTGTGTGCAGCCATTAAGTAATGTTTTATTGACTAATTCACTAATTATTTACTTATTCACTAATTTTCGTTTTTTTCGGATATAAAAAAATTATTTAATTAATTAATTTTTATATATTTTATAATTATCATATATCCAAACCGAACTGAAAGAAGCCAGAAAATTAGTGGAACCATCTGCTGGCCAAATGAATTAAACATGGTAACTAAACAGATAATCAATGTATGTATTATATATGCAAATTTTAATAATTTTTATCTCGTAAACTAGAAGAGGCCGAGAAATATTGCATAAGGAAAGTTTAAAAAGGAATCCACTCGTAAAGTTTCATCCAAATCCCTGAAGCTTCCCATTTTGCAAACAATTACCAAATTTTTAATGAATAAGATAATTAGGTTCAATAATTATTTTTTTTTGCAAACAATTATCAAAAATTTTTAATTTTTTGTAAATTCAATTGAATTATATCTATACTTGTTTTAAAATTTTGGAAGAATTCAAAATAATAATACATTTAATTTATAAAGAAATTTTGTAAATTAATAATACCACATATTTATATGTTTTATTGTAATTTTATTAAAAATCACAAAAAATACACGACGTTTCGACTGTTACCAGAACCGTTCGGACCATCCAGATGCTTGATAAAGATTATAGAAAGAACAATCGAGATATTATTTATAAAATTTCTTTATAAATAAATATAATCAACAAACTTTTAATAATTTAATAAATACCTTTAATTTATCAATAATATCAATTTATCAATATTATATAATAATAATTATAACAAATAAACAATCAATGAAGGTGGTGATTCAAAATTTAATTTTAAATTTTATTTTTTAAATAAATCATAATATAGATATGTATATAGATATGCAGAGTAAAACTTATATTTTTGCTTCATTAATTAAAATTTTTTTTATAAAATCTTCCAATTGAAAAATTAACGGTCTTACTGAATAATATTTTAATAAATATTGAAAGTATCTACTAAAGAAAGGTAGACAGAAGCAACTCACCAGGCCGGCCAGGGAGCGTTTCCACTCGCACAGGCACAGCGTGACCGAAATGTCGCGCTTGGCACTTGTTCTCGCCAAGAAGACAGGCGTTAAGTGCAGGACAATGGACAGCACGACCAGGGCGAGGGTCAATCACACAGGTGTGATAAAGAGTCACCTGCTGAGCGACACGGACGCCACCGGCGTCGCCGTTATTCACGCAACCCAGGCTCATGTACGGCCGGCGCCGTACACCAGGCCCACCGCTCCGCCGTTACCTACACATCCCAAACACCCAAACTGTCAGTCCAATTCTACTCTTAATATTTGCTTCAAATAAAATTAATGTTCGTATTTGATCGCCAGAAGAAATAATTTTTATTTTCTTGAAAGATTATGGGAAAAATGTGCGTTTTTTTTTCTTTTAATGTTTAAAAAAAAAGAAAATTATAAAATCAGTTAATTCATATATAAAAAAAATAATTTAATATATGGATAATATATCAAAACCAAATAAAATAAATAATTATATAATAATTATATATTTCAATGATAAGAAAATATTAAAAAAAACAACTATAAATACATGGATTAAAATCCAAACAAACAAATCAAGAAAAAATTGCAAATCAACAGAAATGATAAAAATACATGCCAAAAAAGCAAACTAATCCCATAATGACACATCACTATAAATATGTATGTACAGGTAAACCTCGTTTAACGTTGTCTCGTATTGCGTCGTTTCGTTTTAACGTCACATTCTAAAACCCAATATATTTTTTTATTTGAAAAAATTCAAATTTTTTAAATATGTACTATATATAATATAAATACATTTTAAATTTCAAAATCATCCAATTCTTTTGGATCAAATCAATAACTTTTTTACGTATAGAAAAATAATTATCATATGAGAAGAATTTAGATTCTTTATAAAGTGAAGTTTTTTTTTAGTTTTAAAGTATGATTTTTCAATAAAATATTATATGTAATCTTGTTTAATAATATGTACTTTTTTCCTTTAAATTTTTTTATAACATTATTTCAATAACTTATATTAAGTCGTTTTTGTTTTGCGTCGTAAACAAGGGAACGCATCTACGACGTTATACTCCTACGAGGTTTACCTCTACTTATGTAATTAACTTTTTTTAAAATTCACATTCCAATATGATCAATTATTTTAAATTCAAATTCTATATAATTTGGATATTTCGGTTTCAAAATGTATTTTAAAAAAATGTATATAAATACAAAAAAATTTATTATTAGAAGTGTATTAAAATTAAAATCTATAAAATAATATATTGGTTGGTTGTAGTGGGTAGATAGGTGTGAGGTATGGCTCAAAATTGTGGGAAACGAGAATAGATTCAGAATATATGAAAATAAGATTCTACGTAAAATATGACAAAAAGGGATTGTCGTATATGAACTTTTTATTTTTAGTTCAGCAACGAGAAAGGAACAAACAAAAAATTATATTAATAAATAGTATTTTTACTATATTTAAATATTTATTGTTGCTTCATAAAATTAAAAAAAAAACTACAAATCCATATAATATAATCATATCAAAGTATAATATATTATTATTTGATTAGTTAATTAATTCTGAGATAAAATCATTAAAAATCACGTTATTTAAATATTATATATATATAATTTCCTTAGAGTAGAAAATTATTAGAACATTTCGCCTCGAGTAATATATATTTATTTCTTAGAAAGTAGTTATATATCATATATTTAAATTTAAGAGAGGAGATTTTTAATAAGTGGGAGTGAATATGTTGTTAACAACTTCAAGTCAACTACCTACACTATTAACCCAGGCAAATACTCTAATAAGTAAAGTTATGACGGAAGTAATAATAGTTGGAATAAAATAGCACAAGAAAGATGGAATTTTTAAAAGTTTTAAAGAGTTTCATATAAATGTTATCAAGAAATAGAAAAGTAAATGATTTGATTATTTATTTATAAATCATAATAAAAAAATATTTTCTAGTAGTAATTCAATTCATTTTTCTATTAAGAAAATTATAAAACTTTCTATTATTATTATTATTTTTATTATTGGTAGTTTAAGCATGTAATGTTATTATTGTAATTGCTTATCCCTATTTATTTTCATTATGAGGACTTAAACAATTTTTTTATTTGTAATGTTTCAAGGTCTTGAATTTAATAATTTTCTGATATATCTATAATTTTAATCATAAATGACATTTAAAGACATACTATAAAAAGCTTTTATTCTAAGAATAAATAAAACTATTATTTATAATCTATCAATTTTAAAAATAATACTGAAATTAAAATTTTTAATATTTTTTTTTTCATTTTCCCATCAGCATATTTATACCAATCATATTAAATTAATTATAAATCATTTTATTCATATAGGAATAGATAAAAGTTCAATTAGTATAAATAAAAATAAAATAAAAAAAAATTAAATTCCAAGGTTTATACCTTTAGACCTCTTCTTATCAATTTAAAAAGTTAAAAAATGTAAAATATATAAATATTCAATTATTTTTTTTATTAATTATATGCTTATATAAATTAATAAAAGAAGACAAGTTTTTTTTTATAAATTGTGTTTTTTATCGACCGACGATAGGAAGGGAAGATATCTATGCGCACGGCAGTGCGCCGGCCAAGTTCCAGCAAGCCGCGCGCATGCCGTAAGTATATTTACACGAATGGTTTGGAGTCACTTTTGACCCCCCTGTATCTCAGTGCCTATTGCAAGTACAGAGATAAAATTTTATCTACGTAGTCATATACTAGAACTAAAGCAGTATGCCAAATTTCTTAGTTATAGCTTCAGTAGATCCTGAAATATGACCCTGTGAAAATAGCTTATTTTGGAACTGATTCACTGATTGGTCAACAAAATTCTTAGGGTATTTCCAATTGTTCTAGCGCTATGAAATTTGGCATACAGGTCGTGTGTTATAAGCAGGTTAACAAAAAATTATGAAATTTAAGAAATCGGTCAAGCTTGAGTTGTTATAATCGAATATCAATGCGATTTTAACGAATTCAAACGAATTCATTGGTTTTGTCAGAAACTAATCAAGCTAGGACTTCGAAATTTGGTACACCGATATTATTCACAGTTTGTAGATTTCTTTTAAAATTTCGTCAAAATCGGTTAACCGGAAGTGGTACTTTACCTACACTGGTTGCGTTTACCTTTCAAGTAAAGTACCAGTTTGCTTCGAGATATTTGCTTCCTATTTTGTATATAGATTTACAAATATGAAAAAAATTCAGATACCAAATTTCATCATGATCTGACTACCGGAAGTGACATTTTACCTATACAAGTAGCGTTAGGTGTAAATTATAAATATATATAATAGTGTTAAACCATTTTACTTCATAATTTAAATTAATTAGTTTGTTTATTTTTATTGTTATAACTTAACAGTTTCTATATAATTTTCAATGAATTAATTAATAGTTCTAATTATTTATTATTCAATACAAGTTGGAAATTCAGAACTATAAAATAAAAGAACAAATAAAATTATTATATTTAATATATAAACAAATATAATTTTAATTTAAAAAAATTTGCAATTTTTTTAAATACAAAATTACTTCAAAGGCTAAGAATGGACGCGGGCGCTGCACAAAAAGGAAAAAATAGGAAGCTTTCTTAAAAAAAAGTTTTGAAATCTAATCAAAAACATACCTGTTAAAAAGGGGGCCAAGTTCCTATCGGCTATTTGTTTGCCTAAAAAAGGGTTCAAATCCATCCTAATGCCAAGTTTAGATGCACTTTAAAATCAATCATAATCATTTTCATCAACAGCCTGATCCACTGGTAAACATTTGGCATTCCCAAGAATCGCCACTACACCCAGGCACGCTACTTTATTCGCGTCAACAGTCCATCTGGCCGAAATTCACTTTACCATACACCCAACTTAAAATATGGTATAGTTGTTAAAATACGTAGGTACATGGTTTAAAATATCTAAAATTATAATACTTAGAAATTTGAACTTGGCAGGTTTTCGTGCTGTACATAACTCTAGATTAATTGTATAATTATATTTATTATTTAAATATATAAATTAACCTGCTAAGTTCAAATTTCTAAGTATTATAATTTTAGATATTTTAAACCATGTACCTACGTATTTTAACAACTATACCATATTTTAAGTTGGGTGTATGGTAAAGTGAATTTCGGCCAGATGGACCGTTGACGCGAATAAAGTGGCGTGCTTGGGTGTGGTGGCGATTCTTGGGAATGCCAAATGTTTACCAGTGGATCAGGCTGTTGATGAAAATGATTATGATTGATTTTAAAGTGCATCTAAACTTGGCATTAGGATGGATTTGAACCCTTTTTTAGGCAAACAAATAGCCGATAGGAACTTGGCCCCCTTTTTAACAGGTATGTTTTTGATTAGATTGTCTTCACACCAAATTTCACATGTGGAGATTTTTACATATATACACGAATCATGAATTTTGTTAACAAAAAAAAGTATCTTTAGCACATTGTCTGTCTGTTTGTATATCCGTCCGTCGATTGTGTGTCTGAATAGATGTGTAAAGTTTAAACGGCTCAACTGATTTTGATAAAATTTGGAGTATTTACATAATGCATCAGTAGCATAAATTCATCAACTTTTGGCGTATATCTGGCAACTGCAAGTGGTAGTTTACAAAGCATTAATTTTATATTCATTGTCGAAATTTTTCACTTAAAATATCGTAGTAATTAATTATTGAGTAATTAAACTAAAAATATAAACAAGATAATATAATTTAATCATTTTAATTGAAATTTTGAAAATATCATTTTTTATATTTTATATATATACGTGCTACATGGGCTGAAAAGTCCCGGGATTTTTCAATAAGTGACGCCACTAGAAAATGAACATTTCGAGAGGCTCATCTGTCACTAGTTTATGTATGAAGTATCATGACATTTCATCCATTCGTTTACAAGCTTCAGTCACTACTTTCACCTTCATAAGAAAAATGGAAAAACAGGAATATCGCATCTTGATAAACTGTTGTTCTCGAAGGAGCAAATGTGGGATAACTTTCCTGCAACCACTACAATGATTGTTCACAAGTTTTTCCCATTAAAAAACAATGTTTAATCAAGACTTTTCCTGTTTTACCATGTTTCTTATGAAGGCAAAAGTAGCGTCACTCAAACGACTGTAGCTTGTAAGCTTCTAAACAAATGGATGAAATGCCATGATACTTCATACATAAACTAGTGACAGATGAGCCTCTCGAAATGAGTCATGTTCATTTTCTAGTGGCGTCACCTATTGAAAAATCCCGGAACTTTTCAGCCCATGTAGTATAAATAATGAGTTTAGAAATTAATTTATTTCAAATAGTCGGTCTGTTCTGTGCTTGTCCACACCTCATTTTTTTTTTACCTATATATGTTTAGAAAAGGTCAAAACTCGCAAAGGGTTGTTTCATCGCGAACCAATCTAATATTAAATAAGTTTAGAAAAAAGAAAAAGAATTACTGTCAATCATTTTATTTGGAAATCAGGTAGCTAATGATTAGCTCACTTTCACGAAGGGAAAGAACTTTCTGACGGTCTGCATATAAGGTGACGGTTAATAGGAAAGGGTCATGAAATAATAGTGAGGGCAAAGAGCATATTGGTTACCAAATGTTACGCGTAGAAGATATTAAAAGTCGATATCACCGATAGGATACTAATACACGTGAGGAACAGTTTCTCTTCTTATTTGTATTAATATTTATTTAATTCCATAATGGATGGAATTTAAATCGATAGCATGCAATAAACTTTCAAATGTAAGAAGATATCCTATTTTATTTTAAATTATTTATCTAATAATAATGGAATTTTTAATTTTTAATTCAAAAAAAAAATATTTTTATGATAAAATAAGATTTAATTAGCTGGTGTGTCTCTACTCGACTATCTCGCAATTTGAATTGGATTAAAAAAAACATAATATATTATATTTAAAGTAAATTTAATTAATTATAAATTAAAATTACTAAATAATATTTATTAAACCATCGCATGTTTGGCTCTTTGTTGTTGGCACCACGTTACGTGTTGGCGCGTGAGATTTGCAGTGTTAAAAAATTAATTCTGGTACTTTCAGAGATTCAATCAAGCTGAAATTCTATATATAGCAGTTTTATTCAATTTTTAATCATGTGAAAAACTATCAAACATATATCTTTATTTTTACGGTCACTTTAGAGGAAAAAAATCAAAATATTGTAGGTAATGACGCTCTTCCGGTTGAGCTACATTTCTCAAAAGTTGATGGAAAACTACAAATTTTGAATAATGTCCATGTACCAAATTTCATGATTCTAGCTCATACTTGAGTAATCTTGTCTACACACACACACACACACACACACACACACAGACATTTTTCTCAACCTTAGTGAAAATGATTCAGGAACCTTCAAAACGTATAAAAACATCAAACTCTCAACATCGAAAATTTTCGTGATCGCAATACTATCTCTGGCGAGATAGTAAAAATTGAGGTATATTTTTATATATTTTAACATTATATAAATAATGATAAAAATTTTAAATTAATATAAATGTGGGTTAAAAAATTAAAAACTTGGTGGAATTATTAATATATCTTATAAATAAAAATGACTTTTGTAATTGCATCACTCAATAACGCCTGGACCAATTTTGACAATTCTTTTTTTAAAATGTTCGTTGAAGTCCAAGGATGGTTTTTCTGGCGAGAAAAAATCAAATAATTGTCGGGAAAACCCTAAAAACAGCCCTTTTCTTTACATTTTCTTATTGATGACGTCACAGCTAGGGATAAAAAATTATTACCGCCGTTTTTTAAAATAATTAAATTATTCTATAGATTATAAAATATTTTTAAGATAAATAATTAATTTTATCAAATAAATATCTAATTATTTTCAGGTAATTTTATATATATTTTAATATTATTATTATAGTTTTAATTTTTTTAAGTAATTTCTTTTTATTTTAATTTTTATATTTAAGCTAAATATCATTTAATATTTTTTAAATTTATTAATTTAATTAAATACATTTGTTTAAAATTGTTTTTCATAATATCAATTAGTTTGTATTTCTATTTAAAACGTTTTATTTATTTAATTTAATTTTATTTATTTTTTGATCATTTTATTTGTATTTTTATATTAATAATTGTTTTTTTTAGATAATTTAAAACATTTCAATTGCCTTTTTTACTTGATTAATTTTGAATTTTGATTTAATTATTTTTTCATATTTATTTATAAGATTTATTTACTTAAAAATTTAATTCTTATAAATAAAAATGACTTTTGTAATTGCATCACTCAATAACGCCTGGACCAATTTTGACAATTCTTTTTTTAAAATGTTCGTTGAAGTCCAAGGATGGTTTTTCCGGCGAGAAAAAATCGAATAATTGTCGGGAAAACCCTAAAAACAGCCCTTTTCTTTACATTTTCTTATTGATGACGTCACAGCTAGGGAGGACGAACATTTGGAATAAAAGTTGTCGCTTATCTGACCTCCCTACCTCCCCGAGAAATTCTCACTAAAAATGTTTATAATATTTTTATTTATTAAATCAAACTAAATATTATTTTTTTAATGTTAATACAATAATTTTTATTTTATAATCTATAAAATAATTTAATTATTTTAAAAAACGGCGGTCTTCATTTTTTTTACTCTCTACTGACTGTGACTGTAAGGATGATCTGTGCTGTGAATCCCTTCCTTCTCAGTGTCGAATAGAAATAGATGATATTACTTGGATAAATTTTTAAGATAATTAATTAATTTTATCAAATAAATATCTAATTATTTTCAGGTAATTTTATATATATTTTAATATTATTATTATAGTTTTAATTTTTTTAAGTAATTTCTTTTTATTTTAATTTTTATATTTAAGCTAAATATCATTTAATATTTTTTAAATTTATTAATTTAATTAAATACATTTGTTTAAAATTGTTTTTCATAATATCAAATAGTTTGAATTTCTATTTAAAACGTTTTATTTATTTAATTTAATTTTATTTATTTTTTGATCATTTTATTTGTATTTTTATATTAATTGTTTTTTTTAGATAATTTAAAACATTTCGATTGCCTTTTTTACCGACCGACGATAGTAAGGGAGGTATTGTTTTCACACCAAATTTCACATGAGATTTTTTTACATATCACCACGAATGTATTGGTTTTATCCTCGGGAAAAATCATCTTCATTATGTTTTTCATAATTTAAAATTATATGACGTCACCCAGCCCTTCATGACGTCACAGCCTCCTTATTATAATCACGGGCAACGCCGGCTACTTCAGCTATATATTATAAATAAAATAAAATTAAAAATATTTATGTTATATTTATATCTGTTTTTTATTACATTAATAGATATATTAAAATTATTTGAAATTGTTTCTGTAGCTGGAAATTAATTTATTTCAAACCGTCGGTCGGTTCGGTCCTGGCCACACGTCAACTTATTATAAACAGTCAATAACTTTTATTTTATTATTTTTTAGGAAATTCTTTGTTTTAAAAATTTGTTTATATTTATGAATTTAATTTCAGAGGTTATTTAGGTCAACTTATTACTTGATTAATTTTGAATTTTGATTTTATTTATTTATTTACTTAAAAATTTAATTTTATTAAATAAATATCTAATTATTTTCAGGTAAGTTTATATATTTTTTATTTTTTAATCTCATTATGCTAGCTAAAATTGTTTGTTTGTATTAATGGTTTCGAGGCAGGTTTGTATTAATGGTTTCGAGGCAGGAAAAGTGATGGGGTTTGAAATTAATAGTGATAAAGCAAAATAAATAGTATCAGAGCGAATAATATTTGCAAAGAATTTAAATCGAGGTTGCAATCGGGAAATTATTATCAAAGGGGATCAAAATTAAAATATATAAAACAATTATTTTTTCTGTTGTATTATATGGGTGGGAGGCATGGTCTATAACCCTGGGAGATGAGAGTAGATTCAGAGTATTTGAGAAAAGGATTCTTCCCAAGATTTATGGGCCAAAGAAAGATGAGGACACCGGGGAATAGCGGAGACTGCATAACAAGGAATTGCATGACCTCTATGCATCTCTAGATATAGGTCATAAAATAGAGAAGGCTGGGATCGGCAGGGCACATGGCTAGAATGGGAGAGGAAAAATATATTGGTGGGGAGTTCGATTGGAAAACGTCCGTGTGGAAGACCAATTGTGAACAGGGAGGACATTGTAGGAAGGAACGTGAGAGAAATGGGACAGGGTAGGAGTTAGATGGTTATAGCTCAGAATAGGGACACTCGGGGGGGTACAGGGGGCGGAGCCCCCGTCTAGGTGTGGAGAGCGCCGAAGGCGCTCTGAGCAGCTAGTTATTAAATAAAATTTAGAAATAATTTATAATTAAAATCACTAATTTAAAAAAAAATATCAATTAATTTTAGAAAGTAATAAAAAGAAAATATCGAGAAAAATAGACTTTTTGAGAAATTTTTTTTCTAATTACAAACTTTATATTAAATCACTCTGAAAATTTCACTGAAATTTCAGAAAACTTTCATTCAACCGAATGGCTTCAAATTTTAATAAAAAATTTATTAATTCAATTTACAAAAAAATCAAATTCTATTTAAAATTCTTCTAAAAGTTAAATAAGAGAACAAAGAAAAAAAAATTTAGTTTAGGTGATATTGGAATTTTAATTAATAAATTTGTTAGTAATATTATTAATAATTTTATTATTAATCATTTCTTTTAGTATCTACTAATTATTTATTAATACTGATAGATAAATACGTGAAATGAGTGAAATCATAGAATTTAATTATAAATAAATAATGAGAGTATCCTAGATGCGGTCTTCATCATCAGCCAAATATAAAAGTTCATTATGAAATGTTTATTAAATTGGTGGCCTTCGATAGTCTCAATTTAGTAATGTTATTTCAGCTGAAGATATAATTTTACTCTCCCTAAAATATACAGGTGTCATATGTTCCTATTTAATAATTAACTATAAATAGAATTTATAATAATTTTCAATCAAATGAAATAATAAAGTCAATAGGTAAGTAAATATTTTGGATTCAAAAATTTTAACTTTATATCTTTTTTTTTGTTTTTTTGTTATTTAACTCTTTATGTGAAGATTAATTGATAAAGATGATATGTCCTGTTTGTAGCTGACCACTTGTTTACATTGATGTTAAATATATTACATTCTTTCATTTAAGTGATGATGGATCTAAAGAGAAGCAAAAATGTCAAGGAATATAGAATTCATCCCGTCAAAAATCACTTTAGTGTCTGGCAATTCGCAGATGAATGATTGATAAGTCATAAATAAGATTAATATGCGATATATATATATATATATATAAATTTTATCTAATAATTTATTAATAAAACATTTTAACTGAGACGAGACAGATAAATCGTATTCGATCTGAATATTATAACGGTCATTTAATTTTAATTTGAAAATTTAATAAATCAAATTTAAGAGCGTTAATATATATTATTGAATGGTAATCAGATCATGATTGAGAAAAAAATTATTTTAATGTAATAATTATATATTATTTATTATTTTGGTAAATTTATAAGCTTTTGGATCTCAAGTATATTTACTGAAAAAATGGTCAATCATTTGTTCGATTGAATTCAAATTTTTGTTTTGTGTTAATTCATAAAATATGGTTCCTAGATTCTTGGAGAAAGATTTGACTTTCGGTAGAAAAAAATAATTGTGTCTATATAAACAAATTTCACTTTTCAAAATTATATTTACAATATTTTAAGAATTGCTTTAAAACTAACATACTTAGTCAATTTTAATTTTAAATATATAAATCAAAATTAATTTTATTTTTATTCTAATTAAACAAAATAATACAATTGAAATGAATAAATGATATGTGTACTTACAGATTTGCTTGAGAATTTTTCTTGGGATGAATTATACGGTAATCCACGTTTTTAATAGAAAATAAGAAATTCTAAATATATCATTCGTTTTCCGAATTCAATTAAAATATTTATGGATTTTTACCAAAGTCAACTCGGTATATGTACATGGCGATTTCAATCTGAAACAGAGAGAAAAAATAAAATAAATATCTGGAAAAGTAAATCTTTTCTAACAAAAAATATTTAAATACATATATTTTTAAATATATATATATACTAGCTGCTCAGAGCGCCTTCGGCGCTCTTCACACCTAGACGGGGGCTCCGCCCCCTGTACCCCCGAGTGGTACATAGTATTTGGTGGTTGAAAGTAGTAAAAGGTTTTCATCCATTTTGTTTCAATCAGTATATTACATAAAACATTCATTTCTTTTTGTGTTCTTATTTAAAAAATCTATTTTAATTTAATCACTATATTAATTATATATATTATTATTGTATATGTTATATCTATCTACCTATGTGGCTCAAAGATACTCGAAAGTTCTTAGCCGCAACAACCACATTTCTCCAAGTGTCCCTATCCTGAGCCCTTGTTCCATCTCTCTTACGTCCCTTCCCACACGTCATTGGTTTTCCAAGCGGACGTTTTCCAATCGGTCTCCCCACCAATATCCTTTTCCTCTCCCATTCTAGCCACGTGCCCTGCCTATCGCAGCTTTTTCCCTTTTATAACCCTAACTATTTCTGAAGATGCAGAGAGACCATGCAATTTCTTGTTCTGCAGTCTCTCCCATTCCCCGGTGACCTCATCTTTCTTTGGCCAATAAATGCAGGGAAGAATCCTATTCTCAAATACTCTGAATCTACTCTCATCTCCAAGGGTCATAGACCATGCCTCCCACCCATATAATGCAACAGGAAATTAATTTTTTTATATATTCCCTTTGATAATAATTTTGATGAGATAAGCCTCTTTATTGCAAGATAACAGGCGTCTCCCGATTGCAACCCCGATTTAAATTCTTCTCAAATATTATTATCCTTCGTGATTACATTCAATTTTTCTACATATTCAAATTTTACATTTTGTATATTAAGATTTTGTATGTTAATACTCTTCCTCTTTGTTACTAAATATTTTTTCTTATCACTATTAATTTCAAACCTCCATTAATTTTTCCTCGCTGTTTGTAATTGCAATTGCCGAATCTCCTATTATATTTAAGTCGTCTGGGTAACCTAATATTTTACAATTGATTTCCGCATCTTACTCTTTTTTTACTATCTTCAAGACAAATTTGAAGATCAAAATTTGAAAAAGTTTATCCGAATCTATTGAGTCATGCCTATGTTTTACTAAAGTCTACAAATAATTAGTGAACAGAAATATTGCATTAGCGGTTTTTTTCCTAATATCTGTCATAATGAAAATATCTTAATTAATGTTGTTCGATTTGGCCTGAACCAGCAATGAGATCTAATATTTCCTCCGCCTATGGTTCTTAAGTATTGTATATGATATAATAGTGAAATAGAGTATAATATTTCTTGATCATTACATTTTGGTTTTTTATTTTCATTGCTAGATTATTATTGAATATTTTTAATTATAATGAAACTTGAGAAAATGCAAAAATAGAGACTTGAGACAATTTATAAAAATTAACGGTATAAAACTATAGATAAATTACCAATATATACATTCATAAATAGTATTAATTTAAATTAATTGATTTATTTGTTTTTTTATTATTAAGATCATTTATTAATTTTTTTAGATCATAGTTAATTTCCTCCCTTAAAAGAAACTTATCTAATTCTGTGGTGCTAGGGGATTTGAAAATTATTAGTCGCAATATGAAGATTTCGCTTACAGTTTCTGTCATGTCCGACCTCCATCCAACAGTTATTTTCTGTCAAGTTTTTTGCTTCTCTTAATCATGTGATCTATATATTTAATTTTTTTTGATTCATTATAATAAAATTTAAACAAATAAAAATTTTTACTTTGTTAATTTATATAAATTTCAATATAAACTGATTGTGAGTGATACGCTTAGCCAATACTCTGAATATTTTGTGTACAAAAATATTGAATGTTCTTAGCGAGATTTGATATAATGTTGTACGATTTGTCCTAAATCTGAATTAGAAGAAAATTATAAATTGCCTCCTCTTCCAGCCCAATTCATTTACCCACCCATGTTGCATATGGCATCTAAATTTCTTAAAACTCCGTTTTTTTAATTTAAAATAGAAGGAGAGAAAGAGTTTTAAATTATATTCGAATAGTCTATATATTCTATATATCAGTATTTTTTTTCTGAATTTAATAGCAAGTTGATTTTAAAAATTTTCCATTCTTAATGCATATGATTGATTACATGTGTTAAAATTTAAAAAAATTCAAATATTCTAATTTTTATATTTATATATACAATTTAATATTATTTTTTATTAATATCATATCAAAAAAAGAGAATTTATTAAAAATTAAAAATAAAAAAAGAAGCCTATTAATAAAAAATTGAATGGTGATTTAAATATTTTATTAAATTAATTAAAATGAGACCTTTTAGAATAAATTATTTAATTGAAATGATATTTAAATATAAGAATTTAAAAAAATATTATATTCTTTGTTTGGCAATTGTTATTTAATTATGTGCAACATGATTCGACTTGCACAGAGCATCGTTATTTTTTATTAATATCACATAATAAAAATGAATCTTTTAAACATAATAAATAAAAAAGACATTTTAATAAATTTAAAAAATATACCCAATTTAAAAATGTCAAAAATTTAAAACAACTTTATATCATCATATTTTAATTTTTATATAATATATATATATATATATATAGTTAATTAATAATAGAGTAATTAAATTAAAATAAAAAACAAAGATAATATAATTCAGTCATTTTAATTCAGGTTAAATAATATTTTTTTTTATTATTCAATGATAAAATTTATATATTATTATATATATATTATAGAAAAGAAGAAATATTCAATTAAATAAAAAATAATTTAAGATAAAAATATGATCTAATAAATATTTTAATTAAATTGAGAACTTTTAGAATAAATTATTTAATTGAATTGATATTTGTATATTAGAATTTAAAATAAAAAGGGAAATATTATAATAATTCTTCGATTGGGAATCTCTATGATAATTCATTGTTTGAAATGATTCCGCTTGGCCGACAGTGAGCCGCGAGCTGCTCTTGAATGAACAACACGGAGAATTATATAAACTTTAAAAAATTAATTTCTGCGGTTATTGATAAGATATTAATAAAATTTATAGCCTATGTTACTCTAGAGGTATATAAGAATATTGTGATGTAATTTCAAAGAAATCGGTTCAGCCAATTCTGAGTCTATAAAATAGTAATTTTCCGGACAGACAGACAGACAGACAGACAGACAGACAGACGTGAAAAATTCTAAAGTCACTTTTGGATTCTAGAGGTCATGAAACGCGAAGATATGCAAAAATTTTTAAATTCTGAGCAATGTGCAGACAAAAACCTTTTTTTATATATATAGATATATATATATATATATCTATATATATAATTATATATTACTAATACGAAAAAAATAATAAAGATTTATTTTAATTTATTTTTATGTTAATTTAAATATATTAAGAGAAATTTATTTTTGCCCCTTAATGTTTCTTTTATGCAACCAATTGGAAATCAATTTTTTTTTTTTTTATAATAAATAAATTACCTAAATATTTTTCAACAAAAAAAGAAGTTAATTTTAAATATTAAATAATTATTTCGCATGTTTATTTTTTTCAAAGCCTAAATTTTCAAATTAATTTCTTTTCAATATTGTTCAGTTCGTCTCACGTCAATAAACTACAAGAGATAGAACAATACTAGTGATTGTATAACAAAGTCAGCTTTCTTTTTTGAAAAAGAAAAAAATTAATTTCAATTCTTAAAAACTCTTTTACTAAATAATAATGCATTAATAATAATAATAATAATAATAATAATAATAACGTATTATTATTTTAAGAAGTAAGTAATAGTAATTTTTTTTAAGTAAAAGTCATTTATGAAATTGAAAACAGCCAGTTAGAATAATAAAATCCAGAATGATTAAATAGGGGAAAATTAATTAAAATTTTATTTTAAGGGAAAATAATTATAAAACAAGGATTTGATATACAGATCTAATGTTGAGATAAATGAAGTTGGTATAATAAAATAAAATATAATATAAAATTATATATGAAATAATTCAAAGAAATATGGGAATTAGCTCGAGTTAAGAATGATATGTGTTTGTTGCTACTAGAAACTTCTTGATTCAGTAGTACTTCAATTAATTGTCTTGTTTGATTTTTTTAATTAATTTAAAAAAATATAAAATGTTAATGAAACTTATCTACGCATATATAGTTTAGAAGATATAAAATATCTAAGATGTGGGCTTTTGAAGATGCAAAGATCAAATTTTGGTAATGTCTACTTAGTATAGGCCAGTGGTTCTTAAACTGTGGTCCGCGGACCCCTGGGGGTCCGCGAAGCCTTTACTGGGGGTCCGCGGTCCTCGGAAAAAAATCATCGTAAAAATATATACATATATAAATATTTAAAGTTCATTGTTTAACTATATCCTCCTAGAGAATTACGGCTATAATTTAATACTATTAATAATACTATTTTATTTTATTAAATTGATAATTATGTCAATTAATTTTTTGTGAATAAATAAACATATATAAAAAACTATATATAAAATTTGAATTTTCATCCATTCATTCATTTAAAATCATTTTTCGATTGTTCCTTTAAAATAACCCCTCTTAGGGGCTCGGAAGTGGAGGCATATAAGGGAATTTTCTTTCACTTTGTTATTGGGGAAAACCAGGGGAGGGGACAGTCTTACCCGGAAAAACCCAAATTGTCAGCGTCCACTCTGGGGTTTTAAACAGTTTTAAAGCAAATGTTAATTATAAGTTCATTTCTCAACGAGTTGTATCTTTAAATTATTTTTATTAATGTTAATTATAAGTTCATTTCTCAACGAGTTGTATCTTTAAATTATTTTTATTAATTTAATTAATTATAATTAAATTATAGCTAATAATAGTTTATTATAGCTAATAATTTTTTTTAATTTTTAGTGTAATTTGCATGATCATTATTTTATAAAAACACTAAACACATTTTGCAATTTCCCAGAAAGGCTGTTTTAGAGAGTAAGTATAAGTTAGTTTTATAAATAAAAAATATTTATTTTAATAATATTTTAGAATCAAATTACGAAATTAATAATATTTTAGAATCAAATTACGAAATTAATAATATTTTAGAATCAAATTACGAAATATATTTATTATATAAATTAATATTCATTTAAAATGATATTAAATCATTTATTTAAAATGATTTAAAACATTTATTAAAATGATTTAAAACATTCATTTAAAATGATATTAAAACATTCATTTAAAATCATATTAAAACATAGCTAGTAAATAATAATTCGTTATATTTATATTATATTTATATTATATTTATATTATATTTATATTATTGTAGTTCAATGTTAATAAATTACTCCATAAAATGGATCGTTGGCTACAAACTGGTTCAACACAGAAACGGAAAGAATCAGATGATGAGGCATCAACAGCAAACTCTACCAAGAAACGCAAAACTAGAAAATATTCGGATGATTATTTATCATTTGGATTTACTTATATTTGCAACAATGATGTGGAAAGACCAGTCTGCGTTCTATGTCAGGAAAGTTTATCCAATGAAAGTATGAAACCTGCTAATCTCAGACGTCATTTACAAACAAAGCACAGCGAGCATGTTAGTAAGTCTATCGAATTTTTTAAAATGAAAAAAGAAGAACTTAATTCAAGTCAGAAATTGATGGTAAAGACGGGATCTGGTGGTATGAGTAAGAAAGCAGTAATGGCATCATATGAAGTAGCTCTACTTATTGCTAAAGCAGGAAAGCCGCATAATATAGCAGAGCAATTAATTCTTCCTGCTACAAAAGTAATTACAAATATAATGTTAGGAACTAAAGCAGCAAACGATATAAATTTGATTTCATTATCAAATGATACGGTTAAGAATAGGATTGAAGACATGTCATGTAATATAAAAGAAGAATTAATATCGAGAGTGCGCAAAAGTCACTATTACTCATTACAATTGGATGAAAGTACTGATGTCACTAATAATGCCAATTTGTTAGCTTTCATTAGATATGAGTTTGAAAATCAAATACAAGAAGATGTATTGTTTTGTGATTCACTACCTTCACGAACGACAGCTAATGACATATTTAACAGTTTGAATAATTTTATAACCGAAAATGAAATAGAGTGGCCAAAATGTGTTGGAATTTGCACTGATGGTGCTCGTGCAATGTCAGGTACAAGAACTGGATTGATTGCTCTTATTAAAAATGTTGCGCCTCAGGTTGTTTGGAATCATTGCTGCATTCACAGAGAATCATTAGCAGCCAAAAATATGTCACCAGATTTGAAAAGAACATTAGACGAAGTAGTTAAAATTGTCAATTTCATTAAGGCTCGTCCACTTAATTCCAGAGTTTTTAAAATTTTGTGTGAGGAAATGGGTAGTCAACATACACATTTATTATTACATACAGATGTACGTTGGTTGTCCCGCGGGAAAGTACTCATTCGCCTTTTTGAGCTTCGAGATGAAATACGATTGTTTTTAATAGATGCGCATTTTGAACTGACCGAATGTTTCAATGATTTTATCTGGTTAGCTAAGGTGGCTTACTTGACTGATATTTTTACAAAATTGAACGAACTTAATTTGAGCCTGCAAGGTACTGTTGTAAATATATTTAAAGTTGAAGATAAAATAGAAGCAATGATTAAAAAAATCGACTTGTGGTCGAAACGCATCCAGAACGGTGTATATGAGTCTTTTCCAACTCTCAATGATTTCATAGAAAGCTCCAGTGAAAAATTGCTTAATCAAACGCGTCAATTATTTGTTGAACATTTAATTACTTTGAAAAGCAACTTCAGGAAGTATTTTTCTACTCCTGATCCTTGCAATAACTGGATCAGAGATCCATTTAATATGGAAATTACAAATGCTAAACATTTATCTGCACCTGAACAAGATATTCTCGTGGAATTATCATGTGATACAACTTATAAACTAAAATTTAACAAAACTGAATTGAGCAACTTTTGGTTACTTCTCAGGTCAGATTATCCTGCGCTTGCAAATAAAGCACTTCAACACTTGATTCCATTCTGCACAACATATTTATGCGAACAAGCTTTTTCGGTACTATTTTATATTAAGTCTAAATATAGAAACAAATTAAATGTAGAGCCGGATCTTAGATTAAAAGTTTCCAATATTAAGCCAGATATTGAGATTCTTGTTTCAAGAAAACAACTGCATACATCTCATTAAATATGTGTTTGAGCAAGATCAAATTTCCCGCAAATAGGATATTTTTAAGTTTTGAAATGTCTAAGGTCAGAGAAGACAGGACGGGTCACGTGACACAGGGTTACAAAATTCGAATGTTTTTGTACCGTCTTGTTTCCTGGGTCTTTGGGTTTTGGTCATTGCTTTTCATGTGGATATTTGCCTATTTGTCTGTTGGTCTGCCTGCTGAGAAGTTGAATTGGAAAACCTCTCAGATCGAACAGAAACCATTTTTGGGTTTGTAAAAATTCTCCTTTCTTTAATTCTTGCTGCTCAGGTTGTATGGAAATTGCTATATTGAGTGATTTGTTAATGTTTTAATAAATCTTATTTCATAATTTAATTTTTTTTACATATTTGAGGTCCAGTGAAGAAGTATTGTGCGATCTCCATTATACTTCATTTGTTTATTCTTTTATTGAATTGTTAATTTGTTAATTTGTTAATTTAAGTTAGGATTATTTGCTTTATTTGCTTTCATCGCAAACCTAATTGTATACTGCCTTTTTTTTATCTTTTTAACTTTTATAATATACATTGCTTTATATAAATATATCAGAAAAACGAGATTAAAATTGTTTTATTTGTTAATTCTTTCTTTATACCTTAAGGAAATTTAGGTGGATTAAATTGATTGTGGTTGGAGAGCTTCCAGTGTTTTTATTTCTTATTTTATTTAAATAAGAATTAGAAGCCTCGTGTCTGCAGAATTCGGATCACCCAGAGACGATTCATGTATTTCTTATGATTTAAGAAATTATATGAGTCTAACTGGTCTATTGGTAAGTATCGTTTGAATTAAAAGGTTTTGTTAATTTTCCTTTTTGATAAAACAAAATTAACTGGCGACCTTGACTAAACCTTGCATTTGAATTATATATTTATTATAATAAAAACAACCACCCCCATTGTTAACGCAAAGAAGGGAATTAATTTATGCACTGAAGCATATTTTCAATTGGGATCTTGTTTGCGTTAACAATATGTAAGTTATATTTAATGAGATAGATGCAGTTATTTTTTAAAATATTTCTTATTTAATATTTTCTGAAAAAAATTATAAAATATTTATATGAATTTAATGTAAGTACCCATTATAATTTGTGAGATTTGTTGCTATGACAATGTTTGTATTTTCTTTCTTCAATATTATAATTTCTAATAAAATGTGTTCTACAATATGCAAAAAAATCGTTATTCACCAATCACTGTTAGAAATATTCATCATATATCCTTGTCCTTATGAGATCGTAAGCCAGAAATTAATTAATAAAATGACGTAAAGTACCTAAAGTTGTGATGGGGGTCCGTCAAAAAAAATTTTTTCAAGTGGGGGTCCGTGGAGTACATAAGTTTAAGAACCTAGGGTATAGGCCAACGGTGGCCAAATCGTGGCTCTTTTTGAGTTTATTGTGGTTCAATTAAAAAATTTATAGTTAAAAAAAGGTAAAATTTTTATCCGATTTGGCCCTTAAACATTTTCGATTTTTCAATATGGCTCTAAGTATCACCAAGTCTGGCCACCGCTGGTATAGGCTATCATGAAAATTTAGAACTAATAAGTCTAAATAAAATTGTGAATAAATAAATTCTCTTCTATTTATCTATTCTTTCAGAAAATTAAAAATTTATTCTATTTGTTGTTTTATTACATCCTTTTCAATAAATTACATTGCCATCTATTTATATTATTTATATCAACTTGTTGCTTTTATTTTAGACATTTTCATTTGAATTTTAAATTAAATAATTTTGTATAATTAGATTGTCATTCTCTAAGTTCCGTAATGTTTCTAAACATAATCCTAAACTTCTAATTTTCACTCCTACTTGTTATTAATAATTTGGTAATTGAACATTTAAATCTAAGCTAACAATTGTTTTAGATTGAAAAAATTGTTTTCATATGTTGATTAAACAATTCTTTAAATTGATTTATCGCTCACTGTATATTCCAAATTTGTCCTTCAGTGATGGCAAACCTAAAAAGAATATTCAAGGAAATGATTTGGTTCTAATGAAGAATTTATTACCAAAATGGATTTCTATTTTGAAAGTAAAGTCAAATCATTCGATGAAAATATAAAAAAGTTAAAGAAGCACTTGATTGAATATATCACTCTTGAATGAGGTGTGTTCGAAAGAAAAAGTGAATTTTGAATTTTCGAGGGCACTGTACATTCGATTATCGAAATTTATTTTTAGTTATGTTGATACACATATGTTTCTCATATGATGACATAATCAGCGATTTTGGATTAGAAGTTTGTTTTTGACAACTGAAAAAGTTAGTCAGGTTTTTGTGTGTTCTTCAATTGTTTACTTAGGAAAATAAGCTGGAGTATCTCCACTCGACTATCTCGCAATTTGAATTGGATTAAATAACATAATATATTATATTTAAATTAAATTTAATTCATTATAAATTATAAATAATAAATATTAAACCAGCGCATGTTTGGCTCTTTGTTGATGGCACCCCGTCACGTGTTGGCGCGTGAGATTTGCAGTGTTAAAAAATTAATTCTGGTACTTTCAGCAATTCAATCAAGCTGAAATTCTATATATAGCAGTTTTATACTATTATTAATCATGTGAAAAATTATCAAACATATATTTTTATTTTTACGGTCACTTTAGAGGAAAAAAAATCAAAACGTTGTAGGTAATGACCCTCTTCCGGTTGAGCTACATTTCTCAAAAGTTGATAGAAAACTATGAATTTTGAATAATGTCCATGTACCAAATTTCATCATTCTAGCTCAAACCGTTTTTGCGTAATCTTGTCTACATACATGTTCGTGATTTTTTGGCCAAAAACTACACCCTAATCATACCTCAACCACCGTATTCACCAGATTTGGCTCCCTGCGACTTTTCCTATTTCCAAACCTGAAGAGACCGATGAAACAAAAGTGTTTTGCCATAATTGATGAGATAAAGTTGAAATGGAAGAACGAACTGATGGCCATACCGAGAAGCGCATTTAAGAAGTGCATCGACGATTGGAAGAAGCGCTGGCATAAGTGCATTATATCTAAGGTAAGTTACTTTGAAGGGGACAAAATGGATATTGATGAATAAATAAATACTTTTGGAAATAATTCAAAATTCACTTTTTCTTATGAACAAACCTCGTATATTGATAAATATAGTTGAATTTTACCTTAAAATTGATTAATTAGTTAGGTCTGAGACATATTGACGATAAAATAATTTCAAAATAATTAAATTAACACTGTTTTAAATATAATGAACCGATATATGTGTATTCTATACAGTGTAACATAGTATAATAATAAATAAATATATTTGGCTAGTGAGTTTATCTTGAAAATTATCACGTCTTATTCAATTAAATAAGAAGTACTCTTTGAAAGAAAAAAATAAATATTAAAAAGGTGGACATACAGCCTATGTCCTTGTGAGTATGTAACCTTTCTCACTTTGGATGGATTTTAGCAAAACAATCTTTCTTTGCAAATTATTTATCACTTTGGTAATTTTAGAACATGATGTAGTCGTTTGTTTGTTTTTTCTTTCAAAATCTTTTTTATAATTAATTTTAAAATATAATAAGTCATATGAAACTTTTCATAATTTACAATAAATAAATAAATAAATAATATTTCCATGGGTATCTATATTTATATAGTTGGTTTTTAACTTTTTTAAATTTTTTTTTTTGGCAGAAACCCAATAAGTTGAAAGGGAAACATTCAACTCAGTTCACAAAATTGGTCATTCTAAATACATAAATATATATAATTGGTTAATTTATGAAAAAAGCAAAACTTTTTCGATGTCTTACAAGTAAATTTTTGTAATTTGGTCACATTAATTTATTATTCTATTTTTGTTTAGAATTACTCGAAAGATATTTAATATTTTTTTTTTAACTTAGATATCATAAGGATGTCAAAAATAGATATTTGTCATTATAAAGAATTGATGTATGATAATTGTAATATAATTAATTTTTATTACATATTTTATTATAAGAATTTTCTATTTAAAAAAATATATAATTCAAGTGCTGTCGAATTCGCTTCTGAAATGAAATGTTGTTGCCTGAGGAGGACATTGCAATTAAGCTATCTGAAATAATTCCTGCATAAACAATAACAAGAAACCAATTAAGTTTACAGAGCCCCTTAGACTTCTGGTCTAGAACAAGGAAATTTCATTTAAAGGAATGAATGCTTTCAATTAAATTTGTAGTTCAAAACGAATTAAATTTAATTTAAAGAAACGTTATAAAAAAACATAAGTACATGAAAGCTTGATCATCCGATTAAATAAAATTTGGTTGAATGGAAATTATGCATTATTAACATTGAAATTTTTTGGAATTAAAAAAAATTTCTTTAGATGCTTCATTTATAAATAATATATAAAATCAAATTGTTTTTACTAGCTAATCTTATAATGTTTAATTTTTACCTCACTGCTAAGTTCCTGGCATCAAGCCTCACAATAAAATAAAATAAAAAATAAATAAATAAATAAATAAAATTTAAAAATAAGAATTTAGTTACAATAATTAGAAAAATGCAAAGGCTGGTTAAATGGTCAATAAAAAACGTATATAATTTAAATGACACTAAATTAATATATATTAAGATATATATATGGAAAGGGATGATGCTCAATTAAGCGTGAGTTCTATATTGTTCACTGGAGAAGTTGATAAAATCGTTGAAACAACATTTTTATTTAAAATCAAATAAATATAAAAAATTAAATAAATATATAGTGCTTAATTAAGCGTGAGTTCTATAATACTGTTCACTGAAGAAGTTGATAAAGTTGTCGAAACAACATGTTTATTTAAAATCAAATAAATATAAAAAATTAAATATAGATAGATAGATAGATAGATCTATTTGATGATATCGTTTTGAAAAAAAAATACCGTAGTTGGTATAAAATAAAAGTTATATATGACATTATATTTTATTTTCTAGTGGAAAATATTCTTATTTATAAATATAAATATGTATGAGTGTTGAAAGTAAGAAATATGTATATTATCACACATTCGCTGGTATAAAATGATTTGTGAGAAGGAAATATAGGAAGAAATTCCTGTTAACGTTGCTCACTTGTTTATCTCTGTCTTTTTGAATAAATAATAAAAGAATGATAAGCTTTCCAATAGAATTCGTTGTTAAATTTATCGAAAAAAGGATATATGTGCTAACTATGAACCGTAAAAAGATTTGAATTTCATCTTTTTTTTTTTTTTTTTGTAATTTTATTGAATTTCGCTTGTTTAATTGAGCCGCTTGCCTTGTCTTTTTTTTGTCATAAAAGGGTAGAAACAAGTTCGAATACCTGATGCCGCCTTTTACGGTATTTAGTATCTATAAGCTATTTTTGTTCCTTTATTTAGTGAAGGTCATTTACTAGACTATGTGATGAAACTGAAACAATTTCCGGAGAAGTATAATCAAATAATGAAAAGACAATGAAATGGTAGGAAAAGATCCAATGAAATGAATTTTTTTTTTAATTGAGAGTTTTACAAGTTAAATTAAATAAATAAATAACTTATATATTACAAAGTATATGGAATGTTTTTAACTTACAAACAAATAATATCTCTATCTAATGGATTAGCACGAATGAAAAACACACTTCATACCCGGAAGAATTATACTTACAAATGAATAATGAATTTATTTAGTTAAGCAATTATCATACAAGTATTTTTATTTTATTGTAAACTAATATTTATATAAAATAATAGAACAAAATATAAAATTAATATAAAAATGAACTTTAACAAAAACATTTTTGATATGAAAATTTTAAATTATATTATTTTATTTAAAAAAAATTTCAATATAATTAAATAAGATTATTTTTAGTTTTTTTAAATATTTTTAAGATTTTTTTAAATAAAAATTATTATTTATTGGAAAATTTATAGACCCAGAGGATCGCGCAGAGCTTTAAAGAGAAATGATTAATTATTGAATTTCCCTAGGCCCGAACTCGACTCATCAGTGTGGTAGACTGTCGTGCTAACCACTAAATCACTGAAGAGTCTATTTTAGATAAATATTTATAATAATAATTTTTAAATCTATAAGGATAATTTATGAAAAAATGTAATAAGAACTTTTGGAAAATAGGTTCAAATAAAAATAAATAATTACCAATTACCCATAATCTACAGATTTTAACCAAAAGGGCTTATTGATTATCCTGTATATGTGAGTATCAAGGAATTTAATATGTTATCTTATGTTTTATCCAGTGATATTTAACGGCTTTCAGTATGAATCTAATTTTTGAGAGAGAAAAATAAAAGTAAAGAAATATTAAATTAAATGATTTTTTTTTATAAATAGTTCTTTTAAACTTTTATCTATGTTCGAAAATTCTATTATGAAATTTAACATAACTTTTACATTAATTTAACTCTCAAGTGAATTATCCCTTTTTCATTTCATTATTGGCTTTCATATTATGACTTTTGCTTCCTTTTATATAACTTTCATCAAAAATAAAATAAAAATAAAAAATGAAATAAACCATTGGCAAAGACAAATAGCTATATTTATTGGAGTATAACTTTAAAAAATATGATACCAATTCAATTGACTTGGTATAGAAGTTTTTCTTTACAATCAAATGAAAGTTTATTTTATTTGTCGCCCTAAAAGGAGTCGCAATGGAGACAATGCCAAGATCAGAGGTGAGGTCGTTGGCCTGTGCCTATGTATAGATTTCAATCAGATAAAACCTTTCTTTTCGTCTTATCTTTCACTTATAGATATCATAGTTTGGCAGTCCAGGCAGGTACTAGCCTTATGTGTTGAGATGGAAGGACTTCACATCTCTCTTCCATTTAAATAACCTGAAATGACGATATGAATGATAATCTTCATAACCTTGACCTTAAATGGATTCATCTATATTACTGCTACAATTTGTACAAATGTTTATGTGTATGGATGACCAGGCCAAGGAACATGACGAATATTAAAAAAGTTTCAAGATAAATTAGATTATATATATATAAACTGCTTAAGATGATTTATGTTGGGAATACTTGAAATGTCCTTTTTGGGAACAGAGGGAATGCCAACTTTTAATATCTGAAGGCGTATTCTTATGTAATCAGAATTTATGCGTTTCTATTATTTCAAGTCAATCGGAGGGTGATTCACAATTCAACTAAAACCAAACGCTACAAATCAAATAGATTTTGTTTTTATTTTAAAAATTTCGGAAAAAATTATAGAATGACTTCTGAAAATAATAATTAATAAGTAGTCTGATAGTTTAAATTATTGTTTTATTAGTGAATTATTAATGAAATCATTCAAATACTGAAAACGAAAAAATGAACAAAAACATAATCTATCTTCGTTGTAATATTTAAATTTTAATCAATTTCCTCTTTAATTATAGAATAATAATATTTAAAATTCCTTATTCTAAATTAAGACTTATTGCAGTGATTCTCAACCACTGTGCCGCGGCAATTTAGAGATTTTCAAAAGTGTGCTGCGAGATTATGAGGCTCTTAAATATTTCCGACTTATTTTCTAAATTTTTTCAATTTGGTTTGAGAATCACTGACTTATTGTAATAGTAAAATGTAGTTTAAATCAAATAAAGAGGAAGACAGGAATCTCTAAATAAATAAATAAATTATTAAGTGATTATTACAAAAATATTATTTTTAAGAATAAGTTCTTGAATAAATATAAATATAATAAATTAAAAGATTTACTTTAAAATGTAGTATTTTTTTTAATAAAAAAATAGGACAAATAAATGTTTAAGATTGGAGAATTTGTTAAAATTTGAATTTCTAGATATTATTGGTTTGAAGAAAGAAAGGAACAGGCTTCATGGTTTTCCAGAAATAAAATACTATAATTTCTGGAATTTTACCCAAACAGTAAAATTGTTAATTAAAAAAATATATATATTGTAATAAAAATTATCTATCAATATAATTAATTTTCTAAAAATATGTTATATGTATTTTATGTATATCTCATTCAGGGGGGGGGGGGAATTTTATTTATAATATTTTAAGAATTTGAAAATACTTGGCATCAGCAAATACATTCCTACAACCGTTCCAGTTGTCTCCCAATTTCCTTTCGAAAGCTAAAAAGTAAGATAACATAGAACATCACAAATATTTTGATTGATTTTTTTGATTTTGTGATTTGATTTTTTTTAATTCTAAATTATATGAAAATATGAATATACCTTATTCCATATAAAATTAAAATTTGGAATTTAAATTAAAATTGAAATAATTTAGAATAAGAATTAATTTTAAAACTTTATCAAAGTTTTCAATCGGTGATGTCGCTCAAAATATTATAAAAATTAATTGAAATAAAATAAAATAAAAAATTCATAAAAATAAACAAACAAATATGACAGCTGCTTATTAGTGGATGAAATTGATTCTCCCGGATAAATTAATTTTAGTTCTAATCTCACTAGTAATAATGAAATTTAAAATTAAAAACAAAAATGAAAATAATTAAGATTAATATATAATAAGTCAAATAATTTAAAAAAATAAAAATATAATAATAAACTTAAAATCAAATTTTTATAATAATAATAATTTGTTATGTTTTACTTTTTTTTCTTTTTTATTTTAAAATAAAGAGTTATTTTTAGAATTAAAGTAAAAAATCTGGAGTGACTCCACTCGACTATCGCAAATTTGAATGGGATTAATTAACATATCTTATATTTAAATTAAATTCAATTAATTAAATTATAAATTAAAATTAATAAATAACATTTATTAAACCAGCGCATGTTCTCTTTGTTGATGGCACCACGTCACGTGCTGGCGCGTGAATGTCAGACAACGTGTTAAAAAATTAATTCCGGTACTTTCAGCGATTCAATCAAGCTGAAATTCTATATATAGCAGTTTTATACAATTTTTAATCATGGGGAAACTATCAGAGAAATATATATTTATTTTTACGGTCAGTTTAGAGGAAAAAAATGAAAACATGGTAGGTAATGGCCCACTTCCGGATGAGCTACATTTCTCAAAAGTTGATAGAAAATTACGAATTTTGGATAATGTCCGTGTACCAAATTTCATTATTCTAGTTCAAACCGTTTTTGTGTAATCTTGTCTACATACACACACACACACACACATACACTCCCATAGACATTTTTCTCAATCTTAGTGAAAATGACTCAGGGACCTTCAAAACGTATATAAACACCAAAATCTCGACATCAAAAATTTTCGTGATTGCAATACGATCTCTGGCGAAATAGTAAAAAGGATTGTTTTTATTTAAATGAGATATATTTATATTATATAAAGAAAATACTAGTTTTTTAATCAGATTTTGTGTTTCTACATCTATGTTTTAATTCTAAGACTCGCCTTGGTCATATTGTAATCGGGTCCTTTTGTCGGAGATTATTATAGAATGATCTATCAAATATCATCATATGCAGTAAATGTATCCACTATCATGATAACATGAGTTGTTTCGATGTGTGAAAAGCGTGGGTTTCTATAAAATCGAGGCTAAGGCTCACTCACGTAGATGGAAGCCATTGGCCGGACGGGTACTCACACCCAGTCAGCTCGATTGACATCAACCCACACAGCAGCTGCACGTGGCTAATGGGCAACAGGCCTGGCCCTTTAAGCCCCTCGACGATTATTTTCGTCAGCCGCGGCATTTATTCGCGAAGGGGGCAATTAGATTACATCGATCATTGGCATCTAGGGAGAGAAACTAGAGAACTCACTATTAACAAGCTAAACGAGGTCGGTCGAATGTCAAAGAAGAATTACAAAATTTGAAAATCAATAAAGAGAAAAGATTGCATTTCCATATATAAATAAAATAAACATAAGGTTTTAAATTAAAAATTTAAAAATATGGATGAATAAAACAAATGGTATTCATCAGAATAAATCAGATAACTTTTATTTAATTTAATAAAATAGGTTAAAGGGGGGAGGAATAGAGAATAAAAATATCTTCTAAAATAAACCTATAAATTTTCGAAATAATTATTAAAAGTAATCAATGGGACATTTGCTTTTGATACGATTTTTCACATCAGATTTTGTATTTATTGTCTATCATATGGATGATTGCTGAAATTAACTTCCCTAAAGGGTTGATATTAACGATCAATATAAAATGAACAATTTATTAGAATGTATTAAAATTAGGCATCCTTTTGAGACGGAAGAGCTAAAAGTTACAATTTGCAAAATTTCCTTGTTTTTTAAAGAGCCATTAGTATTTTTGTTTTAATATTATAGTACCACGGTGGCGAAAACGTTTATTGTGGCTCAATTAAAAAATTTAATGTTATGACACAAAAAAAGGTAAATTTTTTCCGATTTGTCTCTTAAACATTTTCGATTTTTCAATATGGCTCTAAGTATCACCAAGTGTGGTCAGCCCTGTTATAGTACATACTTGAATAGGATTTGGGCAGATGGTATAGAATTAGTTTTGATATCAAATAACTAAATAAACTGTTCTCCGTGAGTGTTGTTTACATGTTTGTAGTATTTTTTTTTTTTGCAATATAATATTTGGAGTTTTTAAAAATAAAATAATATAATTATTAATATTTACGCATGGAACTAGAGAGCCACATCTTGATTTAGAAAGAGCCACATGCGGCTCGCAAGCCGCAAATTGCGACCTCTGTATTAAATCAAAGACCAGGATGAAAATATAAACGATAATAGTTCTATATCTCATTAAATATATTATTCTCTATTATACTTCAAATATAAATATTTCAATAACATATAGAAATATTATAACAAACGCTTATATTAATAAAAAACTAAAAATATTAAGAAATTATTAATTAATCTTAGTGCATGTCCTATTTGTAAAACTTTTAGGTTAAATTTCAACAATGGCATAAAATGTATAATATCTATCTATCTCTGTGGCTTTACGGAACTCGAAAGTCCGCAGCAACCATATTTCTCCAAGTGCCCCTATCCTGAGCCATAACCATCCAAATCTTACCCTCTCCTATCTCTCTCACGTCCCTTCCTACATTGTCCACCCACCGTGGGCTTGGTCTTCTAAGCGGATGTTTCCCAATCTGTCTCCCCACCAATATATTTTTCGCCATAAAATGTATAATATAGGTATATAAATATATAAACAAAAATAAATAACTTTGATATAAAACAATGTAATCTTAATGTATTTTAATTTTTATTTATTTTATTGTTCATTTAAAATACATACAAGAGAATTTTATCTTTTTTACCGACCGACGATAATAAGGGAGGTATTGTTTTCACGCCAAATTTCACATGTGGAGGTTTTTACATATCTCCACGAATCATACATTTTCTTAACAGAAAAAAGTATTTTTAGCATCAACGGATTTTGATGAAATTTGGCGTATTTACTTACTTAGTATGATGAATTGATCAACTTTTGGTGTATAACCGGAAACCAGAAGTGGTAGTATTACCGATGAACGATAGGAAGGGAAGGGTTATTTTCACATCAAATTTCACATGAGGAGATTTTTTACATATCTCCACTTTGTATTGGTTTTATCCCCAGGAAAATCATCTTCATTTTTTTTTCTTAATTTAAAATTATATGACGTCACCCAGCCCTATATGACGTCACAGCCAGCTCCCACTTATATATTACAAATAAAATAAAATTACAAATATTTATGTTAAATCCATAACTGTTTTTTATTGCATTAATAGATACATTTATATTATTTGAAATTGTTTCTGTAGCTGGAAATTAATTTGCTTCAAACCGTCGGTCGGTTCTGCCTGGCCACAGGTCAACTTATTTTAATGATGATTAAATTAAAAAAAAAAAATTATTTTTCATTGTAAATGAATTGCCTAGTTTAAAATACTTTATTTGCCTATTTCTCAATGACATTTGAAATTGAAAAGATGCTTTGTAAATAGGCCTTTGTTTAAATATTTTCATATGATTAGGCTGCAAAAAACCATTAGCACAAATGTGTTAATAAATTATAACATGTGGAATGAGGTTTGGATTGTTTCAAAAACGATCTTTGATATTATTCATTAATATTATATATCGAATAGCAAATATTTATTATTTTTTTTTATTTTAATATTCTTTTAAATGCTAACAATTTATTTATCGTAGTTATGAAATCATTTTATTAATATTTTGATTTCAAAATTGAATCTCTTGAGGATATATGTTCAATAATTGTTTTTTACCGACCGACGATAGGAAGGGAAGGTAATGTTTTCACACCAAATTTCACATATGTGGAGATTTTTACATATATCCACAAAACAAGAACAGAACAAAGTATTTTTAACATGATGTCTGTCCGTCTGTCCGTTCGTATGTGTCCGTATAGACGTGTATTGAACGGCTCAACGGATTTTGATAAAATTTGGTATATTTACCTAATGCATCACTAGCATGAATTCATTAACTTTTGGTTCAGGAAATCGGAAGAGGTAGTTTACAAAGTATTAATTTTATAGTCATTGCCGGAAATTTTTCATTTAAAATATAGCAGTAATTAATAATTGAGTAATTAAACTAAAAATAAGAACCATGATTATTCAAGTTTTAAAAATATTTTTTTTTAAATACATTATATATATATACATATAATGTAGTTTGGAAATTAATTTATTTCAAATCGTCGGCCATATTTTTATTTATGCTAAACGAATAATAAAAATAAAAATATTATTTTAAAGATGGGATGATTAGGATAGAGGCTTAGTTGTCAAAAAGTTCAGAGATGGCTTCAATCAAGTTCAATAATTTGAAATTTCAATTATTTAATTAATAAAATTAATATTTTCAATAAGTGCGAAAGAGAAGGCCGATTAAATATTGTAATACGTTATAATATGTTTGCAAATAATGTAATCAAACAGAGCAGCATATGCAAATGTAACCAAAAAATAAAATAATACTAATATTTATCTAATATATATTTTATATTTATGTATATATAATTTAGATATAATTTAACCTTAACAAAAGATAATATTAAGCTAGGCAAATTTATTGATCATATACATAAATTAATTTTATACTATCTAATTAGAAAAAAATTAGGGTAGTGCTCACATACATTAATTTTTCTAACCTAGATTAATAAATAAATAAATAAACAAGCATGTTATTTCATTATAATAATTATCGTATATTAGATAGTTATGTAAATGAAATTTTAATCCCTAAAAATTCATTCATCCGAAAAGTAACCATGAAAGGAGAGAAGAAAAAAAAGCAATCTTGTATAGTAGAGACTGGGTGTTAATGAATGAAGGTGTTGGTAACTTAGTAGTCGAATTAAATGACAAATAACAACCTCCATGATAGGTTAGATAAAAAAGAAGAAAGATTGGTTATGAATAATTTTCTATTTTTTATTTGTTATTAAGACTTTTCATCACATTTAAGAATGAAAGAAACAGTTATTTCACAAATAAAAACAATTTAGAAAGAAATTACAAAATAATATTTTTGTATTCAAATTAATAACCTAACTAATTGAATAAATTATTTTGTTCGTTATCATGAATAAATAAATAAATTAATACCGATCTTAGATAGTAATTTATAAATGAATTGATAAATATGTTTATTAGTTTATTTATTAATATAATATTGTATTTGGTTTCTTTTATACTTAGAATTTGCTTTTTTATTTTTGTTAAATGACGAATTAAATGATTAAAGTACTATTTATTTGGATGATTGTCAGAAGAATATGAATTAATGACAATGATGCAAAGTTTGCAGCGCTTTGAATTCATTACATTCTCCATGGAAAGAAATGATGGATGAATTTAGACTAGAGCGAATTTCCTCGAATTAATTAAGTTTTAAAATAAAATTAAAGATCTAAAAGAGAGGAAAACAGATTAAGGGGAGTGTAATTCAAAGAAATTAACATAATAAAGTATAGCGTAGTTAATGGTAGATGAGCACTAAATAAATTTAAACCACCCTCATTGCCCCTAATGGTTATGCAATATAAAGACATTATAATTTTTACTATCTCGCCAGAGATAGTATTGAGATCAAGAATATTTTCGATGTCGAGATTTTTATGTTTTTATAGGTTTTGAAGGTCCTTAAGTCATTTTCACTAAGGTTGAGAAAAATGTCTGTGTGTATGTGTGTATGTAGACAAGATTACGTAAAAACAGTTTGAGCTAGAATAATGAAATTTGGTACACGGGCATTATTCGAAATTCGTAGTTTTCTATCAACTTTTTAGAAATGAAGCTCATTCGGAAGAGGGTCATTACCCGCTGCGTTTTGTTTTTTTTTTCCTCTAAACTGAGCGTAAAAATCAAGATATATGTTTGATAGTTTTTCACATGATTAAAAATTGTATAAAACTGATATATATAGAATTTCAGCTTGATTGAATCGCTGAAAGTACAGGAATTAATTTTTTAACATTGCAAATCACTCGCTAGCACGTGACGTGGTGCCATCAACAAAGAGCCAACCACGCGCTGGTTTAATAAATATGATTTATTAATTTTAATTTATAATTTAATTAATAAATTCAATTTAAATATAATATATGTTATTTACTCCAATTTAAATTGTGAGATAAAATTTTTTTTATTTTAGAAATTTATGGTGATCAAAAGGTAAATCTAAATTATATATCGTTTGTTTTCATTCTGTTAATAAATTATTATATTAATTTATTGATCTTGGTGACCCCAACCTTAAAACCATGACTAATTTGATTGAAAAATATGAATACTTTTTTAAGTCAAAATCTTATTCAAATAGATGTTGCTCTCTATTCCCCTTTAATTAGATATAAAAGAAAGATAAAGATTTAAATATTAGGTACAGTCAAAAATATTGATATATTCTTTGTCACATTATTTTGAAATTATTAATACTCCATTTATGATATTTATTGATAAAGTTTTTTTTTTAATAATTATTAAAGTAATCTTAATTAGATATAATCCTATAATAATTGTTAAGTATAAGTGTATAATTTGGGATGTAATATTGTATAATATTAGTAGTAAACTTATCAAATGGTGCAACTAATCAGTAACATTTATGAATAATCAAGAAAGTTAAGTATAATGATAAAGTCTAATTGTATTGGATGATATTGAAAGTGTATTAAGCACATATGCGTGTATATAAAAATAGTGTGATTATAAGTCGAATTAGACAAACAATTAATAAAATATGTAATTTATTTGGAGAAAATATCTTTGTTTTAATATAAATATATATGCCGTTAAAACCAAATAAGTGGAAGAAAACTTGTTTAGAAGTTTCAAGGTTGTTGGACGTTGAGTTGCCTAAATATAAGATTTTTTTTTTGTTCCGATTTCTTTCCTGGATTATCAAAACAACGAGAGAATAAATGAATGAATTAATGAAAATATGAATTCAAATTCATTCTTAATTTATTATTTTACTACTATAAATAAAAATATATATAATTTAGAATTTATTAAATAAAGATTTTAATAAAAAAAAAATAATTAAATATAAATTTTTATATATTTGTACTATTCAATTTTTTTTAGACCTATTCAAAAATTATTTTTATTTATTTGGTTTGATTTGTTCTTAAAATTTGTTTATGTTTTTAATTTAAAAAAAAGATAAATTTTCCATAAATGCCATATAATAGTTAAATATATAGTTTTTATTTAATGATGATTTATTTTAGCCTTTATGTTTTTGCAGACAATGTTTCTTGGTAAGAAAGTTAGAAAATTTTCAAAATGAATGTATAAGTAATAAAGTGGAAGAGAGAGTGCCTATGCCTGTACAGGGCCGTCCTAAGATTTTCGGCGCCCGTGGGCTCCTAAAATTTTGCGCCCCTTTTCATAAGAAATTACACAGAATGGTTAGTAAAAATATATAAACCAATAAAAAATGCCGCCCCCAGAAGGCTTGCGCCCTAGGGCTATAGCCCAATTAGCCCTGTGGTTAGGGCGGCCCTGTGCCTGTATTTGTAGTTAATATTTTGTTCTATAAATTTTCTTGAAAACGTTTGAAAGAATTTTACATTTTTTGTTTGTTTGTTTTTTTATTTTTTATTTTTTTATTTTTTTTTTATAAAATTTGAAATTTCGATATGTTTAGATGCAATTCTTTCATAAAATAAAATTTTAAAAATTGTTTAGCAACCCTAATATGCACATTTGGCGGGTCTGCAAAATCATAGTGTTTAGAATATAAAATATGATAAAAGCCTACAATTATTAGTAGTATTTATTTTAAAAATATATTGAAAATCTATTTTTTAAAACTAAATAAATTTTCAATCAACAAGCTTTTTTTATACATTTTTAATTTCTATAATTAATAACTTTTATTTAAGTTGGAAATTAAATTTGATCAATAATAAATATAATAATTTCAAATTTAAACACTAGGCTTGATTTAAAGTTAATTTAACTGTGCATTGCGAGCATTTCGGTAGTTACACCATCATCAGATTCTAACTTCTGAAATACGATTAAAACAAGTAAATTTATCAAACCAATTTTTAAATCAATTAGTTTCATAATAATTTATAAATAACTTCCAGATTAATTCTCTATATAACATATATATATATTGTACAATATTTAAGCGATTTAGTTAATTTTCAGAGGAAAATAGAGATAATATCCGGTTGATTGTTGTTTAAACGTTTAATTTCAATTAACATTAATTAGTTTCATTCAATTGTCAAGAAATCATTAATTTAGATATAATCACATCGATTGGATATTTTTCTCTTATGCAATGTTTTTCTAGTTTATCACTCCCACGCCTCTCTATCAAGCAATATAGATACAGAACCTGTTTTTAACGCAATACTATCGTATTTTCATTCATTTAAAATATAAATAAAATAAGAAAAACTTAAAAAACAACAATTTCCTTATTATTCTTTTTGCTTATTTATAAATTGCTACAATTGGGGGGATAAACAAAATGAAAAAATCTTGTAGTAATCGCTTGTCATACAATGAATGACACCCAGTTGTTGTTTACATATATTTTTTTTCTAAATGACCTTAGAGGAGAACGTAGGCACGACAGTAATGAAACTCAATCAAATCCACGCTGATTTTATTCTATGAATGAATTTTGTTAAATATTCTTTCACTTTAAAGGTCATTGGAGCTATACAATCGGATATTTTTATACTGTTACGGTAAAGTGTTGATAATTATTTATATATACATGATTTAACATTTTATTATAAATTAAATGATTAAAAATAATTAAATATAAAAAAGTGTGTTTTTTTTCTTTTTAATCTTTTATTTTATTCATCTAGTGGTCTAAATACATATACTAAACATTCTAGGTCGAAATATTTTTTTATTAAAAAAAATAATATATAATATTATAATATTATATTCCCTTTATTTTCTTTTAATATTTTTTATATATTTTGCTTTTTAACCTAGATTGTTTAGGATATTAATATGATTATAAATTAATTAAAGAACGTATGGAATCATTATAAAATATTTGTAATTGGCTAGTCAGAGTTTCCCAACTTTTTTCCTGCGTCGACTCCTTTTAGACTTTCTTCGCGTTTTTTTTTTTTTGTTTATAAATATTTTTAACAATTTTACCTCAAAGTAAACATTTTTATTACATTAGTAGTAGTAGAGCTAATATTATTTAAGAAAACTTTCAATTTAATGTTTTATAAATTAATAATTTCATAAATGATTAATAGGCATTCCTGACTGAAAAAATTAATATGAAGGTAGAGGTATAATTTTTTTTTATTTTAAAAAAGAAGAAAACCTATTTATAGGAAACTCTTCATAGTGGTCCCAGATTGCAAAAGGTCCTATTTCCTTTATATATTATTATTCTTGTATCTTTCTTTCTTCAGAAAAACAAAAGATTTAAATATTATCAATGTAAATATCAAAATCTATGTTAATTAAATTAAAATCATTAAAATTATAAATTATAAAAGGTTTATTATATTAGAATCTAAATCTAAGAACAACTTGCCAAATTAATGAAAAACATATATTTTTTTATTTAATTATAAATTAATTTTAATATTTATTATATGTATTTCATTAAATATTTAAAAAATTTTATTTAATATTTGACCCTTCAATAATATGAAAAATGTTTTTAAACTTTAAACTAATTATAAAAAAAAAACTAGGAAAGTTCCCAGGTATTTACCATAAATGCAACCCCAAGTCAACTATTAGCTTAAATGTTGATAAAGTAGCAATTGAAATCAGATCAACGAAAATGAGTGAATTCTCTGTGACTTCTTCATATTTGAATACTTGAAATAGTCGTAGACGGCTAAATATAGAGAACGGACTGGATGAGGAACCAATTCATAGTCTAATCGTCTAATGCATGATGAGAATATGAAATTCACTTAGTTCTATAATAATTTTATTCATAAATTATCTTTCTCTATATATGAATCTCTAAAATCTTCGAAACTTACTTATCTCTAAGTAATTAACTCTAAATTAAAATAAAATCTATAAGATCTATTTAATTAATATTAAGTATTTTTTGTGGTTTTTAAATCTGTAGACATAAGAGTTTTTATTTTCTATCCGACCTTATTGTTATATATTGAATAGAAAACTCCGCCTTCTATTGAATGACTCCACCTATATTAAATGGATTTAAAAGTCATAGATCAGCTTGTTAGCAATAATTAGGTCTTATGTTGTCAATGCATTCAATTAATAAATATTTTATAATAATATATATTTCGAGGTAGAATTTCTTTTCTTTTTGCTCTACTATTCTTTTTATTATTATTTTTTTTATAAATAAATAAATATAATGATTTATTATTTAATTCTTCCTAATAAATAAATAACTTTAAAGTGAAAAAAAAATTGTTATTTAATAATATAATATAGATTGAGAAATTTTTGTATATTATTCCTTAAAAACAGTGAATATTTGTTTACACTTACCAACTGTTTTCAGAGAAACATTTGATTTATTTTTAGAAAAACTTATTAGGCTGATGACAAACATGTTCATTCTATCAACGAATAAATTAGTTAGCTCTAGACTAAACTTGACTTTTGTCAGTAAATGTGAATAGGTACATTGTTTTAATTTACATTTAATAATATCTATGCATAGATTTGAAAAATATATATTAAAGTTGAAAAAAAATAAATATTAATAGATAGTTTAGTTAAGTCTTGAATGTGGAAATTTAAATGTTCCAAATACAAATTCTATGTAGATAATGTTTGTTAAAAAAAAAACCAATGCTTATCTAACGGAACAAAAAATATTTATTTTTTGAATGAGTCTAATTGTTCCGAATCCAACAATAAATGTTTATCATTTTAAATATTTAAATTATTAAAAATATGATTACTAAAAAAACACACTCTATTCTTCTCAAAAATTAAAAATAATCAAATTAAAAATAAAACACTATATTTTAATTTAATACTATTTTTGGATAATAATTATGAAAATTGATTGGCAAAGGTACATTTCTTCATAAGTAAAAAAGAAACAATGATTCATCAAATTTTATAGTGTTTATATGTATAGAAGATAATATTAGTAATTAAGTTAAAGTTTTTATTGTTATTGTGTAGGATTTTAGTGATTGATAATACCAGGAACAAGTAGATTACTCTGTTCTTTCAATCTTATTTATGAAATCTTATTCTATAATTTATATAAGTACAGTTTTTAATTAAAATTTTAAAAAAATCCACCAGGAAGGAGCTTGAGTAAAAATTTTATAGTTGAAATTTGTAAAATAAATATTTTATGTCAATTTTATTATATTGTAAAAGTTAATTTTAAAGATAATTTTTTTCACAATTGTTTTTTTTTTTGTCGATCAAGTCAAAGAGTTAAAGGATCAAGGAAGACAGACTTTAATGACACCTATGATTATAATTAAGATTTAAAAAATTAAATGAAAATAGTTTATTAAATAAAATTTGATTTTAGAAAGTTAAATTAGTATAAATATGCTTCAAATAATAAAAAAATAACTTTTTATAATTTTTTTTTTTTTTTTTTTTTTTTTTTTGATATTGAGTTCTAAGTCAAATTCCATTTTATTCGTTATTTTATTATTATTTATATTTTTTTTATACTTTTAATATTTGATTGTGAATTTTTAGAATATATAATAAGGTGTGTGTTATAATTTGGAGTACCTGGAACACCGAGCTATCGCTCGACCCTTTAATCAGTATTGATATACAATTCTTTGATTATTTATTACAATTATTAAATGTTACATCATTGCATCAATCTGATTAAAATGAATGGAACGTGGGGTCCTCAATAATAATAAATAATAATGTTAATAAATATTAAATAATATTTTAGTGAAAAAATATTAAAATTTATAAAACTATCTAAAAATTAATTAATAAAAGAGCAATGAATGAATAAATATAAATTATTAATTTAATAAAAAATAAACACGAAAATAGGTTTAAAAAGATAACATAAAATTAACTAATAAAAATTTATAAGAATTAAGAAAAGATTAAATGACAAAATTTTAAAAAATTTAAATTTATTTCAGGATATGCACTTGGCGCGGTTCGATCCCTGGAACTCGTGTCGGCGTACCGTCAATACCCCTCTGCTACACAGCTGGTCTCAATTAGTTTAGAGGAAAAAAATAACAAAGCTTATATATATACAATTACCAAGCCGTATGTTTTGTTTTGTTTTTTGAAAGATTAATAAATATATTTTATTAAAATAAATATTTTTAATTTTATTTCGAAATTAAAAAATAACATAAAATTAACTTATTATGGACAATTTTTCTTTCTCTATGTATGTCTTTCATGATTAAATTTGATATTCTCTGTGCATATCAAACTTTGTTTGAAAATCCAGTCAAGTTTATAATGAAAATATTCCGGGATTTAAATTATTATAATCATTTTTATTGCTAAACTTTATTTTTGGACTATGTCTATAAATGTTGTAAATGAAGGCACCCTATGATGGAAGGAGGGGGAAGTTTTTGGCAAGGGGAAATGAAACACGGCGGCAACCAAATAAACAGCAATTCATAGCAGACCAAAAGCCCTAGCCAGAACGTCTCCAAACCAAATCCGAAAACATGGTAAACAAACCTAATGGCACCAGACAGGAGGAGTTTACACTAAAAAAAGACCATGAGTTCAATCTAGCCACTTACATTCATTCCAATCTTTATAAGCTTATATATTATATACATATATATTTATTATAGTCTTGTGTTTTGGAAATGTTAACATTCCATTTGCCAAAACAAAAACAATGTCGATCTGTTTTATTTTTTTCGTTTGAATTACTTTCATTTAGAATGAAGAAGAAAAAAAGAGACGAGTGAGGGCCATTTCATTCGTATGTTTATCTCCCCAAAATACTTGACGGGTGTAACAGTTTTTGTCTAACATCTATTAAAACAAATTTTAGAAAAAAAAAACATTGATTTTTATCTATATTTGTTTGATTTGCCTTATATTTACAAAATCTCTCTCTCTATATATACATATATATATGTAAGTATATATGTATAAATATATATATATATCCCGTTTGGTGTGGTGTAATCATTAAAAAATGTCGGGAAATCTAATTTACGATAGTAAAAAAATTATTGATCTTTCTCTACCTTTAATTTTTATATTTATATTTAGTTAAATCAATAATATAAATTTAAATATTTATGTTTTATTAAAATATTGAAAACTTGACACCCAAATAAGCGGTTTATATTTATTTATATCAAATAAATATTAATTAGATCAATTTCTTCTTTTACTTTTTCTGTAATAAATATAATTCAAGATCTTATCATTAAATATATATATTACGAAAAAAATATTTTAATCATTTTTTAATATTGTTTTACTCTCCTCTTATAATGTCATCTTCCACGCCCCACATATATTTTATAAATATTTTATCTTTTATCTATTATGTATATAATAGAGTCTATTATAATGTATTCTTGTTATTATTTAAATTGAATATTATACATATACAATGAAAAATATCCTCTATGTTATTGTTATTATTGGATTTATTTATAAATTGATAGAATTTTATCCTAAGTTAGAGTTGGAAATAATTTATACTAGTGAGTAAAAATCATATATGTAGGCATATGAACAAATACATCTACAGCTTATATATTTAAATAATGGAAATTATGATCTTGATAATAAATTTTAATCAAATATCAATAAGTGAGAATATTATCTATAATCTATAGTGAGTGATTTACTGTCCAACTTTGGTAAGATTTAAATAGATAAATTATATATTGAAAACATATCAACATATTTAGGAAAAAGAGGGGTAATTATGTTATCTCCCTTATCAAATAAGTCGTTATTAAAGAAAGGAAAATGATGCATTCATTAATTTCAATAAAAATATAGATTTAATTTTAAATTTGTATATACAATTGCAAATGGATCTGTGTTTATGTGATGAAGTGGTAAAGTATTTTTAATTAAAAAATAAATAATATATATGACACATGGGTTAAAAATAAAGATGATAATAAAAATATATACATAGTTTTTAAATAAAAAGATATATTATGAATAGGTAGACAAATAGAATCAAGTTCAATTGAAATACTTATCAAAAGATATTTCATATAAAGCATTTGAAATTAAAAAAAAAATATTTTTTATTCCTTTTTAAGGGATTATTTATTCATCGTCCTTTCAGGAAAAAATATAAATTTGGTAATCTTTTAAAAAGAATTTCATAAATAAAAAGAGGAAAAAAATGTAATTATTTATTTACCTGAGAATAATTCCACTTTAATATAATTATATATATATATATATATATATATAAGAGGACATGATGATAACATTTGAAATAAAATTATAGCAAAAGAAAAGAGTAGAATATTCACCTTATTATTTGTTTTCAATTATATTCATATTTTTTAGTTATTTTGATATTATCAAAGTTTATATCATGAGGCTTAAATTTGATGTTTCAGTCACAAACGACGGAAATAAAGATATCCATAGCATCTAGTTAAATTTACTATCCAACTGTATAAAATAGAATAGAAATCTCTCTGCCATAATGAAAATAAAGGTAAAACATAAATACTATACAAATTTTTTATTTATCATTTGAAACTTTTAAAGATTAAATGAAAAAATAAATATTTTTAATAAATAAAATTACATTTACAAATTTTATTTTTCAAATAGTTTTTTTTTCCAAATTTTTTTCTTTTTTTTAGTCATTTTATGTTTATTAAATCATTTTATTATAATACCAGGTCATCTAAATGAGTCATTTTTCTTTAATCAATAAAATAAAATAAAATAAAATATTATTCATTAAATATTCATTTTCTAACTTTAGTAAGATGTAAATATATTTGATTATAATAAATAATTAAAGTGAATATTAAATGATCAAATTAAAAATTCGATGAATTTTAACTGAAATAGATGTTTATCATAAGATCAGTTCATATTAGAAGTTTGTTGATGAATATTACATACTCGAAATTATATTCATACTCAATTTATCATTTCAAATGATAATTTGATTTATGTAATCTCTCTATTTATAAATAATTCAAGAATTTTGCAATAAAGAATTATTTATTGAAACGAGACTTTAATATCTGTTTTTTTTTTTTGTTCATTCCCTTATTTAAACCAGCGACCAAAGAAAAATCTTATTTTTATATATTCAACCCATGGAACATTAAAAAAGAAAATTTTAATTTTAATATTGAATGCTTTTTTAATATAAAAATTTAAATGTAGATAAACAATTTATTATAATATAGGGATACTATAATTTTAATAGAAAAAAATAAATACAAATTAATTAATACCAAAGAAGAATATAAATAGGATAATTTTTTTAAAATTTGATAAAAATTGATGAATATATATATACTAATATATATTTATTTATATTTATATTTGAATTAATTATTATGAAAACAATAGAGATTAAAATAATGACGAATACGAGGGCAGTTCAATAAGTCCGCGAGTTTTTTAATTTCTCGACTCTTAAATGAAATGGCAGAAACCATCAGCTGACTCCTGTCGAAATTTGAACCAGCTAGGTCTTTTAGTTTTTGTTTGACTTCCCTTAATAGAATTCTACCTGGTGATTTGAGAAGAAAATGGAAAAAAGTGAATTTCCTTTTAAATCCATTAATTGGGATACGAATTGCTCCCTCATTCTCCCTATTCTCCGGATTTAGCCCCTAGTGACTATTTCTTGATTCCAAACCTGAAGAAATGGCTCGACTGAAAGAGATTTGACTCCAACGATGAAATCATCTCACCAACAAATACCTATTTTGATGACCTCGACAAATCTTATTTTTTCGAAGGGATAAAAAATTGGAGAAACGTTGGACGAATTGTATAGAGCTGAAAGGAGACTACGTTGAAAAATAAAATAATTTTTTAACTAAAAACCTGTTTCATTAAAAAAAGCCACGGACTTATTGACCTGTAATAATAAGAAAATAATAAGAAAATCCTAATTCAGTAAATGAAAAATCATTTATATTAATTGGGACATCGGATTTGTAGATTTTGTGAACATTAGTTTAGTTTACCCAAATGATTTTGTCAAAGCTAATTGTGTATAAATGTCAAATTTTGTTCTGTCAAATAATGTCTGGTGGGTGTCGCGTATATATATAATGATGTATAAAATAATTACATAAAAATAATAAAAAAAAACTTTGATTATAATAAAAATGAAAAATATTGTATGGTAGGAGAAGGATTAAGAATTATTTAATTAAATTATAACTTTCTTCGTGATATAGGCTTAAGATTTCACTCCATACCCCTACTTTGAATAATAAGAAAATTTAAAAAAAAAATAATTCTTCGATATTAATAAATGGATTCTAATGGAAATTGACCCTATTATGCCCACATACATTTTTCTTGCTACGTTCTATTAACAATTGTATATAAGCTAAATTTAAACAGGTCATTGTGCCCTTTCAATCTTCATATGTAAATGATATGTTTGTTATTTATAATAGTATTTTATTGAAGAAGCATAATGTTATTTATAGGATTATAAATTTAAAAGGTATTTCCTATCTTCTTTAAAATAACAAAGAACACTTTTCATGTGATAGAAAAATAACCATGTTGATAATGTGAATTGGTACCGAAACTTCGCCTATTAAACAACTTTTCCAGTCCGCCAAGTTTAGGTAAGAAAAACATTTCCACAATCGATATGATTATAATTTTAGAATATAACTTGGTTTATCTTTTATCATAAAATGTTATTTGTTCTATATACAATGGTTATTTAAAAATGGAGATAAGATTGAATAATAAATCTTCGAATTTTTGTTTGGCCCGAAATATTAATAAATATTTATTATAAAATATAACAATATTTAACGATACTTGAGAAAAGAAACAAGTAAATTAAAGTTCAATAACATTAAATTGAATGTAGAGAAAGTTTTAATGTCGCTTTGTTTTCCAGGCTTGTTATAAATATAGATGAGTACAAATTTCTTTTCTTTTATTTTCTTTTTATTTAGGCGTTGTCGAAATGATTTTTAATTTATTGACAAATAAAAAAATAAAATTAAATATGGTGTTAGTTTTTTACAAATATATATTTAACGAACAAAAATTAGCATATTCTAACCTTAACAAAGGGAATTAAAATATGGATATGTGGGTATTAAATTAAGATGAACTAATGACTTAATGCCATCAGCAACAATATAACTACAAAAATATTTGGGAAAAAAATTAAATAATGAATAAAACAAGTGTATTTTTATGATTTTATTACATTAATTAAAATTTCAATAAATATTTTAATTTCACTAGTAGATATATACATATATATGTATTTTTTCTACTTAACTAATTAAGTATTCATTTTCATTCCTATATATACCAATATATAATTCATATTTATTTTTTTTATATAAAGAGATTTAAATTCGAATTTAATGAATAAAGATGTTATATTAAAATTTAAAATAGCAAAAAGTGGTCTGTGACTTAATCATAAATATTTTTTTTATTTAACAATTTTAACCATTATATCGAAGAACACACAAAAACATGACTAACTTTTTCACTTCTCAAGAACAAACTACTAATCCAAAATGGCTGATAATGCCAAGATATGAGAGACTTATGTGTACCAACATAACAAAAATAAATCGATAATCAAATGTACATAGCCCGCGAAAATTCGTATTATTATTAGTATTAGTATTATTATTAGTAGTAGTAGTAGTTTATATATATCAATGCGTGTTGGTTGAATCTTTCAAATATATATACTTTTGAGTTGTTGTTTTTTTATTTTATTTCTATAATCAATTAGTTATAGTTTATTATACAATAATATTAATATAAATATATTACACTAAATTAATTTTTCATTTAGTTTTATAAATATGTGTGTGTGTATATAAATACCTATTATAATTTTAATTCTAAAAAATTTAATATTTAATGTTTTTTTAATAGTATACAGAAAATAATTATAATACTGTTTACAAAAATATAAGTAAAATAAATAAAAATTTTTAAAACTAATTCTATATTCTTGACTAGGTCAGCTTTAATGTATATATTTATTTCAACTGTAATATATAAACAAAATGTTCCACCTACAAAATGATTAGTGATCCATTTTCGCCTACGAAACAGAAATCAGGTGAAGAACTGGACAAGAAGACTTCCAGTTTGAATGATTGATGGATGGAAGAGGGGTAGGAGGGGGAGGTAGGGGAGGGGTTCCCCTGTTCTTACGGATAATTCCAAGGAGTAAGAGCACAGAGTCTAGGCTGGTGCTTCTCTCCGTATTAGCTCTCGCCATATTAGGCGCCCTGTACTGCCGCCCGCCGCCTATTCACACAGAAACACATCAACACACACACACATCGTTCACAACTCGCGATCTGCATACAGAGAGCTAAGGATATATTCTTAGCTTTGCTCTCCGTTCGCTCAACGACGAATGTTCGAATAGGAACAGAGGATGCCTACTAACCATCCAATAGACATACGAGAGAGCAATGAGCCCATTTTACCTTCATTTCCTCATAATTAGCATGATAAACGGATACCGACATTCCATCCGCTAAAAGGGCGTTAGAAATAGGACCATACCAATCACTCTTTGAATAAAAGGAAAGAGAGGGAAGAAAGAAAGCAGGAAGGAAGAGAAAATAGCAATGAAAACAAAAATAGACCATCATCAACACACTTATATTTTTATTATAATTAATTATTTATATATTATAGAAAATAAAAATGTGAATACCTAGGAATAGCTAGAAAAGGGTTAGTTAACTATTTTATCTAAATAACCAAATATGATATGGGAACTTTTAAAGGATTACATTCAAATATACATATTTTGATAGTTGAAATATATATATATATATATATATATAATAAATATGAAATATTTATTGTTATATTATAAAAGGTATGTTCAAAAGAAAAGTTGAAATTTGAATTTCCTCGGTCGGTGTACATTCGATTATCGAAATTTCTTATTTGTTATGTTGGTACATATATGTTATATATGCATTATCAGCCATTTTGGATTAGTAGTTTGTTTTTCACATCTTAAAATGTTAGTGTGCTCTTCGATTTTTTGCTTTAAAAATAAGGAATACTTCAAGGAAGTTATGTAACGTTTGCTTCTTCATGATTTTTTGGCCAAAAACAACACCGTAATCATGCCTCAACTACCGTATTCACCAGATTTGGCTCCCTGCGACTTTTCCCTATTTCCAAAACTGATGGTCATACCGAAAAGCGCATTTCAGGAATGCTTCGACGATTGGAAGAAGCGCTGGCATAAGTTCATTATATGAGAGGAGTTACTTTGAACGGGACAAAAAGGATATTGATGAATAAATAAATACTTTTCAAAATAATTCAAAATTCAAATTTTCTCTTGAACAGACCTAGTATTTTTTTGAAAATATATACCAAATTTAATCTAGCAATAAGTGCACTTAGGATGAAATTTAGAAAGATAATATTTATTTTTATAATAGTTTAATAAATATATATTAATGTAATTTAATGCAATTTATATTTTCTATGTTTTTAACTTAAACATAATTAATTCTCTTTTAATGTTTATTATTTAAATTTATAAAAACAAAGTGGCAGTGAAGAGATCAGACCATTGAACTTTCTATACATTCTCAAACATATTATTTGATTATTGATTCAGGATAAAATATACAAAAATCAGAGATATTTATCTATTAAAATTATATATATATATATATTTAGTAGTAAGAGTGTAAATTAAAAATAATAATTTAATATTGATTTTCGATTAAAATTGTAAAATTAGATTAATAACTAAACCTAGATGATTATTTTCGATTTATGAATAAAATTTATTGGGGAAGTTTAAATTAATGATTAATGAAATTGAAATCTTATTAGTTAAACCAATTGAATTTCAGTGGCAATCAAAGATTCAGAAACTCTCCGTCTAATTCCAACTCCCACTGACCCAGATGGGTAATTAAAGCATTACCATTACAATCAAAAGCTCCGACAGGATGCTAAAAGTATCATTAATCATGAGAGAAACGTAATAGATAGTATGCTTGTTTATTTAATGAAATAAGGATAAAAATAGAATTGGTAAAACAATCCATATCGTTCAACGGGTTTATTCGTTTTGATAATGAGCAGGTAATTAACAATAATAAAATAAATTAATGATATCTTTAAATAGGGGGCTCCATTTTAAGTAACTTGGCACAATGACTGATAATTTTAATTTATATAATTCCCATTATTCTCTTATCATCTATTGTATTCGGAGTTGTCATTTCAATCATTATTTTATCATTACTTTTCATGATTTTGTAATTTAATGTATTATTTACAAATATTTTTAAAACGGATCAATTACCAAAAAAAAATTAATAATACATTTTAGAAATTATTTCAAACATGCCGCTTTAAAGAGTTTTTCTTCAAGGTCATCAAATGACACGAATCATTTTTTGAAATTATTATAAAGAGATGGCTGTATTTTTTTATTATTATATTTTAGCTTATTTTTACCAAATTGAGAGATATAATACATATTATATTATAATAATAAATTCAGAGTTGTAAGAAGATAACGTCAAACAAATGATTAATGATAAACAAGGAGAAAATTTAAAAAAAAATCATATTAAAAGAAAAAACAATTTCAATGTTATTTAACTTCATCCATCATCATATCACTTCTAAAAAAAGGTAACTCAATTGAATACGAAAGTGGGATACTAATAAAAAAAATCTGAAAGGTCAATTAAGTCAATTATTATAATAATGTTTTATTTATTAATAAGCAAAGAATATACTCGCTTTACTTTTTAATTAGGATGTTTTTAAATTTAAATCTGAACAAAAAAAAAATAAGTTTCCTCTAAACTCGTCAGAAAATACAAATTAAAAAATGATTGTATTTAAAATGGTGAATGTGAGGAAATTTGAAAATGATAGGAATTGGATGAAGATAACTCAGGAATGTGGTTGCGAAGTCTAAGTATCTTCAATATCTATAAATATAATTTTTGTAAAAAAAAATTGTTAGCAGCACGTTTGGATTATTAAGTTAGTAAAATTGAGACTGAAAAGGGAATGTTTCCCTTTCTGAGGTCTGGCACGAAGTTTACTCAGCTTAGGTGATTAAAATTAGGCTACTTGAAATATGAAATAACGGCCTCCGAACAAAAAAATCTAGATAAAGTTTGAGAGGATTTAAAGTACTGATCATGAAACAAACTTGAAAGACATTGTTCTTTCATAGGATGCTTAAATGATAGAGAATAGTATTTTTACTATCTCGCCAGAGATAGTATTGCGATCACGAAAATTTTCGATGTTGAGATTTTGATGTTTTTATACGTTTTGAAGGTTCCTGAATCATTTTCACTAAGGTTGAGAAAAATGTCTGTGTGTGTGTGTGTGTGTGTGTATGTATGGAGGCAAGATTACGCAAAAACGGTTTGAGCTAGAATGATGAAATTTGGTACATGGACATTATTCAAAATTCATAGTTTTCTATCAACTTTTGAGAAATGTAGCTCAACCGGAAGAGGGTCATTACCTACAACGTTTTGATTTTTTTTCCTTAAAGTGACCGTAAAAATAAAGATATATTTTTGATAATTTTTCACATGATTAATAATTGTATAAAACTGCTATATATAGAATTTCAGCTTGATTGATTCGCTGAAATTACCAGAATTAATTTTTTAACACTGCAAATCTCACGCGCCAACACGTGACGTAGTGCCATCAACAAAAAGCCAAACATGCGCTGGTTTAATATTTATTATTTATTATTTATAATTTATAATTAATTAAATTTAATTTAAATATAATATATTATGTTATTTAATCCAATTCAAAATGCGAGATAGTCGAGTGGAGACACTCCAGCTAATTTTCAAAAAAATTTAAAATAACAATTAAAAATACTAAATGTTTTTTTTAAAAATGGAATAAAATATCTCTATTAAAAAAATAATCGAATATTCTTTATAAAATCGAATATTTTTGGATCAACATTGATTGATATTGAGAAAATTTCAAAGAAAAATTAAAATTAATTTTAATCCTTGAGATTTATATTTTATTTCATTTTATTTATTAATTCCAAATTTTCATTCTTTTCTTCTTTAATTTTGATTTAGTATTTTTTCACTTAATTATATATAACAAGTACGAATAAGGTTCAGAGGGTTGTTGCTTCTCCTCAATTGACACTTTGGTGGTCATTATTTTAATTTATAGCCTAATTGTGTCAGACATAATTCATTTTCATCAATTATTATTTGTCTTTTATATATATAACTATGATATTAACCTGTATCAATTTTTTTTTTCTTTTTATCGGTCATCAATCTAAAAAAATTTATAATATCATATATTTCATTTTTATATTATTATATACATTTAAATGATAATAATAGGTATATTAATAATTATACGTCTATAAAAGATAAAATTTCATTTATTATCTTAAAAATTTCAAATAATATATTAAAATTCGAAATTTCAATTGATTATTTTAATAGTATTTAAAAGCGATATGAAACACATTTATAATTATTTATATCAAATTTAAAAGATTAAAAGATGCCTAAATCATACATCAGATAGATCCGCCTTCAATTAAGTTGATAAGTTTTTGTTTTTGGATTGTTTCTAATAATAATTTTTAGGCATCGATTGAATGTTATTTTTTTAATTTAAATCATAAACATTTTTAAATAATAGTGAATTTTATCAATTTTATATATAAAAAGAATATATAATATTTATTAATAATGATAATTTTACTAAATATAAAATTATTAAAATTATAAATATTATTTGTTAATATAAAAATTATTAGAAAAATAAATACAATATATTAAATATTAAAATAATTTATTATCGATTAATCATTCGAATTTATTAAGAATATTTCATTATTATTATTTGCGAATAAACCCTAAGAATCACGCAAAGCTTTAAACAGAAATTATTTAATATTCAATTTCTCTAAACCCGAACTCCAGTCTACAGTGTGGTAGACTGTCATGCTAACCACTAGATCTCTGAAGAATCATGTATATTTAATTATATAATATGATAAAATTATTTAATTAGAATTCTTATTATAAATTATGATAATTGTTTATTTACTAAAATATTTAAAAATTACCAAAGTTTAAAAATATGAAATAATTGATATTCAAATATATAGTTTTTAATATGATTGCTCGGAAGTCATGGTCATTCAAGTTGTAACATTATGGGGGGGGGAACCAAAAAGGAAAGAAATTATATAGAATTAAAGCCAAGCTGAATTAGTGATTACAGTCTAATTTTTTCTTGTTTTCAACATTTTATAACTATTTATTATAATTTCGATTGGAGGGAGAATAATATATCTATCTTTTGCTGATTACATGCATATATATATTGATCTTATTGTTAGATTTTTTTATGTGCTCTACCTCAATCAATATAAATTTTCAATTTCATAAACTTCTTCTTTTGCTTATTAAACGCGCATTTTATATTATTAAATGAATATTTAATCCTTACGAATGACTAATCTTTGGCATAAATACTTTTCCACACATTCATAGCTTTTCAAAGAAAAAATATGAAATAGGAGTAGGAGAGAAACAAATCCATTTACTTTATTAATTAACGATCATAAATTAATAAATTTATTGGTAGCGTTAAAATAAATATTAAAATCATTAATTATACTAAATTTCATTTACTAAAAAATATTTTAAGTTTTTTTTTTTTACAAATTATGAGGTTAAAATAAAAGTTTTTTTTTTTTTAAATGAATCTTCTAAACGAAGATTTTAATTTTTATTTTCTTGCAATTCTATGCCTGTGCTAAAGGTGCTGTGTGGGTTTTTTTATAGGCAAACACGGTATTTATGTGTGGGTGCATGGTGTCCCATTGAAAACACAACCTGCTCAACCAGTGGTGGTCGTCGCCCACAGAAAAATGGGGACGCGCAAAACCCTGACCCTGGCTCCATTCGGCATCGAAACCCAGCCTTTTTTTCTTCTCCTTGTGTTCGAGTATAAACATTGGGAAGAAATTAAGAAGCTAGGACACGCACGTTTCGAGATTAAAAACAGTGCGTCTCGTCAAACGTGAGAAATTGTTTAAAAAAGGTTCACTTTGTTCAATTGATTAGAAGAGAAGGACTTTTGTCACAAATAAAAAAAAATTATTTTTTTTGTATTTATTTGAAAGGCAAATAAAAAAATTATGAAACGAATAAATGAGATCCTTATGCTAAAGAGTGGAAAAATATAACCTTTTTTTCTCTCTCAATCTTTCTCTTTAAACTTAACTATAAAAACATATTAGATTATTATCAAAAAAACAAAAAAATCTCCATTTTTTTTTATTTTCTGTATAAATTGATCTCTTTTCTTGAATATAAATCAACTAATGGATTTTCCACTCAACTATCCAAAAATATAAATCTTAAAAATTACACATTTTACTTTTATATTATATGTATTCTTCTCAATTAAATTTCATTCTATTCATATAATAATCAGTTTAGTAATTATCAAAAATTAATTAAAATCTATGTCAATGTATTAAATTGAATTTATTGATTAATGTCACGATTCAAGTATTTATTTTTTAGTGATTTTTTTTATATAAATATATAAAAAAAAAACCTATGACTTTTGTACGTCCTATGCAAGGACAACGCCTATCAAGCCGGTTATATCAATGAGGTGTCCTATGATCAGTAGAACGGGTCCTCTCAACCTTTACCTTGATTTTCTTGATCGAAGGCGCTATCAAGTAGCTATTCCCCAATGTTGATCCCGGAGGCTGGGTTGACTCCGTCCCATAGACCCCAGCTAGAGAAATTCCCTTGCCAGGCCCGGGACTTGAACCCGGGACCACAAGAATGTGAGTCAGCGATGCTACCCCACGCCCTCTATATAAATATATACAAATAAAAAATTAATTTAAAAAAAAAAAAAAAAAAAAAAAATCTGGAGTGTCTCCACTCGACTATCTCGCAATTTAAATTAACACAGATATATATATATATATATATATAAATATATATATATATTATATTTTAAATAATAAATTAAAATTAATAAATATTATTTATTGCAATTTAATTATTAACTACCAAATTAATAATCCATAAAGATTTCAAAAATTGGGATCTGATCACTGGTGTGTGTACAAAAAATTTATATTTTTAATATAATATTTAATAGTATAAATTTATATATATATTTTTTTTTGTTATTTTTGTAAAAAATAAAAATTAATTGAAAATTCTTATACATATAATGGCAATGCCCTTAGTGGAAAATTGGTTGTTGTCGAGTATTCGCTAAGATTAATTAGCTCCAATTAAAAATTAAATAAACAAATTCTAATGAGGATTTAAAAGTTAATAAACATAAACTTACTAAGTTATTAGTAAAAAATATTGTACATTTAATTAAACATTATTAATACGAATAAGTTCTGTTAATGCATATCAGCAACAAATATTTAATCGTGCACTAATAATTCTATTATATATTTCTAACTTAATTTTTTTCCCATACTCAAGGAAAATTGAGCAACCAGACATACGTTAAATTGTATACTGACCATAATTATGTTTTTTACTAAACCATTTTCCTTCAACATTATTAAGTAATGCTTAGAATTACAGTATTAGTATTTTTTTATTATACCATGGTTAATACTATATATGATAGATCTATTCTCTATTATACCCTATTTTACTCACAATATGTCTAATTTAAACTATATTATATCAAGTTTAATCTAATAAGATTGAATATATGTATTTATCGCATTAATTTAAAAAGGATTTAGGTTGTAGTAGAAGAGAGCATGGTTTAACCATTTTCATATAATGGTATGGTTCAGTCTCCTTAAAGAGAACATACAAGTATTTAATTGTTTAACCTGGGGGATGTCACTATCATTAATTATTTAATACGAAGAATTAACATTTAACGAAACTGAACATTGGACTACACACATTTCCTTTTACAATAACTAATACTTTGATGGTATTTTACAATTAATTTGAACTAATTAGAGAGCAAATATTCTTCGACAAATCTGTTATCATCAGTTTTTTTTAATTAATTATTTTAGTCTTACAAATTTTTTTAATGAATTATTAACGAGTTTTTCAATTGATGAAAAATTAATCATAGGTATTATATTTCCGTTTGATTTTTGTACTAAATCCTTTTAATTTTTTTTTTTCTTATTATAACTACTTATTTATATGAAAATAGAGCAAAAGTTCCAATAGCAAATTTGTCGTTAAAAATAATATATCAATATACCTAAAATTTATATATATTTAAATCATTAACTACTTACTTATAAAATATCGTAGTTATTAAGTCACAAGGGCCATCAACTGAAATAATAAAAAAAACTTAATTAATTGAAAATTAATAAAAAATTATTAATATTTAATATTGATTAGTAAAATGACACAAAAAATTTAACATTTTTAAAGGTATTTGTATATAGTTTTATATTTGATAGAAAATATAAATTAAATTTGGGACATTGGGAAAAGAAAATTGATTGTATAGTGTGAAGATAGCATTGAAAATTTAAATAAAGATTCATGAGAAAAAGTTTACAATGTAATATTACTTATTATATAATAAATACAAGTAAAATAAATATATATTTTATATTTTAGAATATAGATAAATAAAGAAAAAAAAACTAAAAAATCTGACAAATGAATGCATTTTTATAATTTGATATTTAATTTATTTTATTGAGAATAGAAAATTATAAATAATAATTAACGAAAAAATAAAGTAAAAATTCAACCAATATAATTGATAAAATTGTCTTTTAATTTAATTACAATATTTCAAAAATTATGGGTAAAAAAATAATTTTTAGAAGGTTTAGTTATGAAAGATCGAGAAAGAATCAATCGATCGATAGCAAACACTGTTTTTTTTCAGAGATGAACAAAATAGCTTCTTCTGTCAATAGATTTATATAAATTTATTTTCTCTCTCTCTTTCTCTCTCTATCATTTAACTTAAAATAATATACATATATATATATTTATTTATTTGCGATTTTGTGGATGGCACCGCATTGCACCATCGCGTGTTAACATACAACTGGCCTAATTGTTCATTCTTAAAAGTCATTTTAAAAAATCAATTTTACAAATGATTTGCAAAACTTAAATGAGAAAAATAGTTTATTTTCTAAAAAAGCAAATAGCTTTTATATAACAAGATAATCTATAAAGTTGTGGGATTTAACCTAAAGATGGGAGTATCCATTGAAATCATTCTAATTCTATAATACATATAGTATAAAAGTCAGTTCTGAATAAAGGGGAGGGCGCCAAATTTTGAGGGGCGCTTATATAAAGTTTAAAGAACTATGATTGTGAAAATTTCACTCATTTTGGGTATTGTTGTTCTTATAAATCGGTGTACAAAAGGAAAGTAAATTAAGTAGGTCCTATCCATAACATATATATTAAGCCCTTTGTGTTAAAGAAAGTACCATGGACTGACAAAATAGTCTTTCTCTCTATGTTGAGTTACTTAAAATTTTTTCAAACTATATAGAAGTTCTTATAGTTAAACAATATTATTTTGGAAATATTAAAAATTTGAATTAAATATTTTTTTAATATCAGTTATATTCATTTCCTAATGAGTTTATTTTCATATAATACTAAAAAAACCTATTTTATTTAAGTATATTATTGTTGTTGAAAAAGAGTAAGTATATTATTAAAAAACAATAAAAGATTTATATACAACTTATGAAAATTGAATAGGATATTTGCGTGATCTAACTTCCAGGCGAAGCGGTTCACCCTATACATAATAGTATATATTACAATATATCAATATTTACAATATATATATTATATATATATAGGTTAATTAATTTAGGAAATATTAATCGATTATGAAAAAGAAATTAAAAAAAAATTAAAAAATTATATGCAATTTTTCATTAAAAATATTATTGCGATTTTATATTTATATAATATTCATTATATTAATATATATTTATTATATTATATTACTATATTTTTAATGTTCTTGACTCATGTAAACCAAGCTAAACAATTTTTTTAATTGAATTTTTTTTTATTACTTATTTTAAAATTTGTATACACAATACATCTTGATTTTTGAAAATTATTATTTTCATAATTGTTACTAATTTCTTATCATTGATTTAATATAACTAATTAAAGTTATTGATTAAATAAAAAAAATTGTATCACTGATTTAAATATAGGTAAATATATATTCAATAAATAAAATAAATATATACTATTCAATATTTCCTAAAATTTTTAAAATAAAATATCAGAAATTTTGTGACTAAAACAAAATTATATTTAAAACTTGCTATAATTTCAAAATGTTTTATTTAAAATATAATATAATATTTATGTAAATGAGTGATTATAATAAATTCTCATTATTACTATAATGTTTTATTTCCAATATAATACAGTAATAAAATTATAAAAAGAATGAGATTTATATTTAATTCATAAAAATCTAATTATTTTAATTTAATCAAATTTTATTGAATAATAACGACATTGATTAAAATCTAAATTTGTTTTTCTAAGTAATACCATTAATAATGGATATTATTATGAGCAAAGAGAAATTATTACCAATGGTTGAAGGTGATTGGTTTCAAAAATACCGTTTCGTTATCCGTCAGGCATTCACTCAATTTTGTCTCTGACGTTAGTAAGTTAAGTATAAAAATACTTGAAGCTAATATTATGAGCCATGCTAATGGTAAATTGATAACTTCTTTGAAATTAATGAAGCTATTAGGTAATATTTTATTATACCGATATTGTTTTTTAAATCTTTATCTAATTTTAAAAGAAATTTCATTTATTTTTCATTCTAATCTTATTTTAAGTGTCATCCTCATTCTTTTTAGGTTTCCTATTTATCTTTATTCATAATTGGTTTAAATAGGAAGCCATTTTCATGTAATCACACTTTACATAGAATGAATTGTGAAAATAATTTATTTTATAAATATATATACAACATATATAAATTGTAAAGTAATATTAAATCTGTGTTTACGAAAATAATTAAATTATTGAATAATAAAAAAAATACATTTCAATTTATTCCTTTAGAATTGTCAAGTTTCTCTTTTTTAACTTTTTATAATTTTTATCAATTTTTAAAAAAATATAAAATTAATAATAAAGCCACCCATAAGTTAAGTATAAAATAATAATAATATTTCTAGAGTGAGAATGAAATTAAAGAAATCTAAAAATATTTATTTTTTAATACTTTGAAAATCACACAGATATCTAATTTTTAGCATCAAATTTGTATATTTTAATTTTTGGAAATAATAGGTATTTGGTGAGTGGGAAGTGATTCACTTTTATAATGTTCATAAATTTGAGATCCGAAACTCACACCGGCCAAGAATATAATAAAAAATTACTTAACAAACAAATTAATGTAAAGTCTGGGTATTTTTCGAGATTTCCTTGATAAGAAAAAATACAAAGTTAATGAAAGAAAGAGGCAAACTTTCTTTAATGATCAAATCGGTAGTTGAAAACCGAAATAGTATTTACTACTACTACTAGAACTTATAAGAGAAGTTTATCCAAAGTTCACAACAACCCGCTGAGAGGCGCGCATGTCAAATTCAGTCATTACAAGAGTAATCACTCAAAAAGAACAATAATTTTTATTTTAATTTTAGAAAATCTTGTTATTTTTAATTATAATAAATATTATACCAATTATTATTAAATGATTCCACCAATTTTAAAAGTATAGTATGAAAATATCAATGGGTAGAATTAAATTAAAAAATAAATCGAGCTAATTTACTATATCTAAAATATTTTAAATATAAAAATCACTTTTAATATTGACAATTATTTTATCAATTACAATTAAAAATCAATTAATTTCCATTTATTGTCAAAATCAATAATTGTTATTTTCTTATTTTTTTTTTGTGATTCATGTTTACGTAATTTGAATGGATAATAATATTATTAAAATTAGATTATATCGAATTAAAAAAAAATCAATGGGATAAAATTTAAAGATGTTAAATAAAGTATACAAAAATACATTATAAAAATATTAAAATTACTAAGCCCTTCAAAAAAAATTATTTTATTATAAATAATTAATTTATATGATAAATAAAGACTTGAAATATGTACCCAGTAGAATAAGATTTTGTTTAATTACTTAAATTAGTAGTGGAATTAATTTATAATTAATTATAATACTTAAAACATAGATAATAATCAATAAATAATCAGTAAACAATTAATATTTTTTTTTTACATTTGCTTAAAAACTCTTTAAATCAAAAAGTGTATCATATCAATAAATTGCTAGAAATGTATATTTTAAAGAGAGGAAGAATTCGAGGAAAAGGCATACAAATCGTCACCTTTAAATCTATTTTTGTCAAAAGCAGGGACTCTCTTTCCCCTAGACATTTAAATATACCTATATTTTTGACGAAAAGAGATGGTGGAAACACGACGTCCTTTAGAAGGGATATTTAAAATGCTTCCCCTTTCTAAGAAGACTAGAATAGGAAATGGGGAAGTCACTTACGAAATTTGAAGAAAAAACTTAGAATTCTTAGAATTCTATTAAAATAATATATACCAAAGTAGCTCAAAGAGAAAAATAAAGAAGAATGGTTAAAAATATAATGTAATAATATGGATATATTATTTATATCTTATTTTTTATAATAAAAAATAAATATTGAAGATATTTTTTTCAATGCAGAAAATTTTTATGAATTTAATTGTATAAGTAATGGATATGAGATAATTTTAAATTTTTTTGAAATATTATTGCATTCTACTTACAAAATTTAAAAAATTTCCAGAACAAGTAGGGAATAACAGAGGAAAATTAGCTGGAGTGTCTCCACTCGACTATCTCGCAATTTGAATTGAATTAAATAACATAATATATTATATTTAAATTAAATTTAATTAATTATAAATTATAAATAATAAATATTAAACAAGCGCATGTTTGGCTTTTTATTGATGGCACCGTGTTGGCAGTGTTAAAAAATTAATTCTGGTACTTTCAGCAAATAAATCAAGCTGAAATTCTATATATAGCAGTTTTATACAATTATTAATCATGTGAAAAATTATCAAACATATATTTTTATTTTTACGGTCACTTTAGAGGAAAAAAAATCAAAACGTTGTAGGTAATGACCCTCTTCCGGTTGAGCTACATTTCTCAAAAGTTGATAGAAAACTATGAATTTTGAATAATGTCCATGTACCAAATTTCATCATTCTAGCTCAAACCGTTTTTGCGTAATCTTGGTTACATACATACATACACACACACACAGACATTTTTCTCGACCTTAGTGAAAATTATTCAGGAACCTTCAAAACGTATAAAAACATCAAAATCTCAAGATCGAAAATTTTCGTGATCGCAATACGAGATAGTAATAAAACGATGCAATGATTCAAGTGGCTTAAAAATTTGATTCGCAATCTACCTATATATTAGTAGTAAATTTGTTCTAATATAATTTTGAATTTTTAAATTTTAATCGTAAAAATAGAATTAAAAATAATACAATTAATCAGTAAAAAAAAATACATATTCATTGAAAATTTTTTGTAAAGTAATTTTAATATCCAATAAAATATATTTATATATTTTACTGGTCGTGGATTAATACGCCATCATATATAGTAAAAGTATAAATTAATTATAATGATAATGAAAAACAATAAATAAAATTAAATGTGAATTGACAGCAGGAATGAATAAATCCAAAGTTAATAAATTAAAAAGAGAAAACCAATAAAATAAATAAATAAATATATTTCAAAATATGTAAATATGTATGTATGTATTTCAATATTTGATCTTTTTAATTTTAATTTTTAAGTTATTTTTATTTAAATAATTTAAAGGTTATTGAATTAAAATAATATTTTATTTTCTAACTTAAACCTTTTTTTTTTGAATGAAATAAATAATGACTTTGAAAAATTAGAAAATTGTTGATCCTGTCCCAATCGTGTTCTTATGGGAAAATGAATGGCCACACGGTTTAAAAGAGAATTAACAACCTACCCTCTTTCTATTCCTCTCTCTCATCCCTTGCGTTAATAAAATTACAATGTCCGGGTGAGTTGTTCACTAAGATGTTATATATTGTTTTTTATCGTTGTTCTTTTTTTTAAATAAAAAAATTAAACTTTGAAAGAATAAAAGAAGAAAAAGTGTAATTAAAGAAGTGAGAATTTCGAATTCTATCACTTACAAAAAAAAAATATTAAAACTACTTTTTGTAATTTAAATACAAGGACTCATAAAAATTTAAATTAATTTTTTAAACTTATACAAATGAAACTGAGAAAAATTTGATAAGGAAATTAACATTAAATTAATTGTTATCTTTCTTTTGTTTCTTCTATATTCCCATGCTTGTGAATAAATAGTGAAAGTAATTGATATATACTTATATATATATAATATGAAAAGATATGATAGGCTTAGTAATGTAGTGATTACGTTGTATTAACAATAATAATAATAAATAAGTAAATGTGAAGAGAGAAAGTGAATTTCTCGTATGTTTCATTTAAAAGAAAGAGCTAATAAAAACGTTGAACGTTCATTTGGCTTCTAATCCAACCAAATGGCAATTTCCCTCGAATGCAGGTTGATGGTTTGCCTTTGCCGTTGAATGTTTATTTTCGTCTAATCCAAAAGGAGAAACGGATGACGACGAGGGATTTCAACCGAGATTTCCTACGTGATATACACTGCGTTCAACTTTTAATTAAAGAAGGGATGGTGGACAAAGAAAAATTGCAAAAAGAAGTGAAGTGTCTATTCAATTCAATTGAAGTGTTTAAATCGCATTCAACGGGCCCTCGCATAAAAAAAAATATATCAATGGTTTGAAAAAAAACAAATCCATATATACTAGTATATATATACGAGTACAATATATACATATATATAAATTAGAAGATATTAGAGAGAGAATTTTAGATATTTTTAATCAAAGACCATAATGCAGGCTGTGCCTCGGCGTAGACGGCTCTATGCTGCTTCTACGATATCTTTTAAAGAATTAAAATTATTTAAGAGTAATTTATGAGGCATAATAAATATTGTCAACTTGTGTGCCTTTAAAACCCCAATAATAATAATCTAATAATAATATTCCTATTTCTATACTTTAGGCTGCAAGTCATTATATCTTTATAAAGAATATGAGAGGACCTGAGTGAGGGTACGGTGAAATTACTCACTTCATATTTTTGAAAATAATCCATGTATTAATTAATAATCATTTATTTATTTTTTAATAAATAGATAAAAAAATCGTTATTTTTTGTGAATTCATGAAAATATGAATCCAACACGCACATAAATGATTTGAATATGATATTTGATGTATCTAGAAGAAATGGAACAAAAACAAAAAGTATGAATGTATTTTTATTTTATATAACTAAAATAAAAGATATATAAGTAAACTAGACATCAAAAAATTTTGTTCATAAGTTTATATCACGCAACTTTCTCTGACAATATTCACTTAGAAATAAAATATAGGTATATTATTATATAAAATTATATACTAAATTCCAGGGTTGCAATAAAACAGTATTTATTTTATTTTAAACTAATAAAAAATATAACAATATTGAAAACATTTTAACTGGCGTTTTAAATGTATAGTGACGGTAAAAGGTTGTAGTTAGATTCTGCAAATATACCAAAGAAATAAATAAATTTAAAATCAAATCAGAAATAAATAAATTTAAAATCAATCCTGGCGTTTACTTTTTTCCATCACTGTACTTATACAATATGTCAAGTATTATTAGAAAATTATATTATGATACCAAATTTAAAAGATTTTGAATTTTAAATTTATTTAATTTTATATTTCTCTGATGTATTTGAAGGAACTAACGTCAACTGTTTCCTGGTATAAACTTACAATTAAGCAAATTTTTATTTACGGGAAATCCCGGTTTCTTTGTGTCCGAACTTTTCATAAGGAATTCGAGTCTTTTAGTAGTATTGCTGTTAATAGCCATTTAAAAACACAATATGACTGGTCGAAAAAAAGGATAATATTGAACAGTATTTTAAAGAAATCTTAAGTACTTATTAAATAATAATTTATGATATATATATATATATATATATATATATATATATATAAACCAATTAAATAAAGAAACAATTAAATAATAGACTGCCCTTAGCATTTATATTATTTAGGCTAATGGAAAAATTTAAAAAATATGAGTAAGCGAAGTTATCATTTAAAATAAATTATTAATGGAAGTATGTATATGCCTATAAATAAACTACATAATTAAATTTATATAAATGGTCATTTTAAATTAAACATTCTTTCATAGGATTATACTATCAATAAACAATATGGTCACAAGGTGAAATAAATTTGTTTCTTTAAGTAAATGGGCAATAATATTTATTAATTAAAATATTTATAAATTTGTAGCTTATATTTAATTGGATTAAATATTTAGGAAAAAGTGTTGACATTATAATTAGTTGAGTAGTAAGATATCTATTTTTTCTGTTATCAAGGTCCTGTTGGACATATTTTCATAATGATTGAAAAAATCATTAAGTATCATAAGTAAATAAATAGTTCTGGATAAGGGAGGGGGTTGTTGCTTCTTGGCCATTTCTAATCGAGTTAAGTGCCTCTTCTATCTATGAAGCATAACCTAATGGAATTCGAAGGGCAAACAGTCAGGTCAGAAGGGTTGATGGCGATTAGATTAATAAGGGCCACGAACAAAGCACGATTAACTACATTCTGCTCTCATGGAAGATAAACATTAAAGAGATTGCATGATCAGGTCAAAGTGAACAGGGCGGAACATAAACTCACCAATTTTACCTGAAATGGATTACAGGTTTGGAGGTTTTCATTTGGAGAATTTATTTTGTTTTAGATTTTCTAGTTTGTGTTTTTTATTTATTTATTTATTTTTTTATACAGTTAATTGAAGAGGTATTTTTTTATTCCTAAAACCCCATCCAACCATAATATACCATACAATGGAAAGGAATGAAATGAGAGTTGATTTGGAGTGTTCCCAGGCGGTCACCTGATTCTTTTCGAAGATTTTTTAAAATCCGAACATTCCCACACAATAAGGATGAAGAAAAAATACACTTTCTTTCCTTAAAAAGTATTTCTTAACAAAATACATAATTTTAGAATACGTATACTAATAAATATATAATATTTTTCTATCTATAATATTATATAATATTAAAAAAAATTAATTTAAAAAATGTTGAAAATATATAATAAAAGCACAATTAAAAATATAATTTTTATCTATATGTTTCTCGGGAGATGAAAAATTGGTGAGAAAATTCTTGACTAGGAAACCAGTTTAAAATAGGCGAGATAGACCAAGAGATAGGATAATATAATAAAATAAAATAAAATGAAAATTGGATGGAGAGGGTGCGGAATAGTTGGAGGGATGACGTTACTGAGACCAAGGACATGAGGAGGAATATACTTGTCACAATTAAAAAATCCACAATTCTATTTACACTCATGTTTTGATTTATTAGGGAAATGGTGTTCATTATTTCATTCATTATTATTCATTATAAAACTAGTATAAAATATTATTTTATCTAGGGTGCCCAAAACACGACAGACGCCCATATATACACGAAATTTATTCATATCTGGCGCTTCTTAACTCGAAAGGTCTTAGTCATTTTTTTCTTTACTATCTAATTGAATTTTATTATTTACGTTTGAATTTCGTGGTATATCACTATAAATACCATTTCCCAATTGGTTTCTCTAAAACAAAAACAACGGAAACTGTTCAGGAAACGGTATACCTCTCGAATTTTGATGAAACTACGCCAGTGAATTCCTTGTATAATTCTAAGAAACTTTTTCCTTAGACAATATAGGGAGGTCTGTTCTAGTTTTTGAGATAAAAATTATTAAAGTTTGAATATTGACATTACATATACTTCCATATTATAAATTTATAATGTTTTATTGTCAAATGAACACATATCGGCGAAGGTGAAGCCCTCTACTGCCCAAATCAAGCCTATTCGCAAAATCATCTTAACTTTTTTTTAGAGTTGAAAATGATTTCGCCACCCAAAAATACTATCGCCCCCCAAAATCGTATAGTCAAATAATCGCCCCCTTTAAGATGTCGATCGCCCAGGTTGAGAATCAGTAGTTTATATATTATAATAACATACATATAAATAAACTATAGAGAAATATAAAAAAAAATTTTTAAGGGATTCTTAAAACATGGATTTTCTTTTAAATCGATTTAAATTTTTTAAAGAAATTTTAACTAATATATCTATATTCTTATAGATATAATAATAACTTATATATGTATAAAATGATAAAAGAAAACTTCGTTAATCATATTGTAGTTTATATTAAAAATTTGTTTTTAGTTTCAGAGAGTGACAAGAGAAAAAAGATAAGTAATGCAGGAAATGTTAAATTTGGATAAATAAAAGAGTTGAAACTTTATCTATTTTGGGGTTATCCATGGTGCAGCTGCTAAGAAGGCAATGTTCCCGACAAAGCTACCCTCCATTAACAAGCCCCAACCATTTGTCATATTAATTATTTAAAAAAAAGAAACTTTTCTATTTTAATTCTCATATGGATAGAATTTTAAATTATCTATACATTAAATCTTCAATATAAAAAAAATTCAATTTTCTAAAAGTATTCGACGGAAAATTAAAATAAAATAAATATTTATATAACATTTTCTAACATTATTTGATTGTTTCATTCTTCATTAATAAATAAAAATGAAAAAAAATAATGTATAATAATAAAAAATAATAATAGACATTAATTCGTATATAGAAACTAACAAAATAATAATTTATATTATGCACACTCAATTATACTAATACATTATTTATGTAGATATACGAAAAATAGGATAATAAAATATTTATACTCGATCTGTAGCTGTAAAAGAAATAACCTGCAATTAATGTAATTTCTAATATTTGTATAATTATAAATAATTTCCCTTTGGATTAATAATATTTTTTTTTAATGAATTAGAAATTTTCAAGTTCAAATAAATAATTCATTTTTCTTTAAGTATGTAGAAAAAATTTTTTTTTTTTATTAATAAAAATATCTAAATACCAGTTCATTTGTAACGGACTTTAACGACTTCATCCACATTAAATGTGGGCATATCCTATATTAAGATCAATTCATTAAAGAACAGCTCCTTAATGTACTGCTAATTACAAAAACTTTCACATTTATAATTATAATATAGTATATTTCAGGATAAAATATGTTTTTTAAACATTTTCTAAATATTTGTCAAAAATTTGTGAAAGATAGTTATTAAAATAAATCTCTCGATATATATCTAATCATTAAAACACATAATATAATACACACATGAATTTATATTTTTTGGCAAAAATAAAATTTATCAAAATAATTTTACAAAAAAAGTATATAAAAATAATTTCAATTTTATTTAAATAAAAATATTTTAATTTTAATTATAATGATAGAGTATCCTAATTATTTATTTATAAATTATAAATGTATTTGTCTTTTATGTAATATTAAAGATTAAATTTAAGCAAAACTCTTAGTCATAAAATATATAGGTAAAAATACATTAATTTTGTAAATATCACAATATTTGTGAAATAACTCACTTCCTATTGAAGTCTATATAATCTGAATTTTATGTTATTTTTTTATAGGATATAAAGTCATCTTTCTCTCTTAACTTAAAACAATAATGATTTACTTAATCCATTCTCTATAAACACGGTGGCCAAACCGTGGCTCTTTTTGAGTTTATTGTGGCTCAATTGAAAAATTTAAAGTCATGACTCAAAAAAAAAGGTAAAATTTTTTCCGATTTGGTTCTTAAACATTTCCGATTTTTCAATATGGCTCTAAGTATCACCAAGTGTGGCCCCCCTGCTCTATGATACATTAATGATAAAATTTAAACTTATTTTTACCAATCTATAATAATATAATTCAATTTATTAAAGCGATTTTTATTAACTCACCACATATTTGTATTTTTCTATTTTTATTTAGTAAAAATAAATGTTTCAACTGCTTATTCTGCAGTCGTTATCAAGTACAGTGCGTTTATTCCGACTCAAGCAGATAATTAAATTTCATATCAAATTTATTTTCTTTATTTTTACAAAAAATATTTTTTTAGAAGATTCTCCGCCATCTCTCTTAATATTTTAATTTATATAATTATATTAGACTACTGGTCCCCAAAGTAATCCAGGGGGGCAGTGAGAACTATGAGAATTAGATAAAGTTCTAAAATGCATTTTATATAGATATATATATAATAGAACCTCTCTCTCTCTCTCCCTCTATTTAAAATTTTAAAAAATGGAGTGTTCTAGCCAAATTAAGAAATTTAAATTCCTTATGCAACATTGATAGGTAAATGAATTGGACTGGAAGAGGAGACATATGATTAGAGAAATTTGGGAAAAATCAACCGAAATGTAATTAAACAAACAAATTCAAGAATTATGATACGGATACGACTTACATACAATTAACATACAAAATGTAGAATTTGAAAAAGTATAAATATTTAAATACTTAAGATCTCTAATCACGAAGGATAATAATATTCGAGAAGAATTTAAATCGACGTTGTAATTGAGTAACGCCTGTTATTATGCAGTAAAAGGGCTTATCTCATCAAAGAGGATCAAAATTAAAATATATAAAACAATTATTCATGTTGATCGATGACTAGGGTGACCATATTTCGAAAACACCAAACCGGGACAAACGGTATACCTTTTTTTTTGAAGTTTGGCTCAAGCTCAATATTACTGGTCTAGGTTAATGAAAATATTGGTAATTATATTACAGACGGGCCCAACAAGGTGGGTGGTTGAAACTTACTTTGAGGGGTTCCTTGAATGATTCTGAACAATTGTATATGCAACTTTTCTATGATCTCTTTGAGTTTAATTAATAAAAAATAATTAATTTTTTAGTGTATTTCCCATATTTAGGTTGACATTTAGACTGATTTTGACTGTTTTCTTTTTTATCTCTAGGTGGCAATACCTAGACACACTATCAGTACGTGTATGTGGCACTAGGGAGTGTATGGGAAATCAATTTGAATTCAAATAAAATAAATAGATATAATAATATTTAATATTTGTAAATTGTAAATTGTAATTAACATTCAGCATTCTTTTAGTGTTTCTTTATAAATACATAACAGTAAAATTAATTATTTACGCATTAAAGGGTCCTTTATTGTATAATTAAATAGGAAAATTCGGTTTATTTTATTTTAGAAATAGTTTTATTCATAATGAAGTCATTTAAACTCTTTTTCGGTTATTTAAATTCGGTTGAGTCCAATTTGAATTTGTTATTAGTTACAATATAATTAATATTTATGTCTATTTATTAATACTATTAATATTAAAAAAAAAACATTTTCATTAAATATTTGTGTTGTTGAATTTCTTTTTAAAACTATATTATAAATCGAAAGTATTATAATTACACATTTTAAATCGGATGTGTGAATGAATGACACAAAAATCATTATAATGGATTCAATTGGTAAATAAATACAGGAAAAGGAAATAAATTAACTTAAATTTATTTGTATTTGTTCCAATACCGGAACTGATCGTATGAATTTTTATTATAGCAAAATTTAGGGAGGCCCAGGTATTGGGTTAGAATAATTTTAATTATATATATATATATATATATATAGTTTTTTAAGTATATATAAAGGTTCCCAAAGTGGGCTATATCGACCCCTAGGGGTCTATGACAACCTGCAAGGGGTCTACGGCAGCTAATAAAAAATGTAGGGGTCCATGAAATGGAAATGGCTTTTAAAACATTTTTTGATTTTTTTCAATATGGCTCTAAAAAATGAAAAAGGTAAATTGCTTTTCCAACATGGTTCTTAAAACATTTTTGATTTTTCAATAAGGCTATAAAAGAAGGGTAAAATTTATTTATAAAAAATCAAAATCAATTTAGGGGGTCTACCCAAAACCGAAAATCATGGAAAAACATGGCAAGGGGTCTATGACACAAAAAAGTTTGGGAACCTATGTTTTAGAGTATTCAAGCCTCAAGAATAATGAGTTAATATTATAATATTAATATAAATAAAATTTCAATCAAACATTAATATAATATAAATATGAATAAATAATTTACATTATAAATTAATATAATCAGCTAAGTATAAAGTAAAGCCATTGGAAAATAAGACAAAGGAGTGTTTTATAGAGCTGTCGAGTCAAATCTAGTTTCAAAATTTAGTATGGCAAATTAAGTTTAATTTGCCTGGGAGTTAGTAAACTAAGTCAAGGGAGATTTAGGGTTTTCGTTATGATATTCAGTTGGAAAAGAGAACAAATTCTAGATATTAAAAATACAAGACTTGTTGTTTAGAAATAAAAAAGTATACAAATGAAAAAGTTGTAAATTAAAAAAGACAAAAATAGCTTTTAAATTAGACAAGATAGATAATTAGGAGTTTTCTTTAAGCAGCAATGTTTTTTTTAATCTAAAAAGTTTTTGTTTATGAATAATCATTCGTAGTACTTGTCCACACATACTATAAATTATTAGGGAGTTACATTAAGAAAGAAAAATAAATTTTAATTTATCTTGTCAGATTAGTCATTAGAGAGTAGAGATTCCTTTAAATTCATTTTTTGAACGATTTGAAGATCACCCAAATACTTTTACCCTAAAACACATTCCAAAAAATATTACACAAATATATTTATTTATATATTTCTAATTATTTAACTGTCAAATTGATGTCTGATTCAGCAAAATAATAATAAAGAAATAAATAAAAAAACATATTTTAGTTATTCCATCAAATCTTTTTCTGGTCCTTTCAAATTCTTCAAAAATCATATAATGGAGAGCATATTTATAAAAAATCTCTAAAAAAGTCAGCCTATAAAATATATAATAATTAGGTTTTTTATAATACTAGAATACTCCTGTTTTATAACATATAACTATACTTTTGCTTAGATGATATTATAAAATATACTCTCCTCTATATATATTATTTTTTGAATTATACTTAATGAATATACTTGAATAAATTATATATATATACAATGCATATTTCTTTTTCTCAGATTAGTATTTTTTTTTGTAAATATAGTATTTTTTATATTAAATAATTAAAAATCAAAAATTAAAAATATAAATTTTAATAAGAATTTATTTTTTATATTAATGACCCTGGATGAAATTTCAAGTTTCAGGTAAGAAAAAAGGTATAAAAGTTGAAATGAGCATAAAGAAAATATGAAAAATCTGGAGTATCTCCACTCGACTATCTCGCAAATTTAATTTGGATTAATTAACACATATATTATATTTAAATTAAATTTAATTATTATAAATTATAAATTAAAATTAATGAATAATATTTATTAAACCTCGTGTTTGGTTCTTTGTTGATGAAATCACGTCACTAGTTGGCTCGTGATTTGCAGTCGTGTTAAAAAAAAATAATTCCGGTACTTTCAGCCATCTAATAAAGCTGATATTCTATATTTAGTAGTTTTATACAATTTTTAATCATGTGAAAAACTATCAAACATATATCTTTATTTTTACGGTCAGTTTAGAGGAAAAAAAATGAAAACGTGATAGGTAATAACCCTCTCCCGGATAAGCTTCATTTTTCAAAAGTTGATAGAAAACTACGAATTTTGAATAATGCCCGTGTACCAAATTTCATTATTCTAGCTCAAACCGTTTTTGCGTAATCTTGTCTACATACACACACAGGCATTTTTCTCAACTTTAGTGAAAATGACTCAGGGACCTTCAAAACGTATAAAAACATCAAAATCTCGACATTGAAAATTTTCGTGATCGCAATACTATCTCTCTTTTTTAGTTTATATATTATGTTAAAATGTTTCAACGAGTGTCTATGATTAAATATATAAATTTCATATTTTATTTTTAAGTGATAAAAATGCAATTATAATATAATTGTCTGAAAGGTCCATTATATTCAATCTAAAATAATAAATTAAATTTTTGTTTCTTTTTTTATTGAACTTTTATAAACATTTATTTTATATTTTTGAAGGGTGCATATCATTCTCAATCGAGAATAGAAATATATATATATATATATTTGAGCGTAAGATCAGGTTTTTGAAAGGGATGTGTCAAACAAATATGTACTTTGGATATAAATAAATCCTTTATCTCACAAAAAAGGAAAACTTTAAGCTTTCAAAGATTTCAATTTCTAAAAATTGAATTTGTATAGAGCTTTAAAAAATGTCATTGAAAATAAATACAAAAAATACATTTTTCGTTTAAAGTAAAATTCAATATCATAAATAAATATTGAATTGAATTTAATTTTGGTTTTCTATATAACTTACAATTATTTTTTAAAAAATATTTATAATTATTTATTATTATCATCGACCTATTTATTAGGATTTAAGAGACTTTATTATTAAAATAAAATATAGCAATTGTTTATTTTGAATTGGAGTATTTGTAAAAATACCAGGATGAGAAAATCTTCATCACAACAAGTTCTTATAGTTTTAACCTCGAGGTCAAAAAGCGGTAGCCGAACACGCAGTTGGCTCTGCGACATCAATAAACAGGGAGTAAGTTAATGGTGACTAGAAGGGGGGGGGGCTGCGCAACATCACTTGCCCAATCTAATCTTTCTGCACGTGCAAAAAAAATCACTGTCCTTGAAAGGGTTTGGTAAATGACTACTAGACAAGATAATTCCTCACAACTTCGATTCTAATTAATTTATTATATACAGGTTCATACAGAAAAGAAATGGGAAAGGTAGAAGAAGAAAAAAAAAGATATTTAAAGAGGAAAAAATTTTAAGAAAAAAAAAATAAAATTAAGGGCTCTTTTCTTGTTTTTATATATGTATAGATTTATAAGAATTTTATTAAAAGCTGAGAAAGATTTTTTTTTATTAATGGCCTCGTGAGAATATTATTCCCTTTCCTATATATAGCAGAACGCATAATATTCTATATAAAGAAATCTATATATGTAGTTCCGCAAGAAAAAAAATGTATAAATTGATAAATCTATCTCATACAAACATGCACATACATATAATATAATATTTTAAATTTAATATTAAACAAAATTATGATTAATGAATTAAATAATTAAATTAAGTTAAATTAATTGAAGTGTGAATTCAAAAGTGAATAAAATAATATACAAGAGAAAAAATTTTGTTTGTTTTGTGGGGTCAATTAGAAATTGCTTATTTATTTGTATTATGTATTTATAATATTTTTCAATTATTTACAATTTATTTTCATTTAAAAAATGTTATTTTTTGGTAGCGAGAGACAATAGAGTGATAATAAATTACATCTCACTAACATTAATACTTTTTTAATTCAAAAGCAGAGGGTTAAATATATAATTAACTGTTTAAATAATTCTTAAAATTATTTTTATTATAAATTCACTAGTATGAATTTTATATTCAAAAAATTATTGATTTATTTATATAAATTTTCTAAATAGAAGTTTATTAGAAGGGTAATTAGAAGGTTTATTTCATGTTGTATTTAACATTTAATTATTATTCAATTATTACTGTTATTATTATTATTTTATTTATTTATTTATTTTGTATGAAATAGATTCAATTAATTTTAATTGATTTTTTTATTTATTTATTAGAATTTATTTATATTTTCATTCATAATTATGATATTAAAATTGGTTATCCGGATATACCGGTTTACTTCTTTTTTATTTATTTTGAGATTCCTAATGTATATTTTAATGAATATTATGAATTATAATTAATTCTTTTGATATTTAAATTAATTATATATTAATATGAGATGAGATGAAGAAGAGGTGGGAAGGAAAAAATCAAATGCTCTGACCCCTCCTCCACTTTCCGATTTTTCTATGGGTGAATTCTGTGGAAGACTCCACTTTTAGCTTTCTCTCTCTCTCTCTCTCTGTTCATTCTTATTTAAGCCATTAAAATCAATACATTATAAATGTAGGTCTGAAATCAAAATGAACCTTCCATATGGCTAACTCTTAATATGAATAATTAATTAATGGAAAATTTATTAACTTAGATCAGTGTTTCTCAACTCTTTAGTATTCAAGGCCCGATTTTCAATCATAATTTTCATCCCCCCCCCTCCCACCATCAGAAATGTTTCAGATCATCAAATCATCTGACCTTTTTTTTAGAACCATATTGAAAAAAATTGAAAAATAATTGAAAATGTTAAAAAGTTTGCCCAGAAAATCATCTTACTTTTTTTTTAGAACTGAAAAAAGTCTGGAATTTTCTCTTAATATATAATTTAATAATAATAAGGTGATCTTCCTCTTATTACTTTGTTTTTTTTTAAAAAATCACTGATAAGGGATGAATGGAAAGTTAATATTACCTCTCTAAACTTTAACAATCTATTATAATAGAACGGAGAACAAGATTATATAGAATGGTATCATTCCATCAAGGATCAACTTTGTTTATATTGTTCAATTTTGGGGATTTGATTAAAATGGAACTTTGGTTTAGGCCATCTAGATAAACTTAATAATCAGGTTAAATAGATAAATCTGTTTCTAAATTAATAAATAAATAATAATAAATTAATAATAATATTAATAAAATAAATGTATTTTGTAATTTCGATTATTATTTAAATACTAGCCGTTCCAGCATCATATACTGCAGGCGGTATAAAACTCTTCTTAGAGGGACATTTTAAAACAGCATTTCAAATACTTACAAACAACACAATGTTTAAATATAAAATTATTAACTTTAATCATATCGTCGTAATAATTTTTTTATTTTTTTTATTGACACTTATAATTTAACAAAACAAAATTTTAAAAAAATTAAGTTAGTTACAAATTAATAATTTTGACAATTTGTAACTAACTTCATATATGTTACAGATATCATAAACATAGGACGGAAATTATATATAGATTGATAATTGAAATTTTTATTTTTTATTATATTTCCAAATTCAAACTCTCATTTCAAATTGTTTTTTTTTTAATTTTTAGTTTATTTTATTTAATTTTAATTTAAAAATAAATTCTTTATTAGAAAATTATCTTATTGTCATTTTTAGGAACAATGAATATAGTACAATTGTTATTGATTTTAGTTTTGTCTGGACAATTAATTGACGCTCCTTTTGAAAGTGAATTCTTAACTAGTCTTTCTTCCTCTCCGTTGATTCTTTTCATGTATAAAGATTTGAATAGAGTTATAAAATATGATCAAGTGAAAATAAAAATGAATGAAAAAAAAAAGTTTTCAACGATGAAATGAAAAGATCAAAATTTAAATACAACAGCACCGAAGTTAATGGAGAAAGTTTCTAGGCTTATGAAAAATATCTTTTAGTTATATAAGAGGGGTGAGTTTTGGTAAAATTCATATTACCATTGACGGAAATTTTTGTAGTTTAAGTTTGAAAAATAAATATCTTATATTAATATTTGTATTATATAATAAAGTAGGGCAAGAATATTTTTTCACAAATTCTTGGATATGTACAAGTTGGTTAGGTGGTAAGGGAGGAAACAATAAAAAACTTTATATAATTATTAACATTTTGTTTAGGTTAAACATAATAACGGATACAATTTAGAATTTAGATGAAAGCGAACAAATATGTTTATAAATACTACATTTACCTGAATATGATTGCTTACCAACGTGAGGAGTACGCCCCACAGGAGGATTATGGGAAAAATCTGGAGTGTCTCCACTCGACTATCTCGCAATTAGAATTGGATTAAATAACATATATTTAAATTATAAATTAAAATTAATAAATAATATTTATTAAACCAGAGCATGTTTGGCTCTTTGTTGATGGCACCACGTCACTTGTTGGCTCGTGATTTGCAGTCGTGTTAAAAAAAAATAATTCCGGTACTTTCAGCCATCTAATAAAGCTGATATTCTAAATTTAGTAGTTTTATACAATTTTTAATCATGTGAAAAACTATCAAACATATATCTTTATTTTTACGGTCAGTTTAGAGGAAAAAAAAATCAAGGTAATGACCCTCTCCCGGATAAGCTTCATTTTTCAAAAGTTGATAGAAAACTACGAATTTTGAATAATGCCCGTGTACCAAATTTCATTATTCTAGCTCAAACCGTTTTTGCGTAATCTTGTCTACATACACACACAGGCATTTTTCTCAACCTTAGTGAAAATGACTCAGGGACCTTCAAAACTTATAAAAACATCAAAATCTCGACATTGAAAATTTTTGTGATCGGAATACTATCTCTGGCGAGATAGTAAAAATTGAAATTGGTCAGAAGTTCATCATTTAATTAAAAATTTGAATATTAAAAATTATGCATATGTACATGGGACCATTTTAAAGAAGTTCTGATGGGGCATGGCATCAAAAAGGTTGAGAAACAGTGCTGTATATGGTATATAAACCAATTGAAAAATATATAAATTGTATTCACAGGACCTCAGAACTAAATAAAATTGGAATAAATCTAAATTTGTATCATTCTTAATTTCTATTACCTCATCTATCCCTCTGTATTTTAACTGAACTTTAAAGTTCTTAACAAGCAACCTCATTCATATTCTGATTAACCTTCTTCCAATTCTTTCACATTTAAAATTCATAATCAATTAAGTAGTTTTATATGTTTTCCCTTATTGTAAAAAAAAAGATTAAATTTTGAGGTTTATGATAATAATTAATGTGTTTATGTTTTTTTTTAAATAAATAAATTATTTTTCTTTTCAAGGTTTAAAAAATAAGTAGTATATTGAAAAAAATATATACACACACACATATTTATATTTAATAATAATAAAATATTTTATTTATTTATAATTAATGTTTTGAGTTGATTTACAGTATATATTGTACATTATTATATTATAATTTTATTTTTTTAAAAAGAGAATGACACCTTGAATTATTAATATAGCATTATTCTTATTTTATATATCATTGGAAAGGTAAACGATGAGTAAATCCGTCATATTTCCATTTATGATTAAAAGAAAGTGAATCTTTTGAGAAAGGCTAAGAGGAAAAGGAGTGCTAACAGTACACGTGCTAAACCAACAGTCAACCTCTTCGAGGTCGATCGATGTAAATATAGTATTTATATATATATATATATATATATATATATATTTAAGAGAGTAAAAAAATATATAAATTGTATAAAAAGAACTTATTGCCATTAAAAGAGAGAACAAAAAATAAAGTAGAGTAGTGTAAAAAAAGAGAAAAGTATAGCTGTATAAATGATAAAATTACAGTGAAGATGAGATTTACCTAGAATAAATTTCCAACCATTTAATGAAATCAGAAAAGGTTGAAAATTTTTCCTACATACTTGTTTATGTATCTCTAACAGTATAAAATCAATAGAAATAATAATATTAATTTTCAGCTTACTTGACTTTCAAATTCGTTTCCATTAAAAAAACAAGTAAAAATATATAATATTATATATTTATAAATTATATATAAGTCTATCATTAAGAAATTGAGAAATTTTAATATTAAAAAAAAAAAAAATATCATATTTCTCCAATTTCAAATTAATCCAATTTTGTGATCCCTATAATAATATTAAGTGAGATAATAAGAATTTATTAAATTATTTTTTTATAATAAACTAGCTGCTCAGAGCGCCTTCGGCGCTCTTCACACCTAGACGGGGGCTCCGCCCCCTGTACCCCCGAGTGGTACATAGTATTTGGTGGTTGAAAGTAGTAAAAGGTTTTCATCCATTTTGTTTCAATCAGTATATTACATAAAACATTCATTTCTTTTTGTGTTCTTATTTAAAAAATATATTTTAATTTAATCACTATATTAATTATATATATTATTATTGTATATGTTATATCTATCTACCTATGTGGCTCAAAGATACTCGAAAGTTCTTAGCCGCAACAACCACATTTCTCCAAGTGTCCCTATCCTGAGCCCTTGTTCCATCTCTCTTACGTCCCTTCCTACGCGTCATTGGTTTTCCAAGCGGACGTTTTCCAATCGGTCTTCCCACCAATATCTTTTTCCTCTCCCATTCTAGCCACGTGCCCTGCCTATCGCAGCTTTTTCCCTTTTATAACCCTAACTATTTCTGAAGATGCAGAGAGACCATGCAATTTCTTGTTATGCTGTCTCCCCCATTCCCCGGTGACCTCATCTTTCTTTGGCCAATAAATGCAGGGAAGAATCCTATTCTCAAACACTCTGAATCTACTCTCATCTCCCAGGGTCATAGACCATGCCTCCCACCCATATAATGCAACAGGCAAAATAATTTTTTTATATATTCCCTTTGATAATAATTTTGAAGAGATAAGCCTCTTTATTGCAAGATAACAGGCGTTTCCCGATTGCAACCCCGATTTAAATTCTTCTCAAATATTATTATCCTTCGTGATTACATTCAATTTTTCTACATATTCAAATTCTACATTTTGTATCTTAAGATTTTGTATGTCAATACTCTTCCTCTTTGTTACTAAATATTTTTTCTTATCACTATTAATTTCAAACCTCTATTAATTTTTCCTCGCTATCTGCAATTGCAATTTCCTAATCTCCTATTATATTTAAGTCGTCTGGGTAACCTAACATTTTACAATTGATTTCTTCATCTTATTTTTTCTTTACTACCTTCAAGACAAATTTGAAGATCAAAATTTGAAAAAGTTTATGCTGATCTATATTGAGTCATGTGTATGTTTTACTAAAGTCTACAAATAATTAGTGAACAGAAATATTGAATTCGCAGTTTTTTTCCTAATATCTGTCATAATGAAAATATCTTAATTAATGTTGATCGATTTGGCCTTAACCCGCAATGATATCTCCTAATATTTCCACCGCCTATGGTTCTTAAGTATTTTCTATGTTATTATAGTGAAATAGAGTATAATATTTCTTGATCATTACATTTTGATATTTTATTTTCATTGCTAGATTATTATTGAATATTTTTAATTATAATGAAACTTGGGAAAATGCAAAAATAGAGACTTGAGACAATTTATAAAAATTAACGGTATAAAACTATAGATAAATTACCAATATATACATTCATTAATAGTATTAATTTAAATTAATTGATTTATTTGTTTTTTTATTATTAAGTTCATTTATTAATTTTTTTAGATCATAGTTATTTTCCTCCCTTAAAATAAACTTATCTAATTCTGGTGGTGCTAGGGGATTTGAAAATTATTCGTCGCAATATGAAGATTTCGCTTACAGTTTCTGTCATGTCCGACCTCCATCCAACAGTTATTTTCTGTCAAGTTTTTTGCTTCTCTTAATCATGTGATCTATATATTTAATTTTTTTTGATTCATTATAATAAAATTTAAACAAATAAAAATTTTTACTTTGTTAATTTATATAAATTTCAATATAAACTGATTGTGAGTGATACGCTTAGCCAATACTCTGAATAATTTGTGTACAAAAATATTGAATGTTCTTAGCGAGATTTGATATAATGTTGTACGATTTGTCCTAAATCTGAATTAGAAGAAAATTATAAATTGCCTCCTTTTCCAGCTCAATTCATTTACCCACCCATGTTGCATATGGCATCTAAATTTCTTAAAACTCCGTTTTTTTAATTTAAAATAGAAGGAGAGAAAGAGTTTTAAATTATATTCGAATAGTCTATATATTCTATATGTCAGTATTTTTTTTCTGAATTTAATAGCAAGTTGATTTTAAAAATTTTCCATTCTTAATGCATATGATTGATTACTTGTGTTAAAATTTAAAAAAATTCAAATATTCTAATTTTTATATTTATATACAATTTAATATTATTTTTTATTAATATCATATCAAAAAAAAGAGAATTTATTAAAATTAAAAATAAAAAAAGAAGCCTATTAATAAAAAATTGAATGGTGATTTAAATATTTTATTAAATTAATTAAAATGAGACCTTTTAGAATAAATTATTTAATTGAAATGATATTTAAATATAAGAATTTAAAAAAATATTATATTCTTTGTTTGGCAATTGTTATTTAATTATGTGCAACATGATTCGACTTGCACAGAGCATCGTTATTTTTATTAATATCACATAATAAAAATGAATCTTTTAAACATAATAAATAAAAAAGACATTTTAATAAATTTAAAAAATATACCCAATTTAAAAATGTCAAAAATTTAAAACAACTTTATATCATCATATTTTAATTTTTATATAATATATATATATATTTAGTAATTAATAATAGAGTAATTAAATTAAAATAAAAAACAAAGATAATATAATTCAGTCATTTTAATTCAGGTTAAATAATATTTTTTTTTATTATTCAATGATAAAATTTATATATTATTATATATATATTATAGAAAAGAAGAAATATTCAATTAAATAAAAAATAATTTAAGATAAAAATATGATCTAATAAATATTTTAATTAAATTGAGAACTTTTAGAATAAATTATTTAAATGAATTGATATTTGTATATTAGAATTTAAAATAAAGTGAAATATTATAATAATTCTTTGATTGGGAATAGCTATGATAATTCATTGTTTGAAATGATTCCGCTAGGCCGGCAGTGAGCCGCGAGCTGCTCTTGAATGAACAACACGGAGAATTATATAAACTTTAAAAAATTAATTTCTGCGGTTATTGATAAGATATTAATAAAATGTATAGCCTATGTTACTCTAGAGGTATATAAGAATATTGTGATGTAATTTCAAAGAAATCGGTTCAGTCAATTCTGAGTCTATAAAATAGTAATTTTCCGGACAGACAGACAGACAGACAGACAGACAGACAGACAGACAGACAGACAGACAGACAGACAGACGTGAAAAATTCTAAAGTCACTTTTGGATTCTAGAGGTCATGAAACGCGAAGATATGCAAAAATTTTTAAATTCTGAGCAATGTGCAGACAAAAACCTTTTTTTATATATATAGACTAGCTGCTCAGAGCGCCTTCGGCGCTCTTCACACCTAGACGGGGGCTCCGCCCCCTGTACCCCCGAGTTGTACATAGTATTTGGTGGTTGAAAGTATTAAAAGGTTTTCATCCATTTTGTTTCAATCAGTATATTACATAAAACATTCATTTCTTTTTGTGTTCTTATTTAAAAAATATATTTTAATTTAATCACTATATTAATTATATATATTATTATTGTATATGTTATATCTATCTACCTATGTGGCTCAAAGATACTCTAAAGTTCTTAGCAGCAACAACCACATTTCTCCAAGTGTCCCTATCCTGAGCCCTTATTCCATCTCTCTTACGTCCCTTCCTACGCGTCATTGGTTTTCCAAGCGGACGTTTTCCAATCGGTCTTCCCACCAATATCTTTTTCCTCTCCCATTCTTGCCACGTGCCCTGCCTATCGCAGCTTTTTCCCTTTTATAACCCTAACTATTTCTGAAGATGCAGAGAGGCCATGCAATTTCTTGTTATACAGTCTCCCTCATACCCGGTGACCTCATCTTTCTTTGGCCAATAAATGCAGGGAAGAATCCTATTCTCAAATACTCTGAATCTACTCTCATCTCCAAGGGTCATAGACCATGCCTCCCACCCATATAATGCAACAGGCAAAATAATCTTTTTATATATTCCCTTTGATAATAATTTTGAAGAGATAAGCCTCTTTATTGCAGATAACAGGCCTTTCCCGATTGCAACCCCGATTTAAATTCTTCTCAAATATTATTATCCTTCGTGATTACATTCAATTTTTCTACATATTCAAATTCTACATTTTGTATCTTAAGATTTTGTATGTTAATACTCTTCCTCTTTGTTACTAAATATTTTTTCTTATCACTATTAATTTCAAACCTCCATTAAATTTTCCTCGCTATCTGTAATTGCAATTGCCGAATCTCCTATTATATTTAAGTCGTCTGAGTAACCTAATATTTTACAATTGATTTCCGCATCTTATTCTTTCTTTACTACCTTCAAGAGAAATTTGAAGATTGAAAATTTGAAAAAGTTTATCCGGATCTATTGAGTTATGCGTATGTTTTACTAAAGTCTACAAATAATTAGTGAACAGAAATATTGAATTCGCGGTTTTGTTCCTAATATCTGTCATAATGAAAATATCTTAATTAATGTTGGTCGATTTGGCCTGAACCCGCAATGATATCTCCTAATATTTCCTCCGCCTATAGTTTATAAGTATTGTATATGTTATAATAGAGTATAATATTTCTTGATCATTACATTTTGGTATTTTATTTTCATTGCTAGATTATTATTGAATATTTTTAATTATAATGAAACTTGAGAAAATGCAAAAATAGAGACTTGAGACAATTTATAAAAATTAACGGTATAAAACTATAGATAAATGACCAATATATACATTCATTAATAGTATTAATTTAAATTAATTGATTTATTTGTTTTTTTTATTATTAAGTTCATTTATTAATTTTTTTAGATCATAGTTATTTTCCTTAAAAGAAACTTAAATTCTGTGGTGCTAGGGGATTTGAAAATTATTAGCCGCAATATGAAGATTTCGCTTACAGTTTCTGTCATGTCCGACCTCCATCCAACAGTTATTTTCTGTTAAGGTTTTTGCTTCTCTTAATCATGTGATCTATATATTTAATTTTTTTTGATTCATTATAATAAAATTTAAACAAATAAAAATTTTTACTTTGTTAATTTATATAAATTTCAATATAAACTGATTGTGAGTGATACGCTTAGCCAATACTCTGAATAATTTGTGTACAAAAATATTGAATGTTCTTAGCGAGATTTGATATAATGTTGTACGATTTGTCCTAAATCTGAATTAGAAGAAAATTATAAATTGCATTAAAATGAGACCTTTTAGAATAAATTATTTAATTGAAATGATATTTAAATATAAGAATTTAAAAAAATATTATATTCTTTGTTTGGCAATTGTTATTTAATTATGTGCAACATGATTCGACTTGCACAGAGCATCGTTATTTTTTATTAATATCACATAATAAAAATGAATCTTTTAAACATAATAAATAAAAAAGACATTTTAATAAATTTAAAAAATATACCCAATTTAAAAATGTCAAAAATTTAAAACAACTTTATATCATTATATTTTAATTTTTATATAATATATATATATATATTTAGTAATTAATAATAGAGTAATTAAATTAAAATAAAAAACAAAGATAATATAATTCAGTCATTTTAATTCAGGTTAAATAATATTTTTTTTTATTATTCAATGATAAAATTTATATATTATTATATATATATTATAGAAAAGAAGAAATATTCAATTAAATAAAAAATAATTTAAGATAAAAATATGATCTAATAAATATTTTAATTAAATTGAGAACTTTTAGAATAAATTATTTAATTGAATTGATATTTGTATATTAGAATTTAAAATAAAAAGGGAAATATTATAATAATTCTTCGATTGGGAATCTCTATGATAATTCATTGTTTGAAATGATTCCGCTAGGCCGACAGTGAGCCGCGAGCTGCTCTTGAATGAACAACACGGAGAATTATATAAACTTTAAAAAATTAATTTCTGCGGTTATTGATAAGATATTAATAAAATTTATAGCCTATGTTACTCTAGAAGTATATAAGAATATTGTGATGTAATTTCAAAGAAATCGGTTCAGCCAATTCTGAGTCTATAAAATAGTAATTTTCCGGACAGACAGACAGACAGACAGACAGACAGACAGACAGACAGACAGACAGACAGACAGACAGACAGACAGACAGACAGACAGACAGACAGACGTGAAAAATTCTAAAGTCACTTTTGGATTCTAGAGGTCATGAAACGCGAAGATATGCAAAAATTTTTAAATTCTGAGCAATGTGCAGACAAAAACCTTTTTTTATATATATAGATAAATATATTTATAATATAATATAACAAATAATAAACATATAAAAGAAAGTTTAATAACACCCTCGGAAGTCTATTGAATAGATTTTCATTCTAGAATTTAATATCCGTTTTTTTTTGTGATGAAAACCGATATATAAATTTCTATTTTTTATCACCTATATATATGGATAAATGAAATTCCTTGATGATAATATACTTTAGAACCAATATACAAGATAAATAAGAAAATATATTTTTTATAACGTAATATCAATAGATTTCGAATAATTTATGAGAAGGGATTAAAATTATATTAAAATATAAAAAATTTATAAATAAAATGAAAAATGTTATACTCAATTCAAATACTAAAGCCTCTAATTTACATTCTTTTGGTTGTATAAGAACATTTAAAAAACATTAAAATTAAATTTATTTTTACTTTTTAATTCAAAAGTAGAGGGAGAGTATTTAAATAATTAAAATTTAAATTATTTCTATTTTTAATGGATTCACATATAAAAAAAATTTATAATAAAACAAAAAAAACTGAAGATAGATAATAATAGTAGTCATTTTCATATCATTTTTTTAATTAATTATATAAATAAATATTATATATTTATCATATCGTAATTAAGTATATCAAAATCATAATTAAAAATATAATATTATATTTAAGCATTATGTCTTAGAGAGGTCAAAAATGTTATAGTATTATTAGTGTTACTTAAGATAAGTTGATTTAATAATAAACTCTTAATTCTGTTTCATTGCTCGATATTCCAAATAAGTCTAAATGAATGGGAGTGTCTCTAAATGTAAGGATTAGAGATATGATATTCTCTCCTTTTCTTCCTATAAAAGAAAGATTTTTCAAATTTTAATGCAAAACATTAATAAATCTTTATTATGAATAAATTTTAATTTGTTGAAAATAAAATAAAAGTGTTTATTACCTTAAAAATCAACAAATTAGAATACCAATGATCATGAAGTTAATCATAATCATTCTTGGCTACAGTTGTGTGAAAAAATGATACTGTAGATAATACGACTATTCAATGGAATAAAACATTTCTATTCCTCTGACTTTTGTACGTCCTACACAAGGACAACGCCTATCAAGTCAGTTATATCAATTAGGTGTCCTATGATCAGTAGAACGGGTCCTATCAACCTCTACCTTGATTTTCTTGATCGGAGGCGCTACTTTTTATCAAGTAGCTTCCCAATGTTGATTCCAGAGGCTGGGTTGACTCCGTCTCATAGGCCCCAGCTAGAGAAATTCACTTGCCAGGCCCGGGACAAAAAAAATTTTCTCTTCATTCACCCTTAAATAAAATGTCACAAATTTAATACATGCTAGTTGTCTTTTATTTGTTCTCATCATTCAAAATTTAATATAGTAATTGTTTATTGAATGGATATATTTATTATGTTAACAGATAATATTTTTCTTATATCTAATATAAAAATATTTAATATTAAAAACTTTCATATTATAAATTAAAGGAGTCATAAATAGAAGAGTTTTTTTTACCTAACTTCATAATAGATATTATACTATAAAATAAATAGATAATTTTTAATATGCAATAAAAGAATTTTATGATAGAATCATACCCTATAATATTTTAGTCAAATAATAAAACAGGTAGAAAGATGTTTATACAAGTCATTTTCAATTCCATCTATGGAGATGTCTCAATTTAGGAATGTTTTGATTAAAAGAAGTTATGACGATAAGGTGATATTTATGGTTATAGACTTAACTCACAGAAAACAAAAACAAAAAAAAAAACAACCGATGCTAATCGCTTCTGGCAGAATTTATATTAAATAAATATACGGAAGAGATTTTTTGTTAACTAATGGTTATCTAGGAAGATAAAGAAACTGATAAATACAAGTCTGTCTATATTTTAATATTTAATAAAATTATATAATAACAGCTTGAACTTAAGATTGAAAATATCATATTATGTGGTATATAATAATTCAATTATATTAAAAAAAAAATTAAAAGATATTTTCAACTTTTTTTAAATTATTATATAAATATATTAAAATATTAATAGTTTTTTATTCTGTTCTTTAATCTTCCTAGAAAACCATAGGTGAATATATATATAAATATATAAGAGAAAGAGTAAAAGAGAGAAAGTGGAATAGAATAAAAAATGTGCTGTTATATAGTCGAAATATAACGTCCGAGAGGTTTGTATTTGAGCAGCCCAAGCCCAATCAATATTTTAGGCATCTCTCGCTATATGTATAGTATAAGTGGGACCACCTCGAAAGTAGCAAAACGTTGAGCTGGTTCGTTCTCACAAAAGGTCGACCGATATTGAACAGAATAAATATTTACTCATGGCTATTTTAAATTTATTAGTTTGAATTGTGATCTGGTCCTAATCAGTTAAGAAAAAATATTAAATCAAAATTAAAATTCAAAAATCCATCCTTCTTTAATTGTTTTAAAATTATATATAATTAAAAATACTTTTCAATAAAGTATAAAATATATTTAAGTATATATTAGAAAGAAAATTATATAAATTCATTTTAATAAAATTACATAAGATATTGATAAAATCAGTTGGGACTGTTAACTCATAATATTGTGGTGCTCTCAATATGATTTTACTCTATGAACGTTAGCATTATATTATGATGAAGGTGAATAAATTTTTGAAACTTGATTTGTCAAATAAATAATGTTTTTCTTCTAAATATTTTAAGTTTTAAAGAACTTCAAAATATATATGTTAATTATTAGCAAGGATCTTTTCAAGATTAAACTAATTTAAGTTAATAAGCAAGTTAATAAGTCTGTGACTTTTTGAATGAAACATAGGTTTTTGGATAAAAAATTATTTTATCTTTCAGCATAGTCTCCTTTGTGCACTTCATCCAACGTTTCTCCAATTTTTTTTATCCCTTCCAAAAAATATGATTTGTCGAGGACACCTTTGTTGCCGATTTACTCCGAGAAATCCATTGTTTTGACTGATGTTTGGTCTCTGGTATGTTGTGATGGATCCACGTTTCATCCACGGTTACGAAACGGTGCAAAAATTCGGTTTCAGTGATATTTTTTCCGCAAAAAATAATGCTTAATGAGCACTTGAAATTCACTTTTTTCCATCTTCATCTCACATGACGAGGTAGTGTCCTATTAATGGATCTCAAACAAAAACTAAAAGACCCAGCTGGTTCAAATTTCGACAGGAGACAGCTGATGGTTGCCTGCTCACAGGCGCAATGTTGCCATTTCATTTAAGAGACAGGAAATTCAAAAAGTCACGTACTTATTGACCTGCCCTCGTAAGTATATCTAGTATTGTGCCACTCAGATACAGAAAACACTCATTCATTTGAGTGCAATATACCAATATGTCTTACATTAATACTCAAATGAAAAGGAATAAATTATTCATTAATTTTATTTCTAAATAACTTTGAGTTATTATTTATAAAAAATATATTTTAAAATTATTATAAATATTCAGTAAAGGGTTAATATAAAAAAAAACTAAATATAAAAAATTAAAAAAATTAGTGATTATACATAATACATTATTATACATAATAATAATAATAAAAATTAGTGATTATATTATTATAGTGTATATTGTAATTGATCGTAGAAATAATTTATTATAGTCTCTCTCATTTGTCTAATTAAAAAAATATTCTATAAGTTAATTCTAAAATTAATTATTAAATTAAAATGAATTTATTTGTAGGAAAATAAGCCGTAATATTAAATTTAATATTTTATGTCAAATTTTAACCAGATTTAAAATAAGTAAATAATGAGGAGTATTATTTATTAACTTCATAGAGAGTAAGAACAACTTTTCACTAATAAAATTCTTAAAATGATCAACAAAATCATACTAAAATATTATATAAAAATTTGAGTCAAGCCGTTTGAAATTTTTAATATATTAAATATATATATATATATAAATTATTTATGAATGAAATAGTTTAAATATATCGAATTTAAAGAGATGAATTATTTTATAAAATTATTATATAATTAGTAATGGGTGTTAAAGTAGACTGTAAGGGGGAAGATAACATAATATCAGGTATGAAAGAATTGGAATAGGATAGGAAATAAAATAGGTAAGAAAAAGAACAATTGAAGGAACATGGTATTTGTAACTACAAACTTCCGAATTTAGTAGCATTATAGAGAGGATAGATTAATTTTAAAATTATAAACTTTTAATATATCTGGCTATAATATATAAGCTTTAAGGGAAAATAAATTTTTATATTAATATTAATATTTTAGATGATATACCTAATTAATGATCCCAATTATAGTTTATTTTTTGTAATTATTTTCGAAATTATACATAAAAATCTTCTTTATATATAAAATAAAAAAATAATATTTAATTAAATTAATGATTATTATATTTGACATGATTACAAAAGGACTAAGGTGCAGTGGGGTAAGTGCGTAAATGGTTGTATTTCTCACAACATGTTAATAAAATGTATGGAAAATTCTTAGTTATCTACTTTATATCATTATGTACCATTTGAGATAGATATCACCTATTTAGAGTGCGTTTCCCGTTTAATATATCATTCTTTTGAAATCACCCGAATAAATTAACACGTGTAACTTTCTGACTTGCAATAACAAATCTTAGGGCTATAATAAATTTTGTGTTTTGTGATTTTGGTTTTTGCTAAATAGATAATATATTGATTATATTTTATATAGAATATATTTTTATCACTACATTTTTAAATTTATGAGTAAAAATGCTCTTTTTATCTCACCAATTATGGGGCAAGTGCACTGTAGTTTGCTTGTCTCATATGACAATGCATTTCTCAATAAAGACTAACTAATTTCTCTGAAAAGTATAGAACAATCTTCAGGAAATAGAGAAACTTTTATCGAAGACTGCTAAATTTATTCCTCCAGAATCAGAGATTATTTTTGAAGATCTTCTAATGAGACAATGAGTTCTATTAAAAGTAATGCGCCTAAATCTTTAAACAAAACAATGAAAGTTGGATGTGGAGCAGAAGATGTAATTTAAAGGAAAAAAACTGATAAGAAAGGAAAAGGTAAAATTTCAAAAAAACGAATCAGTCTTGAAGAATTTAATGAAAGTTTATGCTGTATCTGTAAATGCGATTTCCAGTATTATACTCAAAATAACGATTGGGTTGTAAGAGGTGGGTATATAAAATAAGGGATCAAGAAAAAACAATACGAATGTGAAGAATGTGAAGACGATTAATATAAGCTTCAGATATAAATGATTTCTTTTATTTACTTTATGTTTTATATTAAAATTATAATGCTTATTTTTTCTAATTTTTCTAATATTTCTAAATCACACAACTTTAAAACTAATCAACATTTTTTAGTTCTGTAAAAAGCAGTATATAGTAAAAATGTGTGAAATTCTCCTCCTGTCCCGTAATTTATCATATAAAGATTCAATTCGCTCGTAATATGCGTGTACGCACTTGCCCCGTTTTCAGAGAAAGTGCGGAATACTTGCCTTTTGTTACAATTTGTTATATTAAACATAATTTTGAATATAATTGTATATTTCTATCAATACAAAATTGTTAGTAGTAACATAACAATTCATTAATACTAAAACAAGATTATTATTTGTAAAATAAATAAAATTTTTATTAGTTCAAAGTCAAACTTTGCAAAAACTGGTCCGCACTTACTCCACTTCACCTTAATAAATTAATGATGTATTAATTACTCCTTTTATTTAAAACATAAGAAAATATGTATTGGAATATAACAAATAGTAGCTTATATGATTAGCATAAACTGGTATACTTATATATTCTAATGATTTACAATCATATTATTTTGTAAATTTAAAATTATCTTATCAGGAATCTTTAAAGGCAATAAAATCCCCTGTATTTTCATCAATGATTAAGTTACTTTTTATATCTTAATTGAGGTATAACTAATAAATGGTCTTAATGTTTATATATTCTAGAGAGGTTATCTTAATTCATGAGTTCTTAGGTTAAATGGTGGCCAATAATTTTATTCATAAGTCATTTATTATAATACTATACCATATATGAATGATTATGTAAATACTATATATAATTTTTAAATTAATATTCATTTAAATTTATCATTAAATACATCAATTTTTAAACAAGTAATTTTATATTCTAAGAGAAAAATCAATTTAAAAAGAAAAAAAAATGGAATGGAGTTTGTATCATGCAACTTTGGGACATCTAATAATAAAAATAATTTAAAACATTTTTTAGTTATATATAATTAAATTAAATAAATAAATTAAAAAGTTATTTACTAATGTACAAGTAGCTAGTATATAGTATATATAATTTAAACTTAACCAAATTTGAAAGTTGATTGTTGCGTCTACTATCAATTGGTTTTACATTATTTAAATTTTTAAAAAATAATAATCTGCTTTTTGAACTGAACCCTCAGTAAAACGAGTTGAGACTATTAATAGGTAAATGAGAGTAATTATATCATTCTAAAAATCCTTTATATATATATAAATAGAATAAAGACATTATTTTAATTTTTAATATAAATATTTTCAAAATTGTTAGAAAAATTATTTTAAATCTAATTAAACAATCTTTGTAGAATACTTAACCAAGAAATAATCTTTAATGGAGATATTGATGAATTTATAATACTAAACTTTAATGAAACATAGATCTAATGTAAGTAGTGTGACTTTCAAATTCTTAAAATTGTATTTCTTTGTTAATTAATAATTAGTTATTAAAAAATTTTATCAAGTGTTTAAAAAGATCTATAATTCTTTTGATTGATAATTAAATTTATTTTTTTTATTTACAAATTAACTATGTAAAAGTAAACTATATTGTTATATAAAAACCGTTTATTTATTGAAATTTGACTGTCTAATTAGAAATTGGAACCCAATTGTAATGTTAATAGGAGATCTACATTTATGGCAATCATACTAACGGCGAATAGAAAGAATTCAATAGTTTGTATTCTAAAAGAGACGTGATGTGGTTAAAAATGACCTACTAAAACTATTTTATAGGTTAATATAATTTAAAACCCAACTCTCTCTGTCTTGCACCCTAGAGAATTTATAAACTTTACTATTCGAATTGCTATTTCGTAATGCACTGAAATATATACGTCAATACATTATTAATAATTTAACATAAATAAACAAAAATAAGTAAGTTTTACAGTTTAAAAAGAAATTATTATAAAAAAAATCATAATATGCTCACTTCTTTTTTGCACTGAAGAAATAAACAAAATAGTATTTATAAATATTACTCAAAACTGAAAAAATAATACTTTTTCGAATTATTACACATTTGTTGTTCTACAGGTTGATAACTAACTTCTGTGATTATATTATTTTATATTTAAAATTATTTAATCAATAATGAATTTAGAAAAAACTATAAAACAAATATTTACTTAATAATTTGATAGAAAAATCAAAATAAATTTAAAACCAAAGTAAAAAATCAACTAAATAGATATGTTATAAATACTAAATTCTTAGTAATTTTATATTTATGTATTAAATTTTAAATTTTTGAGTGACTGTGCATTTCGTGTACAGTAGAGTTGGTTATTTTATCTAAATGAAAAGAACATTATTATTCTGGGAGTTTAACTTGTCGAATTTAATATTAACCCTGAGCACTCATACGTCGCCATATAGGCGACAATATATGTTTTACCGTTGCGCTCGAAAGTCGCCATATAGTCGCCACACTACCTTCTATCATTGGACTCGTCAAAAATATTAATAATAGTATATTGCTTTATTATATTTTCAGACTAGAATATTTTTATTTTAATCAAATATGAGAAAAAATTCCAAGTTGCTACACCGTGCTTTCCAAATATAAATACGAGTGCAAAGGGTTAATAGAACTTAATCTTTTCAGTCCATTTAAAGAAAAGTATAATTGAAAATAAACGGATGTCTTTGAAAACTTGGTGGTGGTAGTACTGTTCAACCGATTTAAATATGAGAGATTTGGTTTCAATTCTGTAAAAATGATAATTTTGACGTTAAAGGTAAGAAAAATACGTTAAACTAATGAAGAAATTATATAATATTTAAATATGGATTGATAAACCCAAACACCTTTAATTATTTGATTAAAATCGAAGTTTTATATGTAAAAAAAGGTTTTTGTCTGCACATTGTCCATAAGAGTAATTTAAAATTAAAAGTGACTAGAATTTTTCATGTTTGTTTGTCTGTCCGGAAAATTGTAACGTTATAGTCTCAAAATTGACATGAACCGATTACTATGAAATTACATTACAATATTCTTATATACCTTTATTTGAACATAGACTATATTATATCAACTATATCTGGTTAATAACTCCAGAAATTAATTTTTAAAAATTTATATAAAGAATCATGTTATTCGGTGGTTGTTTTTATTTATAACGGAATTTTGTAAATTAAACCACATATTGATATTTGTTATTGTAAATTTATTCAAAAAATACAAACATATACACAACGTTTCGATTGCTACTTCTGCAATCGTTATCAATCGTTAGCACTTGTCACTGGACGCTCGAACAGTGCAGTCGCTTGATAACGATTGCAGAAGTAGCAATCGAAACGTTGTGTATATGTTTGTATTTTTTGAATAAATTTACAATAACAAATATCAATATGTGGTTTAATTTACAAAATTCCGTTATAATCATCTTATTCATTCAAAGCCTCTTGCGGCTCAATGAATTAGTCAAATCATTTCCATCAATTAATATAAAATTAATAATTCTAGCAATTCCCTCCCAAAGTATGATAATATTTAAATTTTTAATTTAATTTAATTTAAAAAATAAATTATTTCTTTTAGTGTTTTATGAAGTCTCAAAATATAGTGTTTTTTTTATTTTCTATAAAATTGAAATTAATACTATTTTCAAACAATTTTAAAAAAATTTTACACGAGGGATATAAATAATAATAATAATTGTGTTCAGAAAACACCAACAAATTCATTTTTTTATAAAATCTATGAACACATATGAATAGTTTGAAGTAATTTCCTAGTAATCGGTCCAGCCATTTTTGAAATAATGCTTAAAATTCCTCGGTCATTTAGAGAGAAAGAGAGAGAGAGAGATATACAGACAGAGAAACCGATAATAGACTCTTCCAATCATGTAAATTAAATCTACATAAAATAATTATATTATCAGCAAAGCATATACAAACAAAATCTTAGATAAAAATTTTAGGTACCTACTGATTCTAAATAAATACATTTTTTTTTATCTATTTTATGATATAAATCGAAAATTTGTAGGAAGACATTCTTAATCGTGATCTATAAAGAAAATATAATTAATTTTTTGATTGAAGTTTGTTGAGTCTATGAAAAACATACAATCATGTTCAAATCATAAACTATTAGCTTTAATTAAATTAAGTTAAGTTTGAATTTTATTTTATTATTATTATAATTTAAATAATATAAATAATATATATAAATTGAACAAATTTATACTCGTATATCCATTTAAAGATATGATATGTAAAAAAGATATGAGTCTAGTATCAGTCACAAACCGGGTAGAAATGAATATGGAACATAAAATAAATAAAGAAATAATAAATGAAAATATTTAGATAATTATAATTTATATCAAAACATGAAATGAGAAAAAATAAAATAACATCAAAAATTTATACAGATTTGAAAAAAATAAACAACAATATAATTTCAACGATGTTGCATTGATAGAAAGTTTCATTGAATAATAAAAATAAATAAATTCGTTTGAACTATTTCTGAAATTAATTTCAATCGAGTGTTTCTTCTTATAATAATAAAAATAAAATAAATAAATGAAAATATTGAATGAATGATTTACTGTATAAAATTAAGCTAGATAAAGGGGGGAAGAAAGTTTTATTATTTTAGGGAATGGTTACTAAAAAGTATTCGTTATTTCAATCCGAGTTGTATTCCCTAAATGCAGGCAACCAATTTGCCAATTCTCATCATTCAACGTACTCGAAATAATAATACTAATATAATTTGAATTATTAATCAAAAAGAAAACTCCGCATGTGAATTTATAGAAATGTAAAATATCCATTCATTTGAATTCTAATTTTATTTTAACCTCAAAAAACTAAATCCTTTTATTAAAATGTTTTAAATTATTCAAGAAATATTTGCATTTAACAAAAGATTATGATGTATAAAAGAAAAAAAAACAAATGTATTTTTTTTTTCTACATGAAATTTATTTTTTGAAATAATTATTTGGTTAAGTTTGAGTAAGAATAATAAAATAGGGTGTATCATTTTTATAAAAGATTAATAGAAAATCAATGTGTTTTTTTGTGGAGATCAAAGTGGGTGGAAAAATAGAATGAAAACCCTAGTGAGAGGACAAGAACCATTTCTTGGCATTACACCAAAAAATTGAGAGAAAGGATTAAAAAAAACAACTAAACAATTTAAAAGTCTCAAAGACCCAGAAATATAAATATAATAAAAAAATAATATAAATTTTTATATTTTAATTTTTAATATTACTCAATAATGATTTATTGGCAAAAAAGAATAATAAACTGGTAAGTACCAGAGAATTTTCTTTAAATAAATATTTGGTGATGTTCTTTTGCTTTCTATTCAGTTGGGTGAATTTGAAATGCATATCCTCTTAGAGAGCAATGTTTTAACTAATTTCGATTATAGATTAATGAAGATTATCATATTCATCTATTTTTAATTATTAATACCAATCACAAGCAAATTAACCGAATAAATTTTATAGTAAACTTTTCAAAATGACTAATTATAGGCTAATTCAAATTGAAATGAACAGATAAGAAGGTTTACTTAATGAGACCTCAAATATTCCACTTCATTGCCGTTGAGAGAGAGAGAGAGAGATCACACCCACAAATGTGGTCTTCAATTATAATAGTAGTTAAGATATTGAAAGAAATAAATTATTATACTAAATCATTTGCATATATTATTTATTAGACGTGGTATAAATTAAACTAGTAAAAAAACGTGCTCGGTCTAATTTAAATTTTCTTTTATTTCATTTATTATTCTTTAAACTATGTATACTGGTAATTTTATTCGAAAACACACTTTTAGTGGTGAAATTATATAAAAATATTTTCAATGGATCTATAAATATATAAAAATTGAATACTGCATTTAAAATTCATTATGAATATTTTATTTTGAACTCTATATTTGAGATGTAAGAAAAAAATAAAAAAAAAAATAGAAACACACATATTGAAGCAATAGAGTTAAACAATTTTTTCGATAACGTTTTAAGTTAGCATCCAATTTATGAATATTGAAATATATTTATGATTCTTTAAGAAAAAATATTTCAAATAGTGTTTTTTTTAATCAAATTCCTATAAAACAAAAATGAAATAAATTATATTTAATTTATTTTACAGTGAACAAAATTATTTATTTTAAAGAAAAGAAAATAGAAGAGAAAAAAAGTAGATTATTTACCGATGAAGAGAGGTTTTTGGACAGTTTAAAGATGCTATTAAGTCCACAGACAGCGGAGGCGAGCTCTTCAAGGTCTGCAATCATAGAAACCGTAATTGAAAATAGCTATTTGAAAGATAAGGCTCTATTTTCAATAAATACAAAATTATAAATGATAGCTTATAATTAAGGAATTCTATGGTTAAAAGAAAAAAAAATGAGAGAAGAAGGTGGAATGATTAGTCCCACCCTAACACTTGGAATAGTACATAAATTATGTTGTTGTTTTTTTTTTAAGGTAAAACTCAGCTTTTCGTTGAAAATGATTTATGTGGCATCACAAAAATAAAAAAAAATATGAAAATGGACTAGCGAGAAAAATAATGAGATATTTACATATTTTTATTTGCAATGTATAATTATCTTATCGGTTTCTTAACATTTTATTTAGTCCTTTAAAAAAACGAGGAGAGATATACAAAAATGTTTAACTAAAAATATAAAAAGTCTATTGAAAAAATAAATGGAATTATTTATTAATGAATGTATAATAATATAGAGGTTTTATCTTGTATATTTTTTTGAAAGACTACAATTTTCTTAGTGGCTAAAGTTCACATGCGCTTATTTAGTGTAACTATTCGGCAGGGTTAGTGGTAGTAATCACTCCAATTGTAATAATAATGTAGTAATTATTTATCTAATTGAAAAGAGATGATATTTTACACCTTGGTGGTGCATATGTCAAAACAAATGTGGTTTCTCAAATAGTCCAGAACTAATAAATATATATAATTTTACAATTGAAAAAATGATAATTTAATAGTATATATATATATATATGTAGTTTTATAAATGCACTATTATAACATATTTTTTGATTGTATATTTTAAACTGCTTGTACATAGATAAATTAGGGTTATACAAATCGAGAAGGTTGCAATGGGCAGGGCAAGTGGCTAGAATGGGAGAGGAAAGAATATCGAAAAATATATTGGAAAACGTCCGCTTGGAAGACCAAGGAGGCGGTTGGCGGACAATGTAGGAAAAGTGTTTGGTTTATAGATATAAAGTAATTTATAGAAAACAATTTCTTTAAAATTAATAATCACATCCTTTGAGAATCGTTTAAATGCTTACTAGAGTAAACTAATTCCGGTTAATCAAAATTAATTAGAATCTAATTGTAACATCATAGCGGGAGATAAATGTTCAGTTATTGATCAATATTTATATATATAAATTAAATGTAAATAAATGTTAAAATGATTCATATCTATTTAACTAAAAAAAGCTGGAGTATTTCCACTCGACTATCTCGCAAATTTGAATTAACATATATTAATTTAAATTAAATTAAATTAATTAAATTATAAATTAAAATTAATAAATAATATTTATTAAACCAGCGCATGTTTGACTCTTTGTTGATGGCACGTCACGTGTTGGCGCGTGAGATTTGCAGTGTTAAAAAATTAATTCTGGTACTTTCAGCAAATAAATCAAGCTTAAATTCTATATATAGCAGTTTTATACAATTTTTAATCATGTGAAAAACTATCAAATATATATTTTTATTTTTACGGTCACTTTAGAGGAAAAAAAATCAAAACGTTGTAGGTAATGACCCTCTTCCGGTTGAGCTACATTTCTCAAAAGTTGATAGAAAACTATGAATTTTGAATAATGTCCATGTACCAAATTTCATCATTCTAGCTCAAACCGTTTTTGCGTAATCTTGGTTACATACATACATACACACACACACAGACATTTTTCTCGACCTTAGTGAAAATTATTCAGGAACCTTCAAAACGTATAAAAACATCAAAATCTCAAGATCGAAAATTTTCGTGATCGCAATACGAGATAGTAATAAAACGATGCAATGATTCAAGTGGCTTAAAAATTTGATTCGCAATCTACCTATATATTAGTAGTAAATTTGTTCTAATATAATTTTGAATTTTTAAATTTATCATTTTAAAAAATATAAATGTTTTATTATTGGTAAAGAAAATTTTTGAAAATTAAAGTGATAGAAGATCAAATAAAAAAAAAGAAAGAAATCATTTTAAACTTTATTTTTATTATTTTTGATTGATATTATTAATCTCTAGTCACATATTTAATTATTCTCTCCTTTAAAGAGAAAAATTAATTTTTGTGATAAGTTAAATTGATCAATTTTTTAATCAATAAACATAAAATAATTATATCTTGTTATTGAATAGGTGATAAGTATTTCTCAGCAGATTGCAAATTTCTTGGAATCTCATGAAAGCTGGCCCTCTGGCTGACTGGCAAAGGGCAGTTTACATCTTCCACTGTGTTGACAGTCGAGAGATTTCGTGACGTGTATTTTGGGTGCGCCAGGACCCAAGGTCAACACCGCCCAAAGCACAACATTACCATGTGGATAGATATTGAGTTTTTTTCATCATCAGGTGAATCCGCTTTGATACAACCAACAACTAACTATTCGAAATTATTTTGTGCGTAAGCAAAACCATCCAAGTGGGTGATTTACGCCATAAAAATGCAAAAAAAGGACTAAATTGCCCAACTAAAAGTAAAATCTCTTCCTGTGAGTGAATTTAAATTCATCTTCTCTGGTTTTGCATGACTTGACACATAAAAAAATAAAACAATAGTCTTTTAAAATCAACAAAAAATATATGAATGACAATCAGACAGAAGTAGTATAGTTGATAGATTGTATTATCAATGAATTACCTCTTTATATCACATTCATTGATCATTAATCAATTTCTAATAGAAAAATCTTGCATTTACTTAAAATAGATACATAACCTTGAACAACGGAATGCTCTATCATAGCAAACCTAAACAAATATAATATTTTACAGTATATATATATATATATATATATATATATATATATATATATATATTGTATAGTTGTTTTTCTAATAGACATATAAATTCAAATTCCACTATTTAAAGCTTTCCCCATTTTAAGTATTTTTTTAATGTCAAAAGATAATTTGTATTCATGTTGAATTTTAATTTTTATCTAATTGTTCATCTTCTCACCAATTAGTTGGCTTATGAGCAGTTCTTTAATCTCTATGAATTCATTATCTTCTTCAAATTTAATAAAAACATTCAAAGGTTCATGCTTATCTGATTATAATCGTTATTTCAAATTTGGAAATAATTATATCTCATACCCTTAAAGGGTCAATGGGTTTCTCAAGGTGTCAAAATAATTTGTTAGCAAGGGGAAGTTTAATTTAAGAAAATTTTTATAAAATTTAAATTATTGTTTAGACAAAAATTAAGATAATTATATTAATACTAAGAGACCCCTACACTTCGTTTTACCGACCGAAGATAGTAAGGGAGGTATTGTTTTCCCACCAGATTTCACATGTGGAGATTTTTACATATCTCCACGAATCATGCATTTTGGTAACAGAAAAAAGAATTCTTAGCATGATGTCTGTCCGTCTGTCCATTATGTGGCCGTATAGACGTGTAGAGCTTGAACAGCTCAACGGATTTTGGTAAAATTTGGTATATTTACTTAATGCATCAGTAGCATGAATTCACCAACTTTTGGTGTATAAACCGGATGTTGTAGTTTACAAAGAATTAATTTTATATTCATTGTCGGTTCTGTGCCTGGCCAAAGCTCATTTTTTTATAATAGAAAGAATTTTCAGCATTCTATTCTATTATGGAATTCTCCAATTTAATTTTATAAAAAATGTTAAATAGACATTAAACTATATTAAAACTATTTTCATGGATCTAAAAATTAATATAAAAACTTATGTAAAATCAATAATTTAAAGTATTAAACATAAATTTAGAATAAAATTCCAATAATTTGATTAATTAATCATTATTTTAACTAGTTTTATAGTGAAAATAAGTTTTATATACTGTATGGTATATTAATAAAAAAATATATTTTCAGTATCGATTTGGTACGAATAATAGTACATAATCTAATTGTATTTTAAATAAAAATGAATAATTTCTATGTATTATCAAATAAATTTTTTTACAATTATAAAATGGAAATTATATATGGTGGATAAAGTAGGACACTTTTCTAGGGAAGAAAGATCATAAAAATATAGTATATAAGAAATATTTTGAAAAATAAATGGATAAATAATCCAATAATGAGATTAGAGAGAGTCAAGAATGCATCTGTTATAGCCCATATAAGCAACAAATATATATATATATATATATATATAGGTTCAATTTATACTGTACAAAATTTGTATGTAAAACATATTTTATTATTATTTTATTTTATTATTAGAGATTATTATTATTTGTTTTCTTTTTTGTGTTGAAAATATTAAATCAGATAAAAAAAAATTAAATAAATTTATTTAAAAAATAAAAAAATATTAAATATAAATATATAGATGATGAATATATTAGAGGTTTTTTCTAAATTAAAAATAATCCATTTAGTTTGTAAGCCACAAAAAATTTATATTATGTACTACAAAATGAATTATAAAAAAAAATTAAATTAATAGGTTTAATTTAGAAAAAAAATACGTAGTTTCGTTTATTTAAACCGAAACAACCTAATTTTAGAGTTCTCTATCATTCCATCTAATCGTTTGAAATAAGATAAATTGTTTTGATAAAAAATATAAATTAATTAAAATTAAACTAAAATAATTAATAAAAAATAAGTACAGTTTTATCTCCAAAATATTTCCAATAGACAATTTTTTTTCAAGTAAAATTTACAAATTGTAAAATGCTTTTAAAACAGACTAAGTGAGCCATTAATTCTGAAACATTTAAAATTATTATCTGTTTAGTTTTATTGAAAAACATGTTATTCTATTCATTTTTATTTTAGTCTAATAATAATTTTATTAAATATTTAAATTAAGGATTAAATCAAATGTTTAAGTAATGAATATAGTTAGCAATCCTATTGTAAGTAGGTATTTCTTTATCAGTGATAATGCGTGAGAATTCTCAGTGATTTTCATGTGAGTTAAAGTCAGGTCCAGAAATTAATAAATAGATTTTGTAAAAAAATCAAGAATCTAATTGCTTGGTATTCATATAATTAAGATTAGTTTATTGTTTATTTAAATTATAATTGGATTAAAAATAATATAATAAAAATAAATATTACTAAATTATTAGAATATTTGGATAGTATAGTTTTCAGGTTCAAACATAATAACAAATTCGAAAAAAAAATCTGGAGAGTCTCCACTCGACTATCTCGCCAATTTGAATTGGATAAACAAGCATATTTCTATATTTGAACATTAATTAAAATTTTATTCTATCTGATCATAGAATATAAGATTTTTAACATAATTTTCACTCATAACATTTTAGGCAATCAAAGAATATCAACATTGTTTTGATTTTTTTCAACGTAAATAAAATCTTTATTTTTATTTTTAAGTAAAAATTTAAAAAATAATTCCGGTACTTTCAGCGACTGAAAAGCTGAAATTCTATATATAGTAGTTTTATACAATTTTTTATTCATGAGAAAAACTATCAAACATATATCTTTATTTTTACGGTCAGTTTAGAGGAAAAAAATTGAAAACATGGTAGGTAATGACGGATGTAATCCGGATGAACTACATTTCTCAAAAGTTGATGGAAAACTACGAATTTTGAATAATGCCCGTGTACCAAATTTCATGATTCTAGCTCAAAACGTTTTTGGGTAATCTTTTCTACACACACACACACACAGAGAGAGAGAGACATTTTTTTCAACCTTAGTGAAAATGACTCAGGAATCTTCAAAACGTATAAAAACATCAAAATCTTGACATCGAAAATTTTCGTGATCGCAATACAATCTCTTGCAAGATAGTAAGAATAAAATATGCTATAAATATAATAAAATAAGATGGGATCATCCCTTAAAATGAATTAAAAGAGAAATCATATTGAGTTATCAAATTTAAAGTCTCTTTTAAAGATAAAAAGAACCTGATCTCTTCGAAAGCAACTTGTTAATTCTATCTACATATCAGTATTTATCTGATGATGTTAGCGCTCAATTTGAAAAGAAAAATTACTCTATTAGCATATCCAAAAATATATATTTAGGAATGATTTAGTCACTAAGTGCAACAGGTGTAGACACGTTTTAGAATAAATCTTTTTTTTTTTGTTTTTGTATTTTAAATAAATTGTTTATTTAAACTAAATTCGGATATTTTGAAATATTAACAATTTGTTTATGAATAAAATGAAAGAAAAATACATATATCATAGAGGTATAAACCAAAAAGGTTCGAAGATGAATTGATCGAACCTAAATTAGTTGGATACATTGAATGATGATTAACTATAGAATAAAAAAAAGACATTTGCATTGTTTAGATTAGTTTAAAAGATAGAATTAGATTAACTTAACGATAAGAACGGGTAAGTTTCGTCGGTTCTAGTAAACAACTAGGGGCTTCATTACACAGGAATGCCTGACCATAACAGCAGAAAGAAAGCCTACGGCCAATAAACGATTAACTCTTAAAAGAAGAGAGTTAGTTGCCTTTCCCAATTCAACTGACAAGAATCAAATCCATCGAATCAAGAGAGAAATTCCTTTAATAGTACAATATTATCAATTTTATTTATTAATATATATATATATATATTTAGATAAATTAATTTAATTATTTATTAATAAATTTATGGTTTAAAGATCAAATGTAAATATTTTATTTAACATATTAATTGAATATCATTAATGAGTCATTTTTTGATAAATAAAATAAAAAAGTTATTTTTTTTAATAATTAAAATTATTATTTTTTACCAAATTGTAATAAATTTCAGAAAATTTCGTGTCCGATAATGACCTTCCGGGTGCAATAAACCGTATAAACTTGGTGTATTTATTCATAAAAAAAATAATATGGAAGCAAATTAAAAAAAAATCAAAAACTTATCTTACCTTATACAGTGATTTTCAATCTTTGTTTTTATAGCGGCACCATATGAATATTTTCAAAAAAATATTTTTTAAAGGGCCGAGCGATAGCTCGGTGTTTCAGATACTGTTTATTAAGGGATTAAGTTATTTATTTATAACAGAAATCTTTTAATAAGAAATTGGAGCTTAATTTTTTATTTTGTATAATTTCTTTTTTATATTTTCTATAATTGTTTTTTTTTTCATTTATATCCGTTAATTAAGTTAATTAATTTAAGGTTTTGTAACTGACCGCTATTTGGATCAATAATGGTTTTAACGATTTATAAATGAAAATGAAAAAATGTCATGCACTCACCGGAATTCGTATTCGAGTCTTAACATTTAGATTTCAATCACACAATTAAACAATTATTTTAATAAATAATATAGATGGGTTTTCTTTAAAAATATGTTATTTAATGTTATTTTTTTATATTTAAACTAAGGGTTTTTAGATATTACATAAAATTCTAAATTTTGAAAAAAAGCTGGCATTCTTGTTGAATATCATAAATTATCTTTTTTTTAATGATCAAATTAAACTATTTAAATAACTTTTAAATTTGTTTATTGGATTTATTATATTTTATATTTACAGTATTTCTAGATATAAGTTTATTATTATAAATTAATTATGTTCCATATAAGTACTTTAAAATTATTTTGATTATTAATCTATTAAAATTGAAAATAAAATATTATAATTAATGTGTTTGGTATTAACATTTGTTTATTCATCAACTTTTTACTATTATAGTAGTAGAATAAAATATCAATTTCAATATTTAAACTTAGAAAATAAATCATAAGAAATATATTAGTTATTTTATAGGAAAAAACAATTTTCACTTTTAATTTAATTGAGAAAAAATCGCTAAAGAATAAACATTTAATCATTTAATGAATTTTGTTTATAATAAGCATCTGCAAATGACAGATAATTAACGACTAGAGATTACGTTCATTTATAAAATTTTTCATTTCATTTTTTGGTAAATAAAACAAAAAAAACTTATGAAGTGGGTATAAGGGAGATGACAAACAACAAAAATCTTTTTAAACAGTATAAAACCAAGTATAATTTAAAAATCTGATAAATACTGTATTCAAATGTAGGTATATGATACTAATAAGGGAAATTTTAATTTTTTTTTTAAATCTCATTTTAAAAAAAATACTTCCTAAAATTACATTTAAAATATTTTTATTTTATTTAGATTAGACAAAATAGTGAAATTATATAAAAAAACAAAATAGGGAAGATGCTGTAATGATAATTAATTCAAACATTAAATAATAATAATAATAATATTTCATAATAACCAATGATATATGGAGATGTGTTGATTTCTTAAAAAGAACCCCACCTCTTTATCCTTGAAAGTTTGTACTCCCACCTGACTTCCATTCAATACTGAATATCACGAAAACGTATAAAAAAAATTTAAATGTAACACGGAAAGAACTCATTCCTCCCTTGTATATTGGAAAATTACGTATATTTGGATAATCAATAGAAGTTATGATTTCTTAAATTAAATTATTTAAATTTTAATGATGATTATAATATTAATGTTTTATTTATTAATTTATTAATTTTGCTGAAATCAAATTTATATAGGTAATTAATTAAATATAAAATTAGTGTTTAAAATTAAAATAACCTTATAAATTATATTATATTTTAATATAAGTAATAAATTATTTTATAAATATAAATATATATATTATTTTTCTAATTTAATTTAAAAAAAAATGCTATCACTTATAGTATACTTAAAATGAAAAATTAGAGAAATAAATTTTCTAATTTTTTTATATATATATATATATATATTTATTTTCTCGAAACATTCAATTAATTTAATGGAAATGAAGCTGAAAGTCGGTCGGTACTTTTTCACATTGAATTTCCATCCCTGTGATATGATCAACCCAATTTAATACAGGACCCTACCAGATTTTAATTGCTGGTTTCATCAACAAATCCCTAATAAATGATTTACATAAAAAAAATGTCTAATAAATCGTGTATTTATTAAAAATCAAAATAGAAATTTTATTCTAACTAATTATATTTTAAGCGATATTTATTCTGACTCTTATAATAAAAAACAAAAGAAATATTTTGTAATTAATTTTAAATTAACATTAGAAATTTTTTAAATTGAGAAGTTTATAATAGAGTTAAGCTATGATTATATTAAGATTTTAGACTGGATTCATTTTAAAAATAAACAAAAAAATAATCAAATAATAAATATATTTAACAACCTAAAAATGTTAAATATCAAATCAATCGATCTGGATTTATTATTATTTATATATATAAAGTATCGAATTCTTTGCAAAAGTCAGAAAATTTATGAACATGAATAAATAAACAAAATACATAAATTTTCTCAGAATGACCCTCATTTGTAAATTTAGAAATTGACTTAGATATAAATTTTATTAAAATACAGAACCAATCTGGGCTATTGTTATTCGATTTATATTCTCCTTAAAACTTCCGTCGTTTCAATTTTTCTTTTTCGTTTCTTAAACTTTTTATGTGTTCTTGTAAAATTAGAATTTCGAGCTTCAACCTCATTTATATCTATCTATCTATCTATCCTCATTTATATATATCTATGTCATTAAATTATTTTATCGATATTTTTTTAATTTTATTATATACATTTATATCTTCTATATAATTAATAAATGGTTTTAAAACAATTAGAGTTATTTAATTAATAGAAAATATCCAAAAACGGTTTAAATAAATTTATTTGATGTTGGTATTTTATATATACTGTTAAATACTTTAAAGGCGGTTTGCCAATTTTTAAGGTATTTTACCTTTATTTATTTTTTTTTTTCAATTTTAAACATAGTTTAAGGATTATTTGTTATTTTGAAAAAAATAGTTAAAACTCGGGTTATTTTTAATACTTATATGATTATATTTAATTGAAAATTTGAATTTGAAGATTTGAAAATTAATCTTGCTTTATAATTTATTATTAGTATCCAAAGTCTAGTATAATTATAAACTTATTTTAGAGCGTGGTAGTGTTCAATGTTATAGTGGTGGTCTTACAAAATCAACACATCTGTAAAAAAATGGTTATGTATTCAATATTTATTAAAATGATTATATGAAATTAAATTTAGGAATAAAATAAATAATCACATTAAACAAAAAAAAAATATTCAAGAAAATTTTAGTTAAGAAGTTTTTTAAAGCTGGTTAGAGCTATTTAAAAAAGTCATCCATCATTTTATTCAGTCAAGTGATGATAGATGTATTTTAATGAATATTAAAGGAAGAAAGTTTTATTTTTAAAAAACCTTTAGTATATTATTATTTATAAATATGTCCTCATAATATCAAATAAAGGCAATTTTATTAAAATTACATTTATTTTAATATAATCTTATTGCGCAAGTGATTATTATTTCATTAAATAATTATCATCATTAAACATATATAATGGTTTGATAAGTCTTTCTTCTTATATTTTTATTTCAAAATTAAAAAAAAATGTCCATTTCTAGACGAATTTATATAAATTTTTATATATAAATAAAAAATTATTTCAAAAGTTTAAATATAAGAATAAAAATATTTTTTTTTTAAATAGGTTGAAAAATTAAAATTAAATTATTAAAAATTAAATTAAATTTAAAATACAATGAAAGGGAGAGTGATAAATAAAAAGGAGGGGCGTGACATTTGAAAAATCGATTCTTCAAGATTCAGAGAGTACCTACACGTAAGCTCATTTTGAAACAAACACAGAAATATTATACGCTATATATATATATATACTATATGTATATATATAGTAGATTAAAATGTCAATTAGGCTCACTCTACCCTTGTATTCGAAATTCTTCCCCCAAATTCTCCTAAAGGTGAACATTGCGAGCAAATGTCTCTTAGAATAGAGAAAGAGGGGGAAAGATGAGAATGAAGAGAAAATAAAAAGGTCATTTTAAGACTATAATCGAAACGAAATGTCACATTACATTCTTGATAGTTTGCAAAAGGAGAGCAAATAAAAATAAATAGATAATATAGGTATATATAATAAGAATAAAAAAATAAGAATAAATAAATAATATCACATATACATAAATACTTAAATATTAAAAAGATTACAAAAATAGATAATTATTTATTATATTATTTTAAACAAATTAATTTATAATATATTATAATTAAATTTATATATATATATTCATTTTCTCTGTTTTTTTTAAAAAAATAAAAATAAAACAAACTTTTTTTAATTGTAAAAATTTAATTTATTAATTAAAAAAAATTATATAGGTAGAAATGTTTTGATTAATTATATGATTTTGCGATAAATGTAAAAATTTATCTTTAATAAATAAATAGCTTTAAAATATATGTATTTCAAAAAGAAATATTTGAAGGATAATAATTTAAAGGTAAATAATAATGATAAGAAATGTCAAATTGATATGAATTATATATATATATATATATATATATAGAGAGAGAGAGAGAGAGAGAGAGTGATAGATAGATAGAAAGATATATATAATTCTATTTCTAAATTAAAAAAGGTAATAATTAATTTTCAAATTTTATTTATATATTTAAATATTTTTTTAAAAAAAAATTATATACTGATAATATTAAAATTTTATATTAAATATATATATATTTCAATCATTAAAATGTATATCATTTATATATTTTTGATATGATTGTGATGGTATTTATAATAATAAATATATATATATACTTTGCAACCCTTAAATGTGTGAAGAAGTATTCAAGTGGAAAAGAATTATTTTTATAACATTATCAAAAATGAGATATCACAAAGGTAATATATAGATTATATAAACTAAAATTTTTATAATGAATAGATGTGATTATAATTATTATATCTAATCGAAATTTTGTATATTTAAATTTTAAATCACTTGTTAAGTATTTAATTTTTTTTTAACCAAAAATTATAAATCACTTACCTTTTGATGATAGATGAATGAATCAATTCTTTCTAAACTAAAATGTTTAATCACTAACACGAATTATAAAAAAACGAAATGATAATCAACACTCGTGTTTATCCATAATTGGATTATATATTATGATAGTTGAACAGTAGAACAGTTGCTCGACGACTGCGCTGCGCTGCGTTCCTCTCCTAGGAACAGCAGCCGGGTCGGAGGTGGCCGATGGATGCCGGAAACATCCGAGTGTGCCTGGCTAAACTAAGGTGGCTGAGTGCGGCTGGATAGAAGAAAGCTCTGCACGTGTGAAAAGCATCGAGCAGCCACCCCCATATAAAAAATAATATGACATTCTAATGAACAGATGACAACGTCTTAGCAGGGGGTAGCCCTCACTATTTTTATTTTATTTTAATTTTGGTTATTCATTAAAGTATTTCATTCATTATACTTATTCGAAATATTGAATAAATTATTAAATTTAAATATTTCATTTTCTTTTAATTAAAATAGATGTTGAAATAAATGACAAGGCATAATACATAAGGTCAATTTAATTATATATTTTTATTAGAATTTTAATCACCGATACCAATGTGAATCATGTTCTGTACTAATTACTTATTCTTTAGAAATTTTAGAAATAATATTTTCGAAAGTCGTTATTTCTTTACTAATTTTAATAAAAAAACTTAAAATATAGGTATTTTAAAGATATTTTATAATTTAAGAAAATATAGAAACTTATTATTGGGACTTCGGAAATTTCAATTTTTAAGTTTGGATTTAGTTTATACATATAAATTAAATATGTTTTTTAAGAATAATTTATTGAAAATAAATTAGAATATAATTCAATTATCTAATAAAAGAATTTTAGATAAATGCGGGTCTAGCCCTATAGTTTAACTTTGTGTGATGAGTATAAAATATCTTGATTTTGTAATAAAACATATGAATCGTTTTCACTTAAGTTATAATTTATAAAATAATTTAATATTATGTTATTTTTTCTATTAAATAGAATATTTCACGATTTTTTTTTCAAAATATAACATTTGCAGTTTATACATGTTAAATGAAGTGATTTTGGTATAATCTTATTCTGTATAATGCCGTCCATTTTATGCATGCTAAATAGTAATATTATATCTTTACAATAAAGATCATTATAATATTCTATACAAAAATCTTTTTTTTTTTAAATTTCAAGTCCATTTGTCAAGTTATAGCTTTGTCTTATTTATCAATCGTACTACATTATTATATGTTATTATATGTTTATTTTTTAGTAAAAACTCCTACAATTTAGAAGAGATTTTAAAATACCATCAAAACCCTAATAATTATGCAACCACACTGTTAAAGAAAAATTTATAAAACATAACTATCAGGCGTGAAGCGGACTGATGTATATATTGTTTTTAAACTAGTTTATCTTTAAATTACATATAAAAAATGTAAATCATATATATTTAAAAGTATATTATATATATTTAAAATAATGTTAATGTTAAAACACTTGTTAAATGTTTGCTTTGTATTCTTAATCAAGTTTAATATGTATTAGAATAAAAATTTTAAAATGTATATTTTGTCTTTATGATTATAGGTGGCATCACTGTTTACAAATCTGTATTTTTTTTTATAAATACATATAGTTTATTTACTTCATTCGTTCATATTTCTTAATTCAATTTACTGTGATATATCAAGTTAATTAAGTTAATCATTCTGATTAAAAAAATAAAATAATAATAATCTATGACATTCATGTTTGTTTCACAATTAAATATTTTCTCTGAAATTTCACCGGTACCTTTCAATCCAAGAATTCTCATGTCAAAATGTCACTTGACATGATAAATTTTTTTATTCCTAATTAAATGAATTTTCTAAGAAAAATCAGCATTCATTTTCAAATGTGTCTTATTTCTTGATATAAGGAAAACAAATTAGTATAAAATGAATTATTTATGTTCCTAAATGAATAACAAATTTATTGATTTCTATAAAATAGAATACAAAATATATTTTATAAAAAAATATCAATTTTAAGATACAATATAAGCAATAATAAATTTTTATAATTCAATGATAAAAAATGAATTGTCAATATAAATATAATAATTCATGTTTTAGTAGTTATAAATATAAATCAAAGTATAAACCAAAACTATCGTGGGATGCAACATTGCCTATTCCTGGTAAGTTGTGGATTTAAATAAAAAAATAAAATAAAATGGATTTTAAAATAATTTGATTTTTATAGTTCCTGCTCGAACTATTTCGGTATTTATCCTGGGAACCACTGCCATTCTTTGTTATTTAAATTCGGTTGATGGAGATTTTGTTTTTGATGATTCGGAAGCAATAATTAATAATGAAGATCTTCGCCCAGAAACACCAATTGAAAATCTTTTTTATCATGATTTTTGGGGCACCCTTCTTACCAGTAATTCAAGTCATAAATCCTATAGACCACTTACGGTTCTTTCCTTCAGGTAATCTAAAATTAAATAAAATAATAATTATTATAGTTTTCAGGGAATCAAGTTCAAAAATTTCTAGGAATTCATAGTATAAAAAACATTTAGTAATTTTAAATAAATATATTAACAAAAATATTTTATTTATATTGTTTAAAAATTAAAAAATATTAGGTTGTAACAAAAGTTCGTATATGATTTCCGATAGAATCCGCTACGGCGGATATCTCTAATAGAACATGACAAATATATATTTCATCTGAGAGCAGACGTATTTACAAACATTTTAGAAAAAGTTTGAACAAATTCGGATGATTCTTTCTTTTGATTAATAGTGAGTAAAAACGCGAATACATCCTTCATATTTGGAGGTTCCCTCGCCTCCAAGGAGCAGGAGTGGTCGAGAAAGAGATCGATGCATTGGTGGATAAATGAGAAGTAATCATGGAACAAAATGACAAATATTTGGGTTAAATTCATTGTTCCTTTTTTTCTAAAAAAAATTCATAAAATTCGTATACGAACTTTTGTTACAATCTAATATTTATTAATTATTAATTATAAATCAATAAATAAATGTCAGCTTTTAATTACTAAAAAAAAATGTTTAATACATTTGAAGAGGATAAAAATAATAAATTTTATAGAAATATGAAAATGGATATCATGCTAATTTATTAAAATTTTGTTTGATTTTTTATAGATGGAATTATTGGCTAAGTGGTGGACTTCATCCTTGGAGTTTTCATTTAACAAACGTTTTACTCCATGGGATCGTATCAATTTTAATGCTCCCTTTTTTTTCTTGTCTGTTTGGAGATAATTGTCCAAGAGCGGCTTTTCTAAGTGCTTTAATTTTCGCTGTACATCCCATACATGCAGAGGCAGTAAGTGGGATCAACATCTGTATAAATTTGCCAATTATTTAATTTATTATTTGCTTTAGGATATTTCTTCTCTGGGCGATGGCTTGACTTACATTACATTATCCTCATTTTATTTTATGCATTTTTAAGGTATTTTTTGTTTTCTTTGTAATTATGTGGAAATTTTATAAATTATTTTTAATTTTTCTTCTGTCTTCAATCAATATGTAATAATCTTGATACATATATTATTTATTAAAACTTGTATTAAAATATATTATATTGTATAAATTTCTAGTTATACAAGAGAAAATTCATTATAACAAACATTTATTATTTATTATATAAATATTAATTTAAAAAATAATTCACTAACTAAGGTGAATTGGAAAATGGCTCGATAGTAAAATATTCTAATAGGAAAAGTGAATTCTACTTTTAATTAATATTCAAAAATTATATCAAATTATTAAGTATTTAGCTATATTTAAAGATAATATATTTTTCCTTCTCCTCTATTTTTTATGAAAATTTTAATTACTTCCTAATTTTTAACCTTTTAATTCAATTTTTCTTAAATTTTCACTTTCACCTTAATTTTCTTATAAACTTCAAACTTGCTAAGTGGGTTCTATAAATTTATTTATTTTATATTTTTTTTTTATATTTAAAGTATATGATCTTCTAATATAATAACAATTGTTTATTTTTTATTATTTAATTATTCACTATTAATCTTAATTTAGTAAAATTTACTGTATATTAAAATTGTATCGTTTGTTTCTGTGACAATTTTCATCATTTTTATTTCAATTTCTCAACAGGTCGCTGGTGTTGTTGGACGAGCCGATTTGCTTTGTGCTCTTTTTTTCTGTCTTTGTTTCTTATGCTATTGCCGGGCTGTTCGCCGACATAGTTTACCATTAATGCTGGTATCGACTCTTCTTTGTGCATGCTCAATGCTTTGTAAAGAACTTGGAGTCACCGTTATTGTAAGCAAAATAAATTTTAAATAATCCAGCTATTTTTTAAAAATTAAAATAATTAAATTTGATTATAGGGTCTTTGCGCTGTTTGGGATATTTTTATGGTTGGCCGATTGCACCCTGGAAGTATTTTAACTGCTATTTGTCATCCATGCGAATCGTTTGCAAGTTTTGGGAATTGGGAAGTGAATCGGAGATCAAAACGTTGCTTATCACCATCACCTCCATCTTCTTCACCTTCCTCGACTGTAAATGGACATCAAAGTATTGGTACTTCGGCTCCTCCACTAATTGGAAGAATTGCTTATCTTCTTCTTACCGGTTGTGCTTTAATGCACCAACGTTGGAAAGCAATGGGCCTTCCACCCCAGTTCCAAGCACATGACAATCCTGCTGCTGCTGCTCCCCATTTACTTACACGTGTTAGTATTATACCAACAATTCTTCTATAATTATTATCCTTAAGATCAATGAATAAAATGGTAATACAAATAATGTATTTGTCATTTTTTTTATGAATTACTACCATAACAAATATTCAAAATAAAAGATAATTTATGGAAATGAGCATGTGAGGTCTTGAGACTTATTTCTTCAAGAGTAATTATAATTTTTATATTTGAAATATTCAAATTAAAATTTTCCCTTTTTAAATTAATTATTATATTATATTATTTTATATTATATTCATAAGAATAAGAAGGGTATCTTTTATATACATGTATTTCTTCGTACTTCACCAAATAAGTTGAAGAGGTACCGAGAGGTCTGTTTATAAGACCGAGTCTGGAAATTAGGCTAAATTAGGATTAAATACCATGTCGATTTTATAAAAAAAAATTTATGTTTTATGAAAAAAATAGTTATGTTTAATTTTATTTGTTTTTTTTTTATAAAAAAATTTATTTGTCGATCTATTATTCTTTTCTCTTTTCTTTCTTTATTTCTTAAGAATTTAGCAACTTTTCTAGGCTCTATATATGTAAATATATTTATAATACATAAATAATATCAAATATAATAAGACACTTAATAGAAAAATAAATTTTAAAAAATTTCATTCAAAGATGTCATAAAACTGTAACTGTAACTGATCATTTAATTATATCAAATTTTTCACTTTTAGAGAAAAAATTCTTTTTTTAATAAATTTTGTGCGATGATCCGGAAAATGAATGGTCTTTACATAAAGAAACTCAATAAAAATCTATCATATAATAAACTATACTTTAAAATAAATATTTTTTTTAAATTAGATTAATGTTTTGTTTCTCTTTTGTTTAGGCTCTGAGTTATCAATACGTATACGCTCTTGATGCCTGGCTCCTACTCTGTCCTGAATGGCTCTGCTTTGATTGGAGTATGGGTTGTTTGCCTCTAATAGAAACCTTGGTTGATTCCCGTGTTTTGGCCATTTTCTCTATGTGGGTTGTCATTGCTCTTCTTATAATAAAATGTTTTGATCCGGAAAATGGAAAAACTCGCAGGTATATATTATTTTTATATTAAAATTAAATGTTTAAGAGAGTTCATATGTAATATTTTGAAAAATATAAAATAAAATTCGAATTGTATTGGGACTTCATTTTATTTTATTATATTATATTAAATAATAAAATATTTGCAAATTATATCACTATATGGTATATATCTCTTATTCTCAAATAATACTGAAAACAATTTGAAATTTATGTTATTAGAAAATAATAAAGAAAGCAAAATTGATAATAAATTTGATGATAACCTTGTGTATTAAAATATTAACAAATTTCACGTAATCTACAAATTTAAAATATATTTAGAGTACATAATTAAGTTATTTGAAACCAATTTTCTTTTTTCTTTTACAAAAAATCATTGATATGATGACAGAATCAATAATAAAATGTTAAAAATAAAAAATTTTGATTGTAGTTTTGAACGAGGACACACATTTTCTTTAGATATATATTTTTGAATATATCTTTAATTATGCTTTTCAGAGCAATGAGGAAAAAGGAATTATTTACCATTGTCACACAAGAATCTATATCGATATCATCTTTAGCAGTTTCATGTTTCTCAGGTGGCTAAAAATATTATCAAAAATGTTAATTTTTCTTTCTATTTTATATATAATCTAATGTTTATCTGAAGATTCAATATATTTGTCTCCAATTTGTTAATTTTGTTGTGTTTAATGAGAAATTAATAATACATGTTTTTAATATGTCTGTTTTGTTTAATTCATTGTACATGTTTGTTTTATTTTGTTTTTTTTTTTTTTGTTATTTTCTGGTAAAATTAAATAATCTGATTTTTTATTATATCAAATAATTCATTATATATTTTGATTTTAGATGTGTGACAATGGCGGGGGCATGTCTCACACTACCTTTTTTACCTGCATCCAATTTGCTTTTCCCCGTCGGTTTCGTCATCGCTGAGCGTGTTCTTTATCTTCCTTCTGCTGGACTTTGTATGCTTGTTGTTGTCGGCATGCGGCAATTGTCTGCAATGAAAATCGCTCGAAAGGTCCACCTTTTTATATCATGTAGCTTCATTTTTCTATAATTGTTTCCCTTTTATTAAATAAACAAATATTTTAATATTGATAATAAATGCTTTATATCCCTATATTGAACAATTACCCTTTGTATCGATCAATTTCTATGTATTGATGTCATTCTCGCAAGGTGTAATAATTTATGATTTATGTTTGCTTATATTTATATTTCAATTGTTAATATTTTACTTTAATATTATAATTTTATATTACTTTATATACATATATGTTATAAATACTATATATATGTATATAGTCTATTTATTTTGTTTTATAAATTTGAATAGTTTTTTTGTAAAATAGTATCACTTTAAAATAATTAATATGAAAATTATAAATATTTTTATAGTGGATTCAGTTGGGGTTTTCTTTTCTTCTTCTTGTCTTCGCTATAAGGGCTTGGCAAAGGAGTGGTCAATGGCGAGATGAACGACAATTATTTTATTCCGGTCTTGAAGTTTGCCCTTTAAATGCGAAAGTTCATTATAATGTGGCTAAAACTGCAGCTGACGCAGGAGATAAAGGAACAGCATTGAGTGAATACCGCCAAGCATTGAGGTGATATTTAAAAATGATATGCCTATGTTATAAAATTATATATTATTAATTTCTAAATATAATTAATATATAAAAAGAATCTCGTTTAATTAGTCGGAATATTTAATAAAAAAGAAATTTTTGAATGCTTATCACCATAAAAAATGCAGCCCTAATATTTATTTAGAGTATACAGAGACATTGATTATAATTTTTATTCGATTTTTGTTTATTTTTAGATTAAATCCTAAATATGAACAAGCAATGAATAATCTGGCAAATTTATTGAAAGACGAAGGACATTTGAAAGAGGCTGAGGTTCTTCTTCGGCGTGCTGTACAATTAAGACCCGATTTTGCAGCAGCTTGGATGAATCTTGGAATAGTTCTTGCTAATCTTGGCCGATTTACAGAAGCAGAAATAAGTTATTTTACTGCTCTTAAACACCGAAGAACATATCCTGATTGTCTATATAATCTAGGAAATTTGGTAATTTTTTTTTATATTATTAAATATTTATTACAAAATTTCTTACAATAATATAATTTTACATTTGGATTCCAGTATTTAGAACAAAAACTTTATAATGAAGCTTATAAAGCTTGGCGAAATGCTACAATTGTGAAGCCTACGCATACGGTGTCATGGAGTAATATGGTTATTATGCTTGATAATATAGGTAGAAAAAATGAATCATTGTGTTAATTCACCTAAATATTTTTGTAATTTAAATTATATGCTATTTTTAAAATTTAAGGAGAAACAAATAAAGCTGAATGTGTTGCTCGTGAAGCCCTTGCAGTATTGCCTAAAGAAGCAGCCTTACATTTTAATTTGGGGAATACATTAGGGCGTCAAGGAAGATTTCCTGAAGCGGAAAGATATTTTACTGAAGCACTGAATTTAGATTCTAATAATGCTGTATATCATACAAATTTAGGTATATTTAAATTATTTAATCTATTGTTTTAATATTTAGTATTTACTGCACAAAGCAGTCACCTGGTTCTATATAATAAAGGTTTTTGTTTGTATATTTTAATTAGCTTATATACATATATATATCTCCAAAATAAATATTGTTAAATTTGTTACAAAAACAAGGGAGTTGGGGGGTCTAAAGCCCGTCTCCCAACAAATCCATTGCCATTGGAAATATAAAATTAGTATAATTATTTATATAAATTTACTATAAATAATAAATTAGTTAAAAAAAAGAAAAGAAAAAAAGATAAAATATTAATTATTTTTTTAATTAATATTTGTTAAAATATAAAAATTATAGAAAATAAAATAATTTAATAATAAGGTTAGAAATATGAATAACCAGGCACAGAACCAACGATTTGAAATAAATTAATTTCCAAACAACATTATATATGTAGAACCTCGATAAGTCAAAGGGAAACACAAAAAATTTTAAGTTATAGAGGTTTTAAGTTATCAATGATCTATGTTAGGGATATGTTAATAACATTTTTTTAAAGACAAAATCATGTCGTTTCTTAAAATTCTCTAACCAGCCATTGCTGGCTTTAAAATTTTTGATTTTCAGCGAATTAGCGATCTCTTCAGCTTTTTCTTTCAGTATGAGTCCACGAACACTGATGTTTTTGCTTCGACACTGTTTGAACCACGAAAACAAACAGTGCTCTAAATTAGGGAATTCGAAAATTTTTCGTCCTTTACATTGAAGACTTTCTCCTGTGTCTTGTTTCTTCAAGATTTCAGCTTATGAGGGCCAATACAGAGATTACTTATTTAAGTAATTGAGGTTGCGTATTTTAATTATTGAGGTTTTGGGCTCTGATGGGAAGGGAGCATATTATTTTTTGAAGTAATAGAGGTTTTTAAGTTACCGAGGTTTGAGTTATCGAGGTTCTACTATACATATATACGAAAAGTTAATGAATTCGTGCTACTGATGCATTAAGTAAATATACCAAATTTTATCAAAACCCGTTGAGTCGTTCAAGCTAAACACTTCTATAAGTACACACAGATATCATGCTAATACTTTTTTCTGTTAACAAAATGCATGATTCGTGGAAATATGTAAAAATCTCGACATGTGCAATTTGGTATGAAAAAAAATTATCTAGTTAGAGCGCAGCACTCTCGACGCACGTCTTTCCAGCTGTACGGTTATCACTCGAATAATTATTTTTTGTATAAAACTAATAAAGATTTATTTAACCTCCATGGTTTTTTCTTAATTAATTAAACATGTTACATGTTACATTAATTAATTTAAAACGCAAATCGAAAATGAGATTTTTATACGTATTAAGCAATCAATTTTTCTTTCAATAACCCCTTGATATGTGAATTTCATTAAAATTCTAAGAGCCGTTTTAGAAATCAGACATACATAATAAAATAAATAATAAATTTAGAGCGGATAGATAGCTTAATTTTAAAAAATTAGAATTTTTAAAATATGTTTTTATTTTGTATTATAGGAGTTCTTTATCATAAATGGCATAAATATGATAAAGCGGAACGACTCTATCTCCAAGCTCTGAAAATTAATCCTCACCTTCAAAGTGCAAGAGACAATCTTGCAATGCTTCGTCGGAAACTTCGCAGAATAGCAGCAGCTACTTCAAATGGAAATGAATCGTGACCCTTCAATATTTAATCACTTTAGTATACTTCCAATATTTGCCTTTGATAAATTGTCAGAGATGTCATTAAACTAGTCTCCAAAGAGATATCTCAATAATTTATTATACATTTTCTTATTCATTAAAAAAAAAATAATATAATCTTTCTTTTATTACAATAATAAATATGTTTCTAAATTTATATTATTTTTTTAAAGATCCACATTAAATTGGAATAAATATTTTAAATTAAGAATGGCGCATATAGGACAGGGCGTCAAACATTGTGATGAATGTTAAATTATTAGGAAACATAAAATTAAATAATAATAATGATGCATAATTTTTAATAACAACCATAAAATTGAAAGGGCGCCTAAAAACAAATGATTTCTATATATTTACACTGATAGGACATAATAATCAACAAATAAAATTTTATTAATAATCTTATTATATATCTTATGGGCATTACCACTCAATTTTTGTTATTGTTATTTATTTGATAATTTTTAGTTGGAAATTTATAATCAGTTTTAGAGCTACATAAAAATAATCTAAAATTTGAGGATTTTACTCAACAATGTATAGAAGACTATAATAAAATAAATTATAATAAGTAAAATTGGCTGAGATTAAAAATTTTTTGGAAAAATAAAATATTAGATTCATATTAATCGTTATAGAAAAACCGAAACTGTCATAAATTTTATATAGGTATTGAATCTAGTATTTTACTTTAATTTAGTTAGATTTTGTTTTTGGCATTTTATAAAAAATTTATTTTCAAGAAGATAGAACTTTATTTTGTGATACTCCTATTTATTCTCATTCAAGTTGTCTTATCTCCTCTCAAAAATCTCTTCATGACAACCGAATAAAATTAAAATAGAACTCGAAAATAAAATCTGTAAATTAAAAATATTTAACTTATATAAAATTAATTATAAACTTATTATTTTGTAAATATATTATCTGTTTTCAGAAAATAAATTTTATTTTAATCTTATAAGAAATAATCATTAAACTGAAAGATTATTATTATTAAACATTTTGATTCATTTTAATTTTTTTTAATATTTTATTATATATATAGCTTTTCTCATTTTTTTGTCTAAGTACATTTTTTTATTTAATGAATCAATTTTATGTTAAATATTATTAATTTTTAAACTTTACACTCAATATAATATTCAATGGAACTTGATTTATATATATATATTCACATAAAAATATAATATATAAACAAAAATATTGATAACATTAATTTATATATTAAGACTAATAAGTAAAACTCTTACTTATTGATTGAGCAATGGGCTCTGGAATTTAGTACAAAATTTCGCACTTTTTTATACTTAGGATAAGCAAGTGATAGTATCTTAAATGTGATCTTTTTAAGAAGCAATAAATATATATTTGTGATGATGCAAGCATATATGATATCTACAAAACAATTTTGCTATTATGATTTTTTTTTTAATATATTAATATTATTTAAAAATTAAAATAAAATAAAATACTAATCATTAGAATGAAAAACTAAAAAAAATGTAACAAAAAAAATTGAAAAAAATTAAATATAATTTATAAAAATCGTAGTAAGATAATTTTAAAATAGTATAAATGAGGTTGTAACTTTTGAGAATTATAAAATATGAATAATAATAATAAGCAACTGTACCTTTAATATAATTGACTATAATTTTTGAAATTTTATTATTTAATTTTTTTTAAGATAAATAATAAATAAAAAAAACTTAATTTTTGATAATATAAATGTAGGAAATTCCTATTAATATTTATTAAATGAAAATAAATTAGAAATAATTAATTAATGTTATTTGTTATACAGTAAATATAAATAATATCTAATTTACTTATAAAATTAATATAGTGGATTGTTATATATATTTATAGAATATGCTTATTTTATCTAGATTTAAAACTTATTATTTTTCCACAATGAGGGAAAATTTAAAATAAATTATTTAAATATTCAACAAATTATATTAATTAGGATTTCAGTTTACTTATTGTTATTTTATTTTATTGTATTAAATTTATATTTTTCCATTTTCTAAATAAAATTGTTTCAAAAATAAATCTATCTCTGTCTCGAAAGTTCTGGGCAGCAGCAACCACATTCCTCCAAACGTTCTTATTCTGAACCAGTCTCTATCGATATTATGAATGACGAAAGATGTAAATACAGTTAATGTTAGAGCTTTTTCTAAATATATCAAGGTAAATAATAACTTTTATAAATGTGATCTAAGAATCTTCTTCCGGAAAGTAATGTCGTTTTTTTACATTAAATTTAAACAAATAAATATTTAACAAGTTTTTATTTTCAATCAATTATATAATTACCCTCGTTATCAACAACCTTTTGCCTTCTAGTAAGCAAATTTTCAAAGCCGAATCGATAAAACTTAACTTTTAAAACTTTTTTATGTAGTTTCAATGTGTATTCCCCCCGTCGCACGACAGACATCTAGCCCAGTGATTCTCAAAGTGGGCGCTGGAGCGATCCAGAGGGCAGTGATTGTCACAGGTGCATTTAGTGAAAATTACTTGTATATTACTTTTCTATTCTGAGATCAATAAATAGATACATAAATTCAATGTTTCTAATTTACACCTTTATTTATAATATTTTGCAAATAGGTACATTTATCTTTCTGTTAATAAAATTAAAAAAAGTTAATTTCCAAGGGGGCGCTGAGTAAATTTTTATCTGGAAAGAGGGTAATTGGCCAAAAAAGTTATGGAACCACTGATCTAGCCAATAATCAATCTCCCGTCGTTGCAATGGCTGCGTAAATTCTTTCTTCTGTAATTTGAGGCGTTTGTGAAGAATTTCTTGGCCTGATTAATAAAAAATTCATTCATAATTTTAATGAATCTATACTAAATAATAATAACAAATATATTAAATAAAGAAGTTTTTTACGCCCAGAAAATTTTTTTTTAATTTATATTATACTATATTTTTTAATATTTCTATATGGTAAATCAACAGATTTGTAATACAGTAGAACCTCGATAACTTAAAAACCTCCATAACTTCAGAAAATAATATGTTCCCTTCCCATCAGAGCCCAACTTCAATAACTTGAGGCCAGCAGGATCAAGGGGTAATGAAAGGCTGAAGTGGTTTATACGAGGTAGGGTCAAAAAGTTCGCGGAATTGGTTATTAAAAATTTTCAATCACCTCTGACGAATCAGCAAAACGATGTCCCTTCAATGCCATTTTTAACCTTGGAAACAGGTAGAAATCTGGTGGTGCGAGATCGGGAGAATATGGAGAATATGCCGTTGTTCGTCTGTCCGCACGCACAATTTGTCGAACGCGCTCAACATTGTCGTCTGTAGTGGAAGTGGAAGGCCGCCCAGTCCGAACGTCATCATCAATTGTTGTGCGACCGTCGCGAAAACGCTTATGCCACTCGTAAACTGCTGTTTTCTTCATCGCAGAATTTCCTTATGCTTTTTTTAGCATCTCAAGAGTCTCCGAGGGTGATTTCTCCAGCAACACACAGAATTTAATATTGCCACGCTGCTCTAATGACGACATTGCACAATCCGGCGAAAGAAAGAAACTACGATCTACAATATTAAACACCGAACGCACGGAACCAACTACAACTGCCTGCTAACCTCAAAAGCACATTCACTACCAGTTATGCCAACCTCACAAACAAAAATTTCCCTTTCAGCTAAGAAATACTTGACTATAAGCGACCATTCCGCGAACTTTTTGACCCTACCTCGTATATATTATAGTTATGTTACTGGATGTATATGGGAGCAGTGGATACAAAGTAGGTGGTCTCGTAGTGCTTGTGGCGTGATGCTACAAACTTAAAATACGCAACCTCTATAACTTAAATAAGTAATCTTTGTATTGGCCCTCAGAAGCTGAAATCTTGAGGAAATAAGAATCAGGAGAAAGTCTTCAATGTAAAAAGACGAAATATTTTCGAATTCCCTAATTTAGAGCAATGTTTGTTTACGTGGTTCAAACAGTGTCGAAGCAAAAACATCAGTGTTCGTGGACCCATACTGAAAGAAAAAGCTGAAAATCAAAAATTTTAAAGCCAGCAATGGCTGGTTAGAGAATTTTAAGAAACGACATGATTTCGTCTTTAAAAATGTTATTAACCTATCCCTAACATAGGCCCTTGATAACTTAATACCTCTATAACCAGTGGCGTACCTAGAACTTTTGCCGCCCGGGGCGATCTCCGGTTTGCCGCCCTTTTTATTATAAGTCAATCAAATAGTGATTTTTATAAATTAATACACATAAATAAATTATTAAGTTATTTAATCAATATTAATTAATACACAGAGTAAATTTTTTTACACATATTTGTATGCACTCGTAAACATATTAATATAATATTTACTTTTCTAGCTTTCATACTAGAAAAATCGTGTATAATGCTCTCAAAATTTATATTTATATTTTTTCCGCCAGCCCAGCTTTTCAAAAGAAAAATCGATGATTTAAAAAAATATTGGTATATCACTTCAAAGTAATCATATAAACTTTTCAAAAGAAATGACATTTATAAACTGATATCAAAAAATTTTAGTTAGGAAAAATTGCCGAACAAAATCGTAAAGATGCGTTTACGAATTCAAATACAATAAAATAAAATTATTATCCTGTTCTTGGAATTAGAATTCAAAATTTACACTAAAATGCTTTTATATACACCGAGGAATAATATTCGAAATCATATAGTTAATCATAATTTAATAAATAGTAAACTTATAATATTCATATTAATCATTTATTATTCAAGAAAGAAAAAAAATAAATATGAAATGAATAAGTTGCTTTTTATAACTATAACTAAATATAAAAAATGCCGCCCCAAGTTAAGTGCCGCCCGGGGCGGACCGCACCCACCGCACCCCACTAGGTACGCCACTGTCTATAACTTAAAATTTTTTGTTTCCCTTGGACTTTAACTTATCGAGGTTCTACTGTATTAGGATGATTAATAAAAATATCAAAGATCATTTACATATAACTTAAAATAGAAATAAAATGTGTCAAGAATCAACATTTTAATTCATTCATATTCAAAGTAATCAAAAATGAAAATAACATCATTGGCATATAAATAAAAAATGCTTACCTCACGGCAAAAACTTTGCCAGTTAACAATCGTGTTTGGTGAGACTATATGACATTCTCTCATGATAAATTTTTGCTGCGGGGGGGTTTTTATATAAAAAACATAAAAAATAAAACGACATATGGTTTTTATATCAAGTCTTGCTTTTTTCAAAAAATGTCCCTTTTAATCCAGATTGCATAAACATTTTCGCTTAAACTTTGTTTTTTTTTTTTTGTGCAACCAAATATGAATAGTTGCATTTAAAATAAGATAATTTATATTTAATTGCAACTCTCTCCCACATCTCAGACAACTTCTCGTTCTAGGGAGCACCCCATTTTGGCAGAGAAATTCAAAAAGTTCTTCTTTCGAATCTGTCAAAAGAAAAAAATCAAAAAATTTCATCTTTACTTTAAGTATTCGAAATTGCAACTGATCCCCTATCGGAATGTTTTTACTTTGACCGTTAAAATGTTTCGGATCGCTTTAATTTAATTTTATTATTATATTACTTAGTTGTTTTTTTACCGACCGACGATAGTAAGGGAGGTATTGTTTTCACACCAAATTTCACATGTGGAGATTTTTACATATCTCCACGAATCATGCATTTTCTAAACAGAAAAAAGTATTTTTAGCATGATGTCTGTCCGTCTGTCCGTCCGTCCGTCTGTCCGTCCGTATAGATGTGTACAGCCTGAACGGCTCAACCGATTTTGATGAAATTTGGTATATTTACTTAATGCATCAGTGGGATGAATTGATCAACTTTTGGTGCAATTCCGGAAACCGGAAGTGGTAGTATTAGCGATCGACGATAGGAAGGAAAGGGTTATTTTCACACCAAAGGAGATTTTTTTATATATCACCACGAATCACTTTGTATTGGTTTTATCCTCGAGAAAAATCATATTTATTAGTTTTTTCTTGATTTAAAATTATATGACATCATCCAACCATTCATGACGTCACAGCCTGGTCTTGCATATATATTATAAATAAAATAAAATTAAAAATGTTTATATTTATTATTTAAGTATCCATATCTGTTTTTTATTACATTAATAGATATATGAAAATTATTTGAAATTGTTTCTGTAGCTTGAAATTAATTTATTTCAAACCGTCGGTCGGTTCGGACCTGGCCACAGGTCAACTTATTTTTTTGGTCGTTGCAATGCTTGCGTAAATTCTTTCTTCTATAATTTGAGGCGTTTGTGAAGAATATTCTGTACAGTTGTTTTAGCCTTACCTAGTTCCAAACAGAGAGAGTTGGGCGATGGACTTCATAGGACTTCGGATACATGACAGTCTTAAACACTTAACATCTTCCGATGTGCGTGGCCGCCCTGGAGATTTCTAGATATCAACATTTCCAGTTTCCTTAAACTGATTAAAGCAACGAACAATAGATTTGTCCGTAGGTGGATTTTGTCTATAAGTATGCTTAAAATGACGCTGCACTAACACAGGTGATTTAAACTCAGCGTACCACAAACACTGCGCTTTCTGCTGAACGGTAGTCATTATGTCTCTGAAGCACAGGTGGTCTGTGAATCACAATTTCAATTTCAATTTAAAGAGTATGTTTATTAGCCAAAATTTTTAAAATAGTTGAGATTATCAGAACATACAAAAGATGAAAGTTACAATATTTGCAATCATTTATTGATACGCTATTACAATTTTACTTAATTACTAGCTGCCCCGAGCGCCCTCGGCGCTCTCCACACCTAGACAGGGGCTCCGCCCCTGTACCCCCGAGTGGTACATAGTATTTGGTTAAGAGTAATAAAAAGTTTTCATCCATTTTGTTTCAATCCGTATATTACATAAAACATTCATTTCTTTTTGTGTTCTTACTTAAAATATATTTTAATTTAATCAGTAAATTAATTATATATATTATTATTGTATATGTTATATCTATCTATCTATGTGGCTCAACGATACTCGAAAGTTCTTGGCCGCAACAACCACATTTCTCCAAGTGTCCCTATCCTGAGCCCCTGTCTCATCTCTCTTACGTCCCTTCCTACGCGTCCTTGGACTTACAAGCGGAAGTTTTCCAATCGGTCTCCACACCGTTTTCCAATGCAATATCTTTTTCCTCTCCCATTCTAGCCACGTCCTCTGCCTATCGCAGCTTTTTCGCTTTTATAACCCTAACTATTTATGAAGATTCATAGAAGTCATGCAGTCTCCGCCATTCCCCGGTGACCTCATCTTTCTTTGGCCAATAAATGCTGGAAAGGATCCTATTCTCAAATACTCTGAATCTACTCTCATCTTCCAGTGTCATAGACCATGCGTCCCACCCATATAATACAACAGGCAAAATAATTGGTTTATATATTTTAATTTTGATTCCTTTTGATAATAATTTTGATGAGATAAGCCACTTTACTGCATGATATAATAACAGGCGTTTCCCGATTTCAACCTCGATTTAAATTCTTCTCAAATATTATTATCCTTCGTGATTACATTCAATTTTTCTACATATTCAAATTCTACATTTTGTATATTAAGATTTTGTTACTAAATATTTTTTCTTATCACTATTAATTTCAAACCCCCATGTTGTCCGTCATAGCTGGAATGCCAGTTTTATGTCAAAATAAATAATTTTTCACTTAAATGAAAATTCTATAATTATTTAATTCTCAATATTCCTTCTAAATTAAAAAAAAAACAAGGGAAAAAAACGCCACACACAGGCACATGCACACAAAAGAGCCCGCTTTTTTTAAATTAGTTAGATATTATTTCCCTGATGGCGCTAAATACACTAAACCCCATACATGATCTGTGCCCGTACTTCAAAATACTATAATTAATTTTATTTTTATTTTGTTTATATGTTAAAATGACTAGTCTTTTACTAATAAGCACAAGAAAATTAGGTTTAACTTGGAGATTAAATAATTTAACATTTTTAAATTCGCCTTTTCGTAACAACTTTAAAACCAAGACACCAATTAATCAAAACAATAATTATGAAATTAATACAAATGTAGTTAAAGATGTTATATTATTTAAATATGAAAATCCAACATATTTTAAAATGATGAACTTGTTTTCTCTGTCTCAATTATTTTTTTGGACTTATCTAGGAATATTTTCTTATTCTTCTTTGAGAGATATTCCTGCTCTAAATACAAACACAGAAGGCCTACCTTGGTGGAGAAAAATTAATTTTGGAGATAATAAGAATCGTTTACTAATATCTTCAACTTGTTTTTTCATTGGTATGTTTATAATAATAATAATAATAATAATTAATGAAAGTTTTCCAAAGTGCAGCAAAATCTGACAATAATGATTTAATGAACACTTCTTTTTAGATTATTCATTTATTAATAAAGAGAAAAAATGAAAAGTATTTTTTGTAAAACTTATATCATAATTTAATAAATATTTTTGTTAATCAAATTAGAATTTCTCAAGTAATATGTCTAGTACTAAGGTGACCAATCGTGACCAATTTGTAAGCTCTGTCCTTTTGTAAGTGTCCTTTTTGATGTCTGTCCAGTTTTTTTTTAAATATTTAGGACATTTCGTACTTTTTTTCAAAATTTTTTCAATTTGCTTCTAAAAAAAGAAGGTAAAATGTCCTGATTTGGTGTTTTCAAAACCTTACTAGTACTCAATATTAAACTTATCTAATACTTGCTTTCTTAAAGAGTAATCAGTAAATAATAATTTAATAAAATAAACTTACATAATTATTCCTTAATCATTTGGAAAAAATGAATTAGTTTTTTATTATTATTTTTTCTATTAAAAAATTCTATATTTTCCCAAGTTTTTAGCTTTTTATCAATTTGTTCTTTTAAAGCCATAATTAGTAAATATTTAAGAAAAACTTAAATTTATATATAATTGATACACAGGTACGCGGTTAAAGAATATCTTTATATCTTTAGACTTCTTTAAGAAGATTTTTATATTATTGTTATTATAAAAGGCATCAAAATTTTACTTTAGCAGAAAGATGACAACTTAATACCATTATGTATTCTCTTTTAGTTTATTTTAGAAAATATTCAATTTATATAATTCGTTCTTTCTTAAAAAGTAATCAGAAACACATGTTTCTTAGGTATAATTACAGTCCTAAAGGAGTTAATTATTAAATTATTCTAAATAACATTAGTTTATAATGAAGTTTTATTCTTTAAAATATTAAATTTTTAATTAATTTCTTTTCTTTAGGATATATGATGTTGGCTGGAGTTTGGATTTATACTTTAAAAACTGTACGGTTTCTTATCCTAAATAAAGGTGGAACCAAAATAAGTCTAGTAACATATACTCCTTTTGGAAAAAATAGAATTATGACAGTGCCACTCGATAAGGTAAGAGTATAATTTCTTGATAAAACTTATATGATTTAAATATTATTTTATCCCATAATTATTTATTACCATTTATTTTTTTATTTATTTGTAAATATAAATTGTTTTTGTTTGTTATTATTATTATTATATTCTAGTCATGTTCAATGGGGACCCCTTTACATTCCCTTATTGAGCGGTGATATATTTTTTATTTATTCATTCATATGTTTATTGTATGCTTTAATTATCGATTAGTAAATTGTTTAATAGATTGTTTTGATCTAAAATAAATAAATACCCGGGGAGCGTTGAGTCTGACAAAGTAGAACCTGTCAGGATTCAGTAATTTACTTATTGCCTGGCTGTGCAGGGATTGCTTGGAGATAAATAAAATTTATCTTGTTCGATGGATGATTTCTTTAAGGCACAAATGGCCGTAGTAGCTAAGGTGCCTCGATCTTCAAATAATATTAATATTATCCCATAAAGCTAATATTCAATCAATTTGAAACTTCATTGAGTGTCTTTAATATAAAAAAATATTATTATTAATGATTATACTTTTAAATAAAATTTTAGTTTATATAATGTTAAAATGTTTTAACGAGTGTCTAAGGCAGGGATGAGCAACCCGCGTCCCGCCGAGCATTTCTAAAATAGAATTTTATTATTCGTCTCGATTATTTATAAACAATATTATAATGTTTATTAGTATATATCTAAAGCTTTGTAAATTGTTAGTAAGTGCGGCCCGCCACAAAATTTTAAAATTTAAATTGGCCCGTGGGTTAAAAAGGTTGCTCACCCCTGGTCTAAGGTTACATTTATTAATTTCATATATTTTGACCTTGAACATTTTTATTCTCCATAATATTTTATAAAGCAAATCTTAAAAATTAATTCTATAATAAAGGTAAAGAGTCAAATTATCTATTATAATAATCCAAAACAATATATATTTTTCAAAAATTATAAATAGTATAAAACAGACAACGAATATATTTAATTAAAGTATATTATTTTATTTATTATATTCTTTATTTTGAAATATATATAAAATAATTATTTTTTTTTTATTAGTAAAAATGAATTTCAAATGAAATCGACTATTTTTAAAAAATAAAAATAAAATTTATTTAATCCTTTTAACTATTAGAAAATGTCCATCAAACAGTAGAACATAATCAAATACAAATACATCTTAAATCAAATAATCTTTAAAGCATAATATTTACTAGGTATTAAATTAAGAAATAATTTAATTTTGGATTTCAATCTTATTGCTTGATTTTTGTTTGTACTTAGGTGAGTTGCACTAATAGCCGACATCAAGCTAAAGCACATTTAGCCCTTCGAATTGCAAAGCATAGATTTAATTATATGCTTGATATGAGAGGAACATTCTCTAATCCCATACTTTTTGATCATACAGCTGGATTAAAAAGGATTTTTTAATAAAATTAAATTTATAAAACAAATATGTTTATTTATGTTGGTTAATTTATATGTATTTTTATTTCATTTTTTTAAGTTTAATTAAATGATTTCTAAGAGCAATTTGTTTATCCTTAAATGATATCTTAGCCTTTCCTCTAACTTTATGTTTTATCATAGTATAATTCTTTTTCTTCGCTTTTTCACGATTCGTTGAACATTTATTGTCACGTTTGTCTTTATGTCCAGGCTTTTCTCTATTTAATTGTTCTTCCCTTAATTTTTCTACTCTTGCATCTTTATCATGACGACGTTTTTTATAGATATTTTCAATATCAGCCATTGAAACAATTTCCTTAGGACTATTATAATTATCTTCATCTTGAGGAAGAGATCTTTTACGTGAAAATGGAGTTATTTCTGCACGTAATCGAGCTATTTCAATTTTTTTGAAATCTTCATCAGTAAGAATTCGCATTGTTGAAATTTGTTTTGCTTTTTCTGGATTTTCAACAACTAAAATTAAAATTCACAATTATAAATTATATATAAATTTTATTTCGTATTCTAATTAATTTTATTAATTTAATATAATTTATCAATTTAAAAGTTTTTTTTTAATGAATTAATAATTTCTAAAATAATAGCTACGAGAAAAATTATAATAAAAACAAGTGTAATTTTAAAAAAAAAAGTTTAATAAGATAATGAAGTTTAATTTTTTATATTTTAAAAATACCAACCTTCACTTTTAATTTTCTTATTTTTGTTTTCTTCTTCATCTTCACTGTCACTGATACTAATATCACTTCCATCAACATCAATCCAACCATCACTATCATTATCCTCCTTAGAATTGGATTCTATAAAAGAAATAAAAATGTATATTAAAAAAAAAAACTTCAATAATATTAATTAATAAAATAATTTCATTTTACCTTCTGGAGCTGTTTCATCTAATATATCTGCTCCAGGTACATAATCAGTAAGCTCAACCTCTCCATATGCCAATTGACGTTTATTAACTGTTATTTGTGTTGGCCTACCACGATCTTTGCGACGTAAAAGTTGAGGCGCTTCTACACGGAATAACTTGACCAACGACTGTAAATAAAAAATAAAATAATTATATGTTTTTGATTTATTAAGTGATGAAAAATTATGTCCGAATTGAAAATTGACTATTTTCGAATATCATTCATTTTAATTATTTTATATCATGTTTATAAAATAAAAATTTCAAAAAATATACCTTTGCAGCCATTGATACGGAACGATCTCGAAATTTTGAAAATTGAACAAGATCATGAAGTAAATCTTGATTCATGGCAAGTGGACACCGGGCACATAATTCTCGAATAGCATTTAAACCAATAGCAATAACATCGTTGCTATTTCTTTCGGTAACAAAATTATCAGCCATTGTCCTTAGAACAGGTTCTAAAATGTCTGGAGGTACCAGAGGATGTGCAGCCTAAAACAAAATTATAAAAATAATTGAGAGTAAATTTTAATTTTTTTAATGAATATATTAAATTAATTAAAAATTTTAAAAAAATCAAATAAAATACCTGAGCAGCACATCGTAAAATATGAATTACTTCTCTTTGTTTTGGCCGTAATAACTTCTGCAGATGGGGGTAAAGATTGAGTACAATTAATTCATGCACACCAATGAGTCGAGATGCAACATCAATAGCCATTAGGCGTACTTCAAAACGGTCAATGCCTTTTGCGGCTCGGGTTAGAAGACGTTCTGCCATACTCTAAAAATAAATTTATATTTAAATTCCTTTGAATATATATATATATATTTATATAATAAAATATACAAATTACTTGAGGATCATGAACGAGATGTAATGCAGAGAAATTAAACACTTCTTTTTTATTTTTCTTCTTTTGATTTTTTGCAATTGCCTGTTTAGCTCTTTTCAATTTTTTTTCACGTTTTCGTGTTTTCTTATTTACTTTATTTGCCATAATAATATCTTTGGCGGTTGGTTCATCATCTGATTCAGAATCACTTCCATCTTTCCCTTCATCGTTGCCCAAAAAAAATTTAAGAGCAGCTACCATTACCTAAAGAAAAATACAGTGTAAGAATATCAAGTATATTTAAACAATATATTTAATATTTTAATCACAAATTTTGTGGAGATTTAAACAAGATATTGGAGGTGGTTTTTTATCAAAGAATTAATTAAAATAAACGAAGGAATGGTAATTATAAAGTTGGTTTTAAAATAAATTATTATTATTTACACTTAAATTTGGAAAAATTATAAATATATTATATATTTTCTTTATTTAATATTATTAATTTTATTTAACTAAGTTCATAATTCAATCATGAGTTAAAGTTTGAAAAAGTATAATTTTATGTAAAATAAAATTATATATCATTTCAACATAAAAATAAGATTCTTAGATCATATTTATCAAAGTTATTATTAATTACCTTAACATATTTAGAAAAACATCCCGAAGCTATAACATTAACTGTTTTTGCATCATTCCAGATATTTTTCTTGTAGAGATCAATCATAATATCGATGGACATTTTAGATGCCTTGGTATTGGAGTGTTTTAACATTTGATACATATAATTTTGTAAATCCTTATTTAAACGACCATTTTTATGAGCTCTATTCATATTTTTAATATCAGTTATTATGTGAGTTTCAAGATATTGCCTAAGATTTTTATCTTGACAATTTAGCAATTGAAAAAATAATGATAAAAGGTCTTTAGGTGAAAGTAAATTTTTACTTCTTAATAAAACCAATGCTTTGCAAAATGACATACGCATATCAGGATCCAATATTGAAGCATTATTTTCTAAAATATCAACTAATTCTTGAGGATAATTAACCAAGGTATCTATATAAAGATGAGCCACCTGGGCTAAAAACATTAAAAGATCATCTAATCCTTTATTATATTCTTCTGGATTAAGTTTAAAAATTTCAATCAACGATTTATAATGATTATATTGTTGTAAAAATTCTTCTTTATATGATTCATGATCCCTTTTAATTAAATTTTGAAGTTGCGGGAGGTTATCAGGTAATTTATTATTTCGTTTAACCATTTTTAAAATGTATTAATAATAATTTATATATATAAATATGTATTAATTAAAGTAACCTGAACACGTTTTACACATATAAGAAAATATGGAAAATAAAAATATCACAGACCATCCATTAGAAACACACGTGGTTGGAAATATTGTTTATTTTATGGCCAACATTAAAAATTCAATTTTTTTTTTCAGTTTTAAAAAAATGTTTAATAGTAAATATATAAATATATATCAAATATATATATTTAATATTAAATAATCAAAATTTTCAAAATTAATATTGATAATTTACTTAACTTTATTTAACTATCAAATCTACAAGTTCTTTTCCTGGTTGGCGCCAATTCTTTCTATATATAAACTTGTTTATATACATAAATGAAATTAAAATTCAATATCAATTATTAACAGAAAATAAAAGGATTTTTTGGATTGATTTATTTAATAATATTATTGTATATTATCTTGGATACAAATCAATATTAAATGATTTTAAAGATTGACATAGTGGGACAATAGGTTTTTCAAGAACAAAATTTTCTTCTCTAGTTATAATATCTGTAAGATGATATCGTATTTTTTTCGAAGTACATAAATGTTTAGCATATTCATATTTTTTATCTTCTTTAGAAACGACCACTTTATTAAATTTCTCTTTTATTTTGTTTTTTCTAAATATAAAATGATTATTTTTAATTTTAATTGGTATCAATTTACAAATATGGACAAATTTAATTATTATTAAAAATAATGATAAAATATTAGTTTTCTTTTTTGATTAGAGATAATGACAAAAATACTAATAAAAAACACTTTTTTTATTTTATAATAATTCTTACCTTGAAATATTAAATTCATAATAAAATATATTTATCTCACACATACTACTTATTATCATTATATTATTCGATAATAAATTAATTTTTATTGGTTCAGGAATATTGGGCCGAGTTATTAGTTTTCTACATAAAAAAAAATACTAATTAAGTGAATTGAGAGAAAGAAATATTCTTATGATGGCGTAAGAGCCGATATGCGTATAAAGAATATATATAAATCAACTTGAAATTTCTTAAGAATTATTCTTAAGTTTTATATTTCTTATTTAAAATGAAATATTTAAATAAAAAAAAATGCTTTACCCAATTTGCTCGCCTTTTAAGATTTCCCAAACATAAATAATTCCGTCAGCGTCTGCAGTTAATAGAATATTATATTCCAATAAAGGTATAGCTTCATAGACAGCATTTGAATGATATAAAGCCAATAGGCATAACATTTGAGGCACTTGCCAGATTCTTGCAAAATTATCTTTTCCACCTGTCACCAAAAGATCATTGGTTATCGGTTGAACTAGAAAAAGGTTTTCTTTAGGGAGATGAGCATATGGTATTTTAATTGTCTGAAATGGAATTGTATTCTCTTGAGGTGGCCTTGAAATATAAATTTAATTGAAGAATAATTTATAATTTAAAAAATTGTTTAAATATTTTATAATAATATTAAAAATAAATAAAAAATTTATATACATACGTATTCATATCCATACATGTTAATTCACCATTTGTTTGTGAAAAAATAATTAGATTATTGGGGAGAATTTTAAAATGATTTATCGGTACTTCTATTGGAATATCTAATTCTAGAATTGCGGAATATAAATCGTAAACTAAAAAAAAATTCATTTTTTTAAAAATTATTTTATAGAAGTTTGTACGTAATTTGAATTCATAAAAATTTAAATATATATTATATATTTTTTAATTTTTCTAAAATCAAGATCTTAAGAAGTTAGACAATGTGGGGTAGGCAAATATGATGTAGTTCTTTTTCTAACCTTTAATACTATTTGAAATAGTAATGAGTTTATTTTCTGGAGTAATGCCCAAATTTATAACCGAACTCGTATGGCCCGAATAACTTTTCCATGGAAAATGAAATTCATTTTCTAAATCCCAAAGATGAGCGCCTTTTCGACCTCCAGTTACCTTAATAATAATAGTATTAACAATAAATCATAACATTTATAATTGTAAATGAATAAAAAATTATGAGAAGATGAACAGTTGTTGCAAATCACCTGACAAGGTATTTGTAGGATATTTGAATAAAATATTATTTTTTTATATAAAAATTATATATATTTAATTTTTATTTTCCTAAAAAAATCTTACTTGATTTTTTTTTACATGTACCGCAACCAATAACCATCTATCAATTTATATATATCTATTTCTTTATCTTAAAGGTATTTTTTTTATTGTTTGCCTTATCCATTATTCTCGTTATTTATTATTAAATTTTCTTTTCTATTAATAAATTTTTTTCTTTCCTTCTATTACTAAATTCTATATTTATGAAATTAATCGATTTAACCATAGACACTAGTTAAAACATATTAATATATTATCTAAGTTCGAATTAAACTTTGAAATATATTATTAAAAACTTTATAAGAATTATGTTAAATTAAAACATTTGACGAAGATGTATTTACTTTATGCGCATTTCAGTATTTACACCATCAGAAGAAACTTTTTGAAAGTTTATTCTTATTAAATTTAGAAGCTTTCTTTTGTTATCAATTAATTTCAAGCTTCACTGAATGTTTTAATTAAAAATTATTCTTATTAAGTTGTACATTTTTAAGTTTAATTTTATTCAAATTAATTAATGCATACTAGTTCGTTGGATGATATCAAAAGAATCGATTCAATTTTTTGACCCTGAAGATATTGGCCAGTGGATTTATATAATCTTAAAGAGAAAAATTCAATTCCGCTATTCGATGATAAGCTAATTAAAATATTTCTGGATGGATTTATCACAATTTTTCGATTTATAACGGGTCTTGAAAAAAGTTAAATTCAATTAAAAATTATATTTTTACATTCAATGGAAAAATCGTATCATTAAATTATTATAAATATCGTTTTATTATTATTAATATAAACAAATTTTAAAATCTTTAAAAAATCTTAAAATAAATCTTGTTAAATTAAATTAATTAAATGAAATTAAAATTTATCTTAAAATTATTTATACTTATATCAATTCTATTAGTTTCACTACATCCTAAACCTAAAGAAAGACTACCCCTTTAATTTTTTTTCATATTATTATATATAAATTTACTTTTTACATAAACTCTTCACCAATTTTGGCGAAGAAAATTTTTTGGCAAATTCTTTAGCAATTGATATATTATTAATTTCATTATTCTCTTCGTAACTGAAATTTTTATTCATTTATTAAGAATATAGAATTGTAAAATCAATTTCAAATGTTTTTTTTTACCTTGATATTTCATAATCTATATCAAGAAGATACGATAAAATAAATCTTCCCTCATCACAAGGTGTAAGGAATTGATTAATTTCGATATTTCTTTTACTATCTTTCAATTTTTTTTTACCTCTGGAAATAAATAAAATCAAAATTATGAACAATTATGTAATTACTCATTTTTTGAAAGAAATTTAAATATATTAATAAAAAAAAAAGATTTTAATATACACGCTTTTTAATAAAAAATAGAAAATAAAATATTAATTAAACCTTGAATATTATCCTTTACATATGCCAACAAAAAAGCGTGGCGCACCTATGAACATAAGTAATAAATAAAGAATTTAATAATATTACAAGCGCCCCACGCATAGAAAATGCATATAAAATATAAAATATAAAAAAAATTTTGAAAAATTCAACATATTGCTTTTTGATTATTGTAGTGTCATCGACTTTCAAAATACGTTTCAAATTTGAGCGAAATCGCCAACTATAAATGGGTTAAAACCCAAATCTAAATTTTTAACATAACAGATAGGCAGACAAAAAAGTGAAGTTAATAAAAGGCGTATAAAAATACAATTTTTAAGTATCAATCTCTTAAAAGATAATAATATTATTATTAGTACCGCTCTCTATTTGATAATAAAAGAAATAGAAATATATAACCAACAAAAAATAAAGGAAACAACCTGAACGATTAATTACATTGGGTTTTAATTCTATAGGCAGATTACAAATAGATATTTTAATTTGTGATTTATTGCAAAAGTTTACTTTGATTCCACTTTTGAATGAGCATCTTCATCCTTTATATTTTTTTTCAAAGATAATTTATCCTTAGTCATATTTTTACTAGTTTGTTTCCAATATTCATCTATCTGATAAAAAAAATGTAATAGTTTATATATGTATATTATAATTGTTTATTATAATTTGTACTTCCTGTGAATTAATTCAAATTTTAATATTTTATATTGTTTGTTTGTGTACGAGGTCTGATCAAAAGAAAAGGTAAAATTTGAATTTTCGCGGGCTGTTTATATTCTATTATCGAAATATTTTTTTGGTATGTTGGTACACATATGTTTCTCATATGTTGATATTATCAGCCATTTTGTATTAGTAGTTTTTTATGTTTTTTTTTTTGACACCTTGTAAAATTAGTCATGTTTTTGTGTTCTTCGAGTTTTTACTTAAAAAACAATCGACCAAAGAATCTGTATTAAATTTTAAAAATGAAATAATGTTGACTGTGGCATTCGGCGAGTCTACTTTGTCTCAAAAAAATGTTTATTAGTGGTACAAATGCTTAAAAAACCACACCAAGTTCGATCAAATGTGAAGGTTTTGCTCACTGTTTTCTTAGATTACAATGGCGTTGTGCATCATGAGTTCTTGCCAAAATGTCGTGCTGTTAATAAGGAATATGCAACGTTTGCGTCAGGCAATACGGCTCAAATGATTGGAATTGTGGAAAAACAAATCATGGATTCTGTATCACGATAATGCACCAGCTCAAACATCATTGTTTGTTCGTGATTTTTTGGCCAAAACAACACCGTAATCATGCCTCAACCACCGTATTCACCAGATTTGATTCCCTGCGACTTTTTCCTATTCCCAAACTGAAGAGACCAATGAAAGGAAAGTGTTTTGCCACAATTGATGAGATAAAGTCGGAATCGAAGAACGAGCTGATGACCATACCGAAAAGCGCATTTCAGAAGTGCTTCGACGATTGGAAGAAGCGCTGGCATAAGTGATATCTGAGGGGAATTACTCTGAAGGGGTTAAAATGGATATTGATGAATAATTAAATACTTTTCGAAATAATTCAAAATTCACCTTTTCTTTAGAACAAACCTTGTATTTCTTTGTTGTTAATAAGAAGATATGCAAATGGTTTACCCTACCTGAGTGACCTTTTTCAATAATGATTCAGGACAAAATTTAAGAATTTGAACTAGCATATTAGAGGGTAAGTATTCATACCAATCTTGGTATGCAGAATTTCTAAAAAATAAATTTTGAAATTCATAAAGATCTATATTATAATTATTATTATATTATATTATAAGTTAAAGCTAAAATATAATTACTAAATTTTAATAAATACTCGTATTACAGAATATATAATGATTAAGATAATAGAAAAAGAATGATTTCATAAAGTTAAAAATTAAAATTAAATTTTAACTATAAAAATTTGAGAAAGTGCACCAAAATAACATGAATTATATAATCGAATTATTATAAAAACGCGATATATGATACTATTGGAGAATCATGTAAAATTATTTAAAAACAAAAATCTAAAGTTAATAAGATCTTATATATTTAATATATACTTCGATTTTCTTTTTTTATTGTTATTTAAACTTTCTTTTGTTTCAATTAAACATTTCTCATAATCTTTATTTGTTTCAATGACTATTGTGTCATAAGGGGTCGGGATTTCAATCCTTTGAAATAATGGTTTTTCTAAATATGTAAATTAAAACAATATCAATAAAATAACATAAGAAACTCAAATTAATTTAAATTATACCTTTTTCGTTCAAATTCGACTCCATTTTTTCACTTTTTTGCTCTTTCTGTTTCTCTTTCTCAATCAAATGATCAGAATTCATTATTGTTTCAGAATCTTTATTAATATTAAATAAATTAATGCGTGAATCATATATTCAGCATTCTTATGTTCAATGGTCATAATCAGGAAATTAAATTGAATTATAAATTATATACTTAAAAAATTGTGGGTGGATTGAAATTATTTAAAATTTCTATAATTAACTTTTTATTATTTATTTTCTTTAAAATAGAATAAATCTTATATGTTAATTATTTCAGAATTTAAAAATAATGGGTAGTCAGTCTTTACCAACTACAAAAGGCACCGATAATAACTATCACTGCAAATTTAAATACAATTTTTGGTTGAATATACGAGGGTCATTCAATAAGCAAAGAGACAAATGGCTTTAGTTCCAAAATGATTTATTTGATTCTTACAAAATTCAGAGTATTTTTTAACATAATCACCCAACACAGATATGCACCTGTGCCATCTTTCTTGTAGCTTCCTAATTTTCTTGGCGAAGAATTCTTTCGATTTACCCCGAATCCACTTTTGCACCGCTTCCTTAACTTCCTTATTGATAGCAAATCTTTTTCCACGTAAGGGGTCTTTGAGTGGTCCAAACAGGTAAAAATCAGATGGAGCGAGGTCGGGACTGTAGGCAGGATGAGATAAGACCTCCCAACCCAATCTTTGAAGCTTATCACGGATTATCTTAGTTAGCTGCAAGAAAGATAGGACAAGTGCATAACTGTGCTGAGTGATTATGTTGAAAATAGCCTGGATTTTGTAAGGATCAAATAAACCATTTTTGAGTTATAGCCATTTGTCTCTTTACTTATTGAATGTTCCTCGTATTTTGTTAAACTTTAATTTGAGTGAAAAATTGAAAAAATTTAAATATATTCATCTTGTAACCACATTAACGACTTGTAAGCCTGATATGTAATCCCCCTCAAATCCATAGATAAAAGATAAAAAATGTACTTATTTAATTTTAAAAAACCCTATAAATATTTTATTTAATTTTCTAACTGCATGTACGAAGGCATGCAGTTAGTTTTATAGAGGTCTAAACAGTTATTTAGTTTCAAAAATTCAAATGAATCTTCATAATATAAAATCAAAGTATAAAAGAGACGAAAATGTGAAACTAAATTAAAAAAATTAATATGTAATATATATATATAAGAAAGTTATTTTTACTTTATATATATTATAAAATAATAGGTCTACCGGAAAGTTCTGTCCCAATCTATGGCATCATTTTCGCCACGTAACCAAATGTTTATTTATTGCATGTTTGGCTCTATATTTTTATCGCTTAATGTATACATACTGGCGTAGCAAATAAACTATAATAAAGTTGATTCACATCAGTCTTAAGTGTGAAACGATAGTATACCCATGGCGAGTGATAAAGTTCATTTACGCCACTGTATTTTATACGAATTTCAAGAAGGAAGAAAAGCTACAGAAGCATGTAGAAATTTATTGAAAGTGTTTGGTGAAGGTACAGTTTCTGATAGGACATGCAGAAGATGGTACGAAAAATTTGAAACAGGTGATTTCGACTTTTCTGATAAGCCACGTTCTGGGCGACCATCTTTGCTCGGAACAAAATCGAGCCCTTTTTGAACCGGATGATAACTGGGGATAAAAAGTGGATATATTGTGAACCCGGAAAACCTAGCCCTTCGACCTCTAAACCAAATTTGACTCTAAATAAGAGAATGTTGTGTATATGGTGGGACATTTGAGGACCAATACATTATGAGCTTTTAAAACCGAACGAAAAGCTCAATTCAGAGAAGTATTGTCAGCAGCTGGATAATTTAAAGACAGCGGTCCAAAAATGAGGCCGGCAATGTTCAATTGGAAGGACATCATACTGCACCACGATAACGCCAGACCACACGCTGCTTTAGGGACCCGTCAAAAAATTGCTGAATTAGGCTGGGAAATTCTGTCGCACCCACCCACCATATTCCCCGGATATCACTTGTTTTTGTCCTTACAAAATTTTTTGACGGGCAAAACATTCAAAAATGAAGAAGATGTCAAACAAGCACTGGTTCAATTTTTCGCATCAAAAGATTAAACATTTTTCAAAAATGGAATATACAAATTGCCCTCACGCTGGCAAGAATTCATTAATAATAATGGCAATTATATTATTCAATAAAGTTAATTGGGGGTAAGAAAAAATTTGTATTTTATTTTATTCCAAAAACGGACAGAACTTTCCGGCAGACTAATATGTACCTCTTTTTTCAAGAATATGATATAATATAAAGAAAATTCTTATTCCCATAGGGTTACCTCCCATAATAATCAATTCTAGGAAAAAAATATAAATGAAAACAATTAAGTAAATGTTAATTTTTTTATAATTTATTTAATTGTATACCTTTTAAAATGATAATCTGTTCGTGATCTTTTAGTCTTAAAAACCAATTAAGAGTTGTTTCAATTTGAATGGATACAAGCAATTTATTACAACTTCGATTATCATCCAAAGGAATTTGATTTAAGATCGAATTCGGAGCTCTAGAAAAAAATTAATAATTTAACAAAATAATTTTGGAAACCACTGCTCTTGGTGGCTTAGATGAAGGCAACAGTAATATACAGAGCAAAAAGTGAGAACTTATATCGAATCAGGCATAGTTATAGCCTGAGGAAGTTGACTATGCAGTGTATTAATCCTACAATTTTAGACGATTCAACTTTTCTTACTACACAAGTCATCAATTATAATTAGAATTAAAGATTGTATTGACAGCTCTCGTTGAAACATTATATCTATTTGGAAATTTAACCTAAATTTTTTTACCGACCGACGATAGTAAGGGAGGTATTGTTTTCACACCAAATTTCACATGTGGAGATTTTTACATATCTCCACGAATCATGCATTTTCTAAACAGAAAAAAGTATTTTTAGCATGATGTCTGTCCGTCTGCCCGTCCGTCCGTCCGTCTGTCCGTCCGTATAGATGTGTACAGCCTGAACGGCTCAACCGATTTTGATGAAATTTGGTATATTTACTTAATGCATCAGTGGGATGAATTGATCAACTTTTGGTGCAAATCCGTGAACCGGAAGTGGTAGTATTAGCGATCGACGATAGGAAGGGATGGGTTATTTTCACACCAAATTTCACATGAGGAGATTTTTTTATATATCACCACGAATCATGCACTTTGTATTGGTTTTATCCTCGGGAAAATCATATTTATTAGTTTTTTCTTGATTTAAAATTATATGACGTCATCCAGCCATGCATGACGTCACAGCCTGGTCTTGCATATATATTATAAATAAAATAAAATTAAAAATGTTTATATTTATTATTTATGTATCCATATCTGTTTTTTATTACATTAATAGATATATGAAAATTATTTGAAATTGTTTCTGTAGCTGGAAATTAATTTATTTCAAACCGTCGGTCGGTTCGGACCTGGCCACAGGTCAACTTATTTTAATAATTTTTAGTTCCATTTATAAATTGAAAATGGTTAAAAAAAAATTCAGGTTAAATTTCAAATACATCAATTACCAGGTGTCGAAGTATGAAACCGGAATTTTTTTTTGTAAAAATGGCACGTCTGTTATTTGAAAATTATAAAAAACATTTTATTTAAAATATTCTCCATTGGAATTTATACTTTTTACCTATCTCTTCGGCAGGTTATGAATGCCACGCCAAAAAAACAATTCTACCTTTGAAACGTACCAGTTGTCGAGCCATTTTCATACGAATCGAAGTGTTGTTCGGCGAGTGCTTATCCCAATAATGCGATAATGGTAATCAGACTGAGCCAAATCTGGAGAATAAGCCGCATGCGCTAGAACTTCTCAATTGAACACCTCGATCGTATCCGTGACCCGTTTTGCTGTACAAAATGATGCTCTTTTTGCATATTCCTGTTGTTTTTTTACGAATTACTAGATTCAAATCAATCATTTGTTGTGAGTAGCGATCAGTGTTATCAGTATCGCCTGGTTTTAGTAGCTCATAATATATTATACCCTTTTTTTACACTTTTTCAATGGTTTCCTACGCTCTTCGTTTCTCACGTTAAAAACACCACTTTTAAATTTTTTAAACTACCCAAAGCATTGAGTTTTGCCAAGAGCATGTTCACCGTAAGCTTCGACAAGCATTCTATGCGATTCTGCAGGAGTTTTCTTCAAATGATAGCAGAAAACCAATGCTGTCCGCAAATCATAGTTCGTAGGCACAAAACTCAACACTTTTGAGGTTATAGAAAAATATACCGGTGTATGAAACTTAGGTTATTGTCTGTTAACAAATTTCGTCAGCTGTTACAGAAGCGGACTTACTCTTATGGACTTTAATCTGATAGCTAGCACCATCTATAAGGAAATTCCGGTTTCATACTTCTAGACCTGTTATAACCAAATGTTAATTGGTTTGAACCTATATTGTTGCGTCATTTATTGCCATAAAATATATACCTAATGCTTGTATATACATGTCTTTTTTTTGTTTTTTTGTTGTGTGTGACATATATATATATATATAGAGAGAGAGAGAGAAAGAGAAAGAAAAATTCAAGTTAACAATAATTATCCTTAAAAAATTACTTACTTTAAAAAAGTAAATATATTATCCCAATTAACATCATTTATTTTCAAAAAGTTATATAGATCAATTAAAACTTGCATTCTTTTGTTATTTGATAAAATAATAATTAATTTATTTAGAAAATTAACTTTTTCAATCCAAGAAATTCGAATAAACATAGACTAAAAGTTAAGACAATTTAAAAAGAAAATTAGTAATAAGTAAAAATATAAAATTATTTTTACCTGAAGTATAACCAATTTAAAATGAAATTCATTTTTATAAGTATATGGCTTATATTGAATAGGTTCTTTCGGCTCGATAATATGCATTTTTTGAAAATCTAGAAAATATTTTTATTTCTTATATTTATAATACATAAAAATAGATTAATTTTAGTTCCATTTTAGTTCATTACTATATTGTAAATTAATTTGTATAAAAAAATAAAGATAATTATTATTTTCTTTTAATTTCTCAGGAATTTTATTAACTTACATTCAATAATATCGAGATCATTTTTTCTTATCCTATTAAATTCTGGTTCCATATTTATAAGGTTATTCAAAAAATTTTAAAAATTTTAAATTATAAAAAATTATGCAAATAAATTATTTATGTTTTAAAAATAAAAATAAATAAAATAGGAAATGTTTACATTTATTAATTTACTAATAAGATATTTTTAGTCAGTCGTACACAGTGAGTCTTACCTTACCCAGTCCTATCCTTCCCAAGTACCTCCCCACTTAAAAACAAACCAATATTATTTAGGTGAAAGAGTATCTCGTATCTGTTATTAATTAAAAGGACCTTATTTAAAAAAAATCGTTGTTTAAAATTTTCAATAAAAATATTAGAAATTTTTGTTTTTTAACTTAATCACTTAAAAAGAATAAAAAATCAATATATATAATTTATATATCATTTATTCACTGAATAATTAATAGGATTGGAGTTTTTCTGATAAACATACTCATAATATGTTTAGGTACATTCCAAGCACAAACTTCAAAATTCCTCTATGTAATAACTAACGGTCCGTTAAATAAATAAATTGTAAATTAAATATAAAAAAAGTAATCCAAAGGAAACTATTTCTATTAGATTGTTTGTACTACTAGAGGAGGTCAATAAATCCGTGGCATTTGATATTTTTAATGAAACACAGGTTTTTTGATAAAAAATTAGTTCCTCCTTTGAGCTCTATACCAGAAGTTCCCAAACTTTTTCGGTATACGGCTCTCATAATACATCGGATTTTTTAGGATTAATTAGGGTGACCATATTTCGAAAACACCAACCCGGGACAAACGGTTTACCTTCTTTTTTTTAGAAGCATATTGAAAAAAATTTAAAAATAATCGAAAATGTTCAAAAGTTTCCCCAGAAAATCATCTTACCTTTTTTAGAACCAAAAAATTTTAAGTATTAGGAAGTTTTTTCGCGGCTCCCTTATGACGGCGTCGCAGTTTGGGAAACACTGCTCTATACACTTCGTCCAAGGTTTTCCAATTTTTTTTATCCCTTCCAACAAATAAGATTTGTCGAGGACATCAAAATAGGTATTTGTTTGTGGGATGATTTCATCGTTGGTGTTCAATCTCTTTCCATCGAGCCATTTCTTCTAGTTTGGAAACAAGAAATAGTCACTCAGGACTAAATCGCTAGAATAGGGTAGATGACGGAACAATTCGTATCTCAATTCATTGATTTTCATGGAAATTCACTTTTTTCCATTTTCTTCTAAAATCACGAGGTAGTCTGCTATTAATGGATATCAAACAAAAACTAAAAGGCCCAGCTGGTTCAAATTTAAAAAGTCACGGACTTATTGATCTACCCTCATAAAATAATAATTTTGAAAAAAGAAATAAGTAGATTGTATAAAACTTGGTATAAAACCATTTATTTTTATAAAACAATTTTTGAGATTAATATTTGCAATAAACATTTTATTATCTATGGTATGGATTCCATAGATTTTTCTTCTTCTTTATTCATCTTTCAAGATAAGTTCGCAATCCGTGATATAAATTATATATTTAAAAAGAATTTAATTTAAATAAAAAAATATAGTAATAATTAAATGACAATTTTTTTTTCGATTAAAATATTTTTCATTCTAATTATTATCAATGCAAATCCATCGTAATATCTATATTTACAATATACGTATAAGCAAGTCAATAATCAAAATCAATGAATCATTCAAAATATTAAAAACCAGTAATGATAATCTTTGATCTTGAATTATTATTAAACCAAAAATAAGGAAGTTATTATTTCTTTGAATTGTACTATAACTTTATCTTTAATTTTTTTTTAATTAATTTAAAATTTTTGATTCTGGAATTTTTTTTACTTATTATTATTAATTTATTATTTATTACTTATTTTTTACCCAATTTATTTATCAATGATCATTAACTTTTAAAGGGGTTTTCCCAGATAACATGTAAAGCTATAGAAAAAAATAAATTATAACAAATAATTAAAATATTTTATATTGTAAAGAATACAATATTTTTAATTGAATTAGCCTTTAGGATTCAAGCCCAATTAACTCTCAATTTATATTATATTAATTTTTATTATAATTGATCTTAAATTATTCAACTTGGCGATGTTTGACCTTAAATTAAGAGGAATACATTTTTTCTATAAAAAGTTTCTTTTTTTTGTGTCTGTTTCTTTTTGACACCCTTACTTTCGATTTATTCGAATGTTAAAATCTTTCTAATTTTTATAAAAGAATGAGTATTATTACATATACAAAATAGACATATAAAACTATTATCAAACAAATTCTATTATATTTTACTAAAGATTACATAGAAAAATTTATAATAAACTAGATAAATGAATAAAAATATATTTTGTATAATATCGGAAATATAATATCAATAAATTAGAATATATATAACAAAATAATAAGTGCGATCAAAAGAAAAAAAATTCTTATACTTTTTTATATATGAAATTTCAAAGATATGATTATGATATTATTATTAATTTATTATTATTGTACTACCTAGTACTTACTATATAATACAATTATTAATTATATGAGATATCAAAGAATATTTATTTAAAAAAATTTGGCACTCTTTAGAGTTTAAATTCAGCATTTTTATTCATCAAAATAATAATTGTTCTAGACAATAAAAAAATATTAATAAATAAAATTAATATATAAAAAAAAATGATATTTTAAGATATATTATTTTAATGAAATCTTTTAAAAATTCTTTAATTTTGGAATTACCAAGGAATAGAGGAATGTATTTCAATTATGATAAATATCAATGGGATTTTTATGTTTTAAAGTACTTTTTCTTTTATCATTTAAAAACAAAATTAGTTTTAAAATTTTTTTTTAAATTCTTATGATAATTTAATAAATACGATACTCATTCAATAATTAAATAAACAAATGGCTTTAGCTAAAAATGGTTTATTTGATTTTTACAAAATTCAGAGTATTTTTCAACATAATTACCCTCGAAAGTTATGCACTTGTCCCATCTTTCTTGCAGCTAACTAAGATGATCCGTGATAAGCTTCAAAAATTATGTTGGGAGGTCTTACCTCATCCTGGTTACAGTCTCGACCTCGCTCCATCTGATTTTTACATGTTGGGCCTACACAAAGACGCCCTACGTGGAAAAAGATTTTCTATAAATGAGGAAGTTAAGGAAGCGGTGAAAAAGAGGCTTCGGGGTAAATCGAAAGAATTCTTCACCAAGGGAATTAGGAAGCTGCAAGGATAGGACAATTGCATAACTGTGACGGGTGATTATCTTGAAAAATACTCTGAATTTTGTAAAATTCAAATAAACCATTTTTAGCTAAGTCATTTGTTTCTTTAATTATTGAATTGTCATCGTACTATAACGATTAGAAGATTGGAGAAAAGTCAATAAGAAGAACACAATATACATGAAGTATTATCATAATATATTTCAAACGCATTTAAATTCAGTTTTTATTGTTTATTGTAAATTACAATTTTCTTCATAGTAAGTTAATTGACGAGATTCTGTTTAATTATTCAAGGTGATTTTGTTCAAGGTTAAATTTATCCTTACCTAAGTATAATAATTAAAAAGTAAAGTGAAGTAAATTGAAAAATAAAAACAAACATTTTCTATTATACTATTCGATGACTAAATCATTAAGAATTTAATCATATATTGTAATGTATAAAACAGGTTTTTTTAAAAAAAAATTATAATATATTTTTTCAATATAAATTTTATTTTAAAATAAAAAATTAAATAAACATAATATAAGAAGCATAAATAAAAAATGTATTATGTAAAATTGTTATATAAAAAACGAAATGACAAATAAAAGCTGGAGTGTCTCCTCTCGACTATCTTGCAAATGTGAATTGTATTAATTAACATATATTATATTTAAATTAAATTTAATTAATTATAAATTATAAAAATTAAAATTAATAAATAATATTTATTAAACAAGCGGATGTTTGGCTCTTTTAAGGTGGCACCAGGTTACGTGCTGGCGCGTGATTTCCAGTCAACCTGCTAAAAAATTAATTCTGGTACTTTCAGCGATTCAATCAAGCTGAAATTCTATATATAGCAGTTTTATACAATTTTTAATCATGTGAAAAACTATAAAACATATATCTTTATTTTTACGGTCAGTTTAGAGGAAAAAAATGAAAACGTTGTAGGTAATGACCCTCTTCCGAAAGAGCTACATTTCTCAAAAGTTGATCAAAAACTACGAATTTTGAATAATGCCCGTATACCAAATTTCATGATTCTAGATCAAACCGTTTTTGCGTAATCTTGTCTTCACACAGAGAGAGAGAGAGAGAGAGACAGACAGACATTTTTCTCAACCTTAGTTAAAATGACTCAGGGACCTACAAAACGTATAAAAACATCAAAATCTCGACATCGAAAATTTTCATGATCGCAATACTATTTCTGGCGAGATAGTAAAAATTAACCAAAATTCAAAATATTTTTTCTTTTCTAGAGATTTTAAATATTTGTTTTGTTATTATAATTTTTACAAATGAATTTATTTATTGTTTTACTTTCATTTATATATAATATTAAACTATCAAAAATTGTATAAATATGTCTTTTATGATCTTAAAAATAGTCCTCAGGTTTTCTCTTTTACATTTTTTTTAATTTCCAAACAATTTTGACATCTATCCTTTAGTTAGGGCAATAATAACTACTAGCTGGCCAATGCGAAGATTTCGCACAGATATAGTAAAGAATAAACGCTTATTAAAACAGTTAAATTCTTTCAAATCCTTTTTAATTAAAATATCAAGGAAAGATACAAATAAAAGATAATTGAAGCAAGTTTAAATTATTATTTAATATATAGTATTTGGTTGTAAATCTGTATGCAATAGGTTTTAATTCATTTTAATTCAATGAGTATATTAAAATATTCATATCCATGACGGGTATATAATTCCTTTGTTGATCAATTGTCAGTAGCATATCTTCTCTTTTCGACTTTTAAATATATATTTATATACCATATTAATAATGACAACACATTCTTTTATTTTATGAAAATTTCTGTATAGATGTCCTTAGAAAAATGAACATGGTTTAAACCAATGTTAATTTAAATCATCATAGGACATCTTTGCTTAAAAAAATATATACTAAAAATAAATAAAATTGGCTACCTTATAAATTTTTACTACTACTCTTTTTAGTGATATTTACAACCAATACAAAATAACAAAATATCTCAAGAAATAAATAATTCTATAAAATATGTGTATAAAGAAAATAGCAATTCAATATCATCAACAAAAATATACACTTATTTTACACTTTTTTCCGAGATTACCATCATGCCCTTCTTTCTTTAGCCAATCGACGTTTTCTCTCATGTAAACTAGCTACACTACCTCCCACCTTGTGGTGAAATTTTGATTATTTTCGACGTAAACAAAATACAGTAAAACATAGTCTAGCCTGGACTAAAGAAAGATCTTAATAATTAAAATTAAATTTAATAATTTAAATTTAATTAAAATTTTTGCTAAATTTAAAACCTTTACCTTTATTTTTAAGTCAAAATTTAAAAAATTAATTTCGATACTTTCAGCGATTCAATCAAATTGAAATTCTATATATAGCAGTTTTATACAATTTTTAATCCTGTGAAAAACTATCAAACATATATCTTTATTTTTACGGTCAGTTTAGAGGAAACAAATGAAAACGTGGTACAGAGAGAGAGAGTAACAAACAGGCAGACATTTGTTAATGAAAATGACTCAGGGGCCTTCAAAACGTGTAAAAACATCAAAATATCAATATTGAAATGTTATGAGATAATAAAAATTCATGTGTTTTTGATAGGAAAAAATGTTCTTTAAACTTTTTGAAAAGTGATTAAAATCTTTATAATATTAAAGGCAATTTATTGATCATTGTAGAAAATGAATTAATAAAATTTTTAAGAGCCCTTTTTGAGACAATTATTCAAACAATAATATAAAGTAACACTTCCGGAGCCGATTTTACAGATTTTTTTTTTTTTTTTTGTAACATCCGAGGTATACATATTAGCTTTTGCACTCACATGGAATTTTAAAATATGTATTTCTGTTTGGAATTGAATTTTTGGATTAATCAGAATACTTCTTACTATATTTCATTAATGTAATGATATTTAATTTTTGTTATTAAATAAAAAAGTATATGTATATATGTATATTATTTCTGTACTTATTTCATGTGATATTAATCCAATTTTGAATTTAACAGGATGATTCAGTGTTCTACAAGAAGTAATTTCTCTAATAGATCTTTATCCGTAATGGTAACGGCGATGACGCAGTGATAAGCGTAGAATGTCAGGCCGGTCCGACGACCCAAAGTCGAAGGCAGCATTCTAAGGAGACTGGTAGATGATTCATTGGCTTCCCCTGAAATTTAAATGACGGACATTGGGAGAGTATAAGAAAGTAAGAGATTAGAACTGGGAGGTCAGTTCAATGTTGAAAGCGAGTGCCAAGTGACTTTGAAGTGAGTATTATTTTCATTTTTTTTATTTCCGGGAAGTTTTCTACACAATCAATATTTATTTACTCATGAGCATATTCACAATAAATAAAATTAAATTTTAATAAATAAAAACACTAATTAATAAAATGAATACTTTTAATTATTTATTTATGATAGATAAATAAATAAATTCGGGTTTTTCTTCTAATGTTTTTAATATATATATATAAATAATACGCTAAAGTCTGTTTATCATGATATTGTAAAATTAATTTTCAATATATAAGAGAATTATTTTTTGAATATACATAGTATAAAATTTCTTCTTATAATAATAATTTTTCAAAATTTTTAAAAGTGGATCAAGGTAAAACCAAAGCATTTAAAAGCAATGTACTAAATTTATATATACATATTACATTATTGACATATTAACATAATATAAGTATATATAATTAAATTTGACGAATGGAATTTACTTAATTTTAGTTTTTTATTATTTTTTTGTTTATAAGAAACGTTAAATACCGTACTTTTTATGTTTTCTATTTAAAAATATATTTGTTAAAATAAATTTTATTAATTAAAAGTTTTTTCGTTTTAATAAATTTACGCTATTTTTCGTTTTATATTTTTAATGCCTTTAATGCCTTTGATGCCTACAACGACTAATTTATATAATAAAATAGTTATTAATTTATTTTGTATTGTTTATTATTATGGTTTATTTGATTTGGACTCCTGGATTATCTTAAATGATAATTTTTATACTTGTAACTAATAAAATATAAAGTTCAGCCTAACTCTCCCTCTTAAGAGGAAAATTTTGTGAATTGTGCATTAATATATTTCATTAAAAATTTAGATAACAACATATAATTTAATTTTTTTTATTAGATTTTTTTAAAAATTAAAGTACAATTCAATCCTAGTAAATTTCCTGCAAATAAAATAATGATGCAAATAATTAATGATATACAAAAAAATTGTTTATTGTATTTAAATTTCAATTTAATTTAAATTTATAAATTTAAAATTGTGTTTGTCATTAAAAAATAATTGTTTGATAATATATATTAATAATAATCAATCAATATTTATTAAATATATGAAAAATCTTTTTGTTTTTCTAAAAATGTTTTCTCAAAAAAAAAAAAAATATTTGGTCAAACTTTTTTTTTGTTTTTCAAATAATCTTTTTTTTAAATTAACACATATTGTATTTAAATTAATTTTAATTAATTATAAATTAAGGATAATTAAATTGGATTAATTAATTAACATAAGTATATTAAATTTAAATTTAAAAACTTTATCTTCATTTTTAAGTCAAATTAATTCGCGTGTTTGGCTCTTTGTTGATGACACCACGTCACGTGCTGGCGCGTGATTCGTAGTCAACGTGTTAAAAAGTTTTAAAAATAGAATATTAAATATTAAATTTGTTATGTCAATTAAATTAATTAAATTTAAAATTTGTTAAAAAGTTTGGGAGCTAATATTTGATTATATATGTAAAATATAACAAAATAGAAAGAACAACGTTTATTTACATGATTAGTTTATAAATAAATTGCGGAAAGGAAGCTATTGCTCAGAACGAGCCAATTTTGGCCGCTAAGACAGGAATTGTGCTTCCTGCAGCCAATGCCAGACATATCGATAGTGACATATTATAATTTTAGTTAAGAGGTTCATGAATTCATATTATAGTTCGAATCTAATACCAAGTGATTAACACCTGTTCCTGTTGATGACGTGCTAATTCTATGGTAAAAGTTCGCCTCAAGAGCAGTTTTCCCTTTAAGCTGTGCGCGTGTGCGCGCGCACACAAGTTTTAAACATAGCGTACATGAAAATTATTCGCGCGCACAAAAAATTTACTACTATTCTTATACTGTCTTTTTTTATATACGCATTTTGAAATTGCCGCACAAAAGTTTTTTATTTTGGAAAACACTGCACACATATAAAAAAGTGCGCACACAAGTTACGAAAAATTAGAGAGGGCACTGCTCAAGAGAGGCTTGTGAATCGACTGTTTCAATTTTTACTATCTCGCCATGTTTAAGCTTAAGAAAAATGTCTGTCTGTCTGTCTCTCTCGCTCTCTCTGTGTGTGTGTGTGTGTGTGTGTGTATATGTAAACAAGATTACGCAAAAACGATTTGAGCTAGAATCATGAAATTTGGTATACGGGCATTATTCAAAATTCGTAGTTTTTGATCAACTTTTGAGAAATGTAGCTCTTTCGGAAGAGGGTCATTACCTACAACGTTTTCATTTTTTTTCCTCTAAACTGACCGTAAAAATAAAGATATGTTTTATAGTTTTTCACATGATTAAAAATTGTATAAAACTGCTATATATAGAATTTCAGCTTGATTGAATCGCTGAAAGTACCAGAATTAATTTTTTAGCAGGTTGACTGGAAATCACGCGCCAGCACGTAACGTGGTGCCATCAACAAAATACCAAACACGCGCTGATTTCCAGCTTATTTAACAATTGAGATGGGATAGGCTTATTAGAATTACCTTACAACAACCTGGCAACAATTTAGTGAAAAAACGGCGCATATTTAACCTAAATAGAATTATTCGTATGTTAAATAAAACTTAAATTAAATTCCATGCTTTAAAATGGGTTTCTCGTCAGCTAATTTTATTCGGTATTCTGAAATATTTGTAATACATATACACATATATCAGGCAGAATGACTATAAAGATTTCACTTGACTTAAAAGGGAAATAATAGTCAATTTATTTATATCATATATTTTTAATATTCTATTAAACAATAAATAAATATCCAAATGTTTATAATAATTATATTTATTATGATTATATAAATCAAATTATTATATTAAATATTTATATATCATGTTCTTTTTTTTAATACACTTTATTAATTTATTATTTTGCTTTTATTTAAATTTCAATATATTTATAATATTTTTGTATATATTTTTTTTAGATATTTCTATTTAATTCATATTAGCACTAAAATTGATTGTTTTTTTTTTAATTTATCATTGATGATAGAATATCTAATTGAAGTTTTTTTATATTCATTAAAAATAAATAAATAAGACAATTTCTCGAGATAGAGAAGAATAAAATGAGTTCTGAGAATATAGTCTTAACGTTCTGATGAATATATACATATATATATACATTTCTAATCTGAAGCGACAAATTTGTAATTTGTCGCTTCAGATTAGAAATATTAAATTAATTATTTATATACAAATCTAACTATCCTTTATTATTTTTGTATATGCAATTACGGGCATTTTTTTTTATTTTATTTCATTTAAATATAATTAACTAATATAATAATCTTTTTTTATATTAATTTTTGTTTTCAGATAGGATCTGAAAATCTTCATTATGTCTCGTGTCTTGAGTCTATTTCTTGTGGCTCTTTCTTTAGCCTCGCAGGTTTTAAGTCACAGTTATCACCTGGGAGGATGTCCAACGGTAGAACCTTTATCGAACTTTCAAATTTCTGATGTAAGATAATAAATAGTATAACTCCTTCTATAAATATATAAATTATAAATAAATATTTTAAAGCAAAAAAAAAAAATTAAAATTTACCAATATTTTTGGTTTAATTATAAATTAAATTTAATTACTTTCTAATATATTTTCCTAAATATAAGAATTTTAATTTCATAAAAATTGACTTAATTAACTTAAATTAAAAATTTGTTTATATAAATTTTTATTTATTTTGTAATAATTATATTATTTTTATAATTTTTTCTTTTTACCAAAAAAAACAATTTATTAAAAGGAACATTATTTTTTTTATTTTAGTTTATGGGAAAATGGTATGTTATTCAGAAAACATCTACAGGAAGTAGATGTATATATAACAATATTACTCGAGGCAAAGAACCAGGAGAATTTAACATCGAACAAGTTTCGGAAAATTATTTATTGGGAATAGCTAAAGATAATAAATATCATTATACAGGTACACTTTACGCTACTCGGGAAAATCCTGCAAATATGACTGTTTCATTTCCATTAAGTAAGTAAATTAAATTAAATAATATTTTTAACAAAAATATTTAATATAAATATAAAACTTTATTAAATATATTTGATTTACAAATAAAAATTTTAAAAATTAATACATGTAAATGATATTAAATAGATATATAAATAATTGTATAAATATTTTCTTAAATTCACAAATCATACTTACGAATTTTTTTGTTTTGAAAGATTATGTGGGTCGTGCATCTTATGTCGTATTTACTACGGATTATTCTAATTATGCTGGAGTATTTACTTGTCAAAAACTTGCCTTTGCACATCGACAATCATCTAGTATTCTCTCAAGAACACCTACTCTTGATAAAATGTATATTGATAAGGTTTGTTAAAAAAAAAACAAAAATAAAAAGTTAATATTTAAAAAATATAAGTTTTGTAACTTAAATTAATTGTTTTTCTTTAATCTGCAAAGGTACGAAATAAATTACAATCTTTTGGTATTGATTCTTTTGGTCTATCAATTATTGATCAAAATAACTGTCCAAAAGAAAATGACAAACCAGTGGAATTCGGAATTGATCAAGATACTTTAACTGCCAGTAATTTTGCTAAAGGAATTAGAAAAGCTGGTGACGCAATTGGTGATGGAATCGAAGTTGTGGCAGAAAAAGCCAAAGGAGTTTATAATAAGGTAAATATTGATTTTTTAATTTGTCTTCATACATGTATATACATATACCGACTGAAACCTCTAATAGCCACTTATTATCTTTACCCATTATTTTTTATGATTTTTGAGATTTTATAGAAAAAAAAACAATTATTTAAGATGGCTAACTCTTTTTCTCATTCTAGATAAAACTTAACTAAAAATTTAAAAAATATTTGTTTTTAGTATGGTGGTGGAGATAAAGAAGAGGTCACTGAGCGAGGTGCAAGACAAGAAAAGATGGATGAATGGCTCCCTTAAAAGCAATTTTTCTTAACCAAAGATAACTCTCAAATCATACCAAAAATTTCAAATTCATCCCATGAATTTTTATGAATATGCATATCAATATGTATTAAGAATATTAATAAATTATTTTTTTTATAAATTATCAATTAATAATCAATTGTAATTTTTTTAAAGACTCATTGAAAATTAGGATAAAATTAAAAAAAAACTATATTAATCATTAAAATGTGTAAAATATTATTTTATAAATAAAATCATTAAAAATAATTTAAATAATTTAATTAATTCTTAAAAAAATTACTAAATATATTCAAACTAAATATATATATATATATATATTTAATATTGCAACATAGCATTAATTAAAATTCATTATACATATATCTATATAAATATTTATATATATAAAGGATATTAATTCAAAATATCACATTTATATACAATTTAAAACATTGAATATATTATACATTTAAAATGAATATTATCTTATTAATATATTTTTAAACAATATCATTATACGGACAAATATAATCAACAAAATATATAAAAAGATAATATTATTATAATTAATCTCTCTTTCATATTTAAGAAAGAAAGAAAATTATTGAATAGTTAGAGTTCATCGTTTTTCTTTTATAATATAAAAAAATAAAAAATAAATTTTTGAATTTATAAATTTTAAGGAAAGTAATTAAATTAATTACATTTTAACGAAGGCCTCGATGTGCCAGGTTTGGTTCAAGAAACATTCGCACTATGCGAGGTACTTGACCAAGTTGGTTGCGTGATAATGTAACAGGAGAAGGTGTACAAGGTATAACTACACCTGATGAAGTAACACGGACACGTATGCCATCATTAAACTCTACAGAAATTTCTCCCGATGATAACTAAAATAAAAAGAAAATAAATATAATCAATATTGAACATCATCTTAATATAAACCATATTTATGTATACATGTTGTTTGGTTAAAAGAATACATAAAATTGTTTCGAGAAAATATGATATTTTTTAATTTTTATTAAAAATTTAAAATTAAATTAATTAATAAAAATATTAATAATAGGTATGTTAAATTTACATAAACTTATTATTTTAGATCAATTTAATAAATATCAATATTTTTTATGATTATTTGAATATATAAGAATTAATAATAAAATAATTTCAATTATCTTTTGTAAAAATCTTTAAAAAAAAAACCTCACTTTAGTTGCAACTCCTACCCCAGGTATAACGAGACTTCTAGGTAGGATATTATTTGTACTATTTCCTGAAGTGGTTGAAAGTGGGGGTCGAGAAGTAACATGACTCGTAGAAGATATAGAAAAAGAACCCATCTGAAAATTATATTCATATTAATATAATATAATTATGATTTAGATTTAATTTAATAAATGTCTTTTAAATACCTGTGGGGTAGATAACGTGTTTTCTTTACCCGGTGTTAATTTATCGTTATCGTTCGTTAACGCTCTTGGACGTCTTCCAACAATGACGGGAAAAAATTCTGAATTTGTAAATTCATTTAATGAGGAAAGGGATTGTTCTATTGTTAGACATTGTCTGAGAGCCTAGAAAATAAATAAAATAAATATAATAGATTTAATTTCAAAATAATAAATATTAAATGTAATACCTCTTTGGCATGAGAAAAAAGAAATTCATAATCAGCTGATAAATGATTTGAGTCTTTATTTATTGAACCAAGTTCAATAACTTTTGAGGAGGAATCAATTAATTTTCCTTCACTTTTAGATACTATTATTTTGATATTATCTAAATTCAAGAAATATAACAAAATTATTAGTAAAAATGAAAGAAAAATAAAACATTTCTTTAATATTATACCTTTTAATATTATATCTGATGTTTATAATGTAAGCTTGAAAATAATTCCAAGAAATTTAATTTTAATATCATCTTTATAAATATAATTATATACATTACCTTGATAAAAACAAGCTTCGAAATCTGCATTGGGTCCATTTTCCATAAGTAAACATTTAGCTTGAGCAGTATAGAGAGTGACTTTCGGAGTTTTAGCCTTTACTAAATCTACAAATCTGTAAAAATTTGAATAATAAATTAAAATAACATGACAAAAGATAGGTCCTATATATATATATGACATACCTTGCGGCATATAAATATTTTTTCCAATGATGTTGAGGTAATGTGTAATAACTATAAATGGCGTCTGCCCCATTAGAAGGGGGTTCTGGGGGTTGAGAATCTAATTCAATTCCTTTTCCATTATTTGGTTGATATAATACAACCTATATATAATATATTTATTAAATAGAGTTAAATATAAATGCTATATAATTATTATTTTCAAAATAAATACCCTTATGCCATCATTACTGATTCGGCACACATCTTGTACTTTATCAGGTCGATCGGGTTTAGAACGCCGTAAAAATTCTATACAAACTTCTCCACTTTCGAGAATAGAAACTACAGCATTTCGAGCTCGATGACGAGTTGGTTGAAGTCGTCTGGCATTTAATGGTTCAGGAGTAGGTCTTAAAATATCAAATTAAAAATGTTCAATAACAAATTAAAAAAATTATATAATATAATTATTTATATAACATTAAATTGAGAAATTATAAAATATAATTCAAAAAAATTACCTTTCTCCTGGAATATCTTTATGTTTTTTATCATGTTTTTGATTTCCCAATAAACTAAAATAATAATATGAATAATTATAATATGGTAATTTAAATATATAATAAATCTTAAATATATAATAGTTCACATATATATTTTACTTAGGCTTTTGTGGTTGTTGTTCTATTCTTCTATTTTGAGGCAGAATAGGATTTATATCATTTTGAAGAATTTTATTAGGTAATGTGTCTCGGATTTGTTGAATTTTTGGTGGTTGTGGTGCAGATTTAAATTCTTTCTCATTTATCTAAATGTTTATTAATTTTATATATTAATAAATTAATTATTTTATAGACAAGAGAAATAAATAAAAGCAATGAAAGAAGACATACCTCCATCATACGTAAACCATCTAAAACAGTCATGTCTGGAGGTAAATGATTTTCTTGGTGATATTTTATAACTGCCGAATGAGGTGTTGGTGGTCTTAAACCAGCTAAAACACTGGTATCTGAACTTTTTAAATACTGCTGCAATGAGTGTGTTGAAATTTGAATATCCCCTCTCGAACTTTGTTGTGATAATCCTATTCCATCATCAACACTAGACCCAGCAAGTCTGTTTCATGAAAAATAATTTATAATTATAGAAAAATATAAATAAAAAAATATAATAGAGTTAACCAAATAAAAAAAAATTTACCTCCACTTAGCAGCTAATTGTCCTGCATCAGCAAGTTGACTTAATTCTTTTAGTTCAGTCAAAGAGGAGGGTTTATTTTGTGATAATTTGGATAAACCAACTCTGAAATAATACAATTCAAATAAAAATATGATTATAAAGAATTTTGATTTAAATTATTTTTTTATATTTGAAATTATCTTAATCAATTTAAACGATTGACAATTACCGTTCTAATGTTTGATTAGGCAATGAACTTGCTTTAGAAACTGTTCCGTGTCCCGAATCGATGGATTCAAAACGATGAGCAGTGGGTGTAGAGGCAAAAGAACGTTTAGTAAAAAAGGGATGAGCTAACACATCCATAAGAGAAATTCTCTCTGATGGATTTTTTTGAAGCATTCGTATTAAAAGATCTCGAGCAGAGGCAGATAGATGAGATGGGAGAACAAAATCATCAAGAACCACCCGTGTTAAAGTCGATCGAACTTGTTGGCTATCAAAAGGTGGTCGACCAACAAGAAGAGTATATAGAGTACAACCTAAACCCCATACATCAGCTTCAAGTCCATGGGTACCTCTTGTTGCCACCTAAAACAGTATTTATTTATTTATTTGAAAATTATTTTATTTTATTTTGTTCATTTAGTATATATGTAAATATTACTGTATATTAGTTATTATATATTAATTTCATTAGAGAAAACCTTTATAAAAAAATAAAACTAATCAATAGTTAAACAAAAAGAAAATATTTCTAACCTCAGGAGAAATGTAATTTGGAGTGCCACACATAGTTAAATGAGTCTCATCAGGACGAGTAAGTTGAGTTGCCAAACCGAAATCTCCAATTTTCTAAAATATTAAAATATAAAATTGATCATTTTATCCAATTGAAATACGAGTTAAATTAAATTATATTATAAATGTTTGTCTAAATAGCATAAATAGAAAGATAAATAGAAACCTTTTTGTTGTTTTGGTTAAATAACAAAATTTATTCTAAATATTCAAAAAATTTGAGCTTAATAGGAATATCAATCAGGCATTGAATTGAGTATTCTTTTCCATAAAAATTCCTTTACTATCAAATAACCTTTAGTTACTGTTTCAATGATCTTTCAAGTTCAGTTAAGTCTAAATCAGAGGTTCTTAATCTTATGTACTCTGCGGACCCCCACTTGAAAAAAATTTTTTTGACGGACCCCATTCCAACTTTAGGTACTTTACGTCATTTTATTAGTTAATTTCTGGCTTACGATCACATAAGAACAAGGATATATGATGAATATTTCTAACAGTGATTGGTGAATAACGATTTTTTTGCATATTGTAGAACACATTTTATTAGAAATTATAATATTGAAGAAAGAAAATTCTGCTAAATATGAAGATGGAAACGGTAGCAATAGTTTTCTTGCACATTTCGTTGAATTTGGGTATTTGATCTCTGTTTCCTCACAAAGCCATGCCATCGCTTCTTTTATATTAAATAAAGTTTTAACCGACTCATCATTTTCTCGTGCACCTGTACGATGGCTTTGCGGACCCCCAGTAAAGGCTTCGCGGACCCCCAGGGGTCCGCGGACCACAGTTTAAGAACCTCTGGTCTAAATTAATTTTAAAATATTTAAGTAATTAATATTAATTTTATTTCAATAACATATTAAAATACTATTTCAATTTATAGTGATATTATTTTATATAAATAAAATCTACTGGGTGGATTAAGAAAGTATCTGAATGTAATCAATTAATTTAAATTTTGTTTTTTTATTTTAAATTAATTAATCAAATCTTGCTTCTTAAGGAACATGTTATATTAGATAAATCTATAAAAGTATGAAATTTTCTAAGATGAAAAAATGATTGTTTTCCTGATTATTAATCAAATAAAACTTACCACCCGCATATCTTGAGCTAGAAGCAAATTTGCAAGAGATATATCTCGATGAAGAATTCGATGTGAATGCAGATATAAAAGTCCCTCAGCTACTTGTTTACAGAGCATAGCAGCTTGCTCCTCTGGGAGAGGACGTCCACCTTTAAATTACAACAAATTTCTTAAAAATGTTTTCTAAATATTCAATATAAAATAATTATTTGAGCTTATCGGAAATGTCAAAACTAAATACAAAAATAAAACGTTATTTGAAATTACCAAGGGATTTGATATATCTTTGAAGTTCTCCATTTTGACATAGTTCTAAAACTAGATAGACGTAACGATCATCTTCAAAGAAAGAGTATAATTCAAGTATAGAAGGATGTTTGAGTCTTGAATGAATAGCTACTTCTTGTCGAACTCTTGATCCCATTTGGGCAGCAGCCATCAAAGATTTGTCTATCTAAATAAAAATCACCAAAAATTAATAAAAAAAATCTCATTAACATTTAAGATTATTTACCATTTTGATTGCCACTTCCATTCCAGTTTTGAGACATCTTGCTCGATAAACACTGGCAAATCCTCCTTTTCCAAGAAGATTTAAAACTTGATAGTCCTTAAAAAGTAATATAATATTAATATTATAAGATTCAAATTTAAATAAAAATTTAAAAATAACAATTATAACCTCTATTTGTTCTCCAAATCCACCTGAGAATTCTGACATTTCAATCTAAATATTTTGTATATATTGTTTAATTAAATTATTTATTTATATAAAGCCAAACGAAGGTTTTTTTGTCCAAATTTATAATGAACATTAATGAAAGTTCACATAATGAAACATATGCGAAACAAATCACATATTTTATGTCAAAATAATTAAAAAATTGCAAATATAAACATTTGATTTAAATAAAATGCGTTATTCTCAGCGCCGAAATTGTGACGCTATTGAAATTTATCAATTCCGCCATCTACAGGGAAAAATGGAAAATAGATTTGAAATTCAAATTGATTAAATAAAATGCATTAAATAAAATTTATTTTTAATCCTTTAATGTACACATTTTTTAAAATTTACGATCAACAAAATATCATAATTTGTTAAAATAAAAACAAAAACAAAATTCATTGTGAAGCAACTGTTCTTTCCCTTGTATTTATATTTTTTAAATGTTAAATATAAAAATTTACACCTTATATAGATATATATTATTATTAACATTTTATAATAGTATATTAGATAATAATAATTATCTTTTTATATTTTTTCTAAAGTTGCAAGACATCATGTCCTTGAAAATTAATTTGACTGCTGTTGCACAAATCTATTTGTTTCCGGGACAATTAGCTTCATTAAACAATCATCGAAAAATATTTGATAATAATTTAAAATATTCAAGATTTATGGTGGTGCAAAAGTAGAGCCAAAGCATACAGTTAATGGAAATATTGGTGGAGCAAGTACTGGTTGATAAGTACTAAGAGCATTAGCAGTGCAAAGCACAAATAGACATTGTTACTTTTATTGGATTCGATTCATATTTAGAATCAAAGAATCAATCTCTTTGGGTTCACTTTCTAATAAATTGTTAAATTCCGTCATTATTTTTAATATCAAAAATATAGAAAATTAATTTTAATAATATATGTTTTATATATGTAGATATATGATTTTCGATGTGTTGTTTTATTGTTTAAAAAAGTATTTTATTATTGTTTTAAATTTTGCCAGTGTCAAACTTGGGCGAATGATTCAATGTGAAAGTTTATTGTTGTTCATGCAAGATACATAATGAGGTTATTAAATAACTTTGTTAAGGGTAATTAATATTATTTAATCATATGAATATACAAAAGATTACAAATACAATAACTTAAATATATTGAGCATTTTATTTTCTGAGCTACCCCAAATTCCTTTAAATATTTTAAAACCTCATTTTGTATATTTTTTTTCTCTTATCAAACTATCATCTAAATTTCTAAATTGTTATTATCTCTTTAAAATATTTGTGAATAAGTGTTAAAACTTTCGTTTCATTTTTTCTATTTATTTATATTGGACATTAGTGCAGATACTCCACTTCTTACAAATCGTTTACTAGCTAAAAAAAATGAATAAAGTGAGTCTAACTGAATCCTATTTTTGTCTCATTGCAATTGTTGATTTTTCATTTGGAATAAATTCAAAGAAAGATTTGAAATTTCCATTCAAATATTTATATATACCTAGAGAAAACAAAAATGAAAAAATTAATAAATAAAGAAGTTTATACTTCTCAAATAAAAAAACAATCAATTTATCATAATTCATTTTTTTTATTAATAAAGTATTATAACACATATATAAAATATAATTAATCAAGTATGGTCTACAATAGACTAGTAACAATTATCTTTTTCATAAGATGATAAAAAATTGTAATAGATATGATTAGATTAAACTATATATAAATATACATATATAATATATATATATATATTATATCATATTCTATATTTGTTTTATTTTAATATTTAAAAATGCCTTAAACAATACTATCACTGGAAATGTATTATCAAATAATTTTTCATAATAAGTATTTAATAATTATCAATTATCATTTAATAATTTAATTTAAATGTAGAATATAAATTATTTAAAACATAGATTGTGTTCAACGGATCCCCGAGAACCAAGAATTTAAAAAATAAGTTGTAAAATATTTACATTATTTTTTTATAAATTTATGCTTTATAATCCATACCCTAATAAAAATTTTTATAATTAAATCAACCAGCGATATATTTTTACCAATATTTAATTTAATGAGTAACTATGAGATTAATGGACCAGAAATTAGAACCATATAAAATTTTTAGTTTTGAGGGAATGTCAGTAAAAATAAATTATGATGTTGAAGAGAGTCCTCAGACTGGATAAGTCTAATTACTCTTGATCTAAATAGCATTCATTTATTATTTATAATCAGAAATTAAAAATATAATATATTAACAATATTTATTGTTAGCCTTATCAGCATCAGCAATTATGTCGACCACTTCGCGTGCAAGCGCGTCGGAACTTGCAGCGATTATTTTTTTCTCAAACATATCAAATTTAGATCCGTTTGAGGATAAAACACAACCGCCTGCTTCACGAACGATCAAATCTCCAGCAGCAACATCCCAACTCTGTAAACCATCAATATGATATACATCGAGGGCACCTAAAAAATAAAATTTTTTATTTAAAAATATAAAATTATTTAGTACAAACAAAATAAAAAAAATTAATATTGCATTATTATAAACCGTTTATGGTGGATTTTATTTTTTTTTTAATGGAATTTGGTCTAATACATTACAATACAATAAATCAATGTTTATGGATTTAATATTTCAAAAGATGATTTATCAAAAAAAAGAAATCAATATATTTAAAATAATTATTATAAACTATCTTGATATTGGGGAAAAATTTTATCGCACACCATAAAAAAATATTAGAATGAATTACCCCAGGCTACATAGCATAGAGAAATGGCAGCTGATCCGAGACATCGAACTCCGTGAGCTTTGCTCACCATCGCCTTAAGACGTCGCATTTCTCGATCACGGATTTCCTCAATTCGCGCAAATGAAGTTTCATGACAAACAAGTGCTTGATCCATACTCATACAGCCTGTTGTGTGAATTGGTTCTCCATTTAATTTTGCTCCGTGATCTTTAATTGCTGTAAATTCTTGATTTAATACGGGATTATAAACAATTCCTAAAACTGTCTCATAGTCGATAACAAGTGCTATCGAAATGCCGGTTAATGGAAGACCGTGGACGAAATTTGTAGTACCATCGATGGGATCAATTACCCAAGTCGGGTCTGCGGTTAATTGGGGAATGAATTTGGCATCGCTGCATGACTCTTCACCAATGAATCTATTAAAGAAAAGAATTTTAAAAAATTAAAAAAAAATATCAATTCAATAAAAATTAGGCTGTCTGTAATGGTTGATGCCCACTGGTTGGGAGGGACATGCTGGCTGCGCAGTGATGGGTCCAGATGGGTCCTTGAACCCATTCAGGGAAACTAGAATGATAAAAAAAGAGGGGAAGGAGTCACTGTTCTGTACCTCGGACTCTTTTTGTAATTTAATAAAAACAATAATATGGGTAATTATTCAAGTAAACGCCTTTTCGTGGATTTGTATAATAATTTACCAGTGGGTTCCTTTTGCAATTCGAAAAAAAACTTTTCTTATGAAATATTTTCGGGTCGCTTCTAGTTTACGAGATAAAAATTATTAAAATTTGCATATAAATCCATTGATATTCTATTTAGCATGTTTTCTCCAATTGACCACCAGAGGGCTTACTAATTTTCGGTTGTTTTTTACTTTCCCGCATACTTCGTATAAGGCATAAGGTATAAGGGTAGTATCGGAATCGTCAAAAATTTCGACTTCGAGATTTCGATAGATCTTGACGTTTTAGACCTCCCTGAGTCGGAAAATACCATTTTTCGAATTATGTCTGTGTGTGTGTATGTATGTGTAATGTCTGTAAGCAAATTTACTCAAAAACTAATCAAGCTAGGACTTCGAAATTTGGTACACCGATATTATTCACAGTTAGTAGATTTCTATCAAAATTTCGTCAAAATCGGTTAACCGGAAGTGGTACTTTACCTACACTGGTTGCGTTTACCTTTCAAGTAAAGTACCAGTTTGCTTCGAGATATTTGCTTCATATTTTGTATATAGATTTAAAAATATGAAAAAAATTCAGATACCAAATTTCATCATGATCTGACTACCGGAAGTGACATTTTACCTATACAAGTAGCGTTAGATGTAAATTATAAATATATATAATAGTGTTAAACCATTTTACTTTATAATTTAAATTAATTAGTTTGTTTATTTTTATTGTTGTTAAAACATAATAATAATAACCTAATTACCTATTTATATGCGGGAAAGTCTAGGGGAGGACACTCCCGATTTATTTATAACGTTTTTCTCAACTTCACTTGACGGACTTGACGTCTGTCTCTTTGTCTGTCTGTTCACTCTTTTGACAAATTGAAATCGATTTTTCATCGACTTTTTATTGAGATAGAAATACTGAAAATTTTTATAGATATTTCAATGGATCCCTAGAAGGTATCGAAGAAATATAATTGAATTATAATTAATTAGCGATTAATTAATTTTAGTAACTAATTCCTTTTGTATTGCTCCGATTAATTTTTTTTCAACGGATTTTTAAACATAAATATTGATTTCAGGATAGATTTTCATTTTGAACGTTTTTAAAAATATTTCATAGCATTAAAATGAATGATGAATTCTTATTAATCAGATGTATCGCCAATGAGGAGGGGTTTCTTCCCTTCAGATGGTATAGAGAAAATATCTTTTATTTTATTCTTTTTAGTCCATTGGAAAAACGTTATTTTATAAATTTTTTTTTATATTTATATTATTTTATATAAGTTCGGTGTGTAACTATAAAAATTAAAAAAATAATTAAGTAATTAATGAGTGAATTAGTCAATAAAACATTACTTAATGGCACATTTCGACGTTCATAACTAATCTGTCAAACTTAAAAAATCTTTATTTCAATAATTTTTATCTCGTAAACTAGAAGAGGCCCGAAAAAATTTCGTAATAAAAGTTTATTTGGAATTGCAAAAGAAAAGAATAATTACCAAAATATGATTACCATTTATTCTTCAATTAAAGAAAAAACAGAAAATAAACAAATACTATAGGGACAGGGCCATCCACGTTGCGTGCACAGACCGTGCCAGTATAATGAGACGTGATGTCGCCAACGAGTTCACCAATTGCAATGATTGCACCAATTTAGAGGGAGGGGGAATGTTGACTAGTCGGTCCTTATAACTGGAAGGAGGAAAGGAAAAGTACAAAGAAATTCTGTTGAGCGCCAGCTAATCTTTCTAAATTAGCAAAAGAAAGGAAATAAGGAAAGAATAGATGAACAAAGGAGAAAAAAGAGGATTAATAATAAATTTATAGGAAAAGGGGAAGAAAGTGAAACAATATCTTCTTAATATCGGAATTATATTTACAAAAGAAATATATTTGATACACTAGGAATATAATTATATTTATTATACAATTATATGGGAAGGGAGTTAATAATTGCGACAAAGTAAAGAAATTAATAAAATATTAACAAAAAAAAAAAAAGATTCCCTCTTACAATGTTTAATTGTAAACAATATAAACTTCAGAAAAAATAAGAGCTATTAATAATATAAATTTATATAAGACACACTTATCACAAACTAAAATAGATATATAAGTCTACTTGCTAACATTAACTAAAAAATAAAAATAAAAAAAATAAAAGATGGTTTTAATTTTATTTAAATATCATTATTTACTAATATTTAACCGAATTAATTTTCAGAGTTATATTTAAAATGAAAATCAAATAAATATTATAATGATTTATTATATGGATAATAAAGATAGATAAATCAAATGACTTGCTTACTTGTGTTCTGGGAAAGCTTCTTTCAGTTGGCTAATGATAGTTTTTTCACATTTCTTATCATATTCAGTTACAAGATCCCAAGCTGCGATTTTCGTTTCAACCTTTTTTTGTTTAAAAACTGCTCCACTTATAATCTAAGATTAAATAAATAACAAAATTAACAAAGAAAAAAAAACTTTTAAAAGATAACTTTTAATTATAAAATTATAGAATATATATTTAGAATATATAATTTAATGAAATAGATATCTGTTATTGTAATCAAATTCAAATAAAAAAATTAAATAGGTTATCGAATTTAAATTGTTTTTTAGCGAAACGTTAACTGAAATATATGTATTTCTTTAAAATTCACCAACAGCAAGCTGCATGATTTCTATAATAAAAAGTAAATAATATTTATTAAAAATATTCACCTTTCCAGCTTCATGGCAAACTTGCAATGCCTTGGTGAAGTAAGGTTGAATGTTTTGGTTCTTCATTGTTGTTGGTGGTTGTTGGTATGAGATCTGAATTCGAACTGAGAATGATTGGAAGAACGCGTAACAGCCTTTATATATCTCCTCTCTCCATTGTCCAGGGGAACAAAACAAAAGAATCACGTCTTGGCATCATGTAAACGATGGTAAAAGAATTTCCATTACATCGGAAAATCAATATCAAAAAATATACATAATCATTCCATTATTATTTATTTAATATAAATACTAATAAACCACAAACTAAAATTTTCAAGATAGAACCAAAAAGAACAAATTATGAAAATGATAAAAAATTTAAAATAAATAAAAAATGTTAATTATAAAGGTAAATTTTCAAAATTTAAAATAGCACATAATTTATTTTTATATAAATATATATATATATATATATATATATATAAATCGTCTTAGTAACATGTGAACCACGATAAAAGAATTTCTATTACATCGGAAAATTAATATACCTATACGTAATCATTCCTTTTAATGGAATACTCTATTACATATTATTCATTTAATATGAATACTAATGTAAAACTATTTTGAAAAAATAACAAAATCCAACAAAATATGAAAATCATAAAAAAATTAAAATAAATATTAATTAACAAAAAAAAAGTTTTTTTTTAAATATAATATTAAAATAAATATTAAATCTTGATTATAAAGAAATGTTTTCTATATTTAAAATACCACTTAATTGATATTAATACCAAAAAAGCATTAATTATTATTTCATTATTATTTTCATTGGGATATTCTATAATAAATTTTTTATAATATATATATATATATATATATATATATATAAAAACCACAAAATAAAACTAGTGTAAGAAAAGAACAAAAAAAAATGTAAATTTTAAAAATTATAAAATATAACATTATTGCCTATCATGATCATCAAGCCTTTTTTCCTTTGAATTCATAAAAGGGCAATTTTGTTTTATGGAAAATTCCACAAGAGCCATTTTTCTAAATACTCGTATCTATTGACCGCATTGCAAAATTTTTCGCGAATTTTAAATAAACACTTGATAAAAAAACTCTAAAATATAGTAATAATTAGTTATTAGTTAATGTAGTTTATTTAATATAAATATTGGAGTAATATACCCTATAATAAAATTTAACTAATATTTCATGATACAATCAAAATTTCGAAACACCTTTTTAGTATAATCATTTATTGTTTTTTTCTTCATTTTTAATTTTGGATTTTATAATATAATTTAGCATAGAATAATTTACGATAGCCTTTCAATCATTCCTTTCATTATTTTCTTTAAATATAATATTTATTATTTTTTTATTTTCTTGGAAAGAAAAAGAAGAAAAATTTTTAGAAAATGGTAAACTGTCATGGAAAAGACCAAAAACTAGTGGAAATTTCCTACCCTCCACCTACCGTTAGATTGGAAGGCAAAGGAAATTTTTCTCTCCCTCTATATAGAACCATTTTTTTTTCAAAAGACCACCTACAAATTGTATTTTAGTAATTTTCGATCAAATTAATACTAATTAATAATAATACATCGACATATTTAAAATAATAATAAATTTATATATAAATATATATATATAATATATAAACCTATGCCATTTAATTTTATTTACACTCAAGTGTGCTCAAATAGGCTATTATTTAAAGAATAAATTAAATTAATTTAAATACATTTGTTTAAATTAATTACGAAGGAGTCGAAATACATACAAAAGGTAACCAAAGAGAATATATTATATATAATTAAGTTTTATACAAATTTAACTTATATATATATAATTATATTTCAAAAATTAATAATTAAAAAATCTTAATTAATTAATTGAATTCAAAATATATATTAATAAAATATAAAATTACATAAACTTAAAATAAAATTTAAAATCAAATCAATTAATTTTGTTCTTATTTTTACTTAAGTATATTTAAAAATATTTTTTTATTTTTATTATTTATAAATCACTTACAAGTAGTACTGTATACAAATAACTCTTCTTCTCTTCAACATTGATTTCTTATATTTATAATTTAATCAGTATACGATATATATATTTATATATATAAATAATCAATTTTATTAAAATCTTAAAAGTATATATATATCAAGTTCGTTCAGAAATCTTGCGAGTTCACGGCAGCTAGGACAAATCAGGATGAAATCTATTTCTTGGTTTCTTTGCAAGCCGGACAAATAGCTAATTTATATATGTATATATATATAGGTTACAGGTTCTTCTTAGCATTTTATATATATCTAAACCTAACCAAATCAACATTAGATCCTATTTTCTTGCTAAGTAAGATATTAAAATAAGCTGGAGTGTCTCCACTCGACTATCTCGCAGGTTTGAATTGGATTAATTAACATATATTATATTTAAATTAAATTTAATTAATTATAAATTAAAATTAATAAATAATATTTATTAAACCAGCGCATGTTTGACTCTGTTGATGGCACCACGTCACGTGTTGGTGCGTGATTTGCAGTGTTAAAAAATTAATTCTGGTACTTTCAGCGATTCAATCAAGCTCAAATTCTATATATAGCAGTTTTATACAATTTTTAATCATGTGAAAAACTATCAAACATATATCTTTATTTTTACGGTTAGTTTAGAGGAAAAAAAATGAAAACGTGATAGGTAATAACCCTCTTCCGAAAGAGCTACATTTCTCAAAAGTTGATAGAAAACTACGAATTTTGAATAATGCCCGTATAACAAATTTCATTATTCTAGCTCAAACCGTTTTTGCGTAATCTTGTCTACATACACACACAGGCATTTTTCTCAACCTTAGTGAAAATGACTCAGGGACCTTCAAAACGTATAAAAACATCAAATTCTCGACATCGAAAATTTTCGTTATCGCAATACTATCTCTGACTTATTTTTTTAGTTTATATATTATGTTAAAATGTTTCAACGAGTGTCTATGATTAAATATATAAATTTCATATTTTATTTTTAAGTGATAAAAATGCAATTATATTAATTGACTGAAAGGTCCATTATATTGAATCTAAAATAATAAATTAAATTTTTGTTTCTTTTTTTTATTGAACTTTTATTTTTTATTTTATATTTTTGAAGGGTGCATATCATTCTCAATCGAGAATAGAAATATATATATATATATTTGAGCGTAAGATCAGGTTTTTGAAAGGGATGTGTCAAACAAATATGTACTTTGGATATAAATCCTTTATCTCACAAAAAAGGAAAACTTTAAGCTTTCAAAGATTTCAATTTCTAAAAATTGAATTTGTATAGAGCTTTAAAATTTTTATACAATTTTTAATCATGTGAAAAACTATCAAACATATATCTTTATTTTTACGGTTACTTTAGAGGAAAAAAAATGAAAACGTGGGAGGTAATGACCCTCTTCCTAAAGAGCTACATTTCTCAAAAGTTGATAGAAAACTACGAATTTTGAATAATTCCCGTACACCAAATTTCTTTATTCTAGCTCAAACCGTTTGTGCGTAATCTTGTACACATACATACACACATACACACACACACACACACAGACATTTTTTCTCAACCTTAGTGAAAATGATTCAGGAACCTTCAAAACGTATAAAAACATCAAAATCTCGACATCGAAAATTTTCGTGATCGCAATACTATCTCTGGCGAGATAGTAAAAAAGCGAATTCAATATTTCTCTACGTCAATTATTGAATTCAATGATTCGAGTTTAGTTCTAAGGTAGTAAAGCAAGGGTTAAATGTGGGAATCAATTATCAGAAACATTTGAAATTCGTAATGCTTAAAATAAGGAGGTCAATTCTATTTAATTTAGTAAATATTTATTTATATCTTATTTAATTCAATAAATTTCAGAATTATATATATTGCAATAAATGACTATTTCTGATTACTAAATTTATTTAAATTTTTCTTACTTTTATTTTTCTTTACTCATATTCCTTAAGAATTTGGCTTACATCAATATTGTCATATATTTCGCTTTAAATTCAAATTAGTAATAAACCTATAAATCTTTCTTAAAATATCGTTGTTCTCAAATATGTTTTGATTAACTTCACTACTAGCTACGGAAACAAAAAGTATAAGTAAAATTTTTATAGCAATTGAAAATTTGGAAAAGCAGAATCCTAATTATTATCAAATATAAATTGAAGAATATTTAAAGAATCTTCTTCCCAGCAAATATGTAAAATTGTGTCCCTAAACTCTTAATTCTTCGTTGAATTCATTCGTATAAAAACCATATAATAAAATGAATATTAAATAATATTTTATCACACATTATAAAATACACAAGGAAAAAGAGATCAAGTAAGGTTATTACATCTTTAGAAATATAAATGCAAATTAGAACAAAAATTTAGTAAAATTATAAAAACAAATACAATTAATTACAACATCAGGTAAAGTTATTTTTATATTTCTTTAATATAAATTATAGAACTGTGGTTATTCTATCGTCACGTGTATGAATTTGTATATGTTTTTTAAAATTTGTTTTATGATGAAATAACTTATTGCAATATTCACATTCAAAAGGTTTTTCACCTATGTGAATTTATAAATGTGATTTTAAATTAGTTTTTTTATTAAAACTCTTTTGACAAAGATTACATTGAAAAGGTTTTTTACTTGTAGGAATTAATAAATGTGTATTTAAAGTTTATTTTTTATTAAATTCCTTTTTACAATGATTCCATTTAAAAGGTTTTTCACCTGTGTGAATTAATAAATGTATATTTAAAGTTGAACTGTGAACAAATTTATTTTTACAATATTCACATTAATAAAATTGTTCACTTGTATGAATTAATAAATATTTATTTAAAGATGCTTTTTAATAAAACCTCTTTTTACAATATAAGACTTTTCATCAGTATGTATTAATAATCTAATCTATACCAAACTTTTCTTATGAAATTTTTGCGGGTCGCTTCTATAGTCGAGGAGATAAGAGTTGGTGCATGAGTCGACCCACAGACCATCCACCCTGAACCAAGCAGTTCCCGCGCTTGGCCCTACCATTCCTACAAATCCACACCACCCTACTTTATTATTTGTTTCTCTGTTTGGTGGGTCGTGCTATTAATGTGTTCTATGCTGTTTTTTATATTTATTCTCTTTTAAGTAGTTAGTTTTAAATCTGTGTTGTTTTTTGTATTATTAATTTAAAATCCCCTCCTCTCCTGACCCCTACCACTCATAATTTAAAAAACGTGCCATAATTCTAAAAATTTTTTAATTCTCAATATTCCTTCTAAATAAAAATATATTTATAAAAAGCCCCCACCCTCTTTTTTTAAAAAGTTTCTGGTAGTAAGTGGCCAGATAGCGCAAAACGCGGTTTCAGGAAATAACATTGCGTGTCCAGGTCTGATAACGGATGGTCTGTGATTATAATATTACCACCGGGTGGACACAGCCCCAGACCCCGTGAAAACATGTTAAGCACATGGGGGCCACAAGAGGCGCTGCTGGCACTAATTTAAATCCGAAAGTTGTTCATAAAACAACCAACAGATGCCGCACCAGGCTCATTTTTAAATTCATGAAATCCATTTGAATCATCTATATATATAAAGGAGAGTGTTTGTATGTATGTATGTATGTAATTTGTTTACTTTTTTGCTGTCATAGAAACAAACAAAAAAGAAATTTCCTACTTAACCGACACTTTACCGGTAATTTAGAATTATGAACATCAAAAAATAAGAAACGATTTCTATGAAATTACATCACAATATTCTTATATATCTCTATGGTAACATAGGCTATAGATTTTATTAATATCTAATTCTAATCATTAACCGCAGAATTTAATTTTTTAAAGTTTATATAGTTCTCCGTGTTGTTCATTCAAGAGCCAGGCGTGGCCCATTGACTAGCGGACTCATTTTACACAATGTATATAACTAGCAATTAAAGAATTATTATAATATTTAACTTTTTATTTTAAATTCTAATATTCAAATATCATTTCAATTAAATAATTTATTCTAAAAGTTCTCATTTTAATTAATATAATAAAATATTTAAATCATATTTAACTTAAATTATTTTGTATTTATTCTTTCTATATTTGAATACTTCTTTTATTTTAAGGGAGGGAATTAACTATGATCTAAAAAAATTAATAAATGAACTTAATAATAAAAAATCAAATAAATCCATTAATTTAAATTAATACTATTAATGAATGTATATATTGTTAATTTATCTTTAGTTTTATCAATACTTTTATACCGTTAATTTTTATAAATTGTCTCAAGTCTCTAACTTTGCATTTTCTCAAATTTTATTATAATTAAAAATATTCAATAAAAATCAAGCAATGAAATTAAAATATCGAAATGAAATGATCAAGAAATATTATACTCTATTATAACATATACAATACTTATAACTATAGGCGGAGGAAATATTAGACGATATCATTGCGGGTTCAGGCCAAATCGATCAACATTAATTAAGATATTTTCATTATGACAGATATTAAAAAAACCGTGAATTCAATATCTCTGTTCACTAATTATTTGTAGACTTTAGTAAAACCTACGCATGACTCAATAGATCCGGATAAACTTTTTCAAATTTTGATCTTAAAATATATCTTGAAGGTAGTAAAGAAAGAGTAAGATGCGGAAATCAATTGTAAAATATTAGGTGACCCAGACGACTTAAATATAATAGGAGATTTGGCAATTGCAATTACAGATAGCGAGGAAAAATTAATCGAGGTAGGAAAAGAGATGAGGTTTGAAATTAATAATGATAAATAAATATATTTAGAAACAAACAGGAGCAGTATTAACATACAAAATGTAGAATTTGAATATGTAGAAAAATTGAATGTAATCACGAAGGATAATAATATTTGAGAAGAATTTAAATCGAAGTTGCAATCGGGAAACGCCTGTTATCATGCAGTAAAGAGGCTTATCTCATCAAAATTATTATAAAAGGGAATGAAAATTAAAATATATAAAACAATTATTTTGTCTGTTGTATTATATGGGTGTGAGACATGGTCTATGATCTTAGGAGATGAGAGTGGATTCAGAGTATTTGAGAATAGGATTCTTCCCAACATTTATGAGCCAAAGATGAGGACACCAGGGAATGACGTAAGAAAGATGGAACAGAGGCTCAGGATAAGGACACTTGGAGAAATGTGGTTGTAGCTGCCAAGAACTTTCGAGTAGATAGATATAACATATTCAATAAAAATATATATAATTAATTCACTGATTAAATTAAAATATATTTTAAATAATCACACAATAAGAAATGAATGTTTTATGTTATACATTGATTGAAACAAAATGGATGAAAACCTTTTACTACTTTCAACCAAATACTATGTACCACTCGGGGGTACAGGGGGCGGAGCCCCCGTCTAGATGTGAAGAGCGACGAAGGAGCTCTGAGCAGCTAGTTTTAAATATTGTGAAGTGTCGTAAACATGTAAACATCTGATTGTCTAACCTAAACAATTTGAAACAATTGTAAATATTATATTATCTGACTGATCCGACACCCTCCAATTGCGATCAATATGAATAATAATAAAGTAAGTATAATTAATATAATTTTACTATTATTGATATTGATAAAGTTATATAATATATGTACATATAAATAAATTTTTGATTTTGCAGTTTTTAGATTGTATTAATAAGAATTGTGTTACAAATTCTCTACCTGGAGAAGAACGAGGACATTTGTTCTGGGTAATTGTTGAATTTAACCCCGTGAGGTAAGGGAGGTTAATTACTTTACCAAACTTGTTTCATTAAATAGTCATAATCATCCTTTCTTAGAAATTTGCATGGGCATCTTATATTTTTCTATATATTTTTAGATAAAAAAGATTGAAATTTTAACATGTATTCCATTTAACCTTATTTTGGCTGCCATCTTATTGGTTCAACCATTTGGCCTCTAGAGGGCAGCACCTATAATCGCAATATAGCTGTCAAATAAGGTTAAATGGAATACATGTTAAAATTTCAATCTTTTTTATCTAAAAATATATAGAAAAATATAAGATGCCCATGCAAATTTCTAAGAAAGGATGATTATGACTATTTAATGAAACAAGTTTGGTAAAGTAATTAACCTCCCTTACCTCACGGGGTTAAATTCAACAATTACCCTTCATTTTAATGATAATGATTTCTACACACCTGAAAAGAAGAAATTAATTAACCCTTGAATATAAATCAAGATGGTAGGTTTTGTGATATTTAATAATGGAATATCCAAGGTTGGGAAAACAGAGGAATATACACTTCAGTTGTATAAATTTTATAAATTTTTTTTAATTTTGTTTAAAAACATGTCACAAAATAATAATCTATTTATTAAATAAATAGGTTACATAGAACATTATTCTTTTCAATTTAGATGTGCAATTTATATAATTATATAATTGAAAAATTGTGTAATTTTTATTTAAGTGAGAAATTTAATATAATATGTTTAAAGAAAAATATGTATAAAAGATTTGTTTACAAATGAGATACACATCATTATTGTTAATGATATTTTGTAATTATCTATTTTCAAATAAATATGTCACATACAACATTATTCTTTTCTTCTAGACATGCAAATTATTAAATTTTTCAGTTAAGTGAAAAATTATTTATTTGAGGATAAGACCAACATTTCAGCAATTTTCTGAAAAAAAAAATTTATTTCTGAAATGTCAGTTTTAGCTCTAAATAAATAATTTTTCACTCAATTGAAAAATTTCATAATTTTTTCATTCCTCCCGCTCTCATTCAAATGATTCAAAATGGAATTTAAAAATGGTGCCAGGCCGGTTTTTTTACATCATAGTTCATATAGGGGCCACTTTTTAGCAGCAGCGCTAAACGCTGTTTCACGAATTTAGCATTGCGTGTCGGGGGGTTGGTGTTTGCTTTAACCCTATCATATGTCAAATATTATAGCAAAGTTTTTTTGAATTTTTTAAAATTAAAATAAATATTAATTAAATAAAAAACCTTTGTACTGTATAACTCTAAATTATATAACCTTATATATTATATTATATTTCTAATTATTATAATTATATTTCTAAAAATCCTTTAGGATATTATTATTTGTATAAGGTTATATAATTTAGAGTTATACAGTACAAAGGTTTTTTATTTAATTAATATTTATTTTAATTTTAAAAAATTCAAAAAAACTTAGCTATAATATTTGACATATGATAGGGTTAATTACAATTTTTTAAAAGACATCCTTAATAAATAGAAAAATAATAATTTTTAAATAATATAAATAATATTTAATTATAATCTAATCAAAGAAAATAAAAGTTTGAATCTATTTGATAGTTGATCTTTTTATATATTTTTAATCTCAAATTAAATATTTTTTAATATTAAAAAAACAAATTTCATATGTATATTTATTTATTTTTAATATTAAACGTATTTCATATGTATATTTATTTATTTTTAATATTAAACGTATTTCATATGTATATTTATTTATTTTTAATATTAAACGTATTTCATATGTATATTTATTTTTATAAATGTTTAGGCAAATGTTGAAATTAATATATATTTAAATTCAATATGTATTTAATAGCGCTATCTACTGGACAAGGTGAAGATCTCGCCCTCTTTTGATCATATGTCATACTATAACTATCAAAACATGGCCCCCACCCCCAATTTATATGCAAATTATATTAATTTTTCTCCCGTAAACACGAAATGAGCACCAATTATTTCATATTAAAAATCAATCAGGATAATCTAAGGTACGCACTGGTATTTTTTTTTTTCGATCCGTTGAGGGATTAGTTACGATGGACCATTACCAAAAAAAGGTATTTCTGAAATGTCAGTTTTATAGCTGTAAATAAATAATTTTTCACTCAACTGAAAAATTTCATAATTTTTTCATTCCTCCCGCTCCTCTCATTCAATTGATTCAAAATGAATTTTAAAAATGGTGCCAGGCCGGTTTTTTTACCTCAATTAGTTCTTTCCGGAGACGCTATGAAGCAGCGCCAGAATTTGTTGAGATAGTCTCAGATAGTCTGTGTCAGTCTGTGTTGTGAATGATGCTCTGTCTTAATTACACATAATATTTCAATGATTAAAAGTAAAAAAACAGGTTATTATTTATTTATATAAATAATTTTGGATATTATTATTTAATATGTTTAAAAAGAGAAATATTCGTAACCAAGGGACCAGACAAAGAATTAATGAGAAAAATGGTAATATATAGATAAATATATATATATATATATATATTGTGTGTGTGTATTATTCAAAAATGTGTGACATTTATATTAATTATTTATTTTTTAATAGAGAGTAGTGAAGAAGAAACATCGATTGTAAGGGGAGAAAAGAAGATGAAAAATAATAATCCAAATATACAAGTAGACAATAAATAACAAATAATATAATCTACATATTATTGGACAAAATTGATGGAATTTTAAATTAATTAATTTAGTAATAATTTCCTCCCTTCAGGCACGCCTACAAATAAAATTAAACATAAAATCACAAATTATAATTTAACAAATTCAATTAATTTTAAAATAATTTACAAATAAATACAATTTATTTTGAAAAATTTCTACTTAATTAATAATTAAATTAGATTCTTGTAATATTTTGTCCGAACATTTAGATATTATTTTACTTTTTTTTCTTCATTTACTTTGACATAATAATAGAAGTTGATTAATTTAATAATAATTAAACTATTTTAGTCCAGTTCAAATAAAAGATTAAAAACCGAAATTGCCCCTAATGAAGAAAGTAGTGAAGATGAAAACAAATTAACGGTGTCATATAAATCAAAAAGAACAACAGAAAGAGAAGGACCATCTGATATGGGAGCCACAGCTATATTAGAAATCGAAACAGAAGTAGAAAAAGATGCTCAAGCAATTTTTGAGAATGCTCAAAAAATTAATAAAGAATTAAAAGGAAAAGAGGATGATAAAATATATCGAGGAATCAATAATTATGCTCAATATTATGAAAAACGAGATACAGCACAAGGAAATGCTTCTAGCGGAATGGTATTTATTCATTTTTACAATTTTATTATATATTTTCTTTGAATTATAGATATAGAAATTTAGCCTTATTTTACTATTTTTAAAATATCTAGTTATTTCCGAAAATTAATTGGTTTCAATGAAAGTAAGCCTCTACTTAAAATATTGCATATATCTTTCTGTAATAATTTCTTTCTATTTTTCTAAGGTAAGAAAAGGACCTATTAGAGCACCAACAAATTTACGAGCAACTGTTCGATGGGATTATCAACCTGATATATGTAAAGATTATAAAGAAACCGGATATTGTGGATTTGGAGGTAATAAAATTAATATACCTCTCTTACTTATTATTCATTATAATAAATTATATATAAAAAACAATCATCAAATCAAACGAAAACATTGATTGAATGATTTTTCATCATTCCCAATTCGTAAAATATACATTTTTTAAAAGCACTAATCGATCAACTTATATTGTACTTATATTTAAATTCATATTTTTCCAATTAAAATAATAGATTTCATAATAAATAATGAAAGCTTATTTTACTGTGAGAGTAAACGCCTAACTATTATAATTTAAACAAGCTAAACCATAAAATATGTCAAAGAGCCACTCTTATGTGATTAACACTTTCCTTTATTAATTAATTAACATTAGGAATAACATAATAATCAAATAATGCATTTTCAGATAGTTGTAAATTTTTACACGACCGTTCTGATTACAAATTTGGATGGCAATTGGAAAGAGAAATGCAAGAAGGGACTTATGGGGCAACAGATGATGATCCACATAAATATGAGATAAATTCAGATGATGATGATTTACCCTTTAAATGCTTTATATGCCGAGATTCTTTTAAAGATCCTGTTTCAACAAAGTAAAATATATTTCTACTTTATAAAGTTCTTAAATTAATTTTTATATATTTTATTAATTTATATTTTTTCAGATGTAAACATTACTTCTGTGAGAAATGTGCTTTTAAACAATACCAAAAGTCACAGCGATGCTACATATGCAATAAACAAACCAACGGTATTTTTAAACCAGCAACAGCTATTTTGGCAAGAATAAAGGATGTAAATGATAATAAAGACAATAATAAAAAAGTAGATAGGATGGGGCAAGTGATAGATAACTCCGCCTCTGATTCAGATTAAAATAATAGATTCTGTTTATTTTTTTATATATTTATTATTGTTTTAGTTTCAATTTTATCTATACTATAAATTATAAATTTTGACCACAAAATATTTCAATTTTAAATAAATTTTGTATAAAATCATTTTTGCGCATCAATTTTAATCTATAGGATTATATTTAAATTTTAAGTAAAATTTAATTATTGAATTAATAAAATTAAAATTATTATATTATTATAACAATTTATATTTACTAGGTGATAAGAAATTAAAATAAAAATTTATAAAATTCAAATTTTTCTTAAATGTTAAATATTACTTTTGATTACTTATTGTATATCTATAAAGGTAAATATCAAGGAAATAGAGCGAAGTGAAGGATGTCGTGCATTCATTCTCCTCTATCTTGAGCCATTTTTTTAAAATTCCCATTTTATATATAAAAAGATATAAATGAAATATTTAAAATATTATAAATTTATTTATTAAAATAATTTTATTATAAAATTCTATCTACAAAAATAATTACTTTTTTTATACGAAATTACCTTCATCATAAAAATTATCATTTTTTTAAAAAAATAAACGATTTAAACTAATTATATTTTTAAAATATTTAATTAATAAATTTTTAAAATTAAAGGTTCGTCATATTTGCTCCACTATTATTTATATATATTTATTTTATTTAATTTAAAACGGTCCCATAAATTGGTGTATAACTATGTTTAGGAATGGTCTGTGCTATCTAAACAACAAATATAAAAAAAATTTTCGAAAATGAAGGGATTTATTTAGGATATGATGAATATGAGAAGGTAATAATTTACAATTGAGGCTCCGAGATGAAAATGATTGGCCCCAAGAGGGTGTCCTTCACCATTGTAATTGCTTTGTCCAAACAGTAGATAGCGCGAACTTGAATGGGAGGGATATACTATTTGAATATACATTAAATATAACATAATTTTTTTTTAATTGGTGTAATTGCAATTTCCCTAAACCTTTATAAAATAAATATGAATATAAAATAATTTTTTTGAATGAGTATGAATTTAACTTTTTTTAAAATAAAATAAAATAAACCGAAAAAGCGTTGAAATGACTTTAGTATGAATTTAACTTTTTCTAAAATAAAATAAACCGAATTTTCGAATTTAATTATACAATAAAGGACCCATTTATGCGTAAATAATTAATTTCACTGTTATATATTTATTAAGAAACACCAAAAGAATGCTGAATGTTAATTACAATTTTTTAAAAGTCATTCTTATAATAATTATTAAATAATATAAATAATATTTAATTATAATCTAATCTAAGAAAATAAAAGTTTTATTCTCTCCTGGGTGGGGGGGGTTAAAACCCCCAAAACCCCTCTGGTTGCGCCACTGGGTTTCCGGATGTCCTATTTGCGCGTCACCCCCTTGACTTGGACACTCAATCAGTGCCTGGTCACGCAAATGGGGCCTCTTGAAACATAGTTTTGCAGGTATGCTAGGGCCAGACGGCGCTGCAGATGCCCAAGAAATGCTTGCGACAGTCAAATGGCACTGCAGGCGCATACTAATTCTCGGTATAAAAATGTGTGGCAACTTGAATGGGAAAAATTGCTTAATGAGTTTACTAGTGAGATCATCACAAAATTTGTAAATAGCATTTTATAATATTAATAAATTTTCAAATAAATATTGTATATTATATAGAACATTATTCTTTTCATCTAGATGTATAAATTCAATAATTTCAATTTACCAAAACAAATTTACAAACCAAAGTCAAAATTAAATACAATGTGTAATAAACAAATATGTAAAAAGGATATGTTTACTAGTGAAATTTTGTAAATAGTATTTTGTAATTTTAATTTATTTTCAAATAAATATTGTATATTACATAAAATATTCGTTTCTTGTAGATATGTAAATTACATAAAAATTGTAGAATTTTCAGTTAAGTGAAAAATCATTTATTTGGATATAAAACCAACATTTTGGCAATAATCTGAAATAAGCATAATTGATTGCTGAAATGTCAGTTTTATCTGCAAATAAATGATTTTTCACTTAACTGAAAATTCTACAATTTTTATTTCTCAATATTCCTTCTAGTTAAAAATAAATTTAAAAATCGTGCCACAGGCTCCCACCCCTTTTTTAAAAAAAATTTTAAGGTTTAGCAAAGACAGATAACGCAAAACGTAGTTTCAGAAAATTACATTGCGTGTCCAGGTCAGTCCAGGTTTGTTAACGGATTATTGTCTGTGGTTTGGTGCACAGACCATTATTAAATGATGCGATGACAATGGGAATTTGGGATTTTATATATTGAGATATAGATTATATATATTTATACATATATTTAAATAAGAAAATAAGAAGTTTAATCTAATATATTCTTAAAAAAAATTGAAAAGTTCAAATTCTCTAGATAGTTTTACATTTTTTGGGTAATTATTAATTAATTAAATAAATAGATAAAATTATTTGGGTATATATATTTATTTTTTAAATGAAAATTATAATAAAATTTATAAATAAACACTTCATATGATATTTTATTAAAATGACTTTGATTTATTTACAATATTTTTTTAGGTTAGTACAACACCAATTAATCAATAATAAATCATAGTTCATATATATATATAAATATATATATATGAATATTGATAAAATAATATATCTAAACTAATAGAAAAAAAAGAATTTTTGGGGAAAATGGACGACTTATTTTTGTTTGCAATAGAATTATAAGAGATGGATTTATTTTATGGGAAAAAAGATGATAAAATATATTCAAGATAAAGATTTTTCATATATAAAAGAATGATATATATATATACACATAAATATATATATATATATATATATATACACACACACATACAATAATTCAGAAAACTAAAAGTATTTTAAAAAAGATTCAATTAGTAATAGAGTAGTCTAACTATAATGTTTAAGAATATATATATATATATATAAATTTGATAAATAAAATTATTAATAAGGAATTTATTCCATGTTCTGTCCACGACGATCACCAATTAAATCTTGAAGTTTTCTTGTAACAGCTGATGTAGGTTTTTTAGCTGAGGGTGATTCATCTTCGTTTCCTTCATCTGTGAGTATTCGTCGTTTTCCTACTCTATTTGCGTCAATTTGGATCATTTCATTAATTGCTCGTAAATCCTAAAATAAATAATTAATAAGATGTATTTTGTTTAAATATTTGCTATTTTTAAGATTATATTATCTATTTTTATATATTTATTTCTTATTACAGATTTACATTTATATTTGAATGAATTTAAAAATGAATAATTATAAAAGTAATCACAAAATATAGTAAAAATTAGATACCTTTGCGGGACTCCTACTGAAGCAATAACTGAGATGTTCTTGAGTTGGAGGAGTTGCTAGTAATGAATTATTGTTATTGTTTATATTATTACTATTGTTATTATTATTATTTAATGAAGCATCAAGAGGTCGAACGAAAACGGAATGTTTATCTGACACTCTTCTTCGAGGTGACAATGGTTGTTTAATGCCCAAAGGTAATGGTGACAGATGAGGTTTATCTTCCTAAAATTTAACAAAGATTTATTAAATTAAAGAAATATTTTTAGAAATTCATTGAATTAAAAACAATTAAATTTAATTAAAAAATCAATAATATTCTAAAATTATAAAATAATTTTAATAAATAAAAAAAAAAATTACCAAAGACATTCGGGTAAATCGCAGTGCGAATTGTTGAATATATTGGACATAAACTGTATTGTAAAATTTTATTAAATCTCCTCGATCTTCATATTCATAACTACTACTGGTGCCTGCTATTGTTTGAGGATGAACTGGCCTTCGGTTTTCTTGTTTATCCTGGTCTTTGTCGTCTTTGTTTGAAGATTTGCTTTTTGTTTTAGACTAAATGAAAAATAAATTTAAAAAAAATAAACAAAATATAGCAGCTTTGGTTTTGTAAGATTTTAATTTTAAAATTAAATTATTATCATTTATAATTATTAAAATTTTTTAGTAAATAATTTATATTATAAATTTCAAAATGTATAAATAAATGGAACTCACTTTAAGAAGAACACTTCGATAAACATGAGAAGCAGCTTGTGGTTGTTCACGGTAACAACGCATAATATTCGTAAAAGATTTATCAAGTTGTGCAATCTATTATAACAAATAAATTATTGATAATATTTATTTTTATGAATTTACATTCATAATATATATGTATATCTATTTTAATTAATTTATATACTTCTAGGGATATGGAATAAATTTGATAGAGGATCAAATAAAAAAAATCATATTATTTGCTATAAATATAAAACTCATAAAATTCCAAATCAAATAAAAAGAAAAAAAACTCACAAAGCATAACAGACAATAAAATACATCCATTTCTATAAGTATCATGGTTAAATTTTACTATGAAGGTGTACATTAATTTTGATATTTTTATTACTCCTACCTACTAAACAATGCACTTATTTACAGTAATGTCAAATGGGTTAATGACTATAAAAATGATAGTTTATTTTATCTATATCTACATGTTAAGAGTTTAGAATAAAAATTACAAAATCATATAGCTTTATATTGTTCATTAATCATAGAAATCAAATGATCAAATAAATAGATAAAAATTAAATTTAAAATAATTTTTACTTACTTTACACATAATATAAACAGCACACATTAAGATTTGATCCAAATGTCTATCACGCATGAGATCAGTTTCTTTTGTTATTGAATATTCGAAACAGGTCCAAATTTTTCTTTTGAGATCACCATCAATTACACCCAATTGATTGCAAAGTTCTAATAATCGAACGGAGGCCATATGATAAAACTAAAAATATAATTAGAACCATTTTTAGTTTTTGAATAACTTATGATAATAAAATATCGATATATAAATGTAGTATTTATATACAAATAATACCTTTCTAAAAAAAATACCAAGGGAACTGCATTTTTTATTTGCTTTTTCATCATCTTTGGACTGTGCTTGTAAAACAACTATTTGATTGTTATCTAAAAATATAAAATCATATAAAAAAATAAGCTTATGAAATAAAAAATAAATAAATATATAAACAAGAAGGAATCCCATTTTCAAATTGAGATTTCAAGGATTAGGTGGGTAATTACTTTGGATATTTATCGCAACTGGATTTTGTGCGTTGTTATTTAACAGCGATTGTCCTGTTCGGACTTCTCCAGTTGTGAAAACAGCGCTCGAATTGACTGGCGATAAGAATCGATCAGATACAGAACTTATTGGTGAATTAGGAACCGCTAAAAGAAACGGATATCTAAATAGACAAGTATCAAAAAAAAAATACGATTATTTTTCGAAATTCTAGGTACCTGTTGTGATTCGGCGAATATTTGGTGTTGAATTTAAACTTTCATTTGCCTCCAATTGACCAGGCAAACAAACTGTTTCACACTGAGGCACACAGCCAGCCTCTTCAATTTTAGCCCAAAGAGGACTATTACTCTTCCATGCTAACGCTTCTAAAATCTGTTCTTCAATCTAAAAAAAAGAAGATTAATTTACTTATTATGTTTAACCAACCAATGATCATTTTATTTAATATAACAAATGTAATTACACATTTTAATTTAAATATTTATATATATATATATAATTAAAATTTATTAATAAACTTACAAGGTTTAAATGTTTAACCATATCGCGCGAAAGTTGGTCTTCGGCTCTCACAATAATTTCAATTACTTTATAAAAATGAAAAGAATCTAAAGAAAGTGTCTCTAAAATCCATGGAAAGGTCCTTTGGGAATTATATGAATAGATTACTAGTTGTAAACAACATGCAAATAATATTTGATGAAGAACTTCTTGTTCCACCAAATTCTGAAAAAAAAAAAAGAAATTAAATCAAATAAATTTTTTTTTTAATTTAGTAAATATTATATTGTTAAATAATAAATATTTAGTGATAATTACGCTAAAGTCAATTCCTTCTGGTTTTTTCTTTTTTTCTTCAAGAAGGATATTTTCTAAAAGTTTATAAAATAAAGTTTGGGCCAATTGAAGTCGTTTATTAGCAAAATCTACCCCAGAAGGTGGTTGTTGATTAGATATATTATTTTCAGTCGGTGGATTTTGAGTATAATGAGTGCAAAACTTCTGGCCGAGATCACTTACAATGTTAGCAACTAATTTTTCTGGATTACGACTACAAGACCTACAATATACATATATATATATAAAATAAAAAGTAATAAAAAATAAAAAATGCATGGTTAAAAAATTATATCTTACTGGAATATTTCAAGTAACAATTTACTTGGGGATGGAGATCGGCCAGCAAGTAGCGTTTGAAGACGACTAACTGATTGTGTAGCAGTAGAAACTGGAGTAACATTGGTAGTAATTTCTTTATTTTTTAAAAAGCCTCTATTTGTTAATGGAGTATTTGGCACTAAATTAAACATCTAAAAAAAATAATTGAATGAATTCAAAAGCTTAACTAACAAAAATGTATTCATTTACAAGATATTAAAAAAACTTACTGGAGAATTTGATGGCAATTGATCTTTTTTAGCTTGAATTTCTTCTGAAATTTCCATATGCATTTGTTTAGTAGGTGTTCCAATTTCTGAAGATGCATCAACACCTGTCAATTTAGAATAAAACAGAAAGAAAAATAAAAAACAGAAATCGAGTTATTTCGATGTAATTTTAAATGTTATTTTAATATCAAAAAATTATGTAAATTTATATTTAATGATCGATTTGAAATTGAACAGTCAAATTTTATAAAAAAAATGTAAAAGTCGCATTGTGTAATTTAATTTTTTTCCTATTAGGCCTTAAAAAGTTTTACTTTTAAAAAATATATCATTTTTTACCTAAAAAGATTCTTTCATCAAAATCTCCGGCGCTTAAAAGATAAGTTTCATAGAAACGATTTATTCCTTTCGAATTTAAATCAAAATTATTGATTTCTAAAATTCCCGAAAAATTGGTTGATTGACCTCTCAACATCTAAAAACACAAGATGATCAACACAATTATTTATTTATATTTTTTTTTAAAAAGAAATATTATAAATAAAATTTAAAAAATAATAACTTTTTTATCAAAAAATTTTTTCATAGAATTTTTCCAATGGTATTCTTTAATTCCCTTTGCTTCTACTACAATACCATCATGTTTTTTACAAAGCTCATCAATTATACAGGGAGCTTCTGATGGTATAGAGTAATTAATTCCCCAAAAGTTTTCAGGAAGTCCTAAAAAAAAGCGATTATTAAAATTTATATTATTTTAATACTAAAATGAAATAACCAAAATAAAATTATAAATTACCTGAAAAGTCAGATCTTAAAAGATCTCTACGATCTGCAAGAAGGGCATTCGCGAAGATGAGGTCACAGCAAGCGAGTAGAAGATGATAAGAATTGACTAAGTCATCACTCACATCTGGAAATTCACCTTTAACACTGATAAAAAGAGTCCATGCAAAATCAAATACCTGTGATGGTCCACAAGGTATATGTCTTTGTTTGCGTGATCTTTGAATTTTGGGTGTTTCCTGGGCAGGACTTTGAAAGATATCCCAGAAGATAGGTTTAAATTTTTTGAATATTACCATTGAAACGGCAAAATTCCTTTCTAATCTATCAATTTTAAATCTAAATTCTGGTGGCATATTTGCCATATCTGCCCATTTTTTACTTTTGCTAAAGAATTGTAGAAGGCTAAAACAGTTAATTTTATAGTTAGATGCTAGTTTTTCATTTTAATTTATAAATTGAAATAAAATATCATTCAACGATAATAAAAAAATATCTAACAATAATTGATTATTATAAATTCATAAATACCTGAGATTACAATGTTTCAATATTGCAGTAAGACTAACACAATTGCCTTCAATGCTAATTCCGTCAATTCCGATTGTCGGTTTTGTTGATTTACGACATGCAACGTAAAGGGCACATACAAGCCAATGAAGTTGATCGCCCTTAAATAAATTAAAAAAAAAAATAATAATAATTTTTACAAAAATTATTTATTATTTATAATATAAAAATATTAATTTCTGGTGATGATTAAATCAAGTAAGCATGGTCATCATGTTTACGCCCTTAAAAATAATTAAAATATTCTTTTTGAATACATATAAAATTATTAGTTGTTTTTAAAAATTAAAAGGTCGTCAACCTTATAATTTCCAAATATTTATTTAATTCATTAACTGTAATTAGTCTGCTTGGTTTAAATCGGATCAATCAATATTTAAGAATCAATCAATCATATTAGAAAACAAATGAAAAATTAATGAATGAGAGGCTCTAAAATTCAAAAGAAATATTTTAATTTCATCACAATTTAAAAAAAAATAATTCTAAATATTACATAAAATTAATATTCCAATAATTTATTTATTGAGATACTAAAATGTTTCTGAATTAGTAATTTTGACAGAATTTTACTTTTACAAATTTCTATTAACGAAAAATATTTTTTGAATGTTGTTTTGTGTTCTTTTTACTATCAACCAAATATATATTATCAAAAGATAGATTATGCTTAAATAAAGGAAAAATTTCGGCGAATATATATTTTTTGTGGGTCTTATAAAAAACAACAATAAAGTGATATGAGAATACAATACATAAGGAACACACAAAAGAAATCATTATTGAATGAAAAGGAGGGAGGTGGAGCAACAAAATAAAATAATGATACACATATCTATCTAATTATATATATAATATTTTGAATTTCATCATAAATAAAACAAATATAAAATATTTATTATAAATTAAAATTTAATATATATATATATATTAATCTAAATCAAAAACACAATTTCAAATATTAAGTTATAATTGAATAAATATTGAATTTGGTTTAGAAATATGTTTTGATAGTTAGGAAAGATTTATTTAATAATTCCTAATACATTATTTTCAAAATTGTCAAATGAATATATATTTTAAATTAATATTCGTAAAATTAATTACAAGAATATAAATAAAAATTTGAAATTTATTTAAAAATTATATAATTAATTAACTATAGAAAGAAAATATAAGTATTTATTTGATTCTATGCCCTTGTATAAAAATTGTTAACAAAATTTTAATTTCTTTTAGTTAAATTATGTATTTTTAATTTATATTTTTATTTTTTTATATATTTATAAATTTTATATTATAATCCAATTTATTTTTATTGAATATTCTATAAGTTATTTTGGAGAGACAGGGAGAGAATGTTTGGAAGGAAGAGAGAGGTAATTGATAAAATCTTGATTTTATACAATAAAAGTTGATAATAATAAATAGATATATATATTTTCCAGAGGATTCCTATTCTGATTTAATAGTAAACAGAAGGGAAGGGGAAAGTGAACGGTTAAATTTCTCAATTTAGAAATTTTCGCTCCTAATCCTCCCTCCCTTCCGCCCTTTTCACTCTTTGTGATCAAAAAATGCCAATGAGCCTGTATCAGAATAAAAATAGATATTCGAAATTAAAAGTAAATATTTGAAAAATAAAATAAAGATAAAATTTTGAATATAATCTTTTTTAAAATTATATATATACACATGATGGTTTATTATAATTATATTATATTTCAAATTGATTGATAAATTTTAATGAAAAATTAAAAAGAAAAAAAAATAATGAAATCTTGAACAAATATAATATATTATAAATTATCAAACAATAAATAAACTTTACGAGTTTCAATTTTTACTATGATTTATTATTTATTTTTACTAGATACTCCCATTATAATTTATCAAAATCTATTTTTATGTTGAAGTGTCTATCTTGGGAAAAAGTATTGTAAAGAATAAAATCTAACAAAGATAAATATATATAATTTCTATAATATAACAAGTAAATTTTCTATTTGAAATTAAATATAAGACAAAACAAATAAATAAAAGTTAGTTATTGAACTAAATCTAAATAAAATAAATGGTTTGTTTATTAGGCTGAAATTATAGATTTAATTGATCAGTCATATTCTGAATTATGTAAAACAAAAACGATAATTATATAATCTATAGTGCCTCTTAATTAGATATTAATAAATAAATTTTAAAATTGAAAAAAGTTAAAATAGTTTATATAAGTTTGCAAATAGTTAATGTTTTTTTGAGGAAATTTGTGATTGACAAATTAATTATATAAGTGACTTTTATGGTGAGATAAAGATGATATTATATATTTATTAAATGAATGGATAAAAAAGTAATATGACTTACTTCGAGTGAGTAGTTTTGTTTAATCGATAGATAATTACTCCAAGCTTCGTCACTGGATTCTCGATCCATATTTAATGCATCGCATAATTTATAATATTTCTCTTTCGTTTCATTGACCATTTTGAATAGGTGATAATAATTAGCAAATAAATAGAAATGAATAAAAACACAATTAAAAATACATTGATTAATATCTGGTCAAATGTGAGTAGTAAAAATTATATGGGACGGAGATGGTATGCCCAGAAAGGCGCTCTCTGCTCTGCTGACGAATGATCGAGCGGGAAAGCGGGCGTTGTCAGTTAAACAACTGAAACTCATCTTAATTCATAAAAACTATCCACTTTATTTTTCATACTACTTTGAAATATCAATAAATAATTATAATTTATATATTAATAGATAGAATTTAATTAATAATTAAAAATTGACATATGGACTATAATTTGACATTTCATTTTCCCGCGTTTAAAAAAGCGCTAAAATATAAATAAAATTATTCTTTGAATTGTTTTTATTTAAAATTTATTAGTCTTCAATAGTATTGTTCATTAGATAAAAGGGGCTAACACATATTAATATAAATATACAATAAAATGATAAAAACTAGGGATAGTCTATTAAGATTTTGGATGCTATATTACATAAATAAAATTATACTACGCAGAATGATTTTTAATGTATATATTTTTAATTAATGTTAATTATTACGTATTATGAAAAATTGCTTTAGAAAAGAAAAAAGTGAAATATTTATTTTCTTATATATATATATACACTGCCGGATTAAGAAATTTCGGGCCTTAGGCAAGGATAGAATTCCGGACCCCCACCCATAAAATAACATAAAATCTATTAAGGTAATGGCACCTATAGATGACATGGCACCTATAGATGACACTTTTGAATTTAAACTAAAAAAATAAGCAAATTATAAAACATACGCGGAAATTTTTTTTTTTAAATGATAGTTATGCTTTTCCACCACCTGAGATATCCTACAACAATACAATAAGTCGTCCTATTTTTTTTCTTTTAACTTGAAAAGCAGACCGAATCGTCAACAATTGATTTTTTCAACAAATCTTAAAGATAACCTTAAGCTAACTAATGTTCTTAATTAGTATTTTATATTTTTATATTCATATTTATCAAGAATTTAATAACTACATTATAAAATAGACTTAATATAGATATAAATCATTTCAATTTAAACACCTAATTTTTAAAAGTATCTTTTTTATCAACGGTGTTATCTATAGGTGCCCCTAAAAATTGTTTTTCCTATAGATGACAGCAATGTCAGCTATAAGTAGGTTTTTAAAAAAATTGTCTATTATATTAATAGCTGTAAAGAGGAGATAATTTTATATAATTCCCCCAAGTTGCATGTCTGAATTGATATAGGAACCTAAAGGTGACGCTGTGTTTCTCATTGTCAGAAAATTTTTTTCTGTTCCAGAACTTCATACACTTTATTTTTGAAATTTTTTTTTAAATTACTCTGTTCTCAATGTATAATTAAAAATGCATAATTAAAAAAAGATTTGTTTAAATTCAATTTTTTATTTTATTATAATAATCAGCTAAAAATAAAATCAATCAATAAATATATCTAATGTATCATTATATGAAACCTGATTTTTTTATTATAACTAAAGTTAAAGCAGCAACAAGGTGTTGGAAAGATGTTTTACTTTGTAAATAAATAAGTTGAAGATAAAGAGAGCAAGCAAAGTGAAAAAAGTAGATGTCATCTTTGGGTTCCATAATTGTCATCATTAGGTTCCACCAAAATTTTTGGTGTCATCTATAGGTTCCATTTGATTACTTTGAAAAAAAATTATATTTCCTATTAAACTCATATAAAAGTTTAAAATATTTATCCTGGTGATAAAAGGTAAGATAAGCTTTATAATAACCAAAAGATTTTTTTTGTGAGACGTATAGTTTCGGTTTTATAAAAGAAAATAGAGACAAGAGCGCTTAAAATGTCATCTATTGGTGCCATTACCTTATTCTGTTTTATTTTTCATTTAAAAAAAATATTATTGAAGATTACATTTTTTAAATAATATAGCAGGGGTGGGCACACTTGTGATACTTAGAGCCTGAAAAATTGTGATCGCAAAAATCATTTGACCTATTTTTAAAACCATATTGAAAAAAATTTAAAAGTTCACATTCTTTGAATCGTTTTACGGGCCCCCTAAAATTACGAGCCATAGGCAGTTGTCTATTCTGCCTAGGCCTAAATATTTATATATATTAAATAAATAGTTAGGGTCTCTTTACTTTATTTCTGCTGAATATTTATTTATTTTAACTCAATAGTATACATAACAAAATATAATATATTGCTTCTTTTTGATGAATTTTTTGAAAATTTTTATTTATTTTATTATTATTATTATTTATTTATTATTATTATTTTTTCTTATTCTTACTATACAAAATATTAACGAACACAAAAAAAGAAATTCAAAAAAGATGAAAATCAGAAAGATTTTATTATTATAAACTACAAAAACTCCCAAATAGGATCACACACATTTTTATCATTTGTCCCTGCTCTTTTAGTTTGCTGGTCAGTAGCGGATCGATGAGAACGCAAGCAGGTTTTTACGTAGAAAATTGGATTCCAAAATTCCAAGGATGGTCCATGAAGTTTAATAAACAATTATTTTGCAACATGATCAATTAAAATGCGTTATCTTCTTTCCATTTCAATTAAATTCATACTGCTAAAACCACGCTCGCATTCTTAAAAACTGCAGGCTATAATTTTAGAATATTTTTTTAATGTTTACAAATTATCTGAAATGTTAAATGAAAAAGTACTGGAACGCGCTCCGGTTCTGAAAAAAGGTAAGGGAACGTCGTTCACCTCCCAATACACCACTGGAGATGACTGATATATCTACAACAGTTTAGTTTTATTAATTAATCATTTATCTAATTCACATGCGTTTTTTAATAATGTTGTAACATTAGTACAAATTTTTATAAATACACATTTAATATATTATATTATTGAAAATAATAATTATAATAATAAGAATATAATTATTATTTATCTAAATAATTATAAAAATGAATTTTTATTAAAATGTGAATATTTTTTCTATTTCCCAAGTCTCTTTCTCTTCCACATAATAAAATTTAAAGATAATTTAATTTATTTAAGGTTTGCAAAAAATTATATTATTGAAATATTTTTTTTCTTTTGGATATTCTTTCAATGTTTTTGATAAATATGAATTTAATATACCACCTTTAAAAATAAAAGAGTATACATGATTAAGATTTTCTTATAGAAAAATATGAAATTAATGAAATTTTATATTATTTTTTTATATATTTCCTCTATTAATTATATGATATATTATAAGGCGCCATTGGGTGTGTGGGTAGCGAACCTGTCAACAGCCTTGTTCTGACCTCCATTGTTTGAAGATCTCTCTCTCATAACCGACCTCTCTACAAACGATACACCCCCAACTGAGCCAGAGGCCCTTATATCCTCAGAGCCTCTTGATAATATTTATGGCAGCAAATCAAGTGAAATAAATAATTACAAAAAGAGAGCTGAAAGGATTTTTAATATTAGAGATATCTCTAGAAAATCCTTAAAAGAAATCATCGCTAGAAACAAGAGGTATCCTAATATCAAAGTTAGGAAAAACATTAAAATGGCAAGCCCCGACATAGCCAAGAATATCGAAGAACTGAATAAACTGATTGAATCACTTAGAGAAAAAATAAAAATTCTGAAGACAGAAAAAAATAATTCTATCCTCAACCAAGCTGGCTCCATCGGATCTACAAACTCCTTCAATATCCTCCCCAACGAGGGTTTCAATACAGAAATGGATTCCGGCGAAGATTTCACCACTGTTTCTAATAAAAGAAGCAGAAAAGCCTTGCCTAGTTCAACTCCAGCAAAAAAATCGTCTAGGGAAATCCCGAGTCGCCCTTCGAACACAACTACACGCTCCACACAACCTGCCGCTGAACCAAAAAGGAATGAAGTCGAACCCCCACTTCAAACTGCCCTACCCACAGGTAATTCTTCTAAACCTCCTACAACTACACATCAATTAAAAAACTATGTTATCATAGAATAACGTGGGAACCTTTAAAAAAACAGGATAATCCAATGCTTTAATTGCCAAAGGTACTCGCATACAGCGAGTAATTGCAATCTAGATTACCGATGCGTTGAATGTGGTCTAACGGATTCCCCTGGTGAATGCAATTTAGAATCACAATTAGAAAAATCAGAAATCTATTGTGTCAACTGTAAGATAAAAGGCCATCCGGCCTCTTACCACGGTTGCCCCAAGATTAGTACTTATAGAAAAAATCAGCGAAAGGCAATTAGAGCAAAAAACTAATTTCCAAAATAAATTAATTTCAATAAAAGGTCTAGTCCAGGGGTCGGCAGATTTAACAATTCAGAGAGCCGCAACTTAAACTTAAATGTTTCAGAGAATCGCAAAATCATCTGACCTTCAAAAAAAAAATTGAAAAGTAATCAAAATGTTCAAAAGGTTTCAGGCATTGAGTGAATTGTAAGAAGAGCCAGATAATTCTGTGCCAAGAGCCGTGGTCTGCCGACCCCTGGCCTAGTCAATCCAAACATTTCCTATGCAAGTAAAGTGACTAAGGATCTGCCAAAAAAAATTCACAAATCCAGCAGCTTTGTAGCTGGCAAGGTTAAATCCACCCCAGCTGAAAATCACGCCATTTCCGATAGGCTGCAACGAATTGAATAAAAATATAAATAAAATATTAAATGGCCTCCAAACCCATACCTTCCAAATTAATAGCATATCCAACCTACTAAATATTTCACAATCAAACACATTATAAATTCCCACACTATAAAACTCATATCTTTAAATGTGAACTCTATTATCTCTCTTCAAAAAAAGCTAATCTCCTTCAAATAATATCAATTCACAATCCAGACATTCTCATTCTTTGTGAGACCAAACTTAATGATAAACACCATCTTGATCTTGCCAACTATTCAATTGTAAGAACTGATCGACCTGGTAACACTTTTGGAGGTGGAACTGCTATATTAATTAAAAAAAACATAAACTTCACTGAATCATATACTTTACGACCGATACGGTATCGAGTAAAAGTATCGATACCTCCGTGGTATCATTTCATCCCTATATCTGACCACTTTTAATAGTTCATTCTTTAGGTTATGATAGGACAGTTCTTGGTCCGTGACGTCAATTCAGCAAGCGTAGGCGAGGGGGGCATGGTAGGGGAAGTATACCCCTTCCACTTCAATAACAACACGTGTTCGGTGCGCAGTCAATCTTTAGCGTTTGTCATAAAATTACATCCTATTGCTTATATGCGATTTGGTTCTAAAAAAAAGGTTTGTCCCGGTTTGGTGTTTTCGATATATGGTCACACGAGATATAGTTTATTTAACAAATAACCTAAATGTCATAAATCTCTATGGATCTCCAAATATAGTAAATATAAAAGGCAATGTCTGTGTGTGTGTGTGTGTGTGTGTCTGTCAAATACTCAAAAACTACCCGTCCGATTACGGTGAAACTTTCAGGGATTGTTGTGGGCATCCCAGGGAAGGTTTTAGTGTAGTTAAATCCAAAATTAATTTATCCAAAATTAATTTAATTAGTAATATTTTGGTAAAAGTCTGTAGTGTCACAAAACTATCGACAGATGGCGCTACATAAAAACTTAAACATTCAAATATTTTTAATTTAAATGTATATATGTGACGTCACAGTTACCGCCTTTTAGATATATATCTATTCTTAAAATAAAATTTAAAATATTTATATTATATTCATATATATGTAAAATAATAATTATATTATTTTAATATTCCTATAAGTTGGTATCACAATTTATTATTATTATGAATTATTTATAATTTATAAGTAATATGAAAATTTGTTGTTGATTAAATTAAAATATATTTTCCAAGAAAACAAATATATGTCTTATCTATTTATACTGATTGAAACAAAATGGATGAAAACCTTTTACATACAGACTTTCAACCAAATTCTATGTATCACTCGGGGGTACAGGGGGCGGAGCCCCCGTCTAGGTGTGAAGAGCGCCTGGAAGGCGCTCGGAGCAGCTTGTATAGTAAAAAATATGAGCTGTTGCCAGGCACAGAACCGACCGACGATTTGAAATAAATTAATTTCTAAACAACATTACACACATATATATTTATATAAAGTATAAAAAAAAATATTTTTAAAACTTGAATTAAAATGACTAAATTATATTATCTTGCTTTTATTTTTATTTTAGTTACCCAATTATTAATTACTACTATATTTTAAGTGAAAATTTTCCGACAATGAATATAAAATTAATACTTTGTAAACTACCACTCCAATTGTATAATAAGTTTATTTTATTTTTAAAAAAATTTTAACAAAAATAAAAATTGCTTATTTTTTCGTACAGAATTAAATATAAGAAATAAAAAATTATTATATTATTTCTCCTAAATCATAAAAAACAAAAGACTTAATATAAGATTACTAGATGATTGTGAAATTTTCCAATTTGACTATTATTTAAATATAAAATAAATAAAGATATTACTCAAATTCTAAATATCTATATATTTAATACGACAGTGTCCGTCCGTACGCAAAAAACTCCTGAGCTGAGCTGCGGGTGTTCCATTTTCCAGAAATATATATAAAGGAGAGTGTTTGTATGTATGTAATTTGTTTACTTTTTTGCTGCCATATAAACAGATATATATATATATATATATATATATATATATATAATTAGAACCTCTCTCTCTCCCTCTATTTAAAATTTTAAAAAATGGAGTGTTCTAGCCAGGTACTGGAAGAGGAGACATGTGATTAGAGAAATTGGGGAAAAATCAACCGAAATGTAATTAAAAAAAAATTCAAGAATTATGCTACGGATACGACTTACATACAATTAACATACAAAATGTAGAATTTGAAAAAGTATAAATATTTAAATACTTAAGATCTCTAATCACGAAGGATAATAATATTCGAGAAGAATTTAAATCGACGTTGTAATTGAGTAACACCTGTTATTATGCAGAAAAGGGGCTTATCTCATAAAAGAGGATAAAAATTAAAATATATAAAACAATTATTTTTCATGTTGATCGATGACTAGGGTGGCCATATTTCTAAAACACCAAACCAGGACAAACAGTATACCTTTTTTTAGAACTAAATTGAAAAAATTTTGATTTACGAAAAAATTTACGAAATGTCCTAAATATTGAAAAAACGGGACAGTAGGCTGCCCTGAAGACATTTTTGGGACAGAGCACCTAAAGACGGGACGTTTGGTCACCCTATCGATGACTCTGGGAGACGAGAGTAGATTTAGAGTATTTGTGAGATTAATATTGTTCGCAGCATTTATAGGCCAAAGGAAGATGAGGTCACAGGGGGATGGCGGAGATGGCATAACAAGAAATAATGTCCAGATATAGTTAAGATTATAAAATCGAGAAGGCTGGGATGGGAAGAGGACGTGGTTGGAATTGGAGAAACTAGAAATTGGGAGAAACCGATTGGGAAACATCTGGTGGAAGACCAAGGACCAAGGTGGGTGGACAATGAAGGAAGGGACATAGGAGAGATGGGACAGGGTAGGATTTGGTTTTAGCTCAGGATAGGGACGCCTAGAAAAATGTGGATGCTGCGGCTAAGTACTTTCGAAAACTGTAGAAACACAGAGTTAGATAAATATAACATATACAATAATAATATATAATTAATTTACTGATTAATTTAAAATATATTTTACAAGAAAACAAATACATGTCTTATCTACTTATACTGATTGAAACAAAATGGATGAAAACCTTTTACATACAAACTTTCAACCAAATACTATGTATCACTCGGGGGTACAGGGGGCGGAGCCCCCGTCTAGGTGTGAAGAGCGCCGTAGGTGCTCGGAGCAGCTAGTTTTTTTATTAATAATACATTAATTGCTAATAACATAAAAATTATGAAGCGAAGACTAATTTTTTCAAAATGGAAACGAGTAAAAATCCCTAAAAGAAAAAAATCACTAAAAACAAATTTTTTCATTTTTTTATTAATTTTAATTGTGACTCAGAAAATTAAATCACAAGGTGAGCATGACACCCAGTTGCCTGAGACACGACCTCCCAAGGAGATAATCGGGCCTGGACCGAAAAATAGGTCCAAAAATACATACAAAGGGCCCACACAGGTGATTTTTCCAAAAAAATTCGGGAATTTACTCAAATTTCGTTTATTAGCATACGTTTGAATAGCTTAATGATTCCAAATACAAAATACACCATTTGCACCGTATATTTCACCAGGGAATATATAAAGCAATTTGTGAAATTTACTATCATCAGAGGTTGTCTTTTTCATTTTGCTCAATGCATTTATATAAACATCAAATCAATGTCACAAGTTTTGAAGCTCTATAATGATATAGATAACCCTGACAACTCCACTCATTTACGAACTCTTGCAGCTTTGGTTTTGGTACCACCATCAATAGTCATTGAAGCCTACCAAGCATTAGCTGGACGACCAACTTCGAGCGCACTTGGCTAGGTGAACAATTTTTGGCTGGCTTTTATGACCCCGAATTCGACATTGGAATATTGGAACATCTACGATGCCACTTTGATGGGTTTGCCTCGAACAAACAATGCATTGGAAGGTTACAACAATGCTCTTCGTTCACGCTTGGAAGGTTACAAGACATCAGTATGGGACCTGATTTTTATTTAGGAATTTATTTTTTTAGGGATATTTTACTTAGGGGATTTTTGCATTTAGGAATTTTTACATGATTTCTTTCAAAATATCCTGCCACTACGGGCGGACGAAAAGCTTTCGGAATCTTAAAGTAGTTTTTTATAAATAACTCCTTTATTATTAAGTTTAGGTAAAAATGAATATAATGAAACTTTTAGTAAATTCGATTCCCTATAAATTTAATACGATAGTATGATAATTCTCATAAAAATCGGTATTTATTGAGAAAATCAATAAAATGTGCTTTGACACCTCTTTAAACTACCCTTATTTATGGTCCGATCTTGTCCAAAAACAATCCAATCCCCGCCCATCATTCCCAAAAAAAACATCTAAATATCAAATTTCAAGACAATATCTCATTTTGTTTAGACGAAATCTCGGTAACGAGCCGGTTCAAAAATTTTTTTTTTGCAGTTTTGGATTCAGAACCGTCTGAAAAGTGGAAATCTCGAAAAAATCTTGGAGCAAAAATTTTCAAAATTTTCCGATCATCGTATAAGCTATCCTTATTTCATGAGGAAAGCTAAAATGATTTACTTATAGCTGGAAAAAATATTTTCTTTCTAAAACTGTGAATATGAGTAAATAAAATACAAAATTAAATTTTTTTGCCAGATTTTGTAAAATCAGTGTTTCATTCACAAAACTTTTTTAAATATTTAATATAAAAGAAAAATCTTAATGAAAATTTGTCTTTGAGAGAGCCCGGGGGGGGGGGGGGGCGCCATAGGAAGGTGGGGCGGCTAGTCAAAACCCCCCCCAGGATCAAATCCTGGTTGCTCCACTGGTTAATGCTAATTTATTTATTATGATTTTTCAAACACTGAAAATATATTTAAAATTAAAATAAATAAAAGTTATTGACTAGTTAATGATTTATTTATTCGTTTTTTTTTGATCCAAATATAAATATTATCATATAATTTTGTTTTTTATTATTATACAATTTTCCGTTTAACAAAAATAAGTAATATTTATTTGTAAAAATAAAAAAAAAAAACTAAAAATATTTAACAAATTCTGAATGATTTTCTTATATAAAAAAAAATTAATTTTTGTATTATTTCGTTATAAGACTTTTTATTGCCGCCATGAGACTCTCTTTATTGAATGGACAACGAGAGAAGGTAGTTGCACAGGTTCCACCCGATCTTCCAAGTTCTACAGCCTGTTTGAAACTAGTGCCGTCCAACATAAATCCAACCAAAGCATTCCTGTAAATAAATTTTTTTTTAATATCCAATCGTTTAAAATTATCTAAAAAAAATGTATTTAAAAGTCTTATAATTAGTCAGTCTTATTACAATTCCCCTCCTCTCATTGTCCCTAAAAACTTTTATATATAAGATAATAACGGAAAAATGTTATCACCGTGAGGGCGCTGTTGTCGGGTAATCAACCGGTTGAGAAAGCCCATTGTAATTGCCATCAAAAAGCACCCCCACGCCGATAATATTTTTCTATCACTATATAGATTATATATTTGTATATCAAGGAAAGCGAAACTACATTGATTTTTTCTTTATTTAAAGTTTAAAAATAATGAAAAATTGTTATCTTCATACAAATATCTATCTTTTTGTAAATTTATTTTAGTGACAATATATTTTTTAAATACTAATCAGATATACCATAATAAAATTAAAATTCAGGTCCTTCAAAATTTCTTCTAACGAATTTGAATTTTGAATAATGTGATTTAATTAGAAAAATAAAAAATAACATCAAGTGAATTTATAAATAAAAGAACAGGAATATCATTCTTAAGCATCATCCCACATTAATATATTTGGCTGGCTGACTTCATACTTCTATTGTTAGTCTCCCCTTACCACTTTACTACCATCCCCCTCATGTTGAGTTATAACTTACGTTGATGCAGCATCCACAAAGGCATCCACTGTGTTTGCAGAACCAGTAGATACTTTATCAGCTGCTGCTTGAACGTAAGTGCACACAGCACGTTGCATACAAGAAGAACTATCAATATTATATTGAGATAAAGCTTGATCAACCCGCGATAAAGCACTCATGACGGAACTCTCGGAGGGTCCTTTTCCATTTCCATCTTCACCTAAAAATTCATCCTCTATTAACCATCAAATCAAATTCAGAAAGATGAAAGATTTTCTATTAAAAAAAATTAAATTATTTAGAATTAATAAAAAAATAAATTAAAAAAATGATTATAAAATATATATAGTTAATATAATATAATAATTAAAAAAATAATAGTGGTAATATATATATATATATTATATTGATAAAAATAATTATGTAATTTTTATATATATAATAATTATTGAATTGAAAATAAAACGAAAATTGCATAGTCTTAAAAAAAAACCAAAACATAAAAGTGGAGGGTTCAAACCTCAGCAAATTTCTTAAAAATTTAAACAAAAAATGTATACAAATTGAACAATTAAAATAAAATAAAAATGTCTAATATGACTGAAGTTGATCTTAAAACCATTAAGACTCCAAGAGAAAATTTAAAAATACATATTTTTTTTATTTTAGTTTATTGATCATCGAAATAAAAGTTTTCATATTTATTTAACTACACTGTAAATAAATATGAAATGTATACTAAAATAAATTTCTATCTTTTTACACTTACTTCGTCCATACGCATCATATGATGGTGAAGGTATTGGCGCACTGAAGACATGAAGTAATTTAGGAAGAACAATAACTGCTCCAAGACCCACCAACGCTCCAAGAAGAACACCTCCAAGATCGAGCTTTAATTGACCATTGAGACCGGGGAACACGCTGTTGGCGTTAGTCTGCCCAAACCAAATACCACCACCAAAGCCCAGAAAAATATTAACACTATTACTTGATACAAATATTTATAATTAATGAGCGACTTATACATATAATAAAGAATTATATATTTTATTAGACTAAGAAAATAATCTACATAGATGATTGAATTATATACTTTTATATTTTAATATTAAGATTATAGACATTTCCTATTCCATCACCTCTACTTCTTTTCTATTATCATATCTAAACAGACAAATGAATAATTAAAGTGTCTATTCTACTGAATAATTAAAGAAGTGCGATTCTATCACAGAAAATGGAAAATTTTTTATAAAAAAACTATATTATTGGTGAAAACGTATATTACAAAACTAGATAAGAATTAAACGGAGGTCAAAATAATTATGGAAATAAAAATACTTTAGTCTTTTTTTAAGAAATTTTGAAACATTTGAATCTATTTCTGTAGTAGTTTGATTCTTTTTCTTTTTCTTTAAATGAATAACATTTATTAATTTTTAAGTCAATGACATTTCTTTGATTTTTATAAAATAGTTATATAAAAAGGATTATAAAAAAATTATTTTGCCGGTTGTATTATATGGGTGTGAGGCATAGTCTATGACCATGGGAGACGAGAGTATGTTTAGAGTATTTGAGAATAGGATTCTTCGCAGTATTTATGGGCCAAAGAAAGATGAGGTCAGCGGGGAATGGCAGAGACTGCATAACGAAGAATTGCATTAACTCTATGCATCTCCAGATATAATTAGGGTTTTAAAATCGAGAAGACTGCGATAGGTAGGGCACGTGGCTAAAATGGGAGTGCAAAGAATGGCGAAAAATATATTGGTGGGATGACCGATTGCGAAACGTCAACTTGGAAGGCCAAGGACGCGGTGGATGGACAATGTAGGAAGGGACTGGAGAGGGTAGGGGTTGAATGGTTCTAGCTCAGGATATAGGGACAATTGGAGAAATGCGGTTGCTGTAGAACTTTCGAGTTACGTAGAGCCACAGAGATAGATAGATAGTTATATAAAGGATATATGTATATTTGTATATAAAACTTAAAAATATAAATAAGTATCTAAATTATTGAAAAAAATCTTTAAACGGGCCTTAATTTTTGACCTCTCTTAATCTTTAATATAATAAAATATATCTATATTTTTCTTTGAAGAAGAGATAACAGGATGACAAACTAAATTTCTATCCATTTACAATGCATTTTTACTAAATATGTGCTGCTAAAAAATATATAACATGATATTAATTTTTTTTATGGTGTTTTTACCTGAACATCACCACCTGTATAAGCAATTCCAAAACGTGGATCTCCAGTTCTTGGTTCAATCACCGAAGATATATTTACATTAGAACTAGTAGGTTGCGATTCCATTGCCAATTGATCTTGGGCACCGAATGCCAATCCTTTACTAAAGTAAAAATATAACAAATTATTTTAAAAAAATTTAACTTTTTTCTTATTTTTTTTTTTTTTTCTATTTAATCATTAATTTATTATATGTTTCAATTATTTTTAGAAAAAAATGAATTGAACAAAAATAAATATTTTTAGTATTTAAATAAAAATTATTGAATTTTTTTTTAATTTTATCAATATGATTAGAAATAAATAATGGAACTTTTTTTTGATGTTGACTATATGTATATATATTCAAATTAATTCATTAAACATTTATTTGAAATATAATTAATTGTAAATAAAATAAAATTATTTGAAAAATTAATTTAAATGAAAATAAGTAAATTTTATATAAGTATTAGTAAATAAAGGTAAAATAAATATATATTTTCAGAAATAGTTTAGAATAAACTAATGTATATCAATATTTTGAAATACTCACCTGTTATCAATTGTTGAATCATATTTTTTAGGTACACTTTCCACTACTGATATCAAAAAAAGGACTAACGCAGTGTATGTACAAATTGCCATTCTACAACAACAAATCAATAAACAATAAATACTATTGAAAATGAAAATTATAAAAATAAAATTTCATTCAATATCACCTTTCTAGTGTGTCTTTAATCTTAAAATGGAAGCGTGTGTGGTGTGTGATGCTCCTTCGACTAATACCTTCAATTCCTATGACTGTTCATTATATATTCGTCCCGGTGGTCACAGATTGTTGCTCCTCTTTCTTACAGGAGGGGGGTACTCGGTGCCATTTCGCTTTCATCGGCGACCAACCGACATAGAAACAATAGTTTAATCTTAATACATTAAAGAATAGAATTGTAAAATATATAATAAATTAAATGAAACTAAGGGGAAAGGAATTGATTCAGTTTATATAAGTTTATTGATCTATTCATCTATAAATTTAAATCAATTTATAATAATTTTACTGTGGGAGAAAGAAAGAAGGAAGAATATAATAATATCATAGACTGAAATATTTATAGTTCTCAATTTTATTTCATATAATTAAAATTTTATTTTGCCACTAACTATACTTACAATAATAACTTTTGTCTTATACTAGTCTGGTTTAAATTAAAAATAAAAATTTGCTGAAAGATATGCAATATAAGTTTTTAAATTTTTAATAAATCAGGACACTTTAGGGCAAAATATTTAATCATAGATCATATGTGACACTCAGAAGCCAAACCGATTAACTCCAATTTTTAAAATTTTGTTAGTAATGTAATGTAATGTAATGTAATCTGCAACATATGAACTGAATAATGAACTTAATAATCTTAATATTTCAATGCAATATCCATTTTTCTGTAATCAATAAACCTGAATTTTCTACAAGCTGTGAACTTTGGGCTTCATTTTCTCAGTTTGTTTATATATGGAGTTAATCGCTTTGGCTTCTGAGTGGCACATATATTATATAATAGAATAAATTCACCCTCCTTAATTAATTAATTTGGTTAAAATAGTTTGTATTAGTAATAATAAGAATTATAATGTAATACCAAATAAATAAATTATAATTGGAATTGTTTTCAACGAACTTAAGTGAGTTTATAAAATCGTTCAGTCTGTCGTTCTGTCCGACATCAAACTCAAAATTTTGAAATTCTGACTTCAGATTCGGAAAGAGCATCGAAAAGTAGTAAGTAAAGTGCCTTTCATTTTTTGATACCTCCTCGGGAACATGGTCAAAATGGCGTCCAAAGTTGAAATTTTTAATATTTAAAAATGCGAAATTTTAAATTCTGATTTCAGATTCGAATAGTGTATCGAAAAGTATTAGTGTAAAGTGTTTTTTACCGACCGACGATAGTAAGGGAGGTATTGTTTTCACACCAAATTTCACATGTGGAGATTTTTACATATCTCCACGAATCATGCATTTTCTTAACAGAAAAAAGTATTTTTAGCATGATGTCTGTCCGTCTGTCCGTCCGTCCGTCTGTCCGTCCGTATAGATGTGTACAGCCTGAACGGCTTAACGGATTTTGATGAAATTTGGTATATTTACTTAATGCATCAGTGGGATGAATTGATCAACTTTTGGTGCAAATCCGGAAACCGGAAGTGGTAGTATTAGCGATCGACGATAAGAAGGGAAGGGTTATTTTCGCACCAAATTTCACATAAGGAGATTTTTTTACATATCACCACGAATGTATTGGTATTATCATCGGGAAAAATCATCTTCATTATGTTTTTCTTAATTTAAAATTATATGACGTCACCCAGTCCTTCATGACGTCACAGCCTCGGGTAACGCCGGCAACGCCGGCTACCCCAGCTATATATTATAAATAAAATAAAATTAAAAATATTCATGTTATATCCATATCTGTTTTTATTACATTAATAGATATATTAAAATTATTTGAAATTGTTTCTGTAGCTGGAAATTAATTTATTTCAAACCGTCGGTCGGTTCGGACCTGGCCACAGGTCAACTTATTATTTTTTGATATCACTTCAGGAACATAGTCAGAATGGAGTCCAAAGTTAAAAATTTTAAAATTTATATTAATAAATTGAATATTTTAAAACAGAAATTTATTCTTTATTTAAAGTGTCAATTTAATTTATTCTACAAATTTAAAATAAATAATTTTATTCAATAATATTTATATTTAATCTTGACTTATTTATAACTTAAATTAATCCGAACTTAAGTTCGTTTTGGCAATGCAAGCTTGCGCATTCCCAGATGTTTTTTTATATAAAAGTATTGTTAGAGAAACATAAATTGATAAATTTGTGGATATAACAACTTTTTTAAAATTCGCTTTGGCTTTCGAGTGGCACATATATTTAAATCCTAACTGAAAGAAGATAAGTGTATAAATCTTACTAAAAATGGTCAAAATTATTATAGACTTGAAATAATAAAATGAACTAAGTATACAAAATATAATAAAAAATGTATAAAATTAAATATTTTCTTGATAATTTGAGGGTTAGGTTTATTTACAAAATATTTCCATTTATTAATATTTATATGTATTTAGTTAAATAATTTAAAGTACTATGTTTAATTTAGTTTTTAAAATTGAATCAATAAAAGTAGAAATCACTTGATAAATATGTAAATAATATTATACCTATAAATTTAAATAAAATTCATTCATAAAGTGCTTTTATTTATTTTTTTCAAAAGATGGATTCAACAACCTTCCTTTTATCTCATTATTTCTTTGCTACTTGATTCTTTGTAGTAAATTTATCACATGTAAAAATAATAATGTATAATTATATATAATATAAATAATATATAGTTTTACTTCATAAAGCAATTTTTTATTTTATTTAAAATTTAATATTTTAAAACAACTATACTTATATTTATATACCAAATTCATATTTTAAAGTTAATAAATATTTTTAATTTAATTTTGTGAAAAATGATCACATTATCATTGTGAAGATTTATTGAAAATTTTATGATTACCTGAATAATAAAAATTAGAAAAATAAAAATGAGAGAAAATTAAAAAATATCTTTCTTTTTCCTTTAGTGATTAAGAGTTATTATATTATAAATAATTAGAAAAAAAAATTTTTTTTGAAAATAAAACAAAAATTTTAAATAAGATTCTTAGAATGGGAAGTAATTAAAACAAATTACAAAAAAAATATATAACACTTTGTTTTTGTTTTATTATTATTATCATTATTATTATTTTTTTTATATTAATATGATTATGCAATTGGTGAAATTCTTTCTAAAATGTCGTTTAAAGGAATGTATATTTATTATGAAGAAGAACAAAGACCCCACAATATTGTATTAAAATAATGAGTTAAAAAAAAGAAAAGTGAACTTTTTCAAGATGTCACAGTGGCTGGACACTAACTTCAGATAACTAACTAAATCTTCCTCTCTATGCTTTCTCTACGCTCCAAAACAATACCTATTTCACTATTTTGATTATTATTATTTCCACATATTATTTATTTTTATAACCATTATTTTAATGTTAAGTGATTTTTCTTTCTTTTGTTTTTATATCCATATGTTAAATTCTTTTAGAAATAATGCCAGAGAATGAATTGAATGGATATTGAAAATAATGAAATAAAATAATATCAATAGAATCAATTATTTATAAAAAATTTAAAATTTAAAAAATCACTGCATATTAATTCAAAAACACATAATTTTTATATTTTATATTACAATCAAGTTTGTTCACTTTCGTAAAGGTATGAATTGAAATGTTGAATCTTGACACAACATTTCGATTTGAATGAAATTAAAAGAGAATTAAGTATATGTTTTTTTTGTCATTTATAACAGAAATAAAAAGATAATGTAATTTAAAAAAATCAACTTTTAAAGAATTTATATAAATAATATCTATAATTTTGAAATATATAAGATAATAATTTATCTGGTCAAATTCACAATTACATACTTAACTTCATTAATGTTAACTTAATCAAAAAACGTCCTAATTAGTTAAAATTATATAATAAATATGATGATTATTGCTGCAAAAATTTTAAAAATAAAAGATGTGGGCAGCACAAGTGATTAAAATAAAAAATCCTTTATCCACGTTTTTTCGTCGACGCTTCCAGTAAAATGGCATTCTCTTCCTCAGGAATGAAAAATTATTAAATTGTAAATTATAATTGAGAATCAATATAAAAAATACATTTGTATATAATATTTTAAAATTATTTTGATATAACAGTGTTTAAAAATGTGTTTTGCTTATCTATTTTAACTCAAATTTAAAATTATTAGTTAAAATTAATTTTTTTTTTCTATAATAAATACATTCACTACACCAGCCATCCTCCTTGATGAGAAAATCGAGATAAATTTTGTTTCTAAATTAAAATTAAGTTAAACGTAATACATTTGATAGATTTTTGATCAAAATAAGCTTTTTAATTTCAAATTAAACTTGAGATATAGATAAATATTTATGATATTTATCACGAAGAGCCCTTTTCGGATTGCTTGACAATATTCACTTTTATTATGTTTTATTTAATAATAATTTCTATCCAAAAATTAAATTCAATAGTTGATACTACAAATTATATTAATCAGTTCAATTATCTTTTCTTTGTATCTTTCCTTGATATTTTAATTAAAAAGGATTTGAAAGAATTTGACTGTTTTAATACGCGTTTATTCTTTACTATATCTGTGCGAAATCTTCGGATTGGCCAGCTAGTAGTTATTATTGCCCTAACAGAGGATAGATGTCAAAATTGTTTGGAAATTAAAAAAAATGTAAAAGAGAAAACCTGAGGACTATTTTTAATTTATTTATTTTTTTTTAAGATCATAAAAGACATATTTATACAATTTTTGATAGTTTAATATGATATATAAATGAAAGTAAAACAATAAATAAAATCATTTGTAAAAATTATAATAACAAAACAAATATTTAAAATCTCTAGAAAAGAAAAAATATTTTGAATTCTGGCGAGATAGTATTGCGATCATGAAAATTTTCGATGTCGAGATTTTGATGATTTTATACGTTTTGTAGGTCCCTGAGTCATTTTCACTAAGGTTGAGAAAAAATTTCTGTCTGTCTCTCTGTGTGTGTGTGTGTGTGTGTGTGTGTGTGTGTGTGTGTGTAGACAAGATTACGCAAAAACGGTTTGAGCTAGAATCATGAAATTTGGTATAAGGGCATTATTCAAAATTCATAGTTTTCTATCAACTTACCACGTTTTGATTATTTTTCCTCTAAAGTGACGGTAAAAATAAAAATATATGTTTTATAGTTTTTCACATGATTAAAAATTGTATAAAACTGCTATATATACAATTTCAGCTTGATTGAATCGCTGAAAATACCTGAATTAAATTTTTAACATTACAAATCACGCGCCAGCACGTGACGTGGCGCCATCAACAAAGAGCCAAACACCCGCTGGTTTAATATTATTTATTAATTTTAATTTATAATTTATAATAAATTAAATTTAAGTTAAATATAATATATGTTAATTAATCCAATTCAAATTTCCGAGATAGTCGAGCGGAGACACTTCAGATTTTTATTATATATTAATTCTAAAATAAGTTGACCTGTGGCCAGGTCCGAACCGATCGACGGTTTGAAGTAAATTAATTAGCGGCTACAGAAACAATTTCAAATAATTTTAATATATCTATTAATGTAATAAAAAACAGATATGGATACATAAATAATAAATATAAACATTTTGAATTTTATTTTATTTACAATATATATGCAAGACCAGGCTGTGACGTCATGAATGGCTGGAAGACGTCATATAATTTTAAATCAAGAAAAAACTAATAAATATGATTTTCCCGAGGATAAAACCAATACAAAGTGCATGATTCGTGGCGATATATAAAAAAATCTCCTCATGTGAAATTTGGTGTGAAAATAACCCTTCCCTTCCTATCGTCGATCGCTAATACTACCACTTCCGGTTTCCGGATTTGCACCAAAAGTTGATCAATTCATCACACTGATGCATTAAGTAAATATACCAAATTTCATCAAAATCGGTTGAGCCGTTCAGGCTGTACACATCTATACGGACGGACAGACGGACAGATGGACGACGGACAGACGGACAGACGGACAGACGGACGGACGGACAGACATCATGCTGAAAATACTTTTTTCTGTTTAGAAAATGCATGATTCGTGGAGATATGTAAAAATCTCCACATGTGAAATTTGGTGTGAAAACAATACCTCCCTTACTATCGTCGGTCGGTAAAAATGTATGATATAAAATATTTATATTTATTATATTAAATATATAATGAAAATCAGAAAATTGGATTTGTGATTTTAACATGTCTTGTAGAATATTGTTATACTTAATCCTTAATTATTTTTTAATTATTTTTTTTTTTATTTATATTTTTAGTTTTATTAAAAATTAGTTATTATGTCAATTTTATAATTTGATTCTATTTTCTTGATTACTATTCGTCGTAAATGAAAGTATATAGTGAGTTGTTGTTCTCTCGCAAGTTTTTTAATATTAAATTTAGAAACAATAGAAAGTTTTATTTTTATATATACTTAGGTATATAAATAAATTAATCTCATAATATGATTGTTCCAAGATATCTTTTTTGTGCACATCAATGTTCGTATCGATTAAAAAACAAAAGAGGAATTGTCATTTTTCTTGTAACATTGTGAAGAAAAATAAAATCTTTCTACGCTTTTGTGATCCCGTCAAGGAAGAATCGTAAGACAATTGAGGACGTCTCCTCCTTCAGATGAGAAAGTCGATTCTGTTTATTAATAATAAGTTCGGTGGTATTTATTATATACCTTATTATTTAATATTATTATAAGTATTATAGCGTGTTAAATAAAATTAAAAAAACATTGACGCTTATTACATAAATAAAAAAAGAATATAGGAATTTAAAATGATATACTAATTAATATTGTAAATTTTATATTAATTTTTTAAATCAAGTACTTCATAAATATGAAAGATCGAAAAATAAATTATTTCATATAAAATTTTCTCTATTTTTTATATAGCCATTTTACTTTTTAGATATTTATTTATTTATAAATGTATGTATTTAAGGGAAAATGTTGACAGATCGTTAGACCCCAATAGAAGCACAAATATAAAATTTCATTATGATCGGTTTTAGCGTTTTAGCTTTTTGTTCACAAACACTTTAAACACACACGTCATCGGGAAATCCACATTTTGGAATCAGATTGGTTTGAAAAGTGAAGATTTGTGAAATAAGCTGGAATGTCTCCACTCGACTATCTCGCAATTTGAATTGGATAAAATAACATATATTATATTTAAATTAAATTTAATTAATTATAAATTATAAATTAAAATTAATAAATAATATTTATTAAACCAGCGCATGTTTGGCTCTTTGTTGATGGCATCACATCACGTATTGGCGCTTGATTTGCAGTGTTAAAAATTTAATTCTGGTACTTTCAGTGATTCATTCAAGCTGAAATTCTATATATATATATATATAGCAATATTATACAATTTTTAATCATGTGAAAAACTATCTTTATTTTGACGGTCACTTTAGAGGAAAAATAATCAAAACGTGGTAGGTTGAGTTACATTTCTCAAAAGTTAATAGAAAACTACGAATTTTGAATAATGCCCGTATACCAAATTTCATTATTCAAGCTCAAACTGTTTTTACGTAATCTTGTCTACATACACACATACACACATATATACACACACATACATTTTTTTACTCACATTCGATGTGGAAATTTTTTAATGTTTTTACAAGTTTTGGAAGCACTTGAGTCATTTTCACTAAGATTGAAAAAAATGTTTGTCTGTGTCTGTTTGTGTGGACTAGATTACGCAAAAACGGTTTGAGCTAGAATAATGAAATTTGGTACACGAGCATTATTCAAAATTCGTAGTTTTCTATCAACTTTTGAGAAATGTAGCTCATTCGGACGAGAACCATTACTAGGGCTTATAATACCGAACTAAAATCTGAATACCAGTATTTGGCATTTGAAATTTGAAATACCGGTATTATTAATAATAAATTTACTAGCTATATTTCTACTTACCTCAGTTAAACCCCTGGAAATTGAAATAGACCCCCGGGGGTCTATATAGACCACTTTGGGAACATATGTTCTAAAACTTTTGTATGTTTGAAATATAAATATATACTGGTTTCTATAAATTTTCAACTATGTTTTACAATGAATAGGAATTAGGTATTGAACTGATATTTCAAATTTGTCGGATAGAAAGGAAAGAACTGGACATTATCAAGGAAAAGAAATTAGTTACAGAAAAGAACTATTTATTATTCATCGGCACATGACAATTTACAAATAAAGAATTAGATTAAAATATAACTAGTAAATTAACAAGAAAAATTATATCTTTATACAATTCATTAATACCAGTTTTCCAAGTAGTTTTACCTGGTGAGTACTGGGAAAAATTCTTAACTTAATAGTTTTAACATTTATATTCAAGATTAACTTAAACTGTACATAATTTATTCTAATTAAGTCCCATTTATATATGGATTGATATACATCCACATTTATGGTTAAAATAATTATAGATTTATATAAATAAAATTAATCTATGTTTTTTTCAGAAATAATCTATCTCTTAAACTTATAGAATTATTTCATCTCAAGAAAAATATTCATTCGAGTAGAATATCTTTATTTATATTTACGAAAATTTAGACATAATAAATTATGTTGTTCCAAAATTAGTGATCGGATGTTGTCTATGAGCAGTCTTCATCCGATTCTTCTGTTTCCCTCATCGAAATGAATAAAGGAACTACAGATTTAACTGCGACTGCTTTTCCTAGTTTTTCTGCTGGATCTTGTGAAAGTTCCCATTGAAAGAAGGCTTCATTACTTATAATGGATCCATCCCATAATTGACTGAAGATATCATTTAATAAACCTAAAAAAATTTAATTGATATTAAGACAAATATATATTTATTATATAAAATATAGGTTTCAATAAAATTAAATAAAATTACTTACTAGGAGGATGTTCAAGTTTATTGACAAATGCTTGTATTGCATATATACATTGTAATTCTAAAGTTGGATTAGAGTCAATGTATTTAGTTAAAAGTATATTTAGCGAATTGAAACAATCTTGGTTTAATTTAATTGAATTAGGTGACCCTAAAAAAACAAACAATCTTATAAAATCTATTTTATAAATATATATAATAAATGTTATTATGTCTAAGAAATCGATAAGATTCGACCAATAAGTAGTTGATTCTCTCAAACGTTCTTTATTTTAATTTTGCAAGTTAGTTGAAAGTTGGCTTAGTAATAATTACCAACAAATTTATATAACTTGCCTGTATAATTACACATATTAATTATATTTATTTACTTACGCGTTAACGAAACATCACAAATTGCTGTAGTTAAGGCACGAATAAAGGCAGGTTTCTTAACGCCAGCACCGACATTTATCTTCAAGAGAATATACATTACATAGATTAACAATATTATAACAATATATCCTAAAGGGCAACTATGTTTAAATGTAACATAAAATAGTAGAAAGTAAATAAAAATTATACTGTAAATTTTTTTTCCTCAGATTCATTTTTTCGTCAAGATTTGTCAGAAACTCTAGTCTGACTTAAAAATTGTATCATCATTTTATATTTAATCAATTTGTATCAAAACTTATAATAATGGCCAAAACTGATTCTATTTTATTAATAATCAATTTAAATTTTAATGGTTTATAGATTAGGTAGAAAATTAAATAAGAAATGTCAAAATATTTAATTTAATGGTAATTATACAGAAGACTGGCGAAAGGAGGTAGGTGGTTGAAACTTACTTTGAGGTGTTCCTTGAATGATTCTGAACAACTTTATATGCAACTTTTTTTATGATCTCTTTTAGTTTAATTAATAAAAATTAATTAATTAAAAGACTTTTTCGGTTTTTTAAATTCGGTTTATTTTATTTTAGAAATAGTTTTATTCATACCAAAGTTATTTAAACGCTTTTGCGGAGTTTATATTTTCTAAAATAAAATAAACCGAATTTAAAAAACCGAAAAAGTCTTTAAATAACTTTAGTATGGATAAACTATTTCTAAAATAAAATAAACCGAATTTAAAAAACCGAAAGTCTTTAAATAACTTTAGTATGGATACACAGTTAAATTAATTAAACTAAAAGAGATCATAAAAAAAGTTGCATATAAAGTTGTTCAGAATCATTCAAGGAACACCTCAAAGTAAGTTTCAACCACCTACCTCCTTTCGCCAGTCTTCTGTATAATTACCAATTTAATATTCAAATGATAATTAATTCATGTCAAAATAATCAACTATGAAAATTCAACTTACATTAGCCCAATCAGAGAAAGCATCTAGCACCGCTCTTGGAGTTTCATCTCTTAATAACTGTTTGATTTTTGTAATAATTTCACTCTCTGTGACATCTCTTGTTAAAACAATAATAATTGATAAATTAATAATAAATGTACAAGGGTAATAATAGGTTAATGTTAATAATAAAAATACTTTACTATTAAAATTAAAGAATAAAAATTAATTTAAAGTGCTTGAAATTTGTTATTTGTTATTTATTATAATATATATATACATATTTCTTTCATATATTTAGCCACATCTTCACAAGAAATAAAATCTTTAATTTCAACGTTTTGAGATTCCATTTCTTGACGTATAGTTGCAGGATTCTAAAACAAAAAAAATAATTGTTGAATTCGCAAAAATAAACCATTTTCTCTTTTTTCTTTATAATTACTAAATTTTATAAATTTATTTATACATAAAAAATAGTTTTTTTTTCCCTCAGAATCAATTTTCATCAAGTTATCTCAGAAACTCTAGTCTGACTTAAAAAGTTATGTTTCATCATTTTATTTAAAATACAAAATTAAAATATGCATGTAAAATTAATTATAAATAATATAAACTGATTTATTATTCATTACCTGAGTCTTCACAATTATTTGAAATAAATGAGGAAGAAGTTTAGAACAATCAATATCTTTAATTTTAATAGCATCTCGGAATTGAGCCCAAGAAATGGATTTCGAAGTAATAAGTGGGGCTAAAAAAATGAAAATACATTAAATAATAACTTATTATAGAAATATATCAAATCAAAATAATAATTTAGTTTTTTCAGTCCTGTTGAGCTTAAATCCATCATAGAGATCCGTAAATAAATTATCATCATGTTTAAATTATTTATTATATATATAAAATACTTAAGATGGAAAAAAATATTAAAAAAGTTTAATTACCAAGGAAATCCGCAGCAAAGTTCCAAAACTTGGGAACATCAATGATAATATCTTTAGCTATTTCAAATATATCCATAAAACTAAAAATATAAATAATATTAAAATAATATAAATAATTATTAATTAAATATAAAAATTAAGTTTAAACATACCCATTCAAGATATCATCAACTTTCAAAATATCATTTAATACAAGATGTATTAACATTTTAGAAATGCTTTCGCGAACATTAACCGATCTTTCAATTCCAAGGTTAAGTAAAATATTAACAAATTCAGATCGTTGTTCTTCAATTAATTCCTCAAGAACATTATCTGAAAGTTCCTATAATTCAAATAATTATAATTAATTGAAAGAAAATAATAAGATATATATAATTTAAAATCTATAAAATTCAGTAACGAGGAATTCGAAAATAAATCTTCAATGAAATTATTAAGAAAAAGAATATTCATCATATATATTACATATATATATATACATAAAAGTGTGTATGAATCAAGAAAATATAATTACTTTTAAATTGTCGTTTGATAAATATTCATCAAGAATATTTGATGTATGTAGTTTCAGTTGATTTTCATCTAATTTTACTGGAGCTTTCAATAGTCCAGATGTTGAATTGAGATTATGTGATGGATTTGGAGGAATAATTGGTCTTGTAGTTGGAGTAATATTTGAAGTTTGTCCAACTCCTCTTGAAGATGTTACTGATGGGGATATCCCAACATTTGAAAAAGGGATAGAATTATGGGCATCTCTATGTGATGATGATGAATTATCCCTTGAATTAGAACGAGAAACCGGAGGAGTTGCTCTAGCTAAATTGAAGAATATTCAAATAAAATAAGGTATTGCTAAAAATTTAAATAAATAGTTTATTATCATTATTATGCATTTATGGTTTTACCTTCATTTTTATGTGAGCTAAGCATTCTTTTACGTTCACTTTCTACGTCCAATCCTAAAGTATTTGAAGATCTCATGAGATCTGAAGAACGTTTATCATCACTTGTATCTAATGCAGCAAATTTGTTACTATTAAATGAAGCTGATTTTTTCTCATCCGTTCTCGATGAAACTCCTCCTTGTGAAAATTTGCCTTTATAGCCAAGTTCTAAATGGGTATCAAGTGAACCTTGCTATATAAGAGAAAAACATTATAAGAAAAGTGAACTTTAAAACAAAATAATAATAAATTTATTTCAATAATGTTGATTATATTATATATTATTAGGATGTTAAAGTAAATTATTTATAATTTTCGAAATAATATATATTAAAAAATTATTTTGATGAAAATTTGAGATTATATTAAAAATAAAGTGTTAACTAACTAACCTTTAATTGTTTAATTTTTGTTAAATCAAAAGGAGCAGGCCTTCTCCAAGATACCGATTGCCATTCCTCATTTTCTGTAAAAATTTAATTTTTGATAAATTAATGAATTCACAAGAAACGAATATCAATCAATGGTTTTAATATATAATTAATGATTATTTATTTTTAAGGCAAATCTAACTTGAGTGGACATGTTTTACAATTATTTTTCATTTTAAAGTCAATAGGAGCGAACTTACTAAGTTTTCTACGATCTTGAAGTCTATCATCCTTTCGAGGAGTATTCATAGTATTTAAATTAAGAGTTTCTATCGTCTCTCTTTCACGATCAGCTTCTTTTTGAATTTGATCGATAGTTTTTGGATTAGATTCATCTCTTCTGGGAACCCATTTATTTAATCGCAATTCTTCCACATCTTGTACCATAAAACGGACCCGAGATGAAATTTCTCCTCTTCGATTTGCAAGCTGTTTCATTTGATCTATATAGGGACCGAGATCCTAAAAAAAATAGTAAGATTAAAATTAAAAAATAATTATATATAATAGAAAGATTAAAATTATTAAATAATTACCTGATAATTATTATTACTTTTACTTTCAAGATCTTTTCCAATTGTCGTAAGTAATTTACATAGACATTCTAAACTTTCTTCATCACCTCCGCTTAGTAAATGTTTGATACATCGGATCATTATATTTACAGTCAACATCGATAATTTGTATAATTCTCCAATGAATCTAAAAATATATTTGTAGTTAATGATAAATAGATGAACATATAAGAGAAGAAATAGAAACTTTAATTTATAATGTTCAGATTTTAAAATCGTCAAAGATACTCAGAAACTCTAGTCTGACATAAAAAATAGTTTCATCATTTAAAAATAAATTAAGAAATAATTTATCATATAAAATTATCATTATTTTATAGGCTTATCATTTTAAATAAATACAAAAATCATTAAATAAAAAAAAATTAACAATAATTCATTATTAATTTTTTATACAACTTCTGATACACCCGACTTTAATAGAAGAAAAAGACAAGTGTTCTAAATAAATATTCAATCTTTCTCTCTTTTCTATTAAACAAATTATTAGTACCTTATATTTCCCAAGGATTTCATTCGAATTTTTCTCCAATCTTCATCAAATTGCAATTGTAATTCTTTCTTTTTTTCCTAAAAATACAATTTTTTTCAATTATTAAAGAACGATTTATTAATATTTTCATTTTTTATTAATTATATTTAATCATAAAGAAATTATCCTTAAAATATTTTTAGGTTCACTACTTTCATTAATTAATGTAATCATTTTATTGTTTTATTTAATCTGTATATATAATATAATAACTTACGGGATCTACACAATTTTTAATTTCCTCAAGCTTTTTATCTTTATCAATTTCTGCTTCTTTATTTTTTTCAAATTCTTCTTGACATCTATTGATTAAAATTTTTCGAAAATTACCCGTTTCAACTTTTTCACCAGGTTTTGTATTGGAAGAATTAGGGACCGCCATGTTTTGAAGAACTTTACACATTGCAGCGTAAGCAACTGAAAATGATGGCTCATCGACGGCCTAGAAAATTAGAAGTAAAAAATTAAATTTGAAATAAAAATAAAAAGAAAATAATAATTTATTAAAAAAAATTGATTAATTTAATACACACCTTATCGAAAACTAAATCGATTACACCTTTCAATCTTTGTGAATTATCAATCGGTAATTCTTTAACTTGATTTACCAAAGTATCGAACTTTTGAGGTGTTAATTTATTCAAAACACCTCTAACTCTTTTATATAAATCGTCTGTTTTTTGAATTTCATTATCTACATTAGGTATGGAAGTTCCTTTAAATCTTCCAGGTTTCCAAGCATTATCTGATTCATGAAGCTTAACATCTTCTTTGAGTGATATTGAAAATTGAATTAAATTTTGTTTTCCTCCTTTGTTAGGCTTGCCTTGTTGACTATTTCGTTTTGATAAGGTTTGCTATAGAATATAAAAAAAAATATTTGTAAATTCATTTATATTTATTTTTATTAGTTGAGAAATTTTAAATTTTAAAATTTGATATTTACAGGCCGTGCATTGTTTCCACTTCTCAAAAAAGTGGGTGCAAGCAAATCATGTTGATTACGAATATTGGATATTCGATCAAAAGTTCTTTGTTGAGAAGTCCAATGCTGTAAAATGAATAATTATATTATGATTACTTTATTATTATTATTTTAAAAGAATAATTTAATAATTATTCTTTTAAAATAACAAAAAAGAATAATTTAATAATTATTCTTTTAAAATAACAAGTAATAAATAGAAAATAATTTACCCTGGTACTATTCATAACAACATCTAAATCTGGAAGATTATCAGGTTTCTTCTTTGATTCAGGATCATTCATTAACTCCAAAAGGAATTCTCGGCCATATTTCTTTTTACCAAGAGGATTAACCGGGCTCCATTGATCTAAATGTCAAAAATCAATTATTTAGAAATACAAAATATAAAAATGTAATTATATATATATATTGCAAATTTTGGCCAAGAATAAAAATTTACCTTGTGAATATTTAAGATTACTTCGAGGAGTTGGCTCAGTTTTGTTTACAACAGGAACTGAAGGTTCAGTTTTTGTTTCGGTTAAGTGATTAGTAGTTTCTGTATTTATATCATTTTTATTATCTAATTTCTCTTTTTCATCATTTTCAGATGATTCATTAGCTATAAGAAACATGTTTGGAACAACGGCTAGTTTCTGCTCAAAATTATTATTTTGAATTGTAGGTGATTCAGGTCTTGAAGAAGAATTCGAAATACTATTGGATATATTGGAATTTTTATCTTCAATTTGTGAAGGTATATTGTTAGAAGTTTTAACTTGTAAATACTTTTCATCTTCTATAGATGAAAGATCTTTCATTATAGTTGGGGCCTGGTTGGCAGATACAGGAGGAGATGGCTCTCCAGAAACAAGTTGATCAATTGTTGGAGTAGCACTATCCGACAATTCAGGCTCAACACTTTTGGAGGTTGTAGTGAAAACGGAAGTGTTTGTACTTCCAACTTGACTTCCTCTTTTGGATTTTTTCTCGTTTGAACCTGAAAATCAAATAAAAAAAAACAAATTTAGAAAATGTTTATTTATATTAAAAATTAATTCAAAAATTCTGCAATAATATTCAATAAGTGCAAAAAACTAAAATAGTTTTCAAAAATGCAATTTCTGCCAAGACAATTTCAAATTTTCTGAATAATATCAAAATGTAAAATAGAAAAATAACAACATTTCGAAATTTATTGACAATTACTTTTCTTTAATAATATATTATTTATAAGATGAGAGATGAGATTTATAAATTTGCGTGGTAGAGAATTATATAAACTAATTTTGGAATTCCTAGTTAAATTTTGAATACAATTACAATAAAATGGTTTTATAACCTATACATTAAAAAGAATTGTGCAAAATGAAGAAAATTTTAATGTAAAGTATTTAAAATTTCGTGAGTATTTAACCAAACAAAATCATTTTTCTATTTTTCAAAAAACTTTGATTAAATTTGATAATAAAAGAAAGTCTTCTAGAATTGAAACTTTAAAAAGTTGGTTAATACATTATTTCAACAACCCTAGTTTCGTCATTTTAATAATTAAAAATATAAAACTATCTATTTCACTTATATGATACATAAATAAATGGTACTTACTTTCATCATCGCTAGAATTAGTGCTGCTACTGCTACTTATGTAGACAGCTTCTTCTTCATCAGCCTGAGAATGAGTAGTTTCAGCAGGTTGAACATTTGATAAATCAGGCAACGGTGAAAATTCAACAGGTAAAGCATTATTTTCAGATTTAGTGGTGGTGAAACCACTAGTAGGAATCGAATCTTTAGATGGAGAAGGTTTCACCAATCTGAAACCATCAATATTATATTAAAACAAAATATATTTTTCTAATTTACTTAATTTATTTTCAATATAATTTGTTTTTTAAAAAAGTCCCATTTTTAATGAAGACAATCTAAATTATATTTATTAAATATCCATAGTAAACGCATTTAACCAGTATCATTTTTGTAATATTTTATTTTTTTCTAAGTCCTCTATAATAAAACTAATTTATGTGAATTTTAAATTCCTACTCTTATCAAATTTGTTTTTTTCACTTAAAATTTATAATATATAATAACTTTTATGGAATGGAATCATGATTACTATAATTAAATGTATGAATTAAATGGAATCAAATATATATCAAATGGGAAAATATTAGAAGAAAAATAATTGAATTAAAATATATTAGCATAAAAGACAAATTACTTGTTAAAAGAATGAAATATTTATAATTATAATAAAAGCGGATCATGAAATTAATATAATGAAATGAAAAAATGGAAAATTACAAGACTAGTTTCAAGAATTAAAATATTAAGATAGCAATTAAGGAAATTCTTGTTTATATATATATATATATATGTATATGAGATCAGTTTTAGATGTAAACTTTAAATGTTTTTGTGATAAAGTGATTTTATTTCTAACTATTTCCATTAATTTTATATATAAATTAATTATTTCTATTTTTATTAACTAGATCGAATATTTTATTTACGTTAAATATGGAACAACCTAAAAAAACTTATTATTGAAAATGATTTACCCGTCAAGATATCCCGCAGGAACAAAACGGCAAGATTCGTTAGATGCAATATTTGATAAGGGGATTTCCCTCGGAATTGTACCAGTATTACAAGACAAAGTCTCGTTTGAAGGAGCATTGCTCCCCGGAGCCGCACTAGGACGCTCCCGATCTTTCGACTTGGAAGTTTTCTCAGAGCGTTTCTAGGAAAAAAAAATCAGTTTTAATAATAATCATAAAATTTGCTTAAGAATTTATTTTAAGAATCTCAATTTCGAGAATTTAAGGCTCGTGAATGAATTAACTATATAATGAATCTTTATAATATATTAAATCTTTGAACCTAATACCTGAAATATACCTAATAAATGAAAATTATTCATCGTTTTTCGATAATTGTGTTTAAAAATTGATGAATAAGGGAAAAATGTGTCTCTCTATGTTAATGTTAAAATAATAAAAATTTAAAGTGAAAATTATATACCCCCATATTTCTAATTTATTATGTTTATGTCAGGCGTGAAAATTAGTAAAAAATTTCAATTAATTTACCTTACAGAAGCAAAAACATTTGAGACAACCCATAATTAATATCCCCTGATAAAATTACCAGGGTACTGCCTATTATTTCAAATTTATTATTGAAGAAAAAAAAAATTGATTGTTAACTGGTAAACATAAACAAACTCGCTATATCTAAATTCTTCAAACTCCTTAACATGAATAAATACGCAATCACTAAAATTAATGCGTAACAAGAAAGCAGAAAAACTCAAAATGCGTCCCAATTACAAAGGACTAAATTTCCATAAACCTTTCTTTAATCAAAATAGTCTAGTGGTTCATTTAAAATCAATTCTAATTAGAGTATATAAATTATTTATCTTGGAGGAAAAATATATAACTTATCTATTAGTATGATTGTTGGGTCATTCCACGTCAATTCAACCAGAAAATAGTCATTTTTTCACCCAAAATCTCAGATTTTTATGAAAATTGGTAAATATGTTCTATTTATAAACATGAAAAACACCACCAAATTTTAATTTTTTATCTCACATAGTTTTTGAGTAATGGCAGTTTAAAGATTGGCGTTTTTAAATTTCCGAGCCTCGGATAAGGCCAAATAAAACGTGTATTGGAGAAGAAAATAATTTCTCATTCACTTATTTAACCTCCTATCTTGTTGAAATTTTTAAGGCATGTTCTTATAACTATGAGGAATTGTAAAAAAAATGTAACAGACCCCAAAATATTTTAAAAAAAATTATATGTTGGACATTATAAAATTTTAAAATTACAAACAAGGTTTAGCGTAAAATGAAATATCACGACAAGGGAATGAGATAATCAAGAACTTTTTTTTCCCTAAATTATCTACATGAAATGGGCTTGAAAACTATGAGGAAGAAGATAGGATCGAATTGAAACAGTGGGTAGCTACAGACAGGACACAGATGATAACTCAAATTTCAACCATTGATGAATTTATTGATGGACTAACAACAAAAATAGAAGAATTGATCCCAAATTCTTATATTGCAAAAAGTCAGTCGAGCTATTTTAAAAGTCTTAAGGATAACTGCGCGCCAAATCAAGCGATTATATCAATCAATTGACTTCAGCGAGAATTTCTCTTTTGTGATTCAAGATGACGTACAGGGTTATCATTGGATTCTAACAGAGTATCTTGAATCTTATAAACCATACAAACATCATGATTTAAGTCATCGGAAATTATACAATGTGATGAGACTATTTTTTGTCATCAACACTCATGTTAATTATTACTGGGTGAACAGTGCAGGAGTCTGAGGTCCAATGATAACCCTGTACCTCATCTTGAATCACAAAAGAGAAATTCTCGCTGAAGTCAATTGATTGATATTATGGCTTGATTTGGCGCGCAGTTATCCTTTAGACTTTTAAAATAGCTCGGCTAACTTTTTGCAATATAAGAATGTGGGATCAATTTTTCTATTTTTGTTGTTAGTTCATCAATAAATTCATCAATGGTTGAAATTTGAGTTATCATCTGTGTCCTGTCTGTAGCTACCCACTGTTTCAATTCGATCCTATCTTCTTCCTCATAGTTTTCAAACTTTGTTTGTAAGAATGCTGTTAAACTTTTCTTCGATGGACATTTTTAGGTAAAAATATTTTATTTAATATTAAAATGTCTAATTATTAACAATATTCAGCCATTGAGACTCTCATATTGCTCATAATTAATGTGTTGTAACTTGCAGTGGTCTTAGTAAATAGAAGGAGGCAAATACACAAAACTTTTATTTTATTAAATTAAAGCCCATTTCATGTAGATAATTTAGGGAAAAAAAAGTTCTTGATTATCTCATTCCCTTGTCGTGATATTTCATTTTACGCTAAACCTTGTTTGTAATTTTAAAATTTTATAATGTCCAACATATAATTTTTTTTAAAATATTTTGGGGTCCGTTACATTTTTTTTACAATTCCTCATAGTTATAAGAACATGCCTTAAAAATTTCAACAAGATAGGAGGTTAAATAAGTGAATGAGAAATTATTTTCTTCTCCAATACACGTTTTATTTGGCCTTATCCGAGGCTCGGAAATTTAAAAACGCCAATCTTTAAACTGCCATTACTCAAAAACTATGTGAGATAAAAAATTAAAATTTGGTGGTGTTTTTCATGTTTATAAATAGAACATATTTACCAATTTTCATAAAAATCTGAGATTTTGGGTGAATCGGCCTGGATGAGTTGACGTGGAATGACCCGGTTAGGAAAAATTACAATTTAGAATATTCATAAATTTTTTTCTTTTTAAGATTCAAATTTTATCTATCACTTGGATTATTAATTAATAACTATTTATTTAGAGAATAAAAATACCTTAGCTGTATGTTTATTTTGATTAGCAGAAGGCTGTATATTTTTAGTTAAGTCAACGGTAGGAGATTTCTCCTTTTCATCTTTTATTTTTCCTTTGTCTTGAGAAAGATTGTTTGAGCTTTGATTAATCGTTGGCTTAACATTTTTAATATTACTTGCTTTAATTTGTGAGCTATCTGACGTATTCATTTTTTTAACACACATGAACTGCTGGTGCATTGGTATTTGCAGATACAACAGGTGTAAGTTCTACAGTCTGAAAAAATCAAGAAAATATTGTGATTTATTATAAAAAAAATCAAGAATGTAAAATTTTATAATTTCATAAAATAATTATAAGATAAAAATTATATAAAATATTCTAATTATACAGTGGCGCAACCAGGGGGGGGTTTTGAGGGTTAAAACCCCCCCCAGGAGAGAAAAAAAATAATAATTGCTGTATATTCAGTGGCGCAACCAGGGGGGGTTTTGGGGGTTAAAACCCCCAGGAGAGAAAAAAAAATTGCTGTATATTATGTTTTCAAATAGAAAAGAAAAAAAATTCTTAAAATATAACTTAGTGTATAATAAAAAAGTTTTTTTTTATTAATACATGTGGAAATTGATACCGAGGTCAAGGGATGTTTCGAGCTCCTCACTCCACTTCCTTATCCCTGGTTGTAAAATTTAACAGAGGGATAGCGGAAACGCAGGCCCTCACCCCCACAGGGCCTTTGGTGACGTCCAGGAGAAAGTCTCCCCCCTTCTCCACCACAACGGGTAGGGCATTTGTAAATAAACCATTTTATAGAAATTCGCAAACAAGAAGTTGCTCTATCGAGAACATTTACCCTAGACACCAATTCAACCCCTTCCACATTGCTACATACATTAATTGCTAATTTCATAAAGATTATGAAGCGAAGACTAATTTCAGATTTTTTTCAAAATAAGAAAAACTAGAAAGGTAAGATTTAAAATTTTTTTTTAAATTAGTGAATTAATTCTTAAATACTTTTCCATTTAAGAATTAGATAGTGAAGCTGGACCTTCAGAAACAACAGATTGTGTTAATAGCAATAGCGAAGAAGACAATAAAGAAATAGTTGATTCCACAACTGAAAAGGTTAATTTTTTTTATTTGTTTATATATATTAACCCATTTGTAGAGCCAGCGTTCCCAAATGGGAACATTTATTTTTATACACCAAAAACCCTTTCAAAAATATTTTTTTCTATATTTATCTACATGATATCTGGTCACCAATGGGTTAAAATCGAATTTCATTTTTTCACGTAGCCAGGGAAGAGGCGGGGGGGGGGGGATTCGGGGGAGCTTCAGTTCCCACACATAAAATCTATTTTTTTCTAAATTTTCTTAAGTTTAATTTTTTCAAATTATCCTACCACTACGGGCAGACGAAAAGCTTTCGACATCTTAAAGTAGTTTATTATAAATAACTCCTTTATTATTAGGTTTAGGTAAAAATGAATATAATGAAACTTTTAGTAAATGCGATTTCCTATAAATTTAATACGATAGTATGATAATTCTCATAAAAATCGGAATTTATAAAGAAATTTAATAAAATGTGTTTTGACACCTCTTTAAACTAGCATTACTTATGGTCCCATCTTGTCCAAAAACAATCCAATCCCCGCCCATCATTCCAAAAAAAACATCTAAATATCAAATCCCAAGATAATATCTCATTTCGTTTAGACTTAATTTTGGTAACGAACGGCCGGCCGGATCAAAATTTTTTTTTGCAAGTTTGGATTCAGAACCGTCTGAAAAGTGGAAATCTCGAAGAATCTCGGAGCAAAAATTTTCCGATCATCGTAAAAGCTATCCTTATTTCATGAGGAAAGCTAAAATGGTTTACTTATAGCTGGAAAAAAATATTTTCTTTCTAAAACTGTGAATACGAGTAAATAAAATACAAAATTTGCCAGATTTTGTAAAATCAGTGTTTCATTTACAAAACTTTTTTAAATATTTAATATAAAAAAAAAAATTTTAATGAAAATTTGTCTTTGAGTGAGCCCGGGGGGGGGGGGGGCATAGGAAGGTGGAGCGGCTAGTCAAAACCCCCCCCAGGAGCAAATTCTGGTTGCGCCACTGTAATTATATATAATTCTTATTTAACCATTTTCAAAATTTTATTAAGAAAAATTACTTTATCTGGTTTCTTCCACAACGTTGAACCACTATTGGAATTTTCATTCAAATTTATTTTAGATGCTTGTGATATTTCCACTTCACTGGAAACATTATCAGTCAAGTTAGAAGGAGCTTCAACAGACATAGATGAAATATTTGCTGTAGTTGTTATTGAAGGTGATATTAATGTTGAGGTACAACTAACAATAGTAGTAGTAGTAATAGTATGAACAACCGTAGTGGTAGTTGCCATCACAGAACCAGTCGATGTTTGTGTTGTTGTTACAGGGCCATTTTCTTCATTTGCAACTTTATATACGAATGCAGCAAATTGAGCAATAACATCAGAATTAGATGTAGTATTATTCTAAATCAGAAAATAATTTATTATTAGAAAGAAGGTCTATTTGATCTACTATGATAAAGGAAAGATTTTTATTTTAGTATTTTTACCGGTTGAGGAGTTTCCCTAGCACTACTTTCTCCAGATCGTGGAGGAGAAGATTCTTTATTATCAAATAATTCACGAGTTATATCCTGCATTGTTTTAGGATCAACAATATCTACAGCATGAGTTCTTCTTTGTCTTTTATCTAAAAAATAAATTTTGTAAATTAATAATATTTAAATGTGAATAATTATTATGATAAATAAGTAAATTAGTTGAAAATATACTTTTCTGAGTTTGAGTTTGAGGTTGTTGACCTGTAGAAACAGGTTGCATTGGCATTGTTACCATAGAAAGGTGCATTGGATGCTGTTGTATAAGAGGTAATGACTGAGTTTGCGCACCCTGTTGAACTTGTTGTCCAGTCACTGCAGGGGCTGCAGGTCTTTGTGCTACATTATAATATACTGAAACAAAAAAGATATTATGTTTAATATAATTTAAAATAAGTTGACCTGTGGCCAGGTCCGAACCGACCGACGGTTTGAAATAAATTAATTTCCAGCTACAGAAACAATTTCAAATAATTTTCATATATCTATTAATGTAATAAAAAACAGATATGGATACATAAATAATAAATATAAACATTTTTAATTTTATTTTATTTATAATATATATGCAAGACCAGGCTGTGACGTCATGCATGGCTGGATGACGTCATATAATTTTAAATCAAGAAAAAACTAATAAATATGATTTTTTTCGAGGATAAAACCAATACAAAATGCATGATTCGTGGTGATATATAAAAAAATCTCCTTTGGTGTGAAAATAACCCTTTCCTTCCTATCGTCGATCGCTAATACTACCACTTCCGGTTTCCGGAATTGCACCAAAAGTTGATCAATTCATCCCACTGATGCATTAAGTAAATATACCAAATTTCATCAAAATCGGTTGAGCCGTTCAGGCTGTACACATCTATACGGACGGACAGACGGACGGACAGACGGACAGACATCATGCTAAAAATACTTTTTTCTGTTTAGAAAATGCATGATTCGTGGAGATATGTAAAAATCTCCACATGTGAAATTTGGTGTGAAAACAATACCTCCCTTACTATCGTCGGTCGGTAAAAATAATTTGTATCATTCATAATAAAATTAATCAAGATTAAAAAAATGATTTATAATTGAATTATACATACATTGATTGTTTTGATAAGGATATATATTTTGAGAATTTAACATTAGATTTGGAGGTGTAGCCGAAGCAGTGGCTTGATAATAATTATGATGATTCTGTTGTCTTTGCTGGTTGGAAAATGAAAAGTTTGGCAGAAATTGTGGATATTGCAAAGCTATAGTAGGAAAGAAAAAATCGCTGATGGAACTCTTATTACATTCTTTTTTTAACACATTTTGTCTGTTAAGATAAAATTTGTATTATACATAAATTTTAATTAATTACAAATCATTTATCAAGAAGTTATTGTTTAAACCACTAAAAAAAATAATTAATTAGTGGAATTGGAGTAAAAGTATATTTTTTAAATAAATATATATACATATCTCCAGGAACTGACAAGCCCTGGTTCTATACAGTCCTGCACCAGCAGGACTACTTCAAAAACAAGCAACCATAAGCAAAAATAGATCGTGATGAGAATAACTCCAGGTGGTACCCAATTTACCCGTCACCTGGAGGATCCAGATCTTCACGAGCACACAAAATGAAGAATAAAGTTAACACCTAAAGAACATTCATATATGGGCCCACATAACATCAATACCCTTAAATGTATGGGAGCTTTGCGTGATCCTAGATGGTCCAAACGCAAATAATAATAATAATATATATATATATATATATATATTTAATTTTATAAAATGTTCTCAGAAAATATTATTATTATAATACAGGGTTATGCATTATAATAAATAAAATTATTCAATGATATATATAAATGAAATCAAAATAAATACAAATAATTTTTATCTGTTGCAAAAAATCGTTGAAATTTGAACACTAATAAATTAAATTAATCTAAATTTATTAATTAATTATTGTATTTATTTTGTTTTCATCTTTTTTTTTGACCCAAATGACTTTAAATTATAACGACTCTGAAGTCGAAATATTTCTACCTGAAGAAGAATCTTCTGTAGACTCCGAACCCATAAATAACTCAAGAAAAAAACGAAACATGGTTATCTCGGAAATAATTAAAGGTGTAAGACGAGTATTTGAAAGAAATGCTCCAGTCAAAGAAATACCTGAAAATCTTGACCTCTCAATTTCGGCCGTATATAAATTAATAAAACAAAATAGGGGGAGGAAATAGTTTTTACTAAAAAAGGAAGAAAAGAGACACCAAATGGAGGAAAAAAAATAAAATTTCTCAATATCTCTTTAGAGATTCTTCATGAAGAATTGGTTTCTGAAGGAATTTTGAAGAGCCGAAATACCATCTCAAGGACCCTTAAAACCATTAAATATACTAGGAAGAAGCTCGTTAGAATTCAAATGAAACGAAACAACCAAAGAACAGTTGAAAGTAGACAAATGTATGCAAGAGGTATAGAATAACTTAATGACTCAAATTTGGTTTTTAAATAAAATTTTGTTTATATTTATTTTGAATTTATTTATATACTATTGAATAATGTTATTTATATTAATGCAAAACCCTGTAATGAAAAAAAAATCAAATAATTAATTTAAAAAAAAAATATGCAAAGCTTAAGGCGCCACAGGGTGAGAGGTTAGCGAAGCTGCCTCACATTCTCGTGGTCCCGGGTTCAAGTCCCAGGCCTAGCAAGGGAATTGCTCTATCTGGGGTCTATAGGACTTTGCATTGTCGATCCGACATACTTGCCCCCACCCCCTCCCTCTTCATCTCAGTATATCTACCAAGAAAATTAATATAATATTGTCTTCTATTATAACATATACAATATAATATGTTTAGTATAATATTTAATCAATAAATGAATAAATTAAAGAATAAATAAGAAAATAAAAAATAAATTAAGGCTTTGATATACTGAAATGATAATATAATTGAAAAGCCTTAAAAATAATTATTATTATATTTACATGAGCACAAATTAATGAATAATTAATTTGATTTTCTTTTCGTTAATTATTATATTTTTGATTCTTGAATGTTTGAGATACATATATATAATGTATATTATTGGTTTACCTAAGTATAGCATATATGGTAGATATATATAATACATAATCATACATATAATATATTTATTTAATTGTGTTATATGTAATTTTGATAACCGATTTTTTTATTTCTGGAAAATATATTTAAAATAGGTTACATAAATTAACAAAAATAATTAAATAAAAACATGAACATATTGAAATATTAAAATAAATACCTGGAAAATAATTAAATTTCACGTTATATTTCAAATTACAAAAACAAAACAAACTAATAAAAACATTATTCATAATTCACTAATATAAATAAATAAATAAAATAGTTCCCAATCCTCTCACTATGTCTCTGGGAGCAATTAGATATAAATAATATAATAATATTATTTACATCTTCCCCCTACAAGTTAATTTTCGGAAGAAAATGGAGACAATTTATTTTGTGGAAATAATTAGAGCACTATTTCTTTTTTCCGCTATCAACTTCATAAATTGATGTTGAAATTCTTTTCGTAATTTTAAAAGGTCCAGATCTCACTTTATCAGTTTTCTTCCTATTTATTTTGTTTCCGTTTTCAATATACACTCTATCTCCAATCTTAAATTCATGAGTTTTCCGATTCTTGTCTATTCTTGCTTTATTCTTTTCAAAACTCTTCATTGAATTTTCGAAAGCCTTCTTCCTATCTTCCATAAGACAATTTCTGTTTAGTTTATCGAATGGATCAATGGGGGATTTTTTTCCAAATAGCAAATATGCTGGTTCAAACTTTGTTGAGCTATGAATAGTTTTGTTATATTCTATAACACAATCCTCTGCAATCTTTGTCCAAACTCTGGTATCTCTACTATTAATTTTACATCTTATTCGGTTAACCAGAGTTTGGTTCAGTCTTTCGTTTAGTCCATTAGATTGAGGACAGTCAATAGTGGTAAATATTAATTTTATTTGATTATTCTTTAAATAATCTTTGAAATCCTTTGAGTTTAGGGCCGTATATTGGTCAGCTAAAATGATTTTAATTTTAGCCTTTTCTTCTAATTTTTCAATCATTTTTATAAAATCTTTTGCACATTGACCTGTAGAAGTAGATATCCATGCATATCTAGTAAAATGATCAACCAGAATATGCATAAACTTCTTTGTTTATCTGTTTCCTCCGAAACCTCCCACGGAATCTATGGACATGTTCTCATAGGGTTCAGTTGGTGGACCCAACTTTGACATAAAACCTATTTGTCTACCTCTTCGCACTTTATTTTCTCTGCAAATTGTACAGTTTTTACAAAATTTATATATTAATTGATCAAAATTTTTAAAATAATAGATTGGTCTTATCTTTTCACTCATTTGACCTGCACCAATGTGACCATAGTACTCATGTACCCTTTTTATTAAATTTAAACCAAATTTCTCCGATACAAATATCCTTGATCTACCTCTTAATTTCCTGAATGTAATATTATAACGTTTTTCCGTATCTTTAGTAGAATTCAATTCTTTAAAATTTTCTTTTTGATCCTTCTTTATTTCGTTAAGTTCCACTATATTGACTAACTTAATCGCATCTTCGTTTTCGAAATATTCTAGTATTGGCTGTCTTGAGAGGAGGTCTGCCAGTAAATTGTCCTTTCCTCTTTTATAAATTATTTTGAAATTGAATTGGGACAAGTAGTGAACCATATCTCCCAATATTTCATCAGTTCTTGACTTAGTACGTAAATTCCCATAAATTGCTAAAATTGGAGCTGAACATAAATGTTCCTTTATTAAATTGAAGCTGTTCTCACAGTCATCAGTCCATTTAAATTCTGTATTTTTTTCCAAGTTTGTGCAAAGGTTCAAGCTTTTCCGAACTTTTTTCAATATATTTCAAGTAAATGCTTCTTACTCCTGATTTATCTGTTGGTCTCTTTAGATTTCTTATCGCAATCAAGTTTTCTTGTGTGGGAGATATTTTATTTTCTTGAATATAAAATGACCAAGATACTTTACTGAATTAGCAGCAAATGAGCATTTTTCCAATTTAAGTTTGAAACCCTCCTTTTCTATGACTTGTAATAGTTTCCTAACTTGTTCAACATGTTCATCCCATGTTTTAGAAAACAGCAAAATATCGTCAATGTAATTTATACAGCATTCATCAAGATTATTTCTTCTAATGACATTTGAAAGAGTCCTTTGAAAAATTGCTGGGGCATTCTTTAGTCCAAACGGCAGAACCTTGAACATGAACTTTCCAAAATTTGTGATGAATGAAGTTTTTTCTCTATCTTTTTCTTTTAAAGGAATATTCCAGAAGGCAGAGTTTATATCAACTACAGTGAAATATTTGCAGTTAGACACTTTGTCTATCACATCATTTATGGTCGGAAACGGATAACATTCGGGTAAAATTAAGCTATTCAACCTTCTGAAATCGATACATAATCTTGTCCTTCGACCATCTTCTTTTTGTATGCAAGTGTTACAGGTGATGAGAAGGGTGAGTCTGACTCTTCTATTAAATCTGCCTCTAAGAGTTGTTTTACCTGTGTTTTAATTTCTTTTTCATCTGGCATTGAGCATTTATATGGTCGCAAAGTAATATATTCTTCCTTAATTAACTTTATTTCTGCTTCTTTAGATTTAGCTCTACCAATATCAAATTTCGATTTTGCAAATACATCCTTATATTTCTTAATTAGTTGCATTAATTGTCCTTTTTTATTATCATCATTTATGTGGTTTAAATCTATCTTCAGTTCATTTGCTTCTTTAAATTTGTTAAGATTAACTTGATAATATTCGTCTAATTTATCGTCTTTTCTATCTATTTTAATTATTTTATTATTTTCTAATCGTTGCAATATCTCTAAATCATTATTTTGAATAAGATTAAATTTTGTAATAGCATCAAGACCTAATAGCAGGTCATAAGAAAAATTATTATTCTTCACTACATACGTTTTTAAATTTTTTTTTAAATTTCCAATCTTTAAAGTAATATTGGCCCGGGCAGTACAAAAATTCAACCCATTTATTGTTTTCAATACATTCTTGTGTTTCATTAAATTTGATTTTAGAAGGTTTTCTAGTTTCTGATTTATTAAGCTCACATTTGATCCGCTATCATAATAATTTTGGTTATCACTATCTCAATTTTATTACCACAAGTTTTTGGTTTGGATATACTTTTGGGTACAGAAAATGGTTGGCCATGGCTTTTGGCATTGACAGCAGTACCAGCAATCTTTCAATTAGTGATGCTGCCTCTATGTCCAGAATCACCAAATCATTTGCTTATTAGTGAGGGCAATGAACTTGCAGCACAAAGAGGTATATTTTAAATAAACTACTAAGTTCTTGAGTGCACAAATAATCATATTCCTCTCTGTGTCTATTGGTTTCTATTCTGCGCTACGTTCATTCAATTACTATCTTCTTTGTCCCCCCACCCCCTCTTCTCTTCCTGTTCCTCCTACTGTGTTAATATTTAATCTAATATCATTGTGTAGCTCATATCAGTGGTCGTAATTAGATTTTGGGTATCTTGCCAAAAAAGATGTCTCTGTTCAAATCAATATTTTGGCGTGCCATAAAATAAAATAGTATTGAAATATCAGAAATTAAAATGTACTTTTCGATTGGAAAATAAAATTTTAATTTATAAATGTATCTTTAAACCAGTTTGGACGTACGGGCTGGAACTTTGGGGATCAGCCGCCAACTCTAACATTGAAATAGTAGAAAGATTCCAGGCAAAAATTCTACGTTTGATAGTGAACGCCCCCTGGTTCGTGCCAAACAAGCTGATAGCCAATAACTTAGGGATCCCATCAGTGAAAAAAGTGATATCAAATCGTTGTGTAAAATATGTAAACAAACTTGAACACCACCCAAGTAACCTAGTTAAAGACTTGATGGACCCCCCCAGTGCAAGAAGATTAAAAAAAAACTTACCCAGTGATTCTATCGTACGTTTTAATAGTTAAAACAATTTTTAAAAAGAAATAAAAGGAAGCAACCACTGGGTTGTTTCCTAAATGTCAGTAATCATTAATCAATCAAAAGATTTACTCATTGTTATGTAAATAGTAACAGATTGTAAATTTATAAATAATAAAACAAAAAAAAAAAAAAAATTTATAGCAGTTTTATACAATTTTTAACCATGTGAAAAACTATCAAACATATATCATTCATTATTTTTACGGTCACTTTAGAGGAAAAATAATCAAAACATTGTAGGTAATGACCCTCTTCCGGATGAGGTACATTTCTGAAAAGTTGTGAATTTTGAATAATGTCCGTGTACCAAATTTCATAATCCTAGCTCAAACCGTTTTTGCCTACTTGTTAATCTTTTTTACACACACACACACACACCGATTTTTTAACTACTAATCACCCGCCAACACTTAACGTGTTAACGATTATGATTATAATCAACAAAGAGCCAAACACGCGCTGGTTTAATAAATATTATTTATTAATTTTAATTTATAATTTATAATTAATTAAATGGCTGAGTGGGTAGAGTACGAGATTTCTACACAGGAAGCCTGAGTTCGAATCCCAGCATAGAACTCAAGATTATATATTTATTTAATTTAATAATAATAATAATAAAAATAAAAAATTTAATTCAATTTAACATCGGCTGCCCCAGCTCCAGGAACTGACAAGCCCTGGTTCTACAAAGCCTGCTCCGGCAGGATAACCTCAAAACAACAACCATGAATCGTGATAGAATATCCAGATAATTGCTCTTCAAGAGACAAGATTCACGGATGAAAAATACAATATAAGAACTATCTCATATTCGAGAGCAAGACGGCCAAGCGAATTGGAAGAGGTTTACCACTTCTGGGCGTGGCGTTCATTGTGAACAAGAAGATCATCGATTCAATATTAGAAGTCAATGCCATCAGCAATCGCATCATGACCATGAGGATGCGATGCGCTTCTAAAAATTTATGGGAGCTTTGCGTGATCCAAGACGGTCCATACGCAATTAATTAATTAATTAATTTAATTTAATTTTAATATAATATATGTTATTTAATCCAATTCAAATTTGCGAGATAGTAAAGTGGAGACACTCCAGATTTTTTTAATTTATGTTCTTTTAAATTATTTGAACGGCGGCTCGGTGAACAAGGTATCAATATTACCAGCCAACTCGATAATAAAGAATAATTTTTTTAATGATTGAGTGGCAGCTCGGTGAACCAGCTACTTTTTCTTATTCACTAAAATTTGTTGTCAATTGATAGAGATGTTCTTAAATAATGGTATTTTTTAAATTTTTTTTTTTAAATTAAATTATATATAAATCACATTAAGAATGAATAAAAAATAACAAACAATTCAAGATGATTGATTATAATCATAATCGTTAAAACTGGTTTATTGTTTTATATAAACAGAAGAAGTGAAAATGCATGGCGAAGGCATAAAGTGGCTGTGATTAGCCGAGACAGCTGTCAGTCATCGAGGCGTCGCCGGACAAGTCTCAACTCCTGTGATACGCCTACGACAGGTAAAACACCTCTTATTTCTCTCTCTCTCTCTCTTTATGTCTTTGTGCAAAATTTGGTAGTTGTTAAGTGTCAGCTGGATCAACAGCATCATTCTCATTATCATCCCCCCTTTTTTTAGATTTTTATCTTTGCTCCATCGTCATTCTACGTATTTAATTTACAATCTTTCAATTAATCTATTGTTCAACTACTTCCGCCTTTTAGTAATTTACGATTCTTTTTAAGATTTTTATCAAAACAAAAAATCGAAGCCAATTTTTTCTCCTTTGTTCCTATTATTTTCAGACAAATCATGTATATATTTAATCAACAATTACTGATACAAATTTTTCTCCTGCCCTTCGTACGTGGACAAATGATTGTCAATCAAATGTAAGTTTTCGAAATATATATTAAAATTTAATATAATTTTTTATAAGGAGTACACTATAGCAATCTCATTTCATGATTTAAAAGCCTCCGTGAAAGGATCATTTTTTTTTTTATAAATGATCTTTATTATCATAAATTATTACTAAAAACATTTATTAATAAAACAAATACAAATTTAAATTATTTTGTTTTAAATTGTTAAAATTTATTTTATACTAAATATTATTTTTTGAACTACTATCCCTATGATATATACAGGGCCGTTCCTACCCGGGGGTGCAAAGGGTGCGGGCCGCCTTAAAAGTACTTGTTTTTTTAATTTTTTACCGACCGACGGTAGTAAGGGAGGTATTGTTTTCACACCAAATTTCACATGTGGAGATTTTTACATATCTCCACGAATCATGCATTTTCTAAACAGAAAAATGTATTTTTAGCATGATGTCTGTCCGTCCGTCTGTCCGTCCGTCCGTATAGATGTGTACAGTCTGAACGGCTCAACCGATTTTGATGAAATTTGGTATATTTACTTAATGCATCAGTGGGATGAATTGATCAACTTTTGGTGCAAATCCGGAAACCGGAAGTGGTAGTATTAGCGATCGACGATAGGAAGGGAAGGGTTATTTTCACACCAAATTTCACATGAGGAGATTTTTTTATATATCACCACGTATCATACACTTTGTATTGGTTTTATCCTCGGGAAAATCATATTTATTAGTTTTTTCTTGATTTAAAATTATATGACGTCATCCAGCCATTCATGACGTCACAGCCTGGTCTTACATATATATTATAAATAAAATAAAATTAAAAATGTTTATATTTATTATTTATGTATTCATATCTGTTTTTTATTACATTAATAGATATATTAAAATTATTTGAAATTGTTTCTGTAGCTAGAAATTAATTTACTTCAAACCGTCGGTCGGTTCGGACCTGGCCACAGGTCAACTTATTTCAATATGGTTCTAAAAAAAAGGTCAAATGATTTTGCGATCAGGATCTTAAAAACTTTCGATTTTTTTTCAATTTTTGAAAAAACTAAATTATCTTAAATTTACTTTATCTTTTTTATTTGTAAATTTTTAACAACTTCGGGGGAAGGGGTTGGGTTAGGGAAGGGGCGGCAAAATTATTCTCGCACTCGGGCGGCATATACCCTAGGAACGGCCCTGGATATATATTTTTCATACTACTATTTAATAAGACTTAATAAATAATTAATATAATTTTTTATATAATACGAGATAACTATACTTTAACTAATTAAAAATTTATATACAAATCTATACACTTTATTTGAATATATTTTATCAAATTAAATTATATCTTCTGTAAATTTTTTTTTATAATTATTTTATTTGAACTCATTGTCTCTATGGAGCTCGTGAATTCTAAGCAACCGAATTCCTTCAACTATCCCTATCTTATACCTCCATCCATTTCATTCTCTCCGAAATTTTATTGCTTACAATTAGGTTATTTATTTTATTATCAGATGTTTTAAATAAAAGAATTGCACCATATTTTTTTTGTAAATTAATTTTTTTTTTTAATAATTATTGGCTTTTGGAATAAATCTCTATTTTAGCAGCCAGCTTTCTCAAAATTATTGTGAATTATGTTTATTTATTTTTAAATCTAAATGAACTTGACGAGATTCGTTTTCTCGACATCGGTTCGGCAGACCAGAAAAATGAAAATTATTAATTAAATTTTATTTTCAGGTGCGAATCAAGTGGTTGTGACGATGATGGTAATAGAAATATGTCTCGAACAGAAACTGGTCGATTATTTCAATTCAATTCAGAAGAGAGTAAAATTCGTGTAAGTATTAATAATAATTATTATTATATTTAAATTGATATATAAGTAAGCATATAATAAAAAAAATATATACCGAAATTTATTAAAATAATGAATTGTTTTTTGGGAGACCTAGAATCTTTCTATGTTAATGATTATTGTTAATTAATCATATATCATCTTCAACGAATATATATAGGTGGAGTTAGCCTTTGGAATCCCCTTCATCAGTATTCCAGTTCCTTTTGGCAATAAACAATCCGAATCAGAACCAATCAATGTAGATTTAGGAGCATTAGCTGCTGGGGGTGTTGTCAGTATTGCCGCCTATCTTTTTGCGCCCTCTTTATTTACTGGACTCCAACCAACCGCCTCTATAGGAAGAAGTAGGTTTATCTAATTTATTTAATACTAAAAAATATATAATCTAATAATTAATTATTAATATTATAGATTTAAAAAGTGAGATGAGTGATCTGTGGAATCGAATGGAGCAGGGATTACACAATCATGATATTGATGCCGCGATTTGTACACAAAGAGCTATATGTCAAGCTGTTTATGCTGCACAATCAAAAATGCATTTGGGACATGCAGGTAGTCTGGATAAAATTGTGGATGGTTTAGTAACGTAAGTACTCTCTCTTCCTTCTATTATCTATTTACGAAGGCAGGCCAATAAGTCCATGACTATTTGAATTTCCCATCTCTTAAATAAAATGGAAACAATGATCGTGTGCGCAGGCAACTATCATCTGACTTGTGTAGATATTTGAACCAGCTGGGTCTTTTAGTTTTTGTTTGACATCCATTAATAGCAGACTACCTCGTGATTTGAGAAGAAAATGGAAAAAAGTGAATTTTTTGTGCTCATTAAATATTATTTTTTTTAAAAAAACATTCTGAAACCGATTTTTTGCGACGTTTCTTAACCGTAGATGAAACGTGTATCCACCACAACACACAAGAGACCAAACAGCAGTCAAAACAGTGGGTTTCTTGGGGTGAATCGACACCAAAGATGTCCTGGGCAAATCCTATTTTTTGGAAGGGATAAAAAAATTAGAGAAACGTTGGATGAAGTGTATAGAGCTCAAAGGAGACTACGTTGAAAAATAAAATAATTATTTATCCAAAAACTTGAGTTTCATTCAAAAAATCACGTACTTATTGACCCGCCCTCGTACCAAAAAAAAAAAATAGAAAAAAATGTTATTTTTTCTTGTATTTATTATTTTTTTATTATCGTCGTCACTTTATACCCTTCAAAAAATTTTCATAAAAATCATACATAACATGTGAAGAAGACCAAGTTATTTCCCGTAAGAAAAAAGGGACGCGTCACATAAAGTTTGCACAGGCTTGTACTATGTTATTGAATGTTTGAATCAGGATTGGCGAGGATTTGATCTGACATGACTAGTAGGATTGTGTAAAAATTAAAAATAATTTTTATTTGATGTTGTTTTGATATTAGTTTTCAATTTTCAAAAACTTTTTAGATTATATTTATATTATTTAAATTGATTATTTATTTTTTTTTTATTAATCCAAAAGGAATTCCTGGTTGCAAAACTGGCTTGCTGGAACAGCCATCTCCGAGGCAGTCACTCGAGGAAGAAATAGAGGCGACTGTGCTAAACATTATCAAGAATGTAAAGTCACTCAGGACAGTCTACGATCCACACTTATGAATTTAATGAATGATAATAATTAATCATCTTATTGTACTGATGATTGAAGAATAATCGTCTAACAAGAGCAAGAATACCAAAATATTTTCAAAAAAATTTAAAATAAAACAAACACCAATATTCATTTCTTATGAATAGCAATAATTTAAAAATAAAACATAAATTAAATAGAAATACTTGATTGTATATTTGATTAAGAAAATATTTTAGTAACTTGCAATGAAATAACAGTAAGAGAAAGGCTTGTTTGGGTCTTTAAAAAAAATCGACGTTTCAGGTGGATCTGTGAATAAATACAGACCGAAAACGATCGGTACGAAGGAAAAAAGTAAAATAAATTATATTGACTTGTTTTTAATAGAATTAAAAACAAATTAATTAAAAATAAAATAAAAAATGTCAATGATAGTAGAGAATATTAAAAAAAAATAATCTATGCTCAATGAATTATATTTAAAAATATTATTATATGTATTAATTAATATATTTATAAAAATATAAGTATTAAAAGTAAAGTAATAAAATATTTTCTAACAAATAATATATATATAATATAATATAATATATATATATAAACTCGATATGTATCTACATTTTTATATTACACAAATTGACAGATATATTTATTAACAATTATTTAGGAAAATATATAAATATTAAATTTCGTTTTTAATTAAAAAAAAATATAATTTTGTTTAATTCATATTAAATATGAAACAGTTTAAGTATGTATAAAACAAAAATATAAATAAAATATTTTTTATATTTAAATAAAAATATATCATTGTTTTATGTAGAATTTACTGTATTTTATATTAAAATTTATCAAACATTCCAGTTATATATATAATTTACCACCAAATTAAAGGATTCAATTAAATTAAATAGAATTATTATTAGAACCACTAGGCAAATAATTTTATACCACGGATTTTTAACAATATATGTAATTTAGATAAAATTCTAAATAAATAAAAATATTGAGAAAATAAAATAAGCAATATTTTTTAATAATAAATAAAAAGATAAATAATTAAGCATGTTATTTAAATTTAAACTTATTAAATATAATAATTAGTATATTACAATTTTAATATTAACATACAACTATAAATCATAATTACACTATAAATTAAAAAAATAATAAGATATTCGTGGTAAAAATTGGATATATAAATTTTTTCTCATAAAATAATAATTTTTCCGATATCTTCAAAATACACATTTGTAAAAAAGTATATTTATGTCAAACGAAGAATAAATTTTCATTACTTAATTAGATAATTTTTATATTTGAATGAAATGTATAAAATATAGACCAATTAGAATACTTTAAACTCAAATTAAACATTTCCTTTAATATTAACAATTTAAATATTAATATGATTATCGTTTTTATTTTAGTCAGAAAAATTTTCTTTGTTTTAAAAAATATATATATATTTTTTTTTTTCAATAAATTTTTACCATTTTTATGGAATGTTTACATATATATTTTTATATTTATAATGACAGACTTATTTCCTCTTTAAAATTAAGCAATCTATAAAATATTATCACTTTAGGGTGAATGAAATTTTCTTCCCACATTTACTGGGCATTAAAAATGAGAAAAATCTTGATTATTAATCAAGCAAAGAAGTTAATTCACCTCGGAGATTCTGTTGAAGCATCTAAAAAAATAAAATAAAAATAAAAACTGATTTTAAATTAAATATATATTTTTTTAATTTATAGAAAATATCGTAATTTTGACATTAAAATACATTAAAATTCATTAATTCAATTAACTTAAAACATTTCGGGGCACATTATATTATTTGTTTTTATTAATAAATACAACAAACTCTATTTAAATGTTCATTTTTTCTTTAAAATAAAAACTAAATATAATTTTATGCGACTAAGCTTGATAACTATTGTTTTATTGATTTTATAAATTATGTCGTTGATTATTTAGTATTCATAAATTCTTGTTATTTATGTAAATTATTTATTCCCTATTTTAGGGATTCTTCCAAGAAATGTATGACCTAACTCAACGTTAATTGATTTTTTGATAAAAAAAAAACTTTAAATAGCTTAATAAATAATGAATGAAAATATACCATATAATGTAAAACTGGATTAATGAATAGCACTAATGACCTTAAATACTTTACTTATTAACTTCTAATGATAATAATATAAATAAATAATCGAAAAATACTTAAATTTATTATTAAAATTTAAAAAAATAATCCTTTTAGGGGGTATCAAAAAAAAAAACAAACGAGACGAATATAGGATGCTCTAAAACTTAAGGATAGAAGAGGTGATAGTCAGTTATACTAAGTCAGTTGAGGACTCTTCAAAGTAAAAATAAATTTTTAATAAAATTCCCTTAGTTTTAGAGTTAAGCTAGCTTTAAAAATGCTGTGGCTCGAATTATATATTAATATTTTATAATTCTTATTTTTGTTTCTGAAACCTAAATAAGCCTGTTGATCAAATTATATAACAGGGGAGGCCACACTTGGTAATACTTAGAACCATATTAAAAAATCGAAAATGTTAAGAGCAAAATCGGAAAAAAATTTACTTTTTTTTTTTTGGGGGGGGGGGGGGTTCTTATTCACAGAAGCAAAAATTATGAATACGTACGTGATTAAAAAATACCTAATTATAATTATTCATAATAAGTCATATGCCCCGCATATAATAGTTCTACTGTTGCTATTGTAATAAAGTAGACAGAGTTGGGGTAGATCGGATACATTTAACAACAAAATTTTTAAAACTTGTAGAAATAACTAAATTTTAAATTTCCTTTAAATAAATATATGTAAATAAATATGTGTCATGACGGAGGGTTTTTCCAGTTTAATATATGTAAATTCTAAATTGTGATAACTATAAATCTTTTAATTGAGCCACAATAAACTCAAAAAGAGCCACATGTCACCGTTGTTATATAAAATAACCGATGCTATCATACTCTTAAGGAAAATAAAATATTTTTTCCCGGATGTGTTTCAAAGAATATTTGTTAATCTCACTTTGTGTGTGTGATTCTTTTTCATTTATGAAAGTAGAACATTTTTACTATCACGCTAGAGATAGTATTGAGATCACGAATATTTTCGATGTCGAGATTTTGATGTTTTTATACGTTTTGAAGTTTCCTGTGTCATTTTCACTAAGGTTGAGAAAAATGTCTGTCTGTGTGTGTGATTGTTTGTATGTAGACAAGATTACGCAAAAACGGTTTGAGCTAGAATCATGAAATTTAGTACACGGGCATTATTCAAAATTTGTAGTTTTCTATCAACTTTTGAGAAATGTAGCTCATCCGGAAGAGGGTCATTACTTACCACGTTTTGATTATTTTTCCTCTAAAGTGACCGTAAAAATAAAAATATATGTTTGATAGTTTTTCACATGATTAAAAATTGTATAAAACTGCTATATATAGAATTTCAGCTTGATTGAATCGCTGAAAATACCTGAATTAAATTTTTAACATGACTGCAAATAACGCGCCAGCACGTGACGTGGTGCCATCAACAAAGAGCCAACAACGCGCTGGTTTAATATTATTTATTAATTTTAATTTTTCATTTATAATTCATTAAATTTAATTTAAATATAATATATGTTAATTAATCCAATTCAAATTTGCGAGATAGTCGAGTGGAGAGACTCCAGATTTTTATTAAATGTGGATTACTGATATTTTTAATTCTATAAATAGTATATTACATGAATTTAATCTAAATTAAATTATTACAAATTAAAATTTAAAATTAAAGTTTTGTTATACATTGAAACATAAAATTAGGTAGCATTAAAAAGTAGGGAATTATCTTTGGCGCTTTTGTAGTTTGTGTGAGACATCACACAGATAATATAGAAGAGAATATACTTTATGACACATCAAAGTAATCCTCTTCTTCAAATATGTGGAATATGAATCCAAAATTTTAAATGATGAAAACAGAATTAATATTAATAAAATATTTACCATCCGTTTTTCATTAACGTTTAAATTAGGTCGTGAAAGAACATATGCCATTTTTCCAACAGCGGCTTCGATAGTCATATCCATACCAAATGTGACACCAATTTCATACAAATCCTTGGAAATAAACAAATAAATAAATAAATAAAATAATAAATCATGATTTTTTCTTTTATTATGGAACCATAAAACAATTGAATAAACACTTACTCGGCCTGTGGCATAAAGTTGTGCATCAACGGAGCCGTATAAACATTGGGTGATATTAAGTATCAGTACTCCCTTCTTCACTGCTTGACTTAAGGCATCAAGCAGATCATTTGGTACATTACCAGCACCATAGGATCGAAGTATAATACCCGCTACTTTACATTTTATTGCATTTAAAACTTGACTTGCATCAAGCATAGGATGAAGTAAAAGTACTAGTATATTACTATCAAGATTATCATTAATTTTCACTTTGATTGATGACGAAGGTCTTGGAAGGATATATCTTTCATCCACTAAAAAAATTATAAAAACACAAAAAAATATTATTAATTTTATTTAATATTACATATCGATAATTATTTATCAGCATTTATAAATTAAAGGTTTTTAATACATTTATCATTTATTATATATAAGATGATTAAAAAAAAATTGGAAATAAATCAATTTATCTGTTTATAATATTATATGTTTAATCTCAATCGCAAAAGGGCGTTAAAAACGATTTTAAGAAATATGTTTTAAGTTTTAATAGAGGTTTTTATTAATAAGAAAAATGAGCTGTGACTGGCGATTTAAAAATAATTAAAAACATTATATATATATATATATATATATTATTTCACCAGTTAGTTTAATGTAATAAAAAATTTCCGATAATGAATATAAAATAAATATTTTGGAAACTACCACTTCCGGTTTCCGGATATACACGAAAAGTGGATGAATTCATGCTACTGATGCATTAAGTAAATATATCAAATTTTATCAAAATCCATTGAGCCGTTCAAGCTAGACACGTCTATAGGGACACACAATGGATACGCTGACGGACAGACGGACATACATCATGCTAAAAATACTTTTTTCTGTTAACAAAATGCATGATTCGTAGAGATGCAATCTTTTCAACTTTTATTTAATTTCTTTGTATTATCATATTCTTCTCCCAATATTTTATCAAATAAACTTGACAATTTTCTTAATTCATAATACTTTAATTTAACCATTACAAGAAAGATATGGAAAAATAACCAGTCCCAAAATATTTCAGTGGAATAGTTAAATTTATTTTGTATTTTTGATATTTTGTTTACAATTAAAAATAAAATAAAATAAACTTTTTAAATACAAAAATTATTTAAAAAGGACATCATGATGAATGTATTTTTCAATGTAACTTCATTTATGAAATTAAAATTTCGTTTTTTTTGAAAAATTCTTTAAATCATTGATGTTTCGTTAGCTATAGTTTTCTATCAACTTTTGAGAAATGTAGCTCAACCTACTACGTTTTTATTTTTTTTCCTCTAAACTGACCGTAAAAATAAAGATATATGTTTGATAATTTTTCACATGATTAAAAATTGAATAAATCTGCTATATATAGAATTTCAGATTGATTGAATCGCTGAAAGAATCGGAATTAAATTTTTAACACTGCAAATCACGCGTCAATACGTGACGTGGTGCCATCAACAAAGAGCCAAACAAGCGCTGGTTTAATAAATGTTATTTATTAATTTTAATTTATAATTAATAAAATTTAATTTAAATATAATATATGTTATTTAATCCAATTCAAATTGCGAGATAGTCGAGTGGGGACATTCCAGCTTAAATTATATTTAAAATTTGTTACTTGTGACAAGGCCATCGATATTATTATCAAGTTGTGTGGGGTAACAACTTTGTTTTGTTAGTCTAGCATGCTGTCTGGTATCGAATGGTAAAAATTAGAGCTAATTTATTTATTTATTCTGATCTAGGCTAACGGTGGTTCCTTTACAGATAGAGTGCGACATTGCACCTCATAGTACAGATTTAGCTCCGCCTGAGATTAATTTTTGTTATCTAATATAAAAAAATTTCTTAGCGAAACAAATTTTCCATCAAATGAAGAAATGATAGCAAAAAAAAAACGATTCATTTTATGAAGTTGATTCGTCATATATACTGATTCGCCTTGAATATCATTGGAGCTGCCGCAAAATAAGATAAAAATCTCGAAAAAAACCTTTTCCTCAAAGTTAGTTATCTCACTTTCCAGTCTACCGTATTTGATAAAAACTTTTTAATTAAAACCAATCAATCGAATATGAAAATTCACTGTTCGGATTGTAAAATTTTACGAAATGAAAATAATGTGCAAATAAAACGTCAATTCAATTAAAAATTTAAATAAATATCTAACACTTCTTAGATAATTTTATATATAGATATTAAAATATTATATATATCTATTAGATAATTATATATACTAATAAGAAAATTATAAATTATAATATTATTAAAATATTAGTCATATTATTAAGATATATATAATAAATAATAATATTTATTTATTCTAAATTTAGATAAATGAAATCTAGAACATAAAAAACAAATATTAAACGAATAAAAATAACTTTTGATAATTGGTTATGACAACGATTCAATCATATTGTCAACTGTAAATAAAAAAGATTAATTTGAACCCATTTATATTCCAATTAGAATATTTACGAGAAATCATTTGTCACCTCTAAGTTATTAAATCAAATTCGTCGTCAGAATATAGGAAACAATTATGGTAATAAATGTCACCTGATTTATAAAACGATTAGTGGGAAAATTATTATGAATTAAATAAAATTAAATCAAGAAAAATATATGAGAGCGTCAGAAATTTTAGGTTAGAAATAAATTTAGTGTTACGATGATAGAGATAAATTTATTGTAACTATATAATATATGTTTAATCATTCTGTTATAAGCATAACACGTAATAAAATAAAAAACATAATATATTAATACTAAATTTCAACTTTCAAGAATTATCAAATATTGTTTTTCATTTGAAGTGTTTCAAGTTGAAAAAATATTATATAATGTTTTTAAATCAAAAATTTAAAACGTATATTTTAAATATCAAATTTTTGGATATTTCATATTTCATATTTATTTATATTATTTTAATTCATATATAATATATAGGGGAAGGTTACTATCGATGAGCAACTTAAAAAAATTTGAAATAAAATCCATGAATAATGTAATGTATAATATACATATTATATATATATGTGCATTAGATGCATTATATATACTAGACACGAAATAATAAAATTCAATATTAATGAGATATTTGAAAAATAAAAAAAACATGTCATCAGCCCATTTAAAGGGACTGGTTACCTCGATTTGAATGGGTAATTCTCCTCCCACCCCACTCCAAGGGACCAATGAGAACTGAAGGCCTGATCTTGTCATTTCGATAAAAATTAATAATTTTTAGACTATTATTAATTTATTTAATTAAATTGCGAGTTAATTATCTAACATTTTGTTGATACGTTTCATCAATTAACACTATTAAATTAGAAGAAAGAAGTTGAAATCTTATTTTCAATCACAGAGTTTCTTTCTGCCTTCCTTGAATCAACTCAAAACTATAATGGTTATCAACACGGGATATACTAATAATTGAATCTTACCTTCTAATGCCACTCCAAACGTTGCTAAGGGGGAAAAATTTGGTGAGTCGAATGCATCAATTCGTGTGGCTGATAATTTTGTTGTTCGATTTCCACGGAATAATTTTTTATTAAAATAAACAGTGACTTCAGGGATAGGGCAGGAGCCGGCGAGAGTAATTGCTCCCAATATATTCTCCAAACCATCATTGAATGGCTCAAAAATCGATAACTGAAATCAAAAATATGTATTACTTAAAAAAAACAATCCTTCTGTTTTAAAATAAAAAAAAAATATTTTAAAGGTTATCACGTAGTTAAGTCAACTGATAATTATTTCTAAAGATCACATTTTTTTTTTATTAAATGATTGGAAAGTTTTATATTTACAAAACACAATAATAAATAAAGAATTATCAAATAGTATATTGCAACATATTATATTCTTATAAAATTCAAAATAGTATATATATACTTAAAAGGAAAGTGTAATTGATTACTTTGGTTGGCCTATAAAAAGATAAATATTACATTTTTTTACGATAATGTTGGGTTTTTACTCATAATTAATAATATGTTTTTTCATATTATAATTAGTATGGGAAAGATAGACGTTAACAATTAAAGATATTATATTGAATATCTTAATTGATCTATATATATATAAATAAAATATAATTTTATCAATCATAGTTCAAATGGTAAAATTTGGACTTAAAAACGAATGGTCAAATATCACAAAGTTCAAAAATTAAAAAATTTAAACTATAAATAAAATATATTCATCAAAAGTCAAACATGGCTGAAATGGGCTAATATTACTATAATAATAGACATAAAATAAAATTAAAGCGTGAATAAAATATACCTATATACAAAAATAAAATTAAACATTTTTCTAATGATATTAGTCTTAAAGTACTAAATTAAAATAAATAAAATTTTAAATTGAAAATAAAAAAAAAGTTAAAATGATGCAGAGATTATTGATTTAATGTTGCTAATAAATCATCAAAATTATTTATTAATTTATTAAATATTTAAATATAAGTTAAATAGTGGAATATCTAAATATAAGTAATAAATATGGGTTTATCTAGGGTTAGGGGTTGAAGAAGATCTGATGAAATTCTAATAAAAATTATAGTATTGTATATAATTAAATCAATTGTAACGTTCCTCTTATAAGTAAATTTTGTAAATTTAAGTATTTCTCTTTCAATTTAATAAAAATAAATTATAACTACTTATTACATTTAATTTAAAATTTATAATATTTTTTGTTATTACAATATTAAAATTAGTTCATAATTACTTGTGATCCAGTAACTACAACACATTTTGCAAGATCCTCGAAGATAAATGATAAAGCGGAGGCTGTGAAGGCAAGTGTATCTGTTCCATGCAAAACCACAAATCCATCGTAGTTCTCGTAAGCATTCTAATTAATTAAAATAAGAAGGAGAAAATTCAAAGAAATGTAAATATGGATAATCTTTGACCTTGCTGGTTTATTAGAACATTTTTATGGTTCAATTCATTCTAATTGAATTGGAAATGGAATTAAACTTGCCTGAATATCAAAAGCAATCCGTAGCCAAGCCTCATGAGACATATTACTTGAGTCAAGTAGTGGATCATATTCGATGATTGTATATACTATTCGAAGACCAGTACTAGTCAAACTAAAAAAATATTAAATTTGAATTACAAATTAATTCAATTTTTGCAATGAATTACACTATAATTTATTAATTTAAAAATAATTTAATAATAAGCAATCTTAAACTCTTAAAGTTAACTTGTACATAAAAAAAACATATATTAAAAATACCTCCCTTACTATCGTCGGTCGGTAAAAATTACTGTAAGCCTACTATAATATTAATTAAGACCATCATTCAAGTGCATAAATTATTATAATTAAGTCAAATTTATATTACTATATACTAATGAAATAAATTATATATATCCAAAATATATTTTACATTTTAAAACAATTATTTAAAGGTTATAGGTTATATATATTATATGGGTGTGAGACGTAGTCTATGACCTTAGCAGACGAGAGTAGATTTATGGTATTTGAAAATAGGATTCTTCGCAGGATTTAAGGGCCGAAAAAAATTGAAGAAACCGGGCGGAAACAGCATAACGAGGAATTGCATGATCTCTATGCATCTCTAGACATAGTGGAGATAAAATCGAGAACGTTGCGATGGACAGAACACGTTGCAAGAATGGGAGTTGAAAAACTTGGGAAAATATATTTGTAGGGAGACCAATTAGGACATGTCCGGTAGGAAGAACAAGGACGCCGAGGGTGTATATGTAGAAAGGGACGTAAGAGAGATAGGAGAAGATAGAAGTTGAATAGGTGTAGCTCAGAATAGGAACAGTTGGAGGAATGTGGTTGCTGCGACTAAGAACTTTGGAGCTTCGTAGAACCACAGAGATAGATAGATAGATAATGATTAAATATATAAAATATTAATTACAATAAATAAAGTTTATATATAAATAAAACAACAAAAAAATAAATAAATGGTCTAGAACAGCGTTTCCGGCCGCCACTCCTTATTCAAAAAATAATAAATTTTACCTATAAAATTCGAAATAAATTATTTTAAACAAATTTTAATTTTACATAATTTAAGATTCACAAATTTTACTCTGGTTGAGAAATATTGATCTAGGTCAGGGGTCGACAACCTTTCAAGACGGAAGAGCCAAAAGTTACAATTTGCAATATTTCCAAATTTTTAAAGAGCCACCAATATTTTTGTTTAATTATTATGACATTTTATTAAGATTAGATATATAGATTTGATTTATGATTTAAAATAAATAAACTGTTCTCTATTGAATATGATGATATATTTTTTCATTACAATATAATATTTTGAGTTTATAATATAATTATTAATATTTGCGCATGGACATGGAGAGCCACATCTTGATATTGAAAGAGCCATATGCGGCTCGAGAGCTGCTGGTTGCCGACCCTTGGTCTAGGTCATGATAATTAAAATTAAATTAAAAAATAAATAAATGATAATTTTTTAAAGGCTTATTATATTTATTTCATTTATTATATTTATCTATAATCCAAAACTAACTTAAATATTGTTTTTTTAGAAAGAGGTGGAAATTTTATAAATTTTTCTAATTAAAAAAAAATTTAAATCTTTTAAATTATATTGATAATATTATATTATATATCTTTACAAAAATAAATATTCCATTGTAGGGTTTATACTTACGGCAATGCTAGAGTATTTGCTTTGGATATATATTTTGTACCATAATCACAGTCATGTATATTGGGATAACGTCTTAAAGCTTTCACAAACGTGTTAGGAATCGGAACCAAAGCTAAAACAATAAAAAAAAAATAAATTAAATTATTACAATATTTTAATTTCAATTGGATTTTTTTTATTTTGATGAAATCAATTTTTAATTTATTCATTTCATAATTATTCATTTCATTGCTCTTTGTGGATGAATTTATTACTTATTTCATTTACTTATTTAATTATTATTATATGAATTTTTTATTATATCAATGTACAATCTAAACCATAAATTCTCAATAAAGAAAAATATCCGATTATTTTCTTAGATGAAATTAAATATTATAGAATGTAATTAATAAGTATACAAAAAAATTAAGGTAATTATTCAAGTAAACACGTTTTCGTGGATTTGGATAATACTTTACCAGTGGGTTCCTTCGGGCCTCTTCTAGTTACGAGATAAAAATTATTAAATAAAGATTTTTTAAATTTGACAGATTAGTTATGAACGTCGAAATGTTCCATTAAGTGATGTTTTATTGACTAATTCACTAATTATTCACTTATTCACTAATTTTCGGTGTTTATAAGTTTGGTTTGGTTATAGGAAAATTATTTAATTAATTTTTTAATTTTCATAAATCCAAACTGAACTTATAAAAATTAGTGCGCCCCCTGGTAGTCATAGGGATAAAACATGCTAGCTATATAAAATATCAATGGATTTATATGCAAATTTTAATAATTTTTATCTCGTAAACAGGAAGAGGCCAGAAAAAATTTCACAATAAAAGTTTATTTGATATTACAAAAAGAACCCACTGGTAAAGTATTATCCAAATCCACGAAAATGCGTTTCCATGAATAATTACCAAAATTAATTCATTTAAATTAAAAAGATGTGCGTAACAAGCATCAATTAAAAACCACTTATTGAGGTAGATTTGCCTCAGTGACTTCATAACACATTTATTTGAGAATGTTCACAATATAGCCCTATACGATAATGTCTTCACATTATAAATTAATTATATATAATATAAGTATAATTTAATTTATAAGATTTTTTAAATATCTTATTAAACCCTTCATTATAAACAAAATTAAAATAGGAATAATATACATATAGATAAAACATTTAAAAAGAAATTAACTTAACTAATTGAAATTAATTGAAGGATTAGAAATAGATATTTTTTATATACCAAGCATTTTACTTTTGTAATTAATATTCAACTAAATAAAATAGGTCAATTGAACTTGTTAACCTAATAATTGAAACACATTTTAAATTTAACATTTTAAAGACCTTCCCAAACCACAATCAACATCTAACATTTAAATCTACTATTTTAATATTTTTTTAAATATATTGATAGATACATATAAGTAGAGTATACATAATTGAAATAATAAATTCAAAGTGTTATAAATAATTGTTCGACTTTTATTTTTAAATTTTAAAGTTTACTTTATTACTTTACATTGCTTACTTTTTTACTTACTATGTTGATTACATTATTATTTACATTAACAATTAATTATATATTACAAATTGAGGAAATAAATATTGATACAAAATTTCATAAAAATAATCTGTATCGAGAACTACAACGCACTTTAATTTAAAACATACAAAATAAGGAAAATATCAATTATTTACAAATGATCCAAATGAGATTGAAATCAAAAGATTTATTTTGGTGAACTTTCTTTTACAATTTCTAGTATCTAATATCGAGTTTTGATTAGAAATAATAATAATAAATATATTTTCATTTTATTTTTAATTTATATTTTTTGTTTTTTTTTTTGTCAAAATGTAAAATTTTAAGATATTCAAACAATTGTCTAAAAAAAATTTAAAAAGATATCCAATTAATTCATCATGAATTTAATTATCATTACAAATAATTTGAATTATTTATTATTATAAATTATATAATTTGGAAATATTTTCTTTTTATTTTGAAATATTGTTCTTAAATTAATAAATTTTATTTCTTTATTCGTTTATCCTAAAAGAATCATTGTGAAAAAAATGATGTTTTGGATTTTTAAGTTAATTCTTTGTTTTGTGCGATTATTGATCTCGGAAGTTGTTCAAATCAACAAACTAATTTTTTCAAGCATATCTTTAACACTTTTTTCCAATTTCAATTTTTGGAAATTCACTGTAAAAACTTTTTTTTAACAACAATTTTGAATCTGTAAACAGAAATTAAAATTAATAATACAATTAAAAAGAAAAATTATTAAAAACACACGGTTTTATGTTTCAAGATAAATTTTTTTTATTCAATTTAATGATCATTTCGACAGTTACATCATTATCAAAAGTTTATAATATATTTAAGGTGTACTCAGGTATACGTAACACTATCGAATTACTCATTCAATTAAATAAAAAATTTATATTGAAACACACATAAAAACGTGTGTTTTTAATAACTTTATTTAACCTTTTTAATTCTATTATTAATTTTCATTTCCATTTATAATTTGAAAATTGTTATAAAAAAGTTTTCACGTTGAATTTCCAAATAGATACAATGTTTCAGCGAGAGCTGTCAGTTCAATCATTAAATATAATTTCAATTTTCTCAAATTATATTTATATTGGTCCTTCATCTTTCTCTTCCCTCCGCCCTGGTCGTTTTCCGACTGATTTTATACGCAAAACAAATTTTTTCCCCCGTTCGCGTTAACTGCCATATTTATCATAATCATGATTTTAAGTATAGTTATAGATAAAAAGATATCATATAAAAGTTAACAAACGGTCTATTAAAATGTTTAAATAATTTTGCTTCATCTCTTTAGACTAGTAGAAAATTAGAGCTTTTGATTGAATTTCTGATTGGTAGTAAATAGGTGCGAATACAGTCTGTTATTTAGTCGACCTAACACCATGCTGAAGGAACCACGAGAGTAAGTCGATAAGTCCGTGACTTTTTGAATGAAATACAGGTTTTTGGATAAAAAATTATTTTATTTTTCAAGGTAATCTCCTTTGAGTTCTATAAACTTCTTTCAACGTTTCTCCAAATTTTTTTATGTCTTCCAAAAAAAGAGATTTGTCGAGGACATCAAATAGATTTGTATGTGAAATGATTTCATCGTTCATCCGCCGAGCCATTTCTTCAGGTTGGAAACAAGAAATAGTCACTCGGGGCTAAATCCGGAGAATAGGGCGGATGAGGGAGCAATTCGTAACCCAATTCAAGGATTTTAATGGACTAGGAAAATTTTTTTATTTTAGAAGAAATTATTTTTTTGATTATTATTAAAATAATCTCTTGCTATAGAAAATTATTTGGTAATTTAACCTACTCTATTTCTTTTCTACTTTAAAATACATACCCTGTATATTAGATAACTTTAAGAAATTTTTTATTCTTGATTTCAAATAAAAATATAGGTCAAAAGAATTTGGAAATTATGAAATATATCATTCTGTTTTTATAAACCTATAATCAATAGAAAAATATAAAATATTAATTAAGAGTTGTAGAAAAAAAAAAGAAAAAGTTATTACAAAAGTTTTCTATTTATAATTTGAGAAACAAAATCTATTCTTTATAAAGTTTATAAATAACAAAACAATAATAGTTTCAAAGGGCTTCCTTCTTTATTTTACTAAATAAATATTGAAAAATCCTAATAGTTCTATTCTATTATGAAACATAAATCAATGAATATAACGGTTTATTGATAAATTTCCATTTTCAGAAAAGATATTTATTTAAATTTGAATATATATTCTTGTTATAAAGAGTTATTATAATATAAATAAATTAATATAAATATTATATATATTATAAAATAAATAAATAAAGGGTATACATTTCTAGATACTAATTATCTCATTGATTAAAAAAAATGTACTCATGTAAACATCATCATACTTTAATTTACGATGCTTCGATAATAAAAATACCCATGAACCTTTTAGCTAAATATTTACATCAAATTTATACGATATACAATAGAATAGATTAAATCTTATCTTATTATGCTAGCTAAAATTGTATATATGTATTTATCTATATATATTGGTTCTCAAAAACCGCTCTAACGATTTTTTTCAAATTCACACTAGATATAGTATTTATAAAGAAAAATTAAGTTTTATTGATGATATCTCTTGAAACATACAGCTTCATTATTAATTTCTTAATTGAAAATTATATATGGAAAACGTCAAAATTTTTAATACTGCCTGCTAAGACAGTAAAAAAATGACAATTTTTTATCTAAATACATATAGTCCAGCGGTTGGACTGATGTTTTAACGAGTGGATTTCGTCGGTTCGAAACTCGCCGGGTGAATCGTTATTTAAAAATGAAAATAATGATTTTGTTATTTTTTTTTCTTTTTATCTATTGTTTACTTTTTAATAAATTACTATTCTATATTTATTTATTCATTGTTCTTTTATTAATAAAGTTTTAGATAGTTTTATAAGTTTTAATATTTTTTCAATAAAATATTATTCAATATATTTATTAATATTATTTTATTTATTATTATTGAGTACCCGAAGTTCCATTCATTTTAATCAGATTGATGCAATGATGCAACAGTTAATAATTGTAATATTGTAATAAATTTCTATCTTGAAAATTGTTACATATTATTCAGGATATTTTAAAAACTATTTCTTTCTTTAATTAATATTCATTTTTTCTATAAGTCAGATATATTTCCAAATATTAAATAATTTTTGAAGTGAAAACTTCTTTAGCGGCGTTGAGCACTTTTGCGGGATGGGGAAAAAGTATAGAACTCGCGTGATCGTGACCAACACCATGAAACCATCTGCTTTCAAATTTCTTATAACAGAGCGCGAAATTTGAATTGTCATTAGAACTGTTTTATAAATTATCTCTAACATATAAATATATATTTATTATGTAAAGTTCATTTCATATATACATATATAATCAAAATTATACGAAATGAACTTCACATAATAAATATATATTTTATGTTAGAGATAAGAATTATAAAACAGTTCGTATTGCAATATTTTAAACAAAGTTGTGTATTTATATATATATAAATATAAGTTACAAATTTGTTTAAAATATATGTTTAAAATAATATATAAGTTATATATATATACATGCATATGAAATTCATCTTTCTCGTGAAATAGCGCGAATTTCGTCTGTTTTAAAATTTCTTACGCAGAAGTTTTCACTTCTGTCGGCCAGTCCCACGACTGCCAATTTTGCTTTTTTAATTCCGAAAAGCTGCAAAGCACGTTTTTTTGTCTTTAGTTTGTTTTATAACCACTTGGGGCGCTAAACAGTTTTTCAAAAAAACACTATAGAAAAAAAATATATGTACCTATATATTATATATTTATGTATTATTGAGGAGCACAAGTTCATTAATTTTAATCAGATTGATGCAAATGTGTAACATTTAATAATTGTAATAAATAATTAAAGAATTGTGTATCAATATTTTTTAAAGGGTAGAGCGAGAGCTCGGTGTCCCAGGTATTAATATTACCAGCCAAATCCAATAATAATGAATCATTTTTTTTAACTTAAGTACCGAGCCGAGGCTCGGGGTCCCGGTACTTTATATTTAAAATAGATATATATGGAATAAGTTGACCTGTGGCCAGGTCCGAACCGACCGACGGTTTGAAGTAAATTAATTTCCAGCTACAGAAACAATTTCAAATAATTTTAATATATCTATTAATGTAATAAAAAACAGATATGGATACATAAATAATAAATATAAACATTTTTAATTTTATTTTATTTATAATATATATGCAAGACCAGACTGTGACGTCATGAAGGGCTGGATGACGTCATATAACTTTAAATCAAGAAAAAACTAATAAATATGATTTTCCCGAGGATAAAACCAATACAAAGTGTATGATTCGTGGTGATATCGTCTATCGTCGATCGCTAATACTACCACTTCCGGTTTCCGGATTTGCACCAAAAGTTGATCAATTCATCCCACTGATGCATTAAGTAAATATACCAAATTTCATCAAAATCCGTTCAGCCGTTCAGGCTGTACACATCTATACGGACGGACGGACAGACATCATGCTAAAAATACTTTTTTCTGTTAAGAAAATGCATTATTCGTTGAGATATGTAAAAATCTCCACATGTGAAATTTGGTGTGAAAACAATACCTCCCTTACTATCGTCGGTCGGTAAAAATGAATTCTATTATTATAGGAGTATCATTATTAATTTGGTTAGTAATGAATAAATAAATAAAATAAAAGATAATTTGTAGTTATTTATAATATTATAAAAATTTTGAAAAAAAAATTGATCAATTAAATATAATTAAAAATAAGTAAATTTTATATATATATATATATATATATATATATACCACTTTTTATTTTCTTTGTTATAAATAGTAAACTTAACATTCTAGCAAAATTAACTATAGTAAAATTAAATTAATAAATAATTTGAGTTAGTTTCCTTTATATAAATATACAACCCAAGAAAAAGCCGTTTAACTTTCACTCTATAAACCTATTATTATCTCAAGGTTCTTAATATGTTATTATTATTTAATAAAATTTATTTGTATATCATATAAATCACAAACTAATAATTTAATTTTTATACTAAAACTCAAGTACATAATCTCTATTGAAATATATTATTATTAATAAATAATAATTCATTTTTGTACATTTAATTCATATATTATATTTATAATTTTTCATTTTATATTTGATTTGGAAGATTAAGATTGTAGTTTTATTTTCTAATTAGCTCAATTCACATCAAAATAAACGAATAATTTTAATTTATTTATTATATTTATTTTTAAATTTTCCAATTGCAAAATCTAAAATAACGTGATAAATGATTTTGTTATTTATCAAATGATACATAGCGATCCGGAAAATAATTCCAGTAGTCAGTATTAACTTTTGAAATTTAATTTGATTTGAGTATGAGATAAAATAAAAGAGTTAATAGATTATATATTTGAATAAATAAAATATTTAGAGGCTTGGTAAATAGGTACAATACCTTGGCGTGCATCTCGTACCATGCCGAGGGTACCACCTGTGTAGAGGACGAGGACATGTTTCTCATGAGTTGTGTTCATTCTACTTTGGACTGCCGCTTGATCCCAAATGATTGTGGACCTCGTGCCTCGGTTAGTGCCAGTGCTGGTCAATGGGCGGTGATGCAATGCTGAGGCCCCGCCTTCCCGGCAACAGCACTGGCATCGATTTGCAAAGGGACTGCCTCTCGCCGGCAACATTTCCTATTAACTATTTATTTATCTTTATTATCTAAGTGAATATATACATTAACATTATATTATTTATTTATTTAAGATTTGAGCTAAATAATTGCTATTTTAGAATAATGAATTGAATAAAGAAAAGAAATATAGAAATAAATACTAAATAAAAATTTAAGCATATTATATATTTTAATACCTGGAACACCGAGCTCTCGCTCGACCCTTTAAAAAATATTGATATACAATTCTTTAATTATTTATTACAATTATTAAATGTTACATCATTGCATCAGTCTGATTAAAATAATGGAACTTGGGGCCCTCAATAATAATAATAAATAATAATAAATAATAAATAATAAAATTAACTAATAAAAATTTATAAGAATTAACAAAAAATTAAACGACAAAACAGATTAAAAAAATTCAAATATTTTAGAGAAAAAAAAATAATAACTAATTAATAAAATAAATATTAACTATCAATTAAACAAATAAATGAAACAATTTCAAATATTTTAGAGGAACAGGAATTAAAAAAATTATTTATTTATGCTTTTCTATTTCTATTTAATATTATTAGATCATATTTATTCAATAATTTATTTTGAATAAGAAATTTTTAATTATCATTTTAAATAATTATTAATAAAAGGAAGAAATTGTTTTTAAAATATCATAAATAATATGTCTAATATGTTTTCAAGATAGAGAAACACAGAAATATAATTTATATAAATACTTTCAATGTTTGCAAAACAAATAAGATAAATTTTAGATTTTTTTTGGTGAGAAATTAATAAATATATTTCGTAATTTGATTCTAAAATATTATTAAAATAAATATTTTTAATTTTATTTCGAAATAAAATAAAAAATATTTTAAATATAAAAAAATATTAATACATTTTAAATTAAAAAAAAAGAATGGCAAGAGGCAAATAAGGATGACATAGTGACGTCATATAAATTTAAATTAAGAAAAAAAACTAATGAAGATGATTTTTCACGAGGCTCAAACCAATACAGATCGATTTCTCTTTATAAATATACAATTTTTACTAGTATAAAAGGATAAGATATATATATAAATGACTATTTATGTTACTAAATATTATTTCACCTGAATGGAGAGAAGAAAGAGATGTAAAAAGATTATATATTTATAGGAAAATCAATTGGAAAACAAACCGTTAATAACACAATAGTTATATAAAATAAATTTAATAGAAATTAATGTATGATTGTAGTTTGCAAGAATTATACTGTTGTTATTAGCATGATATATGCATAGTAAAATATACACATCCAGGGATTTTTGAATAAAGTGAATTATTAAGATTAATTTAAAAAAAAAAATATAAAACGAAAGAGAATTTTTACTTTGCCTTGGTCAATCCTATAATTTTGTCTTAATTATCAAATCAATATTTTTTCTTAATCACATTATACTTACAAAAAAAAAATCAATTTCATTATAATTATACTGAATGAAATTATTATAAAAAAATAGTCTGGAGCACCAGACAGCTTCCTTAATTGAATCACTCTTTTAATAGTTAACCAGCACCAGCATAATGTTTAATAAAGATAATCGTTGAACATAAAGTTATATTCATTTATAACAGTAATAGAAAAGATGTTTAATAATAAAATAAATAAATCATCATCATTTGAAATTCTATACATTTCTTCCTTTGAATATTGGAAAAAATAAAATAAATTATAATTATTAAATTTTAGTCATTTTTAATACAATTTAAGTTTCAAATCTTACCAATTGTACACAGATTTTTGTTGAAATTCATGAATTAGGGGATTTTTTAGATGAAAATTGATCTTTATAGATCTCATTTACATTAAAAATCATTATACTTGTTCTTGTCTTAATTAAAGTAATTTATTCCAGGATTCAATAAATATTTTAATCAAAACATTTAAATGATTCTAGGTGATTTTTGAAAACAGAAACATAATTACGAGGGTAGGTTAATAAGTCCATGAAATTTTGAATGAAATACAGGTTTTTGGATAAAAAATTATTTTATTCTTCAAAATAGTCTCCTTTGTGCTCTCTACACTTCTTTCAACATTTCTCCAAATTATTTTATCTCTTCCAAAAAATAAGATTTATTGAAGACAACAAATAGATTTGTATGTGAGATGATTTCATCGTTGGAGTCAAATCTCTTTCCGCCGATCCATTTCTTCAGGTTTAGAAACAAGAAATAGTCACTCGGGGATAAATCGGAGAATAGGGCGGATGAGGGAGCAAATTCTTATCCCCAAATCCACTTTTTTCAATTTTCTTCTCAAATCACGAAGTAGTCTGCTATTAATGAATGTCAAATAAAAACTAAAAGATCCAACTGGTTCAAATTTTGATAGGAGTCAGCTGATAGTTGCCTGCTGACAGGATCACTGTTGCCATTTCATTTAAGAGACAGAAGTTCAAAAAGTCACAAACTTATTGACCCGCGCTCGTTCTATTATTAATATTATGATTATTAAGATATGTATTATTTATATTCTATGTAAGCATACGATTTTTTAAAACCAATCTATTTCTTAAATTGACATTAATTTAAAATAATATCTTTTTTCAACTAAAATAAATATGATTTAATAATAGTAAATGAATTAAAATTATAGAACATTTTAGAATAAATTAATTAGTTTAATATTTAATTACATTATTTTAAATTAAAATCAAATCCGGGGTGAAAAAGCGAAAATACGGTATTGGTTGGTAAAATTTAAAATTAGAAAATCAAGGAGGTGAATGAAATGCAGATTTAAATATTGATCGAGAATAATTTTTTCCACATGTAATTTAGCAATAATATTACAAAAATATTGTATGTGCATTGTATTTCAATAAGCTTCGTTTTTCTTTTATAACTTGACAAAAATTATTCGTGCTCTATTGGATATGTTTTAATTGAAATTTGAATGAAAAACATTTATTTATTTAATGAAACTAATATTTAATTGCATTAAATGAGTCACTTACCTGAAATCACAATATTATGGAAAATTTCTTAATTTATTTTTCATTTTGTGTTTTGATGAAAATTTTTCTTTTTTTATATCATTACTAAAGCTCAATTTTTAATTTTATTTAAGAATTAGTTGAATTGATTTGTGTTTTAAAGAAATACATTGTTTGTAAATATGATTTTATTAAAAAAAAATTATAATTTTTCAAAATATACACTATTTATACACTATAATTTTTATCTACCGTCTAGCTATTTTTTTTTAAATTTATTTTTCCTAGAAAATACATTTTTTGTTTTTTGTTTTTGTTTTTAATATTTTTGTAATAAAAAAACAAACATTTAAAATGTTTATTTATTAAAATTTAACAAAAATAAGAAGAGACTATGCTCAATACTCTATTCTCTAGTCCAGGCCTGGCTAACCCAAATGACTCCATGGGCCTCTTTGATTAGGAGCAATGCTACAGGGGCCGCATTTTAGGGTAACGTGCTTTTAGAATTGTAAAAGAAATAAAATACGTAATTTACGAATAAACTCTTTATTGTTTCAATTAAATTTGGAGTCCTATCTAATCTAAAAAAAAAAAAATTTGTTTTTCTTTTTTTTCACTTAACTTCTTACTATCTCGCCAGAGATAGTATTGCGATCATGAAAATTTTCGATGTGGAAATTTTGATGTTTTTATACGTTTTGAAGGTTCCTGAATCATTTTCACTAAGGCTGAGAAAAATGTCTCTGTGTGTGTGTGTGTATGTATGTAGACAAGATTGCGCAAAAACGGTTTGTGCTAGAATCATGAAATTTGGGATACGGGCATTATTCAAAATTCGGAGTTTTCTATCAACTTTTGAGAAATGTAGCTCACCCTACCTCGTTTTGATTTTTTTTCCTCTAAAGTGACAGTAAAAATAAAAATATGTGTTTGATAATTTTTCACATGATTAAAAATTGTATAAAACTGCTATATATACAATTTCAGCTTGATTTATTTTCTGAAAGTACCAGAATTAATTTTTTAACACTGCAAATCTCACGCGCCAACACGTGACATGGTGCCATCAACAAAGAACTAAACATGCGCTGGTTTAATAAATATTATTTATTAATTTTAATTTATAATTTATAATTAATTAAATTAATTTAAATATAATATATTATGTTATTTAATCCAATTCAAATTTGCGAGATAGTCGAGTGGAGACACTCCAGATTTTTGTTGAAAGAGCCACGCCGAAAGACGCCATCTAGTGGCATGTGGCCAACTTATGTGGTATATTTATTTATTATTATTAAATAATAAATCAAAATTAATCAAAATATGAGATTTTATAAATGTATATAGGGTATTGGACTCGTATTTCCAAAATGTTTTCTTTTATTCCTTTGTTTCATTTTCTCTCCGGGATATATATATATATAGAATCTTTCCTCTATGCCATTTGAGGGGAAACCTACCCTTACTTCTTGGGCGCTAGATCTGATTAATAAGAATTCATCATTAATTTTAATACTATAAAATATTTTTAATTACTTTCAAAATTAAAATCTACCCTGAAATCAATATTTATGCTTCAGAATACGTTGAAAAAAAACAAAAGGGGTTAGTTACTTGCAAATAGAATAAAACAAAAAGAAAGTATTTAATCTTCTAAAAATAATTATAAAGAAAGTAAATGTTATTATTGAAGTAATGTTTTTCAAATATATTTATTATAATTATTATATAAATTAAAAAATCCCCTTTTAATGTTATAAATTATTTTAAATTATTTTCAAAATGAAAACAGATGGCGTGAATGAAAATTCAAATACTATATATATATATAAGCAATTAATCGCTAATTAAAGTTGATGAAAAATCGATTTTAATGTCATAAGAGCAAACAGACAGACAGTGAAGTTAAAAACGTTTTAAAAACTGTCTCATGTAATATTTTTAAAAAGCAACTCGCTTCAAAAATTGTTTCAAACATATACTTTTGTCAATTTGCAAGAATTTATTAAAGAAAATAACCAAAAATCATAAAAGTTATCAGCATAACATTTAGATTTTACTTTATAATCCATTCTACATAAAAAAAATTGTTAAATCGTTTTTCAATACTCCTAATAATTCTTGAAAGGGCTTATGATAAAATTAAACTTCACCTCAAGCGTGACTAGCTAAGTTTCAAATTAGATAATAATTCATCTTCATTTATATTAACAATCAAAAATAAAAAAATTATTATTCAAACAACAACAACAACAAATTGATTATTTTGATTTATAACGAAAAATAAGATTTTCAATTAATATATACAAAATATTAAATAAAACTTTCATGCTTTTTCTTTTGAAGTTTTATCAACACTTTCAGGTTGATTTTTATCCTCAACAATAATTCGTGAATCTAAATCTTGACACGCTTGTTTAAATTTGTCTACTAATAATTTCAATTTCTCATTAAATATCGCTTCAAATTCCGGATCATTTTCGTCATCAGAGTCATTTGCATTTGCATTTTCTATGTCTTTATTCACCTGTAATCTGAAACAATAATAATTCAATTTTCAATATATTCTTAATAGATTATTTATTCGAAATATTTTCAAATATTATAATTCTAAATCAACTTTTTCGAGCTCAAATTTATCGGTCCATGACTAGTAATATCCTATATTCGGTATTGTTCTATATAATGAATTATATTTTTGACTGTATATATAATGAAGTAAATGTTTAAATTAAATTTTTATTTTTTATTATTATTATCATCAAATCTCTATAATAAATTTTCCAGAAAATGTGATTTCAAATCAGGTATAAAAATAATTTAATTATGTTTTTCTCTACTAAGTATTTATTATTAAAATGGCATAAATTGTAGATATTGTATATATATATATTTATATATATATATATGTCTTTCTGATCTTTTAAAATTGTACAGAGCATTTTTATTCAAAATCAAAAATGCCTTAAAGGAGTTTTTATTTATATAGAAAATATTTAATGTTTTTTTTTTCTTAATTAAAGTAATTATGTCAATATATATATGCAAATCAAAACATTATTGTATATTTTTTAAAATCAACCTATTTATTTGATTTTTGTTCATTATAAATGATAATTAAATAATATCCCATTTCTACTAAATGTTTAATCAATGTGATGTTCATTCAATTATCTTAAATGGTAACTTTTAATATAATTTCAGTGGCGTTCCTAAGGTAAATGGCGCCTATGGCATACACCGAATTTGCGTCTCTCTACGGATATAGGTAGCTTTTTTTAATATATCGTAAGAGATAGTATTGCGATCACGAAAATTTTCGATGTTGAGATTGTGATGTTTTTATGCGTTTTGAAGGTTCTTGAATCATTTTCACAAAGGTTGAGAAAAATGTCTGTGTGTGTGTATGTGTGAATGTATGTAGACAAGATTAAGCAAAAACGGTTTCACTTAGAATCATGAAATTTGGTATACGGGCATTATTCAAAATTCGTAGTTTTCTATCAACTTTTGAGAAATGTAGCTCAACCGGAAGAGGGTCATTACTTACAACGTTTTGATTTTTTTTCCTCTAAAGTGACTGTAAAAATAAAGATATCTGTTTGATAATTTTTCACATGATTAATAATTGTATAAAACTGCTATATCTAGAATTTCAGCTTGATTTATTTGCTGAAAGTACTAGAATTAATTTTTTAACACTGCAAATCTCTGGCTTCAACACCTTACGTGGTGCCATCAACAAAGAGCCAAACATGCGCTGGTTTTATAAATATGATTTAATTAATTTAATAATTAATTGAATTTAATTTAAATATAATATATTATGTTATTTAATCCAATTCTCAAATTGCGAGATAGTCGAGTGGAGACACTCCAGCTAATTTTAGTAACAAGATATGTTATCTTGAATTTTTCCATTTCTTGTAATGCCTCTTTTTTTGTGTACGTAATTTTTTAATACTCATATTTATATCAATATAAATATTTTTACCTTAGGTGCTTTTTCGCGGCCCCTTCATTTGGCGCCCATGACACGTATAATGCCTGCTAATCCCTAGTTACATCCCTAGTTAAATCTAATTAAAAAATTAAAAATTAAAAAGCAGGTCAAAGGACATACAAAGAATTGAAGATTCCTTGTATTGACCAAATTAAACATTTTGCGGACTAATGAAAGCCATGGAATATTTTAGACCTTTTAAATGAATAAATAAAATAATACAAATCTTAGTAAATGTATATATTATCTTATTTAATAGTAATTGTATCGATTTGTAAATTTCGGTATATAAATTGTCTAATCAATTGTAATTATACAAGAGATGATGATGTCACTTACTCATTTTCTAATTCTTTAATGAAATCATTGATTGGTTTATTTTTTTCATCCTCCTCATCTTCTTCTTGTACCCATTCCAACCAGCGTTCCAATTGATTGACATTATTCAAATCAATTCGTTCTGTGCGATTCAATAAACGTTTTTCCTCTTCAATTTTCTTTTCCAATTCTCTATCTAATGCACCAACAACCGATTTCGAAAATCCACCCCAGAGACTATCATGTATATCCTGTTCAAATGTTTTGTTAATCCCATCCAAAATAGAGCTTATGTCACCTTCAGCCATATTTTTTCCAATAATTTTTTTATTAATAATTGCTGAAGTAAAAAACAAATAATATTGAAGAAAAAATAATAAAAAATACAATAATTTCAATAAAAAGATTATTCCACTTCACATTGACTATTGTTTAGAAACAAATAAAAATATTTATATATTTATATATATATATCTATATATATATAAATTATAAAAGGAAATTTGAGTTAATTAAAATGTAAATTTTATATATATATATATTTATTTTATTTTATTTTTTTATTTTTTTGATTAAATCAAATTTTTTTGAATGATAAATGTTGAATATGGAAGGAATACTCATGAGAAAAGTTGTTCCATCGGACAATTCCTGTCTTTTTACAAGTATTGCTTTTGTTTTAGGCGAACTTTACCTAGATTTGACAAATCCTCATTCCAGTAATTTGTCCCATTATCCTAAAGAATTAACCCCACGTTGGGTTCCTATAAATTCCCGAATAATCGATACAACTGCTGGTTATTATTTACGAAATATTATTACAAATGCTATTAAACAAGATCCTGAAAATTATAACGAAGCAATTTTAGGGAAACCCTCTCATGAGTATTGTCAATGGATTAGTCAACCTGATTCATGGGGTGGTGCTATCGAAATTGCTATTTTATCCCAACATTATGGAATTGAAATTTCAGTAGTACATACATATAATGGAAATATTATCCATTTTGGAGAAGATAAAGATTATCCTCAAAGGATCATTTTGTTTTTTGATAGAATCCATTATGACCCATTATATCTGGAAGATTCTGCGGAAAAAATGATACAGACAATATTTTATACACAAGATCATGCTATTTTAAAACAAGCTTATGATTTAGCACAAGAGACGAGATTAAGTCTTCTAAATAAGAATGTAGATGGATATAATATTAGATGTAATCATTGTGATAGATTATTTAAAAAAAAAGAAGAAGCTCAAGTTCATGCAAGATTGACAGGACACAAAAATTTTGAAGAAATTCGTTGACAATTTATGTTGGAAATGAAAAATTACATTTTTCAGTAAGAGTAATGAATTTATTTATTCCTTTCCCCATATTATTAATGGATGAGAGTGGGGGTTAATTTTTTTCTTTTTACGTAAAATTTGATAAAACAATTATAAAGTCAATAAAATCAAAAAAAAAAACTTCAAAATAAATTTATTATTTATTTATTTTTATTCTTATCATTTATCCTTTTAGCTATCTCTGTGTAGTGATTTTAAACACAAAAGTTCTTATCCGGAGGAACTAAATAGAACTAATCTCACATGGATCATGAATACCAAATCAAGCCATCCAGAAGGTATGATTGCCCAAATCAAACAGAACTTAAATTTTTCTAATCCCTTAAATAATTCTGATTTTAGATACTCCGTGAATGTAGTCACGAAGATATATGAATTATATGGTTATTAGGATAAGGCAAATATATATATTCAAGAATGAAAATAAGAAAAGAAAACAACATGAATAAATTTTTGTAATTTTGCAACATTTATTCAGGAATTTGATCTAAATTTATAAATACAATATTATATTAAAATATCATTTTTTATATTTTCTAAATTTCTAAATGTAACAAATTATGATTAATTGAAGAAATAATAATTATTCATTTTGGTAGAAAAAAATTTAAAACCGAGAGATATGACACACAATTTGGGTTTTTGCCAAATTTCAAATCCTAATACCTATTAAAACATGATTATTGCTGTTAATGGTAGTGTATTAGTAGGTATTCATAGTATGAATGACATCTCTTTATTCTTAAAATAAAAACTACTAAAATTTACAAAAATTAAAAAAATCAACTTTGGCGCAATATTCCTAAAAGGGGTAGGGATATTATGGAGCTAGGGGGGTGGGGGTATTGCTTATTGGAAATTACATGTAATACAAAAATAAAAACAAATAAAATTGAAATATTTAAATATTTAATTATGTAAATTTTAAGAATTAAAAGAGTACATAACCTAAATAACCTAAATAATATATTTCCTTCGTCTTACTAAATTGTTTAGGTGGTTCAATTCTTCAATGTTAACTAGAGGAAAAATGCACGCCATATCCCTCGCACACCCAATGTGTCATATCTTTACTTTGACACAGTTTTAGAAAGAGACTTTCAAATTATAAACTTTGAGGGATATGTTAATAAATAAGTCTTAATATTAATTTTAAAGAATGTGCAAATACATAGAATACACTACTTACAAAAATTGCAAATTAAAACAAATTACGAGCCTTTGAAATAAATATGATGAAATTTTGCTTGTCTTAATCTTCAAGATGGTAGAAAAAACAAATCCTCCTTGCACGATTGTTAACTTATAAATAAGGTATTCATATTCCCCTAATGCCTTTCTGACACCAAAAGAGCTAGGTTTCGATGTATACAAAACGTGCCATATGTCTCAGTTTTATCTTATCTAATCTAAAATAAGATTCGACTTTTTAATATTATTTCTCTTCTTTATAAAATTGTAATAGTATAATTAAATTTGTTTGTACAACGCCAAATATCTAAAAAGTTTAAAATATTATTATTCTTGAATAAAATATAAAATATAATATTAATTTACCTGATAAATCAATCGATAATCTATTTTGACAAAATCAGATGCCGTAAACACAAATTTCGAATGAACCAATTGCATCGAAAAAATCTTCAACTGATAATAAATAAAAAAAAATAATAAATCAAATGATCAATTTTTTTAAATAAAAAAATTATTAAAATAATATAAATAATTTTTCTATTATATTATAATTAATTTAATTAATTACTTCATCTAATCGGGTGCTTTTTGCTTGGATAATCAGTTGATATACAACTCTGGAACAATGATTAGCCTGATTACAACACCAGGAGCAACAAAATACAAGAATCCAAAATCGACTTAAATTCAGAATAAACCATATCATTTGCATCCAGAATTCTTTTGAATTAATTGTCATAATTACTAAAAGTGCGAACAAATTGCTAGTTAGCCAGCAGAGAGTGTATATGTAGAATACAATCAATTGCATATTAAAAGATTTATTAATCATTTTTCCAAGATTGAAAAGATTTTCATGTAACTGCATTGCATCTAACTAGAAGAAAAATATTCTAATTAATTATAAATGATATTTTATAATACAGTGAACACTCTATATAAGCAACCTCTATATAAGCAACTTTAGTTCAACTGTTCTGTTTAAGGAACTTTACTTTTTAAAGCTAAATATTTGAGTTGAGAGCTGTTCACAACTTTTTTAAATTGTGTACAAAATTCTGTTATTGGAATATGTTTGTGTTTTGTGCTGTCAGTATTGAAGTTAATTTCTGTTAATTAGAATAATTTATAGGATTTCTTTTATTTTCTATTAATTAATTAATTAATTAATATTTTTGTGCTTTAAATACAATGTTTTCCTATAAGCAACTTTTCCCTACAAAAAACTTTTTTATTGAAATTGGTTCAAATGAGTTGCTTATAAATAGCGTTCAATGTAATATAGAAATTTTTAATTTATTGTTGTTTTATTTATTTATTAAATAATTAATTTATTGTATTTTGTTTTATGCTGAAAATTATTAGGAGAGACACCTATTTCAGAAAATTGTTCAACAATTAATATAATAAATTATTATTCAAAAATATTATTTTTAAACCTCTATTTGTTCTTTGGTTGATTAGATGGCGATTCCTCACATCTAGATTTTAAATTATTAATAAAATGTTCTTTTAATTCATCCATTTCAGTTAAAATACATTTTTTTATATTTGTACTAGAGGACACTTGATGTAAATATACTTTTATTAAATAATAATTCTTTAATTAAATTTAATTAATTAATTTTAGTTTATATGGATGAAAAAATAATCTTTTATATAAGATATTTAGGAGGACATTGTATATTTGTCTTGCCTAGAGCTACAGCTTAGAATTTTTATTCCTTCAGATTAAATCACGTCGAATTTTTTTTATGTGATTTTCAAATAATTTTTAATATTGTAAACAGAATTTTGAAGTAGGAATTGACTTGAGTTTTTTTTACTTTTTTTTATTTATCTACAATCTCTCAATAAAGTGCAAGTGAAGTTAGATGAGGTAAATTCTTAACTAATTAACTGGAATAAATTTGTTCAGGCAGGCTGGCCAATCTACTCATGCTAAACAATATGTGTGCTAAGCTCAGTAGCGTACCTAAGAGGGGGCGGTGGGTGCGGTCCGCACCGGGCGGCACTTATCTTGGGGCGGCATTTTTTATATTTAGTTATAGTTGTAAAAAGCAACTTATTCATTTCATATTTATTTTTTTTCTTTCTTGAATAATAAATGATTATTATGATTATTATAAGTTTACTATTTGATTTATATAAATTATGATCAACTATATGATTTCGAATATTATTTCTCGGTGTATATAAATGCATTTTAGTGTAAATTTTGAATTCTAATTCCAAGAACAGGATAATAATTTTATTTTATTGTATTCATTAAAATTCGTTGAATTCGTAAACGCAAAATCTTGCAATATTGTCAATAGAACAAGAAATTACAAATAATATAAATTTTGAGAGCATTATACACGATTTTTCTAGTATGAAAGCTAGAAGAGTAAATATTATATAAATATGTTTACGAGTGCATACAAATATGTGTAAAAAAATTTACTCTGTGAATTAATTAATATTGATTAAATAACTTAATAATTTATTTATGTGTATTAATTTATAAAAACCACTATTTGATTGACTTATAATAGAAAGGGCGGCAAACTGGAGATCGCCCCGGGCGGCAAAAGTTCTAGGTACGCCACTGGTTTAGCTACTATATAATCCATTTCTCTATAATATATAATAAGTTCCAATTTTTCTGAAGAAGCTTTTTTAGTGTCGTTAATCGTCAACAAATAAAAATAAATAAGATAAAATAGACTCGGATAATAATGGCACACAAACCTTCACTTAACTTAAAATACAACTATCAATAACATGTCAGAACCCAATATAAAACTGATTAATTAATCTGAAAATAATCAAACCATTCAAAAGTATCTGTCAACTGTTAAACTATAAAATATAAAATTTTAACAATTAATGATAAATATATATAATTTAATTATTTTTTTTTAATGGAATATTTTACTCTCTCTTTCTATCTACTGAATTAATTCCAATGGGGTGAATAGAAATTATTTATTTATTTTAAATTTATTCATTAAATTTACAACCCGTTTTACCCTGAGCAGTACCTAATGTTATTATTTTATTCAGCAGGCTAAATAAAATATTATTTAATTTATAAATACTACTCACTGGTTTAATAATATCTGGACAAATTCGACTTTTCATTAAATCATTATTCAATTTTTTAAATAAATAGCCAAGTGGGAGTATTTTATTCATAATATTAATGAGTCCAACAGTTGTAAAGACTTGGTAGATTTTATAAACAATAATAAAAGGTAATTCACTTCTCTATAATGATAAATAGAATAATTGAATTAGAAAATGTGTAAGAGGGGAGTGTGAACAAGATTATAGAAACTTACTTTATACTTTAAAGATATAGAGAAATATCTCAAAACTTCTCCAATAATTAATACTAGCATATTTATTAAAATAAACCATCTGTAAAATTTTCGACCTTTATTGAATTCAGGTGAAAGTTCTTGATTACTTAAATTGGTGAGTGAGGTGATTATATTTTGTACATTTTGTTGATTAAAGAGATTTTCAAAAATAAAAACTAAAATCATTATCTGTTCTACAAACTGAAAAAGAAAGACTGATTAATTTTTTAAAATTTTTTAAAATTTTTTAAAATATTTTTTTTTATCTTAGATTACATAAGAGAATCATTACAAACATATGATAAATTATATATTATAATATTTGTGATTATTTATTATTGTCTAAACCAGTGTTTCTCAACCTTTTTGGACCAACCGCCCCCTTTGTAAGACCCGCTTCTTAATTCGCCCCCTATAAATTTTTACAGATAAAAATTGCATGATAATCCCTAATATAAGGTAGGTACACTAGGTGATACTTAGAGCCATATTGAGAAATCGAGTTTCAGAACCTGATTGCAAAATCATCTGACCCTTTTTTTTAGAACTATATTGAAAATTAGCTGGAGTGTCTCCACTCGACTATCTCGCAATTTGAATTGGATTAAATAACATAATATATTATATTTAAATTAAATTTAATTAATTATAAATTATAAATAATAAATAATAAATATTAAACCAGCGCATGTTTGGCTTTTTGTTGATGGCACCACGTCACGTGTTGACGCGTGAGATTTTCAGTGTTAAAAAATTAATTCTGGTAATTTCAGCGAATCAATCAAGCTGAAATTCTATATATAGCAGTTTTATATAATTATTAATCATGTGAAAAATTATCAAACATATATCTTTATTTTTACGGTCACTTTAGAGGAAAAAAAATCAAAACGTTGTAGGTAATGACCCTCTTCCGGTTGAGCTACATTTCTCAAAAGTTGATAGAAAACTATGAATTTTGAATAATGTCCATGTACCAAATTTCATCATTCTAGCTCAAACCGTTTTTGCGTAATCTTGCCTACATACATACACACATACACACATACACACATACACACACACATACACACACACAGACATTTTTCTCAACCTTAGTGAAAATGATTCAGGAACCTTCAAAACGTATAAAAACATCAAAATCTCAACATCGAAAATTTTCATGATCGCAATACTATCTCTGGCGAGATAGTAAAAATTGAAAAAAAAGAGGAAATTTTTAAAAAGCCTGTTCGCAAAATCATCTTAACTTTTTTTAGAGTTGAAAATGATTTCGCCGCCCAAAAATAACTTATCGCCCCCCAAAATCGTATAGTCAAATAATCGCCCCCTTTAAGATGTCAATCGCGCCCAGGTTGAGAATCACTGGTCTAAACTATTTAACTAAACACCTAAAAATCTTTTGTTAATATATTAATCTTAAAATAAAAAGAGATATTAATAATTTAATTTAATTAATATAGATATGCATAGTTTAAGGTTGCAGGGCAAGTGGCTAGAATGAGTTAAGAAAAAAGGGCGAAAAATATATTGTTGGGAAGACCGATTGAGAAACGTCTGCTTGTAAGTCCAATGACGGTGGGTGGTTGTCCAAAGTAGGAAGGGATGTGAGAGAGATAAGAGAGGGTAGGGGTTGGATGGTGGTGGCTCAGGATAGGGACATAGGGTTGCTGCGGCCAACAACTTACGAGTTCCGTAGTGCCAGAGAGATAGATAGATAGATAGTTTAAGGTTTAAAGACTTAAGAGACATAGTTCTGAGCAACCAGAATGATTCAAAACTTATCAATATTTTGAAAATTTACACACACACACACACATATAATAAAAGATTATAAAATTGAACAAAAAAAATCAAATAAAAAAACTCATCAATATAAACTGTAACAATAAACTTTCTTACAAGTGGTATTCCATTGGAGAGAGTAGACGTGTTGGTCTTTTTTAAAAAATTATACAGATCAATAGACATATATAAATGTGAACCAAACATAATAAAGAGTGAAACTGGTATAAATTTATTACTAATATTGTAAGAACGCTGAAATGCTTTTCCTGAAACTGTAACACCTGAAAGTCCAAAATAGCGGATTAACCGATGAATCTCTATAATTGATTCATAATAATCCATTTTTCTATAAATTAACAAGTAAGCAGAATTATATTATAACATAAATTCGAATGTACTCGTATAAACCAATAACTTTAATCATATTGATTTTAATAAAGAATTTAGGTTATTAATTTTTTATATTTACTTTTATTATAAAAATATTTATAATTAATTCCTTTTGTTTACTTTATAAAAAATTAATTTATTTAAATGGTGCTTGTATTTATTTTCCAAATTAAATAGTAGTGTTTCACTGAACTACACCAGTAAAAAATGCAAAAAATTTATAATTAATAACATGACTAAAACAAAAATGAATCTTGATATCAGAAATAAACAACAAAAATCAATGGTCTGATTATTTCTTTAATCTTCTCCTGGTGATAGAACTCGATATAGACTAAGTTTCTTTATAGACGACATTGACTGATGATTTTACATACAAGTTTTTCAAAATTTTAATAAATTTGGAGCTTTCTTCCAATTTAAATAGTTTAATCAATAATAAAAAAGAGAATATGAGATAAAGAATCAAATACTCTTTAAAACCAACAAAGACTACATAAATCTTTCTTGTAGGTTTGTTGAAGATTATTTGTAAAAGAGAATTTAACATAAAAAGGTTGTTCTCCTTGGAATTCAGCCTAAATATCAGGCTAGAAATTAGGGAAGATTCTTTAAGTATACTAAGAATAACCTGGTTACAAAATTTCGTTATACAATAATTTATCGACACTATCAGTATAACCTAACACCTTTCTCTACATCTTTGGGATGATTCAATCTCGTATACATCATTGTTTAATTAATACTAGGTAAAACATATAATTATCAGAAAGAATGCAAAAACATCCGAAATGCAACTTTCGCACTTTTCATATTATTATTAGAGAATAGCAAGTTGAGTTGTCACATTCATCTCCAGCGGAGACTTTACCCTATTTACCATCCAAAATTGTGCTACATATTAGTTGAAAGACCAACATCTTTTATGTACCAGAAAAATTTGTACCACTTCATTCTCTCCACGTGAAAGTAATAGTCACTTAAAAATCAAGCTTACTCAGAGTAGTTGTCTATTCAATTTTTGGCATCCGAACCGCAGTGACTCTCAATGTTTGGCAAAGAACTGGTTTTCCACTCGAAATAATAAAATTTAATTTTAAATAACATTAATGCTAAGTGATAAAAGTGTTTTTGTGAAAGTACACATTTATATTTTACTTAATCATTATTAATAAACTTATAATCTAAATTTAACTACATTTTTCTCAGTTCGATTAAACCCTTTTGTCCTTTTCTTTGAATAAAACATTAAACAGTTGATAAAAAGAAATAGGGCTATCCTGACATAAGAATAAACAAATAAATAAATAATGTGGGTCGTAACCCGAAATGCTCGCAATCAAGTTTACCTATAAGAATTATTGTAAATGCAATTAATTCGTTCCGGACCCCAAAATATTAATATACTATTAAAAAACAAATTTATATTTAATAATAAACACTATTAAGTATTAATGCCCATATGTATAAAATATTAAAACATCTGTTTTTTAATCAAATTTTTTATGGAATACGTCATAGTGAAATCTCGAAGGGAGGATTCCTCGCTATTGCTGTCTATTTCGAACGGCTGTATTTCAGTAGAACAGATAAAAGATTCTTTCTCTTAAACTTTTCTAGATGATATTGTGGATCACCTTCATTATCCCAAACTTTTTTCTCATGATAGCGGTTGGGTCAGTTGGAAGGAATTTGAATAAAACTAAAATCCTCCAAAATGTTATGCTGTACTCTCTTTGTGTGGGCAGAGCATTATCCATAAGTAGCATGGCTTTCTGAGGAAGATTGTTAGGAGATATTTTTTATTAATGTAGTTTAACCTTAGAGTAAAAACTCTTCGAAAACCTACACGTAAACTCCTGATCTATAGGCAGCGCAGTGGAAAATGTTCCCGCCAAAAGTGCTCATGCTACTCGTAACCCGTTCGTTAACTGAAACAGATAACTCAAGTTCGTGACCCAAGGTTTCAATCTATTTGGAATTGAGGGGACCATCCTCAGCCTTTTCGGTTAAAAGTATTTTGGATAATATAGATATTAAGAAGTGAAACAAACAATAAAATAGTAAAATGGTAAAATAAACCAGAAAATATAGGTATAATAATAAAAAAAAATTCAATTATTTTCATTTATTTATTCATAATTTTATACTACTAATATTGTTTAGTGAAAAAGTATAAATAAAATATTATTATTATATTATTAATTTTATATATTATTATTATTAATAGGAATCATCTCATAAAACTTTATTTAATCTAATCTCTTTTTAAAGTATAAAAAATGAAAGGTGAAAAATTGTATTGATTCTAATTTTCATTACACAAGTGCTTCAAAAAAACGCTCTATTACAATAAAAATATTATTTTCTTTTGTAATATTATTTTTCTTCTTTATGAAATTGTAAAAGTATAATTAGATTTGTTTGTACTACGCCAAATATCTAAAAAGATTGAAAATATTATTATATTTATTATAATTAGAATAAAAATAAATTATCAATTACCTGATAAATGATTCGGTAATCTATTTTCACAAAATTAAATGCCGTAAACACAAATTTCGAATGGACCAATTGCATCGAAAAAATCTTCAACTGATAATAAAAAAAAAAAAAATAATTTTTCAAATAAAAAAAAAATAATGAAACAAATATTAATAATTTTTATGTTATATTATAATTAATTTAATTAATACTTCATCTAATCGGGTGCTTTTCGCTTGAACCATCAGTTGATGTATCACTCTGGAACAATGATTTGCCTGATTGCTGCACCAGGAGCAACACAATACCAAAGAACAAAAACGAAATATATTTATAATAAACCAAACAATTTGAAACCAGAATTCTTTAGAATTAAATGGCATAATCACTAAAAGTGCAAATAAATCGCTAGTAAGCCAACAGAGAGTGTACATATAAAATAAAATCAATTGTATATTGAAAGATTTATTAATCATTTTTCCAAGATTGAAAAGATTTTCGTGGAGCTGTATAGCGTCTAACTAGAAAAAAGAAAATATTTCAATTAATTAAATTATAATTTTATAATATATATAAAAATATAAGTATAAAAAAAAGTTATTTATTTTATTATTATATTTTATGCTGAATATAAATTATTACTATATATAGATATTGTCGTATTTTGTAGGCTTACAATTAGTATGGGTTAGGTTATGAAAAAAATGGGTTTTAAAATTAATAAATATAATGTTTAATTTAATTTGGTAGCACTTTGGTTAATTTTGAATAGAAAATAGTTTGGTGAACCCAGCGTCGGTTGATAAGGGAAAGGATAAAGTTGAACCTGTCATGAAATTTATGATTATTTATGAGTTTCATTGATGACAATAGTTTTCTATTATTTAATTTAGAACGTTTCGACCCAAAAATGAAAATGGACGTGAGGATGTCAATGTTTGTTATAAATGTTAATTTATATAGTATTTTTACTATATTTCTGTAGTAAAGGACATTTTTATGCTTATACATTACAATATATACTAAGTTGTTCAATAAGTTCGCGGAGCGCCCTCTATTCGTCAATATTAGACCTAAATCTTCGACGACATTTTCATATTTGTTCTTTCTTAGGAACACGTCAAAAGATTCATTTCGATCTGTTAATTTATTCATTGTTTATCCGCCCTTCAGATCTAACGTGTTTTGCCTTTTTCAATATGGATAAAATTGAGGAACGTGGAGTTATCAAATCCTTTGTAAAGAAAGGATTAAAGGCAATGGAAATTCATACCGAAATGGTGAATATGTTGGTTGAATTTGCTCCTTCAAAAACAATGGTTAGCAAGTGAACTAGTTTGTTCAAAAGTGATCGTGCTAGCATTGAAGACGATCCGCGAGAGAGACGTCCAAAAACTTCATCAACACCGGATTTTGTTTATAGGTTACCTCCTAACTGGCAAAACAATCAATTCAGATTATTATTATTGTATTGATTATTATTATTGTAACCTTTAGAAACAATTCGTGAAACAAGATATGGATTACAGAAGAAGAAATTCATATTCCACCAAGATAACGCACCTACGCACACAACTCAAAAAGCCATTGCTAAAATAACTGAATTGAAGTACGAATTGTTTCAACATCCAGCCTATTCGCCAGATTTAGCTCCCTCCGACTTCTGGCTCTTCCCACACCTCAAACAATATTTCCGCGGAAAACGATTTTCTACAAACGAAGAGGTAATATCTGCTGTAGAGGGATATTTTGCAGAGCTGCCGGAAAACCAATACAGTCAATAATTTAGAAGTAAATTAGTATATTGAAGTTGAGGGAAACTACACTGAGAAAATTTAGTCATTTTTACAAATAAAAATTGAATTCTTCATTTCCGTTCTGCGAACTTATTGAACTACCTAGTATATATATATATATATATATAATTAAGAAATTTAAATTAATTTTTAACAAAAATTTCCTTTTTTAATAATTATTTATAAAATAATAATAAAAACAGATATAATAGATATTAGATGAGCAGTCAGGGGAAAAAATAAATTTATGTTTTATATCTGACCATCTAATAGTTATCAAATAAGCAATTACCATCCATTGAAATAAGAATGTTATGAAAGTAATTTATTATACATTATTAAAATGAATTTAATTTTATTCTTATATTTGTCTATATTAAATTATTTATTTAGGTTCACAAATAAAAATTGAATTGATTTAATATATTGAAAAAAGGAGATAAGATGATAAACCGAAAATGAAAACAAATGGTGGTATAGGATTAAAGAATAACAAATAAATTTAATCAGAATTCATTGATAAATGTTTACGATCGTTTTAATAAGACAAAAATATGTAAAATTCTAATGGGTTAATAAAAAATAAAAAGACTATATATTTGAAAACATTAATATAAAAATATAAAGAAAGTTTATGATTTTAATTTTGAAATTTAGTCAAACAACAATTAGCATAATCTTCCAATAATTCCATTTCAGCTTAAGATACTACTCATTATTGATTTAATTTCGAGATGATTGTCCATATTAATTGTCATGTCATGGATTTGGATAAAACTTTACCAGTGCGTTCCTTTTTAAATTCCAAAGAATCTTTTCTCATTCAATATTTCCGGGCCGCTTTAAGTTTTCGAGATAAAAATTATTCAAGTTTGACAGATTAGCTGGTTATGATCGTTGAAATGTGTGTACAGCCATTTATTGACTAATTCACTAATTATTCACTTATTCACTAATTTATTTCGGTTCGGTTTGGATATTAATTAATTTTTCTATATACAAATCGAACTGAAAAAAATCTGGAGTGTTTCCACTTTACTCTCTCGAAAATATGAATATATCATATTTAAATTAAATTTAATTGATTGAATTATAAATTAAGTTTAATTGGATTAATTAATTAATTAAAAATTTAAATGTACAGTATAGTATTGTTATTCGAATAAATTAATCAATTAACATATGTTAATTTAAATTTTAAAACCTTTACCTTCATTTTTAAGTAATAAAATTTAAAAATTTAATTCTGATACTTTCAGCGATTCAATCAAGCTGAAATTTTATATGTAGCAGTTTTATACAATTTTTAATCATGTAATTAAAAAAAAATCTTTATTTTTACGGTCAGTTTAGAGGAAAAAAATTAAAACGTGGTAGGTAATGACCCTCTTCCGAAAGAGCTCCATTTTTCAAAAGTTGATAGAAATCTACGAATTTTGAATAATGCCCGTGTACAAAATTTCATGATTCTAGCTCAAAACGTTTTTGCGTAATCTTGTCTACATACACACACAGACATTTTTCTCAACCTTAGTGAAAATGACTAAGTGACCTTCAAAACGTATAAAAACATCAAAATCAGGACATTAAAAATTTTCGAAATCGCAAAACTATCTTTGGCGAGATAATAAAAAGAAGCAGACTCCTTAGTCACATAAAAAATATCTAATTCTTTCGTTAGTAGATACTTTAATCATTATTTATAGGTAATATGTAATGAACTTTGTTAAATGTATTAAATAAAGTTTGTTGGAATATATTTCTCATACGTTTATATATTATATAATACAGGTCCGTTATAGATTAAATAATAATACCGATCCTTTTTGTCGTATGAAGATTGAATAGCACTGATCAGGGGTAAGCAATCATTTTTACCAAAGGTCCAAACAAAAGCCTTAGTTAAAATATCCCAGGAACCTTCAAAACTTATAAAAACATCAAATTTTCGAGACTGCAATACTATCTCTCCTGAGATAGTAAAAACCGAAAATAAGTGAAGCCCTCTCTCTACTGGCGAAACCAATAAAACATTATAAATATGATAGCTAAATTTAATTTATATGCAAATTTTAATAATTTTTATCTTGTAAACTAGAAGCGAACCGGAAAAATAGCATAAGGAAAGTTTCTATGCAACTAAAAAGGAATCCACTGGTAAAGTGTTTTATCCAAATACATGGCATGACAATTAATATAGACAATTACCATTTCAACTATATTAATATGTAATAGAATTCATCTTACTTACTGGTTTAATAATATCTGTACAAATTTGACTTTTCATTAAATCACTATTCATTTTTTTAAATAAATAACCAAGTGGAAGTATTTTAATCATTATATTAATTAACCCAAAAGTTGTATAACATTGATAGATATTATAAATAATAACAATTAATTCCTTTCGCTGAAATGATTAATAGAGAAATTGGAAAATGTTTAATTATTGATTTGGACGAGCGATTCAAAATCATTTAATTTACTTACTTTATACATTAAAGTATTTGAGAGATATCTCAAAATTTCACCAGCGATGAATCCTACAATATTTATCAAAAGAAACCATCTGTAAATTTTTCGACTCCTACTGAATTGGGGTGAAAGTTCTTGATTACTTAAATTGGAGAGAGAAGTGATGATATTTTGTTCATTTTGATGATTTAAGAGATTTTCAAAGATAAAAGCTAAAATCAACATCTGTTCTACAAACTGAAAAAAAAAAACAAATAAAAATTGGTCCAATCAATATTTTGTTTTTTTTTATTAATCAGAAATCACAACAAAGTTTATAACCGTTGAATATAAATTTCTTTGTTAATACTGATCTGTATGTTTCTGTTCAAAAAAAATTTATTCCAAATTTCATGTATTCATATTTACAATTAAATAAGATTATGAATATAAGCAATTCAATTTAATTAAAATATAAAAATCAAAGCATATTTAAAGTGGCATATTTCTGACGAAGAGAATCCAACCTAACCCAAGTTCAGAGAATTTTATAAATACGAGAGCAGGTCAATAAGTGCGTGACGTTTTGAATTTCCTGTCCCTTAAATGAAACGGCAATACTGCTCATGTCAGCAGGCAACTATAAAAATAATATTGTACATTGACCAAAAAAATTTAAAGATAGGGTGGTACTGTTGTCGGGCAATGACAATGTGCCTTCTCAACCGGTTAATTCCTTGATAACAGCGCCACTCTTACTTTTTTCCGTCACTATTCATTATTCATTCCATAGTTTTGAAAAAAAAAACTTGAAAAAACAAATTAGTAGCATTTTTGAAACAATTTTACAAAAATTGATATTACCTAAGTAAACTAGAAATCACGAGTCGATAGAAATTAAGAGATAATAGAATTTTGAAAAAAACTTTATTAATTTTTTTTTTCTAAATTTATAAAATTTTCAAGAATGAAAAAATTGACTTTCTATAATTTTAGTATCCATTTATTGACTTTTTACACTACTTTCAGGAGATTGCAAAATGGGTGTATTTATAAAAAAATAAATATAATTATATTAAATAATTTAATAATTATAAGTAAAAAAATAATTAATTTTATAATTAAAAATCTTAATTTAATTTTTTCAATTTTTCTTACAACTGTAATTCCTTTTGTGATAGTTAATATCCCTTTGCTTCTAAATAATATTTTATATAAATCATAGTACATATAAAAATGTGAAACAAGCATTATACATAATGAAACTGGATACCATTTATTACTGATATTGAAAGATCTTTGAAATGGTTTCCCTGTAATGGTGACACGTGAAAGTCCAAACCATCGGATGAACGGATGTAATTCAATAATTGAATCATAATAGTCCATTTTTCTATAATTTTCCCAGTAACGATTATTATACTAAACACTATTCAAAGATATAAACCAATAACATTAAGAATATTGATTGAATATAGAAATAATTATTCAAATTAATAGTTATTATTTATATGCATTAACAAATAATATATGTAATAAATTTTATTTACCAAATTATAAAAGTGTAATTATATATTTAATTTTTCATTAAAATATTTATTTCTAAATTAAATAAGCAACATACTCGATGATATATACGAGGGCAGGTCAATAAGTCTGTGATATCAAAATAGATATTTGTTTGTGAGATGATTTTATCGTTGGAGTCAAATCTTTGGAAACAAGAAATAATAACTCGGGGCTAAATCCGGAAAATAGGGCGGATGAGGGTGCAATTCGTATCCAAATTCATGGATTTGTTCCATTACTAATGGCTGTCACTCAAAAACTAAAAGTCCCAGCTCGTTCAAATTACGACAGGAGTCAACTGATAGTTGCCTGCTGACAGAAGCAGTGTTGCCATTTCATTTAAGAGACGGAATATTCCTAACAGCCTTATTGACCTGCCCTCTTATCCATGATAGATGGCTTCACTTGTATTTTTTAAACTAAAAGAAAGGAAATTAACAGGTATATGGTAAATAAAATTTCGAAAAATTTAGACCACCCTAATGAACCCATGTGAAAATTTTTCAAGAGCTCATTCACTCTAAAAACAATAAAAAAATATGTTAAATTAAATAAATTTAAATAATTAATTAATTGAATTAATTCCTAATTTAAAATAATTTATTTTATATGTTAATATTTCTTACAAGTGGTATGCAGTTAGAGAGAGTTGACGTGTTGGTCTTTTTTAAAAAATTAACCAAATCGAAAAACATATAAATAAGTAGACCAAAAATTATAAAGATTTGAACTGGAATAAATTTATTACTGACATTGTAAGATCGTTGAAATGGTTTCCCTGAAACTGTTACACTTGAAAGACCCATCAAACGGATTACCCGATGAATTCCTTTAATTGATTCATAATAATCCATTTCCAAGTAACCAGAATTGTTCTAAAAGGCAAATCCAAAGGTATAATCAATAACCATAAAAAAATTGAATTAAAAATAATTTGAAATATTAATTTTTTATATTTACTTTTATTATAAAAAAATTTAATTAACCAATTAAACATAAAAGTATGCATTAAATTAATTAAACTTTTATTAAAATAATTTATAGGAAATTTTAAATAAATGAAATGTACTATAAATTACTAATTGGTGCTAATTGTCTATTAGGTACTTAAAGGCATAAATTAAAACTTTTCTCTTAAAATAAGAACTACTAAAATTTATATAAATAAAAAAGTAAACTAAGGGAAGATTTAAGAATTAAGATTTAAGATTAAAAAAACATATTTACATAAATCGCTTTACTTAATTGTTTAGGTAGTTCAATTTTTCAATGTTAAGCAGAGGCAAAACGTACCCCATATCCCTCGCACACACAATACGTCATATCATTCCTTCGACACAATTTTAGTTAAAAAACTTACAAATAGTAAACTATGAGTGATATGTGAATAAGTTTTAATATTAATTTTAAAGAATGTGCGCAAAAACATAGAATAGACTATACTTACAAAAGTTGCTAAAGAAAACAATTTATGAGCCTTTGAAATAAATATGATGACATTTTGCTAGTGTTGAACTTCAATTCCTCCTGATTCACTTATAACTAAGGTAGACGCACTAGAGTAAGTGGCTACTATCGTTTCCCAATTGTTTTCCCACACCAAAAGGCCTAGTTATGAGATATGGACAACGCGCCATATCCCTCGGTTTTACTTGTCATTATCTATGTCATTCTGATCTTGAAAATTGTACAAAGAATTTTTATCAAATTCACATATTAGGGAGAATTTTAAAGTGAAGATTAAATCTGTATCTGTATAGGTATCAATTACAGATAAAATCATTTTAATTGTTTTTTTCTTTTAAATAAAGAAATTATATATATATATAATAACATATGTCAATTAATTTATAATTACTTTGATAAGTATTATAATTTAATATTATATATATATTGTTATTATTAACAAATCTATTTTACATATATACCTCTATTTGATATTCACTTATGTAAAATGATAATTAAAGAATATCTTATATAATATATACTAAGTATATTCTAAATATAAAATATTTAATAATTATGACGCAATAATTTAAAATTAATTAAAAAGTTAATTTTTAGAATAAATTAAAGATTGATTTTATTGAAATTAAAATAAAAATTTATATTATATTTTAATAAATTTGTCTTGGAACTGCTAAAATTAATTGTAGATCATGCACGAGTATGGACAGGTTCGTCGATCTGAACTACGCTTCGGTTCAACAGTGCAGAACTTAACATAAATGTTTCTCAAGAATTTTATGCACCAAAATATAATTTGTGTTTTTTTTTAAAAGGGCATTAATTGATTATCTATTTGATTAATAGAGGTATTTATAAGATAGCACCTGTTTCCCCGAGCTGCGGCTTGGTACTTTAAAAAGATTATTCCTTATGAATTATGATAATTTAAGATTAATATTATTATTTAAAATAAATAAACGACAAAATATATGAAATTTAAAAGAACATAAAATAAAAAAAATAGTCATAAAACACAGTCCTTAATCGTACTCATGAAAGCACTGAAAGACAGAAAAGTATGGCCTGTGAACTATGAACATAACATAAATATTTTTAATTTTATTTTTTTTATAATATTTTGTATTTAAGGAAGCGCTGTCTGACGTAGTTGATGACGTCATTTAAATTTATTATTTTTTATTAAGAAATTAGACCAAATCGATCGACTTTAGGTCAAATATTTTCATTAAGGCAGATATTAGAAACGAAACGAGAATTCAATGTTTTTGTTCACCAACTTTTTGTAGACTTTACAAAAGCATATGACTCAGTAGATCGGGAAAAACTTTTTCAAATCTTGATCTTAATGGGAATTCCAAAAAAACCAGTACGTATGAATCAAATTTGTCTTGTGGGTAGTAAAGGAAGAGTAAGATGCGGGAATCAAATGTCAGATACTTTCAAAATTCGAAATGGGTTAAAACAAGGAGACGCATTATCACCAATTCTATTTAATTTAGTTCTGGAATATGTAATTAGACAAATTGGGGAGAGGTCAAACGGAATCGAATTAAACAAAAAAATTCATTTACGCAGACGACTTAAATATAATAGGAGATTCGGCAATTGCAATTATAAATAGTGTAGAAAAATTAATTGAAGCAGGAAAAGAGGAGGGACTAGAAATTAATAATGCTAAGACAAAGGATTTAGTAACAGAGAGGAATAGTATTAACACATAAAATCTTAATATATAAAATATAGAATTTGAAAATGTAGAAAAATTTAAATACTTAGGTTCTGTAATAACGAAAGATAATAATATTCGAGATGAGTTTAAAGCGAGGTTACAATCGGGAAACACCTGTTATCATGCAATAAAGGGGCTAAAATTATTATCAAAGGGAATAAAAGTTAAAATATATAAAACAATTATTTTACTGGTTGTATTATATGGTGTGAGGCATGGTGACCTTAAGTGACGAGAGTAGATTTAGAGTATTTGAGAATAGGATTCTGCGAACCATTTATGGGCCAAAGAAAGATGAGGTAACCGGGGAATGGCGAAGATTGCATAACGAGGAATTGCATGACCTCTATGCATCTCCAGATATAGTTAGAATTATAAAATCGATCGGTTTTTAGTTCATTTGTTTTATTAAAGTTTTAAGAAACATGCCATTTATTTATTGAGGGTGTGGATTTGAGGATGTCAATTTTTTATAAATGTTTATTTATAGTATTTTAACTATATTTCTTTATTAAAGGGCATTTTTATGCTTATAGATTACAATATATACAATTTTTGCTAGTATAATAAGATAAAATAAGATAAGATAAAAAGAAGAATGGAAATAATTCTGATATTGTTCAAATAATTGTTAACAAAAATTTTAACAAAAAGGTAAAATTTCTTAAAAATGTTTTAATTTATATTTAGAAAAATCTATGTAAATTATCAGTTTTATTTAAAAATAAGTTGACCTGTGGCCAGGTCCGAACCGACCGACTGTTTGAAATAAATTAATTTCCAGCTACAGAAACAATTTCAAATAATTTTAATATATCTATTAATGTAATAAAAAACAGATATGGATACATAAATAATAAATAAAACATTTTTAATTTTATTTTATTTATAATATATATGCAAGACCAGGCTGTGATGTCATGAATGCCTGGATGACGTCATATAATTTTAAATCAAGAAAAAACTAATAAATATGATTTTTCTCGAGGATAAAACCAATACAAAGTGCATGATTCGTGGTGATATATAAAAAAATCTCCTTTGGTGTGAAAATAACCCTTTCCTTCCTATCGTCGATCGCTAATACTACCACTTCCGGTTTCCGGAATTGCACCAAAAGTTGATCAATTCATCCCACTGATGCATTAAGTAAATATACCAAATTTCATCAAAATCGGTTGAGCCGTTCAGGCTGTACACATCTATACGGACGGACAGACGGACAGACGGACGGACAGACGGACGGACAGACGGACAGACGGACGGACAGACATCATGCTAAAAATACTTTTTTCTGTTTAGAAAATGCATGATTCGTGGAGATATGTAAAAATCTCCACATGTGAAATTTGGTGTGAAAACAATACCTCCCTTACTATCGTCGGTCGGTAAAAAATGCCTTTAGATAATTCGAAACTCAAAGTCATTATGTTTATAATAAAATTTCTAATCCACTCTTAAAATGATACGTCTTTAAAAAAAAGTAATTAAAAACTTTCACATTGATAATTAAGTAGAAGAGTGTTACATGGCCAATGATTCATTCATAGTGAAAAAATTTAATTTTCTTTGAAAAATTGTAGAAATATAATTAAATTTGTTTGAACAGCGCCAAATATCTAAAACAAAAAAAATATTATTATTTATTAAATTAATAGATTTAACTCTAGGCTCTAGTTAAAACATTTTCATTTATTGTTATGTTTCCTGTAAAATTTTCACCCATTTAAAAACTATTTTTTATATCTCTATCCATTGTGTATTGAATATTCTTGATTTCATCAATCACATTCCTTAAACCCAGGGGTTTCCAACCTGTGGGGCGCGAGGCTTTTGCAAGGGGAGCGCGACGGCAATTCAAGTGCCCGCAAACTTTTGAAAATTCTCGATTTTTTTTCAATTTTTACCGACCGACGATAGTAAGGGAGGTATTGTTTTCACACCAAATTTCACATGTGGAGATTTTTACATATCTCCACGAATCATGCATTTTCTTAACAGAAAAAAGTATTTTTAGCATGATGTCTGTCCGTCCGTCTGTCCGTCTGTCCGTCTGTCCGTCCGTATAGATGTGTACAGCCTGAACGGCTGAACGGATTTTGATGAAATTTGGTATATTTACTTAATGCATCAGTGGGATGAATTGATCATTTTTGGTGCAAATCCGGAAACCGGAAGTGGTAGTATTAGCGATCGACGATAGGAAGGGAAGGGTTATTTTCACACCAAATTTCACATGAGGAGATTTTTTACATATCACCACGAATCATGCACTTTGTATTGGTTTTATCCTCGGGAAAATCATATTTATTAGTTTTTTCTTGATTTAAAATTATATGACGTCATCCAGCCATTCATGACATCACAGCCTGGTCTTGCATATTTATTATAAATAAAATAAAATTAAAAATGTTTATATTTATTATTTATGTATCTTTATCTGTTTTTTATTACATTAATAGATATATTAAAATTATTTGAAATTGTTTCTATAGCTGCTAATTAATTTACTTCAAAACGTCGGTCGGTTCGGACCTGGCCACAGGTCAACTTATTTTCCAATATGGTTCTAAAATAAGTTCGGTTCGGACCTGGCCACAGGTCAACTTATTTTCCAATATGGTTCTAAAATAAGTTGACCTGTGGCCAGGTCCGAACCGACCGACGCACAGTGGTCTGAAACGCCAAAAAAGCTGGCCAAAAATCGAAAATTGAAAAATTTTTTTTTTGCATGTCGTTTATGGTATTTTGTTGAAGACATATTTATGTACGAAAAGCTGAAAAAGTAGAGCACTACCATGACTCTACGAGTTTTCCGAACATCTCAAAGTCAACTGTTTTTACTTTCTCCAGAGATTTCCCAAAACGTCTGAAATTCGAGCTCAGTCAAAATTGGTGTTTCGTTTCATAGAAAAGTTTCATTTGCAACTTGCGACATGGAAACTGTTGCTGGAGGTACGTACATGGACTTTTTTTATTTTGTTTGCTAGAAATGTATGTATTATATTGATATTGGCTGATTTAAACCGCTTGTGTCAGAAAATGTAACCTGACGAAAAACTTTTCAAAAAACATTCCGCATTTTTTACATTGGTGACCATTGGTGACAATCTCATTTGAAACATAAAGATAAAGGTCTATAGATAAAGAATCATGAAGAAAAAATTGCTCCTTTTTGCCCCATTTGTTCCTATGAATTTTTTGATTAATATCTCGTTAAGGTGCACCTGTCACTTTTCAAAAGAACCTCTCAGTCCGAAAGTACTCAAATTGCTAATGTCGTCCCAAGCCTGTTCACCAACAATTGAAGATGTTGACCCAGAATCACCTTGCACTGATGAAATGTATCAGTGAATTCATAAAGCTTCATAAAAAAGAAGAATATATTTTTGCAACACGAACGAAATGATAAAAATGAAATAAAACACGGTACTTACCAAAATGTAACTGTTAGTTATTTGTCTTACTGATAATAAAATATTTTTCAGAAATGCACTTTCTCTTGAAGTGAGTCCATCACTCACAATTGGCATATTTTTACTATCGAGAAAATCATCTAATTTCAATATCTTAACATGAAAACCCCTAAGTTTCGATGGTTGTGAGCTTTACGGATTTTCTCTGCATGACGTCATTTTTTGAAAAACCAACACATCATTTGAAATTTATCATTTTTTTTCGTACAATCTAACTTCAATTTCGAAATTTTCGGCTCAAAAAATCCCAGAGAACATACAATTGCGAATCTGACGTCACTTTTCTAAAAATCTGTCCGCCATTTTGAATTCGCCATTTTTTTTGTCAAATTTAAATTTCCTGACTCTCAAAACTATTGCCTACAAAATTTCAAGCTGTTTCACCAACATCTACATTTTTGGCCAGCTTTTTTGGCGTTTCAGACCACTGTGCGACGGTTTGAAATAAATTAATTTCCAGCTACAGAAACAATTTCAAATAATTTTAATATATCTATTAATGTAATAAAAAACAGATATGGATATAACATAAATATTTTTAATTTTATTTTATTTATAATATATAGCTGAAGTAGCCGGCGTTGCCGGCGTTACCCGAGGCTGTGACGTCATGAAGGGCTGGGTGACGTCATATAATTTTAAATTAAGAAAAACATAATGAAGATGATTATACCCGAGGATAAAACCAATACATTCGTGGTGATATGTAAAAAAATCTCCTTATGTGAAATTTGGTGCGAAAATAACCCTTCCTTTCTTATCGTCGATCGCTAATACTACCACTTCCGGTTTCCGGATTTGCACCAAAAGTTGATCAATTCATCCCACTGATGCATTAAGTAAATATACCAAATTTCATCAAAATCCGTTAAGCCGTTCAGGCTGTACACATCTATACGGACGGACAGACGGACAGACGGACAGACGGACGGACAGACGGACGGACAGACATCATGCTAAAAATACTTTTTTCTGTTAAGAAAATGCATGATTCGTGGAGATATGTAAAAATCTCCACATGTGAAATTTGGTGTGAAAACAATACCTCCCTTACTATCGTCGGTCGGTAAAAAGGTAAGATGATTTTGTGGCCAAACTTTTGAACGTTTTCGATTTTGTTTTAAAATGGTTCTAAAAAAAAGGTCAGATGATTTTGAGATGCTCTGAACCATGGCTCACCCCTATTGTTATATTATTTCAGAAATATGCCCGACTATTGAAAAAGGAAATTACATTATTACAAAAATTAAGATTATTACAAAATAAAAGGGGGGCGCCGGTACAGAAAGGTTGGAAACCACTGCTTTAACCATTCCTATTGTCTATATAACTACTTCCATTCCCCTCTCTTTATTAATCCATAGTGTAATTAATATATATTAAATAGTTTTTGTATTTTTATATAACCTAATATATATCTACCTGATAAATAAGTCGATAATCCACCGTTATAAAATTTGCAGCAGTGAACTCAAATTTAGAATGTGACAGTTGCATTGAAAATATTTTCATCTAATTTTATGAAATAAATGAAAAACATTAAAAGTTATTAATAATATTATATATATATATATAAATTAATTAATTAAAAAAAAAATAATAATAATGTACAGTAATGGAAAAAATAAACGCCAGGGTGGCGCTATTGTCGGGCAATGGCAATGTGCCTTCCCAACCGGTTGACCCTAGCGTTTACTTTTTCTGTCAGTACTCAAATTATAGTATACCTCATTTAAATAAGGACCTTTTGCATGTAGCATAAATCGATGTACGAATTGAGCACAATTATTTGCTTGATTGCTACACCAGGAACAGCAAATAACTACCAAGCAAAACCGAATTATATTCAAACTCAACCAAATCATTTGATTCCAGAATTCTTCAGAATTGAATTCCATAATCATTAAAAGACCAAATAAATCGGCAGTTAGCCAACATAAAGTATACAAATAAAACATAATCAATTGAATGTGGAAAGATTTATTTATATTTTTTCCAAGATTACAAAGGGTTTCATGCAACTTTGCAGCATCTAACTGAAATAGATAGATATGTTCATATATATATATTTATATATATATTTATTATTTTTTCAATTCGGCTATGAATAAAATTTCTTGGGAGGTACATGATCTCTATGCATTCTTACAATTTAAAAGGCTTCTATAATAATAGGAACATATAAAAAAAAGAATTATATATGAGGTCATTATACAAATATTTAAAAAGATAAAATCGTAATTAGTGTACTATATGAATAGTTGAATAATAAGTTCAAATAATGTGATACCATTGAAAGTACCTATAAATTTATTTAAAATTTGAATTTAAATATTTTAATCGTCAATGATGGGTTACAAAGCTCATTAAATTATCATGCATTATAAATATATAATTAATATGTAAATTTGTATAAAATTTCCTTTCCAAAAAATAAAAAAAAAATTCATTCTTTACTCTAAACCAGGAGTCGGCAAACTTTTTTAAGAAAGGGCCAAATATAACAATTTTAAAGAAATAAACCTATGAGGGTCAGACATATTAGAATATATATTTTATAATCCTAATGAAGAATCGGATAAAAAAATTTTAAATTAATTAATTAATTAAATAATAAATTTTGCATTAATGAATGAATGTAATTGTTTTGTTTTTTTGAGATATTATTTCATCATAATTGGGCACAAAGTTAGTACTTCCTATAATTAAAATTGTTTGCAAATGGCCATCTGTTAATAATGATCTATATTGCGTTTTTGTATAACTTCATTTTCGAAAATATGAAAATTTATTTTGCATTTGCATCAAAAATGACAATATTTATCCATGCGCCGGATAAAATTAGATGGCGAGCCGGATTTGGCCCGCGGGCCGTAGTTTGCCGACCCCTGCCCTTCAGAGTAGATATAATAAAATTGATTATAATATTAACTTACTGGTCTAATAATTTCTGGACATATACGACTCTTCTCCAAATCATCATTCAGTTTTTTGAATAAATAACCAAGTGGTAGAACTTTAGTCATAATATTAAGAAGTCCACATACAGTGAAAAGATGATAATAATAATAAATTACCACCACCCATTCTACTCTCTATCATATTCAAATTTGGAAAGAGAAAAACAATATTAGACTATTATTTACACGATATATATATATATATATATAATAAAAAAATAATATAATAAAGTATAATATAATATATAATATAAATATATAGTAAATATAAATAACCTACTTTGTAGGATAACTTGGAAGAGCTGAATTTTAAGATTTCAGCAATAGATATTATAATAAAATTCATTCCTAGAAAGAGCCAATAGATTTTTCGGCATCGATTGAAATTGGATGTAAGATGTTGAGTACCGAAATTGTTTAATTCTGTGAGTATGTTTAATTCATTCTCATGATTGAATAGATTTTCAAATACAAAAGATAAAATCATGAATTGTTCCACGCACTGAAAAATTAATTTTATAGTATTTTTCAATACTTACAATGTAAACCAGAAATGTAGAAATATGTAAAACAAAGACAAATAATATAAATATAACAATCAACAAATTGAAGTGGAGATGGGCTGGCCATCTGACAAGAAAGATGGACGAACGAGAGACTAAAGTGATGATGGCGTGGTGTTCATTAGAACGGAAACGAAAAAAAGAAAGACGGATAAAAAGATAGGCAGATGACATAACCATAATAGCATGAAGAGAGTGGAAAAGGGTAGCGGTATATAGAAGTGCATGAATGATACTGGAAGAGGCCTTTGCACTAAGGAGTATGGTATAAATAATTATTATTATTTCCGAAAGACTCTGAGGATCACGCAGAGCTTTATAGAGAAATTATTAATTATTGAATTTCCCTAGGCCCGAACTCGAGTCTTCAGTGTGGTAGACTGTCGTGCTAACTACTAAACCTCTGAAAAGTCGATATAAATAATAATCATTATGTTAAAAAATATATATGTTAAATACATAAATCAATAAATTGGCAATGCAAAATTTATATCAGAGCTTTTGGTAAAAAAATAATAAATAAATAAAAATAAAAAAAAACAAAAAAAAAAAATACTTGAAGGAAGTCCAAGAAGATTTTTAAGTGATAATATCGAGAAAAGAAAATTGGATGGTGAAGATCTATGTAGAATATAACTTTGGTGTCAACAAGAGCCGGCAACCTTTTTATAATTAGGGCCAAAATTGAAAACAATCAAAGTTGAGAAGATAGAAAGTTGTTAGAAAATTTTGAGTAAAATTTAGACAAATATTTTATTATATAGATTTCGAATTAATATTTAAAATATTGACATGTTAACTTAATTTAATATAATTCACATAAATAACATTTTTGATTAATATCTATAATTATTTTGAAAAAAAAAAAATTATTTACATAATATTTAAATTAATAAAATTTTTAATAATTTATTTAATGTTTATTAATATAGGTAATTTGAATATTAAAATTAATATTTAATTTACAAAAGTGGTTTTCAAATTTCAATGGGAAGGTTGAAACTAATTTATCGAATTTTATAATTTTTGTTTTATCTCATCAATGATAGGATTATTTTTTACTTTTTTATATTTTATATATATTTATTTTATTAAAATATTAAGAATAAATTCGACTTGTATTATGTATTCACACTCCAACTCCCTCAAAATAAGATATTTAGAGCCCCAAAATGAATTTAAAGAAATAAATTATGATATTTTAAAACAAAATTTTCTTACTGTTGATATCCCAGAGAGGAGGAAATGTATTTTTCTTTTTTTTATAGAAATTATATAAAAATCATAAAAATCATAAAACATATATAAATTCATTGATATAATTATGAACAATGAAATCGAAAATAATTTGAAATTGATAGTGAAGGAACGCTGAAAGGGTTTCCCTTGATATTTTACCCGCGAATGACCAAGCAATCGCAATAACCAATAAAAACCTCGAATTGATTCGCAATGATCCATTTTCTACAGAGAAATAAAAAAAATTATAAAGAGGTGCGTACATAAAATAATAAAATAGAAAAATGTCCTGGGATGTAAATTAATTTAATTTATATTGATTTCACAATTCAATATTTGAAAATTATATTAAGACCTTTTAGGTTTTATGGACAATTTTAAATGAAATTACTTTTGATTTGAGTCAATAACCACATTTATTGTATTTCAAATTGCTTCTTTTTTGTTGATAATAAATAAATAAATAATACAATAGCTGTTGAAGTTAAAAAGCAATCACATTATTCTAAAATCAATCATAAATCATTCTGATCTCCTTTAGAATTTGTCAATTATTCATAAAAGTATTATGGATACATTATGGAATTTACGCCTAATTTTTATACCGCCCCCATTTCCTTAAATGTTAATTAAAATATAATAATTGATTTAATTGAAGTTTATTTGCAATGGATCTTTAATATTCCTAATCACTCTATTGATAATAAATCTGGAGTGTCTCCACTAGACTATCTCGCAAATTTGAATTAGATTAATTAACATATATTATATTTAAATTAAATTTAGTTAATTATAAATTAAATATATATTAATCCAGCGCGTGTTTTGCTGTTTATTGATGGCACCACGTCACGTGCTGGCGCGTGATTTGAAGTCGTGTTAAAAAATTAAATAAGATTCAATCAATCTGAAATTCTATATATAACGGTTTTATATAATTTTTAATCATGTGAAAAACTATCAAACATATATCTTTATTTTTACGGTCACTTTAAAGGAAAAAGAAATCAAAACGTTGTAGGTAATGACCCTCTTCCGGTTGAGTTACATTTCTCAAAAGTTGTGAATTTTTAATAATGCCCGAATACCAAATTTCATTATTCTAGCTCAAACCGTTTTTGAGTCATCTTGTCTAGATACACACATACAAACACACATACACACAGACATTTTTCTCAACCTTAGTGAAAATGACTCAGGGACCTTCAAAACGTATAAAAACATCAAAATCTTAACATCGAAAATTTTCGTGATCGGAATACTATCTCTGGCGAGATAGTAAAAATGACTATATTTTAATATTTTTTTTTTGTTATCGATTGAAACGTCTGTTAGTCTAATTAGCTTTAAAAATAATTTCCAATTAATGGGCATTTAAGAGTATTTCTTTCTAAAGTTGTTTTCACTTCTTTGAATGGATATCAACCAACGAGAGAAGTTTTCTTGGTATGTGGCTTCCTAGTTAGTTTAAAAAAAACATAAGGGGGGATCAATTATATACAGATAGTATATTATATCAAAGGAAATTTATTTCATTCCTTTCAACAACTTTTTTGTATAATATTTGTAAAAAAAATTCTTCTGCCCTTTTGCAAAATTAAGTCAAAGTTAAAATAAAACTTTACCTCTGATTTAATTACAATGTTTATATTTCTTATTTTATTAATTTTAGTTTTTTAATTACTGAACATACTATGTTTGTTCAAAAGAAAAAGTGAATTTTGAATTTTTGCGTGCTGTGAACATACGATTATTGAAATTTTTCTGCTATGTTGGTACATATATGTTTCTGAGATGTTGATATTATCAGCCATTTAAAATTAGTAGTTTGTTTTTAACCAATGAAAAAGTCACGTTTTGTGTGTTTTTCGATTTTTTACTTAAGAAAAGGAATAATACATAGAAGTTATGCAACGTTTGCGTGAAGCAATACGGCTCAAACGATTGGAATTGTGGGAAAACAAATCTGCATCACGATAATGCACCAGCTCACACATCATTGCTTGTTCGTGATTTTTTGGCCAAAAACAACACCGTAATCATGCCTCAAACACTATATTCACCAGATTTGGCTCCCTGCGACTTTTTTCTATTCCAAAAACTGAAGAGACCAATGCAAGGAAAGCGTTTTTGCACAATTGATAAGATAAAGTCGGAACCAAAGAACGAATTGATGGCCATACCGAAAAGCGCATTTCAGAAGTGCTTCAACGATTGGAAAAAGCGCTTGCATAAGTGTATTATATCTAAGGGAAATTACTTTAAAGGAGACAAAATGGATATTGATAAATAAATAAATACTTTTGGAAATAATTCAAAATTCACCTTTTCTTTTGAACATACCTAGTATAGGAAGACAGGTCAATAAATCTGTGACTTTTTGAATTTCTTGTCTCTTAAATGAAATGACAACAGTGCTTCTGTCAGCTGACTCCTGTCGAAATTTGAACTAGCTGGGTCTTTTAGTTTTTATTTGACATCCATTAATAGCAGACTACCTCGTGATCGGTGAAGAAAATGGAAAAAATTGAATTTTTATGAAAATTCATGAATTGAGATGTTCCCTCATCCATCCTATTATATGGATTAGTCCCAAGTGTCTATTCCTTGTTTCCAAACTTGCAGCACCCGCTCTAGCTTAAACAGCTAGCTTAAACTAGCTGTCACCCTTTTAAACAAAATTTGTTTATTCAGAGCACAATAATTGTTTTACCAGAACCTACGAAAAAAATTTATAATATTTTTGAAGTCAAAAAAGGAATCTACTGGTAAAGTTATATCAAAATTTTTTATCCACATACGACAAACTGAACAATTACCAAAAATCAACAAATATATATTTTGATTAACTAATTATTAATATTTAAGTCAATAACGACCAAATGCCGCCTTTGAGAATTGCCGCCCGGACAATAGTTGGGACAGCCGGCACTTGAGCGTGCGCATAAACCTGAAGAAATGGCTAGGCGGAAAGAGATTTGACTCCAACGATGTAATCTTCTCACAAACAAATACCTATTTTGATGTCCACCGACAAATCTTATTTTTTGTAAAGGATAAAAAAAATTGGAGAAACGTTGGACGAAGTGTATAAGAAAGAAAACTATTTTAAAAAATAAAAAAAAAATTTATCCAAAAACCTGTATTTCATTAAAAAAGTCACGGAATTATTGATCTGCTCTCGTATAATAAAACTTGGACTAATTGGCTGAATCTCACCCATGAAAGCAACTCTATAGAGAAATTCTTCTTTACATTAGAATTCATTTAAATCTATAAAGATCAATATATTGATTTTATATAATTAAAGAAAAATAAATTAAATTAAACACAAACAGAGAATCTATATAAATTTTGTTTTTTCTATAATATTATAATGTGCTTTTAATTAATACTGAAAATAAATATTATTTAAGGTAAATATAAATATACAAACCTATAAGAAATTATAAGATTATTATATATTATTTTTCATTCATACTCTTTTTAAATATGTTACTTTTCTTAAAAATAAATATTTTTGAAATTTTCATGTGTGATCAGTGCTAAAATTTTTCTTAACCCATTTGTAGACAGCGTTCCCAAATGGGAACAACAGAAAAAATATAAATAGCGTTTGTAAACTGTTAAATTTGACACCAAATTTGTGCTAGTGTAATCACGTTAGAATCTAACTTTTGTTTTAAAAGTATACTTATTTAATAGCTTCAGTAGTTATTAGTACTTGCTTGCAACAAAAACAAAATAAAATATGAAAAATTAGTAATTTTGATTTTTAAACCTATGTAAATTCATGATAAGGTATTATTGTTTTATTCTTTTTATAAATTTATTTTTATTTACTATGTAGTAGTTATAATTAGTTCAAATAAATAAACAATTTTCATTTGAAGTTTACAAAACATCAAAAAATATATTGTTCCCCTGGAACGCTGGTCTTTCGGATGTTATATAAAGATTTTTATTTTATTTATTTTATTTTATTTATTTTTTTTTTTATAAATTATATATATATTATTTATATATTGTTTTAGTTAGTCACACAATATAATTATAAACCTAATCAAAATAATAAATATAAATGAAGTAATTGAGTAGAATTGAATAATAATTTCATGAAATTTGGAAAATTTTCTGAAAAATCGATGAAAAAATGGTACGATATTTTGGTCACCATTTCATGAATCAGTTTATTCAAAGAAAGCCTGTTAGATTTGTACTAGAGCAGTGGTTTATGGTTACCAAATGGAGGTGCACGATCCTTGAACAAAGTGGAAGAAAATTTTTTCTTTGTTTGGGAACCTATGTTTTTTTAATTTTTTATAATTCAAAAAACATAATTTGATGTTTATAATTTTTTATAATTCTAAAAAATAAAAAAAATAATTTGATGTTTTATAAATGCATTTTCTTTATTTTACTTGCTTGAATGACTAACGTTCCCAAATGGGAACATTTATTTTTATACACCAAAAACCCTTTCAAAAATATTTTTTTTGTAAAATGATATCTAATGAAAAACTGAACAAAATTAAAATAAAAAATGTGGTCACCAATGGGTTTAAGAAATTATTAATTATGAGTATGTGAAAATTCAGGCCATTATTATAATTAACTTTTTTGTAGTAATCGAGGAACAATAAATTGTATTGACATTGTTTCCGCATGGAACCTGAATTCAAATAAATTTGAATTCCCGCCCTCTGACTAAGTTTAAATAATAATTAAGTTAATATTTATAAATATTAGTGTTAATTAATTATATAATGTAGTTTAATATTTTTAAGTTAATTTCATTTATAGTTTTAAATATTTAATTGTTATTGTCATAAATTCATGAGGTTGACCACCCCCCTCCCTTACTATCTACATATAAAAAGACAGGCCGAGCTCTCTGAAGCCCCGCTGCTGTTGTACCTGTCGCCCGAGTGCCATTGCCTTTGTCTGTCGCTGCTGCCTGTGTTTTTATCTGCTCGTCCACTGCTTACTGGGGCCCCTTGGCCCACCGACGCCTTATTCGACCCGTTCGAATTTACAACTCGAACGCGGTGCTTTTGGGGTCGTCGACGAGGCTACAGATTGCAGCCGCCGGTCCTGTGCTCCAGAGTTTGTTCCGAGGGGGCAAACCCAGTGATTCCTGAGGGGATCATCTCTACCTTTGGATCCGTGCTGGTCCATTCATCCCGTTGGAAACTCGAGGAGGGTCCAAAGCCAATTGATCGTTGGATCAATTGCGAAACCAGCAGAGAAGACATCCAGGCAGCGAACGGCAGCGTAAACCCCCATTTAATTCAATTCCCGGTGGTCAGATAAGTGCACTTATGAACACTTTGAACTATATTAATTTTAGATTGAAAATTTAGATTTAAGTTGATATATAAAAATATTTAGGTGACCCTAAATATAATTAATCCGTTTTTAATTGAACCTAATTTTAATTTAATTAAATATTGTAAAAGTTGATTATAGTGTTTATTTAGCGAACTTTTTTCAATCCCAAATTCTTAATATATTAAACATAGACCTTTGATACAGTCCATTTAAATTTCCAGGTGCGATAGAAGTGAAGAGGTTGCTATCGTAATTTTATTAATTCCTCTTTTTAGCCTTCGAGCAAAATTGATATATATTAAGGATTCATCCCCTTCCATTTCCTCCCACTTTCAATTTTCAGGAACAATAGCTTTCTATTATTTTTTAGGTCTTACAAGCCTCTATAGTCGATGTATCAAGCGGATACATCATTAAATTTTTTGGTCCTTCTTTAGCCGGATAAAATTGAAGATTTTATCTGGTTTTAATTTAATATAAATAATTTTATATTAGTTTCAAAAGAAAGCATTTGTTCTTGAAATAGAATTGCCATAAACATTATATTCAGTTGGAATATTTTGTTACCTGACCCTTGCAATAGCAAATTTCCTTTCCATTCATTTTCTTTGTCCTTTGTTTGAAAAAAGGTCGCTAAAGTTTTAAAAGGTTCGTTTAAAATTAATATTTTAAAGGATCTTTTAATAGTTATATAAATAATTTTAGTCTCTCAGGGAGATTAATTAAAATTAAATAAAAATTTTAAAATGTCGAGGGCATTTAAATTATACCACAGAAAATTAAATATATGTGCAGGTTCTGTGCACACCATCACTTCCGCCTTGGGGGATATAGGTAAGGCCGACTCGGATGTTTTGGAAGTTCGATTGATTCAGTTGGAATCTTCCAATGTAAGCATCAACGAGGTGAACTCAGATGTTCTCTCAGATGCTTCATTGGGAGATGAAGAAACAACTGAGATGATCAATCGGATTCTGGACATGTCGAGTGGCCTGTTATTAAAAATTAGGCAGATTAAAAACGAGCTAGAGGCTCGTAGGCAGACTTGCGATAGGCCTAAAATTATGGCAAAGCTAAGGCTGCCTCAATTAGATATTCCCAAATTCTCTGGAAAAATTGAGAATTGGGAAAGTTTTAAAAATAGTTTTTCTTCGATTGTAGGAGATCGAGATGATTTATCCTCTCTCGAGAAATTAAATTATTTAAAAGGAGCCTTGCAAGGGGAGGCTTTAGAATGCGTGGGCATGTATCCAATGAAGGGTGAGAATTACAAAATTGTATGGGACACCCTCAATAATAGATACAATAGGGAATCGGAAATCGTGTACCGGTTTATTGGGCAGATTATTGATATCCCTAAAGCCACTTCACAATCGGCGAATAGTTTATTCAAAGTATTTTCAACGTTTCAGAACGTTTTAAACAATCTTGAGGCGTTGAAAATACAATTAGATGACTGTGACCCTCTTTGGACTTTCTCTCTTCTAGAGAAAGTTGACTACGAAACAAAGCGGGCATGGTATTATGAAAATAATAATTTCGAACTGCCGAGCATTAAAAAGATATTGGCCTTTTTAGAAAGGAGGTATAATTCTTGCCTAGGAGCTCAGCCAGGCCTGAGTATTGAAAAGGGCAATAAAACAATAGATCAGGGAAGGGAAAAACAAAATTTTAAAAAAGCAGGCATTTTTCATACAATGGGCGGGCCCCCATTCGACTGCAGCATATGTGGAAAAAAACACTCGTTAAAAGAGTGTCATAAATTTAAAAAATTATCACTTGGCGAGCGCAAGGGAAAAATTAGGGAATTGAAGCGATGCTTCAATTGTCTAGGATTGAAACATTCTGCGGCAGACTGTTTTAAACCTCCTTGCGCTCATTGTAATAAAAAATTAAATACATTGCTACATATAGATGTAGAAAGCAATCAATTGGAGGATAAACCAATTAATTTGAATGTAGATGCATTACAAACGCATATAATGCAGTCGAATGCGGGCTGTAATAACAATAAATTTAATCCATCACTATTGGCAACTGCGCAGGTACAAATAATAGACACCGAGGGAAAATTGATAAAGGCTAGGTGTCTATTAGATAGTGGGGCACAGGTAAGCTGTGTTTCGCTTTCAATGGCGAAACGACTCGGTCATAAAATTGAAAAGACCTCTACAAGTCTATTCAATTTGAGTGGCCGGTCAATGAGAGTAAAAGGGAAGGTTCAGCTCACTTTAAGCCCTCATTTCTGTACATCGCAAAATTATAAAATAGCACCTCTTGTTTTGGAAAAATTAACAAGTGAACAGCCAATACAACAGGTAAGGATCCCCCCTTTCACACTGCCGGCAGGTAATAAATTAGCCGACCCAGAATTTAACATACCTGCAGGCATTGATATAATTCTCGGAGCAGAAATATATCCCCTTCTAATGAAATCGAAAACGAAAGTATTTAGAAGGGATTTACCAAAAGCGCAAGACACCCACCTGGGGTGGGTTCTAATGGGCCCTTGTAAATATATTAATTCATATCAACAAGGGTCCAATGGGGAAAGGGTAGGGGAAAATAGGCTACCTGGCTCTAGGCGTGATCCTAGGCAAAATTATTCAACCAATCGGCAATCTCGTAAAAAGTGGTTTCGGGAGAACCCTAATGATTTGCGTAATAGATTGGTATTGATACCCGATTCCGGCGTGTCCCCCTTGCAATGGAAACTGGGGAAAATCATTAAAACCTTTCGAGGAAAGGACAATTTGGTACAGAGGGTTAAAATAAAGACCGAGAGGGGAGAATATAACGTTTCGATCAACAAAATTTCATTGCTACCCGATAGCGTAAATTTAAATAGATTTTGACAGTCCGTCAAGGGGGGGAGTGATGTTTCCGCATGGAACCTGAATTCAAATAAATTTGAATTCCCGCCCTCTGACTAAGTTTAAATAATAATTAAGTTAATATTTATAAATATTAGTGTTAATTAATTATATAATGTAGTTTAATATTTTTAAGTTAATTTCATTTATAGTTTTAAATATTTAATTGTTATTGTCATAAATTCATGAGGTTGACCACCCCCCTCCCTTACTATCTACATATAAAAAGACAGGCCGAGCTCTCTGAAGCCCCGCTGCTGTTGTACCTGTCGCCCGAGTGCCATTGCCTTTGTCTGTCGCTGCTGCCTGTGTTTTTATCTGCTCGTCCACTGCTTACTGGGGCCCCTTGGCCCACCGACGCCTTATTCGACCCGTTCGAATTTACAACTCGAACGCGGTGCTTTTGGGGTCGTCGACGAGGCTACAGATTGCAGCCGCCGGTCCTGTGCTCCAGAGTTTGTTCCGAGGGGGCAAACCCAGTGATTCCTGAGGGGATCATCTCTACCTTTGGATCCGTGCTGGTCCATTCATCCCGTTGGAAACTCGAGGAGGGTCCAAAGCCAATTGATCGTTGGATCAATTGCGAAACCAGCAGAGAAGACATCCAGGCAGCGAACGGCAGCGTAAACCCCCATTTAATTCAATTCCCGGTGGTCAGATAAGTGCACTTATGAACACTTTGAACTATATTAATTTTAGATTGAAAATTTAGATTTAAGTTGATATATAAAAATATTTAGGTGACCCTAAATATAATTAATCCGTTTTTAATTGAACCTAATTTTAATTTAATTAAATATTGTAAAAGTTGATTATAGTGTTTATTTAGCGAACTTTTTTCAATCCCAAATTCTTAATATATTAAACATAGACCTTTGATACAGTCCATTTAAATTTCCAGGTGCGATAGAAGTGAAGAGGTTGCTATCGTAATTTTATTAATTCCTCTTTTTAGCCTTCGAGCAAAATTGATATATATTAAGGATTCATCCCCTTCCATTTCCTCCCACTTTCAATTTTCAGGAACAATAGCTTTCTATTATTTTTTAGGTCTTACAAGCCTCTATAGTCGATGTATCAAGCGGATACAGACATTTAATCTATTATTTCCAACCATCAAAAAAGTGATATGATAAAATCTTTAAAAAAAATTTCCAAAACAAATTTCATTTTCAAATTTTTTTTGTAAAACTTTTATTTCAAATAATTATTGTGAAGAAAATGGATATTTTTTAACTCAAGATGCGCCCTTCTTGATTCCCGACTCCCCATCGTTTTTCTTAAATTTTATTTTTATTTTTTCACTAAGATTTCAATATTTTTTATTTTATTTGAATCACCCTGCATATATATATATATATATATATATATATATATATATATATATATATAATATATTATATTAGATAAATGAGATTTAAGGGATAGACACTCAAATTGGAATTTAAAATTTTAGAAAAAATTTAAATTTTAAGCCATTTTAATTCTAAAAACATTACTTTCAATATTTTATTTGTGTGTCTGTGTGTGTGATCATACAAAAGTAAATACCATGACTTTTAATGTAGTTAGATAATTTATACCATCTATTTATCTATTCAAATAAAAAAAATCTTACTAATGCAATTCCATTGGTGAGATACACTACTTTATTGTTTTGCCTTAAATAAAGTTTATAAAAATCAAAAAACATATAAATATTCATTATTAATATAATAATCACTGAAATAGGATAGAATTTTAAATTGGATTGGAAGGTACGCTGATAAGTTATTCCTTTGAATGTTACCCGTGAAAAACCGAGCCATCGTATTAAACGATAAACACTCTCGATGGAGTCACAATAATCCATTTTCAACGATAAAATAAACAAATGTGATTATATTCAAAAGCAAATGGTAATTTAAGTAAAAGCCCAATGAAAGGGAGGAATAGAGAATATAGATAAATTCAATTATATTGATTGTGTTTCCAATTTTATTAATTAATTAAAGAAAAATAAATTTTTTTAAAACATTAATTATAATAATAAACATATATATATTCGAGACTACGAATATATGTATTATTAAGTGATTAAAGTAAAAATGAAAAAATAAATAAAAATTAAATAAAAAAATAAATATATTGAGAAGAAAATAAAATGATCAAAGGGCATGACATGATAATGTAATTTTTGAGCAATTGAAATGAGGAAATTAAATTTCATAATAAAAAAAATCAAATTTTTTTTTTTTAATATATTTATTTAAAAATCTATATCAAAAATAATAATAATAAAAATAATAATATGAAACTGATTTATAATATATAAGATAGATATTAAAATATTTTAACCATCAATTTGCAAGATTTCACAGGATTCTCTTTATGAAAATCTTTAAATACATAAATGCCTTTTGGATTACAATATGTTGCGTATTCTAATTCTGCCACTTCTTCAAATCCAGTTGCCTTTGCTAATCCCTAAAAAATAGGAAATAAAAATAAAATAAAAATTGACTTCAAAAATGTTATATGACTTTAAGAGATGAGACAAAATCCTGAGAATTTGAAAATATACTTTAAATGATGAGTTCACAGAAGAATGGCGGGTATTGCATGATCTCTATGCATTCCCAAGCATAGTTAGAGTCACAATTTCAAAGAGGAATGATTTTGTTAAGAACGAGTTGCGTTGAGAATATAATTGAAAAAATTGGGAGTTGAGAGAAAGAAGAAAAAGTTTCGAATTTACGACAACAAATGAAAAATGAAGAAGATAAATAAAAATAGGCCATTTAATTATAGGATTATGGCACCACTATCAGAAATATCAAATGAATCTCAAATCTGTAATTTTTCAATTTTTACTGAAGCAACTTTTGTTATTTTCGATAAAATGGAATGTCCCATCTACCGTACTCCCCAGACCTCGTACCCAACGATTATTTTATGTTTGTAAATCTCAAGAGAGTTGATTAGAAAGAAATTTAGGAAGATGAAGAAGTCATGGCTGAAACTAAGTCAAAAGACAAATCTACTATAAAAAATTGGGAGAACGTTATAATCCATGTATCGTCCGCGAGCCAAAAAAAAGTTTATTTTTTACTTATCCTACAGACTGAATGGACTATTATGGTAGATAAAAATTTAAAGTCATTATTTTAAATATAAATAATTAATCTTTAAAAAATTCAAAATCATATAGTGAAAAGAAGATAAAAACCAGATTTTTATTTTTATGAATAGTGTTTACCTGTGAATTAAGTGCAGTGAAGACTGTGGCTGTAATGGGACAGTTGAGTGCCCTTCGACAGAGGGGCTCTCGTGCCAGCAATAATTGTTTCCCAATTCCCTGTCCATAATAATCAGAGTTAACTGATAGCCCCATCGCATAAAGATATTTATCGACATTAAATTTTTCAAAAATATCACATTTATTTTTAACAGTCTCAAGGCAGTCGATTATTGTACAATAAGGTTCTTCTAAGGTCTCCTAAAAATATGAATGAAAATATTAAAATACGTTTATGAATAATTTTATTTAATATATACATAAATTATATTATAGTCGTATATTATTGTAAAATTGCGATTTTAATAATCTTTTTTAATTATCTTTTATTTTATTAATTTTATGTATTTAATTGAAGATATTTTTTACATATTAAAACTTCTTATTTTATTAGAATTTTATTAACAAAATAACAAAAAATAAAATATTCTTAACACACTATGAGCGGGGCGGGTATTTGTACCCGTTGCGGGGACTGCCACTTATAAGCGGGCGGAAGCTAGCCGCTCATAGTGTAATAATATATATTTTCCCTTGTGTCACTTAAAATTACTTATTTTAAACGATAACTAATATATATCCCTCATATAAGTGGCAACGGGTATAAATACCCGCCCCGCTTATAAGTGGCAGTCCCCGCAACGGGTACAAATACCCGCCCCGCTCATAGTGTGTTAATAATATATATTAAAATATAAATAGTTTGTTTTTTTTATAAATTTACTGAATAATATTTTGAATAAACTTATTTTATAATTCCTCTTTATATAATATAATATTTATATGATAATGAAATAATTACTGTATTTCTTAATTGTACTAATACAAACTACAATAATGATAATATGATAACTAGTTAGATAGGATACGTTAATAGCATTAAATTTGAAACATCGTAAATATTAAATACTAATAATAATAATATTCAAAATACCTCTTCTTTTATGATGGACTCTGACTTTGTTTTGACATAAAGCACATTGATACCTGCAATTTGTGGCTTTCCATTGTCATCTAAAACATCAGCAAAGGCCACCAATGTGCAACGTTGCTGAATCCACGATCTCCAATCCTTACGGATTACTTCCATGGATTGAATATCTTTGTTCATTCTGTAATAGTTTAATGATATAATTCTTAATTAAAACTAAACAAAAATTTTTACAATGAAATTTTTTAAAAAGAATAAGAAATATTCTTTTCTGTACTCCCTGACTAGAAACTTAAAGACAAACTTTAAAATTTAACTACTATAATATAAATTACAATTTTTGACATTCCTTTTATTCTGAACTCTTAGAATACTACTAAAATACAATAAATAAAACAAAATAAACATTATTCAGTAAGTATAATATTAACATTTTGTTTGTATTCCTTCAGTTAAACTATCTTAAAAAGGATGTTCGGATAATGTTGACAAAAAAGAAAGAACGATTGTAATCTCTGATACACCACCGATGGGGTTTTAAGCTCTGAGATCAAAATTTATTTGACACTGTTAAAGAATTTTTAAATATGTTAACCAGCTGATTGAAAATAAAATCTTTTCAATCTCTAACTGTGAAAATATGTGTTAATATCTGAAATAATTTCAGAGATATAGTTGTTTCTTTTTGATCAGCTATTATCTGGACACCCTGTATTTATTAATAAATCTATATATAATAATATAAAAACTATCATTTAAATATAAATTAGTTCAAAAATTCGTCCATTTATATCATTTATAAATACTAGTCACCATATGAATCAGAAGTAAAAATATCCATTTTATGTGATTTAAACTATGAATAAACTTTACACTAAACTTAAAATTTCTTAAACGATAAAATAAACAAGATACTCGTATATATTATCAGTAGAGTGATAAATATTATAATCGCATTTTATAGAATTTATCCATTCTTTGTGCTTTATTATAAAATTATTTCTAACTCATCCACTACTTTCAGTTCCTCAGTTGAAATAATTTTTCGAAATATTTTTGAAACTATTCACATATTTTATTACCTTCTTATTATAATTATCTATTTAATTTGATTGTACCTAATAACTTCTTTTGATAATTTTAATTTCAATGTTCTTGTCTCTGTCATTTTCATCAAATTTATAATATTTTATATATTATGATTTTCCTTTTCTTATAACTATTCTAATATTAATATTAATGAACCCTAAACTATCCTCTTCAATTATTATTACATTTATTATATGAGGGTCGTTCAATGAGTCCTTAGAAAATTCGAAAGATGACACTGGTAGTAACGAAATAAGCATTATACCTCACTAGTCTCTTATTTTATTGCAGTTTCAGATATTTCCGTAATAAAGTTTCAATTTTTTCATTCGATTGAAGTAACAAATTAATGTATATATAAAAAATCTGGAGTGTCTCCAATCGACTATCTCGTAAATTTGAATTGGATTAATTGACATATATTATATTTAAATTAAATTTAATTAATTAAATTATAAATTAAAATTAATAAATGTTGATGGCACCAGGTCACGTGCTGGCGCGTGATTGCCAGTCAACGTGTTAAAAAAATTAATTCCGGTACTTTCAACCATTCAATCAAGCTGAAATTTTATATGTAGCAGTTTTATACAATTTTTAATCATGTAAAAAACTATCAAACATATATCTTTATTTTTACGGTCAGTTTAGAGGAAAGAAAATGAAAACGTTGTAGGTAATGGTCCTCTTCCCATTGAGCTATATTTCTCAAAAGTTGATAGAAAGCTACGAATTTTGAATAATGCCCGTGTAACAAATTTCATTATTCTAGGACAAACCGTTTTTGCGTAATCTTGTCTACATACATACACACATACACACTGACATTTTTCTCCATCTTAGTGAAAATGACTCAGGAGCCTTCAAAACGTATAAAAACATCAAAATCTCGACATCGAAAATTTTCGTGAACGCAATAGTAAATATATAGTAAAAATATAAAATTGATAGAGTGGTCATTGAGGAGAACAGATGCCAGTTATGAGGACCTTTTAAGATCCTATTTTTTGGTGGGCTTCCAAAATTTAGATAAACGTTAAAAAAATCTATCAAGTTCGAAATAAATTAGGTTGAAAAATAAAATAAAAATACCCAAGATGATATTTTTGTTATCTTTTTCGAAGGACTTATTGATGTGGACCCTCTTAAATTCTTTCTTTAATAGATTACACTCTTTGGGTAATAAATCTTTTAAATATATAAATATAATAATTCTTAACAAATTAAAAATAACTATAAGATAAATATTATCATTATTAATTATGAAATCTATTCCCATGTTGATGAATGATTATTTGTAAATAATAGAAGTTGTGTTCACCTTCGGCTGAAACAGAGTAATCAAATAACGCTATAGTTTCAAGGGCCTTATCATCATTAGAATAAATGCGGTTAATTATTAATTATCTGTGAAAAAGAATAATTTAATATACCTGAGATAATTTGTGATTGGCTCTTCGGCTGCGAAGAATTTGACCATATGGTCGATGGCATCCTCAAAACGATCTTCTGGTAGATCGGTGATGGTGATATAGGGAATTCTTCCACCAAGTTTCTTCATTGGCTTCTTTCCTTGGAAGTGGGCGTAGGTGAGGGGAAATGGCAATTTTGGATCCCGAGGCCATGGAGAGGTTGACATTCTATTAAACAATCAATTATTCAATAAAATCAGATGAAATATCAATTTATATTTTCATATTATTAATCCCCCTTCGCGTTGGATTCAATATTATGTGAAACAAGATCGAGTGCATTTTGACTTTACTTTCACTTTTACAAATTGTACATATTTAAAATAAAAATTAATCAAATTAATTTTGTATTTTTTCAAAACTAATACCGATTTCAATTGATTCAATGAAGTCCAAATTCTAAAAAAAAAAAATATTAATTACAATAAATAAATTGATGATTAATCAAAATATACACACTGATCTAAACTTTGAGGCATTTTGATTAATAAATTAGCCAACTTAATATAATTCAAAATAATATTTGTTTTAAATAATTATAATTTAATAAATAAATCGTTCGTTTAGTTCAATCTATAAACGTTCAATCGTATTTAATTCAAATGAATTCTTTGAAATTTTATGTAAATATAATTATTTAAATTATTTATTTATTTATATTTAGAATAGCATAAATATAAAAAAAATATTTATATCTAATTGGATTTTAATTTTTTATTATTATTGAAATTCCTCATGACTTTAAGATTTTTTATATAAAGTATATATATATATATATATATATAGGTACCTAGATAATTTTTCATCTATTTGCAAATAAATTTAATTTTTCTTTTTTTAATTCCAAAAGTCACATTTTAATTTAGAGGGTTTAAATCAAACACACATTTTAAAATTAAATAATTAGAATAAAATTTAAAGTCAATTTAAATCAATTAATTTTTTAAATTAATAGTAGATGATGAGATTATTTTCTTATATATAGGAATCATGATTTCCATTGAATATTTGAACTATAGATTAATGATTAGATGTGATAAAGGAATTAAAATTATTTTTGAATTTAATCAGATATGTAATTTATTAATGCTAATATACGTATATTTGTAGAAACAGTGAGAGAAAAATATTAGTTTATTAAATAATTTAAAATTACCCTTTAGTTGGAGAAATACATTTTGTTATTTTGCTAATTACTATCATTACCGGTTGTTTTATATGGGCCTGAGGCGTGATACATGACTTTGGAGAACATTGATGATATTTGTATATAATGTTCTTCGTGACAATTATAAGCCAAAAAATATTAGATCTTAGGGATGTGCATGATATCTAACTATAAATAAATTTATAAAATCAAAAAGGTTGAGATGGGTAAGAGAAGTGCTTCCAATGATTCAATATCCATAATTTTGTAAATTAGGAAACCACCAATGAATAGACCAAAAAGTGGTGAGCAGATAATATAAAGATATAAAAGAAGTAGAAAATAACTGAAATTGGGCGTAGTAAACAATAAAAAATTAATATACTTTTTTTGATTTATTATAATTAGTATAGTTTAGTAATTTATCGGAATCAATAGATACAATACCTGACACTTACTAATAATTCTGTTAAATTAGAGAAACAAGTTAATATATTCTTATATTTAAATTTAATTTCATTCAGTAAAGGGGGTTATCTCGTCGAAGTTATTATCAAAGGTGATCAAAATTAAAATGTATAAAACAATTATTTTTCCGGTTGTATTATATGGGCGTGAGGCATGATGTATGACCATGGGAGACGAGAGTAGATTCAGAGTATTTGAAACTGGGATTCTTCGCAGCATTTATGGGGCCAAGAAAGATGAGTTCACAGGGAGACTGCATAACGGGGAATTACATCACTTCTATGCATCTCCAGGATTAGTTAGAGTAATAAGAAGGTGGCGATGGGCAGGGCACGTGGTTAGAATGGGAGAGGAAAGAATGGCTAAAAATATATTGGTGGGGAGACCGATTGGGAAATATCCACTTGGAAGACCAAGGACGCGGTGGGTGGACAATATAGGAAGGGAAGTGAGAGAGATGGGTTGGATGGTGACAATGGAGAAGAAGAGCTGCGGCCAAGAACTTTCGAGTACTGTAGAGCCATAGATAGATAGATATTTAAATTTCATTAATTATTTTTTTAATGACACCAATTACAATATATTATATTTAACATATTTCATTATCTAACATGTGATTTATAAACTAAAAGAGAGAGAAAATAGAAGAGATTCGCAATTAAAAATAAACTTATTTAGCACCTCTTTTAATTAAAATTTGACACTAAGATAAATGCTATACCTTCTTGTTTTTAAGTTTAAGATTAATTAGAAATCAATCTAGAATCATTTTTAATTAGTTTTAGCGATTTTATGGAAAATTTTATAAAAATTACGCCCTTGAGTAGGTTAATTCTTGATCATGAAATATTAATTAATTAATTTTGGAATTCTCATTAAAAAAGGACACTTAATTAAAAGTTATGTGATGATATATTTATAGTCTCTAAACCTAAAATAAATGAATCTCATTAAAAAATAGAGAAGAAAACGAAAATATTCTTTTATATACTCGTATTATACTATAAAATGAAATTTCCACCATTTATTATAATTATAAATTAATAATATAAATAATTGGTAAATTCTAGTCCAAATGGTCAACAGAAAGACAAAAAATACCTAATTTTTTTTTTCTAAACTGAATGTCAATTCTATCCATTTCAATAATCTCTAAATCCATAAAAATCATTTTCCATCTTTATAATGTTTATCATTTTGAATTGAATCAGACACTGAATGATTTTTAATTGATTATTACTAATTTTATTATATTATTATAAAATATTTTTACTCGATTCTAAATATAAATAATTTTATCATCAATATACGATTAATTAAAAAAAAAAAATAATGTCCAAATATAAAATATAATTATATAAGATAAGGAAAAAATTATTCTATACACCTATTTTTCCTTTTAAATTTTTTTTACCAATAAATAGATTAAAAAATTTAAATTATTTTAATGATTAATAAAACTTAAATTCAATATCATTGATAGTAATTAAAAGTTATGTGATGTTTGATTTTTATATTCTAAAGATTATATGTATAATATACCTAAAATGAATGTATCTTATGAAAAAATAAAATTATCATATACCAATGTGTGTGTGTGTAAAGAATTGATAAGACAAAGAAAGTATTCTTTTTTTATGTAATACATAAAATAAAATTTCAATAATTTGTTATAAATTATTATAAATCAATAGTATAAATCTGGTCCAGAGGATCAACAAAAAAAAAGTAAAATATATTTAAAAATACATTTCGGTGAATGGTATGATAAAAACATTAAAAAGAGAATGTTAATTGTAAGTACCCTTATTAACCTTCAAAATACTCTCCACTAGCAACAACCCACTTTTGACAAAGTTCGTATAACGCTTGAAAACTGTTGGAGAAGTCTTGATGTGGAATCGTTGTCAGAATAGCCGTCACAACGTTCAGGCAGGCAATCCACAAGCAGGACACCAGGAAACACTACTTATTGTGTCTTTGATAATTGCCAATTCTTCGGATATTAGTCGCAGTCAATCGCCGATCATTTGTTAGCATCTCTCGTACAAGTTCAGTGTTTTCTGATGTCCTGCTTGTGGATTGCCGGCCTGAACGTTGTGACGGCTATTCTGAGAACGATTCCATTGATGTTCCATTCAAGCGTTATACGAACGTTGTCAGAAGTGGGTTGTGGCTAGTGGAGAGTATTTTGAAGGTTAATAAAGGTATTTACAAATAACATTCTCTTTTTAATGTTTTTATCATACCATTCACCGAACTTTTTAGACACGCCTCATAAATCTATATCTATATCTATATCTATATCTATATCTATATATATATATATGTATGTATATATGTGTGTGAGTATTTACCTAAACGAATCAATTACTTGCCTTTATTTATTTAATGTAGAATAACGAAAAAAAAAATAGAAATTTCAATGATTAGAAGAAAAAAATGTGATGATCGATAATCAATTGACCGATATATTTCTGATGATGAACTGAAAACAAATTTCGAAAATGAAACGATTCCATTGGAATTGTTTGTTTGCTGATATATGGGCTTGTCTTCGTTCAAGTCTTATCCCTATCATCCGATTGGAGGTTCTCTGCATTCACGTCATCTCAAGTTGGAGAGAAGATTATCACTTCCTTGCCTCCCACTGAATGGTCAAGGCCACTAACACTCTTCATTTAAGATAATTGGAGAAATTAACACCTCTAGTAATATGATTGATTGATTGATTGATCTTACTTCTTCCTAACAAACAAAATAGATAATGAAATTAACTAAGAATTATATAAAATTCATTCAAATACAAAATATACAATGTTACAGATGAATATCTCCTAATAAGAATTTAAATTATTAAGAAAATAAGGATAATAGTATAAGAGTTTATTTTATATAATTAAGAACATAGAATTAGGAGAGGAAGTGTATGGATGAGGCTCAGAATGGTTGTTGTTGTTGTTGGAGACATAAACTGCAGTTCAGAAGGGGCAGAGAGATATATTTATCTAAAAGAAAAACATTAATTTTTATCTTAAATAAGAAAACATCCTTAAATATCAACTTACATAATAAGATTTCCTTGTAGTGTTCTTCCTTTCTTATTATATTTGAAAATCAAATGAAAATACAAACCTTTGTTTAACAATAATATTTTTATTATTTACTACAAAAAAAAAGAAAATATTATTTAGATTTAAAGATTGGACTGACAACTCTCATTGAAACATTGAATTATTTGCAGTTTCAACCTTAAAATTTTTTTTTTTTTTTGTAACTGAAAATTAATAATAAAATTAAAAAATTTAGATTATCAATAAGAGCAGTCGGTTTCTCATTTCACAACAGCTCATTTTTACTATCTCGCTAGAGATAGTATTGAGATCACGAAAATTTTCGATGTCGAGATTTTGATGTTTTTATACGTTTTGAAGGTCCCTGAGTCATTTTCACAAAGGTTGAGAAAAATGCCTGTGTGTGTGTGTGTGTAAGTATGTAGACTACGATTACGAAAAAACGGTTAAAGCTAGAATAATAAAATTTGGTACACGGGCATTATTCAAAGTTCGTAGTTTTCTATTAACTTTTGAGAAATGTAGCTCAATCGGAAGAGGACCATTACATGCCACGTTTTCATTCTTTACTATCTCGCCAGTGCCATCAACAAAGAGCCAAACATGCGCTGGTTTAATAAATATTATTTATTAATTTTAATTTATAATTAATTAAATTTAATTTAAATATAATATATGTTATTTAATCCAATTCAAATTGCGAGTTAGTCGAGTGAAGATACTCCAGATAATTTTCTCTAGTCTAAACAGACCGTAAAAATAAAGATAGTTTGATAGTTTTCACATGATTAAAAATTGTATAAAACTGCTATATATAGAATTTCAGTTTGATTGAATCGTTGAAAGTACCGGAATTGATTTTTTAATTGATTGACTGTCACTAATGCCCTTAGCTGATGATGTGCTTAACCCTAAATGTTAATAATTATTATTATTTAGTCCTACTTGATTATTCTGCAAATGTAAGCTTTCGTAATCTTATTATTATTAACCCAATATAATTCAGAAAACACCGTCAATAATTGTTTTTCTTTAATTTCAACTTTTATCATCATTATATGATATGGAAATTTTATCATTTATTTAGGATTATGAAATAATAAAAATTTATTAAGATAATGATAAAGTGAGAGACGTCATTGTAAGTAAATTTTGTTTCCAAGTCATCTGTGTAAACTGATATAAGCCTAAGAATTTGATTATTTTTAGACAAATAAGAAATCTTGGTAGCACGTTTGGGGAAAACATCATTCTATTGGTTAAAAAGAAAATGATCAAGTGTTTAGATAAGATACTTGATTAAACATAAAAATTGAACAAGTACTATTCATGTGGTGAAAGGAGGTGTTTATATTTAAAGTAGGAGAGAGAATAGGAGTGTGCGCGATGAATTTTTTTTTAATTAGCATTTATCATTTCCTTTATATAAGAAATACTTATTATCTGATAATTTCAAATTTCATTATAAGATTATGCCTCACTTAAAAAAATTACGTAAACAAGTAAGGATCTATTACCCATTATTTATCAAAGAAAAATTTAAAACATATTAAACATGAAAAATTTTAAACATTTTTATTTCATTTGCTTTTTTAAATTCTTTTTTTTAAACTTGATGAGGTTTGACCAAATATGTACCAGGCCAATCTCACTTGAACTACTCTTGGATATAATAAATTATATTAAAATAGAATATTTAATTATTTCTGAAAAGTGATAAAAATTGAAATAAAGATTACACTGAAAAGAGACATATTATAAATACAAGAAATTATGTATATATTAAATCCAAACATATATATTAGTATATAACAACATAGATCCTTCTATGACTAGATAGTTGGTGGACTGTATGTATGTATAATAAACGCTCCATGTGGCGCCTCTGTTGGCGTAGTTATATAGTTGATTTATTTCCGACATTGAATATAAAATTAATAATTCTAGAAATTTTCAAACATAGAATGTTTTTAATACTTAAATTTTTATTTTAATTTCTAATATTCAATAATATTAAAATTAAAATCAATTTCAATTAAATTAAATATTACTCTTGATTGATTAATATTTTCGAAAACAAAGTAATATTTTTTATATTTAAATTTTTGATAAAACTAAATTTTTATAGGTTAAACCAGAGGTTGACAATCTTTTCTGGTTCGCGGCTCCCTAAATAATCGGATTTTTTCCGAGGCTTCCTTAATACATCCGATTTTTATATTAAATTTTTTACTTTCTTGAAAAATTGAAATACTTTTCTTCCCTCCATCGGAAATGTTTCAGAGCATCGCAAAATCATCTTACCATTTTTTTTTTTAGAATCAAAAATTTCAAGTATTAGAAAATTTAATTTAATATTTCGCGGCTCCCCAGGGAGCCGAGGCTCACTCTTTGGGAATCACTGGGTTAAACTGAATTAAGATTTTTTTTTAAATTTAAATATTTAAAAATGTTTTGTAAATGAAACATTGATTTTACAACATCTGGATAAAAAATTTAATTTTTGTATTTTACTTACTCGTATTCACAGTTTTAGAAAGAAAATATTTTTTGCAGCTATAAGTAGATATCATTTTAGCTTATACAGGGTGGGGCAGAAAAATTCAAAACGTTATAAAATTAAAACCACTCAGCTTGTCAAAAAATTTCTTTTATTAACATATCGCAAATTTTATGCCATTATTAAATTTAAGTTTTGAAAAGCACATCACTCAAATGTCGTCTTTGGGAGCGGATACACTGATTTAGGCGCTCACGGTAGCTTTCCATGACTTTCACCGTCATTTCCACAAGCAGAATTTTCGATATTGGAGTGACGAAAATCCTCGGGAAAACCATCAGGAACTCCTCCATAGCCCAAAAGTGACTGTGTGGTGTGCTCTTTCCCGCCTAGGCGTCTGGGGGCCTTACTTTTTACTTTCCCGCATACTTCGTATAAGGGAAGTATTGGAATCGTCAAAAATTTCGACTTGGAGATTTCGATAGATCTTGACGTTTTAGACCTCCCTGAGTCGGAAAATACCATTTTTCGAATTATGTCTGTGTGTGTGTATGTATGTATGTATGTATGTATGTATGTAATGTCTGTAAGCAAATTTACTCAAAAACTAATCAAGCTAGGACTTCGAAATTTGGTACACCGATATTATTCACAGTTTGTAGATTTCTATCAAAATTTCGTCAAAATCGGTTAACCGGAAGTGGTACTTTACCTACACTGGTTGCGTTTACCTTTCAAGTAAAGTACCAGTTTGCTTCGAGATATTTGCTTCATATTTTGTATATAGATTTAAAAATATGAAAAAAATTGAGATATCAAATTTCATCATGATCTGACTACCGGAAGTGACATTTTACCTATACAAGTAGCGTTTCTTTTTTACCGACCGACGATAGTAAGGGAGTTATTGTTTTCACACCAAATTTCACCTATGGATATTTTTAGGTACATATCTCCACGAATCATGCATTTTCTTAACAGAAAAAAGTATTTTTAGCATGATGTCTGTCCGTCCGTTCGTCCGTCTGTCCGTCCGTCCGTATAGATGTGTACAGCCTGAACGGCTCAACGGATTTTGATGAAATTAGGTATATTTACTTAATACATCAGTAGGATGAATTGATCAACTTTTGGTGCAAATCCGGAAACCGGAAGTGCTAGTATTGCCGATCGAAGAGAGGAAGTGAAGGGTTATTTTCATATCAAATTTCACGTGAGGACATATCTCCACGTGTTATGCACTTTGTATTGGTTTTATCCTCGAGAAAAATCATCTTCATTACTTTTTTCATAATTTAAAATTATATGACGTCACAGCCAGCCCTTATATATTATAAATAAAATAAAATTAAAAATATTTATATTATATCCATATCTGTTTTTTTACATTTAAAATATCAGTTAACCGGAAGTAGCACTTTATTCTATATATATATATATATATATATATATATATATATATATATATATATATATATATATATATATATATATATTTTAGCAAATATCAAATTTGACACCAATAAACTAATACGAACTGGCTCTTTATCAATACCAAGTTTACACATTCTAAATATTCATTCATAACTCTTTATACCTATTTATATGCGGGAAAGTCTAGGGGAGGACACTCCCGCTTATTTGAAGAAAATGGGCAAACCGTAACGGTCAACAGCGAGCGCTATTGTTTCATGCTGGAAAATTTTCTTCGACCCAAAATGGAAGAAAATTGAGTGGAAAATGTGTGGTTTCAACAGGATGGTGCAACCGCCCACACATCGCGACGATCAATGGACATTGTCAGGGAAATGTTTCCAGATCGCCTCATTCATGGAAAGCTACCGCGAGTTAGGTAGCCTAAATCAGTGTATCCGCTCCCAAGGACGAAGTTAAATTTAATAATGGCATAAAATTTGCGATATGTTAATAATAGAAATTTCTTGACAAGCTGAGTGGTTTTAATTTTATAACGTTTTGAAATCTGATAGATTTTTCTGCCCCACCCTGTAAAAAATTTTTAAAAATTTTGCTCAGAGATTTTTTGAGATCTCCACTTTTCAGACGGTTCTGAATCCAAACCTGCAAAATAAATTTTTTGATCTGGTCGAAAAAAAATAGAAACGGAAATAAATTTTAAGTGTTTGCCTGTAAGCACACTGTGCTCTTGAATACAATGTTTTTGCACAACTCTTATCATTTTATCACGTTTTTAATTTATATATTTAATCTACATTATTTAAATAAATATCACTTAAAGAAATAGAATGACTTTAAAGATCATATATAATAAAGATTTTTAGATAATATATTACTAATAATATTCATAGAATGTTTTCCAAAATTAATATCAATTAATATTCATCAGCAGTAATTTATTATATTAAATAGTACTTCATAATTATTAGAAATAATTATTCAAATTATTTAATTTATAGTTAATATTTTTTTTGTCTTCTTCTTCCATATTATATTAATTTCATTAAAGTATGAATGAAAGTTTCTATTTTGAAGAATTTGATATTCTTTGTGGACCTTGACAATCATCAAAACAATCTCAACGTTATTGATGACATAATTATAAGTTTTTTTTTTTTTTTTTTATTATTATTTATTTGGCTTTCGGATTATCACCATTTTAGCCAGCCTTCTTTATTATTCTTATATCTATACTTATATATATCGATTTATATATCGATGCACTCAGCGAGGTTTGAACACTCGAACTCGAGTCGGCGAACTGGTCACTATAACCTCGCGGCTAAGCTCCCGGTTTATAATTATAAGTTAATCATTAGAAAAGATCTCAACATTTCTTTAATTATATATTTTTTTTTCATTATTAATTTGAGCATTTAATTTAAATAAATGATAAGAGAATGGTTATTTTTTAACAACTTGACATCTAATCATTTTTAATCATTTACTTAATTGATAAAGAATAAAGGAATGAGATAATAAATTTCACGTGGATTAAAATAAAGATATAAAATAACCAAAAAAATATTAAATATAAAATCATAAGTAAAAGATTAAATTTTTTATTTTTTTTTTTATTTTTTAAAAACAGCACTAAAGGGAAAGGAAATCGATGAGCAGCTAATATTTTCCTACTAAAAGACTATTCATTTGAATGGTTAGAATTTGGAAATATAAAAAGATTTGTCACAAATTATTTTATTACTAGATAATTAAAAATTAAAAAAAAATAATACATAGGTATGGAAAGTAGGGTTAAGAAAGGAAATATACCTACTTATATATATAAATATATTATGTATTTTATACAAGATAAAAATTTAATCATTTATGATTATATAATTTATTATATCTATTAAAAAATAATTGTTTTTAATTTCGAATTTTAAAATATTAATTTCTTATATTGATGAAATCATGTACTAGTATGTTCAATAAGTTCGCGGAACGAAAATGAAGAAAATTAATTGTAAAAATTTGTAAAATTGATTCAAAAGGTTAAAATAATGATCCGAATTAATTGTTTTGCCAGTTAGTAGGTAATAAACATAATTCCTTTTCCATCCCAAAAAACTGATGCTAACACCTTCTTGGCTGATTTTTGCACACAAACTCGCTTCGGCGGCGAAGAACCGGGTTCACACCACTCCTTAGCCCTCTGTTTTGATTCAGGATCATGATGGTAGACCCAAGTTTCATCCATTGTGATAAATCGACGGATAAAGTCGCTTTTATTCTTCTTAAAACGCTCCAAATGTAGCTGGCAAAGTCGCAACCGAATGTGTTTTTTCTCCATGGTTAGAGAATGCGGCACCTAATTTGCACAGTTTTTTGAAACCCAAATTAACTCAAAATATTGCTCACTGTGCCCAATGAAATGTCTAAAGCCTGTTAAATCTCTTTCAGTCAATCGACGGCCTTTCATACCATACTTATCTATATTATATATATTATCTATATGTAGCAGGTTTATACAATTTTTAATCATGAGAAAAACTATCAAACATATATCTTTATTTTTACGGTCAGGTTAGAGGAAATAAAATCAAAACGTGGTAGGTAATGACCCTCTTCCGGATGAGCTACATTTCTCAAAAGTTGATAGAAAACTACGAATTTTGAATAATGCCCGTGTCTGACGAGATTATAAAAACAAAAAAGAAGATGAAGGTTTTAATAAACTGAATGAAATAAAATAAAAATTTAAAGCTATTAAAATTCAGGCTTTCAATATTCTATGTAACACTCTGGGAGTATACTGTTTTGATGCTAAAAGTGCTGAAGAGTCTCAACAGCTTACATTTTAATAAAAATTCTTCATATTTAATTTTATATCTTTATTTAGTTTAGTTTCAGAAAATTCAATCATTATTAATTAAAATAAATATATTTTAAATGAAATTTATTCAACATATTAAAAATGAAAAATATCAAGTTTTTTTTAATTCATCTTTATCTAAAAATACAAATTTATGATATTCATTCATTTTGTAAAATCTCAATATTTTATTTCAAAGACATTAAAGATAAAATAAAAACGATTAGTTTCATTTCTTAGGTTATAAATTAAAGAAAATTTAAAATAATTATAAAGAATTAAACATTTATTTATTCATTTAATCTGAATATTTACAAAAATATACAAAGTATAAATTATAATAAAACTATTATTAGATTATTCTATTTTTGGCTTATACAGGGATAACCAAAAGATCAATTGCTGAAAAAATAGTTGTCCCTTCACAAGTCTTTCATAATGCTATTCGTTCATTCATACATGCTTGTCTTCATGCATCCAAAATCTTTTTCTCTTTATTAGTTCTTTTATTTTTACAAAATATCAGGGATTTTTGTGCGGTAACATTTTGATTAAGATGAAATGTTTCTAGATAATATATAAGTATAATTTGAAAATAAATTTATTTATAATTATATTTCATCAAATCAAGACAACATTTCAAAAATAATTGTTAAAATATTGTATGTTTTATATATTAACCAAAATCAATTATTCTTAAAATGGGATAATCCATTAAAAGCTGACTAATAATGATTATAAGATGGACAAAATTTTTGAATTATTATTATTATTATTATTATTTGTTCTTTTCTTAATACATACATGTTTATAATATATTATATAAAGTATTTTTATTTTACTTTTAGCTAAAACACCCAATTTATTGATATAAATACAAGATTAAAACTAGTGAAAGTAAAATAAAAAAAAATTTGTGACCAAATAGGAGATGAATGATTTTTATATATATTCAAAAAAATAAAACATATCCTACATTTTCTTAAAAAAATATTTAAAGCTAATTAATAATGATTATAAATTGAACATTAAATTAAAACAAAAATATTAAACAATAAATGATACCCAAAAGTTAAAACATAATTTTAAAAATAATTAAATAATATTTTATTTTAATTAAATATATATATATTTCTTTAATTCACTTTAAATTATAATGGCACTAGATCAAATTTATGAAATTAATTTTAAATGGCAACATGAATGTGTTTAGATGAATATAATATTAATAATATATGAAATAATAATGTAATTTAATGAATCTCAGGGCCGTCCTAAGATTTTCGGCGCCCGTGGGCTCCTAAAATTTTGCGCCCCTTTTCATAAGAAATTACACAGAATGGTTAGTAAAAATATATAAACTAATAAAAAATGCCGCCCCAGAAGGCTTGCGCCCTAGGGCAATAGCCCAATTAGCCCTGTGGTTAGGGCGGCCCTGATGAATCTGTTATATTGAATTTAAAAATACATATTACTATATGGTTGAAATGATAATGAAAAAAATATTTAAATTAAAAATAATATCACAATAATTACATAAATATAAATTAAATGAAATATTGAAAAATATAAGAAAATATGAGAAAATTAACAAATAAGTGAGCTGAGTGGATTTTATGAGACTAGACTTTCAATAGGTATTTTATGTTGACGTTTCAGATGTAAAAAGTATGGTAATTATTCATTTATAAGTTTTATATTAAGATTAATTAGAATTTTATTTAGATTAGAGAATGGCATTGTAAAATTTATATGAATTCCTTTGTAACTGTATTTATTTATATTATTTCATAAGTAATAAAGAACATTTATTATGAAAAATGTTGTGGAATCTTAATATTTGATTGATGTTCTATAATTAATTTTAACATTTGAGAAATAATTTGATTATTAATTCACACACATAATTGGTAAAAAATATTTGTTTAATCTTATTTTTCTATTGGTTTAGAGGTTTAGACAATAGTCTAATATTAAATTTTCGTTTTATTTATAATATGACCAATGTTAATATAAAAATAATATATATATATATATATATATAGTCCCTTAATTAAATAAGACATAATATTTTTTTTTTAAATAATAATTACTTATAATATTCAAGAAGTAATTTTTATTGACGTTAAAAGTTTAAAAATTTAAAAAAATAATAATAACGGAAATCAAAATTTTACAATGCATATTTCTAATTAATCATTAATCATTGATTTATGAAATTTTTAACTTAAAAAAAAGAATAATATAATTTTGTTTTAATAATTTATAGTACAAAAAATGTAATTTAATAATTATACATTAATAAAAAATAAAAAAATATATAATATATTTATCCTGCCTTGATGAAAAGTGTTTATTTATTAAATACACATATATGTATATTTGTTTTTTTTAATATAAAAAATTAAATTTTTTCAATTTAAAATTAATTATTTCTACATTTATTTATTTGTTATAAGTGTTTTAAGAGAAATTAATTTAAATAAAAATAATTTTTATTATTATTATTAAGTTAACAATAACTATTCTATATGAGTAAAAATCATCCTATATACTACCTTGCTTTTTTTAAAAAAATATTCTAAACAAATTTGCAAAAATAATAAATTCCTTCAAATTATTATACCTATATTGACAATTAATATATACATAAGTATATATAAATATTAATATAAATCGCCAATCAATTATTTTCAAATAATTTAAAGGGAAATTTTAATGCAAATTTATTAAAAAAATTTTCTTGGAAAAAATTTAATCTGGAAAAAAGGAAATAATAAAATTTTAGAATTTATTATTCAAAAAAGATAAAAAAAAATTTTCATTAATAAAATTCTAAATACAATTAGAAAAAATAATATAAAAAGTTTAAGATAATTAAGAATAAATATTGGAATCACCATGATAATATAATAATATATATATATAAATGAATGAATGAATATATAATAAAGAATGAATAATAAGATTTCTTTTTTCTAATTAAAATATTATTGAATAATCATAATTATTATTATTATTCAACAAACTTCTTTAATTAATATATAATTAATAAAATAAAATTTATAATATATTTTCCTATTATAATTTAATCTATAATTATTTTATATTGTCATGATATGTTCAGTATAAATTTTATTTTTAAAATTGCAAACAATTTAATAATAAAATATATTTTATTTTTTAATATCATTTGAAGTAATTCCAATATTTTAATTTTAATTATTTTCAATGAATACCATGCATTTTTAGAATTTTTTAGATAAATAATATGTCTATAAAAGAGAAAATTATGGTTATTTTTAATTAAAAGAAAATAATATTTGTACTGGTTAAAGAAAATGTAAGAAACTATAGTAATATTTAAATAATTTCTCTTAAAATAAGATATAGTTTTCTATAATTTACAAATTATAAAACAAAAATAGAAGAATATCAATTAATATTTGGTTTATTTATTTATAAAATAGAAGAAAAAATAAATAAATTAAAAATAAATACGATAATAGTGAAAATTTGATAATTACACACTGGTCGGTATTGGAGTCTTGAGCGTCTTAGTTTTCTTTCTGGAGAATGTTACCCATGTATAAGCTAAACTTCCTAAAACACTTATATTTATACCAATAAAATTGACGATACTGAATATATAATCGCCAGCTATGATCATTCCCATATAGGTAATGGAAATGTTCTTTAAACAACCAACAACAGTGGTGGTCAATGCAGAGTTATATAAGGTACAGAGCATTATTGAATAAGTAAGAACGAAGCCCATTACACAACTAAGACCGAATTCAAAAAGAAATATTGGCTCATTCCAATGTGGAAATTGAGCAGCTAATTGCCATTCGCCGCAAAACCATGCGACAATGGCCCCTGGTGGTAGCATTAAAAGAGAATTATAGAAAAGGACGCCATTATTACCAAGTTCAGCTGAATCTAATTTCTGTTTCATTACCACGCCATTGGTGGCCGTGAAGATGTCATTGAGGAGCACTAAAACGTAGCCGTTCAAATTGAATGCGAGATCGTTGCTTGCTGCGACAATTGCACCCGCAATCATTGTATACACCGACAACTGAAATATAATTTTTAGTTTAAGCTTTATTAAATTAAGAAGATTAATTAATTGGGGAATGGTTGAAAGTGGCTCAAATAGAAATGATTGAAGGAATGTAGTAAGGAATAGCCAGGACTTTCGAGAAAGTATAACCAATGAGAATATTTAGAACAGAAATCAATTTTAATAGATATTAAAATTATATTTATTTTAGATTATTATAAAAAGTTGTGCACTCTGTTAAACTCTGGTAAGTTTAATTATAGAAAACCAAAAGATTACAACTTATAAATGAAATGATAATTTGGTTAAGCATAAGTTAATTGTAAATGAATATTCACATTTATCACAACTGATTTACATATCTTTTTTTTCTAAGAGGAAGGGGCGAATCTTCAAAAAGACACCCTACGACCCGTGTTACTGGATAGTTGTGTCAGGTTCTGGAGACTTTCTCGGACATTCTCCTTGATTTACATATCTGGCTCCACAACTTCTCACTTATTGTAAATGTCCCAAGTAATATATAAAATTGTTTTAAAAAAGTTACACTTTCATTGTGGGTCACATACCACTCAGGGAATTTACCTCTACTATTAGGATTATCTTCCTTTATTGCAAGTAGCAATGCAGGCTTTTAGTCTTAATGATTTCAATATTCTCCTTATAACTTCTGACAGAAATTTTTAGATCCATAGAAGCTTTTTTGCAGATTTCTTTGATGAATGAATGAACATTTATACACTGAATTGCAAATTGTTTTTAATAGTTACTGATTGTAGATGACCATTGTGTGGTGAATCAACTACAGAATCTGTCAGCTCAATCCTTCAATTTAATTTGTAAATATCTTGCCTGCATGGTGGGTGTGTATATAAAAACAAATCAATGAAAGATTATCTTGTATATTTATAATTACGATCACCTTTCCATTAACAAAACAAATTCCACTGCTATTTAATTTTTATTAATAGTGAGAAATTATGTGGCATGGAATATAGACTTTATATATTAAATTGAAAAAAAAGTGTACTATAGTGAATTTGAAGAGAGTAGATTAAAGAATTATTTATTTAATAAATAAAAGATTTTCTAAATATATATGAATTTTTATTTTACCTGAACAGCAAATCCTGGTCTAACACCAAGAATCCAATATTCTCCAAGCATTGTCATTAAGATTGAAAAACGTCGCAGAACAGTGAGCATAGGAAGAGAGAGTTCTTTGGTTCCACCAAGTCCAAAAACTACATTTCCAATATAAATAACTGGCAAGGGCCAAACCTGAAAAAGTTTTTAAGAATGTTACATTTTAAAATATTTTTCTTGAATTTTACTTGATTTTTATGCATTAAATCAGATTTTCCAAAAGAAAAAACTTTCTGTTAATTAAATATAAATATATTTCAAAATTTCTAAATGATATTTTAATATATTACTAGTAGTATGTTTGTCATAAAATGTGAATAAAATGGGTGGAGGTGTGTATCATTTTAGATTGATACGAAAAAATCGATAATAATGTCTATATATATATTTATAAGTATTATAATACTAGAAAACTTAGAAGATATGATAGAAGATAGAAAATATATTAGATCTTAAATAATTATTTCGAGAATAGAATTTAAATTTAATGATTAAAATAATTCAATTAATAATTTTAATTTTGTTAAAATAGATATTATATATTTGTTAATTTTTTTTTTGATATTTAATAAAATAAATTTCATATTCAATTTTTTCATAATTTATATTTCAGGTCAAACCTTTGATATCAAGGTTTAAGCTAATAATTTAGAAGAAATGAAATATTATTATTGAAAAAAAATAATTAAAATAAAAAATATCTAACATTATCATAGATTCCAAATGCTTTGAAAAAGTCTTGAAAAAATATATAACTTTTTATTTGAACTTATGTAAGTTACGATAAATAGTTAATATAATATTTTTTTAATGCTTTTTAATTTTTTCATTCTATCATATAAGTACTATAATTTTAAATTCAATGGGTAATGTAAATATTAAAGAAAATATAAAGGTATACCTTGCGTACAACTGAAGAATCAAAAGCTGGAAAAGAGACAATTCCTAAACGTTTTGCGCAAAATAACACAATCACTGTAGTTGTCATTTGTCCGAGCGCAAGAACTTGATAAGATGGAAATGAATAGGAAGTTAAAACTGTTTTATTTACAACGGTGATAAGAAAGGATGCTAATCCGTAAAATAACGCGCTGGTTAATCTTCGCCAACTTTCGACAGGCATGGAGGAAGCCGTTGAGAGGAGAGGCGCTTTATCATTCATGATGTCGGTTAACGTTGATGTCGGATCTTGATCATTCAAAAGAGGCTTCTTCAATTCCTCTACCTCTTCCGACAAGTTACATGAGACCTCTTCTGAATTTTTTCCGCCACCGCATCCACGCGGCCTGTAACAAATAAAAAACAAAACAAAATTAAGATAATTTCTTAAATCGTCTGCTAGTGTATCACTTTGTTTATGAATAATTAAATATTCAAGATAAGAAAATTTTATTTTTTGTTTTTTAAAAACATCCGCATTTTCCATATATGGGTTATGTGTTTTAACCACTGAATGCTAGGGTAATTTTTGAGAAATGAGGTCAAAGTAAAAATTACTTACATTACGTTCAAAAACAATAAATAAAAAATATTTACAAAATAAGACAATTAAAATATGCAAAATACACATATAAACATAATATTTATAAGTGGCGAGAGGTACTCGGGATAGCGCAAATCGGACCACATTTCATGCACGAGAAGGTCTCGTTCGAGATCCTTAAGTGGTTAAATTTCGTTATAGGTATTATACGTTGCTGCTTATTATACCTTTTTTGCTCAAAATTTTGAGAAAATTATATACGAAGACAGGTCAATAATATATAATAATAATATTTAAATTTCCCGTATCTTCAGTGAAATGGCAACACTACTCCTGCATCTGTCAGGCAACTATCAGGTGAATCCTGTCGAAATTTGAAACAGCTGGGTCTTTTAGTTTTTGTTTGACATCCATTAATAGCAAACTACCTGGTGGTTTGAAAAGAATATGTAAAAAATTGAATTGAAAATTAAGAATTAAGCTACGAATTATTCGCTCAACCCGATTTAGCCTCGAGTGACTATTTCTTGTTTTCAAACCTGAAGAAATGGCTAGGCGGAAAGAGATTTGACTCCAACGATGAAATCATCTCATAAACAAATGCCTATTTTAATGTCCACCGACAAATCTTATTTTTTGTAAGGGATAAAAAAATTAGAGAAAAAAAAAATTGGATGAAATGTATAGAGTTCAAAGAAGACTATTTTAAAAAATAAAAAAAAAAATTTATCCTAAATCGTTTCATTCAAAAAGTCACAGACTTATTGATCTTCCGTCGTATAACTAACTTGTGTGTGTGTGTGTGAACTAATTGGCTGAATCTAACTCATGAAAGCAACTCTAGAGAGAAATTCTTCTGTACATTAGAATTCATTTAAATCTATAAAGATCAATATATTGATTTTATATAATTAAAGAAAAATAAATTAAATTTAACACAAAGAGAGAATCAATATAAATTTTCTTTTTTCTATATATAATGTGCTTTTAATTAAAACTCAAAATAAATATTATTTAATGGTAAATATAAATATACAAACTTATAAGAGATAAGATTATAATACATATATTATTGTTAATTCACACTCTTTTTAAATGTCACTTTTCATAAAGCAAAAAATAAAAATAAATATATTTTTGAAATTTTCATGATCAGTGCTAAAATTTTTCTTAATAAAAAATTATTAATTATGATATTGAGTATGTGAAAAGTTAGACCATTATTAACAATAATTTTTTGTAGTAATTGGGGAACAATTGATCTCCCCTCATACAGTAAAATATAGTATTCTTAATAATTAACTATATATGAGAATTTGTACAAATTATGTGTTATCTATCTATCTATCTCAACTCAAACGTTCTTAGAAGCAGTAATCACACCACATTACTCCCACTGTACTTAAGAGCTACTTCCATCCTATTCCTATCCTCTCCCAAAATTTATCACACCCACTTTTATAGTCTATTAATCACTTCTACCTTCTTTCGTTTTTTATTTGGTTCATCCGTAAACTATGTTTTTGATCTATTCCCTTGTGACTCATCTATTTTAGGCATTTATATGATATACAGATAATTGAGTGTTAAGAGACGTTGAGTTATATCCACACACAATAAAAAAAAATTTCAATGTTATAAAATTATAATATATATAAATTGAAAAATATTAAAAAATTTATAAAATCGATTAGTATGAAATTATATATTTAATATAATAATTTTCATTTAATTATCAAACAAATTTAATATATACATATATATTAATAAAAATTAATAAATATTAGGAGTATTTATTTATAATCTGAAAGATCTCACACACAGCGTGGAGGTTAACGGGTTCATGTCCCGGGCCTGGCAAAGGGATTTTCTCTAGATGGATTTAACCAAGCCTCCGGGATCAAATTTGGGAAGCTATTTGATAAAAAGTAGAACCTCTAATCAAGGAAGTCAAGGTAAAGGTTGATAGGATCCGTTCTACGGATCATACGATACCTAATTAATATAACCGACTTGAAAGGCGCTAGGATATACAAAAGTCACTTTGCCTAAAATATTGTATATTTTGATGATGATCCTAATAGAGAATAATGTGAAAAAGTTAGAAGTATTTTTTTATTCTTAATTTCTTAATTATCTGTTGGTTTTAATCTTTTTTTTATATACAATTTTAATAAAATTAGCCATGTTATAATATATTTTTTTTATTTATATTAAATAAATATTAATGCAATTTCAAATTTTGTATGGAATCTTTGAGTACAAGAATAAAATTGGAGTTTCATCAGGAAATGCACTATAATCAATATATATGAAACAACAGAATTTTACAAAATAAAAATTAGCGTCAAATATTTATTTTAAAAATTTCAACTAGTATAATAATCGACATCAATTTTTAAATAATTAAATATATAAATAGAGGATCCAAAAAGAAATTTGCTCTTTAAATATGAATTTTATGATAATTTTAAATAAATTAGTTAATATTTTTTTCTAATTTAAACCATTAGATATGTAGAAAAAAACTAATTAACTCAAATATAATATAATCATATATTAATTAAAAATATTGACAAATCATGGAGAAGTTGATAATGAAGATTAAATTACGGAAGAGGTATTGGAGGAGGAAGGGATAGGAGGGGTTATCCAGGAATGCGAGACCTGCCAGTCAGGTGTGAAGATAGCCAAAGGTGGTCTTAACCGTGTGTTGAAAGAAAGGTTTATCTTTATGATTAATCTCTAAACATTATATACATATATATATATATATATATATTAGTTATATTATTATTATATCTTTCTAGAAAATATATCAAATAAATGAACATAATAAAGAAATAGATAATAGTAAGAAGAATATTTATTAAAATTCTCTCTAACAAGTGAAAGTCAATGTCATAGGATGACCCTGAACTTGATCTTTTAATTAAATAAATTAGTTTGTAAATAAATTTTTTTCAAATAAAAGTCAATAAAGATAGTAAATATAATAGTATCGATACATGAAAATGATAATTCCCACTGATAATACAATTTACTAAAATTTTACAAATTAATGAAATTGTAGATGACATAAACAATAGTTTTACAAAATTTGTATTTAGTTTTTTATTCTGAATTTATTTGTTTATTATTGACTATTTTAAAAAAAATTCTTATTGTTAGTTCACCAACCCCAAAAGTTTTTAATTAGCCTTGATATCAAATTTATAGATCTAATAAAAAAATAGAATTGTTATTAAAATTTGCATATAAATTCAATTTAGCTATCATATTTATAATGTTTTATTAATTTGGCCAAGAGAAGGCTCACTAATTTTCGTGTTTTTTTTAGTTCGGTTAGGATATGGAAAAATTAAAAAAGTAATTAATTAAACAATTTTCCTATATTAAAACCGAACCGAAAAAAGACGAAAATTAGTGAATAAGTGAATAATTAGTGAATTAGTCAATAAAACATTAGTTAAATAATTTTTATCTCGAAAACTAGAGGTGACCCGAAAATATTGCATAAGGAAAGTTTCTTTGGAATTAAAAAAGGAATCCACTGGTAAAGTTTTATCCAAATCCATGACATGACAATTAATGTGGACAATTACCAAATTGTTTATATATAAAAGATAGATTTAAAAAATTATAATAAATAGTTAAGTAAAAATATCAATAAGTTATAATCAGATATTAAAAATAGCTCGTAAGATAATATATTTGTTATATATCATTTTACAGAAATAATAATATTTTAATAGATAGGAAAATAGTTCATTAATTTGAATGAACTATTTTAATTAATTTTTATAAATAATCACCTAAGATTTGATAACCAATTAAGTAAACAAATCTTATCTTTTTAATTACATTTAGTTTTGCTATAGAATAAATAAAAAGAAATAATCAAAATAATAAATTAGAATAAAATATGGCTTTTTGTGGTGGGGACTATTTAAAAACTAAATAAATAACTTCATATTTATCTTCTTAAAATTAATAATGAATATTTAATTGGAACGTTTATTATAAATATTAATTCTATTTTAATATTTATTAAAAAATCGTAAAGTTTTTTGTTCAATAATTTATTATAATAAAATTTACTTAAAATTATTTTGTAATTTTAAGGACAATCAAAAGAGTGAACATATCGTTTCAAGGATTTTGTAAAATTTATTTAATATTACTTAAATGTTTTTTTTTCTATTTCGATTAAAAATAAAAAGTAATGTTCAGTGGTTAAACCCCAACCTCCATTTCAATGGGACTTTTCTCTTATTAAAATATTTATTTTTAATAATATAATATAATTATTTTGTTAAATTTAAAAATGTTTTTCTCTTCCTCATATGATGATGGAAATTTCAACATTTATAAATATTAAGAAGATTTTGTAATATTTTATTTTAAATTTTCTTAAATTAACAAGGATAATTAGCATGTATAGCTTTATATGAATAATTAATAAATCATTAGTTAAATAAAAGAATAAAATCTTAGAAAAGTTTTCTATGGTTCATTACAGGAAATGTAAATATTATTTACGTTAGTAATTATAAATTTTGTATAAAGTATATGTAAATTCAAAAATTAGTTAGTTACTTAAGTTATTTACAATTTTTATAAAATTAAAAAAATTGAATTTTATACATCTTTATAAATCTGATTTATTTTAAAAATTAATTAATGAATGTTTTTTTTAAATTATAATAAAAATGTTGGCTTTTATTGGCACTTATATTCAAAAGTTCCGGGACCCCGAGCCTCGGCTCGGTACTTAAGTTAAAAAAAATGATTCATTATTTTTGGATTTGGCTGGTAATATTAATACCTGGGACACTGAGCTCTCGCTCTACCCTTTAAAAAATATTGATATACAATTCTTTAATTATTTATTACAATTATTAAATGTATTAAATAATATTAAAAATTATAAAACTATCTAAAACTTAATTAATAAAAGAACAATGAATAAATAAATCATGAAAATAGATAAAAAAAAATGCACGCGGCGAGTTTCGATCCTTCGAACTCGGGGAGTAAAAAGAATTGTTCTAACCACTGGTCTAAGTATTTTGATAATAAAAATAAGATATTTTTACCATCTTTCGAAGACATTTATTTGTTTTGTTGTTTTTTTTGAGAGAGATTAATAAATATATATATATTTTATTAAAAATAAATATTTTTAATTTTATTTCGAAATTAAATAATAAATTTTAAAATATTTTAAATAAAAAAAAAATATTAATACAATTTCAGTTAAAAAATAAAAATGGATGTCATGTGACGTCACCCATATATAATTTTAAATTAAGAAATAAATAATGAAGCTGTATGTTTCAAGAGATATGATCAATAAAACTTAATTTTTCTTTATAAATACTATATCTAGTGTGAATTTGAAAAAAATCGTTAGAGCGGTTTTTGAGAACCCATGGCTATATATATATATATATATATATATATACATATATATATATATACAATTTTAGCTAGCATAATAAGATAAGATAATTGAATTATCTACACTGAATTTGAGTTAAAAATATAAATATAATATAAAAAAATATAATATTAATTCTCAAGTCCTAGAACTTCAAAAATTGATTATTAAAATGATTTAATACATGTTTTTCCCATTTTATTGTCAAATAGAATTAATTTTCATTTTGAAATTCAATTACAATATTTAGAAAAATAAATAAAAAAGACAAAAACAAAAGATTATTTTAAGAAAATATGGATTAATGAAGAAAAGTTAAATAATATTGACTTTAAAATGTTAGTTTCCCTAAATTAATGTTTTTTTTTTACTTTTTTAAAAATAATAATAATAATAATAATAATTGACTGGATAATAGACAATAAGAAATATTAGTTATTATATATTATGTGGCATATTTGAAATGTTAAATGAAATAAAATAAAATAATAAAATAAATAAATACTCAGAATGAATGAAAAATTCTGGATCGACCCGTCCCATTATTATAAGTTTTTAAATAAGATTTGTACACTACGAGGCCAAATTGATATTACTCCGTGAGTGGCCTGCCACGAAGTGAAGAGGACTCAGATACCGTCATTTTGAACAGGGTCGTACAAATGACTCATTGACTCTGACGGAACGCCTGCGTGGAGTGAAGGCCTCTTCTCCTTGTCGAGGTTCTTGCCAAGTAACGACCTTGAAGGTCGTCTCATCTCCTGACAACCTAGATCTTCAATTATCAACTAAAACCAGTCCACTTTAATCATCAAGGAAGGAAAGGGTTCAATAATGGTAATGTGATATTCTTTGGGCTGTGAAATCTAAATAAAAAAAAATAATTTAAAATTTGCACTGCAATTAAATCTTCTTTTTGGCAATTTTAAAATTCCAAAATAATTAGAAAATAATTGCAATTGAATAAAAGGGAAGTGATGCAAATTTGTTTATTTTAATAAATAAAATTTTTAAATGTATAAAGATTTAGAATTAAAAAAAAATTGCTAATTTTTTTCCAAATTAATAATAAAACAATTTTCTTATTCTTTACTTGTCTGGGCTTCTAGATAAGATAGCAAAATTGATTATAGTCAATGCGTGTGATAGATGATAAACATTTGCATTTAAAAAGCAAAATAATTATAAAATAAATAAAGAATATTATTTATATATTCCATATATAAGTTAATACTCTTTTGTTATTATCTTTTGATTTAGTTATAAAATGTACATATATTACTTTCTTATAAAATTATTCAGTTATAGTTTATTGTTTCTTTATTACATTTTATTAATAATTTTAAGTACAAAAAATAATATTTTTACTATCTTGCAAGAATAGTATTGCAATCACGAAAATTTTCGGTGTCGAAATTTTGATGTTTTTTCACGTTTGGAAGACCCCTACGTCATTTTCACTAAGGTTAGAATATATGTAAGTGTGTGTGTGTGTGTGTGTGTGTGTGTGTGTGTGTGTAGACAAGATTACGCAAAAACGGTTTGAGCTAGAATCATGAAATTTGGTAAACGGTCATTATTCAAAATTCGTAGTTTTATATCAACTTTTGAGAAATGAAGCTCATTTGAACCATGTTTAATAGTTTTTCATATGATTAAAAATTGTATAAAACTGCTATATATAGAATTTCAGCTTGATTGAATCGCTGAAAGTACCAGAATTATTTTTTTAAATTTTGACTTAAAAATGAAGGTAAAGGTTTTATTTAGGTTGAAAAAATTAAAACAATGTTGATATTATTTGATTGTTTTCTTATTTCAATAAAATGTTATCAGTGAAAATTATGTTAAAAACCTTAAATCCTATGATCGGATAGAATAAAATTTTAGTAATTATTCAAGTAAGCTTTGTTAGGTGGATTTAGATAAAACTTTACCAAGTGGGTTCCTTTTGCAATTCCAAATAAACTTTTCTTATGAAATTTTTTCGGGCCTCTTCTAGTTTACGAGATAAAAATTATTCAAATAAAGATTTTTTAAGTTTGACAGATTAGTTATGAACTTCGAAATGTGCCATTAAGTAATGTTTTATCGACTAATTCACTAATTATTCACTTATTCACTAATTTTTAGTTTTTATATGTTCGGTTTGGATATAGAAAACGTATTTAATTAATTATTTTTTAATTTTCATAAATCTAAACCGAACTTATAGTGCGCCCTCTGGTGGCCAATTGATAAAACATGCTAAATAGAATATCAATGGATTTATATGCAAATTTTTATCACGTAAACTAGAAGAGGTCCGAAAAAATTTCATAAGAAAAATTTATTTGGAATTGCAAAAGGAACCCACTGGTAAAGTTTTATCCAAATCCGCGTAACAAAGTTTTCTTGAATAATTATTAAAATTGTAATTAATTTTCAAATATAGAAAAAAAGGCTTGATTATCCAATTCAAATTTACGAAATAGTCAATTGGAGACATTCCAGATTATTTTTAATCTAGTAAGGCATTAATTGATATTATTTATGTAATTATTATTAGAGATCATTAAATTTCAAAATCAAATTTTCGTGATTAATAATAATAGTAGGAGGTCATGTTTGTGAATATTTTGAACATAGATAACATCAATTGAAACTTGAAGGAAATTAATCGAGAAGTTTGGGATCGAAATACTTAGAATATTCAGTAATGTGGGAGGGAGAATGTTAGTGAATTAATTTTCACTTTGAATTACAGTAAATGATAAGGGTTCTATTTATTCTATTTCTACAATTTATAATATTTTCATAATTTATAAAAATCAGTTTATTGAATCATTAAAAAATCTCACTATTGTTAAAAATCTATTATAGTCAGCACCAAATACCTTTTTACAGTTTTTATTTAATTCTAACGGTTAGAAAAGAACAAAATCTCAATTTGATACAATTTTAAAGTTTATCAAGAAATAATTTAGAATTTTAGATCTAGTAATATTAGAATTTATTTGAAAGCTGTGTGTTGTGGTGTCTTAGCCTTTTCGCTATTGACAAATCATGTGAACGCCTTGTTAAAAGCAACCACCATCAAAATTAATTTAATTACATTTGTAGTTTTAATGTGGTATATTGAATAAATTTATATTTCAAGTTTCTTAATTACTTTTTAACTTATTGATCTAATATAATAGTAATAAAATGTTATTTATTACTAATAAGTTTAATTTATTATTATCTCTTTTTTTAATATATTAACTCTTTTTTTACTATCTCGTAAGAGATAGTATTGCGATCACGAAAATTTTCGATGTCGAGATTTTGATGTTTTTATACGTTTTGAAGGTACCTGAATCATTTTCACTAAGGTTGAGAAAAATGTGTTTGTGTGTGTGTGTGTGTGTGTATGTATGTAATCAAGATTACGCAAAAACGGTTTGAGCTAGAATGATGAAATTTGGTACATGAGCATTATTCAAAATTCGTAGTTTTCTATCAACTTGTGAGAAATGTAGCTCAACCGGAAGAGGGATATTACTTACAACGTTTTGATTTTTTTTCCTCTAAAGTGACCGTAAAAATAAAGATATATGTTTGATAATTTTTCACATGATTAATAATTTTATAAAACTGCTATGTATAGAATTTCAGCTTGATTGATTCGCTTTAATTACCAGAATTAATTTTTTAACACTGCAAATCTCACGCGCCAACATGTGACGTGGTGCCATCAACAAAAAGCCAAACATGCACTGGTTTAATATTTATTATTTATAATTTATAATTAATTAAATTTAATTTAAATATATTATATTATGTTATTTAATCCAATTCAAATTGCGAGATAGTCGAGTGGAGACACTCCAGCTAATTTAATCTTAAACCAATAAATTAATAGAATTCTTAATAAATTAAATCTAATAAAACCTGAAACACACAATAAACACTTTTATATTTTTATAAACTCACATTCTTAAATTTTATATACACATATATAGTTTTTATTTGATTTTTTACCACTTATTTTTATCTCTCTATTCTTGAACTTTATATATATATAGTATAAATTCAAGAAGCCTCGTAGGGTGATGGTTAACTGTGTTAACCCAAATTCTCGTGGTTCTGGGTTCAACAAAAGGGATTTTCTCTAGCTGGGGTTTATGGGATGCAGTCAACCCATCCCAGGGATCAAAATTAGGAAGCTACTTGATAAGTAGCGACTCAGATCAAGAAAATCAAAGTAAAGGTTGATCATAGGATACCCTATTAATATAATCGAATTGATAGGCGATGTTCTTGCAATGGATGTACTAAAGCAGGGATTTTTTTTTTTTTTTTTTTGTATATATTTGAAAAGCATCTTTTTTCTTTCAAGAGTTCAGAGTTTTTGAATGAATAGAATGATCACTCTTTTTTAATCCATCTTGACAAAATTAATTTGAATACACATAATAAGAAATTTAAAAAATTTTTATTTTTTTCAAATTAAAATTTCTAATTAAAACAATAACATAAAATTTGATACTATAATTATTATTGTTCTTTACAAAAAAAAAAAAATAAAAATGAATAAATATGTATTATTAAAATATTTAAAAAAATTTTATATTATATTATATTTTAATTTTTAACTCTAGTTCAAAATATTTTCGATAAAAATACATGAAAAATTCTAAAAGCCCAGACGTAGTATCCAAGAAACGAATACTAAAAATGCTACAAATTATATTTTATAAGATACCAGAATATAATAATTTAATTTATATATTTGAATATTTTTGAGATCGAAAACACGGCTCAAGAAAATATATGATTATAGATTTATTTAATGAATCTATATTTCTCCCCTCCATTCCTATATAACTTTATTTTATTTATTTTATCATTAAGATCTCCAATGAATAGATAGTTTTGTTTCACTTTCAATCACATAAATTGTTTGTACAAGAATTAATTAAATTTAATATTCAATAGTTATATGGTCAGCAAAGTTTTAAATGCAAAGTTAACATTTAATCAAAAAGGAGTGGGCGAATGATGAGAGAGAAGGATGAATGAAAATGATTATGAAAATATCAGATGTTTTGAAAAAAGATAAACTCAAGCGTGACTTAGAGGGATTTAATTTATTATAAAAAAAAAGAAAAGTTGCTGACAATGTTCATGAAATGTTCTCTCCCTGTGATAGGCAAATTTGTAAATGTAATTTGAATATTCGATGTAGGCGCCAGCTCAAACGATCTCTTATATTTTGCAAAGGTAAGCTCATCAACTTAATAATAATTAAAAAAAAAGATCTATAAAGAAAATGAAGAAGAGCACCCTCACAGGCGTTTATACTGTCTCATTAAATCAAATAAAAATAAAATTATCTAATCGAATATATATATAACCAATTTTTTTTTTAATTCTTAAAATTATTGAAATATTGTCTTTGTAAAAACAAAAATCTGGAGTGTCTCCACTCGACTATCTCGCGAATTTGAATTGGATTAATTAACATATATTATATTTAAATTAATTTAATTAATTAAATTATAAATTAAAATTAATAAATAATATTTATTAAACCAGATCGTGTTTGGCTCTTTGTTGATGGCACTACGTCACGAATTTCAGCAATTCAATCAAGCTGAAATTCTATATATAGCAGTTTTATACAATTTTTAATCATGTGAAAAACTATCAAACATATATTTTTATTTTTACGGTCAGTTTAGAGGAAAAAATTCAAAGCGTGGTAGATAATGGCTCTCTTCCGGATGAGCTACATTTCTAAAGAGTTAATAGAAAACTATAAATTTTTAATAATGCCCGTGTACCAAATTTCATTATTCTAGCTCAAACCATTTTTACGTAATCTTGTAAGCATACACACACACACACAGAGACAGACATTTTCTCAACCTTAGTGAAAATGACTCAGGGACCTTCAAAACGTATAAAAACATCAAAATCAACATCGAAAATTTTCGTGATCGCAATACTATCTCTGGTGAGATAGTAAAAATATAAAGTTACTTTTTGATGCTTAAAAAAATGACGAAACTTTTTTTGGTATTGCAACCTACAAATAACAATTTAGACTATGAAACCTTTTGAAAATTGACCTGCTCTGGCTCTGGCTACAACTTCTATTACATCTGAATTTAATTTAGCAGTGGGACCCTAACTAGGCTCCAAAATACTACCTACAACACATTCCAAAATCTAAATAATATTTATAATATTAACGGTTGGAATATTTATTTAGAATATTCTTTAATAAAAAGTACTACAAGCAACCTCACTAAATCGGGAAGTACAGTTTAAAAAAAAAATATTTTACAAGCCAATTTTATTTTTACTTAAAATGCTGAGGAGACGTGAATATCGTCATTTTAGAAAAGTTTTTTTAAAGAAAATATATAAAATCAAGTAACCCGCTACATCTAATATTAGCGGAAATTTTGTAAAGTTTGTAGTAGTTATATGTAAAAATAAAATGAGTTGTGAATATGAAGTTATTTTTCAGATAGTACTTACTTTCTGAATATCCGTCGAACATCAGAAATATTTTTAGTTTCTAATTTTTTATTTTAAATATATAGAAAGTAAATTTTGAAAATTTATAAAAATGAATTTTAATAAAATAAATAGATTTTGAATTGAAAAAAAATTAAAAGAATTTTTTTCACAAAATTTATTGTCAAGGAGATTAGGTTTAATGATTAAAACCTTATTGATAAGACAAATAGGTTAATAACTATTAGGAATAAATAGTTGAAAAAAAAACTTGAACACTTATCAACTATACAAGTATAATTTAAATATATATATATATATATATAATTTTTATTTTATTATGATTATAATTTTAAAAGAAAATAAATATAGACCCTGAGGATGATGCAGAGCTTAAAGAAATGATTAATTATTGAATTTCTCTAGGCCCGAACTTTTAGTCTTCAGTGTGGTAGACTATCGTGCCAACCACTAAAGCTCTGAAGAGTCTAATTTTATTGTTATATAATCTTTTTTCATTTGAGCAAACTTCTAATTTGATTTAACCTATATTATAGTATAAATTCTAAATTAAATTGAAGGCTGTCAAATGAATAAAAGGATGATAAAGAATTATAGATAAATTAATAGAATCATGTTTTATCAAAATATTTAATTGTGAAGATAATTTTTGTAGTTTGTTTGTAAAAAAAATAAAGTGAAATAATAATTTCACGTTCGGATTGGAGATGTAAAACATTCAATATCAAATATATTTATGTATATAATAGTCAATAATTATAATCATATCATCATTCATGAAAGTTAATTTGTTAAATAAAATTAATTCAAAATTCAGATAGAAAAAAAAATAGGCAAAAATGAAGTCGAGGTGTTGAAATGAAACAGTTTTACAGGAAGCTTCCCGTCTTCCTTTAAGATCTGTCAAAAAGGAAACAGACTGTCTCTTCACTTAGTCTCTCAAATTTAATTTCCCTTCTCTTGCCTTATCAGTCTCGTTACAACTGGCAAATGAACAAATATAGTTGAAGAAAAAGATAAATATATATTGTCATTATTCAAAAAATATTTAGACTAAATTTATAAAAATTGAAATTAAATTGATTGATTACCCAGTGAAGTATTATTTTTCTACAAATTCATTCATCAATTTGAGATTTAAAAAATAAATTATTAGTCAACAAACTTTATTTGTGAATTGAGTTATAGAATTTACATCTTAACTTAGAGAGAATTATATATAAATGTAATTTAAATAAAAATTATGTACGTATTGCATTAACTTAAATTTAAAACCTAATCGAACGTAGACATACATAAATGTATAAATATTAATAATTGTTACATTTTAGTTCATGAAAATTAATTTTAATAAATTGTTTCTTTGGATAAAAGATTTTTTTTTTAAAATGTATCATATAAAAAATTAAACAAATAAATTAATTAGCAGTTTTTGTAAATATAACGTGATTTATGAATTAAAAAAAAATTAGCTTATAATAAAAACTTTTAAAGCATTAAGTTCAAGAATGGCTAATTAATATGCCTTCCTATTGAATTTATAGAGTCGGAGAAAGGAAAGAAAAGTGGTGTAGTTTTTATTAGAGATTAAAGAATGAATGTTATTGAAAGTATCCTTGAATTTTAAGGGTTTTACTATATATTAATTTAGTTTAAATGATTAGATCAATTTTAGAAAAATTAAAAAAAACTAGAGTGAAATTTTATTGTTTAGCTTGCTTTTTTGTGGCATTTCATTTGTTAATTTTATTTTCCTATTTTGATTAGATTGTTTTAAAGTTTTAAATAAATGTGTGTGTGTGTGTGTGTAGGCACTCTTTTTGTAAGATATTGTAAGATAGAACTGCTTAAGATAATACATTAATAAATAAAATAAAAAAAAACAGATATGGATATAACATAAATATTTTTAATTTTATTTTATTTATAATATTTAAGTAGGAGCTGGCTGTGAGGTCATGAAGAGCTGGTTGACGTCATATAATTTTAAATTAAGAAAAAACTAATGAAGATGATTTTCCCGAGGATAAAACCAATACAAAGTGCATGATTCGTGAAGATATCGATCGCTAATTCTACCACTTCCGGTTTCCGGGTATACACCAAAAGTTGATCAATTCATCATACTGATGCATTAAGTAAATACTCCAAATTTCATCAAAATGCGTTGAGCCGTTCAAGCTGTACACATCTATACGGACACACAGCGGGCGGACAGACATCATGCTAAGAGATTAAAGATTCTTCATATATTTTTGTATATATATAACATATACACATATATACATATATTTGATATTATAGTCTCTTCCGTTATTTATTTTACATCCCAATTAATTAGAATATTTAGTCCGTGAAAGAAATACTTATATATTCTTTGATCTAGTTTAAACATAATTATGTTATTTATATATTTATATATATGTAGATATATAGTATATAGCAATATAAAACAAAATTATAAGATGAACTGATAATTTCTTTTTTTAAGTTTTATTTATAAATTTAATTAATTAATTTTTTAATTTGTTATTAGTTTAAAAATTAATTCTATAAAAATAATAATAGAATCATTATAATTATAATAAATATATTTTATTTATTTCTCTTTAAAACTATTGAATATGAAAAAAAAATTTAAATTCAATTTTTGAATAAATCATATAAAATAAAAAAAAATGATATCTAACATTTTAAGAATATTTAGGAACACTAAGCCGGTTTGATTAATATTTTGGATATTTAGAAAAGATAAGATTATTAAATAAAAATCATCACAAATAACAATATTTAAATGACGTAATATTATTATGTTAAAGATTAACAATAAGAACTGGAAATCAACATTTTTATTTTACATATTATTCTAGCTTTTATTATTTTCTTTTTGAAAAAAAATGTATAAATTAATTAATTTCCTTGTTTATTTAACCATATATAAATATATACAATATATATTGTTATATATGATGTATTTATTTTATTTCTTACTTTCTCAATAATATATTTTTTCAATTTTTCCCGTTATTTTGGTCAAATAAACAATTTGATTAATTTTCATCTTTCAAAAAAAAGACCTAATAGGCCGAATATAGAATCAATTAGAATTAAATATATATCAAATAGAAAATAGGTTGATTAAAACTCTAAGAATGTGTTAAATAATGAATTATATACAATCCTAAGCCCAAAAAAAATAATTTAGGAAAAATATTTAAAAATACACCAAATAGTGAATTTTTTAGTTTAATTTTAAACATATAAAAAATATAATACTTTAAATTCATAATTAAGTAAAATTAAAATTTATAATTAGATAGAAGAAAGATGAGGCTTAAAATCTTATATATAAAATTCTCGTGTCACAAATCCTACTCCTCCGGAACGGCTTGACCGATTCTTATGTAATTTTTTATGCATATTCAGTAGGTCTCAAAGAAGGTATTTATTTTATTATCAAACTGCTAATTTGTAAGGTGTGTCCAGGGGTGGTATTTACTTAAAAATAGTTTAGTTACAATGCTAGATCATAGAGGCACTGCTGGCGATAATTTGACCTCTATATATTTCCTAATGGGACATTTGAAAAGAAGAATCATTCGTAGGTGAGCGTGCTAAGGCGTTATCTTATGACTTGGTTTCCTCAGTTCGAAACTCGTAAAGGCACATTTTATTTTTAAGTATTATATATTTTTTTTACAAATTTATTAATTTTTATTATTTTAATATTTTATTAAATTATTTTATTAAATTAAATTAAATTTTATTATTAAATTAATAATTATGTCAATTAATTTTTTGTGCATAAATAAACATATATAAAAAATTATATATAAAATTTGAATTTTCATTCATTCATTTATATAAAGCAAATTGGCCGTAAGAAGGATATGTTAGCCTGTGAGATCATATAAATAGAACATTATTCTTTTCATCTAAATATACAAATTATATAAAAATATATAATTAAAAAATTGTGTAAATTCCAGTGAATAGAAAGAAATTTAATATGAAGTGTTCAAAGAAAATATGTAAAAAAAATTGATTACAATCATTACTGTTAATAGCATTTTGTAATAATCTATTTTCAAATAAATATGTCACATACAACATTATTCTTTTCATCTAGACATGCAAATTCCATAACTACAAAGAAAAAATTATAAAATTTTCAGTTAATTGAAAAATTATTTATTTGGAGATAAGACCAACATTTCAGCAATTTTCTGAATTCGTAATTTGAATGTGCAACGGTGCGCGATTAGTCATTAAAAAATTTATGAAAAACTTTATCTAAGCAACCTTTTTAAACAGCAAGTTTCGATGTACAAAGATATGAATACCATGAATAACTATTATACCCACTATAAATTCTCTAAAAATTATTTACATGGCAAAACAACGTTTGCCGGGTCAGCTATAATAATATATAATTAATTTACTGATTAAATTAAAATATATTTTACAAGAAAACAAATAAATGTCTTTTCTACTTATACTGATTGATACAAAATGGATGAAAACCTTTTACATACACACTTTCAACCAAAAACTATGTATCACTTGGGGGTACAGGGGGCGGAGCCCCGGTCTAGGTGTGGAGAGCGCCGAAGGCGCTCGGTGCAGCTAGTATATATATATATGGAAAGATAATGGGGGGGATGATTTCGTAAAGATTGGAGGGTGGAGGAGTTTGAATGAAAGTACAATATAAATTTTATTAGTATATTTTAAATATTTTTTGAAAATAGTTAATGATTAATTAATAATTAATTTTGAAAATAATTATTTTAATTTAAGAAGTGTGAGGGTTGTTTGTTATACCTTCAAATAAATTCTTTTAAGGATGTAAATAAAATTTTATTGTAATAGTTTCAAACTAAAAAATGAAAAATAGAAATATTAATGAAAATTAACGAAAATCGTCTGTAAAATTTTAAATGAAATTAGTAAATAGTAGAAAGTAAAGAAATAATATTGTTTTTTACATCAAAACTAAAATAGTTTTTTATTTTTATCATTAGATCTCTTTAAAAAAATATGATTATATAAATCATGAATTTATATTATAAAAAAATTATATATTGTATAAAAAAATAATTAATATAATTTTGATATACCGGTGTTATGCAACTGATTTGTATTAATGGGTATTTATTTCAAATGAAAACAATATAATAATAATAATAATAATTATATTAAATTACTATTGTTTATTTTATATATATATTAAAATATATATATATAATATATCGTTTTTTATGTATTAAATTAAGAATTTAAAAATATAAAATTATTTTAAGCAATTAAGATTATTTTTTAATTTAGAATTAGTAAATCAATTTAAAAATATTACTTACAAGCGGTGTGAATTAGATGGTAATATAAATTCGATTATTTGAAGAATAGAAACACTAGAAATACCATTATGAAAATAAATAAACTGAATTAATAGATCGAAAAGAAACTTGTATTTTTCATGTTTTGACACAGGGAACTTGAAATCATCAGGTCCTTCAGTCGGCCTCAGTCAAACTCAGAGCTACCAACAAAATTAAATTCCCCTAAAAAAGGCTCTTAATTTAATTCAATTTAATTTAAAAATATTAAAAATTTATTTTTTTTATTTGTTTTTATGATATTTAACATATCATTATTTTATTCTTTTATTATTTTTATTTTTTAGTGATTTTTTCTTAATTTAAATTAAATTTCTATAATAAATATTAATTTAGATATTATTAGATATTATTATAAGATATTTATATATAAATATAGATTATTTATTAATATCATATTTTGAGAATGTTTAATTTATAAAAAATTTCAAATATACACACACTCTGAATCAATATAATAAAGAAATAATGTTAACTCCTATATTTATGCATAATAAATGATACGATGCATTGGCAGTTATCTATATTTCAGGGGCTAATTAAAATTAAAAAATATATGTAAGTTGTGTATAAAAAGACACTAAATTATATTCATATATAAGATCGATTTAAACTAAGTTTTTTTTAATGTGATTGTGATCTTAAATATTAATTAATTTAAAAATTTGTTTGTGAGCAAACCTTCTGTGAAGCGAGCGGATAGTATATCCAGAACGGGGTGGGCGAGCAATAGAAAGAGGGACATGAGTTATACAAGAATGATTGTTGAATGGAAGTGGCTCAGAATAGGAATGTTTTGAGGAATGTGGTTGCGGCGGTCCAGAACGTTTGAGTTTTGAAGAGCCATAGATATAGGTAAGTAGATTTATCTAAGAAGTTGTAAGTTAAATGCTTTATTTTTAAAAAGAACTAGAAAAACATTTTTGGATTTATAAGCAGGATTCTATCATGCAAACATCATCCACATTAATATTTATATTATTAAATGTTTTATCTTTTATTAAATGTAATTTTTTTTTACTATTTAAGTATATATACATTTACAATCTCGTGTAACAGTCCTGTTAAATTGATAAAGTAAAATGAACTCTTTCAAATTCATAATTCATTTTGGGTTATTAACGAGCCCATAAATAAAAAAGTTATGTTAATATTATACGAGGTTTGTTCAAAAGAAAAGGTGAATTTTGAATTATTTCGAAAAGTATTTCTTTATTCCTCAATATCCATTTTGTCCCATTCAATTCCCATCAGATATAATGCAATTATGCCAGCGCTTCTTCCAATGGTCGAAGTACTTCTGAAATGCGCTTTTCGGTATAGCCATCAGCTCGTTCTTCGATTCCGACTTTATCTTATCAATTGTGGCAAAACGCTTTCCACACGGTGTAGTTTTTGGCCAAAAAATCACGAACAAGCAATGATGTGCGAGCTGGTGCATTATCATGATGCAGAATTATTTGTTTTTCCATATCTCCGATCGTTTGAGCCGTATTGCTTCACGCAAACGTTGCATAACTTCATTGTAGTATTCCTTATTAACAGTATGACCTGTTGTAAAGAACTCATGATGGACCACGCCATAGTAAACGAAGAAAACAGTGAGCAAAACCTTCACATTTGATCGACATTAACATCTTCTCGACCTTCTGTAAAGCGCTTATACTACTTTTAAACATTTTTTTAGACAAAATAGACTCGCCGAATGCCACAGTCAACATTTAAAGTGGGTAGGAGCACTTTATTCCATTTTTAACTCTAAATTTATTCCGATTCTTTGATCCTATTTTATTTAAGTAAAAAATCGAAGAACACACAAAAACGTGGATTACTTAACTGAGTTGTCAAAAACAAACCACTAATCCAAAATGGCTGATATTGTCAACATATGAGAAACATACGTGTACCAATATAACTGAAAAAACCTTCGATAATCGAATGTACACAGCCCGCGAAAATTTAAAAACCACCTTTTCTTTTGAACAGACCTCGTACATTATATGGTATATACATATTTAGTTGATGTCATTTTTTAAATTAAAAATTATCATGTTAATAATATATTTTAAAAATATTTATTATTATTCATTTGAATCAAATTAATTAGGAAAAATTTGAAAATTTCAATTTATAAATATCTAAAATTACTTTTATTAAAAATTAATAAGATTAAGCTTTACAAACAAATTTTCAATTATACTCAATTTTTTTATAGTATAATTTTTAATTCTTAATTTAGTTGTTTTTTCAAATACAAAATTAAAAATTATTATATTATAATGGAAATTTTAAAGGCTATAGTGCAATTGTATTAAACTTAATAAAATGACAAATAAAAATAAAATTTGTTTAAAAATAATTAATTAATATTTTTTCAAAACGAGTGGGCAGAACAAAACATATGTTGGCTGACGCGCACACAATGTTCAATTTGGTATAATTCTTTGTAAATAAAAAATTGTTGATAAATCATCTCTAATAATCCAATAGAATAAATATAAATATATAAGAATAAGAATAAATAGAATATTATATAATATAATAATATATAATTTATTTAATATTTTTTTTATTATATAATAAATCTATATTATGTTAAAAGACATGGAAATATTTTGAAGAATTCATTTATAGTTAATAATTCCATTGGATCATTCCTTAAAATAAAATTAATTATACACATTATTCAAAAATCATTAATGTCAAAAATTATTTTTTTCTGATTACTAATGCATCTTAAATTTATTTATCTATAATAATTCACGATCATAATATATTTTATTTCTTCATCTTTATGAAATATACCATATTTTACTTTTACTTTAATTAATTTTATTACAAACAAACAAAAATAATATTTTAATAATAAAAATAAAATAGTTTAAATAACTATTACAAAAAATAAATAAATTAAATTAAATTTTTTTCCAAATCAACATATTTAAGTTTTATAGTTATAAAATTCTGACACTTTATTTGATTTTTTGGACTTTATTTGGAAATTATTTTATTCTACTATTTACTTTTTCATAGTTTAATGTATTTTATTGATGTTTAATGTATTAAAATATTTTCCCCTTTTTTTAAAATATTTACATAAATAATTTTTCTAATTAATATAATATAATAAATTAATAAAAAATAAAAATACTATAATATGAAAAACATACTATTTTTATTTATGACATTTGATAATAAAGATGGTATAATATACTTTTTACGGCCCATAAATGTTGAATATTTGTTGAATATATAAACGAGAAGCCAGTCACCTCCCCACTATCAGATATCTTAATTTTGCAATTATCATTTTTTATACAATTTGTATATATTTCTTATTTGTTTTTTTGCTTATCAAAAATAAACCTAAAAAACAATTAAAATTGAGATAAATTTATTAACTATTAATTTATCTTAAAGAAAAGTTAATCATAGATTAAATATAAATCAAAAAAAGGCTCGAAGAGGAGGGGAGGAAGGAAGTGAGCGTAGAAAGAAATTAGGATTTAATATATATTATAGAAAACTGAATTATATGTTATTAGAATTCCAAATATTTTAGAAGCTTTACATGATAGACAAAATGTGGCAACTAAATTTACTCCAGCAGAATTGTTTTTGGGATGGAAATGGAAAAGAGCAGGAGACTGGAAATGGAAAGATAAAGAACAAAAGGTAAAGTTGACTGATTGGCAAGAAGAAAGAAGTAAAGCAAAGAAAGAAATTGAATAAACCAGTAAAGGAAATGTTAAAAAATATTATTCGAAAATTATAATATGATAATTATTATTATTGACTTTGTAAAAGCAAAATATTGTATTTGATTTGTATTTGATTTAAGATTAGTAATTATCTCTAATATACGTTACAAATTATTAGGAAATAATTTAAAAAAATTAAAATAATTATGAAATCATCATCAAACGATTATGGTATCATTTTTACATCATTTTTACATAGTTGTCAAAAAATTTAAATTCATTTTATATTAATTTACAGAAAATTGATTGCCTTTTCAAAAAAACTTTTTAAAAAAGATACAAGATGAGTTAATTTAAAACTAGCTGGCCAGAGTCTGTTTGTCTCTCTGTCTCTCTGTATGTTCGCTCTTTTGATAAATTGAATTCGATTTTTCTTCATGTTTAAATTGAAGATATAGAAGAAATATAATTGAATTATAATTAATTAATTGTAATATAATTAGCGATGAATTACTTTTAGTAACTTACTCCTTTTGTATAGCTCCGATTATTTTTTTTTCAACGGATTTTGAAGCATAAATATTGATTTCAGGATAGATTTCCATTTTGAAAGTAATTAAGAATATTTTATAACATTAAAATTAATGATGAATTCTTATTAATCAGTTGTAGCGCCAATGAAGAGGGTTTTTCCCCCTCAAATTGTGTGAATAGAGAAAAGATATTTTTTTATATATGTTCCCGAGAGAAAGGAAACAAAACAATAACCTTTTTTTATGAAGACGATATGAGTACAATATCTTATATACATTTATAAAATCTTATATTAATAAAAATTATTTATTTATAAATATAATATAATAATTATTATTCAATAATAACATTTACTTAACATAAATACATGAAATCAATTTTGGAAAATTAATATATTTTTTTATTTTATTCAATTTGTGCAAATTTTCGTATAACTTCAACTTTTCTATTTCTCTTGTTATATTAAATAAATTTATCAAATTAAAATTGCACTAAAAAGAATAAAATAATATAAATATAAAAAAATTTTATAAAATAACGTTTTTCTGATTGACTAAAAAGAATAAAATAATTTTTCTATAAGCCTGACAAAGTTTATAAATGAATTGTTTCATATTCAACTAAAAACGTTGGGCGCTTTTAGTTTTCTTTAATTTCTATGCAATTATCTTCCTTTATAGAGCCATATTTCATAAAACACTTCATTAACAAGTAAGACTATTTCTTCTAATATAATCAACCATTTTGGTTTTGATTGATAAATTGTAAATTTAATAAAAATTGTTTTAAATTTTGTTACAAGTATATAAGTAAATACGTCAAAAAAATAAAAAAGTAAATTTCTTAGCTCTTTTTTTTGATAACAAAATTTAACTTTTCTTAGAATCATCTGAATAATTTTCAATTATTTTTGATAAAAAGATAAGCAAAAAAAAACAAAGAAATGTATACAAATCTTTATATAAAATCAACAAATTCTAATATCAGATGTCTATCGGGTAAAAAAATGGTGGGGAGATGACTCACTTTTTTTTATTTAATAATCAAGCGTTGCTCTGAGATTCAGTCAGTTTACTGTAAGCAATAAGTGAAGACAATCATTCAAAGCTCATTGTGAATTTTTTTATTATCAGGTTAGTAAAATTTTTGATAATTCCTCGGTATATAATTAATTTATTATAAACAGAAAAATAAAAAGTTGTAGTACTAATTTTGATACGAATCAGTTATTGAGATTCTATTAAATTTAAAAATACTTGTATCTTGTCCCCTGAAAACAATTAGCAATATGTATAGGTATTATATGTATTATTTCTATAAAATATAATTATAATTAGAAATATATATTAATATAAAATTTCAATAGTAATATATTTAAACAGATGTGACAGATTCAATGAGAAAGATATTAGGTTGGGGAAAAAGAAATCCATTATTTTTACGTGAACTTCAAGATTTTATTTAACATGTTTTGCATTGTCCGATTTAGGTCAAATATGCACCATTTTGTTCTATAATTTGTTGCCATTTTAATGGTAGCTTCATTATGCCTCTCTCATAAAAGTCTTGGTCCTTATTAGCGAAAAACTCCAGCAATTGATTTTCACACTCTTCCCTTGATGCCAATTTCTTATCACTAAAAAAGTTTTGCAATGCAAGAAAAAGATGGTAATCGCTTGGTGCGAGGTCCGGACTGTATGGTGGATGCATCAAAACTTCCCAACCAAGCTCCCGGAGTTTCTGACGAGTCACTATAGAAGTGTGTGGCCTGGCGTTGTCCTGATGGAACACGACACCTCTTCTGTTGGCCAATTCTGGCCGTTTCTGGTCAATTGCTCGCTTCAGACGGTCCAGTTGTTGACAATAGATGTCTGAATTTAATGTTTGGCCATATGGAAGCAACTCGTAATAAATGATTCCTTTCCAATCCCACCAAACGCAAAGCAGAACCTTCCTGGCCGTTAGTCCCGGTTTGGCCACCGTCTGAGCTGCTTCACCGCGCTTTGACCACGATCGCTTTCGCATAATGTTGTCGTATGTGACCCATTTCTCATCCCCAGTCACCATCCGTTTAAGAAATGGGTTGATTTCATTACGTTTGGCCAAGGCTTCGCAGATGGAAATTCGATCCATCATGTTTTTTGGTGTTAATTGGTGTGGCACCCAAACATCAAGCTTTTTTTTAAACCCAGCTTTGTGCAAATGGTTTAAAACTGTTTTGTGGTCGATCTTTAACTCCTGGGCGATGCTACGACTACTAACATGCCGGTCCACTTCGATGATTTCAGTGACTTTGTCGACATTTTCGACGACGGGCCTGCCTGTGCGAGGGGCATCCTTAACGTCAAAAATACCCGAACGGAATCGACGAAACCAAAATTGCGCGTAATTAGCTGTTACAGTATCGGGACCATAAACACTATTCACATTTTCAGCCGCCTGACTTGCATTTTCGCCCTTATCAAAGAAAAACTGTAAAATGTACCGAATTTTCTCTTGGTTGACTTCCATCTTTAACGGCGTGTAACTCAGAACTGAATGGACAAAACAAAAAACTGCAAACGAATTCTTTTAGTGCGAACTGTTACCTTGACAACGAGCATAAATTTGAAATTGTTTGATCGATAATTTACGAGATATCGATCACTACAGCCATCTACCAAAAAAATAATGGATTTCTTTTTCCCCAACCTATTACTAACCACACCACCCCCACTATCAAAATAACAAATAAATAAATGGGTTACTAAATATTCAACATTTATAGGTGTTTATTCTTAGGAATGTAATTATTTTTATTATTTACAATTTTTAAACAATATATATAGTAATAATATAATAATAATATAGTAATAATAGTAAAATAATTTAATTTTTTTTTTCAGAATGGCTTCCACGACAATTAATCCAAAGAGTGGCTTGAGTCCTAAAGATATACAAATTCTCCGGGAACAATGGAAATTAATTGACAAAGATCATAAAGTCATCGTTGTAGACCTTTTTGTCGAGTAAGTACTTAAATAAATTTCTTCCATAATTAAAATCAAGTAAAAATAAATAATATAAATGTAAATATTCTTAAATAAAGAATGAAATTGTTTCCCAGTAAAATTAGATAAACTTTTAACTTCTATTCTTGAGAGTGAAGTTAAAAGAAGACAAAACGTCATTTGTTCTTTAGTTTCACAATTATTAAATTGAGAAATCGTCATTTTTATTCATTCTTAAAGTGGTCCTCTTTTTTGCTTAATATATAATTTTTACTATCACGCTAGAGATAGTATTGCGATCACGAAAATTTTCGATGTCGAGATTTTGATGTTTTTATACGTTTTGAAGGTCCCTGAGTCATTTTCTCTAAGGTTGAGAAAAATGTCTGGGTGTGTAAACAAGATTGAGTTAGAATAATGAAATATGGTACACTGGCATTATTCAAAATTCGTAGATTTTGAGAAATGTAGCTCTTTTGGAAGAGGGTCATAACCTAACAACAGGTTTTCAATTTTTTCCTCTAAACTGACCGTAAAAATAAAGATATATGACACACGCTGGTTTAATAAATATTATTTATTAATTTTAATTTAAATTTAATATATGTTAATTAATCCAATTTGAATTGCGAGATAGTCGAGTGGAGAGACACTCCAGATTATTTTAATATATAAACTTTACTTTTTTAATACAATAATAAAATACAAAATAAGGTGATCTAATGTATATAATAATTTAATAAAAAATAAACATCTAATATAAAAACATAGTTCAGCCTAAAAGATATCATTGTTTTGTTTGATTTGTTTTTCTCAGAAACTTAAATTCTAATTAAATTTATATATATATATATCGATATTTATTTTATAAATTATTTATTTTTCCAATCTATATCTACTTTTATCATCTATATATTCTATATAAACTATTGATAATAAATTCTTTTTTATTTTCTCTGAGGTATATTATTTGTTTTTAAAAGTGTATTTTTATTATACTATACAATATCTATATTTTTACTCTTTCAAAAACTTTTATTCTACTAAAATTATTTTTTTTTTTTTTGAATCATATCATGAAATATAAAATTTCTTCATTAACTAGTAAGTTTAAATTTAGAATTTAAATTATAAAAAATATATAAAATAACTTTCATTACTTGTGCATTATGAGGAGATTAGCAATCACAAATTGATGTCCGTTAAAATTAAAAAAAAAGTCAAATAGTGTGCAATGATTTATTTTTTGCATTTAAAAGATAATTAATCTATTTAATTTAAAACTGAATTTTAAACCACATAATTTCTCGTTTTTTTTCATTTTTACAAAATACAAAAACAATTATAAATTCCAGAAAATATTTTTTTAAATACCATAGTGTAACCGCTTTTATGTGAACATTCTAAATATTTTTTTGGTATATATATATATACACCTTCGTCTAGGTTTCCATAAAAGTTTTGATTAAGAAAACTACCAAATGCATTTTTGTAAGATTTGAATCAGTTATCATCGAACTGTGGTACTAGCCGGGTCTAATTATTAGATCCAAAATTTCCTTTCAAAAAATGAGCACAGAAATGTCGAGATTCAAACCCTACAAAAATACATATATTAATATATATATATATATATATAAGACGCCTTTGGGTGTGTGGGTAGCGCAATTGCAATCTCCAGGTTTTGCCTTTCCTGGTGAGATGACAATCACAACCCTGATTATATGTATATTAAACTTAAAATATGCTTAAGTAAAAAAAAAGAAAACAAATGTAAATAAAATCTAATATAATTAAGTAAAATTGTAATATCGTATCAATAAATGATCGCAAAAGAAACAATTTAATCTTGTAAATATTGTAACTTTCATCTTTTGTATATTCTGATAATCAACTATTGTAAAAATTTTGGCTAATAAACATACTCTTTAAATTGAAAATTGAAAAAAAAAATTGGTAGCGAACCTGCCTCACATTCACATGGTCCCGGGTTCAAGTCCCGGGCCTGGCAAGGGAATTTCCCTAGCTAGGGTCTATGGGACGGAGTCAACCCAGCCTCCGGGAACCACATTGGGGAAAAGCTACTTTATAGCGCCTCCGATCAAGAAAATCAAGGTAAAGGTTGAGAGGACCCGTTCTACTGATCATAGGACATCTCATTGATATAACCGGCTTGATAGGCGTTGCCTTTGCGTAGGACGTACAAAATCAGAGGGTTTTTTTTTATATATATATATATTATATATCTATAGATGACTGTATTATAATTGAACAATTTCCAAAATTTATTTAAATTTATATTTGTATATGAGTGTTTTGATAAAATGAAAATATATAAGATAAAGAAACAGCAAGAGATTATAACTTTTAGATATATTGATGACCTACTAAAATATTTTATTGATAAAATTAATCTTGAAAATATGTGTTAATTTTAAGTTAACAAAATTAAAATAAAAAAATAAGATATTTAATTATATTAAATATTTAATATAGTAATGCTATTAAAAATAGATTTGTAATGTTAATGCCAATTTAATTATGATATCGGCAAGAAAATCGATAATGTAAAATTTCACTTAAGTTATATTTAAATCTTGGTTAGATAAGAAGATGTATGTAAGATGATGGTCTTTTGTAAAAGAATTGGGTGATGTTTTATTAATTTTGTTTAAAGCAGTAGGATTGAGATTACTGTGACAGAGGTTAAATGAATTTGTAAAAATTATTCTTATTTACACTAATAATAAGATACAATATAAGATAGATGTAAAATCAAATGTAAGATTTTCATTATAGAATATATAGATAGTATATATATATATTTATTGATCTATCAAATTAATGGCTGTCGTCGCTTTATGGCAAACTGTTTGCATAGAATATAAATCAACCTTGAAACGCGAATCTTTATTTATTCTTATTGCAGATATTTCAAAAATCATTCTGAAGGCCAAGCCCTCTTCAAAACTCTTAACGGTGATCCGGAGTCGTTGAGAAATTCTCCAAAAATGTTAGCCCACGCTACGAATGTCACTTATAGTATCTCTGCAATGATTAACAATCTTGATGATCCTGATGTAGTAATTGCGATGATTGATCGTATTGGCAACAATCATTTCCGGCATCAAGTCAGCCCAAAGAATGTTGATGTAAGTAATCATCGATTAAATATCATAATATATTTAGGGTACTTGAAAAGTTAAAGAAACACCAAAAATAAAATCTTATTGTATAATAATAATAATAATAATAATTGTAATTCATTTAAATTAGACACAATATACGCAAAAAATTAAATACTGAAATTGTATTTTATTTCTATAGATATGTAAAAAATATTTAATAAACAACGAATAAATTAATATTTTATATTACTATTTATAAGTAATTGTGCAAATTATGAAATAAGTAAAGAAATATAAGTAATAATCATAGTAGTAACAAAATAGATGTTGTTTTGATTCATTTTGTTTGCATAATGATTCAAGCGCTTTGACCACCCAAAGAGTATAAATTCTTGATATAATCTTTTAATTAATTAATTGTTTAATTAAATATTGCAAAATATTAAATAAAATAAAATATTTAGTTTTAATTACTAATTTAGTAATAAAAAAAATGTTGAATTATATATAATTTCGTATTTTTATTTTCACTTATCTATATATATAAAAAAAGGATTTTGACTGCACATTCATCAGAATTTAAAATTTTTTGCATATCTTCGCGTTTCATGATCTCTAGAATCCAAAAGTGACTTTAGAATTTTTCTGTCTGTCTGTCTGTCTGTCCGGAAATTGTGACCATATAGACTCAAAATTTGCTGAACTGATTTCGATGAAATTGCATCACAATATTCTTGCATATCTCTATTTGAACATAGGCTATAAATTTTATTAATATCTAATCAATAACTGCAGAAATTAATTTTTTAAAATTTGATATGTAGACGTTCTTTTTATTGTATTCTTTGCGCACATCATGTACATATAATCTTAAAAATAAAAAGAGAAAACGTAGTCACAATGTTAATGTCATGAAACGCGAATATATGGAAAAAATTTTCAATTGTGAGCAATGTAAAAATCTTTTTATATAAGTATATATTAATATTTACAATATCTCAATTGATCATATCGGCCTTTTAAACTTTGAAAACATTCACATTACGACTTTATTATCTCTATTAATTTTTAAAATTAAATGAATAAATAAGTTTAATTAAGAAAACTTGATCTCATAATTGGATTTTCAAAGAGAAAATATTTAGTATCAGAGAGGAACAGTATTAACATACAAAATCTTAATATACAAAATGTAGAATTTTAATATGTAGAAAAATTTAATATAATCACGAAGGATAATAATATTTGAGAAGAATTTAAATCGAGGTTGCAATCGGGAAAAGCCTGTTATCAAGGAGTAAAGAGGCTTATCTCATCAAAATTATTATCAAAGGGGATCAAAATTAAAATATATAAAACAATTATTTTCCCTGTTGTATTATATGGGTGGGAGGCATGGTTTATGACCCTGGGAGATGAGAGTAGATTCAGAGTATTTGAGAATAGGATTCTTGCCAGCATTTTTGGGCTAAATGAGGACATCGGGGAAAGGCGGAGTCTGCAAATGTGATTGTTGCGGCCAAGAATTTTTGAGTAACGTAGAGCCAGAGCCCAGAGGTAGATAGATAGATAGAACATATACAAGAACAGAAAAAAATGATTGTTTTATGTAATATACTGATTGAAACAAAATGGATGAAAACCTTTTACATACAGACTTCAACCTACTATGTATCACTCGGAAGTACAGGGGCGGAGCCCCCGTCTAGATGTGAAGAACGCCGAAGGCGCTCTGAGCAGCTAGTATATATATATATATATATTTTACATGTATATTATAAATAGGTATATAGTAAGGAGATATAGTATCATTTAAAACGAATTGTAGATTTCAAAGTAAATACAAGTTTTAAAGTCTCTGAAAAAAATCCCACACATTTGATTGCATGTGTGTATGTGCGTAAACAGGGAATCTCAAAATCGTTTCAATCTCGAATTTAAGATGATTAATTAACGAAATGTATAGTTAACGTCAAGAGAAAATAATAAAAAATTGTATAAAAGGGTACTTATTGTTATTGAAAGTTTTTTAGATTTTTATAACATTATTTTAATATTTTTAATTAATATGCAACTTTCTTTGTGATTTATATTAATATTTTTTTATTTAATTAATTAATTGTAAATTAATACTAAATAGATTTAAAATTATTTAGTATTATTTAAAATTTTTATTTTAAATATTTTTTTTTAAATATAATTTTCTATTCATTTTTAAAGTTGATTAATTGACTTATTCATGTACCTTTAAATTTCTATGGATATATATACAAGATAACATGTTATGTAAACTCCTCAGTAGTACCTACACTTTAAAAATAATAATTTTTATTAGAAAACACTAACATTTTAGATTTTAATTTAAAAATTTGTTTCTCATTTTAAAATAGACATTAAAATAAATTATGTTATGTAAATGAATAATAATTATAATAATATCATTAATATCCTAAATATCTTATTTAATCAAAAAAAAAGAAGAAAAATCTAAATTTAATGTAAATTTTATCTTGTAATTTTTATCTCAAACAAAAAAATAAACTTAAAATATAGATTTATCCTATAAAAAATAATACTTGCGATACTATCATTTGATATAATAAAACAAATATTAATAATGATATATAAGTATATAATCATGTTAAAAAAAGACAAATATACTTTCTTTATTTATATAGATCCTAAAAAAAACTTTATATTTATCATGAATGAGCTAGGAGAAGGATTTTTTGATTTAAATGATAAAGTAATTAATTATTGAGCTAATGTGTCTCATCAAATTTTTTCATTTATTTCTATATTTTAAATTCAGGTATTTTCATAAGATTTGCCTTTTAAAATAAAATTGGGGTTATGGTGAATTTTTAAATATATATCTATATATTTTCAAAATTTTTAATTTTAATTATATATATATATATATTTGTTTTTTTATACCATTTTTATTAATATTCAAGGTTTAATTAAAATTTTATTTTCCATTTTTAGGGCATTTTTGATTAAAAAGCGTGTATATTAAAAAGTTTTTTTATTAATTTATTTAAAATTTCTTTCAGACTTTCATAGAAAAAAAATTTTTTCTTCAATTTCTTCTATATAAATATAATTTTATAATAATCTTCAGTGGTTATATGTATTTATTTATTGTTTTAATTTGCAAAAGTTTCAATTCAAAATTAATTAATCAATTATCTAGTTCTGTTCAACTTGAAATAATTATACTACAAGGACATTTATATATTTAGAAGAGTATGTATCATTTATCAAAGAGATCAAATACATATTGTTATTTTAATCAAATCAATTAATTTCTAATTAGGATCATTTTTTTTGAATAGAAAAAAAGTTTGCTGTAATCATTCATACATTATCTTGATTTAAAACAAGAGTCTATCTACGTAAAAGGATGATGGATTTATTATTTGTCTCTTCGAACGAACATTTTTTTTATCAAATTTTATCAAGTTTAAATTAATATCAGATCTTTATACCATTTTCATAAGATTGACCTTTTAGAACGATAAAGGGCTTATGATGAGTTTTTAAATATATCCCTATAGGTATATTTTCAGAGAATGTTTAAATTAATATATATACCTTATTATTTAACTTTACTTAATCTTATTATTACAAAGAAGATATGGTTAATCTTTAGAAAAAAATTTTTATTGAACATCGGAATTTAGTCAGCTTCTACTTTTACTTATTTTTTATTTTTTTTATATTAATTATTATAATGTATATTATATATTATAATAATATTATTTATTAACATTATTATCAGTTAACACCTATTATTGTAAAGTAAAGGACCTCATTTCATCGAAATTATTATTGATGCGTATCAAAACTAAAATCTTTAGTCTTTATTAAGTTGGTTGTATTGTGTATCTGTTTGAGGAGCGTTGTTGATTACTTTGGAGGGTGAAAATAGAATTAGAATTGAAAATAGGATACTATGAAGCATTTATGGCCCGAAGAATGGTGAAATGTTAGAGACTGTATAACGAGTAACGGCCCTTCAAATAATATAGGGTGATAAAATTGCTAGACACAACCTAAAAGGGTGAAGAGAAGCTATAATAGTATAAAGTTAGTTTGAGAGAAGCCAATTGTGAGACAACAAACGATTGTTCCATACCTTAACACTTCACTTTACTAATTGCCTTTATTAGGGAAGGAATTCAAGCATTATAATATTTACAAAATTAATAATCATAAGCATGATTTAAGTATGGCAATTAACAAATAATGAGTTATTTTGCTTTTAATTATTACTTCTCATACGATTTATGATAATTAAATTTTTGATGGCATATCCCACACAGTTAGTGATTTCAACGATAAAAATACTCCTTTAATCGCGTTGCACATGGCGTTGCGAAAAAGTCACTTGAGTGAATGATAGTAACACTTGCAAGCAAGTGGAAAAGGAAAAAGCATTGTGATTGACAACTGGAACTCACCTTATTTGTTACTAAAAATTGGAGAAATTTCATGTTTGATTAAATAAGCATAAATAGTCTTTGGCTTTTCTTTACTATAAATTTATAAAATCAGACAAACTCTTTCTTCAGCAAAATATACGTTGAAAAATTTTTGTTTGTATTTAACTCTATCTTTCAATGATAATTAAATTTTTGTAACATTTTAAATTAGGTATATTTTCATATTTTTAATAAACAAATTCTTTTGTTAATAAAAATTGATAAATATCAATGGTAATAAATTTGACAGATCCCTCGGATGGAAATTATATAGAAACGCTTAACCAAACATTGTAGAATATTCATGTTCATTTGATGATGAGGGTTCATCTCTTAATTGAAAAGTATCATGCTATCTAATGCACCTTAACTGGTAAATTGTTTAGATTACCTACTCCTCTCCCTCTTCTCATACCCCCAAATCAGTCTTTATTCCAATATCCTTTGGTACGCATTTAAATATTTGAGCAATCAGCTCTGGAGTTGTTAGTATAAAATACACTCCATTTTCTCGAGTAATGCTTTTGACCTAACAAGTCAAAAGACGATTAATTTTATAAAAAATCAGCATGACTTTCTTTGTCAAAAATTTCAAAAATGAAAATATACTTTTAAATAAATATTAGAGAGTTGCTATTTATATTTCTGACTTTAGAAAACTACGCTTGTAAGAATTTGTAAATATAAAGTATCTATAAATTAATGTTAGATTTGAATTAATTTGAATACAGTTTTTAGTTTTTGGATTGTTTGTGTTTGGATTCTTTCTATATTTGAATATTTCTTTTTTGCTATTTAAAAGTGAAGGGTATAAATTTTATCAATGTCTAATATAAAAAAACATAAATTATTATTTTTAGTGTTTTATGAATACAAAAATATTTTTAAAACGTCTATTAAAATGACTAAATTATTTTATCTTTGTTTTTGTTTCAATTATTAATTATAATTATATTTTAAGTGCAAAAATGATTTCTTGGTTTTATAATAATTAAAATATGATTTTTTACAAAATGATGTTTTATGTTTTAAATTTTTGTCTTTTTTTAAATTGTGTAATTTTTTTAAATTATTTTTTTTAAATCGAAATTATTATATTATATTGTAATTTATTAATAGGTTTCTTTTTTTATTTTTAATTTTTAATAAATTCTCTTTTTTGATATGATATTATTAAAAAATAATATTAAATTGTTTGTAAATTTAAAAATTAGAATATTTGAATTTGTTTAAATTATAACGCATGTAATAAATCATATGCATAAAAAATAGAAAATTTTGAAAATCTACTTGAGCTCATATTTTTAAATGTTAATTTTAATTCCTTTTTATTGTTACAGGATATGAAAAAGACATTCGAATGTTGTTTGTTGAAACATTTGGGCTCGGCACTCACCAAAGATGCTGAAGTTGCCTGGAATCGATTTGCAGACCTTGTGTTTAATTCCGTTGCACAACATATAGACAAATTAAAAAGTCAAGCTTAATAAAACAAAAGAAAAATAATCGATGTTATAATTTTTATGGATTTTAAATAAAAATCTTGGTTAATAAGACATAATAATCAAAATAAAAATCCTATTCAAATTTATTAAAATATTATATGCACGTTTAAAATAAATAAAAAAAAATGTTTGAATTTTATATTAATAACGTAAATGTATATTTGGTATTTTTTGGGAACAAATAAATATAAGTATATAAATATTGAATATTTTGATAATCGATGTTATATTTTTTTATGCATATTAAATAAAATTTTTGGTTAATAATTAAAATATTATTGTATATACTTTTTAAAATAAATAAAAAAAAATGTTTAAATTTTATATATTAATATAATTTTATATTATGATTAATTAATTATTGTATATTTGATATTTTTTGGGAACAAATAAATAAGTATATATAAATATTGAATATTTTTATTTTTTTTTTTATTAATATTATCAATTTTCTACCTATTGTATATATTTCTAAGTGATCCATAAAATATGAAATAGGTATATCTGTTTCGCCAAGCCCCACTGTGTATTTTAATAATTGATTTTTTAAAATTTGGGAATATTCGGGCAAAATAATAAATAGACCGAACCTATTATTATCATTTTAGATTAATATCAATTAAAGAAATAGATTGTTTTTTACTCATATTTGTCGATTATATTTGTTAAAAATAATAATATAATAATAATAATATTAAAATAAATTATTTTCTAAAGCCACCTTGAAACTGTAATGTTTATATTTTTTGACAATAGTTATAATAGTGATTACTTTAATTAAGAGAAAAACAATTAAATTGATTTTATCTGTAATTGACACCTATAGACAGATCAAATCTTCATTTCATAAAAATTCTGTAGACAATTTTCAAGATTAAATGGACCTTGATATGATATATTATATACAATTTTTGCTATTACAACAAGATTAGATATATTAATAGATTGTATTTTATAATTATAAATTAAATTTTTTCTAAAAAAGTTAACTTTTTAATTTATTTAAAATTATTAAGTAATAATTATTAAATATTTTAATTAATTATAATAGATATTATTTAATTATCATATTTTAAATTATAGTTCCCTTGGTTTTCCCAACTATTTTCCTTTAATCTGTATATTCAGCAGGTTTTCTTTTACTCTTTCCTTCTTTCCTATCCTATTCCCTCCTCTTTCTTTCACTGTACCCTAAATTAAGAGATGTCCTCCCGTTCTACTCTATCGGGCAAATAGCTGAGCCGAGTACTTCTTAATACTCCTATTTCTCCTTTCCATTATATTGTAAATATTATTGTAAATATATTGTAAACGATTTATTGTTGCCCAAAGGACAGATGTAGATCTTAATTGGAAAATAAAAAAAAAATATTTTAAATTAATATCAATTAAAGATTTTTTAAAAAATAATATTTTATTATTATTATTTTTTAAAATCGAGGCACCTCATCATCAATGGCCATTTGTGCATTAAAGAAATTATCAATCGCACATGATAAATCTCATTTATCCCCATGGAATCCCTACAGGGAGGATTTCATCTTCTTCGACCGGTAACAAACAATAAACTACTGAATCCTGACCGATTCCATTGTGTCAGACTTAACGCTCCCCGGGTATTTATGTATTTTAGACCAAAACAATCTATTCAACAATTTACTAATTAATAATTAAAACATATAATAAATAAATAAATAATAATAATAATAATAATAATAAAAATATCACCGCTCAATAAGGGAAGGTAAAGGTGTTCCCATTGAACATGACTAGAATATAATAATAAATACAAGGACAATAAACAATGCAACAAATAATAACAAAAGAGCAATTTATAGTTACAAATTAATAATAAATAAATAATAATATATATAATAAATAAATAAATAACAATCTAATCGTTTGCAGAAACCTAAACAAATTCTTAAAATTTTTAATCTTTCCCAATAGATTTTTGATATTCATATTTTCAATTTACATAATCTTCTTGCCGGGGTGTATGATGAATGGAATTTTGAATAATGCCCGTGTGCCAAATTTCATGATTCTAGCTCAAACCGTTTTTGCGTAATCTTGTCTACACACACACACATTTTTCTCAACCTTAATTAAAATGACTCAGGGACCTTCAAAACGTTTAAAAACATCAAAATCTCGACATCGAAAATTTTCGTGATCGCAATACTATGGCTGAGATAGTAAAAAGTTATTTTTACGATACTTATAAACATTGATTCTTCTCACGAAAAAGCCTAAAAATAAAAACACGTTGATGATTTCATTGATATGGCAAATTTTTCTACCCTAATTTCTAATTCTATATTATATTCTTATGCATATATAAGATATATGTATATTTTTAGACCAGATCTGGCGATGTTATTCTTAATTCTTAAAAAATCCATTTTTAAATTCTGAGAGATGTTAAAAATGGCTTATTCAAATCTTCCTATCTTATATGTTCTATTTTTTCTATAAATTGTGAATTCCCCTTCAGACAAACAGGAGATCTAATATTTTGACTTCTTTGTAATCGATGAAATGATAAAAAGAGATTGAATGAATTATAGAAGAAAACAAATGTATGGAGCTAAGTCAGGAGAATATAGTGGATGTGTAGTTGTGTATAAATGGTGGCTTTGGCCACTCTAATAGTTTGATGCGTCTACCGAGCTACAAAGTGACCTTTTCTCTTGAAGCCCATGTTTGATCTTAATTGATTTGGTAAATTATCATCAATAATTACAGGACAATTATTTAGGAGACAAATATTTATATTGAAAAATGATAAATATTTAAAAAAAAAAATAGTAAATCAAATATTTATTCTTTAATTATTATTACATAAAAATGATTTTAAATAAATATTAATATTTAAATAGATGACTAGTTGTTTATCTAATTTACCAATTCTAAGAATAGATTATAAGTGTTTATATTAATTAAATAATTAAGAATGTTGAGAGAAAAAATCACCATTGTTGATGCACTAAATATATATTTAAATATTTTTCTAATTTAATTATTTATAGGGAAAACAAAAACAATTATATATGTATATAAATATATATAGGAGGATTTAGTTTATTTATTAAAATGTTATTTAATGGATAAATTGAATCATTGATTTTCTTAGTCATTATATATATATATATATATATATATATACATATATTTAAATTCCTAAATGAATAGTCAATTGACAGATTCCTAAGGTCAACTAGCCAAAATATTTTTATATTATATAACAATGTCAAGGATTTACGTTTTATTAATTTTGATTTTGTCATAATCACAAACGTAGTATAAAATTATTAAGCTTATATTGTATTCCCATCCCTGGTAAAAATTAAATAATACATATATTGGCTGATTACTTCATAGCCCAGATAGCATTAAAGCTCAAATCCAAAATAACAATAATAATAATAATTATTATTATTTTTATTTTCATCAGTTGGAGAAAAAATCACTGGAATCTTATGACGTTTGGTAATAATAATTAACAGAATAGAAGAGCCCTTAATTTATATATTTAAAGGAATTTAATTTCGTATAAAATAAAAAAAAAATGGTTTGTGGAAAAGGAAATGAAAATAGGAAAATTTTATTCAATACACAATGGAAAGTATAATAATTGTAGTATATATGAGTTTTTATTTGAGTTATAGTCTTTAAAAATGTTGTTTATTTTGTTTTTTTGTTATAATTTCATGTTAATAAAAATATGATTAATTACATTATAGATTATAATTTTTTTTTTTATTTAGTTCATTTTACATTTATATAAAAAATTATTGATTATTTTTTTGTACTTTTTTAAAAACAAATTTAAAATTTCTTATGTATATAGAAATAGTTATATTTATATATTTATAAACAGTTAAAATAATATCAAATGTATAAAAAATAAAATAACAACCTTCTTATTTTAAGATGCACAGAGAGAGAGAGGGAGAGAGTGTTGATTTATATGGATCGAAAAGATCCCCCAGGCCCTTTTCTACATTATAATATCAAAATTAAAAGAATTATCGTAGAGATTCAAAATTAATTTTATTCAGATCAAAATTCTTTTTTATAGATTCAATCTCCAAATCTATTTTATAAATAAATAAAATTAAACTATTTTATGTATATATTATATTAATAATATAATAATCATAATAATTTAATATATATATATATATATATATATATATATCGTTATAATCAATCCAAAAGGATGTCGTTCGTTCCATCATATTATTTTCTATTCTATAAATAAATAATTTTGGAGGGCAATCTATTGATAATTTAATTTATATTCTTATTGTTTTTTTTCTCTCCCTCATCTAATATTTTTATAAAATAAAAAGGAAGTTTTTAAGAAAGATATTTTTTAAATCAATTAAAATGTCTTATGTTTTATGTAAATTGGCACAAATTACTTTGATAGCGACATCGAGGGTGGAAGTCCAAGCTTTTTTCGTTCTTGCATTCCAAGCGGAGCCCAAATTTTTTTCGAAATAATCTAATATTATATTTTCAAGATGCTGTAAAATAAAAAAATAATAATAATTGGAATATTCATAATTATAATTAAATAAAAATTTAATAAATATTAATAGGAAGCTTTATAAATAACAGCATGGATAAAATAGAAAGCTAAATATGTATATTCTCGTAAATAAATAATTAATTAATAATAATGCTTTTATAAGTAACTTTAAAGAAAAAGAACCGATTTTCATTAATTTAGTGCTGTTTTTTATTTTATTTTTATTCTTATAAAGATTAAAACCACATAAAAAAAGTTGACCTGTGGCCAGGTCCGAACCGACCGACGGTTTGAAGTAAATTAATTTCCAGCTACAGAAACAATTTCAAATAATTTTAATATATCTATTAATGTAATAAAAAACAGATATGGATATAACAAATATATTTTTTAATTTTATTTTATTTATAATATATATGTAAGATCAGGCTGTGACGTCATGAATGGCTGGATGACGTCATATAATTTTAAATCAAGAAAAAACTAATAAATATGATTTTTCTCGAGGATAAAACCAATACAAAGTGCATGATTCGTGGTGACATGTAAAAAATCTCTTCATGTGAAATTTGGTGTGAAAATAACCCTTCCCTTCCTATCGTCGATCGCTAATACTACCACTTCCGGTTTCCGGATTTGCACCAAAAGTTGATCAATTCATCCCACTGATGCATTAAGTAAATATACCAAATTTCATCAAAATCGGTTGAGCCGTTCAGGCTGTACACATCTATACGGACGGACAGACATCATGCTAAAAATACTCTTTTCTGTTAAGAAAATGCATGATTCGTGGAGATATGTAAAAATCTCCACATGTGAAATTTGGTGTGAAAACAATACCTCCCTTACTATCGTCGGTCGGTAATATAGTAAATTAAATCTATTCATTTAATTGAAAAATATAATTATATTATAACATCATTAAACTTTTATTAGATATTTATTAATACGATTATAAAATCAGATTTCTTTCTAAAATTGTATATATTATTAAAAACAAATTTATATTGAAATTTTGAATTTCAATTATTAAAGATTATATTATTATTTATTGCACACTTTTATAAAATAAAATTTCATGGAACTTTAAGCTTAATCAAATTTTAAATTTTTTTTATTTATTAATCAAAAAATGCATCAAGTAAATGATTTTGAAATGAACCTACACCCCTGAAAACCATTTAATGGATATAAATGCAATATGATCATGTGGAAAAAAGTAAAAGTCGAGATTTTTTACTCAATCAACTCGTTTATGCATATTTTTTTTCTTAAATAACAACAGGAATGAATAAAATATAAAATATTAATAATAAAATTTATGAAAAATAATAATAAAAATTAAATGATAAAATTGAAACGAAATTATTTACAAATGTATTTTTTAAATTATAGAAATATATTTAAGTATGAATGAAAATAAATGAATACCTTGAATTCTTCTTCAGGAATGTTTCTTTTCCCGTGGTTCGTTCCTATCTTTGACAACATTTCGACTAGGCACCCTGTTTCACTTAAAGTGTCAACAAGTGAACTCAAACTATACATGACAGACAAAGCATGTGCTTGGAAACGGGCATTCGAGGGTAATTCGTCAAGGGGCAGGTCAGCGAACGCTTGGAAACGTTTTTGTAGTTCAGGCTTGGATCGTATAAATCTAAAATAGCGATTTCAAATTTTAAAAAATAAAAAAAAAACGAATTATAATGGCTAAGCTCTAAAAATAGTTCTTTTAGGTTTGATTTTTTTTAATTTTCAATATTTTTTTTTTAATAATTAGACTAAAAGAATATTTTGAAACAAATAAAGTTTAATGTAAACAATTGATTAATTTTATTAATAAATAAAAAAAATAATAATGATAATTCACTTACTCTTTTAATATGTTAACTCCATGTTTTTTCAAATCAGTACGAACAAGAGCCCACGTCTTGGTTACCAGATGAATATCCAAAGGACTGAGCCCGGTGGCTGGATCTGGCTGGTCAGAAATGGTCTGGCCCCAAAAATAACTTAAAAGTCCACCCATTACTAAAACAAATAAATAAATTAATTATATATATATATCTTATAATATATGATTAACAAATAAATAATAACAAATATTCTTTTAATTCACATATTTCTTTTATGAAAATAAAATTTTATCAAATTAACTTTTTATATATAATATGGAGTATATTTTAAAAAATATTATTTATATAAATAAATTGAAAGAAATTATCTTAAATGTCAGCTCTTATAAATATAAAGCAATTCTAAAGTTTCCTAAGTTATCAGACACTCTGATTGCATATTTTCTAACTTAGTTGGCAGAATGTTTCAGGAAATCATCATCTGAAAATTATTCGATTACTGTTCAATGAACAAGAAACTTGATAAGTTATAGGATAAATTCTTTAAAATAAAATATCATTTATAAGAAATTAAATTAATAATTATTAAAATATTGAAAAAAAAAATTTTGAATAAATATAAATAATGTTTCCCAAATAGAATGATAAAATAGAATTTCATATATTAATATATCGAAGAAGAAAGATTGATGAAAAGTATATTTGTATGGAGAAGCCAATTAGAAAAGTTGATGAGTATACAAAGAATACGTTGGATTAGAAAAGATTCAAAGGATAACGAGTTCAAAAAAGATATTTGAAAATGAAGAAAAAAATAATCAATGTAGTGAAAAAGAAGTTATTTTACATTTGAAAAATGGCCCAAAAAAACAAGGAATAAGAAAATAAAAAAATATATTCGTATTTAAATTAATTAAATATAATGGGAAACGTTTAGTAGAGTGTAATGTTAGTTCTTTTAATTTGGCATAAGGAAAAGATCCAATTATTCTAATTTAATGGCAGGAAGGAATCATCATCGCACTTTTTAAAAAAGGAAATAAAACGAACTGCAATAACTATAGGAGAATTTCTATTTTGACAACATCGTATAAGAATCTCTGGAATATTATCTTATATTAATTTACAATCATATGCACAGGAAATATCAGGGGATTCTCAATCAGATATTTTGTTAAAATTTTAATTTTATTGGGAATTCCAAAATAATTAGAACATATGATTAAAATTTGTGTTGAAGGTAGTAATATGCTGAAATTATTTATCAGAAACTTTCAAAATTCGGAATGAATTAAAACAGGGGAAAGTTTTATCGCCAATTTTATTTAACTTAGCATTAGAATGCGTGATTAGACAAATTGGGAAGAAATCGATCTAAATCCAATTGAAAAAAAATTAGGTTACGAGGACGATTTAAATATAAAAGGAGATTGGACGATTTCAATTAAAAATGCAGTAGAAAATTTAAGAGACGCCGGAAAAGATGCGGGGCTTGAAATTAATAGTGCTAAGACAAAATATTTAGTAACAGAGAGGAACAGTATTAACACAGAAAGTCTTAACATACTAAAATGAAGAATTTGGAAATGTAAAAAAGTTTAAAAACTTTTTTTACGAAATATAATATTCGAGAAGGATTTAAATCGAGGTTGCAATCAGATAACACCTGTTATCATGCAACAAAGAAGCTTATCTCGTCAAAATTATTATCAAAAGGAATCAAAATTCAAATATATAAAATAATTATTTGACGGTTGTATTATATTGGTGTGAGGTATGGTCTCTATGACCCTGGAAAATGAGAGTATATTTAGAGTATTTGAGAATCGGATTCTTCGCAGCATTTATGGGGCAAAGAAAGATGAGGACACCACGGAATGTACGAGACTACATATCAAAAAATTGCATGACCTCTATGCATCTCCAGAGAAATAAAATCAAGAAGCAGGACACGTAGTAAGATAGGTTGATATATTTTTAGGGAGACCTATTGGGAAACGTTGGCTTAGAAGACCAAGAACGCGGTGGGTGGACAATGTTGAGAGAAAATAGGAGTTGGATAAGTTTAGCTCACGATAGGGATGATTACTTTCGAGCTCCGTAGAGCCACAGAGATAGATAAAGACATATTTAAATAAAATTATATGAAACTATAATAATATTTTTTGTAAAAATTATTCATAAATAGATAATCCGACTAATGAAAAACAAATTTATTAATTAAAATGAAAACAAGAACATTTAAATATTATAATATTTTTCAATAACCATAATTTTAATAAAATTTATAAAAGTATAAATAAAAAATTAAGTTTTATTTATTTATTTTGTTAATAAATTGAGATATGTATTAAAATATGATTAGTATGCATGCAATTAGAAATTTTTTATAAAAAATGGAACCATTTAATAAAATTATTAATATTCAATATCTAGATACGAAAACAAGGTTTATAAATTTTCAAAAAGCTATGAACAATTGCGATAAACATGTTTATAAAAGCAGTTAATCAAAAGTAATCAAATAACTTAAATGAATTAATGAAATGTCCAAAACACTCTTTAATTAAATTAGTGAATTATAATTAAATAATTAGAAAAAAACATTTAAATAAAACTCGAATAAATTTAAATATCGTTAATCAAAATAATAACAAATATAAGTGATATATATATAATATGAGAGGATCTAAATAATTGAATTGTTCACAAATTACAATTTTTAAGTGGAAATATTTCAGAGTAGAACTGATAGGGGAGGGGAGGGGGCAGTGCATTCGATAATTGAATTATATCTTTTAAAATAAACAAAAAAAAGACAAATTTTCCAATCTAGAAATGAATTATAATCACAATTTTTATTCTCTTGCTGATATATGTTGCAAAATTAGCGGAAAAGGGCCAGACGATGAACAAATGTCAGTTTTATTTGACAAATAACGCGAAGGCTCCTTTACCCCTCCCCTTCTCTCAAGCCGGATATTATATTGAATTATAAGGGATGTAGACACTTGAATTAAACTTTAAAAAAAGTACTTTGCACGTGAATTATATATGATATCTACAAATAAAAAGATAATAAAACATTTATGATTGATGATTATTTAGATAATGACAACACAATTATAGAAACGTGTAATAATGCAATTACTTTCATCATTTATTTAATAAAAATAACTTTAAATTATCAATTTTTAATATTAATAAAAAAAAATAATTAATAAAGATTAAATATCTAAATAAAATAAAAAATAAATAAAAATTTTCGACCGATATTGTTAGTATGATTTTGTTTATGCCCAATTTTATCATTATTTTTTGAGAAATTTTTAAATACATTTAATAATTTAATTTTTTACTTATTATTTATTTTTTCTAACTTAATATTTTTTTGAATATTTTAGAATTTAAAACATGAACCATTTGGACTATATATCTTTCAACAATATTACTCACATGAATAAAACTGAATTTAAATAGTTTTTTTTAAAGGTCATTGATACTATTTATGTAACTTTTCAAATTATGATTTTAATACAGAATTTTTTTTATTTCTCTTAGACTCAATTGACTCCAATTATCATCTTTAGTATATATATATATATATATATATATATATATATATATATGAACTCATCTACGTTTTAATATTTTGAAATATTAGACAACACTTGTTTATTTTCTCGAGGTCAACAAATTCTATTCCTGTCAATAACGTGATACGGTACAGTTTTTACTGTACTGTAAAAATTTCAAATCATTTACCAGATATTATACTTTAACTGAATATATACATTTGAATTGGTAATGAAAAAAAAATTAAAAAGCAATTTTTAATTTACTACTTTAGAATAATCGATTTATTTCTTTGAATGTCATTCTCAATACTGTGCATGTGTTCACTACTATTAATCTTCATTATGTCTCTTAAATCGTTACTTTCAATTGATATTATTTTTTCAATTCGTTGATTTTCTTAATTCCTTATAAATGTTAGAAACATTTATGTTCGACTGTTGATACGAAGGTAGATCAATAAGTTCGTAACTTTTTGAATGAAACCCAGATTTTTGGATATAAAATTATTTTATTTTTCAACCTAGTCTCTATTGTGAGCTCTATACTCTATACACTTCGTCCAAAGTTTCTTCAATTTTGTTATCCCTTCCAAAAAATAAGATTTGTCGAGGACATCAAAATAAATTAGTTAAATCTCGTTCCGCTGAGCTATTTCTTCAGATTTGGAAATAAGAAATAGTCACTCAGGGCTAAATCTGCAAAATAGTGCTGATGAGGGAGCAATTAGTATCTCAATTCATGGATTTTCATGGAAATTCACTTATTTCCAATTGTTTCTCAAATCACGAGGATTATCTGATATGAATGGATGTTAAACAAAAACTAAAAGACTCTGCTGGTCCAAATTTCGACAGGAGTCATCTGAAAGTGGTATAAGTTTATTTTCTGTTTTATTTATTATTTTTTTTTGAGAAAATTAAATGTTAACAATTCTGTTAATTAAATAATTCAGACAAATAATATGAAGTCTTTTAATGTTATTATTGCTTTATCAATATGTATTTGAGTTATATAAATTTGTTTGAAACGAATTTGAATAAAATAATGTATACTTGCCAAATGGACTTACGCCACTTTCAAAAGAAATAAGATCCTATATATTTATAGAATATTTATGAAATAAAGTAATTTTCAGATAATTATGATTTATCTGTAATTGTATACTTAAATGTATGTATGATGGATTTTGATAAAACTTTACCAGTAGATCCCTTTTTTGATTTCAAACAAAGTTTCCTCAAGAAGTAAATATGTAAATATGTGTTTACGAGATAAAAATTATTAAAGTATGCATATGAATGAGCAGACATTTAATATATTAATGTTTTATTGACTAATTCACCAATTATTAACTTATTCACTAACTTTCGGTTTTTCTAAGTTCGGTTTGAATATAAGAAGATTAAACAATTAATTAATTAAGTAATTTTTCTATATCCAAATCGAATACATATAAGTATACAATTACCGATTTATCTTATTTAGTCAAATTTAATAATAAATAGTTATTTTCTTTCTGTAGTAATGGGGATGGATTCAAGAGAATGTGAAAAATATAAAAACGAAAGGAATACCATTTTATTTCGAACACATATTATTTATTTTTGCACCTATATAATTATTATAATTAATAAAGATTAGACAGTGATTTCTGTAAATATATATGAAATTTAACAATATGTTGAAAAATAATTTATTTTTTTGTGAAATATAGAATTTTATTTTATGCTAGTTTTTTGTCAATTAAATAATATTTTTTAAACAAATTAAATAAATCAATTTTTGTAAATTAAATAACGAAAATTTCATCTTTTAAAAGTTAAACAGAAATCGTATAAATAAACTATTATATTTTCTCCAATGGCATTGCGTTTTACTTTTTATATCGGAAGTATTCCATCATGAAATAATGCAATAGATTTATTATTCGAATAGACATTCTAATTATTCTATTCAAAAAGTCCTCTTCACATCACTAATTCATTGTATACCTACTCTACCACAAAGGTTTTATTATTTTTATTTTATTACCATGGCCAGAAATACAAATAAAACTTTTGAAAACTATTTAAATTTTACAAATTGATTTAGAAATTCCTGTAAAATATATTAACATAAATTAAAATTAATCGTTTTTTTTTTTTTTTTGTGGTTGAAATAATAAAAATCAAAAACTTTAAAATATTTCTTCTAGTATTTGATATATTGATTCATTCAATTAATGTTTCCAATAAAAATTCATTCCTAATAAACTTATTCTTAATAAAATGATATGATTTCAACAAAAATAGTTTTTATTAATATTAATTAATAATTTATTTATTTATTAAGAGAATTTTTATTAAAAGACCACATTATTTGTATAAAATTATTTATTAAATTAAAATAATTGTACAACGTATAATGTGGTCTTTTAATAAAAATTCTCTTAATAATTATCAAAATAACCACAAAAGCTTTAATAAATAAATTTATTTATTTTATAATTTTAATACCAAAATTAAAATATTCATTTCTATTTCAAATGGAATTTGAATCATAATGATTCAGGCCGAGTATAACCCGATTAATAGTCATTTTAAGATAAATTTTAATATTTATTATATAGTAATAGATTTTTTCATAAAAAATATTTTATAAAAATTTATTAAAAACCCGCGTTCTTCATTCGATAATTCTTTTAAAAAATAATTCAATTAATCAGTTGAATTTACACATAATTAAAATTTATACATAATTATATAAATGTTGTTAATGTTAATAATAATATTAATATTTATATAAATATATACAATGATTTCCAAAGATATCTTATTAATTACTTTAATTAAGAAAAACAAAATAAAAAGATTTTCTTTTAAATGGGACCTATATCAATAGATTTTTCACCTCAAAAAACCCTAAAACATGAATTTCATAAAAATCCTGTACTCACGTTACTATTGCATTTAATCTAATTATTCACAATGAATATTATCATTAAAAGATCAACTTTCTGAATTACAAGATTTATTAACTTGTTACACGTACATGCTGCAAAAAAATAAAACAAAATATAAAAATACAGTTATTGACACCCTTACGACAGTTGTAATGGCCACCCAAAAATAACTTCTAAAATCATCGGCCTTATTTATCTCAAAAATAGAGAGTATGTTCATCCAATTACCATCGTTTATGGCACACAGGGCTTCTCAAACTTTTTCTTCCATAGACTCCCTGTAGGAATTTAATTTTTTCTTAGACCCCTACCTAAGGAGTATATATCTAATTGTGTGTCTGCAAAAGCTACCACGGACGACTCATTTTAAAACACATAGTAATAGGAAAGTGAGGGGAAATTGTACAGAAGAAAGAAACTGAAATATCAATAATTATATCTATATTTTTAATGATTAAATTTAACACAATAAAAAAAACATTAATATTTTACAAAATTATAATATTAGTGTGATGGATGGACATGACGTTTTTGTGCGATTTCTTTTATGTTTGATCTAAAATTACTAAGTTTTATTCTTAAATCTCCCCTTTCATTTTATTTTTTACTAAAGAGACATCCATAGACCCCCAATAGACCCCTTGGTGATCATAGACCCCCATGAAGTCCCATAGACCCCCAGGGGGTCCACATGGACCTCTTTGAGAATAGCTTGTTTATGGGTTCATTAATATGGCTCATGTCTGATTCCCAGCTTTATTCTCGTCAACCATTTCCATAAGTGACCGCATCTTACCATAGAAAAAATCTTAACTTGGACTGCCGTAAAAATTATTATTTTTCCTTGGTAGATTTTGCATTCATATTTCGAAATGACAAATTCATTAGTAATTTTTTAGGCCGACTCCCAACAGTTATTATTCTTTTAGAAGAAACAGCAAAGTCCGACTCATTCCGTGCGAAACCCTTCTTTAATTGCCTTCTTCTTAATCACCCCTCCCCCTTTCACACGGTTCTGCCCAGCATTTCCTCGTAGTAAGAAGGCGTTTTCTTATCATACTTGAAAAAAATAAAAAATCATGGTCAATCAGTCTCCCTGTAGTGCCTACAGCAGCCACTAAATTATGGCCTCCAGTGTCTATACTGTGAGGATTGATTCATCTGAACCCAGACTCTTAAGCCCAAAGAAGATCTCCGACTATTTTTTTGAAACTATTAAATAATATAAGATTACCACACTAATGAGGGTAACTAAAAAAATTAAAACTATTTGTGCAGTGGTAGCCACTTATATCAAATCATAATATTTCAAATTTTTTTTTATCAATTTTGGGATTTCAGCCAACAAGAAATTAATTCAACAGAATAACAGAGCAATATTTAAAGCAAAAATATCAAAGAAACTACAGAGAATGTGCTAATTTTTTATGAAAAATCATGCTATATTAACGCTGACTCAGAAGTAAACAAATGGTTCTCATAGGCATAGACTAATGGATGCAACAGTGTTAGCAACGTTTTGACCATAAAATCACTAAATTCACATCACATCTCCCCAGCCAAATTTGTTCACGTAAACCTCATACTTTAATAGGTGGCAATGACTCGAAGAGTGGCAACAACTATATCTGTTATCCTAGATATATTAAATGTTTGCTAGTAAAATGCGGTAACATAGATAAAAAGATAAATAGATATATTATTATTTTAAAATCTTCAGAAATATTATTTATAAATTATCACCAAAAAAGTTGCTCCAAGGTAAATTTTATTTTTAAATATCTTTTTTTAAATCTAAAGACATTTCGTTTGAAGAACCTTCTGGAGAATTTAATAATAAGCCAATGAAGAAGAGTTTGAATAGTGATTAAAAATTGTAGAGGATCACAAGAGAGTAGATATTAATATATATAAATAAAATAAATACCCTAAAAAGTTGACTATTTTGCAATTAAGTTAGGAAGTTAAGTTAGTGACTATTACAAGGGGAAATATCAAATTATTAAATAATAATTGAAATTATCTATGTAAGATATAAGTATATATATCCTTTATTATAGTGTGTGTGTGTGTTAGCTGGTTATCAAATAATTATTTTTAAAGTAAATATTTATTCTATTTATTTATCGAACAGCTCATATTTTTTCTATTTTTTCATCTATACAAATCAATAAAAAGTAATTAATAATTTAAAATTAAAATATAAAATGATAATTATAATTAAAATTAGTGGATATAAGTAAAGATGATATCCACAGGTTAGAGCGCAGCAGACACGTCCTGACAGCAACTTTCTAACCACTCGAATGGATGAATGTAATTTAGGGAAAAAATTGTTATAGTTTATATAGTTTTGTAGGTTATTCATAAAAATTTTAAATAACATAATTATGTATGAATTTATTAAAGAAATTATTTGTTAAAAGTCATTAAATAAATATTAAATATATGTTAATCTGTTGGAAAAGATAAAATTTATTTTAATAATATTTTATTTTATTTTAGTTTGTGTGTGTTTTCTTTAATACTAGGTATCATTGCACATACTTGATACGGTTCAGACATGCTAAAAAAGATTCAATAAAGCAACTGCATATGCGCATACCGAGTTTTGAGTAGTGATTTTAAAGAGAACTCATACCTTATCATGACATTTTTGTGCAAAATTAAATATAAATACCCAATTTTTCAAATTATAATTATTTATTTAATGGGTATCAATAAAAATAAAAGATAGAATTATATATATTTGAAGAATAAAATAAAAATATAAATTATACCTTTTTTCTTAGATGCCATGAGGCTTGGATAATTAGTTAATTGATTAAAAAATTATGTTAGATACTCCGTTGAAAGATGGATAACGAGAGGATGCACCAACTATAACAATTTCTAACAAAATGAAACAAACATATTTAAAAAAAATATAATTGGATTAAAACACAATATGATATATATATATATATATATAATTCCATCCATATATTGATCTAAATAAAAAAAAATTATTTTAATTTTTCAAATTAATTTTCAAATTAAATTTGGGAAAAACCTCAATATATTTCTATTAATTTCATTTCTTAAATACGTACAATAATATTATTTTCATAATTATTTTTAATAAAAATGAAAGTATATCTAAAAACTTGTTTATATATGATTAAATTCAATATTTATTTATTTTTCTTCCGCTTATATAACCAATTTTAATTGTATAAAGTTTGATAAGGCTTTTATTGATATATGTTCTTTAACAAAAAAATATAAATAAATAATAAATGATGATTAAGAAAATTAAAAGGGTGCGGCTTGTTTTTAATATAAAACAATTATTTTAATACAATTATATTTACATTTGGAAATAAAGAAAAAATAATTACATATAATAATATATAATATATATTAATGATAATACGAATTTGTGTGTAATATTTAGGTATATTTACTATTTTTAATGACATTATTCTTATACAAATTAATAAAAAATTAATTAAACTAATAATTTAAGGAAGTTATTTTGTTCTTAATCTTATATAGGAAAGATTAGTAATATTTTCTTTAGAATATTTTTTAACATCCAAATTTTTTTAATTATAATAACAAAAAAAAAAATAACAAAAAATAAAATAATAATAATAAAAATACACCAATTCCTCACTTTGCGTCGGGACCACGTCCAAAAAAAAAAATTTCTATAGTAAACTATGTAAAGATCGAAGATAGGTTCCAGGGATGCGAAAATACTTCTTTTTAAAAAGAGAATTGAATGAACAAACTAAACATTAAAAACCAAAAATAATATACAGTGTCCGCCATGTAACATTTTTTTTTTAAATGCAACGGTTGGATGAATTTTCAAATTTATTTTTTCATAGTGAAGTAAAGACCTTCTGATTATTTATGAAATACTATTTCATTAAATGGCTCCCTAGCCTGGCCTTGCAGTACGTCATACGGTCGGTCCAATTTTTGAGTACATTTGTGATAGTCTTGTTGGAACCAAATGTTATCTTCCTCTTCAAGTTTCGGAAAGAACCAATCAGATAGCGGTCGCCCTTAACCGTAACGGCGGCTCCTGCCTCATTTTCAAAGAAAAATGGCCCAATGATGCCGCCAGACCAAAATCCGCACCAAACCGTCACTCTCTGAGGATGAATTGTCTTCTCCATGATAACATGTGGGTTTTCCGTCCCCTAGATGCGGAAATTTTGTTTGTTGACGTATCTGCCAATATGGAAATGCGCCTCACCCGCAAAGATAATTTTTTGGCCAAAATCGGCGTCTCCTTCAAGTTGATTGCAGGCCCAGCCGATCCATTTGAATGAAATAGTATTTCATAAAAAATTAGAAGGACTATACTTCATTATGAAAAAATAAATTTGAAAATTCATCCAACCATTTTTGTTTTATTGCATTTAAAAAGAAATGTTACATGGAGGACCCTGTATAATTTTATTATATACTTACATACAAAAATCGAAAAAAAAAATTAATATCTATTTAAAAATAAATTAAAATTATAAAATACTATTTACAAAATTTGTGATGATCTCACTAGTAAACATGAATTTTTTAAATATTATTTTGTTATTTACATATTGTATTTAATTTTTCACTTAAATTTTCACAAAACATATCACCTTGATTTACATTCTGGGATATCCTTCCAGAGAAAAAAAAGAAAATTTTCAAAAAATTAAAAAAAAAATCACTTATAGACTCGAACTCAAAACAAAGCAACCTCGAAAATCTAACGGCGCAATGAAAATTAGTAATAATTAAGCAGTGACGCAATTTCAAATAATACTTTATATAAAAAAAAAACTTTTTTAAAAAACCACGTTTTTAACGCACTAAAAAGAAGAAAATAATTTTTCTGAAACCCCATAGGTACTGACATTACAAACAAGAGATATGATTTGAAGAAAATTTTCTATAACGTAAAACGTGGGGCGCAAATAATAATAAATTTTTTAAATGCAATATAATTTCTTTGATTAATTTATTTCAATATCCATGGATTTATATTTTAAGTTTTATATTTTTTACCAGACTTTTTGTAAAAGGGAATATTATTAGTAATCCAACAGAATACTTTTATTAATGTAAATTTTTTTTGGAAAATTAATTCCTTAATATTAAATAAACATCTTCAATTTACACTTTAGAAATTTTATTAACATAAATATTAAATATTTGCTAGAAGTTTTGCAGTAGCAAAATTTAGTTTTAGATTTCTTCAAGTTAAATTTCTTATATTATTTACCAGAATATTGTTAGGATGTCATTTTTTATCAGAATTTTTTAAAAGTGAATATTATTAGTAATCTAAAGGTAATCTTTTCATAAATTAAATTTACCTCTTTTAAAAATTTCGATAAGTTATAAGCTTTACTTTTTGAAGCTAATTAAAATATGAATTCATTTATCCTATTAATTTGTACCTAATAACATTTATTTATAAATTTTTATACGATACAGAATATTTTAGCCATAGTTGCGCCCCACGTTTTACGTTATAGAAAATTTTCTTCAAATCGTATCTCTTGTTTGTAATGTCAGTACCTATGGGGTTTCAGAAAAATTATTTTCTTCTTTTTAGTGCGTTAAAAACGTGGTTTTTTAAAAAAGTTTTTTTTTTATATAAAGTATTATTTTCTACTTTTTAGTCTTCATATATTGCAATCGATTTCACTTGACCTATACTACTTTTAAGTTTTTTGATTGACTTTAATAGTCATGAAATACTATTATCCTGAAAGTAATAAATTTAAATTGAATTATAAAGAGAAATTTTTAAATTTGTCATATTTTAATTCTTTATTGCCTAAAACTCATCATAAATTTAAATTTTGTTTTCTAAATTACAGTACAAAACATTAATATACCTTCTTTCAAATTTATTTACATTTTAAATATTATACATATTATATTATTCTTTTAACGGGTTTTTAACGGTTTTTTTCAAATTTAAATATTTACACTTTTTGTTTTGATTTTCCCATACAAAATTATATTCATTAATTATGCTCTAATTAAACACTTGCAAGCTACGAATGTGTTATTTTATTGTATTGTCATCCAGAATACATTACTCTGAAAAGTTTCAGAGCGATTGGATGACTGGAAGTGGTCGAAATTTCGATTGCAAGATTTGACCCGAACAGATAAATAAACAAACAAACAAACAAGAAAGCAAGCTAAGAAAAACGTGGTAAAATACACTCAGTTAGCAAGAGTGCTAATGATGACTTGGTGAGATGCAGAGAGCAAATGATAGCTGAAGGAAATTGAGGGTGGCGTTTAAGTCGAAAAAAGGTGTGTCGAAACAGGCAACCAATCAGAAGACCCGTTAAGTAAAAATAAGAAGAGGGGAGTTTGAACCTTTTTTCTACCTCCCTATTATATTTTTTCAATATTTTGATTTTATTAATTTTTTATCTCTCTTTGTAAAGACGAAATTATAACTTTAAAATGATTTTAAATGTAATCAATCAAAAGTCAGAAATTATAATTTAAAAAAATCAAAATTCTTCATAAAAAAAAAATGGCTTTTTATTTTTTCTAATACATTTACCACTATAATATATAGAGATTCTTTATTTCATTAGATTGAATATTATTTATTAGTAATTCATTTAATAAATATCTAATCGTTATTTGAAATTTATTTAATTATTATTTTAGAATTTATGATGCTTAATCCAAATTTAATTCGCAGCATGGAACATACGATCAGGACTGTCATTTAGTTGGAGGGGAGCGACCTGAACATTTTTTCAAACTTCTTATTTAAACGGATTTTAATATTTTGATTATTATTATTAATTAATGTATTATATTTGCATCCCGCCTCGTTTTTGTATTAGATATTGTATCAATATTTTTTATATTTAAAATATTTTAAAATTTTTTAATTAATTTCGAAAGAAAATTAAAAATATATTTATACAATTTTTGCTAGTATAATAAAATAAGATCTAATGAAATATATTTATTTTTATCGTCAATTCACAATGTGTCATTTATTATATTATTAATTTGTGAAATGATTACAAATTTTATGTAAAATCCATTCTCTATTCGTTTAGATCAAAAATAATATATTTAATATTTAATATATTGAATATATTTAATACATACTAGAATCAACTCTTGAATATTTTTTTAAACAAGCGGACTATGGACATCTGTATTATTTATTTTTAATGTTTTGACAAAGTCCCTTTTGTTGTTTTCTTCTTTTGTATTATGTATTGAGAAAGGTAAGTTTTGGAAAGGGCCTTTTGTTGTATTATTATTGTTTCTCCTTTTTAAGTTAACAAAATACAAATATTCATTAATTATGCTCTAATTAAACACTTGCAAGCTACGAATGTGTTATTTTATTGTATTGTCATCCAGAATACATAACTCTGAAAAGTTTCAGAGCGATTGGATGACTGGAAGTGGTCGAAATTTCGATTGCAAGATTTGACGCGAACAGATAAACAAACAAGAAAGCAAGCTAAGAAAAACGTGGTAAAAATACAATTCAAAACGGCGCAAAGCGAGGTATTGGTGTAAAACCAATATTAAAACAATTAAATAAAAATATACTATTATCAAAAATTATGAAGAAAGATAACTGAAATATTATTAGTAATAGAGGTTTAATCTTTAAGTCTAATATGGTTAATAAAGCTAATAGGACCCCTACGCACGTTCAATGCTTATATGTATAATCAACCACCTGGCACTTTTGATAAAAATTCAAAGCATGTCTTTGGGTTGTTATTGAATTTGCTCATGGTATAAATTTCTCTTTGAATATTAATGATACTCCTCTTTGAGAATAATTAAATCAAGAGAAAAAAAGAAGGATATGCATACAATATGATTTAGTTACGATCATTTGTCACCTTGAGGGATAGAATTATTTCAGCACATATTATCTTTAAATGAAGTTTATGTGAAATTTTATGTGAAGTTTAATTTTTATCATTTTTAAAACTCTTTAATAATTTTATTTATTTTTTTAAAAATTATAAATATTTTCTGAAGTTAATATATGTGCCACTCAGAAATGAAAGCGATTAACTCCACATTTAAATAAACTGAGAAAATGAAGTCCAAAGATCACAGCTTGTTGCAAATTCAGGTTTATTGATTACAGAAAAATGTATATTGCATTGAAATATTAAGATTATCAAGTTCATTATTCACTTCATATGTTGAAGATTACATTACATTACATTACATTACTAGCAAAATTTTAAAAATTTGAGTTAATCGGTTTGGCTTCTGGCACATATAATGAACTACCACATTATAAAATTGTATATTCTTTGTTCTATTGTGTGAGAGAAAGAATACAATAAACTTTTAATTTTTTGAGAATAAAGAAAATAACTTCTTTCACATGAAATGAAATTAACCCTTATTATAATAAATATTATATAGTTTAAAGGATAATTTTTATTAATCTTTATTTTTGTTTTCATCTTATATTTTCTTTTTTAAACATTTCTGATATCTATATTATATATATATATATATATATATATATATATATTAAAAATTTATATTATATCAATTTTATCAAAAATAATATATTTTTGTAAATAAAATGGAATGACGTCCAATTAGAAGAATTGGAATTATCGCTCAAGTTGAAAAGGAGTTCAAAAAGTTTATCACTAGAATTAAAAAAAAATATCTCAAAACGAGAGTCCAATTTTTGATTTTTAATTTGTTTACCCTAATGATAAATAATATCCTGAAAAATATAATAGAAATTATATTAAATTTAAGAAATATGTTATTTCTCATAAGATATTAAATATAAAAATCTTTATAAGTCAAAGTAAAAGTAAAAATTAAAGTAAAATTTTTAGATAAAATAATAATATCATATATCATATATCTAATAAATGCAATAAATTACATATTTCTTCATATCATTATAAAATAAAATTTGTTTTTTAAGATAAATAAATTTGATTTTAAAAATTAAAAAAAAAATGAACAAAGAAGATAAGTTATAAGTTTATAGAATTATTATAGTTTATATATTCTTAGGTAAAATAGATATAATAATATTGTAATTTTTTACCTTCTCATTATTTCACTATTTTACTATAGAAATAGATGATAAACTTTAATGTAATTACCTTATTATTGGGATAATTATCTTATAAGATAAGTTTATTATCGATTGTAAAATAAAACATACATTTTAAGTTTAATTCCCCTCCATTTCATAATATTCTCTCATCTCTCCATTCTTTTATATAAATAACTTTAAATTCAAAATATAATATATAAAAATAAGACATTATTTATATATGATTAATAATTTTTAGTTAGTTTCAAATTTGTGTATATGAAAATATAAAGAAACAAAGATTAAACTTTTGTTAATAATATAGGTATATAATTTGTAATTTATTTATTTCTTTGGAAAAAATCTTCAAATATAAGAAGATCCTAAAGAATATTCATATTTGAAATTTTAATTTATTCATTTATTGTCAATCATTTAAAAAACGCATTACGTTCACCCCAGAAGCTGTTAATGAGAGGTCAAAAGGCAATTTCAAGGATGTAACTTTTCATGGCCAAACATCATTCTGGTCATTTAAATAAATAATTAATCATATTATCAATCAAATTAAGAAAACTTGAGAACGACATCATCATTAGATTCTTTTCAATAAATTAATAATAATTTATTAATAAAAATCATTCATAAATTTAATAATTTGCTTACTTATGAATAAATAAAGACTTAATATAGAAATTGTTGTAAACCAATCAGAAAATTTTTTAAAATAAATTTAAATATCTATCTTATAAATTGATTAAAATTATTTTAATTTTTAAAACTTGATTATAGTTTAAATAAATATTATATTTTTACTTATATAGATAGAAAGTATTTTTTAAAAAAATGTAAAATTTTCTTTATATTCAAACTGATTTACCAGTAACTCAATTATTTTCAAATGAGTTAAAATTTTAAAATATATTAAACATAAATAAAACAAATGTTAATCATAAAATTTCAATCAAAATCATTCTAATAAATTGATCAATTTAAAATATAATGAAATTTTATTTTTAAACATAAAGGAATAAAAAAAAATTACATTATTTATATAAAATTGTATTATTTTTAAATAAAGGAAAATAAAAATGATCGAAATTGTAATTGATTGAATTTAAAACTTAATTAATTAATTTTGGCCACGAATTATTTTGAACCTTGAAACACGATTAAATTACAAAAAATTCTATAAAAATAATAATAATATTAAAAAAAATACATTCTATTTTCTAAGATGAGTTAAAAAACATGAGTAGATAGTGATAGAACAATAATAATAAAAATTACATTTCTGCAATTCTATAACAAATTTAAAAATAGAAATATTTAATATATCTAATATATAATATTTCACATGATTAATTATCATGGTTTGTTTTTTTACTGGAATTTCAAGGACGAGTTTTCTTGAAAACTTTTAAATTGAAGTATATATAAATATATTATAAGTAAAAACTAAATAACTAATGAGAATAGTTCTATTAATACCACATCTGTTATTTTTAGTTAAGTATTTTAAAATTATGAATTTACATAATTGAAGATACCATCCTCTCATTTTGAAATTTCATTCTCTATACCAATTGAGAAAGAAAATAATATTTTAGTTATATATATTACTGTTAGTTATTTGTAAAAATACACTCCCAGGTAATTTAATATTGATATTTATTTATCTTTAAGAGATTAAAGTGTGAGACAATTGTCCTTGAATTGTGACCAAGATGTTTAGGTATCAATGGGATAGATTAACTAGGTTCTTATCATTAAATTATTTTGAATATATTTAATTCAGAGAGAATTTAATAAAAATAATGATAATTTCAAATTAACAAATTATCAATTATCAATTTTATATATATATATATAAATAAGTATTTTTATTATTTACATATTTATTATATTAATTAAATACTGAATGTGAGTATTGATTACATCATTGCATAATCTAATATTTTGTATTAAGATATTGTTGGTTAAAATACTAATTTGTCTTCTATTGCCGGTTATCAGTAACTATTTACATATAAAATCATATGTTAAATTTTCACTAAAAGTGTCAAAAAAAAGATTTTATTTATTGATTTAATTCAAAATTAATTAAAAGAATATATGGATCCAACGATAGGAGGAAGGGGTGGTGTTCCACTGTCTAAATGACTGTTTATCTAGTAAAATATATATATAATATTTAGTAAATATATAATGTGAAACTTGGCTAAAATAAATTCTAAATTTGTTCTTGAAATACATAAAAAAATAAAATAATTATTAATTTTTATACTGAAATTAAACTTGTTTATCAGAGTGTAAGCATTATATTATTAATTCATTAATATTAAAGATGATATTTTATTAAATAATTAATAATTATATATAATTTAATGTTGAAAAAAACAATATAGTTAAAATATTTAATATAAAATTTTTATGTTAAAATATCAAAATAAATAATCATATTTCTAAGAATTCTTGTTGAATAGATGTCAGAGGGTGGTATTATATTTCACAAATACAAATAAAGAAAATATGTATACATTTCATATTATCATAATTGTATTACTTTTTTTTAATTTAAATACTGCTGGATTAATAAATATAATGAAGAAATTTATACTTTTTGAGAATTTTTTTTTGTTTGTTTTAATATTAAACAAAAACAAAGATAAAATTTAATATCTTTATTTTAATTAAAATATTTTTGAATAAATAAGGCTTAACAAATTTCCATTAACCCTTTATTTCATTTGTTTTTAACAAATATTAATTAAAAAAATAGTAATTTAAATTTAAAAAAAAACAACATAAAAATATTTATTATTTTAAAATTAGAAATAAATGAACTTTTTTAATTATATGGTTATCAATTATTTATCCTCCTCCCCCTCCCCCAAAAACAAAATAATTTTTAAATTTCTATGCTTCAGCTAGGAAATTAGAATATCTGAAAAGTGACATAGTAATTACTATTTGGGGATATCTAATATAAAAAAAATACAAACAACCATCACTAATAACGTTTTATTAAATATCATCTCAGTCAATATTACTTGTACTTTTCTAATAATTAAATAATTTTTATTTTGTTTCTTTAAAACAACTTGAAAATAAATTTTTAATTTTTGTCAAATTTAATACAAATACATAGGAGGTATTTATTATTTTAAATTTATGAATTATTTTTAATATATATATAAAATATACATAAATATAAGGAACCGGGAGGAGATATGATTGACACTTTGGCAATGCTTGAAAAACATTGAATTTGAATGTAAAATAAAATTAACATTCATTAAAATTTCAAATTATAATATCGTTATTATTATTTTCATTATCAATTAATTTTAAAAATTATCAAAACGGTCATTAAAAAAAAATTATATTATTCTTTAATATTTCTTTTGTTTATTAAAAGATGGAAATTTTGATTAATTTATTTTAATAGAGTAGGAATTTTTAAATATATAATATTCTATAATTATATACACTATATATATATATATTAAAATTATATTTATAAAATAATATTTGAGAATATAGATTTTTAAGAGAGAAATAAGTTTTTTTTTAAATTGACACCAGAGACCTGACATGCTTTGGTTTGAATTGGAATCACGTGGTATGTTTTTGTTTTCTAAATAAAAGGTTTTTTTGAATTCTTTTAATTTTTGGATGGAAAATTTTATTGAAATGTTATTAGACAAAAATGATATATAAATATGAGGTACTTACTAATAATTAAATTGAGTTGTTGTGTGGGTGTCTGGATGGATGTCTCCGCTTGGCTGGTTGAACGCGATCTGCAGCCGCGTTCTCTCGACCGTCAGTCGTTTACTCGGCAGACCCCCCTTCCTCCCCTCACTCCCCGTGCCTGGTCCCTCGCCCCGTATGCCTCTCGCTTCCATGTCCCCCGTGCATGCTCCTCCAGGCCCTAGCCATAGAAATAGGGATAAAGGGTCAGTTCATTGCCAACTCGATGTCAATCAAAGCAATGGCAATTTATTCCAATTGGAAATTGGATCCGGCCTGGATAGCTCCACTTACAAACATTTACACGTGATTTACTCATTAATGATTATATAATGCCGTGCATATCAAAGTGAGAATTAAACAACCTCTCATTAAATAAATTAATTTATTCTATTCAAAAATACAAAAAAAAAAAAAAAAAATGCATCCCAATAAACCTGAGACAGAATAAAATCAGTTTGAATTAAAATTTTAAATTATTAGAATTTTTGGCATATATATAATTATCAATGTGTAAATAAATGAATCATAATTGGTTTTGGTTTTATTTATTATTATAGAGAGCTAGTAGGTATTTACTGGATTGTACTATACACCAAGAATTTCCAGGGCCGTACTTATCAATTTTGGCGCCCTGTACTATAAATCACTTAGAGGATTAAAATTATTGAATATGATATTTTAAAATTTCATTTCAGTTAATTATAATAATACTTTGTTAAATGAAGTTCCTATTAACCTTCATTTCATTTTTAGTAAAGCATATTTAAAAATTCCTCGTCTTTAAGTTCGTGGCGCCCCTTAAGTTATGGCGCCCCTGGGCCAAACAGCTCATGGCCCTGGAATGGTGAACCTATGGTACACGTGGCAGAAGTGGCATATGTGAAAAAAATTTGATGGCACGCACAAAAACAAAATTATTTTTTTATTATTATCCTAACTTTTTTCAATAGAAATTAATTAAAATTTAACAATTCACACCTAAATTATTGTGATATAAATTTGTAGAACTGAATATTTATTTATCTATTTTTAGTAGGTTAACCAAAACCGGCAAAATGAACATTTTATTGCTGAAATTTCGTTTGAATTTGCTCACAGTATAAAAACATCCACAATAGATAAAATTACCAGCTTATGGATTTTGGACTTGTAATGTTGAGTGTTGAAACAAGAAAGATTTCTTTTAAAAAGACAATTTTAAGTTAATTTCTTCATAAAGATTTTGTATAACTTTGTAGCACGGACATTGGAAAAGGACCCGTCATCCCTGCTAAAGGCAATATTTTTTTCTGATGGGGAGGACAAGATTGAGAACGCATAAATAAATTCCCTTAGAAAATGAAAAGGAAAATTAAATTAGAATTAAATACGAAAATAAGCTAAAGTGTCTCCACTCGACTATCTCGCAATTTGAATTGGATTAATTAACACATCTATATATATAAAGGAGAGTGTTTGTATGTATGTATGTAATTTGTTTACTTTTTTGCTGTCATAGAAACAAACAAAAAAGAAATTCCCAATCAAAGAATTATTATAATATTTAACTTTTTATTTTAAATTCTAATATTCAAATATCATTTCAATTAAATAATTTATTCTAAAAAAGTTCTCATTTTAATTAATATAATAAATCATATTTAACTTAAATTATTTTGTATTTATTCTTTCTATATTTGAATACTTCTTTTATTTTAAGGGAGGGAATTATCTATGATCTAAAAAAATTAATAAATGAACTTAATAATAAAAAATCAAATAAATCCATTAATTTAAATTAATACTATTAATGAATGTATATATTGTTAATTTATCTTTAGTTTTAATCAATACTTTTATACCGTTAATTTTTATAAATTAATTTTTATAAATTGTCTCAAGTCTCTAACTTTGCATTTTCTCAAATTTTATTATAATTAAAAATATTCAATAAAAATCAAGCAATGAAATTAAAATATCAAAATGAAATGATCAAGAAATATTATACTCTATTATAACATATACAATACTTATAAACTATAGGCGGAGGAAATATTAGACGATATCATTGAAGTTCAGGCCAAATCGATCAACATTAATTAAGATATTTTCATTATGACAGATATTAAAAAAACCGCGAATTCAATAATTCTGTTCACTAATTATTTGTAGACTTTAGTAAAACCTACGCATGACTCAATAGATCCGGATAAACTTTTTCAAATTTTGATCTTAAAATTTATCTTGAAGGTAGTAAAGAAAGAGTAAGATGTGGAAATCAATTGTTAAATATTAGGTTACCCAGACGACTTAAATATAATAGGAGATTCGGCAATTGCAATTACAGATAGCGAGGAAAAATTAATCGAGGTAGGAAAAGAGATGAGGTTTGAAATTAATAATGATAAATAAATATATTTAGAAACAAACAGGAGTAGTATTAACAAACAAAATGTAGAATTTGAATATGTAGAAAAATTGAATGTAATCACGAAGGATAATAATATTTGAGAAGAATTTAAATCGAAGTTGCAATCGGGAAACGCCTGTTATCATGCAGTAAAGAGGCTTATCTCATCAAAATTATTATAAAAGGGAATGAAAATTAAAATATATAAAACAATTATTTTGTCTGTTGTATTATATGAGTGTGAGACATGGTCTATGATCTTAGGAGATGAGAGTGGATTCAGAGTATTTCAGAATAGGATTCTCCCCAGCATTTATGGGCCAAAGAAAGATGAGGAAATGACGTACGAGAGATGGAACAGAGGTTCAGGATAAGGACACTTGGAGAAATGTGGTTGTAGCTGCCAAGAACTTTCGAGTACCGTTGAGCCACGCATGGTCTATGACCCTGGGAGATGAGAGTAGATTCAGATTATTCTTTCCAGCATTTATTGGCCAAAGAAAGATGAGGTCACCGGGGACACTTGGAGAAATGTGGTTGTAGCTGCCAAGAACTTTCGAGTAGATAGATATAACAAATTCAATAATAATATATATAATTAATTTACTAAATAAATTAAAATATATTTTAAATAATCACACAATAAGAAATGAATGTTTTATGTTATAAATTGTTTGAGACAAAATGGATGAAAACCTTTTACTACTTTCAACCAAATACTATGTACCACTCGGGGGTACAGGGGGCGGAGCCCCCGTCTAGATGTGAAGAGCGACGAAGGAGCTCTGAGCAGCTAGTATATTATATTTAAATGATTTAATTTAATTAATTATAAATTATAAATTAAAATTAATAAATAATATTTATTAAACCAGCGCATGTTTGGCTCTTTGTTGATGGCACCACGTAACGAATTGGCTTGTGATTTGCAGTTTTAAAAAATTAATTCTGGTACTTTCAGCGATTCAATCAAGCTGAAATTCTATATATAGCAGTTTTATACAATTTTTAATGATGTGAAAAATTATTTTAACGGTCCCTTTAGAGGAAAAAAAATCAAAACGTTGTAGGTAATGACCCTCTTCCAGTTGAGCTATATTTCTCAAAACTTGATAGAAAACTACGAATTTTGAATAATGCCCATGTACCAAATTTCATGATTCTAGCTCAAACCGTTTTTGCGTAATCTTGTCTACACAAACACACATTCACACACACAGAGATACATTTTTCTCAACCTTAATGAAAATGATTCAGGAACATTCAAAACGTATAAAAACATCAAAATCTCGACATCGAAAATTTTCGTTATCGCAATACTATCTCTGGCGAGATAGTAAAAATTAGCTGTGCCTAGGCACAAAACCGACCGACGATTTGAAACATAATAAATTAATTTCCAAACAACATTATATATATATATATATATATATATATATATAAATGATCAAAAAAAAAAATTTTAATACTTAAATTAAAATGACTAAATTATACTATCTTGGTTTTTATTTTTAGTTTAATTACTCCATTATTAAATACTACTATATTTTAATTTAAAAATTTCCGGCAATGAATATAAAATTAATACTTTGTAAACTACCACTTCCGGTTTCCGGATGTACACCAAAAGTTGAAGAATTCATGCTACTGATGCATTAAGTAAGTATACCAAATTGTATTAAATCCGTTAAGCCATACGGACACACAATGTACAGACAGACTAAAAATACTTTTTTCTGTTAACAAAATGCATGATTCGTGGAGATATGTAAAAATATCCAAATTTGGTGTGAAGCCAATACCCTTCCTTTCTATCGTCGGTAGGTAATAATGTATTTAGATGTTCATTGAAATCTCTCTAATTGAAACACCCGAAAAGAAAGTTTTATAGCAAATATTTAAATATGAGTAAGGATAACAAACAAAGTTATCTAATCTAATAATAGGTCATAATAGGTGAAAATACATATAAAAAGAAAGAGTTAACTTAATTCTCCCGAAGGAAAAAACAAAGATTTTTGGATCATCCCCCAAAACACCATTAATCTCACGGAACGTTTTTCTAGCGGATTTGCCTTTAACGAAGGAAAACTTTAAAATAGCGCGAATTTCGACTTTAGTGAACTCCATGTTTACACGTCTATCCAAACTAATCATGCATAGCGTCGTTTTGTAGATTTCAAGACCTTTCAAATGATGTCCAGATACGAGATCTGTAGCGCTTTGTACATAGCCTCGAAATTCAAAAGACAAAAAGACGGAAGGGAGATATTTGACAACCTATTATTAATATTAATTATTTATTATTATATTATTATTATTTCATATAATAATAATAAAGTAAGTAAAGGGGAGGTGGCTTGGCTGAGAGTGTAGCGTGGCAACCTTCTACACAAGAAGTCGGCGTTCGATTCTAACCAAGAACGGATTTTTCTAATAAATTCAATTTAACATCAGCTGCCTCCTGCTCCAGGAACTGACAAGCCCTGGTTCTATACAACCCTGCACCAGCAGGACTACCTCAAAAACAAGCAACCATAAGCAACAATGGATCATGATGAGAATAACTCCAGTTGGAACCCAATCCGCCCGTCACCTGGAGGATCCGGATCTTCACGAGCACTCAAAAAGAAGAATGAAAAGTTAACACCTAAAGGACATTCATAAATGGGCATATTTAACATCAATACCCTTATTCAAGCAACAATGGTTCGTGATGAGAATAACACCGGATCTTCTTCAAAACAAGAAGAATGAAGTTAACACCTAAAAAGAACATTCATATATGGGCACACTTAACATCAATACCCTTGTATATGGGAGCTTTGCGTGATCCTAGATGGTCCAGACGCAAAATAATAATAATAATAATAATAATAATAAAGTAAAAATATATTTATAAATAAAATGTCTTTTTATTACTTGTTACTTTTCCTCAGTATACCTATATGTTTTATAAAAAAATTAAGAATTTAAATTTCTTTCCTTTCTTATTATAATATATTTCTTTTAAAAATTATTTGATATTTGTTAATATAAGTAAAATTTGTTAATGTTTAAATACTATTTTGCTAACATAAGCTAATAAAAGAGACTATTTATCTATAAAAATTTTTACCGACCGACGATAGTAAGGGAGGTATTGTTTTCACACCAAATTTCACATGTGGAGATTTTTACATATCTCCAAGAATCATGCATTTTCTAAACAGAAATAAGTTGACCTGTGGCCAGGTCCGAACCGACCGACGGTTTGAAATAAATTAATTTCCAGCTACAGAAACAATTTCAAATAATTTTAATATATCTATTAATTCAATAAAAAACAGATATGGGTATAACATAAATATTTTTAATTTTATTTTATTTATAATATATATGTAAGACCAGGCTGTGACGTCATGCATGGCTGGATGACGTCATATAATTTTAAATCAAGAAAAAACTAATAAATATGATTTTTTTCGAGGATAAAACCAATACAAAATGCATGATTCGTGGTGATATATAAAAAAATCTCCTTTGGTGTGAAAATAACCCTTTCCTTCCTATCGTCGATCGCTAATACTACCACTTCCGGTTTCCGGAATTGCACCAAAAGTTGATCAATTCATCCCACTGATGCATTAAGTAAATATACCAAATTTCATCAAAATCGGTTGAGCCGTTCAGGCTGTACACATCTATACGGACGGACAGACGGACAGACGGACGGACGGACAGACGGACGGACAGACGGACAGACATCATGCTAAAAATACTTTTTTCTGTTTAGAAAATGCATGATTCGTGGAGATATGTAAAAATCTCCACATGTGAAATTTGGTGTGAAAACAATACCTCCCTTACTATCGTCGGTCGGTAAAAAGTATTTTTAGCATGATGTCTGTCCGTCCGTCTGTCCGTCCGTATAGATGTGTACAGCCTGAACGGCTGAACCGATTTTGATGAAATTTAGTATATTTACTTAATGCATCAGTGGGATGAATTGATCAACTTTTGGTGTATATCCGGAAACCGGAAGTGGTAGTATTAGCGATCGACGATAGGAAGGGAAGGGTTATTTTCACACCAAATTTCACATGTGGAGATTTTTTTATATATCACCACGAATCATGCACTTTGTATTGGTTTTATCCTCGGGAAAATCATATTTATTAGTTTTTTCTTGATTTAAAATTATATGACGTCATCCAGCCATTCATGACGTCACAGCCTGGTCTTACATATATATTATAAATAAAATTAAATTAAAAATATTTATGTTATATTCATATCTGTTTTTTATTACATTAATAGATATATTAAAATTATTTGAAATTGTTTCTGTAGCTGAAAATTAATTTACTTCAAACCGTCTCGTCGGTCGGTTCGGATCTGGCCACAGGTCAACTTATTTGGAAAATTTTTGAAAAAATAGCCTTTTTATAGCCTTTTTTTTAAAAAAAATGCCTTTTGACAGCCTTTTTAACAAAAAAAACTTGCCTTTTATTTATTTATTTATTCATTTATTTTCAAAATTAAATCTGATTTTTTTGTATAATAATAACAATAATAATAATATTAATTTATAATAATTGTTTTTTTTTCTTTTTTTTTTCTTACTTTTCAATTGAAAAAATTTAGTAAAAATATATAGAATAAAGTTTATAATTTAAACAATTTGTAAGAATAGATCATCCCTAATATTATAAATCATTTGAAAATTAAATAAAAATAAATTAAATTTATTACAATTATTAAATGTTGCATCATTGCATCATTCTGATTAAAATAATTTGAACTGGGGTCCTCAATAATAAAACCTGGTTCACCCAGCCACCACTCGATCAATAATATAAATGATTCTTATTATCGGGTTTGGCTGGTAATATTAATACCTGATTCACCGAATCGCTATTCAAATAATAACATACAAACGGAAAAGTAGGCCGACCCTTTAACAAATTTATACAATTTATCTTTATAAACTTTAAAAATTTTACAATATTTTAATTATTTATTATAATTGTTAAATGGGATTTCTAAAAATGACCCATTAAAAATTTGTTTCCTAAAATGTTTCAAATTAATTAAAATTAATTGATTTTCATTTCAATACCTGGGACCCGATTCATCGAATCGCCATTCAAATAATTTAAAAGATCTTAAATTAAAAAAAAATAGTCATAAAACATACACCCCTTAAACTTTGACAGATACATTTAAATTATTTGAAATTGTTTCTGAAGCTGAAAATTAATATATTTCAAACCATCGGTCGGTTCATGTCAACTTATTTAAAATTTGATATCTACATGTAGTCATTCAAAGAATGTTTATGTTTTTATTTTTTATGTTATATTTATATTTATATTTTATTATATTTTTAATTTTATTTTTCTAATATTGGCCTTTTTAAATTATTTATAAAACACTGAAAATAATCACATTGCGAATATTATTACCTCTTTTAATTTTTAAGATTATATGAATAAATAATTTTAATTTTGATCTCAAAATTGGATTTTCATTTTCAAGTTAGTAAGATATTATTATGAGTGGATTCACAATGTATGAAGAGACACTTCGAGAAATGTTGATGTTGCGACCAAGAACTTTCGACTACCGTAGAGCACAAAGATAGATAGATATAACATTTACAATAATAATGTATATAATTAATTTACTGATTAAATTAAAATATATTAAAAGATTTAATTTTAAAAAAAAAAAAGTTGGTATTTAATGGGTTAAGGATGTCTTTAATATTTTTTATTATTATTTTTTATCTTTTTGTTTTATAATATTAGATATATATAAATAAATATCGTTGAAATATATTAATTTATTTTCATTTAATTGCTATTTTTATTTAAATTTCCTGATTTAATTATACAATAAAGGACCCATTAATTAAATTTAATGTTAATTATTTATAAAGAAACACCAAAAGAATGCTGAATGTTAATTACAATTTTTTAAAAGACATCCTTAACCCATTAAGTACCAACTTATTTTTTTTTTTTTAAATTAAATTTTTTTTATTAAAATGTATTTATTAGAGCTTAAATGTTCAGAAAAATTTTTTTTCCAAATTATAATTACTGAGAAATTAAGTGATATCATATGAGATCACTGGGACAATATGATTTAAAAATCTTTCTTATTCTCTATCTCATCTCCCCATTATATTTCTAAAAATCCTTTAGGATATTATTATTAGTATAAGGTTATATAATTTAGAGATACAGTACAAAGGTTTTTTATTTAATTAATATTTATTTTAATTTTAAAAAATTCGAAAAAACTTAGCTACAATATTTGACATATGATAGGGTTAATTACAATTTTTTAAAAGACAACCTTAATAAATAGAAAAATAATAATTATTAAATAATATAAATAATATTTAATTATAATCTAATCTAAGAAAATAAAAGTTTGAATCTATTTGATAGTTGATCTTTTGCGCTATCTACTTGAGCAAAGCAAACACAATGGTGAAGGCCGCGCCATCTCTTGACCTAAAGCCAAGCTTGGTTGTTGGTCTCGCCCTCTTGGGGACAATCATTTCTATCTCGGAACCACGGATGTAAATAATTACCCAGATGGTATTAAATTCTCCTCTTCTGTACAACTATACCCTCCTAAATTCCTGCTAATCTTTCTATTATTGTTCAACCAGGATTCCGCTTCATTATTTTCTCAATTTTTTTAGTGAGATCTTAGGCAATAGGACCAAGGTGCTTTTTTGATATTTTCTTGAAATCTCTGGAATATTTTTACAGACTCAATCAAAGAGAGATTTCTTGCTTCTAATGCTGTAATGGTTACACACAAGTCCGATTTTTTTTTCAATTAGTTACCGCCAGCATTCGCATGGGGTCGCCGAAAACTTTGTTTCATCGAGAACAATAGAGATTAGCAGTCTGTTAGATGATCTGTGATCTATAAATAAATTTCAAATGTTCCTTTTGAATTTGATCCAAATGATCAGCATAATATACAGCTTCTTGAATCCATGTTCCCCCTTGTTAATATGGGTTTAGGTGGAAGGGGTGAATTTGGCAATTTTTCTTTGAAAATTGCTACTCGTAAAGGAGCTTTTAAAAGTACTTTTTTTATTGAAGATATTACAGAATTAATATTTAGGAACGTAACTCGAATATGTTGTGCCATTCTATGAATAGCGTGTACAAGACACATTACATGTATCATATTAGTGTAGAACGTTTTTAAAATTTCTCCAGTTTTCAACATATGTGCTGCCCTGTCTGTCAGTGATACCAAAAATTTTTCATCTTATTTTCTGCAGGCCACAGCATACCTGTGTGTACAAGTATAATGAAAATTTCCATTAAGGACAATACACAATATTTTTAGTAAACAAAGAAATTGAAACTTACGTAATGCATAGAGAATTGCTCTTGCAATTGTTGAAATATTTGTTGCTTCTAGGGCTTTCAATACCGGGATCCCGGACGATTTTTGTCCGGTATTAAAAACCGGTATTTATGTAAAAAATACCGGTATTTTGGTATTACGAATTTACGAATTTACAAAATGTGTATGATTTTTACTTTCCCGCATACTTCGTATAAGGGAAGTATTGGAATCGTCAAAAATTTCGACTTCGAGATTTCGATAGATCTTGACGTTTTAGACCTCCCTGAGTCGGAAAATACCATTTTTCGAATTATGTCTGTGTGTGTGTATGTATGTATGTATGTATGTATGTAATGTCTGTAAGCAAATTTACTCAAAAACTAATCAAGCTAAGACTTCGAAATTTGGTACACCGATATTATTCAGAGTTTGTAGATTTCTATCAAAATTTCGTCAAAATCGGTTAACCGGAAGTGGTACTTTACCTACACTGGTTGCGTTTACCTTTCAAGTAAAGTACCAGTTTGCTTCAAGATATTTGCTTCATATTTTGTATATAGATTTAAAAATATGAAAAAAATTGAGATACCAAATTTCGTCATGATCTGACTACCGGAAGTGACATTTTACCTATACACGTGGCGTTTCTTTTTTACCAACCGACGATAGTAAGGGAGGTATTGTTTTCACACCAAATTTCACCTATGGATATTTTTAGGTACATATCTCCACGAATCATGCATTTTCTTAACAGAAAAAAGTATTTTTAGCATGATGTCTGTCCGTCCGTCCGTCCGTATAGATGTGTACAGCCTGAATGGCTCAACGGATTTTGATGAAATTTGGTACATTTACTTAATACATCAGTAGGATGAATTGATTAACTTTTGGTGCAAATCCGGAAACCGGAAGTGCTAGTATTGCCGATCGAAGAGAGGAAGTGAAGGGTTATTTTCATATCAAATTTCACGTGAGGACATATCTCCACGTGTTATGCACTTTGTATTGGTTTTATCCTCGAGAAAAATCATCTTCATTAGTTTTTTCTTAATTTAAAATTATATGACGTCACCCAGCACTTCATGACGTCACAGTCAGCCCTTATATATTATAAATAAAATAAAATTAAAAATATTTATATTATATCCATATCTGTTTTTTTTTACATTTAAAATATCAGTTAACCGGAAGTAGCACTTTATTCTATATATTTATATATATATATATATAAATGTTACCAAATATCAAATTTGACACCAATAAACTAATACGAACTGGCTCTTTATCAATACCAAGTTTACACATTCTAAATATTCATTCACAACTCTTTATACCTATTTATATGCGGGAAAGTCTAGGGGAGGACACTCCCGCTTATTTAATGACAATACAAGTGTAGAATCAGAAAGCTTTTTCGGCCGCTGGTTATATTTGTACGAAAATTCGGTCCTCGCTTGATGATGAAACACTTGTTTCGTTGTGTTTTTTAAGATCAAACTTTAACGCAAGTTATTAATATTAAACTAGCTGCTCCGAGCGCCTTCGGCGCTCTTCACACCTAGACGGGGGCTCCGCCCCCTGTACCCCCGAGTGATACATAGTATTTGGTTGAAAGTCTGTATGTAAAAGGTTTTCATCCATTTTGTTTCAATCAGTATAAGTAGATAAGACATGTATTTGTTTTCTTGTAAAATATATTTTAATTTAATCAGTAAATTAATTATATATTATTATTGTATATGTTATATTTATCTAACTCTGTCTCTACAGTTTTCGAAAGTTCTTAGCCGCAGCATCCACATTTCTCTAAGCGTCCCTATCCTGAGCTACAACCAAATCCTACCCTGTCCCATCTCTCCCATGTCCCTTCCTTCATTGTCCACCCACCTTGGTCCTTGGTCTTCCACCGGATGTTTCCCAAACGGTTTCTCCCAATTTCTAGTTTCTCCAATTCCAACCACGTCCCCTTCCCATCCCAGCCTTCTTGATTTTATAACCTTAACTATATCTGGACATTATTTCTCGTTATGCCATCTCCGCCATCCCCCTGTGACATCTTCTTTTGGCCTATAAATGCTGAGAACAATATTAATCTCACAAATACTCCAAATCTACTCTCGTCTCCCAGAGTCATCGATAGGGTGACCAAACGTCCCGTCTTTAGGTGCTCTGTCCCAAAAATGTCTTCGGGACACCCTACTGTTTTTTCAATATTTAGGACATTTCGTAATTTTTTTTTCAAAATTTTTTCAATTTAGTTCTAATAAAAAGGTATACCGTTTGTCCCGGTTAGGTGTTTTCGAAATATGGTCACCCTAGTCATCGATCAACATGAAAAATAATTGTTTTATATATTTTAATTTTGATCCTCTTTGATGAGATAAGCCCCTTTACTGCATAATAACAGGCGTTACTCAATTACAACGTCGATTTAAATTCTTCTCGAATATTATTATCTTTGGTGATTAGAGATCTTAAGTATTTAAATATTTATACTTTTTCAAATTCTACATTTTGTATGTAAGTCGTATCCGTATCATAATTCTTGAATTTTTTTGTTTAATTACATTTCGGTTGATTTTTCCCCAATTTTTCTAATCATATGTCTCCTCTTCCAGTCCAATTCATTTACCTATCAATGTTGCATAAGGAATTTAAATTTATTAATTTGGCTAGAACACTCCATTTTTTAAATTTTAAATAGAGAGGGAGAGAGAGAGAGAGGTTCTAATTATATATATATATATGTTTCTATGACAGCAAAAAAGTAAACAAATTATAAACATACAAACACTCTCCTTTATATATATTTCTGGAAAATGGAACACCCGCAGCTCAGCTCAGGAGTTACCTAAGATTCTAATTTCTTTTTTATTTTTCATCATTTGAGGTACCCTTCACCTCAGAAAAATTTGGTTACCTTACTCCTTGTAGTTTAGGCTCTGGAGTTTTTTGCGTACAGACGGACACTAGCGTATTAAATATATAGAAGATACTTTCAATTTATATTTTTATATTTTTTACTTCTTTAATTATATAATACCATACGAACCTATTTATGTAAAATGTAACATAGAATTTAATATTTACTTTATTTTACTTGCACGTTTTTTTGTATCTATCTACTCCTACTCTCTCTCTATGTAATAAAATAAATAATATCTACTCATTTCAGAACAATATTTATTGGATTTCATATATTATTTGTTAAAAAGTAAATATATCAATTGAGGTAAGAAGAAATATAGCTGGTAAATTTATTATTAATAATACCGGTATTAATACCGGTATCCCGGTATTTCAAATTTCAAATACCAAATACCGGTATTCAGATTTTAGTTCGGTTTTGTAAACCCTAGTTGCTTCAAGTTCGGAACACGCTATTAAATATGGTTCATTCGGTTCATTTATGTCGAGTTTTTAGGTGGCGACGAGGCGACCAGGCCCGACAAATGATTATTTCAAAATATTTTCTTGGTTATTCACAAAAAATATTAAATTTAGGCTATGTATAGCTCGTAAAAAAATGAAATTTGGCTATTTGAACTTAAAATAGCCACTAAAGAAAGGCATTTATAGATTAAATAGGCATTAAAACCCAGAATCGGCCAAAATAGGCAATATATGCACTAACAAATGCCTCTTTTATTCAGAATTTCATGAAACGTATACATATCATATTGGCCCACATTTTAAGCAATAAATTAATAAGTTGACCTGTGGCCAGGTCCGAACCGACCGACGGTTTGAAGTAAATTAATTTCCAGGTACAGAAACAATTTCAAATAATTTTAATATATCTATTAATGTAATAAAAAACAGATATGGATACATAAATAATAAATATAAACATTTTTAATTGTATTTTATTTATAATATATATGCAAGACCAGGCTGTGACGTCATGAATGACTGGATGACGTCATATAATTTTAAATCAAGAAAAAACTAATAAATATGATTTTTCTCGAGGATAAAACCAATACAAAGTGCATGATTCGTGGTGATATATAAAAAAATCTCCTCATGTGAAATTTGGTGTGAAAATAACCCTTCCCTTCCTATCGTCGATCGCTAATACTACCAATTCATCCCACTGATGCATTAAGTAAATATACCAAATTTCATCAAAATCCGTTGAGCCGTTCAGGCTGTACACATCTATACGGACGGACGGACAGACATCATGCTAAAAATACTTTTTTCTGTTAAGAAAATGCATGATGATGATGATGATTCGTGGAGAAATGTAAAAATCTCCACATGTGAAAATTTGGTGTGAAAACAATGCCTCCCTTACTATCGTCGGTCGGTAAAAAAAGGTAAATAGGGCGAAATCCGAGCCCTAGTTATAATATAATATATACTCATTCTAAATTTTATATAAGTACATTTTTTCTTTTATAAAGTTATAGTCAAATTAATATAAATTCTATCTAACTTTCCCCCTTCCTCTTCATTCCATTTATTAAACTATTTTTAAGAGTTAAAATTTACATTTTAAATTCATTTTCAACTTTATTTAGTTTACTTTGGAACTTTGACAGTTTCAACTTTAGCATTGAACTAATATTCACAGTTGAACTTTAATTTTCTCCACCCATTTTATTTTTTCTTACTACTCGGATTAAATCATATCATATCTATAGTTAATATTTGTTCATAAAAAATCTGGAGTGTCTCCACTCGACTATCTCGCAAACAAATTTGAATTGGATTAAATAACATATATTAATTTAAATAATATTTATTAAACCAGCCCATGTTTGACTCTTTGTTGATAGCACCACGTAACGAATTGGCGTGTGATTTGCAGTTTTAAAAAATTAATTCTGGTACTTTCAACGATTCAATCAAGCTGAAATTCTATATATAGCAATTTTATACAATTTTTAATCATGTGAAAAATTATCAAACATATATCTTTATTTTTACGGTCACTTTAGAAGAAAAAAATCAAAACGTTGGCGAGATAGTAAAAATTGAGTAAAAACTCACCATAAAGGAAAAACATTCCTGATTCGTTTTGAAATAATAACAAATTATAAAAGAATATGTGTTAATTTATTAATTTTAAAAAATATCTTGTGATTGGAAACGGAAATGGGAGCCTTTCAAGGAAAAGGAGTCAGATAGAAAACTTCACAAGATTGAAATATAAAGTGAATATTGGTTTAATTAAGTATAAATAAAATAAATATATAAAAAATTATAATAAATGACTTTATTAATAATTAAGTCTATTGAAACAAAAGCATTTACGCATAGAAAAGGATTAAGAATACAAGTCCCCTGAGAAGTACTGATAAAGGTTAATGGGAATAATAGACTCTTTCATTCATTCTTAAGAAAAGCATTTTATTTTTCTTTGTATAATACTTGTGCTGTGCTTTTTGGAATGAAAAAAATGAACTCTGAATTTGTAATTATTTCTTCTCTTAATAGAAATAACAAAAAAAATTCTTCTTTTATATTCATCCATGATTTATGAGTTTTTAGTTTATTTTTATTTTTATTTTTTGAAAAACAGAAAATGAAAAAATACTTTCTTTTTTTCTTTCACTTTCCCATACCTTTTCAGGTCATTGTCCACCCCTGGAGGCCAAAATAGACCATCATGGATATCAAAAAATTTGTATATTTATTTAATAATAATATTTTGATAGAATTTGAATTTCAGAAAATTGTGACTTAGGCCTAATTATATTATCATTTTAAAATAAAAAAGTTTAATAAGAAAAGGTTGTAGAAATTAATATCTCTAAATAATATGAATTTTGGATCTTTCGCTTTTAAAGTTAAACTTTCAAAATTTCAAAAAATATATTTTATTAAATTCATGCTAGTTATAATTTATTAAAATAATTGGAGAACACTTTTTCAAGGAACTATTATAATTGTTGTTCATTTTCCAATGTATTACGTGGTTTTCAGTTCCTTATATAAATAAATATTATAATATAACAATATAATATACAAATATTACAAAGAAATGTATTTTTAGTGCTTTAAAGAGCCTTACATAACAAAGTCGGTCCACCTTTGCTTTGATCTTTCTAAAAGCACTGCTCTCTTAGTACCTATTTGTTTTTGGACATACCTATAAAAAAATTAAAACACATTTTTGTTGCATTTCCTTTACAGGTAAAAAGGTCGGTGCTGAAAAATAAAATAATTACAAAGAAATACTTATTAAAAAATCTGGGGTATCTTCACTCGACTATCTCGCAATTTGAATTGGATTAATTAACACATATATTATATTTAAATTTAATTTATAAATTAAAATTAATAAATAATATTTATTAAACCAGCGCGTGTTTGGCACTTTGTTGATGGCACCACTTCACGTGCTGCCGCGTGATTGCCAGTCAACGTGTTAAAAAATTAATTACGGTATTTTCAGCGACTCAATCAAGCCTAATTTCGATATATAGCAGTTTTATAGAATTAAAAATCATGTGATAAACTATCAAACATATATCTTTATTTTTATGGTTAGTTTAGAGGAAAAAAAATCAAAACGTGGTAGGTAATGACCCTCTTCCGGATGAGCTATATTTCTCAAAAGTTGATAGAAAATTACGAATTTTGTAAAATGCCCGTATACCAAATTTCATTATTCTACCTTAAACCATTTTTTCGTAATCTTGTCTACATACACACACACATACACACAGACTGGCGAGATAGTAAAGAACATATTGAAGTACACTTTATAATTGATGCTGGTCTCACTTTTTTATTCCATCCTTTATGAAAAGAACAAATCATTTATTCGTTTCTCAAGATTATTCTAAGTAGAAATCTTTTATAATACAAAATTTCCTTTGTTTAAATATTGGTTTATTTAATTCAATTTAAAATAAGCTGGAGTGTCTCCACTCGACTATCTCGCAAATTTGAATTGGATTAAATAACATATATTATATTTAAATTAAATTTAATTAATTATAAATTAAAATTAATAAATAATATTTATTAAACCAGCGCCTTTTTGGCTCTTTGTTGATGGCACCACGTAACGTGTTGGTGCGTGAGATTTGCAGTATTAAATTAGCTGGAGTGTCTCCACTCGACTATCTCGCAATTTGAATTGGATTAAATAACATAATATATTATATTTAAATTAAATTTAATTAATTATAAATTATAAATAATAAATATTAAACCAGCGCATGTTTGGCTTATTATTGATGGCACCATGGCACGTGTTGGTGCGTGAGATTTGCAGTGTTAAAAAATTAATTCTGGTAATTTCAGCGAATCAATCAAGCTGAAATTCTATATATAGCAGTTTTATACAATTATTAATCATGTGAAAAATTATCAAACATATATCTTTATTTTTACGGTCACTTTAGAGGAAAAAAAAAATCAAAACGTTGTAGGTAATGACCCTCTTCCGGTTGAGCTATATTTCTCAAAAGTTGATAGAAAACTATGAATTTTGAATAATGTCCATGTACCAAATTTCATCATTCTAGCTCAAACCGTTTTTGCGTAATCTTGCCTACATACACACACACACACACACACAGACATTTTTCTCAACCTTAGTGAAAATGATTCAGGAACCTTCAAAACGTATAAAAACATCAAAATCTCAACATCGAAAATTTTCGTGATCGCAATACTATCTCTGGCGAGATAGTAAAAATCCAAAAATGCAAATCTTTGTAATATTGTATTTTATTATATATGATTTATTTTTGTATTCAATCAATTGTTATACCATCTCTTATCTTTATGAAAAATAAGTTGACCTGTGGCCAGGTCCGAACCGACCGAAGGTTTGAAGTAAATTATTTATTTTATTTATAATATATATGCAAGACCAGGCTGTGACGTCATGAATGACTGGATGACGTCATATAATTTTAAATCAAGAAAAAACTAATAAATATGATTTTTCTCGAGGATAAAACCAATACAAAGTGCATGATTCGTGGTGATATATAAAAAAATCTCCTCATGTGAAATTTGGTGTGAAAATAACCCTTCCCTTCCTATCGTCGATCGCTAATACTACCACTTCCGATTTCCGGATTTGCACCAAAAGTTGATCAATTCATCACACTGATGCATTAAGAAAATATACCAAATTTCATTAAAATCCGTTGAGCCGTTCAGGCTGTACACATCTATACGGACGGACGGACGGAGGGACATCATGCTAAAAATACTTTTTTACCGACCGACGATAGTAAGGGAGGTATTGTTCTGTTAAGAAAATGCATGATTTGTGGAGATATGTAAAAATCTCCACATGTGAAATTTGGTGTGAAAACAATACCTCCCTTACTATCGTCAGTCGGTAATAATGAAAAAGAGGGTCTTGAAAATATTAATAAAAGAAATGGTTATATATATTTATTACTTTTTCTTTGAAAATGTATATGTTTTAAAAAGGTATTATTGTATATTTGAATCTATACTTATTTAAAATTTATATTTTTCAACCTTTTTAGGTATAAAGTCTTAAGCCTTTTGTTCAAATAGGACCATCCCCTTTACCTTTGACCAATCCTAGACAACTACTTAGAAATCTTATTGTTAAGATAGTTTTTAAAAGGGTCTGTATAGATATATTTAAAGTCATTACCTACTCAACTTAGCTTATTCTCAGATCAAGACATAGTGAATTCATTTCCGAGTACCTCTCCAGTGATTTCAATTTAATAAAAAGATTCAAATTCAATCTTTTATTAAATTTTATTTAATTAGCTTCAATTCTTCATCATCTTTGATTATTTGGATAATCAGGTAAGCGAATTTGTTCTGTTTTTATTTTATTAATTTCTTTTTTTCAATATATTAAAACAAAGATTTATATATATGGTTATATATTATCTTAATAGGATAGTAATCGGCCCATCATTAATTCTACTTTCCTAAATTAATTTTGTTAATTGCTGTATAATTAACCTTTTAACTAGTCTATAAGGCTGATATAATTTAATATTATATTGAAATCATTATTCAAAAATAAACAATAATATTTTTATAACACCCTATCTCAGTGCAGATGTTAAAATAATTTTCGAATATAAAAAAAAAATTTAAAAAGATTTAGAAGTTTAAAAAACTTGAAATAATTAATAATGGCTCATCAAAGGTGCGAAATAATCTATACCAGTAGAATCAATTATTTGACTATATTTTCCGTTAGACTTAATAATTTCACATATTGTGATTTATTCGTTTGTTTGTTTATTTGTTGCACAAATGCCGCAATTTTGTTAAACCTAATTAACAAGAATTCTATTTCACATAATCAAATCGGAAATTTGTTTGGAGAGGGTAACACGTGTGAGCTACAATGAATTAGATTCCTATGATTATCAATGAAAATTAATTTTCACATTTAAGATTATCTAGGTAAAAATAACGGAGGCTTTTGATGATAACTTGAAAATGGCTATAATATTTAAATAATGTTTTCCCATTTTATGTAATAAAATATTTTTAAAATTTAAAATTTATAAAATGTATGAAATAAAATTATTTATTATTTTTTCTATGTATGTTCCTATTATAAAAATTTTAATTTAATTTGTTTTTTATAGATTATGGCTCCATTTCAAAAACCAAAACCGTTGATAAGTTCTTTTAAACTTATGAAGATGGGTTTGGCCAAAAAATTTATTGAGATGACTACATTGTCAGAGAAATATGCTCTTATCGAATCGATTAAGAAACAATTACCACGAACAGAAGTGGAGGAAATTTATTATAACATTCATCATCTTTTTTATAAATGTGATGACCCTTTAAAGGTTGGTTTGGATTTGTGCATAACACATGTAATGCCTAAATTTAGTTTCAAAAACAAATTACTAAATAGCAATAAAAACTCAAATGAATTATTATTTATTCAAGATACTCATGATGAAAACAATAGAGATCCCAATACACCATTCAACCATGAAATGAATGAGTTATTTTTTTTAATTATTTCTAAAATTAATCATTTACAAATTTTATCCACTCAGCATTATGTAAATTCAAAAAAATTTTATTACATTTTAATGCACTCTCCAAATCTTCGTAAACTGAAATTGGAATTTGCTACTTTAAAATATAACGAATTGATAAATTTCGATATTTCCCATCCAAATATAATAAATCTTGATCTCGATGATCAAGTGAATACCGATCCTGAATCAATCGCTTATATTTTAAAACTCTTTCCACAATTAAGAATTCTTGATAATCAAAAACATATAATTCCTGCCATTCATTTATTTAAACAAAATTATCCAGAGATAAACCATTTATCATTGGTTGAGATTCGTGGTTCAGTAAATAATCAAAATGAATTCACTTCTCTTTGTGAATTGTGTCCTAATCTGGAAACTCTTGCAATTATAAATCAAAGTAATAAATTTCTTACTGGATTGTCTAATTTTCATTCCTTAAAGACTTTAATCATGGATGCTTCATTTCCAACAGAATCTCTTGTTCCTGATTTAAATATAATCGGAGCTCATTTAACATCCTTAAATTTCACTCGTAGCATCAATCTAAATTTATCCATTATTCTTCAATCATGCCCGAATCTTAATGTTTTAATTCTTGTGTCATGTAAAAAAATTGTTTATGTACCTAATAATGATATCTTAGCTTATCCACTTAAAACTTTTGGATGTAAGTTGAATAAATGGGAAAATGAGGATTTATTATTATTTGTGTCCAAATTAAACAATCTGAAATATTTATCAATGAATGACATAATCTATAATGCAAATTCATTAATTTCACTCTTAGAGAACAATGGCTCTTCTAAAACTATAAAAAAATTAACAATAAAAACGCCGGATTATTTGTCTATCGAAACAATTAAAAATATAATTTCTACTTTTAATTTAATTGAATCTTTTAATCTTACATCCAATTGTGATACAAACAATTTTAGAATAATCAGTGATTATATAAAAGAACGAAATTATAATTGTAGCTATATATTTTCCCAGATTAAAAATGATTAATGATAAAAAAAAATATAAAATTTTATATTTTTTATATTATATCATAAACAAGGATGAGCAACCCGGGACCGCCGAATAAATTTGTAAGGCCCGCCAAACAACTTGGCGATCATAACAATAAAAACACTCCTTTAGCCGTTCTAGATGGCGACCACAATCGTTACGATCGTAGCGAAAAGGTCATTTATGACGTCATTATTTTCGTACAGACCAAGATTTCAACGAACCACTAAAAGTTTGAAGGAATGTTTTTTTATATTCATTATTTTTCTGTAATTTTGATTTTTCACCTATTTTACTTTTTTTGAAAAATAATTAATTTTAAATTTGTATATTCTTGTATGAAAGGGAGCCAAATTTTGTTTTGACCGGTGCGCTCAAAGCCTTAGAATAAATTATTTATATATACATATTTTTAATTTTTTTATAGATAACAAATTTAATTATATTTTACCTTTTTATACTAAAAAAAAATTGTATATATGTATCATGTATCCATGTTTATGGTATTGTATATAGTCTACAATATTTCCATGTCTTAAGGTTTATGAGGAGTATGACATAATATATCTCTGCATAAACATATACAATGTTATTATATGTAATTTATATGTATTTAATGTAAAATATTATATATTTACCTGTGTGAATATATTATAATGTATGTATATTTAAATAAAAATAATTAATTTTTGCAACAAAAAGTAATGTTTTATTGTTCCAAAAAAAAAAAATTATCTTTTCAGAATCTTAGATATTGAGAAGTTGTCAAAAATAAATAATTAAATTAATCTTCTCCTCTACCACATTTCTTCCAGTGTCATTCCTTTAATTATCAAAAGATTTTTGGTCCGGTACCAAATTCAATATCAAAAACAATCAATAAATAAATTCGGTCTAAGTGTGTCTTTCATCATAAAATTATAAAATTTTCTTTTCTTTTAGTGAATGTATCATAACACTAATTAAATCAAATATTTTCTTTAAAATTGAAAATAAATAAATCAAACTAATAAATTTAATAAAACAAAAAAATAATAATAATCAATTTTAAATATTTTAATATTTTATATTTCATAGAAATGGATTTATTTAAATAGATCTAAAATGAACTGAATCTATTTTAAAAGCTAAACTGAATAAATATAAATAAATTTATAAAAAAATTTCCGTTTTATTTTTTTTAGAATCTTTTGAATTTGTTTATATTTTAGAGAGCAAATGAATTTTATCTTAATATCGATTACAAATGATTTTTCATTTTTAAATTGATAATAATAAAATGAAAGAATTTTGATTGAATTGATTTGATTTTATTATCGTATTATATATTTAATTAATTTTCAAATTAATTATTTCTGATTTGTTTTCATTCACTGAATACAAATAAATATTCTAAATTTATGAAGTAAATACAAATTGTTAAAATATATATTTTATTGGATTGTTATTTGGATTGGTTGGTTTTTAGATTTTTTTACATCTATTTATCTCAGAAGTATTACTAAACTAAAAGGTCCTTAGTCTTAACCACTACATTCTTCCAACTACTAGTATAGTTCAGCTCATTCTTTCACAATTTCTTCAAATTTATATTTTAATTATCTACTTATCTTCACATATAAATCATAAATTATAATTTTATTTAAAATATATAAATATTAATAAGTGATTTCATATATTATTATTGTAAAATCAAAATCTGTCTCAGAAAGCTTAGAGAATAATTTGGACTTTTACCTATGGTTGTGTGTAACTAAATGGAATTATATTAAAATATATTAAAAAAAATGTATTTATTAAATTTTTATACTACCAACTTAATTATTATATTAGTTAAATGATATTGATATCAAAAATAAAATATTATAGATAAAAATTATTTTAGTTTTAAAATTTGATAATTAATTAATGATAATAATTGATTAATTAAATATCTTTAATTTCTTATTTATTCAATTTGGTTTTTTATATAGTTATCAACTATTAATAGTTTTAAAGATTGTGCCACTCTCTTCTTAGACTCCCTCAACATCACAAGAGCTTCTTGTTCGTTATTTTATTTTATATTCTCAACTTATTGAAATTTGTTATTATTGATTCTACTAGCAAAATTTGTTCACCATCATCATTTATATGATTATTACAATTTTTTAAAATTTGGTAAGATCTATATTGATTTTTCTTATAAATTCTTATTAAATTCAATATTAACTATTTTTATAAATCTCAATAAATGTTGATATTAATTCAATATTTAGTATATTTTAAGAATCCCTATTGATCGAAAATAAAATAAATTTTATTTTACTGTTGTAATTTTATTATGAAATCGGTGATTTTGTGTGCTTCCTTTTCTTTTTTTTAAGTGCTTTAAAATATTAACAAAAATAATTATAATAATTATATAAATATATCTATCATATATCAAAATATACAATAGCTTTAAATTATATTTATTTCTTTACTTTAAGAAAAATAATTATACAAGTAAACATTTAATATTAATAGATGTATATTTTTACATCTCGCCAGAGATAGTATTGCGATTACAAATATTTTCGATGTCGAGATTTTGTTGTTTTTATACGTTTTGAAGGTCACTCCATGAGTCATTTTCACTAAGGTTCAGAAAAATGTCTGTGTGTGTGTTAAGCTAGAGTAATGAAATTTGGGAACACGGACATTATTCAAAATTCGTAGTTTTCTATCAACTTTTGAGAAATGTAGCTCAACCAGAAGACGGTCATTACCTACAACGTTTTGATTTTTTTTCTCTAAACTGACCGTAAAAATAAAGATATATGTTTTATAGTTTTTCACATGATTAAAAATTGTATAAAACTGCTATATATTGAATCGCTGAAAGTAACGGAATTAATTTTTTAAATTTTGATTTAAAAATGAAGGTAAAGGTTTTAAATTTAAATTTAATATATGTTAATTAATTTAATTGAATAACATTAATTTATTTATTTAAGTTTTTTAATTAATTAATTAATCCAAATTTGCGAGTTAGTCGAGTGGAGAGAGATTTTTTATTAACATATTTATATATGATATTTATACAAACAACTTACCCTTCCCTCTCAGGTTTACATTATGAGAAAAACTTCATTAATTATTATTAATTGTACAAAAAAATAATTAATCAAGAGAAAATTTTAATTGTGATTTTCTTTAAAGGGATCATGCCATTAAGAAGACAACCATTAAAATTACAGGCCCTAGCAAGAGGACGTTTAGGCGAGATTGCAAAAGAGAAAATTCTTTCCACCATTCCAATGGAAATTAAATTATCAATGATCAATTATTTAAAAAACTATTTATCTCCAAATGAAACACAATTAATATTCGATGAAATTTATGAAGAATTTAATTATGTGGAACATCCTTTCAGAATGGACTTACATTTATGTGTATCCCCTCATTTGAAAAAATTACATTTAAAGCACAAATATTTAAAACAAGTTAATTTTAAATTAATTGAATGTAGAACATTAGATGATATGAATATGAATTATTTTAAATCAAGATTATTCAGTATCCAATTCCATAATCTATTTATGTCTATTCTAGATAAGTGTAATCGTATACAAATTTTAATTATTGACCATTATGTCGATTCAAAAATTTTTAATGATATTTTACTTAATTGTCCATTACTGGAGCATTTGGAATTGTATTATGGTAAATTATTATATCACAGATCGGAAATAGTAGCAATAGGGCATTATAAATTAAAACTTCTTTACTTAAGAAAGTATATGGTTTCAGATGCGATATCGATTTCTATTTTAATATTACAATTTCCTAATCTGGAAAGTTTTGAATACAATGCTTTAGTAGATTCTTTACATATTATGAGTAAAAGTTCAGATTTTCCAAATAATTTTCAAAAATTAAAACAATTAGATCCTGGGATCTTAAATAATCACTCAGATTTAGAAGTGATTATCGAATTGTTCCCCAATTTGAAATTTTTAACCATTTATACAGGAAACTTTGATTATTTGCTTGGTTTAGCACGATTAAGATATTTAGAGCGTTTATATTTGATAACACCTATCCCTACCAACGTATTGGAGGCTGAATTTAGAATGATAGGCCTTAGATTAAGCGAATTAAAATTGGAAAGAAGTGCGCAGATAAATTTAACAACTATTATGGAATTATGTCCGAATCTTAGAATTCTAAGTCTAGTTTGTTGTAATCAGATTATATTCAATTATAGAATGGCGTCAAGAATGTTTTATTCACTCAATCAATTCTTTTGTAGGTATAATGATTGGGAAGATCTAGATTTATATTTATTTATATTTAAATGTGATAAACTGACTAGTTTAGAAGTTCTAGATGAAGTATTTGAGGTAGGACATTTAATTCTAATGTTATTGCTTAATGGATCTTATCGTTCCATAGTAGAATTAAAGATAAGTACTAGTCAATATTTTAATGACAATCAGATTTTAGATATAATACTAATATTTCCAATAATTAAATTATTTTTTTTTATATGTCAATCTGATCAAAATCATATGTTATTGTTAAATTGCTTATTACAAAAAAGTAATTATGATTGTATATTTTTTTACCTAGAGACAATTGATAATTAATGTATATCTACTTAAAAATTATTTTAAAATTTAATAATAATTGTAGTTCCTAAATTGAACAATTAGTCTCAATATATATATATATACTGATTTTTATTAATTATTATTAATAGTATTATATAAATAGTTGTGAATTAGTTTTAAAAAATTTATCTAGAAATAGTTTTACTTAAATAGTCTTTACACTCATAAAAACATATTATTTTTTTTAATTGTATAACATTTTCAGTTACCCAGATAACAATATATAATAGAAGAATTACAGAATTTAATTATTCAATAACAATAAAATCAATTTCCATGATATTTTAGTATAATTTTTATATCTCAAGAATTTGAAATTGAAATTTGTTTTATTAAGATAACAATAATTGAGGAATTTAATTAATTAAATTTTAAACAATTCAAATTTTTAGGTTTTCTCGTAGTTACATGTCGATATTAAAACTAATTTTGAAAGAAAAAACATTTGTTGAATTATTCTTTATTTTTATTTTTATTTTATTTATTATTTATTTATTTTCATCATATAAAATTAGTTCTAATATTGACTAATAACCTCGGAAAATTCTGATAAATTTTAATTAACATCGTGGTTAGTTCACATTACTTATCTTAATCAATAATAACACTTTTTTTAAAAATCACCATCTCAGAGATAATTTAGTTACAAATCTATATAAACATTTAAAAAAAATCCCTCAATTTTAATTTCATAATAAACAATTTAAATATTAAAATTCAGAAATTATTAGAAAAAATAATAACAAGTGAATGCAGATTAAAATTCATTAACTAATATATCTGATATCAGTTCTCAAATAATCTTTATATTTAATTAGTATTTTTACTATTAATTAATTGATTTATTTCTTATACAATCATAATTCTCGAAATCCAATAATACGCTAAATTCTTAATAAACTCAGCAATTTCTTTGGTAGAAAATTTATTATAATTTTTCAAATATTTTAAAATTGTATAAGATTGTGTTTAATACAAAACAATTATAACTAACAAATATTATAGATGCTTTTAAGAAATATATCCCATCAGATTTTAAAAAAATTGTAATATTTATATTAATGGTATGAACAATTCAATTGAATGATATTCCCAATTTTGAATGTATTAATTATATAAGTAATTTATTAGTATTAATTGTATATGTAACATATGTCTGTATATAATTTTAAGATTGTATGATTTATTTTAGATTTGATGTTTTTTCAATTTATATTATTAATTTCTAATTCAGAGACAATTAAAACAAATAGATATTTTTTAAAAACTTTACAGAATTATGACTTTAAAACTAATTAATCAAAATTATTATTAATAATTGAAAGTAATGTATAATTAAATTGTTTTGTAAGACTTCTTTATATTACATTAACATTTCTTTTTCGAATTCGTCTTTATTTTTTGAATTTTAAAACTTTTTCAGTTATGAGCTACCATTGTTGTCATTTTTATGACTTGTCAATCCTTTATATAATAGAAAAAACCTAACCTTATGGTTTTTTTTTGTTAAAATACAAATAATTTATAAAAACTCTTTGAATTTTTTTCTTTTCATACTTTCTTTAAATTAAATTATATTCTTTGACACTGGAATGTCTGCCTAAGAAAACAAAATCAGTTTATTTTTATTTATCTTTTAATATTTTTATTTATACTTTTTTTTATTTAACCCCTTGTTTTTATTTTACTTTATAATATTGAAATTATTTAATTTATAATATATTAGAAATTTTATTGTTTTAAGCCTTACAAGTATTCAGATTAGTTATTTCTTATATTTTTTAATATATATAAGTAAGTATAAGTATATATATATATTGTATATTGAAAATAAGATCCATCACATACATACATACATCACTCTAAAATAAGTTAAACCGTAAAAATTTGACTTACAAGGTTTTTCTATATACCTAATACCCTTTTTACTTTCCCGCATACTTCGTATAAGGGAAGTATTGGAATCGTCAAAAATTTCGACTTCGAGATTTTGATAGATCTTGACGTTTTAGACCTCCCTGAGTCGGAAAATACCATTTTTGGAATTATGTCTGTGTGTGTGTATGTATGTATGTATGTATGTACCAAATTTCATCATGATCTGACTACCGGAAGTGACATTTTACCTATACAAGTAGCGTTTCCTTTTTACCGACCGACGATAGTAAGGGAGGTATTGTTTTCACACCAAATTTCACCTGTGGATATTTTTAGGTACATATCTCCACGAATCATGCATTTTCTTAACAGAAAAAAGTATTTTTAGCATGATGTCTGTCCGTCCGTCCGCTGTGTGTCCGTAGAGATGTGTACAGCTTGAACGGCTCAATGGATTTTGATGAAATTTGGTATATTTACTTAATGCATCAGTATGATGAATGGATCAACTTTTGGTGAAAATCCGGAAACCGGAAGTGCTAGTATTGCCGATCGAAGAGAGGAAGTGAAGGGTTATTTTCATATCAAATTTCACGTGAAGGCATATCTCCACGTGTTATGCACTTTGTATTGGTTTTATCCTCGAGAAAAATCATCTTCATTAGTTTTTTCTTAATTTAAAATTATATGACGTCATCCAGCACTTCATGACGTCACAGCCAGCCCTTATATATTATAAATAAAATAAAATTAAAAATATTTATATTTTATCCATATCTGTTTTTTTTTACATTTAAAATATCAGTTAACCGGAAGTAGCACTTTATTACATTCTAAATATTCATTCACAACTCTATACCTATTTATATGCGGGAAAGTCTAGGGGAGGACACTCCCGCTTATTATTAGATATATTTCCTCTTTAAAAAGGTCTACCACCTGGTTGAATTTTGAATTTTGTTAATTTTTAATTTTTGTTTATTTTCTTCTCCGCAGAATCTCTAAATTGTTCTCTTTTAATTCACTTTTAATTATTTTAATTAATGACCAATAATATTAGTTAGTAAGTTTTAAAAATTTTATATTACGCAGCATTGAACTCTCCATTTCCGTACAGTATTAACTATTAGCTGTAAATTATCATATAGATAATCATATATTCCTGTGCAGTTTGTAAAAAAAAGTATTAATATTTGGAATATTTTAGTATTTTAGTTTCTTCAATTTCTCTAATATTTATATATGTTTACTTATGACAAAGGGGCTTGTTTTTCTCCTTTCTTGTGACAATAGATATAATAGTTTTTTTTCATTTCAATAGTAAAAGTAACAATACCTCCCTTACTATCGTCGGTCGGTAACAATGTATATTTCAACCTAAGCTTTTTAAAAATAGAGATCAATTTCTACAAAGAAATTTATTTTTCTACTTCAGCTATTGTTATTATTTTCTTTTGAATTTTTTTTTTTTTGTCTTTTCAAATCGAAAGAATAACTGGTTTTTTTTCTTTATGGGAATAAATGTATAAAATTTCTCAAATGTTAACTGTTTTTCCATCCAAGTTGATAAAATTAAAAAAAAAATAAAACAAATTTATTAGTGATTGAAAACTTGGATATTTTACTCGATTTCAAATAATTTTTAAAAATATTTTTGTTAACTTGACGTTAAACTCTTAAAAATTTCAAAATAAAGAATTATTATTTTTATTATTGGTATTATTATTATTTTTATTTTATATTTCACTAAATCATGAAAAAATAACGATGAGAATCCTCTATATATTGTAATAATATATCTGATTAATTAATTGAGAATATTGCTACTACTAAGGTCAGTGGCGTACCTAGAACTTTTGCCGCCCGGGGCGATCTCCAGTTTGCCGCCCTTTCTATTATAAGTCAATCAAATAGTAGTTTTTATAAATTAATACACATAAATAAATTATTAAGTTATTTAATCAATATTAATTAATACACAGAGAGAGTAAATTTTTTTACACATATTTGTATGCACTCGTAAACATATTTATATAATATTTACTCTTCTAGTTTTCATACTAGAAAATTCGTGTATAATGCTCTCAAAATTTATATTATTTGTAATTTCTTGTTCTATTGACAATATTGCAAGATTTTGTAGTCTTAATTGACTCATTGTAGAACGAAGATAATTTTGCCGAACAAAATCTTAAAGATGCGTTTACGAATTCAACGAATTTTAATGAATACAATAAAATAAAATTATTATTCTGTTCTTGGAACTAGAATTCAAAATTTACACTAAAATGCATTTATATACACCGAGGAATATATGCGAAATCATATAGTTAATCATAATTTATATAAATCAAATAGTAAACTTATAATAATCATAATAATTATTTATTATTCAAGAAAGAAAATAAATAAATATTAAATGAATAAGTTGCTTTTTACAACTATAACTAAATATAAAAAATGCCGCCCCAAGATAAGTGCCGCCCGGTGCGGACCGCACCCACCGCCCCCCCCCCCCCCTTAGGTACGCCACTGACTAAGGTTTATTGATTTTATAATAATTGTATTTTTACTAATTATTAAATAAAATAAAATAAAAATCAGTACTGATTTGTGGATGATACTAAATTTAATTTGAAACGGAAAAGGCTTCAGGCTAAATTGAATTAACGGTTGTGGTGTTTGTAGCCAATCGAAATCTCTTCTGGGCCAATCATATGGATGAAATTGCTAGAGATTTCAATAATAGGAGATGATTTCTTTAATTCTTAATCTTTTTCAGTGTTATTAAAATATTTTACTCGTTTTTATTTATTCACTACTTTAATAAAATTTTAGCAAATTTCAAAGAATTATATTCTTCTATTATTTTATATAAATTTGAGTACACAATAAATAATTTTTTAGTCCAGGGGTTCTCAACCTTTCAGTCTCTGCGCCCCCCTTAGGACACTGATGTGAGGTCATGCCCCCGTGTTTCAGAGTATCGCAAAATCATCTGACCTTTTTTTAGGACCATTTTGAAAAAAATTGAAAAAAAATCAGAAATGTTCGAAAAGTTTAATCTTACCTTTTTTTTACAACAAAAGTTTGCGGGCACTTGATATGCTCGCCCCCCCCCCCCCCTAGAATGTACTCACGCCCCCCAGGTTGAGAACCGCTTTTTTAGACTAAAATATTTTCATATTTAAAAATCTGGAGTGTCTCCTCCCGACTATCTCGCAAATTTGAATTGGATTAAATAACATATATTAATATAAATTAAATTAAATTAATTAAATTATAAATTAAAATTAATAAATAATATTTATTAAACCAGAGCATGTTTGGTTCTTTGTTAATGGCACCACGTGACGTGTTGGCGCGTGAGATTTGCAGTGTTAAAAAATTGATTCCGGTACTTTCAGCGATTCAATCAAGCTGAAATTCTGTATATAGCAGTTTTATACAATTATTAATCATGTGAAAAATTATCAAACATATATCTTTATTTTTACGGTCACTTTAGAAGAACAAAAATCAAAACGTTGTAGGTAATGACCGTCTTCTGGATGAGCTACATTTATCAAAAGTTGATAGAAAACTATGAATTTTGAATAATGCCCATGTACCAAATTTCATCATTCTAGCTCAAACCGTTTTTGCGGAATCTTGGTTACATACATACACACATACACACACAGAGACATTTTTCTCAACCTTAGTGAAAATGACTCAGGGACCTTCAAAACGTATAAAAACATCAAAATCTCAACATCGAAAATTTTCGTGTTCGCAATACTATCTCTGGCGAAATAGTAAAAAGTGACAAATTTAATTAATAAAAGATCTATAAACATTGTTAAAAGATTGTATTTTATATATTTTAATTAGTATTAGTAAATAGTATATAAATTGTTTATATTTATTTATTTCTCAAATGTATTTCGCCAAATTCGACATTACATAACAATCAAATCAATCAGTTCATTCGAATCACCGTCAAAATACCATATACACAATAATAACAATATATATAATTACTCGAATAACTCAATACATTTTAAATACAAAAAAAAAATGATTAAGTAAATCAATATCAATTTAAAAGAATTTGATCGGAGACAGTCGCTCCGTCCATTCAAGAAACATATAATTTTCTCTTCTTCTTCTTCTTCTCTCCTCTTCAACATCATTTATAATTTTCACAGTCCACCTCAAAAGTCCTCATTTTAATTAACATAACATAATTCAACCTTATTAAAAACAATCCATCCCACAAATCACCCGACACAAGACATTCTCCAATCACCATCCCAAACGAACACAAATCAAAGAAAGCAACCGACTCCAAACCACAGACAACAATCCCCAAGATCACAAAGAAAGACAAAACACACAACAAACGAAAAACAAACAAAACACATCCCTGCCTCTCTCCATCACTCATTCAAGATAAACGACCTCAATCTCAAAGCTCCCTCAATCATATAATACTAAATTGTTTATATTATATTACATAATGTAATAAAGTTCCAATAATAATTATTATTTATATATATATATATTCCATTCACTTATATATAGTATATAGTAAAGGGAAGTAAGTATACGAATGATGAAAAATTCTAGTAAGTGATTCAACAGTTTCAAAAAGTTTTGTTTAATATCACTTTAGCAATTCAAACAAAATATAAAAATGACGTTCTCTTTGAAGTACTCTAAAAGTGCTTAAATGCCAAATATTCAAAATGACTTTCTCTAAATTACTTTTAATTTTCTTTAATTTAAATAACAAACATTGTAATATTGTTAATAGAAAAAATAAAAGATGGTTAATTATATAAAATGTGAATTAAATTGATCCTTAAAATCATTAATTTTCCTTCTCAAAAATAACTCTAAAAATTGATTTAAACTCTTTCGCTTAATGTAAAATATAATTAACTTGAATATCAGAAAAAAATGAAGATTTATCTAATTTAAGAGGGCTTAAATTATTGAAAGGCTCATCTTAAAAAATATATAATAATATTTCTTATTCTTTTACATGTTTAATAGTAGGTATTATTTTAGAGTTATAAATACATGTATAAACATTTAATAAAATTGTTATTTTATAAAAAAAACCTCCGACTTTGTACGTCCTACGCAAGGACGCCTATCAAGCCGGTTATATCAATGAGGTGTCCTATGATCAGTAGAACGGGTCCTCTCAACCTTTATCTTGATTTTTTTGATCGGAGGGGCTATCAAGTAGCTATACCCCAATTTTCCCTGTAAAATCTTCCTCGCGACATGAAAAATAGCTTAAGACGAGTTAAAACAAGCCACTGGTTGTGGCCTGAATAAGTTGGGTATATAAAATTTGAATTGGAAATATAGTTAATAATATTTAGAATAATATTTATGTATTATATTAATTTAATGATAAATTAATTTTTCCCTTTTTTTAAGGCGACTCGCGGCTAGGCTTGCCGCTCGGGTGCCCCGCAACCTCTGCACCCCCGGGTCGGAACGGCTCTGCACAATGAAATGTTTGTTTGGAATGAATGATAAATATATATTAAATAAGATGGTTGAATGCAATGCATTTCATTTCAATAAAAAAATAAATGTAAATAAATATGGGTAAATTATTTAGACAATTAATTGATAATTATTATCTATATAAAAAATGTTTCCTTTTAGTTTCTATTATTGATATTTTATCCGCGTAACATAGAGGATATAAATTCGATGTTTTAAATATATGGCTTGGCTAAGTTCTTCTTAAGAATCTTAAATAATTATATTGAAGGACACAATCTAACTAAAATTAATACATTGGATCCTTGAGTTACGAGTTTAATTCGTTCCAGAAGACAGCTCGTAACCCGAAACAATTTTTCCCATAAGAGATAATGTATATGCAGGCCTCCAATTTAAATTTTATTATAAATCCCAATAATACAATTATTGTAATTGATTATTCCAATTATTAAAAAGATTGCCAAAGTATAAACCGCGACAGATAATTTTACTTTATCCCAAAATATTAATTATATTTATAATTCACAATTTTTGTTTTATATAATTATGTTTATAAATTAAGATTAATAGAGAAATGTTCTTTGAAAATTCAATTTGTTATTATTTATTAACGATTATTGTATATAAAATTAAGTTTTTGGATTTGGATTTAATTATGAGGAAAAATAAAATCTGAAACTATGAGTAAATTAAGACACATGCTGAATTATTGTCGCCATTTATGCATTATCGGAGGGGGAGGACATCTGCCATTTTTATTGCAAGATTGATTGTGAGTTTATTAAAGAACCAAATTCTGAAGAGAGAAATAGATTGTGAGTCTTTAATAAAGTAAAAGAATGCTCAAATCTGCGAATTTTTTAATTATTGGCGATGATATTTTGTGTTATATATTCTGGTTTGTTTTAACTTATTTTATGTATTTATTCAGCTAGTTAAGCCATGCATTTATGGTATATGTACCTTTTATTTTTTTGAATAAAGTTTATAATTATTATTTTAGAATAATAATAATAGTAATTTTCTTAAACCTTTTCATGTATTCAAAACACCTTATCTTAAATATTATAGAAGCCATTACTATGAAAACAAACATTCATAAAATTTAATCAACTGTTTTTTGTATACATATTTATATATATAATAGTATTTAATATAAAAACTTTATAAAAAATTTAAATAATAAATAAAAGGAGGTTATATTAAAAGTATTTTTTATATTTTATTAGTATTTATGTAAATTTTTTTATTTTATTTACATTTTTAATTTTTTTAAAATACTTACACAATATTATCAAAATTTTGTTCAATTTTTAACATCAATTAAAATAATATTAAATTATTTACAATAAAAAATAATTTATAGAAAAATTATTTGAATGTTTGATAGTGAAAGTATAATTTATAATATAAAAAAATCTTTTAAATTATTTATCTAATTTTTTTTTAATCCTAGCCCCAGAATGCATCTGCTTTATTTGCCTGTTTTAGCTTAGATTCTCCTTTTTTCTTTATTTTTTTATCTTTTTTCTGAGTTTTACTCCTGGCTTCTTCCTTTAGTCGTTTTCTTATAAAATCTATAGAGGCAGTGGCAGATGTAGTAGTGGAAAAGCTAAAAGTGGAATAACGATCAAAATCGTTATCACCTTGTATGGAAGTAGTATCCTCTGTATTATCATCTATTGGAATATTAGAGTTTTCTGTTTTGAAATTATTGTGAAATTCATTATCTTCATTATTTTTTTCTGAAATTTGATGTAATGGACGGGTTTCTAAATTAGTGCTCTCATTATAGCCGATAACAAGATTTTCTTCATCGCCTGTTAATTCATTATGAAGATCATTTTCATCTTCTTCAACTTCTTCGTCGTCTTCATCTTCTACTTCATCATTATTTTCAATGCCAAATTCTAATTCTAAATCTTTGTCCATTTGTTTTGTGAAACCACTTGCCCCGATAAGAATATCAAGATTATCTTCTCTCCTGAAAAAAAAAATTAAAATTTATTTTATTTAATTTTAAGGATTCACTTTTTGATTATTATAATTATAAAATTATTTTTTTTTAAATTATCCGTTTCAATCTATTTATAATATTTTAATCAATGAGATGAGAAATTGTGAAACAAATCTTTAAATGAATTTGGAATGATATTTTTAACTAAATATTCATAATACTTACACAATATCATCAAATTTAGGATAATCAGTACTTTCATAACCAAATCTTCTTTTGAAAAAATCAATTATACATTTGACGTCTCTTTCAAAATACCTGAATTTTTAAAAGAATGAAAATTTATTTTTATTATATTATATATATTTCGAATATTAAGTATAAGTGTTATTCAAAACTTACATTTGGGCATTAGGATGTGAAGTTGACATCATTTGTGGAAAATCTATTAAAATGGGTGATCCTTCGTCAGTAATCATAATGTTAAACTCATTAAAATCACCATGAATTACTCCATAGCATCCCAAATCCACAATAAGATTCATTAATTTGTCATAAAGTATCTCTACTTCAGCTACTTCTTGTATTTGGCATCTGAAAAAAAAATACTTTTTTATTATTATATCAGAATAATAATTTAAAATACAATTTATATATATCAAATAATTGAATTTAAAGTATTTTTAATAAAAGTAAATCTAAAATTTTTTTCAATATTTTAATAATTAAATTTAATTTTAACTTACAGAGCTGTTCCAGGAATAAGCTCCATAACCACGCAATGTCGATTAAAATCAATGGGTTTAGGAACTGGTATACCCCGATCATATAAGGCTTTCATATATGCAAATTCTTTTGTTGCTGAAATACGAGATAAATAAAGCCAAGATTTGATTGTTCTATTTTTATGATAATCTCGTTTATTCACAATATTTCGAAAACACGTTCTTCCAAGTCTAAAAATAATATAACGATAAATAATTAATGTTGAAATAAAACAATTGATATTAAAATAATAGTAAATAAATATGAACTTATAAATAAATCTATATATAAAATATGAATATTTTTAAATATTATAATTTAAAAGTAATTTAATGTAATTTTCAACATTCCAAAATTTATTGAAATCAATATTTTAGATTAAACAAATAAAATGGTAAAATTATTTAATTTAATAATTTTATTCATATTATTTACACGGTTGACAACTTTATAGTATTGGCAATAATTCATTAACTTGAAGAATTTAAAAAGGAAATTGATTAGTATTAATCTTCAAATTTAATTCTAATAAGATATGACTTAATGGATTCAAATTCAGATATTAATAGTTAACTCTGAATGATTTTGATTATATTAATTAATATATCATAAATAAATTAATTGATAAGAAGTTGGCATTTAGAAAATCAAATAAACCCATTAATAGAAATTTGGAAATAAATACCTGTGTAATTTGAGGCAGAGTTCTTGAAGATCATCATTTCTTACGATGTAGACATTAGATTCCTTGCCAACACCGATTTGATTTCCAAATTGACTCACTGATCCACGTTTTACCAGTGAATTTAGAGCAAGATAGTCATACCCCATGTTAGTTAGTCGATAACCATCAACTTAAAACAAAAAAAAATGTTAATGAACTAATCTAAATAAAATAAAATAGTTTAATTTTATTTATTTCACTTACCTTTATGTAAACTTTCATAACTTAATAATTTGGTTTTGCATAAAGAACGAAGTATCCTATGCACTCCGCCATTTCGGAGATTACCAATTGATTGAATAAGAGACATTGGAACAAGCTGATGATTTTTCATCAATAATTCAATCTGAAATTGAAATTATTTTTAATACATTAAATAAACATTTAAATTATGTTAATGGGATCCATAAAAATTTTGTGATTAATTTGATAAAAATAACAAAAAATAATTAAAAATGCTATTTATTTATATAATATTAAATGTTTAAAGATAAATGGAAGAAAATTGAATTATATACTAAATATTTAGAAGGTAAAAGTCGATATACTTACAGCTGATAAAATTCGAAAATCATCATTTGTTAAATATCTTAATAGATGAGTTTGTAATTTACCCATTTTTATATATGTAATTTATTTATATTATTTATATGTAAGAAATAAAGAATAAAAACGTAATTTCCTTAAAAATGGAATAATAAATAACTTGTTAAAGACATGTGGACCTCAATGAGACGAGTGTAACATGAACACGAACACCAGATGGTGTTGAAGGAGAAAACGGTTGACTCTTCAGGCGCCCAATAGATGGCACAGCAAAAAATGGCCGCAGATCACCCCCTCCCACAGGCCTTCCGAATTCCCTGCAATTATTTGAATATCAAACTCGACACCCACATACCATCCGTATACATAATATTCAAAACAAACCCAGCAAACATGGTATTAATTGTAAGTAAATTTTTTATTATTGAAATTATTTTATTATTTAATTATGAATTATTTTTTATATGTCGATATATTTAGAATTTAATTTTATATGAAAAAACTCATTTTATTTTAAATGTTATATTGTTTTTAGAAATTAATCAATTTTTATTAATTTAAAAGTCTAATTAAATTAATTTTTATCCCAATTAACTAACCAATCAATCTTTTATATTTCGTTTGTTATATAAAATAAATTTACCGAATAATATAAACCAGCTGGTCAGAGCGCCTTCGGCGCTCTTCACAGCTGGACGGGGGCTCCGCCCCCTGTACCCCGAGTGGTACATCGTATTTGGTTATTATCCTTCGTGATTACATTCAATTGTTAATACTGTTCCTCTTTGTCACTAAATACTTTTTCTTATCACTATTAATTTCAAACCTCCATTAATTTTTCCTCGCTATCTGTAATTGCAATTGCCGAATCTCTTATAATATTTAAGACGTCTGCTTAGCCTAACTTTTCAATTTTTTTGTTTAATTGCATTTCGAGTGATGTTTTGAAAATCTGTTTAGCGCCCCAAGTTGTTATAAAACAAACAATTTTAGCTAGTATAATAAGATTAATCCAAGTAATATCGTCTATTTCTATTCACTCCTTATGGTAGCGGCCCAGTCGATGATGTTATATGGATCGTTAATTAACCATTAACCATTCACCGAATCGCCATTCAAATAATAACATACAAACAGAAAAGTAGGCGTGTTAATATAAAATATATACCTGTGACACTGAACTATGACTCGACCCTTTAACCAATTTATAGAATTTATTTTTATATACTTTAAAAATTTTACAATTTTTTAATTATTTATTATAATTGTTAAATGGGATTTATAAAAATGACCCATTAAAAATTTGTTTCCTAAAATGTTTCAAATAAATTAAAATAAATTGATTTTCATTTCAATATATTAAAACCTTTTCAAATTTACTTGATCAAATAAAATAATTGATCCTATACATCCAACAACGAGCTATCACTCGACCATAAAAAAATAACAAAATTTTATCAAATACCATTTATTATTCAATGTTATTACAATCATTCACACCAATATTAATATTAGATAATTACATCAATCTAATTAAAATTAATATAACTTTAATATATTTCTTTTTTTTTTTTTTTTTTTTTAAATAGTGTGTTAGGGGAAAGCTCTACCAGCCAACGTGTGGGGCTCTCACCCACTAAAACCCCAATCACACTTTAAGTAAGGCCTATGCTATATAGTAATCTCATATTTTAACTCATAATTCTTTAATCATTTCCTATTTTATCGCATAACTCTTATGTTTCAACAATCTCTATTCCAAGACATTTTTTCCAAGTTCTATTAATATGTTATTTTACTGTGAGAGGAATTTAGCCTCTCACCCAACCTCCTATTCTTCGGAGGACCATTTCTTCCGCTTTCGTCAGCCCTGACCCTGCTTCCCACCGGGGTTGGTTACCACGATCTTCCACAAGGTTGCTCAGGTTACCAATGAACACCACCAAGGAGGTGAAAGTCGGAATTGAGTAGGAGAGGCTAAGTCACACTAACAGGATACAGTGTCATATATTGCGCATCACTACCCCATTTGGTGTTTCCATATATTCATATATTAATTTAATACCTCTTTCCAAACAACATTTCGAGTATAACATTCATTCTCAGGTGGTAATAGAACCTTCAAATTTTTTCCATTCTTAACTCTTGAAAAAGCTACATAAAGCATTCTCTTAATTATATTCAAATAATTAATTAATTCTCTTGAAGAATTTCTAAACGTCACGCTCTTAGCCGGTTTCAGTAAAGATGCGATGATCGTTATCGAAAATCTTCTAATTGCTCTGAAACAATTTTTAAAATTTTTAATGTTTGGATATGTGTTTATGCAATGAAAACAGATATCAGTATAACAAATATATTTTTAATTTTATTGAATTTTTATAATATAAATAAATAAGATATAAGAAGCGGTGGCTTGATTGAAATTTATATACACTTTAATATTATTTTTTAATAAAAAGAGAATTTATTAAAAATTAAAAATAAAAAAAGAAGCCTATTTTAATAAAAAAATATAAAGATCTCCTTTTTATCATTTGTCTAAAAAATCATATTTTAATTTTGATATAAAATGCCAAGGCCAAAAATGAGGTATTTTCACGCTTACCTTTTCGATGGTAGCATTCATTTTCGTTTCAATTTCCGGCATTTTGAAAATCGTATGATTCCTTTTTGATTTTTTTTTCATCAGCTTCGGGGTCACCACTTGTTAATTTTTAATTAATAACAACAAAGATAATTTATTTATGCTTACACTTTTTATTTAAGCTAAAGCTTTGTACATATTAGCTTATAATAATGTTTACTAATACATCTCATTAATCAACAATTAACAATCTAATTAATTATATCAAAAAATATAAACAACTTAATATTTATGATGATAAAAATAAAATTGATGAAACAAATCTTCTTTTAAACGTTGTGTGAAACAATTTCAAATAATTTAAATGTAAAACTATTAATGAAATTAAAAAATCAAATATATGAATATAATATATCTCACAGGCGGTGGTTGTGACGTCATCCATATATTATAAATTTAAATTAAGAAGAACTAATAAAGTTTCGTGAGATGTGATCAATAAAACTCAATTTTTCTTTATAAATACTATCTCTGTTGTGAATTTCAAAAAAATCGTTAGAGCGGTTTTTGAGAACAATGAAACAAAGAAACAATTTTTACTCGTATAAGAAGATAAGAGATATTAAAAATTTTTATAAAATATAAAATAAAGAGCCAAACTCGCGCTGGTTTAATAAATACTATTTATTAATTTTAATTTATAATTTAATTTAAATATAATATATGTGTTAATTTATCCAATTGGAATTTGCATGATAGCCGAGCGGAGACATCCCACATTTTTTTCATTTATAAATTACTTAACCAAAATGTACGTAATCAGTTGTTTGATAAATTTAGATGATTAATTATTCTTAGTTAATCAATGATTAATGGATTTCTTGTGATCTTTATAAATAGTATATTTATGAAAATAGAAATGATTATTTATTTATTTATTTATAAATTTCCTTCTCGCTAAGAACAATTCGTATGTGTTTCTCTCGTTTCAAATATTGACATTGAAGAAAATTTTTAATCCATACATATTAAATATTAACAAGAACATTATTCGTTTATTTTATTTATGTAAATTACATAAAAGATGGTGGAGTTTTCTGTTAATTTAAAAATTATTTATTTGGATATAAAGCTAATATTTTTGAAAAAAGCATATTTGATTTCTGTAATGCTAATTTTATATCTCAATAAATAATTTTTAAATTCCCAATATTCATTAAAAAAAAAATTTAAAAATACCTCCCTACTATCGTCGGTCGGTAAAAACGCTCACACATGCCCGCCCTGCAGGCTTTTTGCTGGCTCTTAATACTTCACCATACTTCACACCACAGAGCATCCGTATCAGAGGGTATCACACAATGCTATTTTTTTCTCACCCTTAGTGCTGGCAAGTGCTGGCAAGGCTGGCAGACTGGTTGGACATGTGGGAGCGTTTTTACCGACCGGCGAGAGAGGCATTTTTAAATTTTTTTTGTATGAATATTGGGAATTTAAAAATTATTTATTGAGATATAAAATTAGCATTACAGAAATCAAATATGCTTTTTTCAAATATCCAAATAAATAATTTAAATTAACAGAAAACTTCACCTACTTTTATGTAATTTACATAAATAAAATAAACGAATAATGTTCTTGTTAATATTTTATATGTATGGATTAAAAATTTTCAATGCCAATATTTGAAACGAGAGAAACACATACGAATTGTTCTTAGTGAGAAGGAAATTTATAAATAAATAATCATTTCTATTTCCAAAAAGATACTATTTAAAAAGATCACAAGAAATCCATAAATCATTGATTAACTAAGAATAATTAATCCAACGCATTTTTAATCATCTAAGTTTATCAAACAACTGATTTACGAACATTTGGGTAAATTTATAAATGAAAAAAATGTGGGATGTCTCCGGTCGGCTATCATGCAAATTCCAATTGGATAAAATTAACACATATATAATATATTTAAATGAAATTATAAATTAAAATTAATAAATAGTATTTATTAAACCAGCGCGAGTTTGGCTCTTTGTTGAGGGCATCTGGTCACATGCTGGCGCGTGATTGTTAGTCAACGTGCTAAAAAATTAATTCCGGTACTTTTAGCGATTCAACCAAGCTGAAATTCTATATATAGCAGTTTTATGCAATTTTTAAACATGTGTGAAAAACTATAAAAGATATACTGAGAGGAGTACGTGAATATATTTGATTTAATAGTGCTTATTGTGAATTTCTATATTGCTGTGAAATTTGTATTTATTTATCAAATATTAAATAATTTAACTTTGTTATTTGATTTGTTACAATGTAATTTTAATTATTTATCAAACAATTTATAATAAATTTTTCAATTTTATTTGTGTTAAATGTTAAATAAAATTTATATTTATATTTATCAAATAATATATAATATAACTTCATAAGTTAAATAGTGTTAAGTGAAAAATAACAATTAGTCAAGAGTCAAGAAATCAATTTATTTCGATTGGTGTCATTGATGAACAAGTTTTTTTGTATAATTTAAACTATTGTGTATTATATTAAGAGTACATATTTATAGTTACAAATTTTGGTGGTATATAATATCTGGTGGCATATAATAATTTAATATAATATCTGCTTATATAAAATTACGTGTGACATTTTAATCTTAAGGATTACAAAAAAAAAAGTTTGTTTAAAATATTTATTTAGTTTGATAGATACTACTTATAAATTGAGTGATGATTTCATTAGCAGCATTCAAATAATTGCAGGAAATTCGGAAGGCCTGTGGGAGGGGGTGATCTTCGGCCATTTTTTTTTTTGCGGTGCCATCTATTGGACGCCTGAAGAGTCGACTTTTTACATGTAACGCCATCTGGTGTTCGAGTTACGCCTGTCCCATTGATTTGATACCCCGTTGCTTCACACCGCTTCACACCAATGATCTGTGGTGCGGATCTGTGAGGATCGTCTATGCTTTAAACTCAAAAACTTACAAACTTCAATAATAATTTTATATATATATTTACCCTAAAGATTGAAACATAAATATATTATAATAAAAAAATTATGATTTTATTTTTCTATTCCAATTATATATAAAATAAATAATCATGAAAGATATATCAGGTATATAAATCACATATAAATAAAAATCCATAAGCTTTATATAATTAGAAAATAAGTAAAGTTTTATCCAAATCCATGATACATATGCTAAAGTGAACAAGTACTTAAAAATTAAACCGATAAAATAAATTTAAATAAAACATAAATAGATTTACATTGACATTTATACCAAATTTAACTAATCGTCTTAAAAATTTGTTTTTATAAAATAAATTTAACTTTTATTTAAATATTAAATAAAATATTTATTACAGATATCATGTATCCAGCTAATCACAAAACTGTTTTCGTTTTGGATCATACTCCATATTTTGGAGTATCCTGTGAAGCACCACTAGAATTTGATTTAAGCAAATCAAGAGGACCTGCATTAATACCTTTAGCACCAATTACAAAATCTTTATGGACATGTTCTGTCGAGGGAGCAGTTGAATATTGTCGTATTGTTTGGGATCTTTTCCCTGAAGGCAAATTAATTCGATTCATAGTTGCTGATCAAAAAGCTCATAGTTTAAATTCATGGGCACAATCACAACAAAATATGGGACAGGTATATAGAAAATATTGATATTTTGTAAACAAGAAAGAAGAATTAAATTAGAATTAAATATTAATAAAAACAAATATCAAAGATTTTAACTTGTCTTCATATATTTAGGATATCTAACAATAGATATTTAATTTTATTAAAAATTATAGTTTTTATATATATTTACAGAAATAACATTTATTCAGATAAAAATCTAATTTATTCTAAATAAGTTTATATAAGAGCTATTTAAAATCTACTTTAATATTTTTTTCAGCTTTTAACATCTTTAGCTCAAATTGGAGTTCCGCCCAAACATAATTCTTCTATTGAATATTCTGTGCTACATGGATTGAATTCGTCAGTAGAAACGCTCACCCAATGTAGTGAAATTCAACATCAAAAACGAACCAATCTCTCCGAAAATGCCAGCAAAGCAAGTCGAACCCAGGAGATGGGTGCTTAATTTACGATTATTTCGTATTATTTTTTTTCTCACGTTTAAATAAATTTGTTCATTTGAGAGCTAATATTTTCTTGATTAGAGAATGTGTCACTAAAAAATTCTTTTTTGATACTATATGTAACTAATTATCAAGAAATTAATTTAGAGAACTTATTAAGGACATTTTCCGCTTATCATAAATATTACTTATCTTTTTCGATCTACTAAATTATTTTTCCTTTCATTCTTTAATTTTTATCATTAAATTTTTATTATAGTATTCTATTAATCGTATTAATGTCTTTGATTTCTTTTAATCTAAATTTTAAGAATCCAATTAATAATTGTATCATTATTTTGTAGATTTTGAATCGTTGTAGAGTAATATGTATCACTTCAGCAAGAAATAATAATAATATTAAGTCAATGGAAGAATATTTTTTAAAAATACTATTACGTCAAAATAAAGTTGCCTCCAGTTCTGATCAGTAAGTAATAAGAATAAGCGAGAAAAAAATTTAAAATAAAAGATAAATCATTATATGTTTTTATTTCAACCAAGTACCTCATAAAAATATTGAATAAATATTTTTCTAAAAATGTTAATTAATTTGAAAAAAAAAATAAGCAATTAGAATTTCTGATTTTTATATATAAATACATATATTTTTTTGCTATGAACATTATTAATCTACACAAATTTAACATTTATATATTTCATATTTTGGCGATATAATATTCATTTGATTATTTCTTTGTATAAGAGAATAAAAATAACTATTTAGAAAACCCCAAAAATATTTAATTGTTATATTGGGTTATTTTTTTAGAATGATTCCAGTTCATCATTGTCATTTATTAATTATAAATATTTATCCTAATAATCATGAGAGTCAAGTGACTCCACATGGACCTAAGGAAGTAAGGATTAAAATTTCTATTATTTTTATCTTGTTACTATACACTAAACTATTGACCTATAACATTTATTTACAGTTAAATGCTGTACTTACTTCAGAAGTACATTGTTGTCGTGCTAGTGATGAATTAAGTAATAAGCTTTCTCATCTTATTCAATGTCATTATTCCTTGGCTAGTACAACGGTCACAGGGATTCCAATGAAAGAGGAACAAAATGCAACTTCATCTGCAAACTATGATGTGGAAATTTTTCATATGGCTACAGCTCATTCAGGAATTCTTAAATGTTAGTAAAAAAAATAATAATTTTTTTGTCCTAATTGATTCTTAATATTTGTCTTATTTTTATTCTTTAGGTCAATCATCGTCAGATATCAGTTCTATTCGAACAATAAAAGAGGGATGTGAATATGAAACAGTGACACTTCGTTGGTGCACTCCACGAAACTGCGTCACTGAACTTCATAATTGTAGTGCAATGCATCGAATTACACCTGTAGATGTCAACAGGTCATATATTTTCGAATATATCTATATTTATCTAAATAAATTTCATAAATTATTTATCACAATTATTCTTATATGGGTATATATATAATAAATGAATAAAAAAAATAAATAAATATTGGGAATTTTAATATTATTAATAAAAAAATTTTATATAAATATTATATATATATATATATATTTCAATATTTTAAATAAAGAATTTATTTTTATTTTTTTTATTTTAGCCGTCCAAGTTCCTGTTTAATTAATTTTTTATTAAATGGAAGATCAGTATTATTAGAAATGCCTAGAAAAACAGGCGGAAAATTGGTTAGTCATGTTTTATCAGCACATGGAGGTGAAATATTTATTCATACTCTAGTTACCTCACGAACCTTACTTGAAGATCCGCCATCGATTTCTGAAGGAAGTGGAGGCCGTGTCACGGATTATCGAATTACAGTATGATTCATTATATAATTTTTAAATTAATAAACTGATATTAATATTAAAAATTATTCTTTTAAGGATTTTGGAGCATTAATGCAACAAAATAAATTAGTTCCTATAAAAAGACATATGATAAGTGATGATTCGGAAATGCCTCTTGAAAAAATGCGATCTAGACTTGATCGTCATACAAAATTTTGGCCTATTACGCTTACATCTACTTTTATTTTCAATATACGTAATGTATGTTTATTTTTACTTAATTTTTTTACTTTTTATATTTAAATATACAAATCTTAATTTTAATCCTATTTAAAATCTATTCTATTTTATTTATAGTATATTGAACCATTGACGACACTTCTCATCCAACCTACACTAACTGAAGAAGAAGTTGTCCAATGTAAACAAGTAATCTATCAGTTGATCGGATTAGAAGCAAAAAATGAATCACTTATTACTCCAAATACTGGTCAAAGAGGCAAAGGACCTAAAAGGTATTTGACCAATTTTTAAAATATTTTTTTTGTTAATATTTTTTCAAATGAATTTATAATTTAATTTATAAAATTCAAATAGTAGAACATTTGTAACATTCAATAAAATACAATAAAATGTTTGAAGAAAATTAATATTTTTTTTTAAATTATAATTTTTTTAAGAGAGGAACAATATCGCATATTGTGGAATGAATTAGAAAACTTAGTTCGAGCTCATTCTCGAACAGATGCGCATAATCAAGTTCTACGTTGTTTGTTGGAATGTCGCAATAAATCTGACGAATCTACTGATACAAAACGATTCAACAGCTTAGTTGATGATAAAGTGGAATTGGATCAGGCAATTCGTGAACTGGATCAGTATGTTACCTCATTGCTTTTGGTGTTTTTTCCTTCTTATAATCTAACTATTTTTCTTCTCTTCTAGAATGTCAGGGGCAGATTCTTCAAATAACGAACCAGGTTCAAGCCATATTCAAAGAGCTAGTGTTATTAGAGCTACAACTGATTCACCGATGTCTCCACCCCCTATTTCATCCTCAGCCTCAAGTACAGCAACCGGTGCATCAACTTCATCAAATGGAATGGGAAGCAATGTGAAAGTTCGGACGAGTATCTATTCAAGGCCAAGATCTCTACTTGATATTTGGAATTCAAAAATAAACTCAGAATCAACTAAGGTAGTATTATTTTTTTATTGATCGTATGGATCTAAGCCCATTTATTCAATTTTCACAATAACCATTCACATCAAATATTAAATTTAAGATTTGAACTCCTATCTTCATGTTCAGTTGTTCAGCATAAAAAAGACCTAAATATTTATAAATAAATAAACCATTAATTAAAAATTTTTATTGTAAATCTTTTTATCAGATCTCCTTTAACATTATTTTAGTAACCAGGTGTTTCAAGAATTGAAATTTAATTCTTATCTTATTTTTACCAGGAAAATCGTCAAGAATTTCACGGTCGTTTAAATGCTGAGAAATTAGCCACTGGAGGAAGTCTAGCAAAACTTTATCCAAATATTAAAGAACCAGATCGTCCAGGCAGTATTCATGTTGAATGAAAAATAGATTTTCTATTATATAAGATTATATTGCAATAAATAAATATGGTCAATGAATTATTTTATTTTAATATTAATATAATTAATATAATATTTTAATATAAATAACATATATATATATATATATATATACAAAAAATCACTTTACATTCGTTCTTTACAATTGTTTTCAAATACTCATTTATTTTTTTAATATAATGAAATTCTGTTATAATGAATAGCCAATAATATAATGTATAAAGAGAGTGTAATATAAATTTTGTGTATATAAATAAAGAAGTTTATAAAGAACATGTATTTAAATTATTCAGAATTAATAATTTTTAATCTCTTTAACAATTTTATAAAATGTAGTAATAAAATGAGACTAGCAATAATCAGTAAACATGGACGAAGATTCAATGGATAATTTTTTTGTATATAACTTTACATAAATAAATGTTTATTTCTTTTTTTTAATTCAATTTTTAAAGTTTGTTTTTTGTATATTTTTAAAATAACAATAACTTATAATGCTGCGACCAAATATTTTAAGTACAATAGCTTCAAGTAGATAGAATGATATATAGAATAATTATTTCTGAGACAATTGTGTATTGCGAAGTTTATGCGGCACATATGAGTCAAATTTTTTTATTGTACGCAAATGACAAATTTTTTTTCTATCAGCTTATGTTAATTAATTAACTGTTGGCCGTTCGATTCCAAACTCAATTATTGTTCTGTTTGCATTTTTAAATATTTAAATAATTAAAAAAAAACTTTGATTTAACAAGTTTACAAATAAATAAATAAATAAAGTGAATAATTAATCAATTAATTAAATATTTTTAACAATTTCTATTTCTTCTAACTTAACTTATTTTAAATTCATTCGAGATAGGCTTCCATGTATTAATACATTAATAGTATCCAGATAGATAATTAGAATGAAAAGTGTTCTAATTTTTTAATCTAGAAATAAAAGCATTCTGGTTCTTATTAAATTTTATAATATATATAAGAATATAGTACTTTATAACAATAATCATATAAAAAGTTATATTATAAACATATTAGAGAAATTTGTATAAATATCGTCCCTAGTGTTAAGAAGAACAAGAGTTTGTGTAAATACTGGATCAGCGGTGCGGGCTTCTGAACAATAATTGAAATGGTAATCGCTGGGCTTCTTGTTAGGTGCTTCTATCCTTCAATCTAGGAGTTTCTTGGATGTCCTTTAGCAGCTTATACACATACACACTAGTTAAGCCTCTTTCAATGGTCGACCTTCATGCAAAACCAGATCTCTTAGCTTTATATAAGTCCAAAACAAAAAACTCTTCCTCCATTATTGGTATACATATGGTATACGATTTAATATGAAAAAATATTTAATCATTTAATTTATTTATTTTATCTGGACAATCCAATTTTACAAAGTTATTTTTCTTAAAATTAAAAATATATTAAAATAATTGTTGTATTATTTTTCTGCTAAAATTTGAAAACACAATTTTGTTTCGTAATTGATAGGATTCTTCCCGCAAAACATTAAAACTATTCCACCATTAAAAGAAAAAAACATCATTATTTCAGTTTCTAGGAAAGTCATGTTTGATAAAAGATAATATTATTTTCTGGATTGGCAAAAGATGAATCCTGTTTCAATATTTAAACTTTTTGTCACAATAACACTTCCCAAATAATTTCCGGATACTGTTTTGAATATTCTGTTTACTGTAGCAAGTACACAACGTTCATCAGGAAACCAAAATTGATTAAAAATTACCTGCAATCAATAATGTCTTGGGAAAAAAATTGTCACATATAAAAAATAAACATTTATTTTTGCTTTGTTAGAATTTCATTTTTTTTTTTTTTTTTTGACGTACTTTTATAATTTTTGATTATTTTGTTAATAACAATTATATATATATATATATAAATAGAAATAGTGTAATTGAATTATTTGTTTTTTTTATTATATAAATATGAATTGGAAGTATTTATTGTTTGAAATTGACATTTAAGTTTCAATTAAAATAGTATTTTTTTTTATTTTTGAGTTTTATGAAAAAAACCGGACTTGGGTGTCTGAGTACTTTCTCTACAATTTATATATATAATTTACTTAGCATTCACGACAAGTTTCGTACAAGTTTTAACCATATTAATTTAAATTTGAATTTATGACTCTTGATAATAAGAACCAGAAACCAGTTCTCACATTAACTGAACCTTTGTGTATTTTACATTAATACTGCGAATTTAAACCAGAAACAAACAGTAAAAGTTGCCATATATATATTAACAAATTATTTTAAAATGAAAACTTATTTTTCATAAAGTTATTCTGAATTCAATTTCATTATAGGTATCTACGACTTATCTTTATATTTTATTTAAATTATTTTATTATTATATCATCATATATATATTATTTTATCAAAATGAACAATAATTTTAATACTAATGTTAAATATTATTTTATTTTTTTTTTAAATTTATATACTTTCACATACAAGTTTAATATTTAAATTTAATTCCAATATATTAGGTATATTCATCCATAAATACTAAAATCAATCCAACTTAAATAATATTTTACTTTAATGTGTAATTTTTTTCCTTTTATAAGATATATTTAAATAAAGTCCTAATTATCTAATTGCATAATTAAATAAAAGAATATAAATACTTCAATTCTAAAATTAAAAATATTGTTTTCATAAAGTATAATAAAAATCTTGCACTTGACAGTATCGTACCAGTTTTTAATAATTTTTACTAAAATTATATTAATATACCAGACTATATTATAGGCAAAAAATACAACGAGAAAATGATATGAAAATTCCAGAACACGTCCAATAGAATCACGATTGAATTAATATGGAGATTGTACATAATCATTCTTTTTAATAATATTCTTTGTATAAATAATAGGATTAATGATTTTAATGAATATTATTATTATTATTATTATTATTATTATATAATTTGTAATTAATTAAGAAAATAAAAATTAATTTTTTTCAATTATTTCGATTTTTTTCGTCATATCATCATATGTGGTGGCATGATTCTAAGATAAATTTTAATCAACATCACAGAATCATGTCAGACGATTTATCGAAAAAACTGGCTAATACAAAATCTACTTCTTCTTCTTTCATAATTTAGTTGTCCATGCCTGAACATATACCTCCTCTTTCTCTCTTCACTCAATTTTATCTCGTGCCACTTGCATTCATTCTATCTTTCTCTTAAGTCGTCTTTCTATCTTCTCGGTGATCTTCTGATACCTCTTTTGTGCTGTCTCGCTCTCCAAGTGTCCATTTGTCTTCTTCCTGCACACACATCTCCAATTGTTCTTTGTTTCTTTTTCCATGACATCCTCCATCCTCTATCCTCTACTCCAGTTTGCCTTTTATTTCCAAGTTACGTATTCTATCTTTTAGGCTTATCCCCAACATTTTACGTTCAATAGGCCCTTGTATTGTTTTTAACCTGGTTTCAGAGTTGAGGGTTATATAGTGGCATAGTCTCCAAACCATATGTCAGCATCAGTATACACAAACCTCAACCCTAAGATAACTATATAAAATTATTTTCTTCCTTGGTCTTTTGTTGACAAATATCTATTTTAATAAACAAACACTCTCTGTAAACTAAAAGTCCAATGTAACAAAATTATTTCTGTAAAAAATGCTAGTTGTGTCTTTTTACAACTAACAATAAGTATAAATTAAGAGATGAAAAGAGATAATGACATTTGTAATAATAATTATTAGTTGAAAAATAAGTATTGACAATTGTAATTATTTTTTCTAATATATTCAAGGATCAGTTGATTATCAATATAAGCATTTGCAATCCAAGTGCATGATTGACCAATGGCCAAATCTTCAATTAATGGAAAAGTATCAATAATATGTTTAATTAAATTCATAGGCAAATTATCGACGATATTGAAGCGTAATTTTTTCAAGGATCGATATGATTCATTGTTCACTAAAATATCAACTAATTCCACTGGCTTGTTTATCGTATGGTCAATTTCCAAACGTGTCAATTGGGTACATTTTTCAACAAATTGATATATATCTTCGTCCTTCCAATCATTATTTCTAGCTATAAACGTATTGAGTTTGTATTTAGGAACTAATCTATCCGGATATGTAGTTACTCGAATACAATTAGAAACCATTAATTCATTTAAATTGGGACAATATTTCATAACAACGGATAAATTTGTAATTTTAGCATAACATAATCTTATTGTGTGTATTTGATGACCAATAATTGATAAATCGGTCTGTATTTGTAATGTAGAAACCCAGCCATTCAACTTTAAAATATTACAATTTTTCAATTTGCGTAAGCCAGGCAAATCCTCATAAAAACGTATATAAAGATTTAGAACCTCTAGATTAGGACACAAATCTATTATTGAATTGGCTTCTCCTGGAAATTCTGCATCACCTTTAACCTTTTTCAAGGGTAATTCTTTAATATCGGGATATGTTCGTTTGAATAAATCAAAAACAGATCCTATATATTTAAACTCAATCGATTCCAACTGAGAAAATACTTTTAATAAATCGACTATTGGTTTTGGTCCTGATCTGAACTCGAACTTAAAGGCAAGAACTTTTAAGCTATGAGGGTTAATGTGAGCCGTACTAATTAATCTGCCAGATGACATTCTAAATTCGTTAAGTCTCGGACAATTCTCCATAATATTAAAGAAAACAGTTTCATTTACAAAATATTCATATAGTATTAAAACTTGTAAATTTTGAAAATTTGGAACGATAAGACTAAATATTTCTTCATACCACTCAATGGAATCGACTTTAAAATATTTTTTACTTGCGGTGATATCTAATACTTTTATATTTTTACATGGTTTTAATGATTTAATAAAATCTCTATCGTAAAGTAAAAGATCTCTGGGAAAATTAAATTCTGTCATTCTTTCGTTTACAAATAATTGAAGTCCATTTTTTAAAGGCTCAAACGTAGTATAGTATGCTTCAATTATTTCATGGCTAATTGGATCTAGAAGACATGGAGGAATTTCCTGTTTCAAGTATTCAAAAAATATTGTTTTACTCTTTAAGGAATCTCTTGAAAGCATTTTCAGTTTAATCTTCAGGAGCAACGCCTTTCTTGCGAAATTTTTTAATGTTCCTATTTGTTTTCTTGGAGCCATGATCTACAAAGAAGATAAAATTAACTTTCTCTTAAAGGAAGTTTTTAAAATGTTTTAATTTAGTTAATTTTCTAAAATATTAAGATTTTTTTTTTTGTTTATTTAATAGAAATTAGTATTAAAGCTTGGGAAGAAAATATAATAATAAATATATTTTATTAAAAAGGGTTACAAAAATATAATTTATAGCTGAAATAAAAGTTGAGGTTAAGGGTTATTTAGTTAAGAAAAATTAAAAAATAATTTTTTATAAAAATAAAATAAAATAATGACAATGTCTAGTATGACAGAAAAGGGATAAAATTAGATCCCAAAAGCTTTTTTCTAAAAAAAAGGATTCGTAATTTATAATCACTAAATAATAAATAGAATATGGTGGTTAAGAAAAATTATTTTTTTAATTTTTGAAATATATTTCATTATCTTTCCAACCACTTTCAATTAAAGAATAGGAGAATTTTCTTAGGAATTATTTTTTAAAAAAGAAGATATTTCATTCATATATACACGATTTAAATCATTTTATTATTTTTTATTACAGATGTTAAAATACAGAGTTATGGTTAATTTTAGAAAATATGTCTAAATAGTTATTGAATATTATAAATTTATTATTTAAAAACAAGTTAAAAAATATTATCATTGGATTTTTTGTCATTTGAGCGTATCATGAAGCAAATTATACCAATTTTACTTTACCTATTTTGTTAGAAATTTTTCTTAATATAACCACTTTATTCTAAATAAAAGTGGATAGTATTTTTTATTTATAAAAAATTAAAAAAAAAATATATACTTATATATTATTTTTTGTTAGAAATTGATATTATTACGAATAAATGTTAAAATAAAAATCTTAGGTCTTATCAGATAAATCTTTATTCTGAATAATACAAAGGCAGAGTTAAAGATTTTATTTCTAAAATATTTGAAAATTACAAGTGAAAGATAGCAGGACTTGTATCAATGTTTAATAAATGCCATATCAGCAGCCATTTTTTCAGGCACAATTGAAGAGAATTTTTATCGTAAAATTATTTTTGAAATAAATTATAAATGTCTAAATCTAATAAAATTTATGAATTAATGTATAAATATACCAAGGCAGAAAGTATCCACAAATTAGATTTCTGTTATAAATATTCTCTAGAAGAGATTATTATATTATATGAGGAAAAATTGCGATTTAAACTGAATGGAGACAATCGAACTCGTTCGGATTAGTTCGTCTTGTCTCGGTACCTTCCGTTATTCTCTATTTTATACAGGGAGGTAGAGAGAGAACACTTCGAACAAAAGTTGTCGCCTATCTGACATCACAGCCACCATTTTGGATGTACTAAAACATTAATTTTTCATTGATCTTAATGTTAATATATCATCAAATTTCGGGCCTTTTTTGTGGAAAATTATGTAAGAAAAAATTTCCTCATAAAGAAAAAAGTCTTTAAATTTTATTTTATTTGAACTGCAGGCCGTTTTGATATGCATATATGTATAAATAAAATTAAATGTTGCGGCAATCATTCTCTTCATTATGCTGATGATTAGTCAATTAAAAAAAAAATTATCATTAGTTTAATGGAAATATGATTACAAAAAATAAAATATAAACAAAAAATTTATTTATTGATGTATTTTTTTAATTACAAAAATTATTAATTTAAATAATTTGATATACATTATGCTGAAAAGCAGACCGGCTCTAGGATTTTGAATTTTGAATCCTGTGGATATTGTAGGAATGGCATTTTCTTTTAATCGAACATATACCAGCGACGTTCTATCAAAACACTCTTCATCAAAATGATCTGAGCATAGTAAAGAATATTCTGTTGGCTTCCAATCTTTCCTCCGAAGGGCGTTCCATTTCTTCCTTAAATTGCTATCTTTTGGAATTCTGAAAGATGTGAAATATTCAAAATTTTTATTCTATTCCTCAATTTTTTATTTAACCAAGAGATATTCAGCTACCAGAATTTGTTATAATTAAGAACATTTTCTAGGTAGCTTTTTATTCTTTCAAATTAAATTAGCTAAATAATAAAAAATTTGGTACTGATATCAAACAGTTCTTCCCCCAACGGATTGGAAAAAAAATACCAGTGCGTACTTTAGATTATCCTGATTGATTTTTGATATGAAATATTTTGTGCAAATTTCGGGTTTACGGGAGAAAAATTGATATAATCTATCTATATATATAAAAGGCAATGTCTGTGTGTCTGTCAAATACTCAAAAACTACCCGTCCGCTTACGGTGAAACTTTCAGGGATTGTTGTGGGCATCCCAGGGAAGGTTTTAATCTATATATATAAAAGGCAATGTCTGTGTGTCTGTCTGTGTTATTGTTTTGTGTTTTGTACATATATATGTAAAATAAAGAACAAACAGAAATAGAAAATAAATTTTAATTAATATAATTTATAAAAAAAAATAATGTTCATAAACTTAGAATATTAATTATTTAATTAATTAAAATCTACTTAAATAAATGCAAAGAGCCACAAATATATTAGTAAATATATCAATAATAATATGAAATAGTCAATAAATCTTACTTATTATACTAGGAAAATTTGTTGTTGATTAAATTAAAATATATTTTCCAAGAAAACAAATATATGTCTTATCTACTTATACTGATTGAAACAAAATGGATGAAAACCTTTTACATACAGACTTTCAACCAAATACCATGTATCACTCGGGGGTACAGGGGGCGGAGCCCCCGTCTAGGTGTGAAGAGCGCCTGGAAGGCGCTCGGAGCAGCTAGTTTGCATATAAATTGGGGGTGGGGGGAGTCAAGTTTTGACAGTTATAGTATGACTTATGATCACAAGAGGGCGATATACATATATACTTACGGATCAGATGTTGGTTGTGGTTGGCTGCATGTTTTCGGCAGTTTTCGGATAACCGAAACAAACCGAATTAAAATTAGTGCCAGCAGCAGCAGCGCCTCGAGTGGTGCATGCATTGTCACACTGGAAATTTTTCTGCCGTAAGAGAGAACCCCCCTGATACTTACATATAGTTTATAGATATTCTTAAATAACTAATAAATAAATTTAAATATCTATATAAAATTAGATAAAAATGAATATTTACATAATATTATACAATACATAAATGCTTATTTTTTACATATTTGTTAAATTTATAAATACAGTTATAATTATGTTTTCGAATATGCTTATTTATAATGAGAAAATTATTTTCAGTTGAATCAAATGTAAGTATAAATTTTTCTAGTAGTGGAAACGAATCAATTATATATGTAATTTGTTCGTTAGATATGTGTTCACTGGTATTTAATGTTAATTGTTTGATCGTTTCACAGGAACGGTTATTCATTAAATCTGAAAATAATTGGTCTGTTTTGGATAATATATCGTGAATTTCTAAAGTAGCCAATTTATGACATTTAAAAATAAATCTCAATAAACCATTACCATTCCAAGTATTGCCGAAGCAGTCAAAAGAAGTGAGTTGGTAAAAACCCTTTGGTTTAAGCGGAGAGTGATATATTTTACAAAAACACAAAGACAATGAATTTAAATTGTGACAGTAACTCATTAAATTTCCTAAATCTAAATTTTTTATAAAATTTAAATTTAAGGTATGTAGTTTACTACCCATTATTCTAAGATCAGGCACTAATTTATACATAGGAATGGCTGCACTTATTTTAAATGATTTCAATCGTTTAATTTGAGAAAATCCAGTATAGAACTGGCTAGGAAAATAAACATTCAATGCTTCTAAATTTTGACATGAATGTATTATGGAATCAAGTTGTGAATGATCATAGATTCTACCACGAATATCTTTTAAATGAACAAAGTTTATATTTGGTTTAAAAAATTTCAGAAGTTTTATCGCTCTTCCAATATCATTATTATCAATCATTTCCAATTGAGGAAATATTATGAGTAAAGAAGCAATTACGTTTGAATTAATATTCTGTGAATTAATTTCAAGTTGTTTCATATTAGGATAAGTAATCTCAAAAAGTGCCCCGAAAGAAGCATTTTCCAAATTTAAATGATGGAGGTTTGGAGAATTGTATAAAATATCAAAAAAAATCTTCTCATTTACATAATAGTCCAGTTTTAAAACTTTTAAATTTTCCAATTTTCGAAGCATTCTTTGAAATAAAATATACCAAGAAATATTCTGGGATTTATGAATGTTAGATCTTAAATCTATTTCAGTTATATTTTTAAATGAATTAAATGCTAACTCAAATTTATAATTGAAGCATGATAATCGAGTGGGAAAAACTAATTTTGTTATCATATTTTTGCAAATAAATTAAGGTTTAAACTCAAAATATCATCCAAATTGTCATATGATTGAATAAGTTCATTAAATATTCGTTCTAAAGTAGGTCTGGATAATAACTTTTTGTATTTCCTAATTAATATTATTTTTCTACTCTTGGAAATATTTGATGGTAGATCTATCTTGAGTTTCTTGAATATTATTCTATATAATTGACATTGCATGTCTTTGATTAGAGCCATATCTGTAAATAAAATAAAAAAATAATACTTTATATAAAAAAAAAACTTTTTTAAAAAACCACGTTTTTAACGCACTAAAAAGAAGAAAATAATTTTTCTGAAACCCCATAGGTACTGACATTACAAACAAGAGATATGATTTGAAGAAAATTTTCTATAACGTAAAACGTGGGGCGCAAATAATAATAAATTTTTTAAATGCAATATAATTTCTTTGATTAATTTATTTCAATATCCATGGATTTATATTTTAAGTTTTATATTTTTTACCAGACTTTTTGTAAAAGGGAATATTATTAGTAATCCAACAGAATACTTTTATTAATGTAAATTTTTTTTGGAAAATTAATTCCTTAATATTAAATAAACATCTTCAATTTACACTTTAGAAATTTTATTAACATAAATATTAAATATTTGCTAGAAGTTTTGCTGTAGCAAAATTTAGTTTTAGATTTCTTCAAGTTAAATTTCTTATATTATTTACCAGAATATTGTTAGGATGTCATTTTTTATCAGAATTTTTTAAAAGTGAATATTATTAGTAATCTAAAGGTAATCTTTTCATAAATTAAATTTACCTCTTTTAAAAATTTCGATAAGTTATAAGCTTTACTTTTTGAAGCTAATTAAAATATGAATTCATTTATCCTATTAATTTGTACCTAATAACATTTATTTATAAATTTTTATACGATACAGAATATTTTAGCCATAGTTGCGCCCCACGTTTTAAGTTATAGAAAATTTTCTTCAAATCATATCTCTTGTTTGTAATGTCAGTACCTATGGGGTTTCAGAAAAATTATTTTCTTCTTTTTAGTGCGTTAAAAACGTGGTTTTTTAAAAAAGTTTTTTTTTTATATAAAGTATTATTTTCTACTTTTTAGTCTTCATATATTGCAATCGATTTCACTTGACCTATACTACTTTTAAGTTTTTTGATTGACTTTAATAGTCATGAAATACTATTATCCTGAAAGTAATAAATTTAAATTGAATTATAAAGAGAAATTTTTAAATTTGTCATATTTTAATTCTTTATTGCCTAAAACTCATCATAAATTTAAATTTTGTTTTCTAAATTACAGTACAAAACATTAATATACCTTCTTTCAAATTTATTTACATTTTAAATATTATACATATTAGATTATTCTTTTAACGGGTTTTTAACGGTTTTTTTCAAATTTAAATATTTACACTTTTTGTTTTGATTTTCCCATACAAAATTATATTCATTAATTATGCTCTAAATAAACACTTGCAAGCTACGAATGTGTTATTTTATTGTATTGTCATCCAGAATACATTACTCTGAAAAGTTTCAGAGCGATTGGATGACTGGAAGTGGTCGAAATTTCGATTGCAAGATTTGACCCGAACAGATAAATAAACAAACAAACAAACAAGAAAGCAAGCTAAGAAAAACGTGGTAAAATACACTCAGTTAGCAAGAGTGCTAATGATGACTTGGTGAGATGCAGAGAGCAAATGATAGCTGAAGGAAATTGAGGGTGGCGTTTAAGTCGAAAAAAGGTGTGTCGAAACAGGCAACCAATCAGAAGACCCGTTAAGTAAAAATAAGAAGAGGGGAGTTTGAACCTTTTTTCTACCTCCCTATTATATTTTTTCAATATTTTGATTTTATTAATTTTTTATCTCTCTTTGTAAAGACGAAATTATAACTTTAAAATGATTTTAAATGTAATCAATCAAAAGTCAGAAATTATAATTTAAAAAAATCAAAATTCTTCATAAAAAAAAAATGGCTTTTTATTTTTTCTAATACATTTACCGTGTATATAATATATAGAGATTCTTTATTTCATTAGATTGAATATTATTTATTAGTAATTCATTTAATAAATATCTAATCGTTATTTGAAATTTATTTAATTATTATTTTAGAATTTATGATGCTTAATCCAAATTTAATTCGCAGCATGGAACATACGATCATTTAGTTGGAGGGGAGCGACCTGAACATTTTTTCAAACTTCTTATTTAAACGGATTTTAATATTTTGATTATTATTATTAATTAATGTATTATATTTGCATCCCGCCTCGTTTTTGTATTAGATATTGTATCAATATTTTTTATATTTAAAATATTTTAAAATTTTTTAATTAATTTCGAAAGAAAATTAAAAATATATTTATACAATTTTTGCTAGTATAATAAAATAAGATCTAATGAAATATATTTATTTTTATCGTCAATTCACAATGTGTCATTTATTATATTATTAATTTGTGAAATGATTACAAATTTTATGTAAAATCCATTCTCTATTCGTTTAGATCAAAAATAATATATTTAATATTTAATATATTGAATATATTTAATACATACTAGAATCAACTCTTGAATATTTTTTTAAACAAGCGGACTATGGACATCTGTATTATTTATTTTTAATGTTTTGACAAAGTCCCTTTTGTTGTTTTCTTCTTTTGTATTATGTATTGAGAAAGGTAAGTTTTGGAAAGGGCCTTTTGTTGTATTATTATTGTTTCTCCTTTTTAAGTTAACAAAATACAAATATTCATTAATTATGCTCTAATTAAACACTTGCAAGCTACGAATGTGTTATTTTATTGTATTGTCATCCAGAATACATAACTCTGAAAAGTTTCAGAGCGATTGGATGACTGGAAGTGGTCGAAATTTCGATTGCAAGATTTGACGCGAACAGATAGATAAACAAGAAAGCAAGCTAAGAAAAACGTGGTAAAATTAAAATTTTAAAATAAACTGGATTTAATTGTAGCTCAAATCGTAAGTAAAGCAAGTGGTAAGTCAAGAGTTCAAAATTTAATTAAATTTAAAAATGAAATGTCAGGATAGATAAAAATTTACAATTAAATAATATTCAAATGGTCTTATAAAAAACTGGTGCAAAATCTTATTAATAAAACTAATAATTTATTTTAGTACCAATCAAGCTAAAAGAAATTATTTTTATAGTTTATATTTTTTTGTTAATTATTTTATTTAAATTTTTTTCTTTTTGATTTGTAATTTATTGACAAAATATCAATAATTGATTTTAATATACCACTTGGTTTGAAGCTATAAGTGCCATTTATTATTAAAATACAAAAACAAGTCGGGTAAAATACAAACTTATAAAATTATTTTGAAGAAAACAAGAGTAATATGAGATTGCTAGTTATACAAGAATCCGATGTAATATATTTAGAAATTTATTATAATAATTGTAATTATAAGAAAGAATAACGTTGTTATCAATTATATTTAAAATAATAACTCTATATAAACTAAACAAAGTAAGAAGTTGAACAAGTTAATTATTTTTTACTAATTATATTTCATAAAAGATCTATCATAACTATTTAATAAAAAATTCAAAATTCCAATTGAATTTAAACAAAATTGTTTCGAGAAATCTCAAAAATAAAAAAAAAACGAAAAAAGTATACTGGCATTTTTGGTAATTCAATTTTAACTAAAACATTCAAAAAGCGCTTTAAGAATAAGTTATTTTAGTTATCACGGTTGATTTTTCACTAACAGAAAAAATATTGATTAATATATAAATATATAATATATAAATCTTATCTTCTTATGCTAGCTAAAATTGTTTGTTTAGCCATGAGTTCTCAAAAACCGCTCTAACGATTTTTTTGAAATTCACACTAGATATAGTATTTATAAAGAAAAATACATCTTCATTAGTTTTTTCTTAATTTAAATTTATATATGAATGAGGTCACAAATACATCCTTATTGAAATTTGACTCCCGCCTTTTTTTAAAGGATATTGTATTAATATTTTTTTATATTTAAAATATTTTAAAATTTTTTATTTAATTTCGAAATAAAATTAAAAATATATATTTTAATAATATTTTATAATTATAAATATTAATATATATATTTATCATTCTTCCAATAAAAAAAATATTCATTCACTTAGAAACATAATAATACATATATTTATGTATTATTGAGGACCCCAAGTTCCATTCATTTTAATCAGATTGATGCAATGATGCAACATTTAATAATTGAAATAAATAATTAAAGAATTGTATATCAATATTTTTTAAAGGGTCGAGCGGGAGCACGGTGTCTCAAGTATTAATATTACCAGCCAAACCCAATAATAATGAATTTTTTTTTAACTTAATTACCGAGCCGAAGCTCGGGATCCCGGTACTAATCTATTATAAAATCACAAAAGAAAATATAAGATATTTTAATATAATTAATATAATCAAATTTATTATATATAACAATAATAAAGCTTTTTAGAGCCACTAAAATTTTTGTTTTAAAATTATGATATTTGAATAACATTAGATATATAGATTTGATTTTGGATTCTCTGTTAAGTGATTTTATAGGTATATTTTTGCAATATCATTATCGAGTGAGACGTTGATGAGAGTGGTCGCTGTTGGTTTGCTCTCCCAATTTTACTTGCTTCGCCCCGTTTTTTTGGCCTGCCCTTGTGCATAGTTATACTAATTTCTATAACTTTGTTAGTTACTCAAGTGGTAAAGGTGTATCTGATCTATCGAGTCTGATTGCCGACATTGAGGTGATTTTTTCTTGTATATATTGTAAATAATTTTTCCATATCTGACCTCTTTGAACCTATAATACTTATTTAGTTTTATATTAATTCCTAATCTTGTCTAATTATATATATATATATATTTTTTTTTTTTTTTTAATTTAATCTGTCTCATTACAGTTTATTACTCTTCTAATTTTAAATTTCCTTCCTTGTTCCCCTTCCCATCCCATCCAGGGCCCTCCCCACCATCAAGTCTCCTCGATAGGCCTCGAAGGAGCAGAAGACATCTCCCCCCTTCTCCTTTCTCCCTTCCCATCAACATCAAATCATTTCTCACACCTCTTATTGTAAATCGTTATTGGAAATTATATTTATTGATTGATGAAAAGAATGGATTATATCTTTAATAGAGGTATAATTGTTTGAACAAATTAATTATCTTATAAGTAATATAAAAAAGAATAAATAAAGGAAAAGTAAATAATAAATAAATAAGTAAAATTATATCTATCATAAAAATATAAATAAGGAATAACTCAGTTCTTTCTAGTATATGGAAAAATAATAACTATGCTTGGGAATTCTAATCAAGAGGAGTCAGAAGACACATCTTCTGATTCCAAAGGATTATCCACTTCAAACTCAAAGGAGAACACAGTGAGGCCCGTAGGTTCTTCACTGAAGCAAGGTTGGCAGACTATGGACTCCAAAAGAAAAAGGGACAGCCCCGAGGGATCCAGAAACGTGAAACAGAAACCCATAACAGACTATATTATTCCTAACACATCAAACAGATTCCAGGTTCTTACATCAATAACTCCCAATGAATCTCAACCTCCTCAAGTCACCCCTCGGAACAAACCTCCACCTATATTCATCCCGAATGTATCTAATTATAACCTTATGATAAATACCCTAAATAAGGTCGCACTAAATGGTTACACATGTAACCTCATTAATAAAGACTTAATAAAAATTAATCCTAAATCTCCAGACAACTTCACCTCTATTATCAAAGCGTTAGACAATATAGAAATCTATTTTTACACTTATCAACCTAAAAATGAACGACTCTTTAGAGTCGTTATTCGTAAAATACACCCTTCAATGGATATAGAAGATATCAAGAGAGACGTTGAGAGTCATGGCCACTCTGTGGCGGGTGTCTTTAACGTCCGTGATAGGGTATCCAAGGATCCTCTTCCAATTTTCTTTCTAGATCTTAAACCTGCTCCAAACAACAAGGATATTTATTCTATTGAATTCATATGTCACTGTCGTGTGACCATAGAGGCACCTAAAGTAAAAAGGACTATCCCTCAGTGTACCAGGTGTCAAAACTTTGGTCACACTAAAGCTTATTGTAGGCTTAGGCCGAGATGTGTCAAATGCCCAGATAGCCATTTGACATCAGAATGCAAAAAAGACAGAGAAACCCCCCCTTTTTGTGTTCACTGTGGCGGAGATCACCCTGCTAACTACAGGGGATGCTCCCATTATTTAAAACTCATCAAATCTAAATTCCCTACCCTAAGATCTAAATCAGTGTCTAATCCTAATCAATACACTTCATCCGAATTACCTACCCCTCCAATAAATTCTCAACTACAACAAGAGAAATCCTTATCTCTATCCTACTCTCAAGTTGTTAAGTCCAAACCATCCGCTAAAGATATTCCCTCTAGTAACAATCTCTCAATAACAAAATCAGTAGTCAACCTAACAGTAATGAGAATGATAATAACTTAAATCATTTGACCAAGCTTGAAAACATGATGTCCAAATTAATTGAGCGAATGGACACCATGCTAAACTTACTGACCATTCTCGTTTCAAGACTACCCAATGGATCAAATCCTTAATATTGCTCTCTGGAACGCCAATGGGCTCATTAGACATCTGGAGGAAGTAAAACATTTTCTCTTCTCAAAGGATATTGATGTACTATTAATCTCAGAAACGCACTTTAACCCAAGAAGCTACCTAAAAATTCCTAAATTCTCTTCTTACTTTACAATCCACCCCGACGGCACTTCACATGGAGGTTCTGCCATAATTATTAAAGATTCATTAAATCACCAAGTTAACCCTTCCTTTCAAAAAGACTTTCTCCAAGCCACTTCGGTTACCTTGACTGAACGTACGGGCTGTTTTACCATCTCTGCAGTGTATTGTCCTCCCAAACACAAAATAGATACTGTCTCTTTTGAGGAGTTTTTTGGCACATTGGGCTCTTCATTCATTGTGGGGGGGGGGGGGATTTCAACGCTAAAAACTCTTGTTGGGGCTCTAGGCTTATCAATCCCAGAGGTAAAAGTCTTTGGAACTCTTTCTCCAAATTCAACCTAAGGCCTATTTCAACTGGGGAACCCACGTACTGGCCTACAGATCAATCTAAAATCCCTGCTTGATCTTTCATCAGACCATTCTCCTGTCCTCCTTTCAATAACAACTACTAACCCATTAGCACCACCCTCTCCCTTCCTTACTAACTTTAAAACTAACTGGTCTTCCTATGCTTCCTTCATTGCAAACAACCTAACCCTTTCTCTTCCTCTTAATAACGGTTCAGATATCGATGGAGCGGTTAGTCACCTATCAACTATCCTCCAACAGGCTGCTTCCTCATCAACTCCTCAACTAAAATATAATGTTACCACTCTTCCCAAAACTCCCCACAATATTAAATGTATGATTTCCTATAAAAATAAACTGAGGAAAACTTGGCAGAAAAACAGATCTCCTATAATTAAAAATAAAATTAATAAGTTAACAAAAGAAATTAAAAAGCTCCTTTCCCTTAATAAAAATCAAAATATTCAAAACTACCTTAAAAACCTCACTCCAACCCAATCTACCAACTACTCCCTCTGGAAACTCACTAAAAAGTTAAACCTCTTTCCCAAACATATTCCTCCCCTAAGACTCTCATCAGGTTTATGGGCACGTTCTGATTCCGAAAAGTCTGCTTGTTTCTCAGGTCATTTGGCTAATGTATTTATCCCTCATCCTTTTATTTCCGTCTGTCCTAGTGACTTTCAGGTTCTCGCTCCTCGCCCTGTAAATTTTCCCTTAAATAACTTCAAAGATCATGCCTGGTCTGGTTGACAGTAATGTCATTCCTGCCCATCAGTTTGGGTTCAGGGCAGGGCATGGAACAGTTGAGCAGGTTCATAGGGTGGTACGGGAGATTTCATGCGCGCTTGAGGGCCGTAGTTTTTGTTCCGCGGCTTTCCTGGACGTATCCCAAGCCTTTGATAGAGTTTGGCATCAGGGCCTCCTCGTGAAGCTGTATAGTCTTTTATCCGCCCCTCTATATCGTGTCATAAGGTCATATCTATTAAATAGATCTTTTAGAGTAATGGTGGGTAATGTCCTCAGTGAGCCACATGGTGTGTATGCAGGGGTCCCTCAGGGCAGTGTACTAGGGCCCCTCTTATATCTACTATTCACTGCGGATTTTCCCTCGACTGACCTCACCACTCTGGCCACCTTTGCGGATGACACGGTGATTTTGGCCAGCCACGAAGACTCATCAAAGGCCTCTGCTGCTCTTCAAAGTCACCTCGACCTAATTAGACCCTGGTTAGCCCGTTGGAGAATGGCTATAAATGAGACCAAATCTACGCACGTGACATTCACTCTTAACAGAAAAACGTGTCCACCTGTAAGACTATACTCCATCATTCCCCAAAATGAATCTGCTAAATATTTAGGGATTCACCTTGACAGAAGACTTACCTGGAAACATCATATAACGACAAAAAAAACTCAACTCTCGCTTAGACTTCGCCAGCTTCGCTGGCTGCTTAGACGGGAATCACACCTGACTCTTGACAACAAAATCCTCATTTACAATTCCATCATCAAGCCAATATGGTCCTATGGATGTCAATTGTGGGGAACCTCTAAAATTTCCAATATTAACATCATTCAGAGGTTCCAAAACGCTGTCCTTAGGACCATATCCGGCGCTCCCCGTTACATCCCATCAAAACTTCTCCATGAAGAATTTAATATTCCCCATATCACCGAAGTCATAAATCATTTAAGTTATAATTATCATAAAAGACTTACCTCTCACCAAAATCTAGCAGCAAGACAACTTACTTCAACAGACCATTTAACTAGAAGACTTAAAAGACTCTAGCCACAGGACTTACTTACCTACAGACCCTAGCCACTTCTTCAACTTTCGCTAGCTCGCTGTCCTTTCCCTTCTTCTCGCCTAAATCCACTACCTATTTCTCCTCTGCTTCTTCTTGTTACCTCCCCTTTTACCTCTAATACCTTATGCTTCTCCTTCCCCTGTTATATTCCCTAATTCCCTAATCAGCGCAAATGTATATATGTTAATTTTGTTTTTTGTAAATACTGAAGACATTTTATTATTGCCCAAAGAATGGGCAGATGTAAAAATTATTTGGAAAATAAACAAAAAAAAAAAAAATATTTTTGCAATATAATATTTTCAAAAATGAAAATAAAAATAATATAATTATTAATATTTGCGCATGGTACATGGAACTATATGCGGCGCATGATGGCGGCCGGGGCGCGTCTAGTTGATAATTTTGAAAAATAGATTTTAATCATATTTTTTATAAATATAAAATAGTTTTAATGAAAATGTGTATTTAATTTATTTATTGAGTAATATAGTTATTATATAAATATAAAGTTTATATTAAAAAAAATTTTGTTTTTTTAACTTGGTAATTGCAACACATACTCAACAAAAACAAAAATGGAATCCAATATCTAGTTAGAAAATAGAAATATATATATGAATATGATACTGAAAATTATTAAATAATTATAAAATTAATTAAAATAAATTTTAGAATGGATAATATTTTATAGAATTATATATTTATTAATATTTTTTCATAGTATAGTTTGTTTTGTTTATCACGTGGTGCACATTACCAATAGAAAAAAAAAACAATAAATACAAAATAAAAACATAAAAATTGTTTTTAAATTCTTAAAATAAATATTAATTTATATACCTTTATTTAATTTAAAGAAAATTTTCTTACCTGTTTAAACTGTAGCCACCGAATTTATTTGTTTTCTTATTTTAAAATAATATTGTAAAGATTCAAGGAGATAAAAATAAATGGTAAAGGTTTACATCCGGGGCTCCGAGATAGAAATGATTGTCCCTAAGAGGGCGTAACGAACAACCACGCTTGGCTTTAGGTCAAGACTGGCCAAGAGATGGCGGGGCCTTCACCATAATGTTTTCTTTGCTCAACTAGATAGCGCAAAAGATCAACTATCAAATAGATTCAAACTTTTATTTTCTTTGATTAGATAGATTATAATTAAATATCATTTATATTATTTAAATATTATTATTTTTCTATTTATTAAGGATGTATTAATATATTAATTTATTTTCATTTAATTGCAATTTTTTTTCAAATTTCCTCATTTAATCTATATATATAAAAGGCAATGTCTGTCTAAAATTACTAAGTTTTATTCTTAAATCTCCCCTTTCAATTTATTTTTTACTAAAGAGACATCCATGAGGACCCCCAGGGACCTCATGGACCCCTTTGAGAATAGCTTCTCTATCTCATCTCTCCCCATTATATTTCTAAAAATCCTTTAGGATATTATTATTAGTATAAGGTTATATAATTTAGAGATACAGTACAAAGGTTTTTTATTTAATTAATATTTATTTTAATTTTAAAAAATTCAAAAAAACTTAGCTATAATATTTGACATATGATAAGGTTAATTACAATTTTTTAATAGACATCCTTAATAAATAGGAAAATAATAATTTTTAAATAATATAAATAATATTTAATTATAATCTAATCAAAGAAAATAAAAGTTTGAATCTATTTGATAGTTGATCTTTTTATAAATAATTAATCTCAAATTAAATATTTTTTAATATTAAAAAATAACAAATTTCATATGTATATTTATTTATTTTTAATATTAAACGTATTTCATATCTATATTTATTTTTATAAATGTTTAGGCAAATGTTGAAATTAATATATATTTAAATTTAAATTGTATTTAATAGCGCTATCTACTGGACAAGGTGAAGATCTCGCCCTCTTTTGATCATAAGTCATACTATAACTACCAAAACATGGCCCCCCCACCCCCAATTTATATGCAAATTATATTAATTTTTCTCCAGTAAACACGAAGTGAGCACCAATTATTTCTTATCAAAAATCAATCAGGGTAATCTAAGGTACGCACTGGTATTTTTTTTTTCCGATCCGTTGAGGGATTAGGTAGGGTGGTCCTTTACCAAATAAATAATTATTCCTTGTCAGCTTCTCCCAAATCAATGGATATATTTTAAATTTTTAATTTTTTAATAAGAATAAAATATACAAAATTTATCAGCGATATTAGACGTAAATCATAGACGAAAATGATCCGTAATGAATTGGCCGCTGATCACCTGTGCAACCCCCCGACACGCAATGCTAAATTCGTGAAACAGCGTTTAGCGCTGCTGCTAAAAAGTGACCCCTATATGAACTATGATGTGAAAAAACCGGCCTGGCACCATTTTTAAAATCCATTTTGAATCATTTGAATGAGAGGAGCGGGAAGAATGAAAAAATTATGAAATTTTTCAGTTAAGTGAAAAATTATTTATTTAGAGCTAAAACTGACATTTCAGAAATAATTTTTTTTTTTTTAAAAAAATTGCTGAAATGTATGTCTTGTCCCCAAATAAATAATTTTTCACTTAACTGAAAAATTTCATAATTTGCATGTCTAGAAGAAAAGAATTATGTTGTATGTGACATATTTATTTGAAAATAGATTATTACAAAATATCATTAACAATAATGATGTGTATCTCATTTGTAAACAAATCTTTTATACATATTTTTCTTTAAACATATTATATTAAATTTCTCACTTAAATAAAAATTACACAAGGACGTTGATTTACCTAGATGATCGAGAATATAGAATGTATTTGACGAAAATGTTGATGATTTCTGTAGAAGATGTATCCTTCTTACATATCATATTGTTACACAATTTAATAAAATGTAGCAACATTTTTTTATGTAAAAGAAGGCTACATCTTTTGGCGAAATCATCACCATGCAAGGGACAAAAGTCAGTTTCGAAGAAGGGATCTGAAAAGGAAGAAGAGAGGATATTTGAAAGATGGATGATGCTAGGGATATTATGGTAAAACTTGCCCATCTCTTTAGATATTAGTTTTTTGAAATCATCTGAGGGATGTTTTTCAAAACATCCCTCATTTTGCCGCAATTCTGTTGATTTGTGAATATCATTTCTGCTTTCCCCGCATGCGAAATTCACGCAGAAACGACATTCATTTATCAACAGTTGTCTTATCAAAGTACCAGCAACGTTGTTTGTATTCCAATCAGGGTGTGCGGGAGTACCCAAGGGGATAGATAGGAGTGTTGGAGGGAAAGGATTGTTAGGTTTTGGTTCGGGAGAAGTTAATTGTGGATTTAATAGATGCTTGTAGGAAATAAGGATACGTTCACCATCATCTTCACAATTCGTACCTGAACTGCTTTTTGCAGTATTTTGCAAAATAACAGTTTTAAAGGCATCGGCGAATTGTAAAGTTGATGGTTTCGTATTGCCCCCACACAACCCTCTCGCAACACTAAATAAATTCTCTAAAGGATCTTGGTTAAAAGATCTTAAAGCAAGCTCTTCAAAACCAATTTTCTTTAGAGATTTCCACAAATTCACTACGTTGCTGATTGATGCAATAAATAATTTCATAAATGGAGGGTAAGTAGCTTCCTTGCGCGTATCCTTTTCAAAAAATTTAATATCCCTCAACGACCGCCTCGCATCCAACAAAAATTCAAGATGAGGCTAGAAAAAATATTAAAAAAAATTATTGAAATTATTTTCTTTTATTATTAATACATTTTTTAGTGAACGACAACAGTAAATTTTAAAAGATAAATTTGCACCAAGCATATGGATACATAATATAGATTAAGAAAATTGAATTGAGTTTAAAACATTAAAAATATAATACGTACATCTACCAGAACTGGATTCAAAAATATTTGGCTCCTCGAAGGCCAAGCTAACAGATGGAGTAATAGGTGTTGCTAAAAAAAATATAAAAAAAAATTATTGAAATTATTTTCTTTTATTATTAATACATTTTTTAGTGAACGACAACAGTAAATTTTAAAAGATAAATTTGCACCAAGCATATGGATACATAATATAGATTAAGAAAATTGAATTGAGTTTAAAACATTAAAAATATAATACGTACATCTACCAGAACTGGATTCAAAAATATTTGGCTCTTCTGAGGTCATTCCAAAATCACTTGTAGTATTAACACGTGGGGCTGTAAAAATATTAAAAAAAATTATTGAAATTATTTTCTTTTATTATTAATACATTTTTAAGTCAACAACAACAGTAAATTTTAAAAGATAAATTTGCACCAAGCATATGGATACATAATATAGATTAAGAAAATTGAATTGAGTTTAAAACATTAAAAATATAATACGTACATCTTCCAGAACTGGATTCAAAAAGATTTGGCTCTTCTGAGGTCATTCCAAAATCACTTGTAGTATTAACACGTGATGCTGTAAAAATATTATAAAAGATTTGTAAAATTTATACAACTCCGGCATATATTCCTCTGTTTTTCACAACCATGGATATTAAATTATTAAATATCACAAAACCTACCATCTTGATTTATATCCAAGGGTATCCTTCCACGAATTAATTTCTTCTTTTCAGGTGTGTAGAAATCATAATCATTAAAATGAAGGTTGCATACACGATATTTTGCTAGACTATTATAAGGTAGGGCAAGCAAGTCAAGCCTGCCCATTTGTTTTAACCATTTTTCTCTTAAAAAATCATTTGTTGGCAACCAGAACATGTGTCCCCGTTCTTCTCCAGGCTGAGAATTTGTAACACAATTCTTATGAATACAATCTACAAACTGCAACATCAAAAATTTATTTATATGTACAGATATTATATAACTTTATCGCGAAAAATAATCATCAATAATAGTAAAATTATATTAATTATACTTACTTTACCATTATACATATTGATCGCAATTGGAGGGCGTCGGATCAGTATAAAATATTTACAATTGTTTCAAATTGTTTTAAGATGTTAGACGCTTGAAGATCAGATGGATCAGATGATCAGATGTTTACGACACTTTCACAATATTTAAAATGATTCAAATGGATTTCATGAATTTAAAAATGAGCCTGGTGCGGCATCTGTTGGTTGGTTTATGAAAAACTTTCGGATTTAAATTAGTGCCAGCAGCGCCTCTTGTGGCCCCTATGTTCTTAACATGTTTTCGAAAGCTCTGGGCCTGTGTCGGGGGGTTGCACCTGTGCTTATATTGGCTTATATGACAACAAGTGGCTAGAGTCCCTCGTGGAGAGTATAATCATTCGGATGACCTCGGCAATCTTCGTAGATAGACGTTAAACATTTTTTTTAAAAAATCCTATGAACTTATATAATGTAGATATACATATCTTAATTAAAAAAAAGCATTTAATTAATACTATTAATTATATCTATAAAATATTATTTAAAAATTTAATTAATTGATATGAAAGAAATTAATTTATTTTAATTTACCAGTTAATTAATATATATATAAGAAAATTATGGAAATTTTTTAATATTAAATTCTAATATAATAAATAATAATCATTATTGTTTAAACACTCAAAAAAGAGATAAATATTTGTATTATTTTTTTATATTATTGGTCCATAAATTATTGATTATTTATGTATAATTATACAATTATATTAAAAAATATTTCATTTTAAATTTTTAAACGAAAAACTGAATATTTAAAAAAAACATTCTTTTGGAAATTTTCTAGAAAAATTTTTATATTCTCTTTATTTGTTTATAATCAATTCATATTAAAATAAAAATTAATATTTATTATATATATGAGAGAAGAGAAAAAAGATTAAAGCTAACCAAATGAGATAGATTGAAAAAAGTATCCAAGATTCTTACCATTCAGCTTTTACTGAAACATTCTTCCCATCGTTTTAAAATACTTATGAATTAATTATTCCATAGACTCATAAACCACATCAACTGACTTTCTGTAATGGCTCCTGATATATTTTATCTCTAAATGCAATAATATATTCTATTTATTAACATACCCATTCTACCAAAAGTGAGCATCAAAATTTTGATGAGAAATTAAGATCAATATCAATTCGGCCGAATTTAGAGCGCAAACATTGATTAAAATTCCATTAATGGAAAAAGTTTTTTTCAAATAAGGCTAATAACAATAATATTAAAAATATTTTACTTTGTTTTAGTTAAATTTATAGTTGTGTTCCTAAAAAAACAACACCTTTTATTATAAGATTGAAGTTGGTGTGGGTCTCCATAAGAAAATTTATTTAATACTTTAAACTTTAAACAGATACATTTTATAATTAATATTTAAATTTCAAATTATCATATGAAAAATATTAAGTGATAATTTTATAACACTTTTCGTAATCGAAAATTTATACTATAATGGAAGACAAAGAAAATCTAATAGGATTTTAATACAATTGTTAGTAATTTATTAATTAGTGAAATTGAAATGTAAAAAAAAAAATAATAAAATAAAATTAATAATTTACCAGCACTCTATATAATTAATAATTTATCTTTTTTTATATTTCAATTTCAATTTCACAACTGTTGTTATGTTTAAAACTAGAAATGTAAATCATATTATACATGTAAAAAAATCTTAACATTAATAATTTATAATAAGTTTTTTGAAATGGAAGTATTTATTCATTTATTTTTATAATGCGTTTGCCATAAATTATAAACAATAATTTATAACTTAGTTACTCTATAAGTTACTTATTTGAAAGTAAGTACAATTGAAATAAACATATAGAAACAATATCATTGACATAAAATTTGTTTCAATGGAAAATTAAAAAAAAAAATAAAACTTTTGATTTTACTTAACAAAATAAATTGAAAATTAAATGATGTTATTTTCACGTGAATTTGAAAAGGTTTCAAAATTTTTATTTCATAATCCTTTAAAAATCAAATTAAAATAAATAACAAATTGGTTTATTAAAGAAATATTTTTTTATTAGTTGAAAATTGAAAATCACAATTAATATTGTTGTCTTTAATATAATTTACTATTTTATTAAACTCTTTTGTATTTGAAAGTTTGCGGGCTGAAACATTAACATATTGAAGTTGAGGTAATGTAAAAATTATATTTCGAAGTAAACTGGTTTTGAATCCTCTTGGAACTTTTATGATAAGATTTTCTAATGATTGATACCTTATTTTATCAGCTAAGACTTTTAATAAATTTCTTGTATCGACAACCTTATCAAATATTTCTAAATAATTTAATATTTTGCATCTTTTAATAAAAGATATTAAATTATCATTTGTCCATTCACTGTTTAATGTGCGAAATGAGGTAAGACGATAATAATATGTCTTTTCCTTATTAATATGATCGATAGATATTAAAGTACATTTTTCGACACATAACTCTTTTAAATTGGGACACCTATCCAACAGATAGGTTATATTTAATGAATTAGTTTCAATTAAATGCAATGTGTTTAATTTTACACCGACAACTGATATATATGTAAAAAAATCGTGATAAATTATATTTGAATTCAATACTAAATTTTTTAAATATTCAAATTCAGCCACACAATTCATAGTTATATTTTTAGGAAAGGTAATCTCGAGTTGCTCCAAAAAATAACAAGTAGAAATAATTGAATACATTTCACTCATGTTTTTTATCATACCACGAATATATTTTAAACGTAAACTCGAATACGTATTCCAATTTGTATGTTTCATTAACCTAATTGCACTTCCTATAGATTCATATTCTATTGCTTCTAATGTAGGAAACTTTTTTAAAAATCGAGCGATTGCTCCATCATGTGTGTTAAAAGTGTTCTCAAGTGCAAGATGTTTAAGATTAGTAGAAGAGCACTCAATCAAATCCATACCATGATACGTTAATTTCCCTTCAAACAATCTAAGTCTTTCAAGATGTGGACATTTATTTAAAATTGTATTTAACATATTTTCATCAATATCATAATTAATTGTTAAACATTTTAAATTGTTCAAATTTTCAATTAAAGGAATGAATTTATCAAATTTATCTATTTCATTATGACTTCTTGGAAAGTCTAATTCTTGAATATTTTTACATTGTGATATTAGATGAATGAAATTATTTTCTAAGGATAATAGTCCTTTCGGGAATGAAAATTTAGTCATTGTTTCGGTTAATAATAACTCGAAGCCATTGCTTAAATAATTTTTATAATCAAAATAATTTGGACGAATTTTTTCTAGTATGTCGTCAAGAATATTTCGATCATAGTGTTTTTTCATAAACTCTAAGAATATTGATTTATCATCTATGGACTTGTTTGAAATTAAAATTTTTTGAATAATTTTGTTTATAAACCGTATTGTCAAATTTTTTAATGATTCCGGTAATTTTCTTGGTGACATTATCTGTAAACAGAAAACAATGATTAGATTTTTTTGCAATACTTTTACATAAAAAATATAATTTAATTAGCTAATTAGTTTCAGTAATCTTCATACTTGTTCCCTTGTGATGCTTAATATTTTGTGTTAAAAGTTAGTTCATTTATTTTATTTCAATCAATATATTAAAACCCTTATTTTCTTATTTATTTTTTAATTTATTCACTATTAATTAATTTTATATTTTAATGTATATGTTATAATGGGTTACAATATTTCTTAATATTCATTTTATTATATGTAAAGAAATTTAAAGAAAGATAAAATTCAATTTACAACAATAAACAAACAATTATGCCTACTACTGAGTGAAAACTTTTTAACTATATAATACTAATTAATAATCAGCAAATAACCTTAATCTAGATTGTAATACTGGTAGAGTTCTACATTTTCTTCAGATGATGCAAAAATGGTGCACAAATCTGTACGAAATTATGTATATTTTACTAATTATTAATAACATTAGATGACAAATTTTGTATTACATAAATATTCTATACAATTTTTAGGACAAAGTTCTAATCTAATATATAGACTGACAATTTCTATAAATAAAAATGTACATATTTATACATGTTTATACAAAGCAATTAAAAAATAAACTAACTCATTAAAATCGGATTAGAAAACATTTTTAAAAAATTAAATTAAAATATTATAATTATTATTTACATATATTTACATATATAATTTTAACTCCATGCAAACTAATTTTATAAGTTTAAATTTGTCAATTTTTTTTAATTAATTATAAATAATAAAAGAAATATTAAATATTTTTTTACCGAATTCATCAACTTTAGGTGTATATCCGGAAACCAGAAGTGGTAGTTTACAATGTATTAATTTTATATTCATTGTCGGAGATATTTCACTTAAAATATAGTAGTAATTAATAATTGAGTAATTAAACTAAAAATAAAAACCAATATAATTTAGTCATTTTAATAAAAATATTTTTTTTTGATACTTTATATATATATATATATATACTCATATATATAATGTTATTTGGAAATTAATTTATTTCAAATCGTCGGCTGGCTCTGTGCTTAATCAGACCTTATTTTTAATCTAACAACCTATTCCTATTCTTTGCGGGTTATTTGCTCCTCCGTTGATTTTGTTAACGAGGTATTTGTATGCAGATGAAATTATAGTACCCTATCTGAGGAAAAAATACAATAATAAGTAATATGTGAAACAATGATCTCTCAAAAACTCTTCATTAATAACAAAATTTATAAAATTTCTATAACAATTGTAAACATCCTAGAAAAATCAGAAACAGGAGATCAGTAAAACAGTAAGATCTAATTTCACCTAAGCACAATAATTATGTTTAGAAAAATTTTTTAGAAAAATTGGCTGATAAAAAGAAGATATAAAAATAAACAAGTCTTATATAAATAATCTAAGATTTGCAAAAACATACAATTAGCACAAGTGATAAATCAATTAAATTTAGAAAATAAAAATAGGATTAAAAAAGATCTTCATTAATGATCTTCATTAAAAAATCTATAATCCTCTATAATGGAACCCAAGAAGAAATAAAATTCAATAAAAATGAGTCGCTCATTCCATTTAATTTAAAACAATTAATATATTTGAAAAATAGAATTGTCTTAGCTTAGAAGAAATACTAATTCATGTGAAATATGAAATTAAAAAAAAAGAAATAAATCAAAATTCCATAATTAAAATACTTAAAAATTGTGTAACCCTCGTATCAACGTATGAAACAAAAATAAACATGGTCTACTACTCACTCAAAAAAATGTGAAAGATCTTGAATCTCTCAAAAACAATGACCAAGATTATTTTATAGTTGAGATAGAAAAATAAAATAACAAGAGAATAACTTAACAAGAAGTTTAATATAGAATTTATTAACAAAAAATGGGAATGAACTCAACATAAGCAAAAAAATATGCTTAAATATGAAAAAGATTACCACTTTGGGGAGAAAGAGAAAGAGAGGAAAATCTTCCATATAATAGAAGGATGAAGTCTTGACTGGTACAGACAAGGGAGCATTTTTTACATATTTTTTTATTTCATTGAATATTTAAAACATTTCTAGGGTAATGGATTTGGACAAAACTTCACCAGTCGGTTCCTCTTTTAATTATAAATATACTTTTCTTATGCAATTTTTGCCGGTCGCTTCTAGTTTACGAGATAAAAATTATTCAAATTTGCATATAAATTTAAAATATAGCTATTATATTTATAATAGTTTATATTGATTTTATCACAAGAGGACTTCACTAATTTTCTGTATTTTTTTAGTTCGGTTTGGATTTAGAAAAATTGAAAAAATAACTAATTAAATAATCTTTTTATATCCAAATTTATTATTATTTAATTAAATATTTTTTTAATTTTTTTATATCTAAACCGAACCGAAAAAACCGAAAATTAGTGAATAAGTGAATAATTAGTGAATTAATCAATAAAATATTATTTAATGGCTGCACATAACCAGTTAATCTTTCAAAATTTAATCCTTTTTATCTCGTAAACTAGAAGCGGGTCGCAAGAAATGTATAAGAAAAGTTTATTTGGAATTAAAAAAGGAACTTTATATATAATATTTCAAGATCTTTTGAAATAAAATTAATAAAATAATTATTTTGGAATCTTAAATATTATATTATAAAAATTAATTTAAAAAAATTAGAAAAAAAGAACGTATTTTTCCAGTTTTTCAAATATTTTAAGGTTTAAGGCGAGGAGACTTTAATTCCCGCTTTCTATACCCACTAAAGACATTCCAGTGTGATTTATTTAAACGGATTCGATATAATTATTTGATCGAATTGAATAGAAAATATTTATTTAATTAGAGCGAAAAAAAATGAAATTGATTCATTAAACTTTAATGGCTATAGCTTCAAAAATGCTTACGTTTCTTATTGAGTAAAAATAAAATTAAATTAAAAATATAAAGATATATATTTAATAAAAAAATAATAATAATATTCTATAAATATGAAAATAATTTTTTAATTTAATATTTAAAATATATCTTAAAATTTAAATTAATTAAATTTTAATAGGTTAAGTTATTATTTTTTTAGATTAATTTATTAATTATTAATTTTTAATTTATTAATTTTAAAAATAGTCATTGTTACTAAGAAAAGTAAACATTTTTAATGGTTGCTTACTGTGTTAATTAAAGTAAAAAAAAAATTGAATTTTTACCAAAAAAAAACATGGTATTATATTAAATATAAATGAATTAATTATAAATAAATGAATTTACCAATTATAATGAAATGATGCTGTTCTCCGGGAAAGATACGATATCTAGTAAATTTTAGAATGATGATAATAATTCCAGCATGCAAAAAAATTAATAATTACAATTATCAGAAAACGTGTTGTGTAGAGATGTCAATTGGGGTAAATTTCTTTTGAAATGCCCAGAACATTCTTTTCTGCCCATGATAAAAAGGTAGAGGGTGTTTTGAAAAAGAATGAACAAATTTCAAGAGGCGATTTCAAAAATATTGATTTTCTTTGCAAAAAAATTTAAAAAAAAAGAATGAAATTTAAAATAAAGATAAAAATTAATTTTAACAAAATGAATTTAGAAAATTATATTAATATTTTTTTTTTTAATTTATTCTAAATATTTAACGTATAATATATAAAATTTATACATATTCATATACTTTATTTTTTAAATCTATTTTTTTGTTCTTTCCCATTTTCGGATGTAGGCCTCGAATTTTTTTCCGAGCTATCTCTATTATTTTAGAATTCGATATCACTAAGGGGTTCTTAGCCATGAAACGACACATTGTTGAGTGGATGGAGTATTTAGGAAGGATTTAAATATTGAATTGATAGGATTTTTAAGGTTTGGGACACGACCTTCTCAAGTGAAGGCGAGGAAATGTGGCTTGTGTGAGCAGGGTTGCTTCCCTGAAGTGGACCTATCTCCATCGGGGTCCAGGTTCATTAGAAAGTTTATCAATTTTGAATTCATTCAATTTATATTTGGTGAAACTGGAGTGTTTCTTATTATAATAATTATATGCCGTTTATTGCCATTTAATTTTGTCACCATTTTTAATTTAAATGCAAGCGTTTTATTTGAGAGATCCCTAGAAAATTAATTAACTAATTCATTTTATTTAGGCTCTTTATTCAAAGTATCTAGACCATTGTTGTTGAAGTGCTAAGTAGGCGGACCATTGTACAACCCCATCATGAAGAAGAATATACTTATTGAGGCTAAGAGAAAAATTATTATCTAGTTTTTATTGCATTTATAAATAAAACACTGTAACTTAATTTTATTTAATTATTTATTTTAATTTGAATTTTTTAGTAAATAAATTTTGAAGGTTTTAAGTTTTATTTGTATATACTTTGAGATTATAAATTATATTTAATGATGGGTTAAAATTTGTTAATTAAATTATTAATTAATTAATTAATTAAGAAAATGAAAACTTTATTTCATATTCATTTATTGTCATCCAAATCTGAAAAATGTGCAAAGTTTTAGTTCGATTGGTCAACTGCAACTGTGTTAAAAATGAGTTACTAGATTTGAACAATACAGAAGGACAGACAACAAAGCAAGTTAAATAAAACACAGTAAAAAATAATATTACATTGTAAATAAATTTAAAAATTAGAATATTTGAATTTGTTTAAATTTTAACACAGGTAATCAATCATATATAAATAAAATATACAATTTTGAAAATCAACTTGTGCTCTTAAATTTAGAACTATGAATTCACTTATAATACTTTAAAATTTGAATATTTACTTAATTATAATATTAAAACACAAGATTTATTTGTTTATTATTATTTCTCATGCAACGTGGATGGGTATATGAATTGGACTGGGGTAAAAGACTCGACTTTTAAATTTTTTTCTAATCTTAGGAGAATATTAATGCTGATTAAGACCAAATCGTATATTAGATCAAATCTAATCTCGCTGAGAACATTCATTATTTCTGTACCCTATTTATTATGTCTCAGAAGTTTAAATTAAATAGTATTTAAATTAAAAAAATAAATAAATTTTGTATGGTTGTGGGGAGACCAAATAAATTAAAAAAGTTGTTTTAGTTTTACAAATCAAATAAATAAAAACCTATTACACATACACACATTCAACTAAATATTACTATGTAGTACAGGGGGCAGAACTCCGAAGGCGGTCTCTGACCAGCTAGTACATTTATATATTAAGTAAAAAGAAATCTTTTTAAAAAATACACTTTACTTAAAATTGCACTAAAAAGTAAAAAATAAAATCACTTTAAAGTGTGTGCGCTCAAATTATAATAACACCGTAAAACATTTAACACCGTAAAACATTTGCTTCGATTTGGTGTTATTATAATTTGAGCGCACACACTTTAAAGTGATTTTATTTTTTACTTTTTAGTGCAATTTTAAGTAAAGTGTATTTTTTAAAAAGATTTCTTTTTACTTAAATTTATTTTATACTTTTTAGTCGTATTCAGCGCCTCTAGAACTGCTATCGCCATCTATGATTGAAATAGTGAACTATTCCATATTCCGCATATGAAAGTTTAGTTAATTAATTACCACTAATAGATAAATAATTCAGTGGATTTTTCAATTGATTCGTGTATTATTAGCAGGAGCAAGCGCGTATGCAAAATTTCAAGTTGATTGAATGACGGGAAGTTGTTGAAATATCGATTATAAAATGCCGCGAACAAACAAACGGACAACCCGCGGACAAACGGACAGTGTGAGTTAAATAAAGTGTATTAAAAATATTATTTAATTAGTGATTGAATAAAATAAATAAGTTTGGTTATATCCTCCAATACGAATTGAATATTTTATTTCTTTCGGCAAGCCTTAAAACTTATCTCTCTCTAATAACAATTTCTAAACTATTTCTTAATTATTTTAATACAAACATAAGATTCTTTCGAGGAAATATTTTAATCACATTTTTTACCGTCCGACGATAGAAAGGGAGGTATTGTTATCACATGTGGAGATTTTTACATATCTCCACGAATCATGCATTTTCTTAACAGAACAATACCTCCCTTACTATCGTTGGTCGGTAAAAAAGTATTTTTAGCATGATGTCCGTCCGTCCGTCCGTCCGTATAGATGTGTACAGCCTGAACGGCTCAACGGATTTTGATGAAATTTGGTATATTTTCTTAATGCATCAGTATGATGAATTGATCAACTTTTGGTGCAAATCCGGAAACCGGAAGTGGTAGTATTAGCGATCGACAATAGGAAGGGAAGGGTTATTTTCACACCAAATTTCACATGAGGAGATTTTTTTATATATCACCACGAATCATGCACTTTGTATTGGTTTTATCCTCGAGAAAAATCATATTTATTATTACCGACCGACGATAGTAAGGGAGGTATTGTTTTCACACCAAATTTCACATGTGGAGATTTTTACATATTTCCACGAATCATGCATTTTCTTAACAGAAAAAAGTATTTTTAGCATGATGTCTGTCCGTCCGTCTGTCCGTATAGATGTGTACAGCCTGAACGGCTCAACCGATTTTGATGAAATTTGGTATATTTACTTAATGCATCAGTGGGATGAATTGATCAACTTTTGGTGCAAATCCGGAAACCGGAAGTGGTAGTATTAGCGATCGACGATAGGAAGGAAAGGGTTATTTCACATCAAATTTCACATGAGGAGATTTTTTACATATTATCACGAATCATTCACTTTGTATTTGTTTTATCTTCGAGAAAAATCATCTTTATTAGTTTTTTTCTTAATTTAAAATTATATGACGTCATCCAGCCATTCATGACGTCACAGCCTGTTCTTACATATATATTATAAATAAAATAAAATTAAAAATATTTATGTTATATGCCTATCTGTTTTTTATTACATTAATAGATATATTAAAATTATTTGAAATTGTTTCTGTAGCTGGAAATTAATTTATTTCAAACTGTCGGTCGGTTCAGACCTGGCCACAGGTCAACTTATTTTTTTCTTGATTTAAAATTATATGACGTCATCCAGCAATTCATGACGTCACAGCTTGGTCATGCATATATATTATAAATAAAATAAAATTAATAATGTTTATATTTATTATTTATGTATCCATATCTGTTTTTATTACATTAATAGATATATTAAAATTATTTGAAATTGTTTCTGTAGCTGGAAATTAATTTATTTCAAACCGTCGGTCGGTTCGGACCTGGCCACAGGTCAACTTATTATTTCTTAATTTGATTAAATAAAAAAGTTGGAATCTATTGTTTAAAAATTTATTTATTTTATAGATAAATTCTTTGAGAAATTAATCCATAGGTTGAATTGATCCAATATAAAGTTTATCAGATTCTCCCCATCCCCCATAGACTATCATTCTTTCTGAAGTAATTAACGGTAAAAATATATCCTTCCTAAAAGTTGTCTATAGTTATTTTTATTTTTATTGTATGGAAATTCTTTAATTGATTTTAGATTATAGTGATGAGGACTGACTATATTATTTCCAATATTTAATTGAATTTTAGGCATATTCACATTTCGATGTTTTTAAAAGAAATCCTTCTTTTTTTCCTAATAACTTTCTTTCTATCTCAGATGAGGATTTTAAAATTTCAGAAATTATTAAGATATCATCAATCAAAAAATCGTTAGAGCGGTTTCTGAGAACCCATTTACATATATATATACATATATATATACAAACAATTTTAGCTAGCATAATAAGATTTGATTAGATATATATTTTCCTGATCTCAATTTTAATAAATAAACTATTATTAACTCACATTTAAGTATTAATAATTAAAAACAAGGTTAAATAAATCAACATTTTTCACATAAAATTCTCCAATAATACGAGCTTTAAATTGCTCTAATCTTATAACTAAAAAGTTGTTAATTCAATGGTTGACTACAAAATTTAAATAAAATATAATTAAAGTTGCCAAAAATAAATTTGTAATAAAATAATATAAAAATTTTAATACATTTTTTTTATAATAAAAATGTGAACATTAGAAAAAAATGGTTTGAAAAAATTTTACTATGAATTGAAAAAGATTTTGAAAATCGATGATTCTGCATTGCATATCGCCAGGCATATTTACATGTAAATCCATAATTTTAAAAGAACATAATTGAAAAAAAACGAAAGGATTAAAAAAAACATTTTAAATATTTGGAAAGTTTATTAGTTTAAGTATAAATAATATTTATAAATTTTACACAAAAAAAAAAAAAATTGAAAAAAATATATTTTTATTTTTTCTTTATATATATAAATTATATATATATATATATATATAATGACAAGTAAAATCAATAAAAAATGTTAATATTCATAATAATATATATTTACAAAGATAGATTGATTTCACTATTATTTTTATATGAATCAATTATCTGATATTATATACAATATTTTATATATAACATTTATATATAAGAATATAAAATAAAATATTAGATCTTAATTCTATTCCCATTTGGTTTTTTTAAATAACTTTCATTCTCAGATAATTAAATTTTTAATGACTTTCATATAATGATCAAAAATTTTAGGAATTTTAAAATCTGCAAAACAAATTATAGATAAATTATTTGTATCTTTAAATTTATTAATGTATATATACATATTAATATGAAATTATATGTATATATGTTACTATATTAAATAAAAATACTTGAATTTATTTATTAAAAATAATTTTTAATTTGTGAAAGAATAAATAAATAAGTAGATTTATATATTAAAAAAATAAAAATAGTATCTTTTGTCATTTTAGTTGTGAATTTATTTGATTTTTATAAATAAAATAGGTTTTTTAATTATGCACAATTTCTTGATTATTATTTATATTCAATTTGTTATTATTTTTCAAGTTCTTATATGCATAATAAAAAAAATAATTTACAAGAAGAATGTCTCTAAATGTAAAAAATAAAATAAAATAATCAGCGATTGAAATATCATACATAAAATTTGATAGTTTTTATACTAAGATGTGTATGTTTTCAATAAATTTATATATAATATGTATAAATATATATATAAATAAATTAAAAACTGAATAAAAAAAATGATCGATTGCTTTATTAACAATTAATTTCTTTTGTGAATTACATATATATATATATATATATATATATATATATATATATATGTATATATATATTAAAGTTCCATATATAGATTTCCACAGTAACTAATTAATACACCACTGAGTGTTTAAATTAACACTATAATCCTTGTCAGTCATGATGAAATAATATATAATGTCTGTAAAATTAATGAAAATCATCATTTTTTGAATTTGGATTTTATAATTTATAAACAAAAACAAATTAAAGGAATGTCAATTAAGTTGAAATTATTATTTCTTTTAACAATTCACAATATAAAATTGCAAATGGTGACTAGTTATCATCGCCAGCCGGGGGCAGTGTGTGGTTGATGTCTGGGGTGGTTACCAGAATTTAAGGTACTGCCTTGTTCTCTGCGCCACCAGGGAGTGCCGCTTCGGGACACGTCCAATGAGTCCGATCTAAAAAGAAAAACAACAAAATTAGAATAGAAAAATCTAATGGACATTAGATTTGTTAGCGTTTAATTCGTAATTTTAGTAAAATAATACAAGCATCATACATATATATAATGTTATGTCTAACATTCTATAATCCCACTCACTCTTATATATACTAAAGCTAAATAATTTTTAAAAATAATATAATAACAATTATAAGAGTCATCAGTGGTTTAGTGGTTAGCACGACAGTCTACCACACTGCAAAAAATGAAATAAATTATTAAATAAATAAGGTTTATTAATCATACTGTGAAATTAGGATGTTTTATCACTCCTAGTGGATTTGATTTTGATGTTAAATGTTTTTACAATTTGATATTTCAATGAGACTTCTTGACTTTGTTCTATCATTTATATTCAATATGAAGAATTAAGAATTAAAAAAAAATTGTTTTATCCTTTTTACATTTATTATACACTTATCGTTGGGCCTCATTTTTAATTCTACATTATAGAAAATGAATTTGTCTTTTTAAGGAATTATCATTTTAATACATGATATTTTTTCTTTTCGACTTGCTAAATATATACATATATCTTATGAAATTGTATATTTTAATAACTTTTTTATCCAATAATTTTCGAAAAATTAGGTAAATAATATAATAAACTAAAAATAATTATTTTTATTATATTAAATATAAATTTCAGTCTTTTTTTAAATATTTTTATAACGAAAATGGTCCGAAGAGGACCATTTCCTCTAAAAAAGTATGTCAAAATAATTCTTTTTGAAATTTCTCATATCAATTAAAAAGTTTCATTAAAAATTAAACTAGTAAGGAAAGTGAATATGATCATGATGAAGAATCTAATGAATTTAACAAGAAAAGAAATTATTTCAGAGCACCACACTGAGTTATTACAAGTTATCTATACTTCCAGGAAAAATTAAAAATTGATTGAAATTTTTGGATAAATATTATTTAATAAGGATTAGGTAAACCTCTTATAAATGATCATATTACGAAAAGATCATACATGGCATGAACTCAAGAATATTGTGAAAAAAATTTAAAAATAATTTTTTGAAGAAGTTTGTCCTGATTAGTGTATGGAAAGGAATAAAAAGAAATATTCGAAAACACACAAATATAAAAACAAATATAATTTGTGAAAAGTGTAAAAGGCAGTTTTAACCTAAAAGTCATGCAATTATTTTATGTGCCCCAATTGTAATTATTAAAATTATATATTTACATATATATTCACATATTATTTTGTCTTTTTTATTGTTTTTTTTTTTTTTTTTTTTTGATGATATAATTTAATAATATTTACTAAACTTTTATAATTTAATTTAATTTTGTAATTAATTAATTCTTTAAAATGTCTTTTTCTTTTATAAAAAAAAATAACCAGAAACAACATGTATAATAGTTTAATAATATTATTAATAAAAAAGTAGCAAAAAACTGTTAGTTAGTAAAAAACTCGAGATGGCTATAAATAAGACCGAAGCAGTCCTTGTAACAAACAGTAAGGTTTCAAATTAAGCAAAACGCAAGACTAAGACTCCTGTCCAGGTGGCAAGAGAGGTGGGATGAACGACAGGACGTTGGACCCACAGACTAATTCCCAACATTAAAACATGGTTAAATAAAAACACGGGGAGATAAATTATTATCTCACACAAGCAATGTCGGATCATGGTTACTTCAAAAGCTCCTGTATAAATTTGGAAGGATAGAATTGTCCGAATTGTAACTTCATAGAAGACAACGCAGAACATACATTGTTTATCTGTGAAAGATGGAAATCGAAGAGGGAGGATATAAAAAATCGTCTAGGTATTGAGATCTCCATAGAAAATTTAATAAACCAGATGATAACAAGTAAAGAGAAATGGGGCCTTATTAACAATTTAATAAAAGAAATAATTAAATCAAAAGAAAAGCAGTTGAAGACGAAAAAATAATCCTCAAATCTATGATAGACGCTATGACGAAAAGCGATGGCGATTCCTATCGTGGAAACAGGATTGGAAAATAAAATAGAAGGAGTAGGGGTTTTAGTCGGTAGATCGTCTTACACGGAGCCCGACACCTTCTGCGTAAAAGCATTTCACCTACTATAAAAAAAAATAAAAATAAAAATAAAAAGTGAGGTTATATTCTATAATTTAATTTAGTAGAATGAAATGTTGTTTAATTTAATATTATTAGATTAGTACAAATAAGAGATTTTCAATTAAAGATTTTTTATGAGTAGTTAACCATAAATTACTAATTTAATTAAATGTATTATTTTATTTATTTAAGTTTTAATTTAAATGTTTTTAACCAAAGGAAAATAGGTGTGTGGGGGAGAATTAATTAACTTGCATAAGTATATATTTTATACACTATAATAACATTATAAAAAGTTAATGCACTTATCTAAACCAGTATTTATAAATTAAATAAATGACCCACATGTTAATATTAATTAATTGATTAAAAAAGGCAAAATTTGGTAATAAAATATTTAAGGTGAAATTATAATTTATACCTATTATATGGCTCGTGATAAATTCCTGATGATACTATGGAAGATGGTGGACCACTTAGATGATGACCCGAATGATGTGATTGATGTCTTTGGTTGTCGATCGCTGTAGTATGATGGGCCAATTGCGCCAAGAGAGGTTTGCGAGCCATCTCCTGTAAAAAGACAAGGAAGTAATAAATATTAATAATTTATAAGAATCCATGTCTAAAGATAAATGTTTTTTTAATATTTTGATTAAAATTATTTTTTAAATATTTTGCTATCTATGAAATCTCCTTTTGAATTATATATTTAATTTAATTTTTTCAAATATATTAATTACTCAACAATTATTTTCTCAATATAAAGTATTTACAGACTCTAAAAATAAAAGTACCAGTATATTTTATTATAAAAATATATTTTCATGAGTTGAAAGAATATATCTGAATGTAATTTGTAATTAGATAATAAATGAAACAATGACTTTTTAAAAAATACAATTAATTTTATTAAAATATTTAAATTTATATATAAGATATATTATATATACTAGCTGCTCCGAGCGCCTTCGGCGCTCTGCACACCTAGACGGGGGCTCCGCCCCCTGTACCCCCCCCCCCCCGAGTGTCCCTATTCTGAGCTATAACCATCTAACTCCTAACCTGTCCCATCTCTCTCACGTTCCTTCCTACATTGTCCGCCCTGTTCACAATTGGTCTTCCAAACGGACGTTTTCCAATCGAACTCCCCACCAATATATTTTTCCTCTCCCATTCTAGCCATGTGCCCTGCCGATCCCAGCCTTCCCTATTTTATGACCTATATCTAGAGATGCATAGAGGTCATGCAATTCCTTGTTATGCAGTCTCCGCTATTCCCCGGTGTCCTCATCTTTCTTTGGCCCATAAATGCTGGGAAGAATCCTTTTCTCAAATACTCTGAATCTACTCTCATCTCCCAGGGTTATAGACCATGCCTCCCACCCATATAATACAACAGAAAAAATAATTGTTTTATATATTTTAATTTTGATCCCCTTTGATAATAATTTCCCGATTGCAACCTCGATTTAAATTCTTTGCAAATATTATTCGCTCTGATACTATTTATTTTGCATTATCACTATTAATTTCAAACCCCATCACTTTTCCTGCCTCGAAACCATTAATACAAACAAACAATTTTAGCTAGCATAATGAGATTAAAAAATAAAAAATATATAAACTTACCTGAAAATAATTAGATATTTATTTAATAAAATTAAATTTTTAAGTAAATAAATAAATAAAATCAAAATTCAAAATTAATCAAGTAATAAGTTGACCTGTAGCCAGGTCTGAACCGACCGACGGTTTGAAATAAATTAATTTCCAGCTACAGAAACAATTTCAAATAATTTTAATATATCTATTAATGTAATAAAAAACAGATATAAATATAACATAAATATTTTTAATTTTATTTTATTTATAATATATAGCTGAAGTAGCCGGCGTTGCCCGTGATTATAATAAGGAGGCTGTGACGTCATGAAGGGCTGGGTGACGTCATATAATTTTAAATTATGAAAAACATAATGAAGATGATTTTTCCCGAGGATAAAACCAATACATTCGTGGTGATATGTAAAAAAATCTCCTCATGTGAAATTTGGTGTGAAAACAATACCTCCCTTACTATCGTCGGTCGGTAAAAAAGGGAATCGAAATGTTTTAAATTATCTAAAAAAAACAATTATTAATATAAAAATACAAATAAAATGATCAAAAAATAAATAAAATTAAATTAAATAAATAAAACGTTTTAAATAGAAATTCAAACTATTTGATATTATGAAAAACAATTTTATATAAACAAATGTATTTAATTAAATTAATAAATTTAAAAAATATTAAATGATATTTAGCTTAAATATAAAAATTAAAATAAAAAGAAATTACTTAAAAAAATTAAAACTATAATAATAATATTAAAATATATATAAAATTACCTGAAAATAATTAGATATTTATTTGATAAAATTAATTAATTATCTTAAAAATTTATCCAAGTAATATCATCTATTTCTATTCGACACTGAGAAGGAAGGGATTCACAGCACAGATCATCCTTACAGTCACAGTCAGTAGAGAGTAAAAAAAATGAAGACCGCCGTTTTTTAAAATAATTAAATTATTTTATAGATTATAAAATAAAAATTATTGTATTAACATTAAAAAAATATTGAAATAAAAAATAATATTTAGTTTGATTTAATAAATAAAAATATTATAAACATTTTTAGTGAGAATTTCTCGGGGAGGTAGGGAGGTCAGATAAGCGACAACTTTTATTCCAAATGTTCGTCCTCCCTAGCTGTGACGTCATCAATAAGAAAATGTAAAGAAAAGGGCTGTTTTTAGGGTTTTCCCGACAATTATTCGATTTTTTCTCGCCGGAAAAACCATCCTTGGACTTCAACGAACATTTTAAAAAAAGAATTGTCAAAATTGGTCCAGGCGTTATTGAGTGATGCAATTACAAAAGTCATTTTTATTTATAAGATATAACTTATACTATACTTCAGAGAGGTTCCTAAACTTATTTACCCTACCGCCCTCTTTAAAAAAAAAATGTTCCTCACTGCCCCCTGAAAATAAATGTTTTTTTAAATTTTTTTTTATTTCATTGTATTAGATTAAAAGATATAATAGTGTAATCATTTTTCCACTTTATTCTTAAAATTTAGTAAAGTAAGGTGTAAATTAAAAACATTGTTGTTCGAAATTATAATAAAATCGAAATATAATTTCCCCCAAATGTGGCCATCACCACCTCCCTGGATCGCTGCATCTCCCTCCTGGGGCGGTAGGTGTTATACATAATATACTATTAATTATAATATTATAGTTCGCATTAACCTTAAGAGACTTAAATTGAAGAATTCAAATAAAGTAATTTTAATGAATCATCTCTTACTGTCAATTTATCTAAAGTGAGAAAATTCTGTAGAAAGTGTTTTTTTAATATTTACTGTTGTGAAATTAGGAAAAACATTTTTATTCAAGATTTATCAATCAATTCGCCTAATCGTTATTTAGATAAATAATAGAATAAAAATAGATATATTTTCTAAATCTTATTATTTGATTAAATAATATTATGTAAAATATTAATTATTGCTCTGTTTCCAATTGGAATTTAAAGGGGAGTTATCAATTACGTAGTTTGTATTATATATTCTGATTATAAATATAAAAAATATTTGATTATTTAATATTAACTTTAATTTATTTAACTATAAGAAATGTCTATATGTATTTGACATTTTTAATTTTTGTATAAACAAATATTCTCATATGTGTAGTAAAAAAAATCGTTTGTAATTGGATGTTAAACATGAAAAAGGAAACGGTGAGTTAATTCAAACAAAACTAACTTGAAGAGGAATTGGTCGGTTGTTGGTTTCTCGACGATGCGAGGATCCCCCGCCGACACCTCCGCCGCCTCCGCCGATGGCGCCACCAGAGTTGTAAGCGTTGCAGGTGCCGCAACCCCCTCGTGCAATCATCGCTCGCCGTTGACGAACATTCCGGCGCACAGTGCATTGAATAAATAAAAGAAATGTGGACACGAGGGCAGTCAACGCGCCGATATAAACGAGAACAAAGAGTTCGCCTTGAGGACCGTTGGGACGGATTGGGCCGCCTAACACTAAACCAGCAATGACGAGCCCCACGCCAGTTATAATGCCCAACGAGTACGCCACCTGAGCAAACAAAAAAAAATGTTTTTTTTATTTACAATCACCTTGATTTATTCAAATAAAATATACTTGTGCTTTTGTTAAATTTGTTTATTTATTTTTAGTTTATAGTTACATTTAGTTACGTTTAGTTTAGAAATTTAGTTACAATCACCTTGATTTAATTCAAATATAATCTATTTGTATTTTTGTTAAATTTAGTTATTTATTTAAGGGTGCTTCACTCCTTTTATACCTCTCTCTCTCTCTCTCTCTCCTTTTGGATATTAAATTTCATTTCATTCATTTTTAAATATAAGAAAATTTCAAATTTTTTAAAATCTTTTCATCAGCTTGAATTAACATTTTTTTAGAGGAAATTATTTTCCCTATATATATATAGATGTAAAATTTGAAAATAAATAATACTTATATATAGGACAAATACTTTAAAATGCAGATAAATTATATATAAATAAAATTATTATTATTATTATAGGAAGAACGTTATGCTTAAAGTTGTTATTTTTTGCAGAAAATAGTGAAGAGGGAAAATATAATAATATAAGATTAATATATTTTTTTACTATCTCGCCAGAAATAGTATTGCGATCACGAAAATATTCAATTTCGAGATTATGATGTTTTTATACGTTTTGAAGGTCCCTGAGTCATTTTCACTAAGATTGAGTAAAATGTCTGCGTGTGCGTGTGTGTATATGTGTGTATGTATGTAGACAAGATTACGCAAAAACGGTTTGAGCTAGAATAATGAAATTTGGTATACGGGAATTATTCAAAATTCGTAGTTTTCTATCAACTTTTGAGAAATATAGCTCATCCGGAAGAGGGTCATTACCTACCACGTTTTCATTTTTTTCCTCTAAAGTGACCGTAAAAATAAAGATATATGTTTGATAGTTTTTCACATGATTAAAAATTGTATAAAACAGCTATATATAGAATTTCAGCTTGATTGAATCGCTGAAAGTACCGAAATTAATTTTTTAAAACGTTGACTAGCAATCACGCGTCAGCACGTGACGTGTGACATCAACAAAGAGCGAAACAAGCACACTAATAAATATTATTTATTAATTTTAATTCATAATTTATTTAATTAAATTAATTAATTAAATATAATATATGTTAATTAATCCGATTCAAATTGTCGAGATAGTCGAGTGGAGACACTCCAGATTTTTTTAATAAGACTTATCTTGCAATAAATAAACTATTTTTGAAAATATTATTTTTGTAAAATTTAAAAATTCTATAATTAATTTTATTATAGACTTTTAAAGTTATATATATTCAAACTTATTTAAATATACTTAAGCAAGGCAAAGTAAATATTTTATATAACCCTTATCCTGGAAAAACGAATGTATAGAATTGATTATAATTAGTATAATATATTAATTAAAAGTTATTTAGAATGTGAATTATATATATATATATATATATATATAAATTTAATAATATTTAATATAATATGGTTTAATATTATTATTAATAATAGATTTAATCTAAAATTAGGATATAAAAATACCTGTAGGAATATGTTGCAAAAATTGTCGAAAGCAGAGCAGTGCCCTCCGCAACCCCCTTGGCCAGTGATTGAGTATCCATGAGAGGAAGCCGGAGTCGCTGGACGCACAATCGCTGTTCAATCATAATTATATATAAGTAATACAATACAATTGGTGAAATAAATAATAATCCTTTATCGTTTGCCATAATCTCATATAATAACCACATTTTTTAGATTTTCATCGATTTTTTAAATACATAAAAAAAAAGAAATTGATTTTATTGGAGAAAGAAAAACTACCTTCAATGCAGTAAATAAATAATAGAAACATTTCGGATAACGCGGTAAATAAATAATAAATTAATATAATGGTTGGCTTGTTTTAGAAGTATTTAGCTTTATAACATCAATTGAGAAAAAAATATTCACATTAAATATTAATAATAAATTTAAAAAGAATTCTTAAATATACGTTTTCTATATTTATTTTTAAAAAGATTATTACTATCTCGTAAGAGATAGTATTGCGATCACGAAAATTTTCGATGTTGAGATTTTGATGTTTTTATACGTTTTGAAGGTTCCTGAATCATTTTTTTTTTTATATTAATAAGAAATAGAATTAAAAAAAAATTGAAATTAAAGATAGAAAAAAAAATAAATAATTTAATTTATATAATTTTTTTTTAAAAATAATTTTTAAAAATTTTATTTAAATAATAATTTGATATAAATATGAGTGTATATTCATTATTGTGTACAATAATTGATTGATATTATTATTGAGCAATGAATAATTGAATAATGGCTCATTGGGGATATGCATTAGATAAAGAAGTCATTGAACGAAATGTTTAGCAGTTGAATTTAATATGGCATTAAAGTCGCCTGTAAAAAAAATAAATAATAATACTAGGTTGATGAAATTAACGTAATTAAATTTTTTTCATAATATGTTAATTAGTAAGTGCCCTTGTACAACTTTATATATATTTTTGGTAATTTTTCAGATTAGTTGTCATGTCATGGATTTATATAAATCTTTGCTAATGGATTCCTATTTTAATTCCAAAGAAACTTTCCTTATGCAATGCTTTTAATATAATTAACTATTATTAACTATTTATTATATATGTATGTTATAAGCTATTAAATTCTTTTTTAAACCAAATATAACAAATATTTATCATAAAAATATATTAAATTGATTATTATTTTTTTTTTTTCAAAATTTTAACTGATCAGTGACACACTTAAACTAATTACGTGTTACGGAAAAATTATAACCATGTATTACAATTATTAAACAATTTTAGATATGTATATCAATTAAAAATCAAAGTAATAATTAATAAATTTAAAAAATAAATATAAAGTAATTTGAATAAGTCAGAATTTAATGTATATATTTTTTTTTGGAAGTATGTTTTTTTTTGTTGTGTTTGTTTTTTTTTACCTTGAACTGCATGTTCGTGTGTATAATGCTGGGAATGTCGAGATCCTGGCTGCTGCCGATGAGCAGCCTGAGAGTTGTTGGATTGTTGAGCCGCATATGGGCCAGATGCTCTGCCACTTGAGCTGGAATTGGAACCGCACTCTGCTGACCAGGCATTTCTGCTTAACAAACAAAATATTGTTATAGTCATATCGATAACAATATATATATGTAAAATAATAATTATATTATTTTAATATCTCTCTAAATTGGTATCACAATTTATTATTTATTATTATAAATTATTTATAAATAAATAATACGAATTATATTATTTTAATATTCCTAAGTTTGAATCACAACAATGAAACAGGATTGTTGTGTGTTAAGGTTAGGTAAATTAGATTTTATAAAATTGGAAAACCATTAGATATTCTCGTATGTTATTTAGTTATTAATAAAATAAGATAAGAATTGACTATAAAAACCAATTTGTTTCAAGGTAAGAATATATTATTGTATTATATCTTAAATTTAAAATTTTTTTCTAATGTAATAAAATGTTTTTAGTAAACAAATCTGTCTATTTGATTAAACCTACCACCTTATATATATATATATATAGGTGTAATAAAAAATAAATTTATAAGAGATATTCTTAAAAATTTCAGGATAGTATAAAATTTTTAATATTAAGGCTAGAAATAATTTTACTTCACTATAAAATATTTTATCTAATTTATGTTTTTCAAAGTGGAAAAAAAGAATACCAAATAACCCAATAAATAGTTTATTTTTTTAGGAAATTTTCTAAATATAGGTAATTGTTTGTTACCTGTGAGGATGATGATGATGAGGGCGATGATGATGATTCCCTTGATGGTTGATTGGAGGTGGAGGAGCAGAAGACACGTTCTGGTGGTACGGGTAGCGATGCACTCGATTCGACATGACCTGTCATCGCGTGCGCGACTACGCGATCGCCTATAAAAAAATATCAATTTTTAAGTAATGCGTCCCCTAATTTGTTTAAATTTTTGTTCTTAATAATTTATAAATAAAAATACATTTAAAAAAATGATATAAAAATATATAATTCTATAATAGGTAAAATTTATATATATTCAATTTTTGTAATATAAATAATATAATATGTAAAACATAAATAAATACATAATTTATGTTGTAGAGTTTGTTTTTTTATTCGAAAACAAAAAAAAAAATCCAAAGAGATTAATTATTAATTTATGGATAGAAATGTCAATCAGGATTTTAATAAATACATTCCTAAAAAGGATTTGGCTGGTTAACAACATCAACAGGTGGTTTTGCCGGGCTTTGGCGGAGGTCAGAGTTTGGTTGGTAGGCGTGTTGGTGGGGTGGGGGTATCTAAGTGGTTTCCCTGGGGCTCTTGTTTGCTCAGCGGCTGAGCGATAATGACAGGTTGGAGGTCCAAAATACTGGCCAACCAGCAGAGGAGAGCAATCGTCAAGAAGATTATCATTCCCAACCCTCTTCCCCTCTCTCTACTAACTCACCATCACCACAAACAGACTACATCATCTATTTTTCTCAGCTTGTTTATTATTATTATTATCACTGTTATTCTCTTCAACATTCATTGTCTCCTCGATCATATTGAAATCGTCAGAACGAATTTTAAATGTATTCAATCATAATTATAAAATGAAATACAAATAATTTTATAGATTGATATATTTAAAAGAAAATAAATTTAATGTGTATATTTTCAAAATAAGTAAAAAAAAATGAATATTTAGTGAGTGTGTGTGTACAAATGTATTATAATTTAATATATATATAAATTAACGATAAAGTTAAATATTATTCTTACAATAGCGTATTATAAAGCATATATGTATATAAATAAATTGATATTGATTTAAATAACATATATGTATATATTCATAAACATATTAAAATGTATATTAAAAATCGATAATAATACGTGTTATATAAATATTTTTCTTTATAAATAATACATATTGAAAATAATGAAAATGAATGGAATATTTGCATTCTATTCCACTTATTTTAACTCAATTTAACAAACCTATAATTTATTTTTACATTTATCAGTGTGATTGTATATCAATATTATCATACAAATATTAAAAATCAAAAATAATTTTTATTGATTTTCCAACGTGTGAAATAACATTTAAGTAATACCTTCTAAAGTAAAACTTTAAAAAAAATAAAAATAATTAACTATTAATTTTCATTAAACAAATTTGTTTTTTATGCATAAAATCTTTTATAATTTTGGTTGGTTTTACAAATAAGTTTCCTTATACCACCGGAAATGCCAGTTTAATCTTGTGATTTTAAAGTATCTTAAAGAATAAATTATTTTATTAGAATATATTAATTGAGATGATATTGATATATAAATAAATATTTCATAATAATTAATTAATAAAAATAAATTTGAATATACAATTAGATTATCCACACAAATAATGATAATATTTGTAATATGTTTCTTCTTTCATAAAATATAAATTCATTCTCCAAAAAAAAAAAGCAAAATGTGCAGCATCGTACACGTGGCGGAAGTGAAACTTCTTACAATCTAGAGAATAAGATAAATTTTAGTTGAGAGTGTGAGTGAGAGAGAAATAGAAAATAAAGGGATCATTTCGAAAGACATATAACAGTATAAAATTTTCGTAACAAATATTCGCTTTATTATTATTATTATCTACTCTATCATCATATCTACATTGCCTGTACTATTGTCGGTTGGTGCTTCAATTGGTAATACTGATATTAATGGCTTGTGATAACTAAAATAAGATATATATGTTCGTGATTCGATATTTTCTATATAACGTGTAAAAACAGCATCTATTGTAGTTCCAGATTTTGTTGTTGATTCCTTGGGATCGTTATTTATAAGCAGACCAAATGTTTCTCGAAGAAAGTTGATCAACGGCAACGAATCATCTCAGATCCAAAATTTACATTAAAATCTCCCCCGAGAATTAGAGGGATTTTATCTTCGCCTCGTTCAAGTGCATTAGCACCTGTGTGGCTATAAACCAGTAGTGAACGGTGTATGAAATAAATAATATCGTCTAAATTTTGGTCGTTATTTTTTTTCGGCATAGTGAAATCTGTGGAGTAGAGAAAAGCAGTTTTAAATGCAATAATAATTTTAAATTGATTTAGTAGTGTTAAAGTAATGTTGAGATTCGGATAAATAACGTGAATGGTCATCGACGCACATAACTGTATGTGTTGGCGTGTGAATCGCCGACCATGTTCACACACACAATTACATGCGTCGGTATGCGTGCACGCTGTATATTTGACTTGAGAATTTTAATTATTTCACGATATATATCTTATCTTATTATGCTAGCTAAAATTGTATATATCTATCTATTTATCTATAACCATTGGTTCTCAAAAACCGCTCTAACGATTTTTTTCAAATTCACACTAGATATAGTATTTATAAAGAAAAATTGAGTTTTATTGATTACATCTCTTGAAACTTACAGCTTCATTATTAATTTCTTAATTGAAAATTATATATGGGTGACGTAAATGGCATCCATTTTGAAATTTTACTCCCGCCTTTTTTTAATTTTGTATTAATATTTTTTTTATATTTAAAATATTTTAAAATTTATTATTTAATTTCGAAATAAAATTAAAAATATTTATTTTTAATAAAATATATATATATATTTATTAATCCCGCTTTTTTTTTAAATGATATTGTATTAACATTTTTTTATATTTAAAATATTTTAAAATTCATTATTTAATTTCGAAATTTTATATTTAAAATATTTTAAAATTTATTATTTAATTTCGAAATAAAATTAAAAATATTTATTTTTAATAAAATATATATATATATTTATTAATCCCGCTTTTTTTTTAAATGATATTGTATTAACATTTTTTTATATTTAAAATATTTTAAAATTCATTATTTAATTTCGAAATTTTATATTTAAAATATTTTAAAATTTATTATTTAATTTCGAAATAAAATTAAAAATATTTATTTTTAATAAAATATATATATATATTTATTAATCCCGCTTTTTTTTAAATGATATTGTATTAACATTTTTTTATATTTAAAATATTTTAAAATTCATTATTTAATTTCGAAATAAAATTAAAAATATTTATTTTTAATAAAATATATATATATTTATTAATCTCTCTCAAAAAATATGAAATACGTTTAATATTAAAAATAAATAAATATACATATGAAATTTGTTATTTTTTAATATTAAAAAATATTTAATTTGAGATTAATTATATAAAAAATTTTAAAAAATTCAAAAAAACTTAGCTATAATATTTGACATATGATAAGGTTAATTACAATTTTTTAATAGACATCCTTAATAAATAGAAAAATAATAATTTTTAAATAATATAAATAATATTTAATTATAATCTAATCAAAGAAAATAAAAGTTTGAATCTATTTGATAGTTGATCTTTTTACATATAATTAATCTCAAATTAAATATTTTTTAATATTAAAAAAAAATAACAAATTTCATATGTATATTTATTTTTATAAATGTTTAGGCAAATTTTGAAATTAATATATATTTAAATTCAAATTGTATTTAATTGCGATATCTACTGGACAAGGTGGAGATCTCGCCCTCTTTTGATCATAAGTCATACTAATTTTTATTCTTTGACCCAGTAGAAGCTGAGAAATATTATTCCGGGTCAACGTACTCGCGCGCATGCGCGCCATGGACTTTGGACCTAGCGAGAGGGTATTAGAACGAAAGACAGCACAAAAGCAACACGCAGATAGCCTCTTTCTCAAGAACGAAAGACCGGACAAAAGAAAGACGCAGATAGCCTCTTTCTCAATAACGAAACACCGCACAAAAGAGAGACGGAGATAGAGGCTATCTCATTCTCACTCGTTATATCTATATCTTTTTTCTCTCTTGCGTTACGAATGCGTTACGAAATTTCAATTTTTCAATTCACTCTCCATTCTCAACCAAATGTCAGGACGCCGCTAAAGAAGTTTCACTTCAAAAATAATTATTTATTAGTAAAATTATTTAAATATTGAAAAATATATAAACATTATATAATCTAAGAACAAGTATTAATTTTGGGATCAGTTAAAAAAAGGTAACGAAATATTTGACAAAGAAAAAGATATAAATTAAATGTTTTGAATCAAAATATATTTATATTTAAATTAAAAAATGTGGCCAGGCACAGAACCGACCGACGATTTGAAATACCTTAATTTCCAAACAACATTATATATATTATATAAAGTATAAAAAATTTTTTTTTAAAACTTGAATAAAAATGACTAAATTATATTATCTTGGTTTTTATTTTTAGTTTAATTATTCAATTATTAAATACTACTATATTTTAAGTGAAAAATTTCCGACAATGAATATAAAATTAATACTTTGTAAACTACCACTTTCGGTTTCCAGTTATTCACCTAAAGTTGATGAATTCATGCTACTGATGCATTAAGTAAATATACTTAATTTTATTAAAATCGGTAGAGCTGTTCAAGCTATACACGTGTATGCGGACGGGTGGATAGACATCGTGCTAAAAATACTTTTTTCTGATGACAAAATGCATGATTATGAGATATGTAAAAATCTCCACATGTGAAATTTGGTGTCAAAACAATCCTTCCCTTCCTAACGTCAGTCGGTAAAAATGTTGCAACAATGTTAAGATCGATTATTAAATTTGGGATTTCAGGTGCTCCCCATATATAAATTTATAATGTATTTATTATTGTATATATACCATATATATATTTGAACTTAATATATCGACGAAATCAGAAAAAAATATTTTCTTATTTGAAGTAAAATATTATAAATAATAACATAATTAATAAATTATAAATTTAAAGAATCTCAGTGATAGGGATATAAATATTTTATACATTTCTACAAATTCAAATCTTTAAATATTTCGTAATTTTAAAATTATATATAATAATTTAACAAACAAAGAGAAATTCGATAAATTTCAAGATCCAATTAATAAAATTAAATTTTATTTATTATCTTTATAATTTTTCACTAATAATCCAAATGTAAATATTTTAATATTTGACACAATGACAAAATATTCGATAGTTCATCTATTTTCTATTAAGAGGACCAATAATTAGTTCACGATATAAATTTAAAAAAATATAAAAGAGAGAGAGAGAATCAAGTTGTTGGAGGATGTTAAGTAACAAAAAATTCTTTAATCCTTTTTTTTATTTTTCTTTTTAAAATAAAGATAGTTTACCTGCGGGTTAATCATCCTCATCTGACCTTCCTTGCCTCTCCCTCTTTCGTTTTTTTTTTAGTTGTTTTATTGATCATACTTAAGCCAGATCGACGAAGCTTGTCCAGCACGTGGCTGTCTTTTCCCTACGATAACCGAGACCTTCTCTCCTTTTAGCAAAAATCATTGACCTTGATCTCCATAGAGGATGTTCGTTTTCTTTTTCAGGGTCATCTCATCCTCCACTGCATAATCCTTTACTTTTTTTGATTAATACTCAATAATACATTGCTTTCATTTAAAATATCAATATTATAATACAATCAATAATCAATAATAATAAAATTAATTCAAATTATATTTCAAGTTTAATTTGATATATCATTTTTTTTCAATTTACTAAGATCTTTAGATAGTAAAAGCACTAAAAAATATTTATTTACATAAAAATATGATCAAATAAAAATATAACTTACAATTAATTATAGTATTATTTTGAGTTATCAAACATTAAGAAAAATCTAATTTAGATATATAAATATAATTAAAAAATAAAATCATCAAAATGTCGAAATGGAGGTCTTAATAATATTAACTCTAAATATATTATATAAATAATAATCAATAAATATTTACATGTTTTTTCTCAATAAATTTATTTAAAATTTTTCAAAAAATTACTCCCATCATTGCTATTCATATAATTTATTAATTTTATCATTTATATATTTTTTTCTATCAAACAATTCTACTAAATACTCTTGAAATATTTTATTGAAAATGATTATCGATTTATTAATCTTAATTGATTTTATTACTTTAAAATTAAGATAAATTTAATCTAGAAATTACGAATAAATAATATTGCAATTTTTAAATTATTTAATTATTTTATAATTCTATTTTATATTCTAAAAATATTTTCCTTATTTATTCATTATTTTTATCAATTTATTTAAATTATCTTAATATAAATATAATAATAATAAAGTTTAGTAATGTTTATTTATTTTGATTTATAAGGATATATATAAGAATGAAAATAATGTACCTATTAATTTGCATTCATGATTTCATCCAAAATAAATAAATAAATAAATAAGTAATTTTCAGTTATTAAGCTATTGTGCTATTAATAAATTTATTAAACTTCTCGTATTTGTGATCAAAGATAAAAAATATATTGTCCTATTGAAAATTTTTATTTAATCATATATTTTTATTATCTTGCAAGAGATAGTATTGCGATCACGAAAATTTTCGATGTCGAGATTTTGATGTTTTTATACGATTTGAACGTTCCTGAATCATTTTCACTAAGGTTGAGAAAAATGTCTATGTGTGTATATATATATATATATGTGTGTATGTAAGTAAACAAGATTACGTAAAAACGGGTTGAGCTAGAATAATGAAATTTGGTACACGGGCATTATTCAAAATTCGTAGTTTTCTATCAACTTTTAAGAAATGTAGCTCAACCGGAAGAGGGTCATTACCTACTACGTTTTGATTTTTTTTCCTCTAAAGTGACCGTAAAAATAAAGATATATGTTTGATATTTTTTCACATGATTAAAAATTGTATAAAACTGCTATATTTAGAATTTCAGCTTGATTGAATCTCTGAAAGTACCGGAATAAATTTTTTAACACTGCAAATCACGCGCCAACAAGTGTCGTGGTGCCATCAACAAAGAGCCAAACATGCACTGATTTAATAAATATTATTTATTTTTATTTTAATTTATAATTAATTAAATTTAATTTAAATATAATATATTATGTTATTTAATCCAATTCAAATTGCGAGATAGTCGAGTGGAGATACTGTAGATTTTTTTCTTTTGAAGTGGTTATTATTTACAATATTTTCAAATTAAAGTTTGGTGAAAAAATAAAAGAAGATTTTTGGAAAATTTGTTGTTTTTTTTTATTTCACGAAAATTCATTTAATAAATGACATAAGATATCTTGTCAAAACGTCCGAATAGTATATATATACATTCAAGGACAAGATTCGAGGTATGAAAAAGATTCATTGTAGCGGCGAAAAATATTATCTTTCTTTTCGGCAAGGTTGGCTTGTAATTTAATTTTCATATCGAATTCAAAAAGGAAGAGAGGATAAAAAAAAATGGTCAAGTATGATTAACAAGCACGCCAAGTGAAGGTACAAACGAGATGCCGCCGATTCAATCGGATCCACACGCAAGATGAAATATCCGATTTGTTGAACACCCGCAGGCGCTTCCTAACGAGGATTATATAAATAGTTGATATGGTGGTGGGATGGAGAGGAGGGGGAGGGGTGTATAATAGGGAAGGCGCACTCCTAATGAATTAGTATTTATAATAGAAGGAAGGGGGATGGAATGATTCGAGTCGGAATCTCCAATGACCCCCTTCGACATGCAACCCGTAAATGGAAGCTGCTTCCCCTCCCAGGCAGCACGCCAACTCCCATCTCCGTTCAGTTAACTGGATAATTACTCCAATCTATATGTTTAAACCTCAGGAGAAATCGAAATGATAATTATCATCCTCAACAAGGTTTATTAGCTACAACAAAATTAAACGAATCTAATCGGAATGAAGCATTTACTTTTCTTTTTTTTTTAACTACTTAAAATATACCAAAGAAAAATATTAAGTAATAAAAATATGACTAAAGAGTTAAATAAATTTCGAAACATATGCAGTTTTGTTCCATTTCTTCTTTATAGTTGTTGTTAATATTGATTATATAGGGAATTGAATCCTGATTTTTATTTATTTATAATCTGTGCTCAGATTACCTTTTATTTATAGTTTATTCTCTAGTATGTCCACACCAACAAACGAAACATGTAAAAAATTATTTTTTTCTTTTTGTTTAGCATTTTTTTTTTATTCAAAGTCAAAAACACAATACTGTCATTTCGATTTATTAATATATACCTAATACCATATATATATATATATATATATATATATATATTAATAATGCATATAATAAATTTATGCAAATTTAATCTTGAATAAATAATAAATAATTCATAAATAAAAAAAAATAAAGATATAAACCAATAAATAATAAATGTAAATTGCAGGTAACAACAAATAACATTTACAACTATCTATTTTGTAATATTATTTATTTATGTATAAATACATAAAAAATATATGTCAATATATTACATATATCCTATTATAATGTATATATATATTAAGAAAAAGGTCAATTTTTTTTATAATATTAATTAACAAGTCAAATAAATATATCAAATAATATAGGAGTATAATTATGAATAAATGGATATAATTTAAATTTTAAAATATTACTTATATATGTCCGTATAAGAATATAAAAAATAAAATTTTAATACATTTGGGAGTATCTGACAATAAAGTAATAAATTTTTTAATATATTAGAAAATTATTTTTTTTAAATAAACATTTATAAATATTTTATTATTTTTCAATATGTTCAAATATTATGTTCAAAAATTCGATTAATTTGAGAAAAAAACAAAGATATTGAAGAAAGGTTTTGTGGTATTTTGTTATGATATAAATGTAAATGATAAAATGATATTACGAGGGTAGTCCGTGATTTTTTGAATTTCCCGTCTCTTAATTGATATGGCATTACTGCTCCTTTCAGCAGGAAACTATCAGCTGACTCCTGTCCAAATTTAAACCAGCTGGATCTTTTAATTTTTGTTTGACACCCATTAATAGCAGACTACCTCGTGATTTCAGAAGAAAGTGAATTTCCATGGAGGTCCATGAATTGGGATACGGATTGCTCCCTCATTCGCCCTATTTTCCGGATTTAGCCCCGAGTGACTATTTCTTGTTTTCAAACCTGAAGAAATGGCTCGGTTGAAAGAGATTTGACTCCAACGATAAAATCATGTCACAAACAAATTTATTTTGATGTCCTCGACATATCTTATTTTTTGGAAGGAATACAAAAAATTGGAGAAACGTTGGACGAAGTGGATAGTGCTCAAAAGAGTCTACTTTGAAAAATAAAATAATTTTTTAAAAAAAAACCTGTGTTTCATTCAAAAAGCCACGGACTTATTTTGAAAACCTAAATTTAGGGAACTGAAAATTGTCCTGATTATATATTTTTGGTAAACATTAATATTAGTTTTATCTAATTAAAAAAATTCAACAGGTATCAATAAATATTAAAGGACATCAAAAGGATTAATATTACAATGATTCAAATGGCTTTATTAATTTTTCTAATCCCAGTAAATTAATCAATTTGAATAATATAAACATAATAAATTAAAATTATGCATTTATACTATTCAAATAAGATAACCAACTAGAAAAATTAAAAAAAAATATCAAGACCAATATATTTTAGGATTTATAAATTATTTCATATTTTTTTTTTATTTTAATTAGAATAGAGTGATTGATGACAGTCTTTAACATTCTATATTCTAACAGGTCTATCAAGAGTCATTTATGCATGGAAGAACATTGCTCGTAAATTCTATACTAATATGGCTATTGCTTAGATATAAATATTTTTGTTTTCCTATTTACGTCATTTCTATTATAATGGTAGAAACTTGCTATATATATAAATATATATATGTTGTAAGAAGAATGAAATGAAGAAAAAATATAAACTACCTTAATAAATACAATAACATGAGTCAATTTGCAATCATTTACCAATTCTTTATCTATCAATTCGTGAAGCAAAAAAAAAATGTCTTTAGAACAGGGTGTGGTGATTTAATGAGGATTTATTTATTTATCTATACGTAGAGATATTTATCATATACATGTATATATACATAAGAATCCAATAATCGTGTTTGAATTACAACTTTCTTCTATTGAATTCATTAAAAGAAAACAAATTATTGACAAAGCAAATTAATGATACATGGTTTTCAAAAACAATGATCAAGCAACAATTTCATAAAAAACAAATTGAGATTGGTAATTTTTATTTTTTAAAAAGCAAAATAAATAGGTGACCTAATATTTGGTATCACAAATAAAGAATAAGGGACAATTTATATTTTATTAATTTAAAATATAAAAATTTAAATTTTAAAATTATATTATTTTTTTATATCTAGTGATATTTTGCATGAAATTTGACGTTTTTGATTACCTATACATCTGCACAAAAGGAGACTTTTTATGAAAAAAGATTTATCAAATAATTAATAATTCTACATATGTAGGTATTAATGCGCCTTATCAATAGGTTGATTGTCCAACAATAGCGCTACCCTGGCGTTTACTTTCTTCCGTGACTATACCTATATATTGATATTAATGGAAAGTAATTGACTTCAATTCAAGAATTTTATATTTGATAGAGTGTTGTATAAATGTGTATATATATTTCTATTTTCCTTTTGCCTAATTATATTTTTTTTAGTTTTTTATTATTATAGTTTTTATTTTGTTTTTCATAAATGATTGTAGTTTTTTTATTTTTTATTTGGTTTGTCAATTTTGAAAATATGTTATTATAATTTTAACTAAGAATAATTAATATTACTCCTTAAAGGTCTAAAAAGGCCACAAAAGAAGAGTAAGTATATTACAAATAAAATAAATAAATTTTCCTTTTATTTAGAAACTAAATAACAAAATAAAACTTACAATTTTTTTAAATTTTTAAAAAATTTCTTGGAATGATTTACAGGTGTAGAAAATTATATTATATGTGTTATTTTGTACAATTTAAAGTTTCTTTATTGTAAATATTAAAGGATTTTACTGGAAGAAACACTAGTAAGAATATTAATAGAAACAAATTATAACAAAAATAATAGAAAAAATAATTACTTAATAGTAATTAAGAACTTAAATCAAATTTGGATTAATATATACTACTATAACTTAGGAAGCTATAAACTTAACTAATGTGAGTTCTCAGAAAAAGGCTTTTGAATAGTTTTTCTACGAGAATTTCATAATATTGAGGTAGATAAAATGCCGGATAGACTTTATCGATATATATCTTTTTCTAAAAACAATTATGTAATTTGTTAGCATCTATTATCGGCAACATTTCTTATTTATGTATAAAGATATGGATAAAAAAATTACTAGTATTTTTATGTGTTATATTCACGTAAAATATATTTAAAATAATTAAAAAAACACATTTTTAATCAATTAATTTCTAATCAGACAGTGTTTTTTTTTCGTTTTATATATATAATATAAGATACCTGTAGAGCTTGTTTGTTCACAAAGCGTAATAAAATATACATTTGATTACCAGTCGTTTAGATTACCATTATTAAACATTTTTTTTTCTTCTCTCTTCCTTGACTAATATGAATAATTAATAAAGTGGAAATAATGCGATTAAATATCTCCTTCTTTCTTGATCATTCTTAAATAACTTATTTATTTTCTTTAAAGCATCATTTAACATCTCTTTAGATTAGAAATTATAATGTTAATTAATGATTAATAACTTATTTTGCAACATCAATTAACTTCAATGAATGACAGCTTTTAAAATTCATCAACTAAATTGTTAAATTTTAATTGAATGAATTGAATTGTTTTATTTATTTTTTTTAAGTTTGAAATTTAAAAATGAAGTTTTCAGAAATTTAAATTTCTTATAATAATCCAAATTTAAAATATTTTGTTGAATTACATTGCTGCCAATATGATAATGATAAAGGAATTTATAGGATCAAATTTGGTTATCTAACTATCAGGGGTGTTATTCTTTAGAATACTAACTACTAAATATAAAATGAATTAAACAGCGTCAATCTCATCGTAATCACTCAAATAATATAAAACCTCTTTTATTTTTGTTTTAAAAATATATATAATTGATTCAATATTTAACAAATAATAATTTAATTAATAATTAATAATTAATTTATTTAATTTAAAAAAATCAAGTAGTATAGATAAGGAGTAAGTTTAATTTATGTTTAATTTTTATAAATATCTTCGATAAAAATGTTTAACAGCTTAAATAAAGTTAAAATGAGTATAAATTAAGGAAGTGTTTTTACATTCGGTTTAGGGAATAATTATACGGCTAACTATAAAATAAAATCATTAAAGTTTGAATAAGTTTTGTTTTTGTAATGGCCAACAACATAAGCATAAAAATTAAAGAGGAGATGAATTATAACTATTATTGTTATTATTATTATTATTAAATAATTAAATAAATTATTATTATTATTTAACTGTTTTTTTATTGAATGCTTGCAGGTTTTTACACTTTACTTAAAAGTGAATTTTTAGGTTCAGATATTTCGATTATATATACAATATATATAAAAGGGTTCATTAAATAAAAATTAATTTTAGTTAAGAAGTCATTTTAAGGAATTTCAATGTGGAAAATAAATTTAAAAAAGACCTGTTTGAAGAAAAAAAATAAAATAAAATTTGCATGTTAAATAATATAATTTTGGAATACAAATAAGAAAGTGTAAATAAAATGGATTATTATGTTTAATTAATATAATCTTAATTTTATATTTTTTTTTAAAATAACGATTAATAAATACTTTATTTATATATTTTAATAAGATTTTAAACAAATTCATAACAGAAATTAACGTCAGATTTATTATTATAAAAAAAAGTAAACTACAATAATATTTATTATTAACATTTAAATAGAAAAACAAATAAAGAGAAATAATTATGCAGAATTAATAGAATTGTAATAATAATAGTCTTTTTTTAATAAAATTGACCAGTTTTTAATTAAATCGAACTTTTCCAATTAGTTCAACAAAGGGAAGTATTTTTTTCCTATAAAAAAGTTCTAATTGATCTAACGATGTAATTAATTGTTTTCTAAAAAAAAGTGCATTTCCTGTAGTTTGAAATTTTATTTTGTCGTTAGTTTGATATAATATGCTGGTAATATCATGATATTGGAATATATTATTTGATTGTGGATTTTATGTTCATTTGGAATACTGAGAAAATATATTAATTTGCAATTTTATGTTTTTTTTTTATTTTTTTAAAAATAATTTAGTTTGGTTGTAGATTGAATAGTGGTATTGTCTATTTCAGCTAAAGCGATAATTCTCATTACGAATTCAAGGAATTCCAAATGAACTCGCTCTGTTTTATGTTCTCGTCAATTGAGCCCAATGAGTTTGTTTGTCAGTGGCTGTCAGTTGGTGTTGGTGTTGTGCATTGGCCAGAGAGTTAAGACCACCAAAGGAGATGAGAAGTGGCTGGATGCCCGTTCCCTCTCCTTTTCTTTTTACACCCAATCATGTTGTTGAGGCTTACTTGGCAGGGAGATCTGCAAGATCGATGGTTCTCTCTATCTCTCTCTCTCTCTCTTATAGGTACACACAACCATACACTTATTTTCCCTGATCAATCGAAGCCAATAATTGCTCGCTATTCAATTTGCAAGATTAGCTCCTCGAAACACGCCTCTCTAAATTAGAATAATAAAATTTTATAAAGTATTTCGTTAAGTCATTAGCCAACAAAAAAAAACCCAACTATTTAACGCATTGAATGAGATATTCTTAATTTTTTTAAAATTTATTTATGTAATAGAAAATGCCATGGGACGTCCCGGAATCTTCTCCATTATATTTATATTCTATTTTTTTAAAGGTTAATAAGAAATAAGCTCTTTTTAGCAATTTTTTAAGTGTCTTAATCATAAAGTATAAGTACCTGGTTCACCGAGCCGCTGCTCGGTGCTTAAAAAAATATTCCTTATGAACTATGGATATTTAAGATTAAGATTATTATTTAAAATAAATAAACGACAAAATATATGAAACAATTTCAAATAAATTAAAAGAACATAAATTAAAAAAAATTAGTGATAAAACATACATCCCTTAAATGAACGTATTAATAAACTAAAAGACAGAAAAGTATGGCCTATGGATATAACATAATATATATTTCGTAATTGGATTATAAAATATTATTAAAATAAATATTTTTAATTTTATTTTATTTATAATATTTTGTATTTAATTAAGTGCTCAGGCTTATGTAGTTGCTAGCGTCATTTAAATTAACTATTAAAAACTAACAAAAAGATGATTTTTCCCGAGGCTAAAACTTCTTTATAAAAATTATCTATTGTGTGAATTTCAAAAAAAAATCCTTAGAGCGATTTAATATCTCAAAAATACAAATATATAAACAATTTTTGCTATTATAATTCGATAAGATAACTAATTAAATTAAATTTAAATTTTGGATTTTTCTATGTTTTGAGACTTTTGGTAGGAGATATTGGTTTTATCAAAAATTAAAGTTAAAATTTTATATAAATGTAGAAAAATTATATATTTTTTGTTGTACAATGTATGTATATAAGCCAGAAACAATTAAGAAATTAGAATTATAAAAAAATTCAGTGCAATTATTTTCTAAATATTTTATACTCAACTTCCAGATTATTACATAAATGTTGTTACCCTATTACAATTCAATTCTGAACTTTTTCCCTATTTTTTTTTTAAAGGAATCCAATATAAAATAAACCAATAAACTAAAAATAAATAATTAATTTTACACTATGATATTTTTTAAATTGTTCTTACTTCTTCTTACTTAAAAGAATGAGATAATTTTAACTAACTAACCCTATAAATAAATAAATGGGATGATTAATTAAAAACAAACACACCTAAATTAATTTAATAGATTAAAAGAAAATTTAAATTCTAATATTATAATAAAATTCTTAAATTGACTTTATCTAAATATATGTATATATACTCGTGTATTTTATAATTTTATTATATATAAATAACATAATATGAATAAATAAGCGGGGCGTGTGAAAATTTTTCAATTCCCATTCATGTTTATTTATAAGATATATAAGTATATATTTTTTCTAAAGTAATAAAATAATTAATTGGAAATGAAAAATATTTGATTAAATTAGATCGAAAACATTTATATTTTAACTTATAGTCCTATTTTTAATTTTATTCCTAATTATTAATTTTATTTTTCATGGGAAAATTCATAATCTAATTTTAGTAAATTTTTATCTGTGTTATAAGTTTTTTATATTTCTCTTTTTACTATCTCGCCATAGATAGTATTGCGAGATAGTATTGAGCTAGAATCATGAAATTTGGTACACGGGCATTATTCAAAATACGTAGTTTTCTATCAACTTTTGAGAAATGTAGCTCAACCGGAAGAGGGTCATTACCTACCACGTTTTGATTTTTTTTCGTCTAAAGTGACCGTAAAAATAAAGATAGATGTTAGATAGTTTTTCACATGATTAAAATTTGTATAAAACTGATATATATAGAATTTCAGCTTGATTGAATCTCTGAAAGTACTGAAATTAATTTTTTAACACGTTGACTAGCAATCACGCGCCAGCACGTGACGTGTGCCATCAACAAAGAGCGAAACAAGCACATTAATAAATATTATTTATTAATTTTAATTTATAATTTAATTAATTAAATTTAATTTAAATAAAATTGGTCGTTAATTATTCCAATACAAATTTGCGAGATACTCCAGATTTTTTATTATAAACGTAAAGATCAATTTAATTATTAAAAGTTTATATTCTATAAATTGGATAATGATAATTTATTATTCGTCAATGATAGAAATAGTAAATATTTTAAAAGTTCATATATTTTTTTCTTCTTGAACCTAATTTCAGGTAAACATCTTACGCAGGTTCGTGCCGGCTGTCTAATGTTCAAAATGACAGATAACAATTTAAAATAATAAAAAAGTACATATTTATAAAAACAATAACGAATTTATAGTACTGATTTATTTTTAATCTTTGAGAATTTTAATTTTCATTGTATGAATAATAAATACAGCCCTTAAAGATATAAAACAAATAGCCATTTGATGTCCTTGGCTGTAAACTCTCGGGGCTACAACCTCCAAATCATTGGGACAATATGAACAATGTTTGCAAATATTTATTATCCTCTTCAGTTAACCAGGTGTAGGCTATTGTAGTGTGGTCATGGAGAATGACGGCTGCTGGGACTCCGGGAGGGCGTTTGACATTGGGACGACCCCTCTTGCCATGATTTATCCACTTCGTCTGCTCAGAATGTTTTTGTCCTCGTGTGAGCTCAATAGCAAACGCTCCCAGATCCATAAATATTCACTGGACAATATCTCACTTGATCGTTTATTTATTTATTTATTAGTGGACATTCTTGCCTTGAAGTTAACAACAAAAAAACCTTCTCATAACATCTTTGTTTTTTGTTTTATTTTTTTTTTGATTTTATCACTCACACCTTTTCAAAATCATATTTTCCAAAATATTTCAATAACATATATATATACTTATATATATATATATCTCATTAGTTAGAAAATAAAATTATATTATTCTCTTTAAATGTATTATTATTTAATTATATGTATAATAAATTACCTATTTAATTGTTTATTTATGATATTATTAAACTTTTTCTTAAATTTAAATTATAATTATAAAATATATATAATATATAAGCCTAATGGGCATAGGAATAACTACTCTTTTTATTTCTCTCTTTTAAATTTAATAAAATAAACGAATAAATTAAGTTTTTATTAATTTTATTTTCTTTAAATAAAAAAAACATTTGATTGTTTATTTAAAATAAATTTCTGCTATCCTATTAGAGAACATAAATAAATATTTCGATATTTTGAATATTAGTATTTTTTTGAAATCGTAATTTTTTTCAAGCGTTGGTCGTTGGCCTAATTTTGAGTGATAAATTTAAGGGTGAAGGTTCAAAACCCAAGTCCAGTAAATTTAACATAACAAAATGTTATAAAAAATGAAAATAAAAAAATAAATAAAAATGTTTAACAAGATCGAAATAACATTAAATAAATAAATTATCCTTTATTATCAGTCGGCAATGGACGCTCGGACAGTGCAGTCACTTGATAACGATTGCAGAAGTAGCAATCGAAACGTTGTGTATTTTTTGTATTTTTTTGGAATAAATTTACAATAAAAAATATCAAAATATGGTTTTATTTACAAAATTCTCTTATATCCTTTATTTATCCTTTATTTTATTAAATTAAATTCCAAATTAGTTTACGAGATAAAAATTATTAAAATTTGACAGATTAGCTTATTATGAACCTCGAAATATGATGTCACAAAGTAATGGTTAATTGACTAATTCACTAATTATTCACTTATTCCTAATTTTCGGCTTTTTCAGTTCGGTTTTGATATAGGCAAATTTTTTAATTAGTTAATTTTTCAATTTTTTCTATATTCAATTCGAACTAAAAAAAAAAAAAAAAATTAGTGGAGCCCTCTGATGGTCAAATTAATAAATCATGGTAACTAAATAAAATATCAATGGATTTATATGCAAACTTTAATCTTTTTTATCTCGTAAACTACAAGCGACCCGCAAAAATTGCATAAGCAAAGTTTATTTGGAACAAAAAAGGAACCTAATGGTAAAGAACGATTTATCCAAATCCATGGCATGAAGAATAATTACCAAAATATTTCCTAAAAAAAACTTCCCAACTGCCTATGTAAAAAAATAAAATATTTTTTTAAAATTGTTTCTTTTAAAAATGACATGAAATCAAGAAAGGATAAATAGGATACTAACGAGTGATTTTCAATCATGATAGATATATTATAAAAGTTCTTAAAGATAAAACAACATTAAACCTGTATAATATATAATGATTATAGGCGCCAATAGATTCTTGAATATAAATTATATGTGTATGAATATACATAAATTCTGATCCAGACGATACTAAACGCCCACTCAACTTATCACATTTTATATTCGTTCAGAGTATAAATTCTCATTTAGATAATCTGTTTAGAGAGATGTTGACCTTTACGAACTTATTTTACAAATCTTATTTGAAATGGAGTGTGTGTTCTTTGCTAGAAACATTAATTTTACTTTTTCAAAAAAAAATATTAGTAAATTACAAAAAATCATAACAAACAAATTTTATATTTTGAATATAATTTTTAATTAATTTTTTTAAATTCGTATATACAAAAAGATATAATTATTTGTACATATATAATATTTATAATCATTCAGAATTCAGAAAATAGATTTTAACGATTTATTTAGTTTCTCAGAAAGGATTGGATCAAACATTTATACTATAATCGTCACTTATTAATTATTTATCTAAATTATTTATGTTATTATTTATTAAATATATTTTATTAATGTATTTATTAAAGCTTTTGTGGTTATTTTGATAATTATTAAGAGAATTTTTATTAAAAGACCACATTATTTGTATAAAATTATTTATTAAATTAAAATAATTGTACAACGTTTCAACTGCTTATTCTGCAGTCGTTTTCAAGTAACCGTACGCTTGCTCCGATTCAAGCGGACTGATGCATGTCGGGACACGTCACCTCTTATATAGGCAGTGATATTGGCGCCAATTTTTGGCTCCAATTTTTACCGCCAATTCTTAATCTCAACATGAAGTCAGCAGCAATTGTCAAAGCAAGCGTTTACAATCAAGAAGTATGATAGTGCATTATGTCTCTAAAATGAAGATACTAAATTATTTCCATAATCAAGATATATACACAAATACACATTAGATTAATTATATTTAATTTAATCTGACAAATTTTACTCATCCAACACTATGTTCCACATCTTATTAAGTCTATATCCATCCTCTTTGTTAATATTATTGGGATGATTATCAATTTCTATAGATTCTTTTATTTTTCTTTTCCACCAATTATTTTCAATATGAAGTGTTTCTACATTATCTAAATTTATTTTATGTCCTGTTGTTAAGGCATGTTCTGCAATTGCTGATTGATTTGGATGTTTCAATCTAATGGCTCTCTCATGTTCAGACAGTCTTGTAGAAATCTTTCTACTTGTTTCACCAATGTATACTTTTTTGCATTCACAAGTTACCTTATAAACTCCATTATTTTCGTTTTTAATTTTGTCTTTTATATTTGAGGTGAGAGAAGACATTTGTTTATGAGGTTTATATGTTACTCTGATGTTGTGTTTCCTCAATTTTGACGCTATTTTTTCTGTTGTTCCTTTTATATAAGGTAATGTTATTTGTGATCTGTATATTGGTTTTTCATTTTCATTTTTGATTTCTGTCTTTTTTGTTTTACTGAATTTCCTAATTTCATATTCCGAGAAGCCATTGTTTATGAAAGCTTCCTTCAATCGTTGTTTTTCTTTTTTAATGTTTTCATTTGAGCATATCTCTTCGGCTCTTTTGTGCAGTGTTTTTATCACTCCATATTTTTGTGATGGATGGTGGTGGGAATCTGCGTGGATATATCTGTTGGTGTGAGTTGTTTTCCTGAAAATATCAAACCTTAATCTATTCTGTTTCTTTTTAATTAATACATCAAGAAACGGTAACTCTTCATTTATTTCCCATTCAACGCTTAGTTTTATATTTTTATGTAAATTATTTGCTGCTTCTACAAATTTAACTAAAGAATCCTTACCATGAGGCCAAATCATCAAAATATCATCCACATATCTAAGAAACAGTTTTGGTTTCTTTATTGCATTATTGACCAATTTTGATTCAAATTCTTCCATGAATATGTTAGCGAATACTGGGCTTAGTGGACTACCCATAGCACATCCTTCTTTTTGCTTATAAATCTTTTTATCATAAATAAAGTATGTAGATTTTTGGCAAAATTCTATTAATTCGAGAGTATTTTTATCTAATGTAATGTTTGATTTTATAATCTCAATGGTCTCGTCAATAGGAACATTTGTGTACAAGGAGTCCACATCCAGACTCACCAATATATCATTTTTTTGTAATTTCTACTTTTGATAACATTTCTACTAAGTGGGTGGAATTTTTAACGTATGAAAAATTAGTACCTGTAAATGGTTTTAACAAATGTGCTAGATATTTTGATGAGTTGTAAGTCACTGAATTGATTTGACTAACTATTGGTCTTAAAGGTTTGTTGGTTTTATGGATTTTGGGATTACCGTATATTTTTGGTATTTGTGGATCTTTCGGTTTTAATTTATCTTTATCTTTTTCCTCAATAGGTAGATTCTTTATTATTGATTTTAGTTTTCTACAGAATTTATCCGTTGGATCTTTTTTCTGTATTTCGTAGGTAGAAGAATTCAAAATATTTTCCATTTTTTGTTTATAATCCACTGTATTCATTACAACAGTGGCGTTACCTTTGTCGGCAGGGATAATCTTTAGAGAGTCATCGTTTCTAATTTCCTTCAGAGCACGCATCTCAGATTTTGTCAAATTTGGTTTGGGTGGTTTAGCATTTTTCAGTATGTTAATCGTATCAAATCTAATTTCCTCTGCAATGTTGTTTGGTAAGTTATATAAGGATGATTCAATTGAACTAACTATCTCAATTTTTGGAATTTTATTCGGTGCTATGGAGAACTTTGGTCCTTTTGCTAACACTGAGATGGTATTTTTGTCAAGACTTTTATTTGATAGATTGACTACTAATTTGTTATTATCAAAATTCTGAATAGATGTTTTAGTCTTATTGAATGAAAGTTTATCAAATTTTGATTTTTGAATATCGGTTTGTTTTTTATGTGTAAATTTAAAGTGTGTCTGGGATACGTGCTGCAAATAAGAAATTTCTTCCTGGGTTAAAACAGATTTTAGATTATTATATATATTGAATAAATCAGTGTCTAATGTAAATAAAACTTGCCTGATATTTGTGATGCGTTCTCGTAACAGAGCCAAACTAGCATTATTATATATGCTAGTCGCTCTTTTTGTGTATACAACTCGCTTAATATAAAAGCCTTTTGGTATAATATCTTGATCACGACATCTTTTTAAGAAATTCAAAGAACTTAATAATTTTGCTTTTTTAACAATTAATCCATCATAACTCCTTACCTGCTTTTGAATTTTTAGGTTATATTTCTCATAAATGTATTTATTAAAGCTTTTGTGGTTATTTTGATAATTATTAAGAGAATTTTTATTAAAAGACCACATTATTTGTATAAAATTATTTATTAAATTAAAATAATTGTACAACGTTTCAACTGCTTATTCTGCAGTCGTTTTCAAGTAACCGTACGCTTGCTCCGATTCAAGCGGACTGATGCATGTCGGGACACGTCACCTCTTATATAGGCAGTGATATTGGCGCCAATTTTTGGCTCCAATTTTTACCGCCAATTCTTAATCTCAACATGAAGTCAGCAGCAATTGTCAAAGCAAGCGTTTACAATCAAGAAGTATGATAGTGCATTATGTCTCTAAAATGAAGATACTAAATTATTTCCATAATCAAGATATATACACAAATACACATTAGATTAATTATATTTAATTTAATCTGACAAATTTTACTCATCCAACACTATGTTCCACATCTTATTAAGTCTATATCCATCCTCTTTGTTAATATTATTGGGATGATTATCAATTTCTATAGATTCTTTTATTTTTCTTTTCCACCAATTATTTTCAATATGAAGTGTTTCTACATTATCTAAATTTATTTTATGTCCTGTTGTTAAGGCATGTTCTGCAATTGCTGATTGATTTGGATGTTTCAATCTAATGGCTCTCTCATGTTCAGACAGTCTTGTAGAAATCTTTCTACTTGTTTCACCAATGTATACTTTTTTGCATTCACAAGTTACCTTATAAACTCCATTATTTTCGTTTTTAATTTTGTCTTTTATATTTGAGGTGAGAGAAGACATTTGTTTATGAGGTTTATATGTTACTCTGATGTTGTGTTTCCTCAATTTTGACGCTATTTTTTCTGTTGTTCCTTTTATATAAGGTAATGTTATTTGTGATCTGTATATTGGTTTTTCATTTTCATTTTTGATTTCTGTCTTTTTTGTTTTACTGAATTTCCTAATTTCATATTCCGAGAAGCCATTGTTTATGAAAGCTTCCTTCAATCGTTGTTTTTCTTTTTTAATGTTTTCATTTGAGCATATCTCTTCGGCTCTTTTGTGCAGTGTTTTTATCACTCCATATTTTTGTGATGGATGGTGGTGGGAATCTGCGTGGATATATCTGTTGGTGTGAGTTGTTTTCCTGAAAATATCAAACCTTAATCTATTCTGTTTCTTTTTAATTAATACATCAAGAAACGGTAACTCTTCATTTATTTCCCATTCAACGCTTAGTTTTATATTTTTATGTAAATTATTTGCTGCTTCTACAAATTTAACTAAAGAATCCTTACCATGAGGCCAAATCATCAAAATATCATCCACATATCTAAGAAACAGTTTTGGTTTCTTTATTGCATTATTGACCAATTTTGATTCAAATTCTTCCATGAATATGTTAGCGAATACTGGGCTTAGTGGACTACCCATAGCACATCCTTCTTTTTGCTTATAAATCTTTTTATCATAAATAAAGTATGTAGATTTTTGGCAAAATTCTATTAATTCGAGAGTATTTTTATCTAATGTAATGTTTGATTTTATAATCTCAATGGTCTCGTCAATAGGAACATTTGTGTACAAGGAGTCCACATCCAGACTCACCAATATATCATTTTTTGTAATTTCTACTTTTGATAACATTTCTACTAAGTGGGTGGAATTTTTAACGTATGAAAAATTAGTACCTGTAAATGGTTTTAACAAATGTGCTAGATATTTTGATGAGTTGTAAGTCACTGAATTGATTTGACTAACTATTGGTCTTAAAGGTTTGTTGGTTTTATGGATTTTGGGATTACCGTATATTTTTGGTATTTGTGGATCTTTCGGTTTTAATTTATCTTTATCTTTTTCCTCAATAGGTAGATTCTTTATTATTGATTTTAGTTTTCTACAGAATTTATCCGTTGGATCTTTTTTCTGTATTTCGTAGGTAGAAGAATTCAAAATATTTTCCATTTTTTGTTTATAATCCACTGTATTCATTACAACAGTGGCGTTACCTTTGTCGGCAGGGATAATCTTTAGAGAGTCATCGTTTCTAATTTCCTTCAGAGCACGCATCTCAGATTTTGTCAAATTTGGTTTGGGTGGTTTAGCATTTTTCAGTATGTTAATCGTATCAAATCTAATTTCCTCTGCAATGTTGTTTGGTAAGTTATATAAGGATGATTCAATTGAACTAACTATCTCAATTTTTGGAATTTTATTCGGTGCTATGGAGAACTTTGGTCCTTTTGCTAACACTGAGATGGTATTTTTGTCAAGACTTTTATTTGATAGATTGACTACTAATTTGTTATTATCAAAATTCTGAATAGATGTTTTAGTCTTATTGAATGAAAGTTTATCAAATTTTGATTTTTGAATATCGGTTTGTTTTTTATGTGTAAATTTAAAGTGTGTCTGGGATACGTGCTGCAAATAAGAAATTTCTTCCTGGGTTAAAACAGATTTTAGATTATTATATATATTGAATAAATCAGTGTCTAATGTAAATAAAACTTGCCTGATATTTGTGATGCGTTCTCGTAACAGAGCCAAACTAGCATTATTATATATGCTAGTCGCTCTTTTTGTGTATACAACTCGCTTAATATAAAAGCCTTTTGGTATAATATCTTGATCACGACATCTTTTTAAGAAATTCAAAGAACTTAATAATTTTGCTTTTTTAACAATTAATCCATCATAACTCCTTACCTGCTTTTGAATTTTTAGGTTATATTTCTCATAAATGTATTTATTAAAGCTTTTGTGGTTATTTTGATAATTATTAAGAGAATTTTTATTAAAAGACCACATTATTTGTATAAAATTATTTATTAAATTAAAATAATTGTACAACGTTTCAACTGCTTATTCTGCAGTCGTTTTCAAGTAACCGTACGCTTGCTCCGATTCAAGCGGACTGATGCATGTCGGGACACGTCACCTCTTATATAGGCAGTGATATTGGCGCCAATTTTTGGCTCCAATTTTTACCGCCAATTCTTAATCTCAACATGAAGTCAGCAGCAATTGTCAAAGCAAGCGTTTACAATCAAGAAGTATGATAGTGCATTATGTCTCTAAAATGAAGATACTAAATTATTTCCATAATCAAGATATATACACAAATACACATTAGATTAATTATATTTAATTTAATCTGACAAATTTTACTCATCCAACACTATGTTCCACATCTTATTAAGTCTATATCCATCCTCTTTGTTAATATTATTGGGATGATTATCAATTTCTATAGATTCTTTTATTTTTCTTTTCCACCAATTATTTTCAATATGAAGTGTTTCTACATTATCTAAATTTATTTTATGTCCTGTTGTTAAGGCATGTTCTGCAATTGCTGATTGATTTGGATGTTTCAATCTAATGGCTCTCTCATGTTCAGACAGTCTTGTAGAAATCTTTCTACTTGTTTCACCAATGTATACTTTTTTGCATTCACAAGTTACCTTATAAACTCCATTATTTTCGTTTTTAATTTTGTCTTTTATATTTGAGGTGAGAGAAGACATTTGTTTATGAGGTTTATATGTTACTCTGATGTTGTGTTTCCTCAATTTTGACGCTATTTTTTCTGTTGTTCCTTTTATATAAGGTAATGTTATTTGTGATCTGTATATTGGTTTTTCATTTTCATTTTTGATTTCTGTCTTTTTTGTTTTACTGAATTTCCTAATTTCATATTCCGAGAAGCCATTGTTTATGAAAGCTTCCTTCAATCGTTGTTTTTCTTTTTTAATGTTTTCATTTGAGCATATCTCTTCGGCTCTTTTGTGCAGTGTTTTTATCACTCCATATTTTTGTGATGGATGGTGGTGGGAATCTGCGTGGATATATCTGTTGGTGTGAGTTGTTTTCCTGAAAATATCAAATCTTAATCTATTCTGTTTCTTTTTAATTAATACATCAAGAAACGGTAACTCTTCATTTATTTCCCATTCAACGCTTAGTTTTATATTTTTATGTAAATTATTTGCTGCTTCTACAAATTTAACTAAAGAATCCTTACCATGAGGCCAAATCATCAAAATATCATCCACATATCTAAGAAACAGTTTTGGTTTCTTTATTGCATTATTGACCAATTTTGATTCAAATTCTTCCATGAATATGTTAGCGAATACTGGGCTTAGTGGACTACCCATAGCACATCCTTCTTTTTGCTTATAAATCTTTTTATCATAAATAAAGTATGTAGATTTTTGGCAAAATTCTATTAATTCGAGAGTATTTTTATCTAATGTAATGTTTGATTTTATAATCTCAATGGTCTCGTCAATAGGAACATTTGTGTACAAGGAGTCCACATCCAGACTCACCAATATATCATTTTTTGTAATTTCTACTTTTGATAACATTTCTACTAAGTGGGTGGAATTTTTAACGTATGAAAAATTAGTACCTGTAAATGGTTTTAACAAATGTGCTAGATATTTTGATGAGTTGTAAGTCACTGAATTGATTTGACTAACTATTGGTCTTAAAGGTTTGTTGGTTTTATGGATTTTGGGATTACCGTATATTTTTGGTATTTGTGGATCTTTCGGTTTTAATTTATCTTTATCTTTTTCCTCAATAGGTAGATTCTTTATTATTGATTTTAGTTTTCTACAGAATTTATCCGTTGGATCTTTTTTCTGTATTTCGTAGGTAGAAGAATTCAAAATATTTTCCATTTTTTGTTTATAATCCACTGTATTCATTACAACAGTGGCGTTACCTTTGTCGGCAGGGATAATCTTTAGAGAGTCATCGTTTCTAATTTCCTTCAGAGCACGCATCTCAGATTTTGTCAAATTTGGTTTGGGTGGTTTAGCATTTTTCAGTATGTTAATCGTATCAAATCTAATTTCCTCTGCAATGTTGTTTGGTAAGTTATATAAGGATGATTCAATTGAACTAACTATCTCAATTTTTGGAATTTTATTCGGTGCTATGGAGAACTTTGGTCCTTTTGCTAACACTGAGATGGTATTTTTGTCAAGACTTTTATTTGATAGATTGACTACTAATTTGTTATTATCAAAATTCTGAATAGATGTTTTAGTCTTATTGAATGAAAGTTTATCAAATTTTGATTTTTGAATATCGGTTTGTTTTTTATGTGTAAATTTAAAGTGTGTCTGGGATACGTGCTGCAAATAAGAAATTTCTTCCTGGGTTAAAACAGATTTTAGATTATTATATATATTGAATAAATCAGTGTCTAATGTAAATAAAACTTGCCTGATATTTGTGATGCGTTCTCGTAACAGAGCCAAACTAGCATTATTATATATGCTAGTCGCTCTTTTTGTGTATACAACTCGCTTAATATAAAAGCCTTTTGGTATAATATCTTGATCACGACATCTTTTTAAGAAATTCAAAGAACTTAATAATTTTGCTTTTTTAACAATTAATCCATCATAACTCCTTACCTGCTTTTGAATTTTTAGGTTATATTTCTCATAAATGTATTTATTAAAGCTTTTGTGGTTATTTTGATAATTATTAAGAGAATTTTTATTAAAAGACCACATTATTTGTATAAAATTATTTATTAAATTAAAATAATTGTACAACGTTTCAACTGCTTATTCTGCAGTCGTTTTCAAGTAACCGTACGCTTGCTCCGATTCAAGCGGACTGATGCATGTCGGGACACGTCACCTCTTATATAGGCAGTGATATTGGCGCCAATTTTTGGCTCCAATTTTTACCGCCAATTCTTAATCTCAACATGAAGTCAGCAGCAATTGTCAAAGCAAGCGTTTACAATCAAGAAGTATGATAGTGCATTATGTCTCTAAAATGAAGATACTAAATTATTTCCATAATCAAGATATATACACAAATACACATTAGATTAATTATATTTAATTTAATCTGACAAATTTTACTCATCCAACACTATGTTCCACATCTTATTAAGTCTATATCCATCCTCTTTGTTAATATTATTGGGATGATTATCAATTTCTATAGATTCTTTTATTTTTCTTTTCCACCAATTATTTTCAATATGAAGTGTTTCTACATTATCTAAATTTATTTTATGTCCTGTTGTTAAGGCATGTTCTGCAATTGCTGATTGATTTGGATGTTTCAATCTAATGGCTCTCTCATGTTCAGACAGTCTTGTAGAAATCTTTCTACTTGTTTCACCAATGTATACTTTTTTGCATTCACAAGTTACCTTATAAACTCCATTATTTTCGTTTTTAATTTTGTCTTTTATATTTGAGGTGAGAGAAGACATTTGTTTATGAGGTTTATATGTTACTCTGATGTTGTGTTTCCTCAATTTTGACGCTATTTTTTCTGTTGTTCCTTTTATATAAGGTAATGTTATTTGTGATCTGTATATTGGTTTTTCATTTTCATTTTTGATTTCTGTCTTTTTTGTTTTACTGAATTTCCTAATTTCATATTCCGAGAAGCCATTGTTTATGAAAGCTTCCTTCAATCGTTGTTTTTCTTTTTTAATGTTTTCATTTGAGCATATCTCTTCGGCTCTTTTGTGCAGTGTTTTTATCACTCCATATTTTTGTGATGGATGGTGGTGGGAATCTGCGTGGATATATCTGTTGGTGTGAGTTGTTTTCCTGAAAATATCAAATCTTAATCTATTCTGTTTCTTTTTAATTAATACATCAAGAAACGGTAACTCTTCATTTATTTCCCATTCAACGCTTAGTTTTATATTTTTATGTAAATTATTTGCTGCTTCTACAAATTTAACTAAAGAATCCTTACCATGAGGCCAAATCATCAAAATATCATCCACATATCTAAGAAACAGTTTTGGTTTCTTTATTGCATTATTGACCAATTTTGATTCAAATTCTTCCATGAATATGTTAGCGAATACTGGGCTTAGTGGACTACCCATAGCACATCCTTCTTTTTGCTTATAAATCTTTTTATCATAAATAAAGTATGTAGATTTTTGGCAAAATTCTATTAATTCGAGAGTATTTTTATCTAATGTAATGTTTGATTTTATAATCTCAATGGTCTCGTCAATAGGAACATTTGTGTACAAGGAGTCCACATCCAGACTCACCAATATATCATTTTTTGTAATTTCTACTTTTGATAACATTTCTACTAAGTGGGTGGAATTTTTAACGTATGAAAAATTAGTACCTGTAAATGGTTTTAACAAATGTGCTAGATATTTTGATGAGTTGTAAGTCACTGAATTGATTTGACTAACTATTGGTCTTAAAGGTTTGTTGGTTTTATGGATTTTGGGATTACCGTATATTTTTGGTATTTGTGGATCTTTCGGTTTTAATTTATCTTTATCTTTTTCCTCAATAGGTAGATTCTTTATTATTGATTTTAGTTTTCTACAGAATTTATCCGTTGGATCTTTTTTCTGTATTTCGTAGGTAGAAGAATTCAAAATATTTTCCATTTTTTGTTTATAATCCACTGTATTCATTACAACAGTGGCGTTACCTTTGTCGGCAGGGATAATCTTTAGAGAGTCATCGTTTCTAATTTCCTTCAGAGCACGCATCTCAGATTTTGTCAAATTTGGTTTGGGTGGTTTAGCATTTTTCAGTATGTTAATCGTATCAAATCTAATTTCCTCTGCAATGTTGTTTGGTAAGTTATATAAGGATGATTCAATTGAACTAACTATCTCAATTTTTGGAATTTTATTCGGTGCTATGGAGAACTTTGGTCCTTTTGCTAACACTGAGATGGTATTTTTGTCAAGACTTTTATTTGATAGATTGACTACTAATTTGTTATTATCAAAATTCTGAATAGATGTTTTAGTCTTATTGAATGAAAGTTTATCAAATTTTGATTTTTGAATATCGGTTTGTTTTTTATGTGTAAATTTAAAGTGTGTCTGGGATACGTGCTGCAAATAAGAAATTTCTTCCTGGGTCAAACATTACATTAGATAAAAATACTCTCGAATTAATAGAATTTTGCCAAAAATCTACATACTTTATTTATGATAAAAAGATTTATAAGCAAAAAGAAGGATGTGCTATGGGTAGTCCACTAAGCCCAGTATTCGCTAACATATTCATGGAAGAATTTGAATCAAAATTGGTCAATAATGCAATAAAGAAACCAAAACTGTTTCTTAGATATGTGGATGATATTTTGATGATTTGGCCTCATGGTAAGGATTCTTTAGTTAAATTTGTAGAAGCAGCAAATAATTTACATAAAAATATAAAACTAAGCGTTGAATGGGAAATAAATGAAGAGTTACCGTTTCTTGATGTATTAATTAAAAAGAAACAGAATAGATTAAGGTTTGATATTTTCAGGAAAACAACTCACACCAACAGATATATCCACGCAGATTCCCACCACCATCCATCACAAAAATATGGAGTGATAAAAACACTGCACAAAAGAGCCGAAGAGATATGCTCAAATGAAAACATTAAAAAAGAAAAACAACGATTGAAGGAAGCTTTCATAAACAATGGCTTCTCGGAATATGAAATTAGGAAATTCAGTAAAACAAAAAAGACAGAAATCAAAAATGAAAATGAAAAACCAATATACAGATCACAAATAACATTACCTTATATAAAAGGAACAACAGAAAAAATAGCGTCAAAATTGAGGAAACACAACATCAGAGTAACATATAAACCTCATAAACAAATGTCTTCTCTCACCTCAAATATAAAAGACAAAATTAAAAACGAAAATAATGGAGTTTATAAGGTAACTTGTGAATGCAAAAAAGTATACATTGGTGAAACAAGTAGAAAGATTTCTACAAGACTGTCTGAACATGAGAGAGCCATTAGATTGAAACATCCAAATCAATCAGCAATTGCAGAACATGCCTTAACAACAGGACATAAAATAAATTTAGATAATGTAGAAACACTTCATATTGAAAATAATTGGTGGAAAAGAAAAATAAAAGAATCTATAGAAATTGATAATCATCCCAATAATATTAACAAAGAGGATGGATATAGACTTAATAAGATGTGGAACATAGTGTTGGATGAGTAAAATTTGTCAGATTAAATTAAATATAATTAATCTAATGTGTATTTGTGTATATATCTTGATTATGGAAATAATTTAGTATCTTCATTTTAGAGACATAATGCACTATCATACTTCTTGATTGTAAACGCTTGCTTTGACAATTGCTGCTGACTTCATGTTGAGATTAAGAATTGGCGGTAAAAATTGGAGCCAAAAATTGGCGCCAATATCACTGCCTATATAAGAGGTGACGTGTCCCGACATGCATCAGTCCGCTTGAATCGGAGCAAGCGTACGGTTACTTGAAAACGACTGCAGAATAAGCAGTTGAAACGTTGTACAATTATTTTAATTTAATAAATAATTTTATACAAATAATGTGGTCTTTTAATAAAAATTCTCTTAATAATTATCAAAATAACCACAAAAGCTTTAATAAATACATTTATGAGAAATATAACCTAAAAATTCAAAAGCAGGTAAGGAGTTATGATGGATTAATTGTTAAAAAAGCAAAATTATTAAGTTCTTTGAATTTCTTAAAAAGATGTCGTGATCAAGATATTATACCAAAAGGCTTTTATATTAAGCGAGTTGTATACACAAAAAGAGCGACTAGCATATATAATAATGCTAGTTTGGCTCTGTTACGAGAACGCATCACAAATATCAGGCAAGTTTTATTTACATTAGACACTGATTTATTCAATATATATAATAATCTAAAATCTGTTTTAACCCAGGAAGAAATTTCTTATTTGCAGCACGTATCCCAGACACACTTTAAATTTACACATAAAAAACAAACCGATATTCAAAAATCAAAATTTGATAAACTTTCATTCAATAAGACTAAAACATCTATTCAGAATTTTGATAATAACAAATTAGTAGTCAATCTATCAAATAAAAGTCTTGACAAAAATACCATCTCAGTGTTAGCAAAAGGACCAAAGTTCTCCATAGCACCGAATAAAATTCCAAAAATTGAGATAGTTAGTTCAATTGAATCATCCTTATATAACTTACCAAACAACATTGCAGAGGAAATTAGATTTGATACGATTAACATACTGAAAAATGCTAAACCACCCAAACCAAATTTGACAAAATCTGAGATGCGTGCTCTGAAGGAAATTAGAAACGATGACTCTCTAAAGATTATCCCTGCCGACAAAGGTAACGCCACTGTTGTAATGAATACAGTGGATTATAAACAAAAAATGGAAAATATTTTGAATTCTTCTACCTACGAAATACAGAAAAAAGATCCAACGGATAAATTCTGTAGAAAACTAAAATCAATAATAAAGAATCTACCTATTGAGGAAAAAGATAAAGATAAATTAAAACCGAAAGATCCACAAATACCAAAAATATACGGTAATCCCAAAATCCATAAAACCAACAAACCTTTAAGACCAATAGTTAGTCAAATCAATTCAGTGACTTACAACTCATCAAAATATCTAGCACATTTGTTAAAACCATTTACAGGTACTAATTTTTCATACGTTAAAAATTCCACCCACTTAGTAGAAATGTTATCAAAAGTAGAAATTACAAAAAATGATATATTGGTGAGTCTGGATGTGGACTCCTTGTACACAAATGTTCCTATTGACGAGACCATTGAGATTATAAAATCAAACATTACATTAGATAAAAATACTCTCGAATTAATAGAATTTTGCCAAAAATCTACATACTTTATTTATGATAAAAAGATTTATAAGCAAAAAGAAGGATGTGCTATGGGTAGTCCACTAAGCCCAGTATTCGCTAACATATTCATGGAAGAATTTGAATCAAAATTGGTCAATAATGCAATAAAGAAACCAAAACTGTTTCTTAGATATGTGGATGATATTTTGATGATTTGGCCTCATGGTAAGGATTCTTTAGTTAAATTTGTAGAAGCAGCAAATAATTTACATAAAAATATAAAACTAAGCGTTGAATGGGAAATAAATGAAGAGTTACCGTTTCTTGATGTATTAATTAAAAAGAAACAGAATAGATTAAGGTTTGATATTTTCAGGAAAACAACTCACACCAACAGATATATCCACGCAGATTCCCACCACCATCCATCACAAAAATATGGAGTGATAAAAACACTGCACAAAAGAGCCGAAGAGATATGCTCAAATGAAAACATTAAAAAAGAAAAACAACGATTGAAGGAAGCTTTCATAAACAATGGCTTCTCGGAATATGAAATTAGGAAATTCAGTAAAACAAAAAAGACAGAAATCAAAAATGAAAATGAAAAACCAATATACAGATCACAAATAACATTACCTTATATAAAAGGAACAACAGAAAAAATAGCGTCAAAATTGAGGAAACACAACATCAGAGTAACATATAAACCTCATAAACAAATGTCTTCTCTCACCTCAAATATAAAAGACAAAATTAAAAACGAAAATAATGGAGTTTATAAGGTAACTTGTGAATGCAAAAAAGTATACATTGGTGAAACAAGTAGAAAGATTTCTACAAGACTGTCTGAACATGAGAGAGCCATTAGATTGAAACATCCAAATCAATCAGCAATTGCAGAACATGCCTTAACAACAGGACATAAAATAAATTTAGATAATGTAGAAACACTTCATATTGAAAATAATTGGTGGAAAAGAAAAATAAAAGAATCTATAGAAATTGATAATCATCCCAATAATATTAACAAAGAGGATGGATATAGACTTAATAAGATGTGGAACATAGTGTTGGATGAGTAAAATTTGTCAGATTAAATTAAATATAATTAATCTAATGTGTATTTGTGTATATATCTTGATTATGGAAATAATTTAGTATCTTCATTTTAGAGACATAATGCACTATCATACTTCTTGATTGTAAACGCTTGCTTTGACAATTGCTGCTGACTTCATGTTGAGATTAAGAATTGGCGGTAAAAATTGGAGCCAAAAATTGGCGCCAATATCACTGCCTATATAAGAGGTGACGTGTCCCGACATGCATCAGTCCGCTTGAATCGGAGCAAGCGTACGGTTACTTGAAAACGACTGCAGAATAAGCAGTTGAAACGTTGTACAATTATTTTAATTTAATAAATAATTTTATACAAATAATGTGGTCTTTTAATAAAAATTCTCTTAATAATTATATTTTATTAGTTATTATTTCATTATTTTAGTCATGGTTATTTGAAATCCCTCTAAGCCACATTTATATTCATTATAGTATATTATTTACTTTTTACTTATTCATTATATTATTTATTATTTATTATTTTATTATATTATTAACGACCGACGGTACGAAAGAAAGGTATTGTTTTCATACAAAATTTAACATGTGGAGATTTTTACATTTCTCCACGAATCATGCATTTTGTTAACAGAAAAAAGTATTTTTAGCATGATGTCTGTCCGTCTATCTATTGTGTGTGTCCGTATAGACGTGAATAGCTTGAACGGCTCAAATGGATTTTGATAAAATTTGGTATATTTACTTAATACATCAGCAGCATGAATTCTTCAACTTTTGGTGTATATCCAAAAACCGGAAGTGGTAGTTAACAAAGTATTAATTTTATATTCATTGTCGGAAATTTTTCACTTAAACTATAGTAGTAATTAATAATTGAGAAATTAAACTAAAAATAAAATCTAAGATAATAATAATTTTGTAAAATTAATTCAAGTTTTAAAAATATTTTTTTTTATACTCTATATATATATATATATATATATATATATATCAAATCGTCGGTCGGATCTGTTCCTGGCCACACCTCATTTTTTAGTATTTATCTATTTTAGACATGGTTATTTGGAAGCCTTCTAATCCACATATACATATATTCATTAATGTATATTATTTACTTATTTATTTATTTTAATGTGACCAACTTCTGTGGGCCTGTGATACTTTCTGATCTTTAATTTTGTTTATTTTTTTTTTATATATATTTTTAGGTGATGGTGATTGAGGCTTCATTTGCATTTGAGATTAAAAATTGTTTTTGTTCAGCAAGAGAGTTTCTGAATGTGATCCCTGATGGAATTTTTTGAACAATAGTAAAATATAATGATTTATGGATGTTTAGTTCAAATAGAAATAGAATTATTTATTATAATAATTGTCGATGATTCCTAAATTAAATTATTAATAATAAGAAGAAATGTTTTAGAAGGGTTCAAATGGTAATAAAAAAAATGAAATATATTAAAATTCATTAGTATATATAAAATATTTGGAAATATATCAACAAATCTAATATAAAAAAAAACTAATGAATGTCATCTGTCTGGTTGTATTCATCCATGTATATATTTTGCATGATAATCATTCGAGAATGTTTTACTAATTCTTAAACTCAATTCTGTTTGCTCTTCACCTGTAGAACATAACAGAAATTTCAAGCAAGGCTAAGCTGCTTAATTTTTTTTTTTTTATTCGTCAGTGTAAAAACTCAATTATCATTTCTGTAGAAGACACGTCTTGAGCGGTCGACCACCTTCTCTCGTTTTCTTTTCTTACTTATGGTAGGGGGAGAGTGACGAGCGGGTTTGGGGGGAGAAAAGGAGGACCAAGATAGAGTTTTTTTTTTACCTTACCTATCTCAGCCACTTTGTGACTCATATTCTTCTCTCTTTCACACCATCTTTCATTTTTTTTTTATTTAATTTATTTGTTATGATACAAGACTTCAAATCTCGTTAGAATGTAAATTTATTTATACCATTTGACAAAGAGCAAAATTATTTATTTGGTTTAGAATAAAAATTTTTTTCCTTAATGTTATTTTTTTGTATTTCAAGAATTTTTATTAATATTCCTAAAATGAATTTAATAATTTATAAATTAAACTTCATATATATATAAATATATATATATTATTTATATAAGTATTTATAATAGATTGAAAAATATTAATTATTTTTCTTGTGATTAAAAATAAATTGAATAAATGTGAAAAATGTATAAAACATTATTTTCTTTGTGATATCCTATAATTTATACCTTAGTTTGAGTGTAAAGGAAAACCATTATCTAATTTGTTTAACAAGCAATTAACCCGACTATACAATTGAACTATGTTTCAGGTAACAGGCATTTGATTCCAAATTACGCATAAGATAATATTTCAATTCACCTTTAAATTATATATATATAAATTACTACTAAATATGCAAAAATAAAGAAAAACATTAAAAAGATAATTTTAATTTTTTATTCCTAAATAATTATGCATACTATAATAATTTATTGACGATTTCACTTTTAATAAAATATCAGTCTTATTGCAGGATATTATAAACAAATGAAGAGGCAGGTCATAACTCAAATATTTACAATGTGTAAGCTAAACGAGGATGTTAGAAAAAATTACTAATTTCTGATGTCAACATTTATTCTTTATTGTAGTTACTTGTTGAAAATTTATTTTTTATAATTAAAATTTTTAAATTATATATATATATATATATACATCAATCTTTCAAGACAACAATCATTTTTAAATTATAATGATTAATTTAATGAATAAAAAAAATATAGGATGCATGTTAAAAAAGAACAAGATTTATTTGTTAAAAGAAAAATCGATTTAGAAATACGTACACGTATAGTAGATATATATTTTTTTTATTTAAGAAAACTTAAAAATGTCTGTTTTTTATATGGAAGTATGTTTGGTGAATCAATTAGAAAGACAGAGAGCTCAATAACCATTTGATATATATATACATATGAAATATATATACATGTATATATATGTATATATATATATATGAATTCTAATTTAGTCACGATGGTCTTAGATAAACAGCATGGAAATAAAAATAACTAATAGAAAAATATTTCATATTTTTTTCATCATGTGATGCTAATAATTTTCAGGTTATCCAAAAGAAAAATTAATTCAAAATAAAAAAAAGAATAAATAAAGAAATATTCTAATAATTATTTTTAAAAGAAGGTAAAATATTGAAAATAAATAAATGAATTAGAGTGAATATTACTTTTTATAAATAATTTATAAAAAAGAATAAGTTGACCTGTGGCCAAGTACAGAACCGACCGACGGTTTGAAATAAATTAATTTCCAGCTTCAGAAAGAATTTCAAATAATTTAAGTGTATCTATTAATGCAATAAAAAACAGAAATGGATTTAACATAAATATTTTTAATTTTATTTAATTTATAGTATATAAGGAGGAATTGGCTGTGACGTCATGAAGGACTGAATGACTTCTTATAATTTTAAATTAAGAAAAACCTAATGAAGATGATTTTTCCCAAGCATAAAACCAATACAAAGTGCATGATTCGTGGAGATATGTAAAAACTCTCCTCATGTGAAATTTTGTGTGAAAATAACCCTTCCCTTCCTATCGTCGATCGGTAGTACTACCTATTTTAAATTACCATATATATATATATATATCAAATTCATCCATATATATATATATATAATTTGAGAATTTATTATTTTTTATTTATAAATATAAATAAAATAAATATAAATATTTCTTTTTTATAAAAAAATTCTTGGATTAAATCCTTAAGATTTGTGTATTTACTTATTGTAACTCCTCCCTAAACGTGTAATTCCAGTTTATTTCTATAATATATAGTCAATTGCTGATCATTTTATTTCAAATTGTATTTAAAATCAACAATTCTTTTTTATAATTTTTTTACCCCTAAATGATGGCAACCAAAAAGTTTTCACATAATTTTTTTTTATATTAGGATATTTAAAAAATAATAATTAATAATATTATGCTTTTAGAAAATTCAATAAATTCTTAATTTATCAATATATATATATATCGGTTGAAAATTTATTTAAAATTGTATAATTTTTATTTTATAATAATAAAATGTCACTAGGGCATGTGGCAAATATGTGTATCCTATAAATTTATAAATTGTCAACTATCAAGAACATTTTCTTAAAATTTTCTATTTTTTCTTTTTATTTTAAATAAATGAATATATATATATAAAATAAATTAGTTTCTTTTTATGTTGATCATCTAGCATTATTATTATTTTCATTTCATACATTAATAAATTATCATCCAAAATAATGACATTTTTCAATTTAAAATTTTCTTTTTTTTTTTTGTAAAATAATTATTCAAATTATATATATATATAAATAAGTAATTTTTTGTGATTGAATAATTGAGAAGAAAACAAATATCAACTAGGAAAGTGGTGATAAAAATTTATTTAGAATTAAATAAAATGACAAAAAAGCTTTCTTTTTAGTATATTCCAGCAAACCCAAATTGATTTAAGTATGTTTTATGCACATTCGGTTATTATATCATCAAAATAAGTTTTTTAAGTGAGTGAATCAGAATTAAGGTTTATAAAAGAAATTTTAATCCTAAATTTATAATTTCAATACTGAATTTACCATAAGAGAGTTTATGATGGTAGAGTGTGAGAGAAATAAATGAAATGCGCATAATTCAATCACCTAAGAACAAGACAAGTAATATTTAAGTAGATTAAAAAGATTTGTATCTATTATAAATATATATTGTATTATGTAGAATCTATTAATTATTTTGCTTTTATTTGTATATAATATAGAAAATCGTAATCCCCATATGTAATGTGTATGCTTAATTTGTATTATTGTATAAATAAAGCAACGAAAAATCTGAAGATACGCATTTTAAATAAAAAAACACCCTTCAAACAAAAGCAAGAAGCCATTTGATAGTAACCTCAATTCAACGATAACAATTAATATATATATATGCTCTGGTGAGAAGGCGCCATTGGGTGTGTGGGTAGCGAACCTGCCTCACATTCACATGGTCCCGGGTTCAAGTTCCGGGCCTGGCAAGGGAATGTCCCTAGCTGGAGTCAACCCAGCCTCCAGGAACAACATTGGAGAAAATCGACTTGATAGCGCCTCCGATCAAGAAAATCAAGGTAAAGGTTGAGAGGATCCGTTCTACTGATCATAGGACACCTCATTGATATAACCGGCTTGATAGGCGTTGTCCTTGCGTAGGACGTACAAAGTCAGAGGTTTTTGTTTATATGCTCGAAAGTTCTTTTCTCAAACTGTTTCTATTCTGAGCTATCCAATCTATCAAACTCCTGTTTTCTCCTCATTTTCTTACGTTCCTTCCTACATTATCTGCCCAGTGGGTCCTTAATCTATTAATCGGACTTTCCTCTCTCATTCTTGCCCCGAGTCCTGTCCATCGCAACCATCTCGATTTAAGTACTTTATGTCTGCAATTCCTCGTTATGCAGTCACCTCATCTTTGTTTGTCCATAAATGGTGCGTACAATCTTATTTTTAAATACTCTAAATCTTCTCTCGTCTCCTAAGGTCATTGACCACACCTCACTTCATATAATACAACCGGTAAAATAATCGTTTTACCCATTTTACCCATTTGATAATAATTTTGACGAGAAGAGCACCTTTAACATGAGTTACCAGACCAGCAACGATGATTTAAATTCTCGAATATTAAATCTTCATGATTACAGAATCTAAGTATTTAAATTTTTCCATATTTTCAAATTCTATATTTTTATATACAAATTAATTTTTATATTTAATGGAATCACACACTAAAAAGTATCATATTGAGGATTTATTAATATATATAATCTATAATTATTACATTTATCTGAAATTTCTTTGATTTACTAATCAATGATATTATGAAATTATATTGATATTTGGAGAGTTATTAGTGGCTAATAAACCTATCAGGCCGAGCAATTTAACTGGTTAAGAGGGACGGATGGCTGGATGTGATTTTAGAATCACCAGCCAACCAGCATGCATTCCTTGTTTGTTTTAGGAAAATTCTTGAGTTATTTATGGCATGGTCATATAACGTCCTCATAGATTATCAACCCCAAACGAGGGCCTCTTTTTTTGCTTCTTCCCTAAAAGAACAAGACATAGGATCCCAACAGGAAATACGTCTTTTCAATTTAGACATCTTTTTCTGAGTCAACAAATAGTTTCCAAGAATTGCCTACTTAATTTAATGTTTAGGTTTCAAAAATCTATTAATTTATACTTTAAGTCGCCTATTTATTATTTGTTTCTATTATATTAACTAATATTATTTTATATTAATTATAAATTAATTTTAATTGGAGAGTCATGAGACATATAACAAGTTTTATTTAATGCCATAAAGGAAAATAAAGGATGTTGTGGATTAGGTTGAATTCCCTCTCAATCCCACTTTTGAGTCTGAGGAAAATTTTGAGATAGACACTAAAAAGGGTTGATGATTTCTAAATGTCAAATAATAATAATTAATTTAATAAATAATAGAATAAATAAAGAAAATAGAAGAAATATCTATAGAAGAAATTAAATTGTTATATTAATATATAAATTTTTATTCTAATTTAAAAATGTTTCTATTCTCAAGTGAGATAAAACTGGTAAATGATTTAAAACTGAAATAACTATTTTAATTTTATTTATTAAACATTTTGAAAACTTTTTTAATTAGAAACGTGTTGAGGGAATGGGATGAGATGTAAAATTAACAAATTTTTAATAGTAAAATTAAAACCCTTTTTGTTAATTTTATGCTTTAATTCATTGGAAAGTTCATGAGACATCTTTTCAATTTTCAAACCACACCTATTTTACTTAAGTTTATTGAATTTTCATTTGGAATGTTTTATTTATGATCATTTTGCATCCCTTTAAATGGTAATTGGGTATTAAGAGGACAATCCGAATCGTGACTATCCGAAGGTCCGAAATGAGGACAAGAAAGTATATATATGGGGCGTTTTTTCGAAATTCTCTAGAGGATAAAAATATATTCTGCATATGCATAGAAAAAAAGATCATTTTAAAGTAAAAGTATAATATTCATGAAAAATTACAAATTCTTTCAAATATTTTAAGTATTTTTGGAATAATTTACTTATGTGCATTCTCTCTAAATTACAAAAAAATAAAAACCAGCATAGTTTCTTGAATTAAATAGAGAAATAATTCTTTAAATAAAAAAAAGAAATTTTAGACAACTGAAAATAATAGTACCTATGTATAAAGCAGATATGAAAAGCAAATTGCGATCACGAAAATTTTCGATGTCGAGATGTTTTGAAGGTTCCTGAATCATTTTCACTAAGGTGTGTGTGTGTGTGTGTGTGTGTATGTGTGTGTGTGGGGGGGAGTCTATGTAGATAAGATTACGCAAAAACGGTTTGAGCTAGAATCATGTAATTTGGTATACGGGCTTTATTCAAAATCCGTAGTTTTCTATCAATTTTTGAGATTTGTAGCTCAACCGAAAGAGGGTCATTACGTACAACGTTTGGATTTTTTTTTCCTCTAAAGTGACCATAAAAATAAAGATATTTGTTTGATAGTTTTTCTCATGATTAAAAATTGTATGAAACTGCTATATATAGAATTTCAGCTTGATTGAATCGCTGAAAGTACCAGAATTAATTTTTTAACACTGCAAATCTCACGCGCCAACACGTGACGTGGTGCCATCAACAAAGAGCCAAACTTGCGCTGGTTTAATAAATATTATTTATTAATTTTAATCAATAATTTATAATTAATTAAATTTAATTTAAATATAATATATTATGTTATTTAATCCAATTTAAATTGCGAGATAGTCGAGTGGAGACACTCCAGCTTATTTAAATTAACATTTCTGTAGAAAAATATTTTTTGTTATAAATTTAATTTATGTTACTCACTTTAAAAGAAAGGAGTGTCAAAAAATATTCTATACCAAATCATTTAATATATATTTTTTTCACTTGTATTAATATATGTTTACTATATACAATTTATTTTTAAATATGTTCTCCTTTCTCACTCATCACACAATGTAGGTTTCTCTCTCTCCCTCCCTTCCATTCTTTGCAATAACTTTATATAAATGGAATCTTTTCTGTTTTCTAGGGTAACCACAAAAAGGCGTGTATAATTATTGCCATTACAAGATAATAAAAGAAACCACTGTTACTTTATATATATAAAATAGGTTAATTAAAAAAACCAATACAAACTGGTCAAGAGTGATCTTTTTATCATACCTGAGATATCAACACACCTGTCATTAAAGGACAAAAACATATTCAATTCAAAATCTCTGATATTATTTTATTCTACTAATATAAATTATTCATTAATTTTAATTCAAACTATACAATTTATAATTTATCATTAATTTTAATTTAGAAATGACACAGAATTAGGACTGGATAGAATAATGGATGGCGGACTGGAGGAATTTTAGAGGATTATTAATAATCATTTTTATAAGGTTTTTATCAACTTCACTTCATGTCTGTCTGTCTGTTCAATCTTATGACAAATTGAAATCGATTTTTCAGCAATTTTAAATTGAGATAGACTTTTGGAAATTTTTATAAATGGATCCCTAAGGTATTGAAGGTATTGAAGAAATATGATTGAATGATAACTAATTAATTGTAATGTAATTAGCGATCAATCGTTTTAATATTTGAATTTTCATTCACGTCATCATATAAGAAGATAGATCTCTATAAATATAAATGAATTAATATTAAATAAAAAGCATTGATAAATAAATAATTATTGTATATATTTTAATGTATGTATTATAGCCATTCATTTTTCTATTTTTACTATCTCGTAAGAGATAGTATTGCGATCACGAAAATTTTCGATGTTGAGATTTTGATGTTTTATACGTTTTAAAGGTTCCTGAATCATTTTCACTAAGGTTGAGAAAAATGTCTTTCTGTGTGTGTATGTATGTGTGTGTGTGTGTGTGTGTGTGTGTGTGTGTGTGTAGTCAAGATTACGCAAAAACGGTTTGAGCTAGAATGATGAAATTTGGTACATGAGCATTATTCAAAATTCGTAGTTTTCTATCAACTTTTGAGAAATGTAGCTCAACCGGAAGAGGGTCATTACTTACAACGTTTTGATTTTTTTTCCTCTAAAGTGACCGTAAAAATAAAGATATATGTTTGATAATTTTTCACATGATTAATAATTGTATAAGACTACTATATATAGAATTTCAGCTTGATTGATTCGCTGAAAATACCAGAATTAATTTTTTAACTCTGCAAATCTCACGCGCCAATTGCGAGATAGTCGAGTGGAGACACTCCAGCTAATTTTTATTGACTTTTTAAAAGCAATTATTTTTTATTTTGTCATATTTCTAATCTAGAAGAATATTAATACGTCTTTTTATAATAACATTAGCATAAGTTTATTGGCTTTGCGTATCCATGACATATTTTAATAGCAAAATAGAAAAAGAATTTGAAAATTGACCAGAGAATAGACAGTCAATGGGGTGGATGGTTTCATCTCAATTAAAATTCATTGTCCAAAAGAGTGATTATAAGAAAAGAACATGTCTCGAATAAAAAAATACAAAGAAATAATTTGCATCTCTTCATAAGAGATTAATGAAAGATTTGAATATTTTTTAAAACCAAGAAAAACGATGTTAATTTTTTTTTTTCTATATTTTTTATCATAATCTCCATCAACACTGATACATTTCTCATAACGGCGTTCTAATTAATTAATTATTTAATTTAATTTAATTTAATTTAAGTCTCATCAACAGTTATGAATTGACGCCAAAATTTGTTTGGATTACGCTTACAGCGCCAAATTGTCGGTAGAAATGGTTTTTTGAAGCAGTTTTTGGTTTAACGTTAGCAAACGCGGCGCCCACGTTGCACAAAATGGTTGTGCAAAATATTTCGCACACATTCAGCTGACATCGTACAGGTCTCAGGTATCTTGAATGTTGAAAAATAAAACAAAAAAATTAAAAACATCGTTTTTCTTGGTCAGGCCGGAAACTTTTCACCCCACCCTCTTTTATATTATATTGTGGCTTGTAGTGTCATATAATCTTTTGATTACTAATTAAGAAGAAAAGTTGATATGCTATAATTATGATTTACCTTTTCTTTGTTCTCACTATAATTTCTATAATAACTATCTTCATGAGAAAATATATTTTCAATCCATTCAGTATAAAAAAGCGACACTAAACATTACTTCAAAACATAATTAGAGAGTTTAGTGAATGAAATAATCTTTGTCAGGTGTCTTATTACATTTTGAATTTTTAAAATTTGATATGGATAAATTTATCATTTTAATATTTAAATTTATAAAAATGAATGTTTATATCGGTGGTACTAATCACATTTGTCAGGCGCAAGTGTCATGATAATTGTAATCGTAATTTCAAAATATTACCACTGAAAATATAATTTGTTTGTTTTTGTTATGAATTATTAAATTATTATTAATAGGTTTAAATAAAATTAAAAAAATTAAAAAAGAAAATATTAAAAATACGAAGGCAGGACACTAAGTCCGTAACTTTTTGAATTTCCCGTCTCTTAAAAGAAATGGCACAGCAGACAACTATCAGCTGACTCCAGTCAATATTTAATTATTGTTTAATTTTTGTTTGCAGGGCCGGCCCTAGAGCCGAGCCAGTAAGGCCATGGCTCGGGGCGCTTGGCTGGCAGGGGCGCCATTATGAAAAAAAAATTAATCCTTCGCAAGATATCAGGGCTTATAAGACTTAATAGTAAATAAAAAATTATGGTACGCAATAAAAAAATTGCGTTTATTTAAAATAAGTAGTAAATTATTACATTTTTAAAAATATAATGTTGATATCATACCAAGATATCTCCTTTTTAGGAAGATCAATCAATATGTGGATCCAACTAAAATAAAATATATTTTCAAATATAAAAATATTTTTTTAATAACAAACAAAAATTTTTTAGTTGATTCTTTTTTTTTTGCTTGTTAAAACATATGGGGCGAACTTTAGACCCTTGGCCTAGGGCGCCATAAGAGCTCGGGCCGTGCCTGTTTGTTTGATATCAATTAATAGCAGACTACTTCGTGATTTCAGAAGAAAGTGAATTTCAATTGAGATCCAAGAATTAGGATACGAATTGCTTCCTCATTCATCCTATTCTCTGGATTTAGCCACGAGTGACTATTTCTTGTTTCCAAACCTGAAAAAAGGGCTCGGCGAAAAGAGATTCGAGACCAACGATGAAATGAACTCACAAACAAATACCTATTTTGATGTCCTCGACAAATCTTATTTTTTGGAAGGGATAAAAAAATTGATTGAAGAAGTGTATAGAGCTCAAAATAAAATAATTTTTTAGCCAAAACCTGTGTTTCATATTGACCTGCCCTCGTATATTTTTTTATATTATTATTATTATTATTTATTGTTTCTTTTTAGTTGGGTGACTGGCAGATCGCAAGCCTCCAATATATGCTCAACTTCTTTATTTTGTTTTTGTCGTTATATTTAGCTTTTTTATTTAAAAATAATTAAATATATAATAAGAAAATACTGATTAATCGATTACTAAAAAATATATGAAGATATTAAATTGAGATTAATTAAAGTTATATAATTAATTTAAAAAGATATGGAATAAGTAGTCAAAAATGTTTTAAATTATTTAAAAGTCAAAAATTTTATTAAATTCTACAATGGAGAAATAAAAAAAAAATAAAAAAAATATTTTCTTTTTGAAGAATGGCGTTTGAACAGGTATTACGAACTACGAAGTGAAAGTAGATATAATATTTATATTAATATCATATAAATTATCTTGTAAATTAGCCAATCTAATAAATTGATAAGAAAAATTCAATTAAATATATTTTTTTTCTTGAATTTTATATATAACGAAAAGAGAAAGCTTCAATATTCAATTCGCTTTTTATACTTGAATGAGTCATTTATTATTCCCGAGTATAAATTTAATAAATCAATCAATTGAAGGTGAAGAGAATGAAGGGGTGGGGGGAGAGGTGCAAATAAATATCTTGGTTTGCATTGGGAATGGAAATGAACGACACGAATTGGCCGGAGGGGTCCCGATTGGATTGGCTACCTGACTGGCTGGCCCAAGATGATTTGATTTCCGAGGCAGTTTGGCTGCTTTCCGTTGCAAATAAAGAGAGAGAAAGAGAGGGAGAGAAGAAAACAGAAAGGTGGTTAGGTAAAGCACAACTGGAGGCGAGGAGAGTTGGCCTATCTCGGCTGGAAATCACCTGGAAGGAAGAGAGGCTGGTTTGCCTTGGCTGTCTGCTTAAGGAACGTGTGGGCCCGCATCCAGTGTGGGATTCTGCGCCTGGTCGAGCGTGACGGCCAGGTCACAAGGGAACGCATTCCATGAACAGTCCAAATGCATTTGCATCCCAATGGCTGACACACCAATCAATCAAACCAATTTTGTACAATCATGTCAACGTTCTAATTAATCATCCTATTAGGTTCACAAGATATCCAAATTATAAAAATTTTCAAAATTATCATTAAAACGATAAAGAGATAAATGTGATAGAAAATTCTGTATTTACCTATTCCACTGATATTAACAAAAGTGTAGAAATTCAGTTTTTATTTTGAAATGTTTGAATGGAAAATTTACCCTTAAAAGATCATTTTTTGTTTTACTATAAAACCTATTATCAATATTCGATGATTAAATAATAAATAAATATAAAAAAAAATTATAAAATAACGTTTTTCTCATGGATTAAAAAGTATAAAATAATTTTTCTATAACCCTGATAAAGTTATGAATGAATTGGTTGATATACAACGAAAAACGTTGGGCGCATTTGACAAAAACGTTATAAAAAATTAATTAATGTAGAGGGAATGTGGTGTTGATAATAAATAAACCTCTAAATTTTAGGCATCCTATGCAAGGGCAGCGCCTATCAAGTTTATTGTATTAATTAGATCTTCTATGATCAGTACAACGGGTACTATGAACCTTTACCTTACCTGTGGGTTAACACAGTTAATTCCCAAACTACGTGGTGTCTTAATGGTGTTGTTAATATGGATTGAAATTAAAAATAAATCTAATTTAGTATTAATCAGAAATACGAAAATTGTAATGAAATTTGGTAATGAAAGGTTTAAGAGAGGGGAGGAATATTTAATTATAATATTTATATCCTATATCAAAGAATTTTTACACTTGAAATTAATGGAATAAATGTTAATTGACATATATTTATTTATAAAACTTAATTACAAAAGAAAAAAAAAATTGTCATTTTTCTATGTTGAATATATACAATATAGGTATATATAATTTTTTATTTATACAAATATAGTATAAGTTCCCCTATTGTTAATTTTAAATTTGAATTATAGCATTATTTATAACCGTTTGGTTATTTAGTAATATGTTAAATATCAAAAGACCAGTAAAAACGCCCAATTAATTTACCAGAAAGCGAACTACTATTATATCTGATAAAAAAAATAACAATAGAGTAGACTGGTCACTTTTATATACTTATTTTTAACCTATAATTATTAAAGATTTTTAATAAATAAATGAAAGTCATGTATAATTATTTTACTAAAGAATTTTTAAAAAATATTATGTTATTTATTTGAATATGGTAGAGAATAAACGTTATAAATTGAATGTGTCACTCATTTATAAGGTAAAATTTAACAAAATAAAAATAAAATAATTGATTTAAATTTGTAGCATTATTTATAACCTTTTTGTTATAATAAACAACAAAAGGCCTGTACAAATTCCTAATTAATTTACCAGAGAAGCGAACTACTGTTATAATTAAATTCATCACAATAGATTAGTATTCTGGTATTTTGTGCCATATATAATAAGATCCTTTTATGTTTTTGTTGATTATTAAGGAAAAATATAAAAAAAAGATCCGATTTCCTTCTTCAGTATCTGCACTGTAAACCTCATAAACCTATTTTTATACTTGAAGAGCTTCTTTTACGTGTAACAGTTCAAAGAAAAGGCCGCATGTGTAACTCTCAGAAAGAAAGGGTTAGGAAGGAGTACAAGGATGAGGTGCTAGGTCTACCTCCTCCAGGACATTTTAAATTACAAAATTTAATCCACTTTATGCTAATTTATATTAAATATAATTATATTATCAATGTGTTTGTGGTTAATGCATTTTGAGAGGAAAAAAAAATATTTTCATATAATATTTTATAAATTTTATAAAAATGAATACGTTTCAATGAGTTTTTTACGATTTTTAAATTATATAATATATAATCATGTAGAATTTTTTTTTTAATTAAAAGTTTTTGAAAAATTAAAATTCTGATTTAATGATTTGCAAATTATTTATATGGCCATTAAATTATAAAATAATAATAACTTTATATGGCAAATAAAAATAAATATTTTATATTATTATTATTATTTTCTTCATTAAAAATAAGACCAATAATTAAAATTGTTAATAAAATGTGGGATATAATAAATTGCTTTTATTTATTATATAAATACGGATTTTATATATGTTTTATATATATATGTTTTTTATTTTGTTATATACTATTAGTTAGCATATATAAATTAATATCAATGGGCTTATCCAGCGAAGGGAGGAAGCTGCAAAAAAAAATCTTTTAAAAGTGTTGAGGACGAAGTAAAACAATCATTTTGCCGGTTGTATTTTATGGGGGTGAGGCATGGTCAATGACTCTGGGGGACGAGAGTAGATTTAAAGTATTTGAGAATAGGATTCTTTGCAGCAAGATGAGATCACTGGGGAAAGGCGATAACTGCATAATGAGGAATTGCATGACCTCTATGCATCTCCAGACATAGTCTTATAAAATTGAGAAGGCTGCAATGGGTAGGGCACATGGAAGAGGAAAGAATGGTGAAATATATAGTGGTGGGTAGACCGATTGGTAAATGTCCGCTTGGAAGGACGGTGTGGATGGACAATGTAGGAAGGGACGTGAGCGAGTTGGGAGAGGGTAGGAGTTGGATGGATGTGACTCAGGATAGGGAACTTGGAGAAATGTGGTTACTGCGGCCAAGAACTTTCGAGTTCTGTAGAGTCACAGAGATAAATAGATGAGGACGAAACAATATACTGTTATTATTAAAAAGTACTTTAATTATTTAGAAGTTCTTAATACTTTTCTTCTCCTCCCCTTTATTTCTTTGCATTATCCATAAAGCATCTCCAAATAAAATATTTTCCTAAATCTTTTTGTATAATAATTTTTATTTTTTCATCTTTTAAATAAAATTTATTAATTGGTTTCATTTAATTTATGGTATATATATATGTGTATATATGTATATGTATATATATCATAATAAAATAAATTCTCCACAATTTTTATATGGTTATTAAGTATTTTAGCAAAACAAGGATTATTTATTTATTTATATTTAAACACTAAATGATTAATTTTTATTTATAGTTATGAAAAAAAAAAAAATATTTTCATCCCAAGTGGAATTTCTTTAACTTATGACTTATGACCTATGGATTTTTCACTGAATATCAATTTCAGTGAGAAAAATAATTATGAAAGAGAAGTCCCCAGGGGCGGAGTGTGGGGGAGAGGGAAATGTTGAAGTGAAATGTATTCCTGTCCATTAATTTCATGGGTGTGTCATTTCTTTCACTTTTCTTAGCACACTTGGATGCTTGTTTTTTCTTTTTTTTTTTTTCTGTTAAAATTTAATTGAATTTATCTAACTAGTTTCAAAAATGTTAAATAAACTATTTAATATGAAATAGTTAATTATCTCTCATGATTAACATTTCTTGATCTTAATCCTTTGATTAGTAAAACAAGTCATTTTGAATTATAGTAATATACAATGCAAGGAAAAGATAATTTAACATTCCATTTGGGTACAGGAGAATCCCTGAGATGGCAGAAAAAAATGGGACAGAGAAAGACAGAAGGTAGACGTCGCCACTCCTTCGTGATGCTGCTATGCCCAGGCAAAGAAAGATCTATAAAAAGAATTCCATTTTACGATGACAAAGCATTTACAATGCATGCATGGATAATTATCACTTATGGAGAACATTTTTCAATTAAGCCCATTGAAAAGTTTTCAAGTTAACAAGATGGACCAGCTAGTTAAGAAAACATTTTTACTATTATATTTTATATTCTAGATATACGAGATATACTATTAAGATTCAACCCTATTTGAAAATCAAATTAAATAATTAATTCTTCTTAAACAGACCACCCTATTATTATTATTATTATTATTATTATTTAAAATATATATATTTTTACAATCTAATGAAAATATCTACATATTTGTTAAATAGTATTTAACCAGTATTTTTTTATTTAATAATTATTTTTTAAAAAGATAGTTCTAAAAATTCTGAAGTCTAAGAATGTCTGAAATGAGATTCTAAATTTTTTTATAATAATAATAAAAATAACAATAATAATAATCATTGTTCAAAAAGCAGTTATACTACAAACTTGCTTTATTCTCAGAAAAGTCCTAATGTCATAAAAGAAAAATAAAGGATGATGTGAATTCCCTCTTCACCGCACTCTTGAGCCTAATCCTCAGGAAATTTTTGGGATAGATGAAAGTTGACTAACATTAAAAAGTGTTGAGAATTTTTATAATAATAATAATAATTAAGAGTCTTCAGTGGTTTAGTGGTTGGGGCCTAGGGAAATATAATAATTAATAATTTTTCTTTAAAGCTCTTTAGGGTCTATACGCAAATAATAATAATAATAATAATTAATTTAATAAATAATGTAATAAATAAAGAATATAGAATAAAATATAATTCTTTCTCTAGAAGAAATTATATTGTTATATTAATAAATAATTTTTTTATTCTAATATAAAATTTTTTCTATTATCGAGACGAATGATTTAAAATTAAGACAGATATTAAAATTTTATTTATTAAACATTTTGAAAACATTTCTGTTTCAAAACGTGTTGAGTGAATGGGTTGAGATGCAAATGAACAAATAAATCAGTTGATTTCCATTACCAAATGATATCGATCACAAAATAGAGGTTAACATTTCGACAGTGGAAAGTCGGCATTCAAATACACTCCTTTGATGTTCATTTTAACTTTCGGCTATGAATATTTAAATAGATATATTTTTTCTTTTTAGTTGGTTACTTTCCCCATTTATTTTTGGCATATCGAATTTATTATTTATTTATTATAATTTATAATTATCCTAAAATAATATTATTCAATAATACAATTTTCACTAATCTTTTAATTAGGATAAAGTATTAAAGAATATTAAAATTTTATTAATTTTTTACTATTATAAAATTCGCATTTATAAATTAACATGAAAACTTTATGTCTCGTAGACCTCACCAAATTAAAATAAATAAAATAAATATATTGAAATTATAAAAAAGAGTTGTAACTGTTTGTTGAATTTACTAAAAAAAATCTAATAAATATACTAATTTAAAATAATAATTTATTTATTATATTCTAAATAAATAATACACATCTTAACAATATTTTATTTCTCAATTATTATTTTTAAAACTATTATTTTATTATTAATCAATTATATATATATCCATTTAAAAGAAAATGATTCATAAATATAAATAAAATTTTTCATTAAATTAAATAAAATTATTCATTAATATAAATAAAATTATTAAATAAATTTAAACAAAGCTTTATTTAAGTTTTATATAATATAACAAACTAATACAATTTAAAAATATCTATAAAACATTTTCACTATTTTTTTTATTTAAAATTAGATGCAATTTTGTCTTGATAAAGCTTATTTTTAGTCTTATTTATGAATCATTTTCTTTATATTAATACATAACCATGTAATGTACAATATATAGAAATTAACAAAAAATATTGTTACATTTTCTATGACCGTTTTGTTATATTAAAGCGAAATGGCCAGTACAAATGCAGAATTAATTTACCAGAGAAGCGAACTACTGTTATAAGTGATTAAGTAACAATAGATTAGTATTCTGGTTACTTTTGTATAATTTTTTAATATTATATTATATTATATTCTTATTTATTTATTTTTATTTCGTTTTATTTACCATTTGGATTTTTATCAAGTCTTTTAGAATATTATTTAATTTTAAATTTTAAATCGTATAGTAAATCTTGAACTTGTTGAGATTCGAACTCTAAACCTTAGGTCCCGTAAACAAGGACCATATCCACTAAGCTAAGCAATACCCTCTAAATTTCTCATTATATCGTACTACTATATTCTATATACCTATTCTATATTCATATAATATAAACAAAAAATTAATTTATTACTTGTGAAAAAAAAATTATCAATAATATTGTAGAAAATATTTTTTTCATTTATTTATTTGTTATATAAAATTAATAAATAATTAAATTTTTCTGTTTTTTTTTATCTTTGAAGTAAATATTGTAAAAATATATTTTTCGATATTTATTAAATCATCGCTATTAGATATTAACCATTGAAAATTATTTCAATTTTAATTTTTTACTTTAATCAACAATTTTTAAATTAATTTTTAGGTTCGTTTATAACTTAAAATTTGAAATTTGATAATTATTTTTTTTAAATCAGGTTATATAAATTTTAAGTTTTATAAAGTTTAAAATAAAGGACATATTGTTGGATCCAAAAGGTATTTGTAAAAAAAAAATTGAAATTAAAAACCTTTCCGTTGTTTAATTGAATTATTTAAACAAAATAAGGATAATTATTAAATCTATTAATAATATTTAAGTAAATCTGAATTTAATTTATCAGTTATTAATGAACAAAATGTATCCGACATATTTTTTTTTCAAATTTATCATTAATTGAAGGATAGGATGGGGAGGGATGAAGTTTGCTCCCTTAAATCATCACTTCCATTGAAAAATGTCATAGTTTAACCGGATAAATATTAGACTTTGAATATTTATTAACGTCTTATTTAAAAATAGTTTCTTATTAATTTGTTCGTTAAGTGACGAACGGAAAGGAAGTAATATTTTATCTCTTCAGCCTCATCATCACTTATCACCCCCACCCTCATTCATTCTCACTCTCTCTCTCTCTCTCTCTCTCTCTCTCTCTAACACACACATACATTCTTATTTTTTGATAGATTTCAAATTTTAAGCTTATCCACTTCACCCCCCTCCCCCACTTTCATAATTTTTTTTACCTTATATGATGCTAGCGATGTCCTTGACAAACTCTCCTCATCCTTCTTGTACCTCTCCTACTTCTTTTCCCAAGTGTTGTTCTCTGTTTTTCTTTCACTTCACCTTTCCCGCTCGTTTTTTTTTTCTTCAACAAAATGTTTTTTTTTATCTCTGATAACGTTCAATGCCCTCCCAGTTTCGAGTGGATGATGCCTTGTTGGTTTACGTGTCGTCTAAGCATCTGTAGAACAGAAAAGAAGAAGCAAGTTAACGTAGCAGTAGTAGTTTAACGCCTTCTGACATAGTTTAGAGGGCTGTTAATGGGTTATTTTTAAACGTCGTTACTGTCTTTCGTTAAGGCAAGGAACATAATGCCGCCTTTGAAATGCCGATCAAGAAAAATTATATTTACTCAATGTTTTTTAAACATTATATATATATATATAACCCAAGACATGAAATAAAACTATTCTCTAATCATGATTCAAGAAGTAAAAGTAAACCAGGCAAAGTAATCTATATATATATAAAAAAGATTTTTGTCTGCACATTGCTCAGAATTTAAAAAATTTTGCATATCCTCGCGTTTCATAACCTCTAGAATCCAAAATTGACTTTAGAATTTTTCATGTCTGCCTGTCTCTGTCTGTCTGTCCGGAAAATAACTATTTTATAGACTCAGAATTGGCTGAACCGATTTCTATGAAATTACATCACAGTATTCTTATAATAACATAGGCTATACATTTTATTAATATCTAATTAATTGTCCGGGTTGTTCATTCAAGAGCGCGTGGCCCACTGACCCTAGCGGAATCATTTTCACAATGTGTATATATTTATTATTATTTTGCGGGCAAGAACTTTCGAGTATCTTTGAGGTACATAGATAGATAGAAATAACATATACAATAATAATATATATAATTAATTAACTGATTAAAGTAAATATATATTTTAAATAAGAACACAAAAAGAAATGAATGTTTTATGTAATATACGGATTGAAACAAAATGGATGAAAACCTTTACTACTTTCAACCAAATACTAGGTACCACTCGGGGGTACAGGGGGCGGAGACCCCGTTTAGGTGTGAAGAGCGCCGAAGGCGCTCTGAGCAGCTAGTTACTATTTAAATTCATCAATTTTTTTTTTTTTATTTAATTCTATAAAAATTAAAATATCTAATTATATATATTAATTTACAAATAAAAAAACATTTAAAATTTTGAAAAGTAATTATTGATTTGATAAATAGGTAATAGTAAAATCAAATAATATATATTATTATAGAAAGATGGTTTTACTTGTTATTTATAAACATTTTTTCTTTGTCTCTATCACTCTTAATATAAAATAAAAATAAGCTGGAGTGTCTCCACTCGAATATCTCGCAAATTTGAATTGGATTAAATAACATAATATATTATATTTAAATTAAATTTATTTAATTATAAATTAAAATTAATAAATAATATTTATTAAATCAGCGCATGTTTGGCTCTTTGTTGATGGCACCACGTCACGTGTTGGCGCGTGATTTGCTGTGTTAAAAAATTAATTCCGGTACTTTCAACGATTCAATCAAGTTGAAATTCTATATATAGCAGTTTTATACAATTTTTAATCATGTGAAAAACTAACAAAATAACATTTTCTCAAAAATTTGGTTTCCTTATTGTCAGGCCTAGTACCTTTCGAAATACCCTCGAACGGTTTATTTTCTAATTTAAAAAATATTAAATTTAAAGCTTATCCAAATTTAAAGAAACTAATATAACACCTATATTTTTAAATCATATAAAAAATCATTAAAAAATATACCAAAATAAAATATAAATAATATCATATGGTCTAAAATAGATATCAATATATAATTTAATTTATTTATTTATTTTAATCATTACTTAATTATTACAATATAGAAAATTATTAACAAATTAAATATTTAAAAAGGTTTTATAATGAAATATGAAGGAATATATTAAATTAATTACTTATATATTGATATTTTATTTATATGACTTGTAATTTAGTTTAATTATTACACAAAAAAAAATAAATCAAATTGAAATTGAATAAAAAATCAACATCAAATTCTTAATTTAGTCACTTCTTGAAATAACCGTTTAAATAGCTACTTGCTGACTACTTTTGCTACCTTGGTGTGTTAAAACCACATTCCTAAAGAATACGATGGAAAAAATTATTTTCTCTGTCACACTTTTAACACATTTTCATTCACTTTTTTTTATAATATATATATTACTTCTATTTCATTTTTAAAATTTTTCATTTATTAATGTTAATGAATAAATGAGATTAATAATAACATCTAATAAGAATTATAATAATAATGAAATTGATTATTTAATTAAAGGTATGTATAATAAAAATGACTTTATGTTATTTTTAATAATGTATTTTAGTTTGTCATTATTATTGTGATTTCCATTCAACATTTAAAATACGAATTAAATTTTTGATGGTTTTTTATAACATTCCATTAAGCTAAACATGAATAGAATTATAAAACTTTAATTTTAAAACATAATACTAATAATAGTAAAAATAAACATAACTTATGACAATAATTTTTTTTTATTTTATGAGTTGTTTAATAGTAAATATAATTTGTATCAAAATCATTAGCGAGTTTTCTTTTGAAATTCATAATTTATATGTTAATTAATTAAATTAAGAAATTTAGATGCCTTATGCAACATGGATTGGTAAATGAATTGGACTGGAAGAAGAGACACGTGATTAGACAAATTGGGGGAAAATCAAACGAAATCCAATTAAACAAAAAAATTCATGAATTTGGCTACGGAGACGAGATAAATATAATAGGAGATTCGGCAACTGCAATTAAAGATAGTGTAGGAAAATTAATCGAAGCAGGAAAAGAGGCGTTAGAAATTAATAGTGCTAAGACAAAGTATTTAGTAATTTAAGAATAGAGGAATAGTATTAACACTCAAAGTCTTAATATACAATATGTAGAATTTGAAAAAGTATAAATATTTAAATACTTTAGATAGGGATAAGGATAATAATATTCGAGAAGAATTTAAATCGACGTTGTAATCGAGTAACGCCTGTTATTATGCAGAAAAGGGAGTAAAGGGGCTTATCTCATCAAAACTATTATCAAAGAGCATCAAAATTGAGATATATAAAACAATTATTTTTCATGATCGATGACTAGGATGACCATATTTCGAAAACACCAAACCGGGACAAACGGTTTCCTTTTTTTTAGAACTAAATTGAAAAAATTTTGAAAAAAAAGTACGAAATGTCAATAGGCTGTCCCGAAAACATTTAGACGCTTAGAGAAATGTGGATGCTGCGGCAAAGAACTTTCGAAAACTGTAGAGACACAGAGTTAGATAAATATAACATATACAATAATAATAAATAATTAATTTACTGATTAAATTAAAATATATTTTACAAGAAAACAAATAAATGTCTTATCTACTTATACTGATTGATACAAAATGGATGAAAACCTTTTACATACAGACTTTTAACCAAATACTATGTACCACTCGGGGGTACAGGGGCGGAGCCCCCGTCTAGGTGTGAAGAGCTCCGAAGGCGCTCGGAGCAGCTAGTAATATAATAATTATTTGAATTTTCATTGTTAACATTATTTTTATTTAAATAACCATAAAAAACCTTCTTATTTATTTTTGTTTTAATTGTTTTAATAGTAATTTTGAACGAATCGTTTTTTTCTCAATAACATTGGAACCGAAAAATCCCTGAAATTTAAAATAATAATATTATGAATTTAAATTTAAACTGAACGCTTTACCTATTGAATCTTCTGGTTATTTATTATTTGATATCACATAAAAATGAATGTTCTAGAGGAGGGAGAAGAGAGATTCTTTTTGTATTTTATATATATATACTACAGAATATAATAATGTACAATATATAGAAATTAACAAAAAATATTGTTACACTTTCTATGACCGTTTTGTTATATTAAAGCGAAATGGCCAGTACAAATGCAGAATTAATTTACCAGAGAAGCGAACTACTGTTATAAGTGATTAAGTAACAATAGATTAGTATTCTGGTTACTTTTGTATAATTTTTTAATATTATATTATATTCTTATTTATTTATTTATTTTTATTTCGTTTTATTTACCATTTGGATTTTTAGAAATTATTTGATTATTCATTGTTAAAATTATTTTTATTTAAATAACCATAAAAAACCTTAATTATATTTGTTTTAATTGTTTTATTGTACTTAATAGTAATTTTGAACAACTCGTTAATAAATCGGTGTTTTTTTTCAATAACATTGGAAACAAAAAATCCCTGAAATTTCAAATAATAATATTATGAATTTACATAAATTTAAACTGAATGCTTTACCTATTGAATCTTCTGATTATTTATTATTTGATATCGACATAAAAATGAATGTTCCTGAGGAGGGTGAAGAGAGAATCTTTTTTTATTTGTTATTGAAATATAAAAATAAATGACAAGTCATTGAACTAGACATCGGCCAAGCCCAGACCGCCTCGTCGCCTCCTCCCACTTGGCGCAATCCAAGTCAATTCAATTGCAGCATCCAACTAGAACATCTGGATTCGATTCATAGACATAAGGGGCGGGACACCCAATCAATTGCTTGCAATATTTCTGTTCTCTAACTATTAATTATTAGTTGATTCGTTTCTTGTGTTCAAAAATGAACAATGAATGACCAAATTAATCATAGATTTGACTTTTGTTACTTATGACTTTTTCACACTTCGAAAAATTTTCTTGAAAACCTTTCATTTTTTGAGGAAATGCATATTACTAAGAGTCAATTATCGATTTATGTCCTGAAATGAATCAATGACGGGCCAGATTGTGCTGAATTCTTTAGAACAATTAGGAATAAAAAAAAACAAGTTATATTTTTGACCATTCTGAGATGTTATCATTCAGAAGAATAATTTTTTCATATATATTACATTGTTGACATGTTGTGTAACCTCAAATAATTTGGAAAGTTCCTCTTTCAATCGAATGGAATCTTCATTGAGTAATGAATCCAATTTTTTTTTTCGTCAAATTTTTGGGGAAGTCAAGATGGCGCTATGCTTAATGACATTTATTTACATTAAATTAAATAAATCAAATTTTTTAAAGAATTAACTTGATTTTATTTAATCTTATAGGTGCATTTAATTTAAATAATTATATTAATAATATATATATATATATATATATATTCACTTCCTTTCTAATCTACAAATATATCAGAAACCAGAATCAAACTTTTTATTTTATATAGGTTATATAAAATTTTTATAATAACCAAAATGAGAGTTAATACATTTTTGAAATTATTATTAATTATTATTATTATTTAAAAGAACTTGAAATATAACGTATTTATTTATTTATTTTTTATTTGGTATTTTTTCATTCAAATAATAATTAAACCGAAGTGTTAATAGCCAATATAATAATAATAATGATAATTTAGTTAATAAGTAACCAAATTAATACATATTATTACGAGAAACTATAAAATTTAAGTGATGAATGCATTAAATTAGTTTTTTCTAATATGATCAGATGAAATATATATATTTTTAGTAGGAAATTACATGTTGATAAAACAATTCCATAATTGTAGAGTATATAACTGTCATTAAAATTAAATCATTTATGTACTGATATATAACACACAGCCAACATAAGTATATCACTATGATAAATATAATATTGGATTATTTTCTTAAATACATATATATATATATATATATATATATATATATATATACCTAATAACAACTAAGCCTATGACATACATACATATAGTTAAATACTAAAATTCCCTCAGATTTAACTTTCTGTTTAGGTTTTAATTACCAAACAAAAGTTAGATATCAAAAAGAGGATAAAAACATTTAAAATTGATTTTTTTTAGTAAAATCATTAAACTTTATTATTTATGATTTCTACTATAGAATAAAATTACTTTTAAAATAAAATATTTTATGATTGTTTTTTAATTTCTTCGAAAGTTAAAAGTAATACAAGAAATTGTATCAGAAAAATATATTTAAATGTTTGTTTTATTAAAAAAGTAATATAAATATCATGAAAATAACTGATATGTACAAGCACCCATATTTTATGCAATAAGCCCCATGGATATAAATTGAAATGCGATTTAAAGTTTCATGAATGATTATTATTATTAATAATAAATATATATTTAATTAAATTATTTCACACAGATAAGAAATTGCAAATAAAGGAACATGTTATCAATATTCCATCGGACTTTTTACGTAAACAGGAAATTTTCTTGTCAAAATAATAATTTTAAATCTCATTCTATATATATTTATATGCATTCAGTGTAGATATTTCTATTTAAACAGGAAGAGATTTTATCGATGTATAATATATTTGATTTTTATCATTTTAATAATAATTAGACAAAATCTTTCAAAATTTAATTTTCTATTAAATCTTAAATTAAATTTCAATATTTGTGATTTTGTATGTTCTTCATACATTTTACTTCAAACTATACTCAATATTTTCTATTAAATTTATGTTATCTAAATCAATATAGGTATATGCTAAAATTGATCAAATATAATCACTCAAATGAAAATAAAAGTGTGACTTAAAATTTACAACAATAATAACAGATTCTAGATTTTAAATATTCTTTACAATTTAATCACAATCCTAAATAGTTACAATTTTTACAATTTTAAAATATTATTAGAGAATTGATTAGTTAAATATCATAATAAAACAAATAAATTATTAATAGTGACAAAAATAATAAAAAAAAACTATAAATGATTCTTAATAAAGTACTTTTTATAATCTTTCTCTAACCCTCAGCTATTTTTCATTATTTAGAGTATATATATAAATCTAAATCACACCAGAAGTATTTTGTTATTTAAATATTTTATTTAATTATATATATATATATATAGTTGTAATCTTTACATATTCATAAGGTGAGTTAATTTTTATCGACACAGTATAACTGTAAGGAATAATTTATCATTTATAAATAGCTACGAAAATTTTGCATATCAAATAATTTGTTTTTTTTTTCAACACAATCCTTAAAAAAAATTATTGACTTCTCCATTCTTTTGAGATGACTACATCAATGCATAAAAAGATATATACTTATTAGACATATACAATTGTATAATGTGCAATTTCTCAATTTCTTCCCACCCGGAGGGTATACTTCATTTGAAATAGAAGCGATTCTCTTGTATTAATGAATGATAATAATATGAAATTTTTTGTTTTTTAACAAAATATCAGTCATAAAGTATTTAAAGAGTGGAGTGTTATTATTTATATAAAAAATAAAAAATAATAAGGCAGGTATCGGAGAAATCAAAGAAATATAATGATTATAAGAAACTAGTTATAATTTTGATATTTATTATATATCCTAGAATAATAAGTTAGAAATATAAATTAAATTGATTAGAGGAATAAAAAATTGGAAGGAGAAATATAAAAAAAATAATCTTTGCTGTATTTTTAAAATTAAAAATTAACTTTAGAGACAATGAGAGTAAAATGAAAGTATGATAGAAATAAAAAGTTATAGGAGAAATATTATTTATCTAAGAGGTCTGTTCAAAAGAAAAGATAAATTTGGAATTTTCTCGGGCTGGGTACATTCGATTATCGAATTTTTTTTTTTTTTTTTGTTATGTTGATACACTGTTGCTCTTATGTTGACATTATCAGTCATTTCGGATTAGTAGTTTGTTTTTGACAACTGGAAAAGTTAGTCACGTTTTGTGTGTTCTTCGATTTTTACCGACCGAGGATAGTAAGGGAGGTATTGTTTTCACACCAAATTTCACATGTGGAGATTTTTACATATCTCCACGAATCATGCATTTTCTTAACAGAAAAAAGTATTTTTAGCATGATGTCTGTCCGTCCGTCCGTCCGTATAGATGGGTACAGCCTGAACGGCTCAACGGATTTTGATGAAATTTGGTATATTTACTTAATGCATCAGTGGGATGAATTGATCAACTTTTGGTGCAAATCCGGAAACCGGAAGTGGTAGTATTAGCGTTCGACGATAGGAAGGGAAGGGTTATTTTTGCACCAAAATTCACATAAGGAGATTTTTTACATATCACCACGAATCATGCACTTTGTATTGGTTTTATCCTCGAGAAAAATCATTTTTATTAGTTTTTTCTTAATTTAAAATTATATGACGTCATCCAGCCATTCATGACGTCACAGCCTGGTCTTACATATATATTATAAATAAAATAAAATTAAAAATATTTATGTTATATCCATATCTGTTTTTTATTACATTAATAGATATATTAAAATTATTTGAAATTGTTTCTGTAGCTGGAAATTAATTTATTTCAAACCGTCGGTCGGTCCGGACCTGGCCACAGGTCAACTTATTTATTTATTAGAGAATACTACAAGGAAATTATGCAACGTTTGCGTAAAGCAATACGGCTCAAACGATCGGAATTATGGAAAAACAAATAATGGATTCTGCATCACGATAATGAACCAACTCACACATCATTGCTTGTTCGTGATTTTTTGGCCAACAACAACACCGTAATCATGCCTTAACTACCGTATTCACCAGATTTGGCTCACTGCGATTTTTTCCTATTTCCAAAACTGAAGAGATCAATGAAAGGAAAGGATTTTGCCACAATTGATGAGATAAAGTCGAAATCGAAGAACGAGCTGATGGCCATACCGACAAGACGATTGGAAGAAGCGCTAGCATAAGTGCATTATATCTGAGGAAATTACTTTGAAGGGGACAAAGTGGATATTGATAAATAAATAAATACTTTTGAAATAATTCAAAATTCACCTTTTCTTTTGAACAGACCTTGTATATCATAATATATCTAATTAATTTTTACCGACCTTCGATAGGAAGGGAAGGTATTATTATTATTATTTGTTGTTTCATTTGTATAAATAATAATCTATCATTTCTATCAATAAATATTTTATTCATATGAAAAAACCTATCCAAGAAGAATTTAAATTTTTTCACAGCGTAAGACAAAATAGTAAATTTAATCCTGACCAATTCCATTGTGTCACTTGAAAAGATATAACTATTTATTGCTTGCATTGCTAATCAATCTATCAATTCTAAATAGATCAATGACATATCAGACTAATATATCACCTAGATGTGAGCTTAAAGGAGGAGAATGCCAATGCATAATAAAAAAATAATTACACAGAAGTTAATTTAAAAAAAAAAATATCTCTATTAATATAATATTTATAATAAGAACAATGACAAAACCAATAAACTACAAAAAAGTAATAATAAAATTAATTTTAAAATTATTTTTATATTAATCAATTAATATAATACAAGAAAGAGAGATGTGGCCAAGTACAGAATCGAACGACGATTTGAAATAAATTAATTTCCAAACAACATATTTCTTTTATACTATATATATATATATAATATAAAAAAATATTTTTCAAACTTGAATTAAAATGAATAAATTATATTAATTACTACTATATTTTAAGTGAAAACTTTCCGACAATGAATATAAAATTAATACTTTGTAAACTACCACTTCCGGTTTTTAGATATACTCCAAAAGTTGATGAATTCATGCTACTGATGTATTAGTAGTAGTAAATATACCAAATTTTATCAAAATCCGTTGAGCCGTTCAAGCTATACATCTGAATAAGGACATACAGTGGATAGACGTACTTACAGACAGACAGACATCATGCTAAAAATACCTTTTTCTGTTAAGAGAATGCATAATTCGAAAAGATATGTAAAAATCTCCACATGTAAAATTTGGTGTGAAAACAATATCTTCCCTTCCTATCTTCGGTCGGTAAAAAAAGATTATTTCTTGGATGAATGGATCCTTAAACGGTTATTTATATCAATAATCTGTTTATTTATTAATTAACATATGTTGATATGTATACATTAATACAAATATACTATTTTTGGATTATTTAAAATTTTATTATAAAAAAAAATCATCTAAATGTTAAAATATTCCTCATTTAAACTGGAAACAAAATGAATGTTTATTTTTTTTCTTTTTGGTCACAAAAAGTTTGAAAAAAAAAAAATAAACTATTCATTCAAGAATCTGATATAAATATTAAATTCACCTAAATTTATTTTTTTATTTGATTAATTTACAATCGCCGTTTATTTAAATCCATACGATCTCATTTTAATAAATTCGATTAAAGAAAGGATGCGATTCATCTCAATAACAAACTACGCTTTTTTATTGTATTTTGTTCTTTTTCGATCAATTCAATAAAAAATTCAATCATAAAACATGCAAATTTTGCAAAGAATTTTGCAAAAAAAAAAATCCCTGTCATATAATAATAAACATATAGGTAAATATTTTTTTTTATACTAGTAAATTAAGAATTTAACGAACTAATTTCGATAAAATAAATTAGTAATAAACATTTATTTTTATATAAGAGCTAGCTTTTGTTTTCCTCATTAAAATTCAATTAGAATATCATTTATACTGATACGGATATGCATTATTTTTTTATTTGTATTTTTATTTTTTCAAATTTTTTACTTAAAAAAAACTTATTTTATATATATATATTTTAAAGATTGAGCAGATTTAAATCGATATCTAGATAAAATTGCTCCTTTAGGGAGGGTTGTAAAAGATTTTATCGATTTATATAAAAGGAATATTTAAAGAACAATACATTTCATTATCCACATTTAAATTTGAAATTGTTTTTTAAAAAACTTTCAAACTTGGTTTTATCTATCGTCCCTTAATAGAATAATTCAAGTATCTAACACTATGATCAAAAAATATATTTCAAACGGTTTTGCGTAAACATATTGGCCAGAAAATTATTTGAATATTATTTGAATAGGATAATGTCCAACCCTATCTGAATTGGTTGTTCATAATCATTTCATTTCACACCACCATATTCTACTGATCTAGCTCCGTGTTGTTGTTTGCTGTTAAACAAATTAAAAAAATATCAAAATTTTTTCAGGTTAGGAATTAAAAGTCAAATAAAAAAGCATTGAAAGCCCGAAAAATGTTTTATACAGGGAATATATGAACTTAATTAATTTGAAAGAATAAATAAGTATTTTTTATAGACAAATTCACAAACATTTTTAAAATTCTTTCTTTCTTCCCCAAAATCATATCTTGAATCAGAAATGAAATGATTATAGTAAAATAGGGTTGATAAATAAAGTGGATAAATATTGTAGATATTTTAAATTTTTATATAATATTTTTTTATTAAAAAAATATATTAAGTATTTAATAATTATAGGTATAAATAAAAGGTATATGATGGTTAAACTTTTTTTTTAATTTTAAATAGTGTAATAAACCTGTGTCGCATTTAAATATAATTTGTTAGAGAAAAATAAAAATATTTATCAGATAAAACGAATCAAATTTGTATAATTGTATATATAATTTTGCAAAAACTAAAAATGTTTGATAAATAATATAATAAATAACTTCTTTTGTTTCCACTAGATGAACACATTTAATTTCACGCATGATAATTTAAAAAGAATATTTAAGGAGAAACTGTTTAATGGGCCTTGCCGTGTTCCCGACATCTCGCAGGTCATAAATAAAGGGCTTATCTAATTTAGGATTAAAAAATGCAAGGATTAAATCGACGTCTCCTTTTAATTTTATCCATATTTGTTATGCGAAATTTTAATTATATATTTTAATAAATCAAAATTATTTATAAAAAATTGAATATTTCATATTTTATTTATATTTTGTGTTTATTTATAAAAATTAAGTAAATTCAATGTCTATTATATCAAATAATTCTAAAACACGCAATCAATTACTGAATTAAATTAAGACATTTAAATTAATTAATTATCATAAATATTATCTTTATGTTTAAGTATAAACAAAATTTAAATCAACATGCATTAGAATTTCAGACCTTAGATTATTTATTTAAAGCGAAAATTTTAAAATGATAATGATTAATTAAAAATTATAACTATATAATCTATTTATTTAATTTTTTTTTCTATTTATCTCTCTAAACCATCTCATATCCCCTTATGTATAATTTTTAATGCTTAAGAAGTTTAAATATTCACTAATAAGTGGTGGTCTGCATGAGGAAATCAAATTTTTACCGACCGACGATAGTAAGGGAGGCATTGTTTTCACACCAAATTTCACATGTGGAGATTTTTACATATCTCCACGAATCATGCATTTTCTAAACAGAAAAAAGTATTTTTAGCATGATGTCTGTCCGTCCGTCCGTATAGATGTGTACAGCCTGAACGGCTCAACGGATTTTGATGAAATTTGGTATATTTACTTAATGCATCAGTGGGATGAATTGATCAACTTTTGGTGCAAATCCGGAAACCGGAAGTGGTAGTATTAGCGATCGACGATAGGAATGGAAGGGTTATTTTCACACCAAATTTCACATGAGGAGATTTTTTACATATCACCACGAATGTCTTGGTTTTATCCTCGGGAAAAATCATCTTCATTATGTTTTTCTTAATTTAAAATTATATGACGTCACCCAGCCCTTCATGACGTCACAGCCTCCTTATTATGATCACGGGCAACGCCGGCTACTTCAGCTATATATTATAAATAAAATAAAATTAAAAATATTTATGTTCTATCCATATCTGTTTTTATTACATTAATAGATATATTAAAATTATTTTAAATTGTTTCTGTAGCTGGAAATTAATTTATTTCAAACCGTCGGTCGGTTCGGACCTGGCCACAGGTCAACTTATTTCTATTACCCCAAGGTGGGACCTCCGACCAACGTTGGGAACTACTGCTCTATATATTTTAAAATCATAACAAAACTAACAAAACTATTTTTCTTATCATGTTCTTTGAAAATTACAATTTATAATATTTTTCAAATTATTTATTTATTTATGTATTTTTGTTTCGATAAATAATATTTTATTAATGTTTTTAAAATAAAAATTATAATTTTATTGATTTTTTTAAAATAAAAAAAAATTGAATTTTATTTTAATTTTATTTAATAACAAATAATCGAATATATGTGTATTTGGAAAAATTATAAAATATATTCTATTTTATATTAAATATTAAGTAATTTATCAAATGAGTAAAAATTTTTATATTTATTAACTGTTTTTTAATATTTTAATATTTTAATAAACATAATGAGTTTAGTGAACTTCTCAATGAAATTCTTTTAAAATAGTATATTAGAATTTATGTCTATTTCATATTTCTTTGACAACTACTAATCATTTAAAGTAATTATTAATAAAATAAAATGGGAAAAAAATATTCTCATTAAACTAGAGATATTTCAAGTCATTTTCATATTTATATTTTAACAATTTTAATCATAATTATGATATTAGAAAGTAGAAATAGATACAATTAGTTTTTCTAGTAATATAATAATTTTAATGACGTTAATTGCATGAGTTATATATATATATATATATATATATATAATTTATGTAAGGTTATAATTTAAAATTATATTTATTTTTCTTTAATATTAAAATTAGATTTTTAAGACTTAAATTGAGATCCAAAACTTATTTAAAAATTTGTTCTTTAAAAATGATAGATAAAAAAGTTGTAGATCTTGAACTCATTTACTCTTGATTTATAATCAATAAAATAACAAAATGTCCAGCACTGTATCTTACAGTATATTTATGACACACTCCTACTCCGCAGCACTTAAAAGTGATAGATCAGACCTTACCAAATTCAATAATTTTCTATAAATATAAATATAAAAATTTTTATATAAAATAACGTTTTTCTCTTGGACTAAAAAGAATAAAATAACTTTTCTATAAGCCTTACAAAGTTTATGGATGAATTTCTCAATATACAACGAAAAACGTTGGGCGCATTTAGTTTTCATTTGCTTTCTATTATATTTCTATTCAATTAAATTGCTTTATAGAGCTATAATTTCAAATTCAGATGACAATTAAGACTAAAATACATTAAAAGCAAAAGCAAAAAAATTTTAAGAAGTAAATAATTGAAAATTTAAATAAAATCATGATTAGAGAGAGTTTAATATTTAAACATTATTAGTATGAGAAAGGTAAATGCTTGTAATCAATTTAAAATGCTTCGTTGCTTTTCTATTTGTTAAAATGCAATAATTGTCTGGTGATAAAAACGCAATGCATACTAATAACAAACAAATCACACGTCCTACTACATACAGGCACACATGTTAACTAACCCATTCCTTCTAAGAGATAATAAATGATATAATTGTGAATGGAATATGAATTCAATCAAACAAACTAATATCTCTCTCTCTCTTTATATATATCCATTAGTATAAATATAAATTGAATAAATTAAAATTAAAATTATAACGAAATATATATATATAAATTTGATTTGTTTATTAAAGTAGACTAATAAAAATATGTATAGAAACTAATAAAAAAGAATTTGATCAGTGTCTTTTCAAATATAAATAAATAGAGTGTCGAAGGTCAAATCACCATAATTATTCATCCATTATAACTAATAAAACAATTGAAAATGTTTCAATGTTAAATTATTGATAATTGTACAGATTAGTTGTCATGTCATGGTTATGGATAAAATTTTACCAGTGGATTCCTTTGTTAATTTCAAAGACACATTCCTGATGCAATTTTTCCGGGTCGCTTCTAGTTTACGAGATAAAAATTATTAAAGTTTGACAGATTATCTGGTTATGAAATATGCAACCATTAATTAATGTTATTTGACTAATTCACTAATTTTCGGTTTTTTCAGTTCGGTTTGGATATAGGGAAATTATTTAATTTATTAATTTTTTAATTTGTCTATATCCAATCCGTACTATAAAAACAACAGAAAATTAGTGGAGCTCTCTGCCGGTCAAATGAATAAAACACACGCTAAATATTCATGGATTTATATGCAAATTTTAATAATGTTTATCTTGTAAACGAGAAGAGACCCGGGAATATTGCATAAGGAATGGTTCTTTGGAATTAACAAAGGAATCCACTGGTAAAGTTTTATTCAAAACTATGACATGACAACTAATCTGGACAATTACCAAATTATTAACTCGTTAATAAATTAAAATAAATAATTATTAATATTTTTATTATTAATTTGGTATTTTATTATTTTATTTATTTCGCCAAGGTAAAATTTTATAATTTAATAAGCGAATATTTCAGAATAACGTAGATATGCAAACTTTTATTTTATTATCTACTTATACATAGACAAAGAGAAAAATACTCTTTTTCTGAAAAATAAATATTCATATCAAGAAATAGTATAATATTTATAACTATGTTTTGATCTTATAGTGCTTTAATAAAAAAAAATAAATTAATTCATAAATCACAATCACAAAACAATTAAATAATCATTTATTATGCATATATTTAAAAAGACCTTAACACATTGTTATAACAATTTATCATTATTTATTTTAAGTAAAAATAGAAAATATTAAGTAATCAATTGTTGCAATTGATAATTGATAACAAAGAATATATATAAAGAAACATTTAATATTAAGAAACTATTTAATTACAATTAAATTTTATTTATTTTTAAAATTTCATATCTAATTTTAGTGGTCAAATACAAAATAGAAAGTTGGAATAGCGGTATTTGCAAAATTAAAGAGGTCCGTGAATATCAAAGAGAAGCCGGTTCAGTTTAAGAACAAATATTTATTGTGCTTTGAATTCGATTCTTGTTTAGGTTAATGGATTTATAGCATAGGTGGAGGTTTCCAGAAACATTTGAAAAGATGCCAAACGATAGGATTGATTTATTTTAGCTTGAACATGATCATAATTATCAAATAATAATGTGCATGTCAAATTAATTTGAGTTTAATTAAATAACAAAGAAAAGTATTATTTATAAAAATAAACACATTAGGGTTATTAATAAATTTTCAAGAAATAATTTTTGAAATTTAAAAAAAATAAGCTGGAGTGTCTCCACTCGACTATCTCGCAATTTGAATTGGATTAAATAACATAATATATTATATTTAAATTTAATTTAATTAATTATAAATTATAAATAATAAATATTAAACCAGCGCATGTTTGGCTTTTTATTGATGGCACCATGGCACGTGTTGGCGCGTGAGATTTGCAGTATTAAAAAATTAATTCTGGTACTTTCAGCAATTCAATCAAGCTGAAATTCTATATATAGCAGTTTAATACAATTATTAATCATGTGAAAATTATCAAACATATATTTTTATTTTTACGGTCACTTTAGAGGAAAAAAAATCAAAACGTTGTAGATAATGACCCTCTTCCGGTTGAGCTACATTTCTCAAAAGTTGAGAGAAAACTATGAATTTTGAATAATGTCCATGTACCAAATTTCATCATTCTAGCTCAAACGAGATAGTAAAAAGATTAGTCTTTAATTTTCTCCATGAACCTTCTTTTTAGTTTTTATTTTCTATCACCAAGTTTAAAATAAATTTAAAAAAAATTATTAAAAAAACACCTTTCAGTTAATATGTATTATTAATCTCATTTGAAAGAAATAACTAATATGAAAAAAAAATAATTAAATTTAACCTATTATTATCATTTGTTTTTATTTTTTATAATATAATAATTTACTTATCCAAAAATTTTGGGCCCAATCTTTTGGAAATTCTCTTGTCATGGTTGACCCCCCCCCCCTAATATGTGCCAAATTATCTATATATATATAAAAAAAATTTGTCTGCACATTGCTCAAAATTTAAAATTTTTTGCATATCTTTGTGTTTCATTTAGAATCCAAAAGTGACTTAGAATTTCTGTCTGTCTGTCCGGAAATTGGCTGAACCGATTTCAATGAAATTACATCACAATATTCTTACATACGTCTATTTTAACATAAGCTATATATTATATCAATATCTATTCAATAACAGCAGAAATTATTTTTTTAAAATTTGACATGTGAAGTTGTCATTCAGCAGCACAAAGAATACAGTACAAAAATTGTTTATATAATTTTTAAATTTTTATTTTTCTAATATTTACAATATTTCAATTGATCTTATTGGCCTTTTTAACTTATTTAACACACTGAAAACATTCACATTGCGACTATATTACCGCTTTTAATTTTTAAGATTATATGAATAAATAATTTCAATTTTGATCTCATAATTGGATATTCACGTAAGTTTTTAATATAGGTGGGCCATGCAGGAAGGGACGTGAGAGATGGGACAGGATAGGAGTTAGATGGTTATACCTCCGGATAGGGACACTTGAAGAAATGTTGTTTCTTTCGAGTACCATGGAGTGATAGATAGATATAACATATACAATAATAATATATAATTAATTTATTGATTAAATTAAAATACATTCTAAATAAGAACACAAAAACAAATGAAAGTTTTATGTATTATACTGATTGAAACAAATGGATTAAATGGTTTACATATAAAATTTCAAACAAATATTATGTATTACTGCGTGGGTATATGGGGCTAGTAATAAATAAATTAATGTACCTAATATATTAGTGATATTATAAACAATTTCAATTTTATTTTTCAAATAAGTTAAAATTCTTATCAAAAATGAAAGTTAAATTGAAAATATTTACAAATATAATTTTATTTATTATTATAGAAATATTTGAAAAGTGTCAAATGTATTTGAACAGGATCTGAATTAGTATTATTTATTTGATCTTGATTCCCGATAACTATTTCCTTTTATTAATGACCTTGCCAACAGAGATAGAAAATAATTTTCTAATCAAGATATTAGAGAAAATCCCAATAACAAAATACAATTTATTACTATATATTTAAGTCTATACAATATAATTCATCATTAGGTATAATTTAATAGGATTCAATTCAATTCTTGATCAAGAAGAATGGAGAACATTGTTATTTATTCACACTCCTAACAAAATGGAAATTTAATTTCAAATAATTCAAATAAGCAAGTTTTATAAATAGATTATAATATAGACAAATTTGATTCTATCTCGATTTATTAATCTTACAAAAAGTTATTGTAAATTAATGTAACGTGGAAATTTTCCCTCAAAATCTTGAGTATTTATTCAAATTTTATTTATTTATGATTTTTCTGCTGATATTGTAGGATATAATCTCTTCAGATCAATTAAATTTAGGATCTAAAAATAATAATAAATCCAAAGACTGACTAAATAAACCTGGAGTGTCTTCACTCGACTATCTCACATATTTTGAATTGGATTAAATAACATATATTATATAATTAAATTATAAATTAAAATTAATAAATAATATTTATTAAACCAGCGCATGTTTGGCTCTTTGTTGATGGCACCACGTCACGCGCTGGCGCGTGATTGCCAGTCAACGTGTTAAAAAATTAATTCCGGTACTTTGAGCGATTCAATCAAGCTGAAATTCTATATATAGTAGTTTTATACAATTTTTAAGTTAAGTTTTCATATTGAAACAAATAACTTACTTTTTTTAAAAATATACTTTTAATATATTATATACTATTTAGTAAATATATATACTTCTATTCTTCTCTTTAATTTATTTATTATAAGAAAACGAAAGAGAAAGAGAGAAAAGAGAGCTTTTGTAAAATAACTCCATCAATGAAGTTTATTAAAAATATGCCCATACAATCATTCAGATTTTACTTAAATAAAAACGTTATAAAATAGAATATAAAAACGTTATAAAAAATAATATATATTTAACGAAATATTATAATGTAAAATGTATAATTTATTAATTTTTAACTTCTTCCATTGTCATTGTTCAATTTTTAAATGCATTTGTATATAATATCTAGAATACATAAATCTATGGGTATAGAATTTAATTTTCTCTACCTCTCTAAATTTTGTTTTTGTTTCAATTGTAAAGAGTGAAGGAACGATGGATGGATGGCCTCCTTCACATTGTTAATTCTTTGCTTTTCAAGAAGATGAATGATTTTTTTGTCTAGATTTTCTAAAGACTGGATCATTTGAAATAATTTTTTTTTTCAGATTGTTTGTACAAAAAAAATAGGCCCCTTAAACTGTCTACTACCTGATTTGTTATTTTGCGAAGGGTGACATCCCTTTAAGAAAATAGAAAGAGCCACGTGCGTGTTAAAAAGGAGTCAGGTAGAAAAAAAAAGATATTTTGCATTCCTTCTTCTTTGTATTATATAAATACATTTTTTCGTAAGTCCATGCTAACGAATTTTTCATTCCAATGAGTTGAGAGGCAATTTATTTTTGATTTTAATTAATAATTATTCAAGTGAATAGGAATGATTTTAGGAATCAGTGAGCAGACTTCGCCTACTTTACAAAAATCTTAAATATTTCATCTAATAGATTATAAAAATAAATGTGTTAATTGGCTCCCCAGAACAAATAATATATAATTTTTTACTTAGTAATTATAAATATATTATAAGAAGAACAATAAAATAAAATATACTAAAAATAGTAAAAGGTTAAAATATATGAGATAAATATGACTTAAAATTTTAATATTCCAAAAGAAAATTATTCTAGATAAAATTTCTTATCATAAAAGTAGATGGCTATATATATATATTTCTTAATAAATTAGACAAAATTGTTTTAATTTTTGTTCTTTTTAACAAAGTGAAAGCTGAAAAACTACTTAAAATTTATAAAAGTGGAGATAATTTATTTTAATTTTGATAAATGAATGATAAATTGAATTCTAGAATGTTAATTTTTTATTTTATTTTTTATGAATTAAAAAAAAAATAAAATAGGGAATCTGCCGTTCATCCGGGATGTAGAAAATTTGGTTTAATTAAATGAATCAAAAGATGAGTTACTTAATTTTTTTTTTTTTTTTTTTTATTTAACAACCTTATAGTTTTCTAAAATCTGTTTTTTTCTTCTTTTATATCTGAATATCCACAGGTTTGTTAATAGTCCAATCAAATTATATCAAGATTTTATGTTAACTTATTAAATTTTTTCTATATATCACCAGAGATAGTATTGCGATCACAAAAATTTTCGATGTTGATATTTTGTTGTTTTTATACATTTTAAAGGTTCCTGAATCATTTTCACTAAGGTTGAGAAAAGTGTGTGTGTGTGTGTGTGTGTGTGTGTAGACAAGATTACGCAAAAACAGATAGAATCAGCAAATTTAGTACATGGGCATTATAAAAATTCGATTTTTCTCTCAACTTTTGTAGCTCATTTGTAGCTCATCAGGAACAGGGGCATTACCTACCACGTTTTGATTTTTTTTCCCACTAAAGTGACCGTAAAAATAAAGATATATGTTTCATAGTTTGTCACACGATTAAAAATTGTATAAAACTGCTATATATAGAATTTCAGCTTGATTGAATCGCTGAAAGTACCATAATTAATTTTTTAACACGTTGACTGGAAAATATGCGCCAGCACGAGACGTGGTGCCATCAACAAAGAGCCAAACACGCTCTGGTTTAATAAATATTATTTATTAACTTTAATTTAAATATAATATATGTTATTTAATCCAATTCAAATTGCGAGATAGTCGAGTGGAGACACTCCAGCTTATTTTTTATGAATAGAAATCTTTATTTATTTAAAAAAAAATCAATTTTTACTGATTGTGAGTCCATATTAATGTAAAATTAATATCTTTATTATTAAAAATTATTTTGATATTACGAATTGTAAGTATAGAAATAAATGAAAACATAAAAATTTTTACTTATTTTATATTATTAACTTATTTTATAAAAATAAAATTATCGACTTTTCAAAAACTTCTTAATGAAATTAATTTAATTTATGATATCTTTTTAATTAATTCAATTCTTTTCTCTCTCTTTCACAAATTTTCCTCTAACAACACACATTAACACGAATTTTCTTCAATGATTAAAAAGCGATAAGAAAAAGTAAAATTATAATTTTATCATTCAAGTATTTCATTGCTTTCGCCTGATATATTTTTTTTAATCGAAATTCAATTCTATTTCATGTTTTCCAATCAATGTTTACATAGCAACTGGTAACTTACTATCAAACCACAACGGATGATCCTCCATATCCACTACAAACTAATACAATCGATAAAATAGAGGCAGTTTACATTTAAAAAAAACATCACCCTCTCCATTTTTATTTTCACTTCAGAATAACGAAGTTAGATAAAATATTATATAATCGTTCAGATAAAAAATATTTTTTGATAAGAGAAATGAATCACATCAATTCAGAAACAATCATATATATATATATATATATATAATCGTTCTGACCCTCTATCATTATTTTGAACTATGATATATTGAATTTTTTATTAAGGCTATTTTATTAAGTTATTTGATTAAAACCATTTCAGTTATGCTAGTCAATTTATTTTATTTATTATCTCAATTTTAAAATTTTTCATTTCATTTTTTAACCGTCGTTCTCCGGTTTTGTAACTCACAACTATATTTACATTATTTTTAATTAACAGAATTAAAATACATTGAATTTGTCTTAAATCTGATAGAAAATGAAGAAGAATGTAAATAATGATATTAATTTTATATTTACTAGATTTTATATGTAATAATTAATATTCGATATAGAAATAGATAATTAATTTTAAAATCCAAATAAATAATGATAATTAATAAAATAAAATAAAATTAATTTCATATTATAATTGGTAATTAAAATATTTTTCTTATTATAATTTTAATAAGTAATTTATCAAAATAGCAAAAAATTTAATATTATTAACTGTTTTTTAATATTTTAAAATGTTTTCAACATAATGAGTTTAGTGAACTTCTCAATGAAATTCATTTAAAATAGAAGATTAGAATTTATGCGTATTTCATATTTCTTTGACAATTACTAATCATTTAAAGTAATTATTAATAAAATAAAATTGAAAATAAATTATTCTCATTAAATTAGAGATATTTCAAGTCATTTTCATACTTATATTTTTACGATTTTAATCATAAATATGATATTAGAAAGTAGAAATAGAAACAATTAGTTTTTTCTAGTAATATAATAATTTTAATGAAGTAAATTAAATGATTATATATATATATATATAATTTATGTAAGTTTATAATTTAAAATTATTTATTTATTTTTCTTTAAAAAATAAAAAATTGAGATTTAAAACATAAAATAAATATATGTAAAAAATGATAAATAATATTTTATTGAATTTAATAAATTAAAATAAAAAATATATCATTTAAGTAAGATTTAATTGGTTTAAAATTTATCTAATCGAATCAAGTAATCAAAATAGTCATTTTTAAGTATAAAAACAAAATTATGTCTCTGTCAATGGTTTTCCAAAAAATAAAATATATTTTATTGTTTGATAATATTATTTTATAGGATAATATAAATATCTATTTTAATTTTTTGGAAAATTATTTGATATCTATTTGTCCATGACTATAAAAAAGATAAAAATTATCTTACTTATTTTGTTTTATAATGATAAAATTGTAGAATTTCAGTTTAATTAAATACTGTTTATGTATTAAATTGAAATATTAACAAAAAAAAAAAATCTTTATGATGAAAATACTAATTAAAATAATTTTTATATATGAATATGTATATATTATATAAAAAACAAAATTTGGTCTTTTTTTTATCTAATTATTGTTTTTTCATCAAATCACAAACACCAAATATAGAATTTAATCTATGTAAACAATTAACTTTTTCTTCATTTAAAATGGAATTCATTTCTAAATTTAAATAATATATAATTAGTATTATAAACCATTTAAATAATTAAATCTATTTAAAAGGATATTTTTTACTTAATTTTAAATTTGTTTAAAATGAATATAAGAAAAGCAAGAATACGTATAAGATATATATATATATATATATATAAGAAACAACAAAATAATCAAAAAGTACAGGCCCACCTGTTGATTTGAATGATAAGATAAGCAATATTATAACAAGAAAAGCAATATCTATAAATTATTTTTAGTCTGGACTAAATAAGATTGGTATACTTTCAAATTTATTAAATATAGGTTATATATTTTATAAAATTATTTAATGTTATATTTAATTTATTTATTTATTTTTTGAATTTCATTTTATTGTATTTGTATAATCACAAAAAAAAAAAATAAAATAAAAAATTATTTAATGTTATATTCAAATTCATTTATTAATTTTTTGAATTTCAAATTTATTTTATTGTAATTGTAATAATCACAAAAAAAAATCAGTTAATTATAAATTAAATTTAGTACCCCTTGAAAAATTGAAATTAAAATGAAAAATTATTGTTATATTTAATCAATTAATTTATTTTTTGAATTTCAATTTATTCTCTATTTAATTTATTTTATTGTATTTGTATAATCCCAAAAAAATATAACTGAATTATAAATAAAAATTAGTACCCCTATTAAAAATTGAAATTAAAATAAAATCAATGCTCAAATTCATTATTTTCTATGTATTTTGAAGTTGAGGGGCTTAATTAGGGGTAGAGAATCTCATTGGCGCCAAGGTAGCAATGGAGCCGTGAAGCAACAAGTGCCGAAGCCGGCTGAGTCTTGGCCCGTATAATCAGAAAGAATCGAAATGAAATGGTGAGGATGGATGCTGACCTTGCGATGGAGCTGAAGAACGTCCTCTTCTAAACGAACACACACTGATCTTCACTGACACACACATACACACACACTCACACGCGCCACACGAAGACACGGCACACTACCGGGAAGAGCCACCTGGACCAAGTCAGGTCTCTCAAACGACTGAGACGCCAACTACACCTCGCTCCCCTCTCCTGAGCACTCTTCTCCCCACCCCTCCCACCACAATCGCCCTCTCTCTCTCTCTCTTTCTCTCTCGCGACGTCCCTCAGTTGGTGTGCCTCCCCCGCGTGCCCAGTTAAGCGGCTGCCAGGACCGGATTGGCGACTAGCCGTTCAGAAAACATTGGCCGGTGCTCATCAGCAGCCACTTTTTCTTGGGCTTAACAAGACAAGAGGACCAGCGCCAGGTTAACGAAAAAATTTCAAGACAGGAGCCGGAACCCCACGGGAACATTGTGGAATGTCTCGCGCGCCAAACACAGCCAACACCACTTTGTTTTTGTTTTTGTTTTTTTATTTTATTTGAGAAAGGCAATGACACACAAAAACGTTGTCCACCCAAAGGAATTCACAAAAATTTGACATATATATCAATGATATAGAAAATGAACAAAAAATATTTAAAAAAAAAAACAAAAACAAAACAAAGCTCAGCTGATTTTAATTTTATAAAAAAAAACTCATTCAAATTGCCTTGCCTCTTGGAAATTAATATTATATATATATTTAATAAACACAAGTTTAGAATTCTTTAAATCAAAATTTCATTCAATTTATAATAATAAATTTTCATTGTAAACTAATAATAAATTAAATTAAAAAAATAATTAAAAATTTTTCTTACTTTAAAAAAAAAACAAACAATTTATCAATTTTTAGTAATTCAAAAATTTTGAGTATGATTTAATATTTTTCCAAATTTAAAAAATATATTTTTTTGTTTATTTTAAAATACATATATTCTTACTGGTAGTTTGTAAAAATATATTAAAATAGGTAAAAATTTCCGCAACAACCACATTTCTCCAAGTGTCCATATCCTGAGCCCCTGTTCCATCTCTCTTACGTCCCTTACTACGCGTCCTTGGTCTTCCAAGCGGATGTTTTCCAATCGGTCTCCCCATCAGTATCTTTTTCTCTCCCCAAAAATTAATTCTGGTACTTTCAGGGATTCAATCAAGCTGAAATTCTATATATAGCAGTTTTATACAATTTTTAATCACATGACAAACTATCAAACATATATCTTTATTTTTACGGGCACTTTAGAGGAAAAAAATGAAAACGTTGTAGATAATGACCCTCTTCCGATTATAGAGTTTATAGAAAATTACAAATTTTGAATATTGCCCATGTACCAAATTTCATGATTCTAGCACAAACTGTTAAATGTTTTTTTATTTGTAAATTAATATATATAATTAGATATTTTAATTTTTATAGAATTAAATAAAAAAAAATTGATGAATTTAAATAGTAACTAGCTGGTCGAGCGCCTTCGGCGTTCTTCACACCTAAACGGGGTCTCCGCCCCCTGTACCCCCGAGTGGTACATAATATTTGGTTGAAAGTAGTAAAGGTTTTCATCCATTTTGTTTCAATCAGTATATTACATAAAACATTCATTTCTTTTTGTTTTCTTATTTAAAATATATTTTAATTTAATCAGTTAATTAATTATATATATTATTATTGTATATTTTATATTATTCTATCTATGTGGCTCAAAGATACTCGAAAGTTCTTGCCTTCAAAATAATAATTAATATATACACATTGTGAAAATGATTCCGCTAGTGTCAGTGGGCCACGCGCTCTTGAATGAACAACCCGGACAATTATATAAACTTTAAAAAATTAATTTCTGCGGTCATTGATTAGATATTAATAAAATGTATAGCCTATGTTACTATAGAGGTATATATGAATATTGTGATGTAATTTCATAGAAATCGTTTCAGCCAATTTTGAGTCTATAATATCCTTATTTTCCGAACAGACAGACAGACATGAAAAATTCTTAATTCACTTTTCGATTCTAGAGGTCATGAAACGCGAAGATATGCAAAAAATTTTAAATTCTGAGCTATGTGCAGACAAAAACCTTTTTTTATATATATAGATTACAAAACTAAATAAATTATATAATAACATTATTTTAGATTTTTCTTAATCATGAATTTGAAATTAGTTCATCACAAAAAATTATATAATTTAATGGAGAAAGTATTATATTAAATTATTGTTGTTTTTTTTAATGAATTAATTTTTTTCTTAGATGTTTATCTAAACTCCTAAATTTAATCACATAAAATTATATTAAAATTAAGTGAGTTTAATCAATTTGAAATATTCATTAGTTCTAAATAATTGTGGAGAGACGTTTTTTATAAAAAAAAGACGAATATAAAATTGAAATCAGTTAAATTTTATTATCATATAACATAATTTTTTTTAAAATAAATAATCAACTCTTATAAAAAATCATTAATCATTTTACCTCGGACTGACGTACTTAGTGTCAGTGCTAGTGCAAAGTTTCATCACAGCTTCAGAGCGAAGTTAGCTAAAGAATACCCATCCATTCAACTAAATATCCCAACATTGACCCTTGGTCATAGACTAACATAAAGCCGGCTCCACACATGCGGTGTTTTTCAAATAACGAATATATCCCAAATACCGAGCACCAAGTTTAGATGCTTGTATTGAATATTCGTCTTGTTAATATTATTTATAAGATAAACATAACCTCCATAATTTGCTTTATTAAATAATTTAATTAATTGAATTCAATTAATCATAATAATTGTAATGTAATACTTTATGAATAAATTATTTAATTGGAATTGTTAATTTATTATATAAAAAAGGAATTGTTAGAGAAACAAAATTACTTATTAAAATTGTGGATATAAATATTCTCAAAATATTCGTCTTGTACTTGCTATAATAGCGAACTAGCGAGCACCCGAAGGTTTGTGCTCGGCATATACCAAGCGCAGCAAGCAACCCATCCACACATGGGGTGTTTTCCAAATGTTTTGCTTGATATTTGGCAAACACCGCATGTGTTTAAGAAACAGAATACAAAATTTTATATTCTAAAATGACGCAAACATCGAGATTCAAATCTCAAAATTAAATGTAAAATTTCCCCGGGGATAAGTTCTTATAACATATCTTATAATATATATATAGAATAAAAATACAAATTTTATATAGCGAGTTTTTATTGTTTATGTACAAATTTTCGAAGATTTAATTCTTTTTCTTTCAAATTGACTTGCGAGTCGAGTACCAAAGTGTTTTTTTCATTCATTTTTAGCGTTGATGTCGAAGAATTTGGAAGTGATAATGTTTCAGGGGAATTCTACAAAAAATTTTAAAGAAAGTAAAGAATAAATTAAATATAAAATAAATAAAAAAATTATTTTAAGAAAATTATTTTATATTTGCTTTGTTTTATCTACAAAAACATTTCAATAGTTTTTCTTATCAATGATTAATATTTACATTTATTTTAATATTATATTGAAGTCCAAATCATAAAATATATTCACAAAGAAAGATAAAAATTGAAAATAGTTTTGGATATTTTAATAATGTTTTTTACAGGATAGCGGAATTGAATAGATAAATTTAAGTGAGTTTCTCACACCTTATAACATTTTATTTTAATTATTATTGATATTTTTTATTCATTTTTTTATTATATGAAGGTAATTGATTAATGTTTAAATTTAAACATAAATAAATATGAATTTAAAAGGATATAAAAAAATATAATCTTATGAAATAAATATCATTAATTTTAATAAGAATAATTTAAAAAGAAAAAAACTGACAAATAAAAAAATATGAAAGATAGATATTTATTTATTTTAATATTTTTAGGCATGTAATATTCATTATAAAATTTTTTATTATTTTTTTTATTATATATTTATATATATATATATTTTAAATCTCAATAATAATTTATATTATAATCATAAATAACAAATTATATAATTAAGGTGTATTTTTAAAATTATTTATAAAATTAATGAGGCGAGGATTAACCGGGGGTAAGTAAATCCTTAATTGTCGTTCATGTTTTAACATTAGAGAGTGAATTTGACAATATTTCATCAATTTTATTCAAAATTTTAAGAATATAATAACTAATTAAATCTGTATCATATTAGAGATAACAATCTAATAATCACTTTATAATCATTAAATTATTAGTAGCTTGGCAAACTACCATGAAGTAAAAAAAATGAAAAATTAGATAAATATGCTACCATATTTACAAATCCTATGTACAGGTTGCATAAATCTAGGGGAATGTGAATAAAGATTTTCTACCATTAATATAAGTCAAACGATTGTAATAATAATAGTACTAATCTGAAATAAAAAATACTACAATATTATTTAAATAAAAATTAAAAACTTCAAAAACGACAAAATATAGAAGGTATTTAATATATGAGTATCTGTAATATAATCTTTTATATATATTCATTTTTATATTGTTAAAAGTTATAAAGATGTTTGGTCTAGTAATAAAACAAAGTTGAATTAATTATTTACCAATTGAATTTGTATTTTGTTTAATTATTTTTTCAGAGATTAATTTAAAACTAAATCATTATTAAATCATTTCTAAATAGATTTCATTTCTTTAATACTAAATTCCATTATAAAATAAATTTAAAAAATTAAATATTTCATTTATATTACCTTAATATAATTTTTTTCATTTTCTATATAATACCGGCCACTTTTACAATCCTTTGAATCATTTTGCTTTTTAAGATTTTGAATATTATCTAATATATTTAATACTTTTTCTTGTGTCTCTGACCTATCAATTGAAAAATCAATTTCAATTCAAATAAAATTTAAAACAACTATGATATCTATTTATTTATAAAAATCATTATATTCGCTTTACTTGATTGGTATATTGAAATGATTTTCCATATCGGGCCTTATGATTTGTTGATAGGTTACCCTTTTAAGATTATCGGAAACTTTTAAGTTCTTTATCGATTCCTGAGCATCAAATTCTTTTTTAGCAACTGCTGCTTGCATACATATTTTATCCATATTCAAAATTTCGGATTTTGGATGCGAAAAAACCATTTCAAATTCATTATTAAATAAACTAAAAGAAAAATAATATAATTAAACTTGTATTATTTTTTAAAATGGATTTTATCATATAAATATATATAAGAATAGATTAAAAAAATAATAATTAAATTTAAAATAATTAATAAAATTAAATTCTGTATTGCTAAATTATATTTGATTATTTGCTTAGTTTTAATTTAATCTTATTTTGATAAACATTTCTATTTAATTGATTGAAAGACAAATATAATTTTCTAATATATATACATTTTTTAGGTCCTTTTATTGGGTTTTTATTTGATTTTCAAAAAAATCGGTTCGTATTTCTTGGTATTAAACTTTTTATCTAAGTCTTTACTATCTCACCTGTTCATTAAATAATTTAAGACTAATATTAAATTTTTTTTATTAAATTATTGATGTTAGTGAAGATTGATCACCAATTTCCACAGTTTAAGATGATAATGTATTTATAATTTTGATTATATTGGATTTAAACTATTTCTATATTTTATACACATAAAAATTTATTTCAATTTTATAGATTAACATAAAATAAATCTGAAAATTAAACTAAAAAAAACAGTTAAAATAAAATGATTATTAACAGAAAATCTTGAGTAGGTAAAATAAAAGCTTTTAATAAATTAGCGACTAATGAAATGCGGATAAAAACAAACAAAAATTTCAATTTGTAATCAGAATGAGTGTTGGAATTAATAAATATTTACTGAGGGACGAGATTTTTGATGATGGTTTTAAATATGACATGCACGCCTCTGTGAACTATTTCCAATGATAGGAATGATGCCATTAATTTCTATTTATTAATATATCTTCACAAATATTATGGTCATGAACAAACCTATTTACTATTTAAAAAGTTTATTTTTAAAATAAAAATTGAATTTTTAAGTTTCTTTATAACTAGACTACATACTATATTATTATTTTGATATGATATTTTTATAAACTCTCATCCTTAACTTTTGGTACTTTGCTCTATACCAGGGCTTCTTAAACTGTGGGTCGCGACCCCCAGGGGGGTCGCGAGACTACTGAAAGGGGGTCGCAAAGATTTGATACTTTTGAATCATTATAAATAAAATTTTAAAATTATTAAATTAAATATATGTGAAATGAATGGGTATGTATTCTTTAATCCTTATTTTATTTACATTGTAAAATAGTGCGATATTACATCTACATCTACGGTTAATATATATTTCATTATATGGTGGAGGGGGTCGTGTAAAATTTCCTAAGCTTGAAGGGGGTCGCTATATAAAAAAAGTTTAAGAAGCCCTGCTCTATACTACTTACCTACACTTGAAATCTTTTTCATATTAATAAATAATTATAGTATGGCCCCTACACCTTGCAGAATTTGATGAAACTTCGCCAGTTGATTCTTTGATTAATTCTAAGAAACTTTTTCCTTAGGCAATTCTTTGGGAAACTTCTAGTTTTCGAGATAAAAAGTATTAAAGATTGGATATAAATCCATTGATATCCCATTTAGCTACCATGTCTTATCAGTTTGACCAGCAGAGGGCGCGGCTAATTTTCGTTTTTTTCAGTTCGGATTGTATATAGAAAAATTAAAAAATTAATTAATTAAATAATTTCCCTATATCCAAACCGAACAGAAAAAACCAAAAATTAGTGAATATGTGAATAATTAGTGAATTAGTCAATGAAAATTTCTTAATGGCTGCACATTTCGACATTCATAACCATCTAATTTATATCCAATCTTCAATCCTTTTTATCTCGAAAACTAGAAGTTTCCCCAAGAATTGCCTAAGGAAAAAGTTTCTTAGAATTAATCAAACAATCAACTGGCGAAGTTTCATCAAATTCTGCGAGGTGTAGGGGCCATAGTATATATAACATAATTATTATTAAAGTAACCTATTTTTTGTACCTTTCAGAATCTTCCTTTGTATTGACTGATTTGTCATTCTCTAAAATCATTTTAGCAAATGATAGATATGACAATATTTTTTCTTTCGATCGAAGATACTCCCTCGATTTACCATCGAGAACATCAAACTCTCTTCTTGATTCTTTCGCAGTGTCTTTCAAAATATCCAATTCATTTTCTAAATACAATAAAGCATCACGCATTTCATTTACATGCTTTTCCATTTGTGTAAATTCATGTGCGGAATCCATTACAAGTCGTGCTAAATATCGTTGATGCTCCTGAATTTTTTTACGTGAGCGCATATTTTGTATTTTATCCTTAAAGCTATTATTAAATTTACTATCCTGAAGTGGTCCTAAATCAGTCTCCTTTAATAGCGTTTCAAATTCTTCAATAGTTATTGATAAATTATGACATTCTGTTTCAAGTAACAAAATCATTTGTGAAAATTTTTTTGAATAATACCCGGATAAATGATTTGATTTCAATTTTTTATTATCCAATTTCATCAAATTATTTTCTTTTAATTCATCTTCTTCAATGGATTTCGGCACCAGTTTCATACCCAACAAATCACCAATTTCAGTTAATAAATCCCTTACATCATCAATCATTAATTTCTCTTTTACCGGTTCTCTTTCAATATTATTTTTAATATCTATTAAATAATTTTTTAAATTATTTTCAAAATCTTTCGTTATTTTACTTTCATTTGCCAAAGCCAATGTATTATTATTATCAATATTCTCATTATTATTATTTTTATTTTTATTTTTGTTATTAATTATATTATTATTATTTTTATTTTTTTTAATTTTTTTATCTCGATTATCATGAATTTCTTGATTATGTTCACTAATAACTTTCAAACATTTCGATAAATCATTAAATTGATTATTCATATTTTTATTTAAATTATTCTGCTCCTCACTCCAACTACTTAATACATTCATTAATTTATTCATTGTTTTATTTTGTTCCATTAAAATATTAATAAATTCTTCATCGATTTTCAATGTGGGTTCTTTATTTATTTTATTTTTTTCATATTCCTGTATCTCTTTTTGAATCATCACCTTCATAGATGTTGAATCCTCTTCATCCAATATTAAATCATTACATTCACTTTCATCTTTTTTCTCTACCATCTCTTGATTACAAGTAAAGTTAGCTAAATCAATATTCCGTTGTTTATTTTGTTTTTCTAGAAATTTATCAATTAAATTATCAAGTACATCATTATTGAGACGGTTTCCAGGTACCATTGTTATTTCATTCATTGCTTTTAATTCTTTTAAATAAAACTGTTTATCTAATTTCGTTTGATCACTATCATGGATCCATTTGAACATCTGTTTCAATGGCGTATCACAAGTGTCCGATTCAATATTAAAATCCTGCAATATTTCCTCAATCTTCTCCTCATTATCATAATGATCAACAAGAGAATTAAAATTTTGCAGATTCTCCATCTTTTTTTGTTCTTCATTTTCTATTTTCTCATCATTTGCAATCAAATTTGTTTTTAATGGACATTTTTTCCAATAATTCAATGTTTCATTGTTAATATGATTAATAATTTTTTTTTCAATTTCAAGACCTTTACAGATATCATCAATATCCTCACCTTGATAAAATTTTTCAATTAATTGATCCAAATGTTGTTCTTTTTGTTTACATATTTGATTAATGATCTCTTTTTCTATATCATTCGAATGTTCTATCAAATCAATTTGATCCAAAGATTTATCACGAATCACCGATAAAAGATCAATTGTATTTAATATTTCTTGATTAATATTATCATAATTAATTGCCTTCTCCTTTCGTATTGGGTCCATTTCATTTTCAACATTTTTCTTTATATTTGTTAAAAAATAATTTGTTTTTTCGTTCAAATCCACATTAGGCTGTAAGTTTAATATTTTAATTAATTTTTCATAATTATTGGACTCTTTATCAAGGTTAATCAATTGATCATAGCCATTAAATGCCGTTGCTTCTATTAATTTAATATCTTTTTGAATCTCTTCGATACATGCATTGGAACCATTTTCATTTTGTAATTGTGATTTTAAATCATTCAATCTTTCAATCGATTCATTTGAAATGATTTTAATAATTTCAATTTGATCCTCTAAATTTAAATCCTTATCTTTTTGTTTATCAAAAAATAATTGTAATTTTTCATAGGTGTTACTAGCGATTGTTTCATACATCTCTTTAATTTGAGAAATTTCTGGTGTTGTAAGATTTTCTATTGGTTTATTCGTGGTGGTGGATGCGGAATTATCATCAGGGACAAGAGTAGAATGTTTCATGCATACATCATGAAGGGTGTCCACCATTTTTTTAATGCATAATTCTGCTTCTGATTCTATTTCAGGTGGGACAAAAAAATCTAAACTTATCTAAAAAAATTTAAAAGTTTAAAATATTTAAACATTACTTATATATATATATATATATATTTAAATGTACTTATTTCTTACATATATATATATATATATCTGTGAATTATATATATATATATATATATATATATATATATATTCAAAAATTTAAGGGTGGATATATAGAAAATATTAGTAAATAAATTAATAATTATCCATTCAATCTGTTTTTTACTTATTTTTTTTAATCATGTAGGAATTGGGAATTAAATTATGTTTAGCACTCTTCTACTCTGTGAATTTTTATTAAGAGATTTTAATTAAGTAATTGGGAAATATTATTATTATTTATGAAAAGAATACCTATTAAATTAAATTTATGGTTTTATTAGACATCATTTGAATCAATTTATTTTTTAAAACAAAATTTATAATAAATTTAAAATATGTTTTTGAATTGAAATAATCTTTATTTATTTATGTTTATAAAATAAGTTTTACAAAATTAATTAATTATTTTGGTGTTATTTTAATAATTGAATTATTTAGGATTAGAAGAGGGGATCTTATGCTCCAATTTTGATAGATTGTATCTTAATCAATTAATGAACGGTAAATCCAAAAGATAATATCCAATATATCTAATAACTCCAAAACTCATGCAACAAATATGACTATTCTGATACAATTATAAAAATATGACAATTGATTACTTAATAAATTATATAATATCATGATTCTTAAAAAAAATTATTATTAATTTTATTTTTAATTAATATCAATAACTCATTTAAAAATACTATGATAAATATTATTTAATTTTTTTAAAAAATATTTTTATAAGAAAATTAATTTTTTTTAACTCCATTATCATCAATATTATATATTATATATAATGTCTATCTATCTCTGTGGCTCTACGGAACTCGAAAGTTCATGGCCGCAGAAACTATGTACATTTCTCTAAGACTCCCTATCCTGTGCTACACACCATATTATTATTTTATCTTTTTAAGTTTGTAGTTATTCAGATAAATTTAAAAGAGCTAAGCTAAATGTCTCGTTAGAGTAAATATGTATTTTTTAATTTTGAATAAGAAATTTATTTAATTTTTAATTAATTGAATTATAAATAAATCTACAATAATTTCGTTAAAAATTCAGAGTTAAAATGCATAGGAAATTTTAGATCGATATAAGCCAAATATTTATTTTTTCTTTTGGCAAGCTGATTGTTTCTTTCGCAAGTTTTTTTTCAAGAATAACTATCGATTGACTTTCTTTGAAAGGTTAACCTTGACGATATCTTTAGAAAATCCTCCCCCCCCCCACCGATGGAAGTCATTTTAGTGGAATTATAAACAATATAAAAACAATATAAGAATATGCATTTAGTATAGTTTAGTATAAATAAATGTATTTATGGAATTATAAATACACACACACATATATTTTTTTTTTTTTTTTATTATCTATTTATCTCTGAGGCTCTACGGAAGTAGAAAGTTCTTGGCCGCAGCAACCAAATTTCTCCAAGTGTCACTATACTGAGCCACAACCATCCAATCGGTACCCTCTCGAATCTCTCTCACGTCCCTTCCTACATTGTCCACTCACCGACTTGGTCTTCCAAGCGGGCATTTCCCAATCAGTCTCCACACCAAAATATTTTTCACCATTCTTTCTTCTTCCATTCTAACCAAGTGCCCTGCCCATTGCAGTCTTCTCGATGTTATAACCCTTACTATATCTGGAGATGCATAGAGGTCATGCAATTCCTCGTTATGCAGTCTCCTCCATTCTCCGCTTACCTCATCTTTCTTTGGCCCATAAATGCTACGAAGAATCCTATTCTCAAATACTCCTCTAAATTTAAGCTCGTCATATACCATGCCTCACACCCATATAATACAACCGGCAAAATAATAGTTTTATATATTTTAATTTTGATCCTCTTTGATATTAAAAATATATTTATTATATGTATTTATTTATATCATTATGATAAATATAGATAAGAAAATGCTAAAAGTATTTACTTGATTATCACTTTGATTCTCTTTTAATTCATTTAATAAAGGCATTTTTATTTCATTTAAAACTAGTTCGTTTTTAATAGTCATTTTGGGTTTTTCGTCCATTTTTTGTACTACTTGCTCTTGTGGTGGTTTTGGTTTTAAATTATCATTCATTATCTCGTTCTCTTTTTTATCTCTTTTACGAAGTCTGTTATAAATTTATGAAAATAAATCATGTAATATAATTATATAAATACAAATTTAGTGGAATATTAGTATAATTACTTTTCATATTCAGTCTTAATAATATCTGTTGGGTAATCGGTTGTTTTCATATCTTTTACCTCGGGTAAGTAAAATTTTAATATATTTTCAATTCCTGATTTTAAAGTTTTTTCCGTGGCGGTGCAGTTTTGACAGGAGCCAAGTAAACGTACCATCACAGTCCCACTTACGGTATTGAAATCTTTAGAAAAAAATGTTTATTAGTATTATAATATATATATATATATATATATATAATTTTTTAGAAAGTGTAAAAGTAAATCTGTTCGGATAAACAAGATGAGGATATCATATAAAATTAAAAAGTTATATATATATGTATATATATCTATATCTATATTTTAAATCTAAAACAACATAATTCGAATCACAATTCACTATATAATAATTTAATTTTCCCTCAATTTTTGATTATTCGAAATATTTGCCAATTTTAAGTTTCTAAATTTAAAATTTCATTTAAAAATTTATTTTTTATACCTTTTATATTTGATTTAATCTTTAATCTTAATTAAGTATATTGTTATTATTATTATTATTATTATGATTAACCTTCAAATTGAATATCGCCTCCATCTTCTAAAAGCAGAGGTCTTATTTTTAAATCGATAATATTTTTAATCTTTTCATATATTTTAATAGATTCCTTTGTTTTCGGGATCAAGTTCTTTTCCAATGTTTCAAGCATGATCGCATCTTCCTCAGCTTCTTTCGTGATTGGTTTATTCCCTTCTTGAATTAGATGAGAATCAAAAAAATCCCTTAATAATTCCACCACCTTTAAGAAAAATTATTAAAAATGATATGAATTATATCCTACAAAAATAAAATAAAAAATACTTTTGGTTTTATCTGATCCCAATCACAGATGCTTTGTTGAAATTTTGTTATTGTAATAAAATCAGGCCCATAAAATATGGATGAAACACCAGCAATTAAATATAATTTTTTAGCCAATGGGCATCTAAAAAAAAAAGGAAATAATATTTTATCAAAGAAAATAAATTAAAATGACATCAGTAACAATTTTGAAAGTATATAGTATAGATAAAGTTAATAATATAGTAAAGAAATTTAATATATAATTTATTAATAAGTAATATTAACATGGTAAATAATTGATCTAAAAAACTAATTTTATTTTAATCTAGTTTTTTTCTATTTGAAAGATTTTTCTTAATAGACGCGTTCATAATAATTCATTCGTTTTCTCATAATAATCTTCTCTTGGTCAGTCTTTACAAGTTGGATAAAGTTTGCTGGGAAGTATGGAAGTCTCTTTCGTTCCAGTTTGTAAGTGGCCATTTGTAATAATGATTAAAAGAACATTAATCATCTAATTGGAATTAGTTCACTGCTCTTTCCATGGCGGCGCACCTGTCATGTCCAACCATGCCCTCAAGTAGGGTCTCAAATAAACAGTACCAAAAAATAAAGAGTTTTCTGATTAAAACTAATTATAAAACCAGATTCAATATAATATTTAAATATTTTATTCTCAGTATTTTAGAAGGATGATGATAATCAGAATGAGCACATCATCGTAATTATAGTCTTGTTTAAAATTTATAGTAAAAGACAATTTCTTGAAATGATACTGAATTATAAATATGTCTGAATAAATTAAATTCAATATATATATTTTTTTTTATTTTTAAAAATTAGTCATACTATTTTTTTGTTAGATTAGATATTTCATAATAATTCCTCTTTAATTATAATAAGTTGACCTGTGGCCAGGTCCGAACCGACCGACGGTTTGAAATAAATTAATTTCCAGCTACAGAAACAATTTCAAATAATTTTAATATATCTATTAATGTAATAAAAAACAGATATGGATACATAAATAATAAATATAAACATTTTTAATTTTATTTTATTTATAATATATATGCAAGACCAGGCTGTGACGTCATGAATGGCTGGATGACGTCATATAATTTTAAATTAAGAAAAAAACTAATAAAGATGATTTTTCTCGAGAATAAAACCACCACAAAGTGCATAATTCGTGGTGATATGTAAATAATCTCCTCATGTGAAATTTGGTGTGAAAATAACCCTTCCCTTCCTATCGTCGATCGCTAATACTACCACTTCCGGTTTCCGGATTTGCACCAAAAGTTGATCAATTCATCCCACTGATACATTAAGTAAATATACCAAATTTCATCAAAATCCGTTCAGCCGTTCAGGCTGTACACATTTATACGGACGTACAGACGGACGGACGGACAGACATCATGCTAAAAATACTTTTTTCTGTTAAGAAAATGCATGATTCGTGGAGATATGTAAAAATCTCCACATGTGAAATTTGGTGTGAAAACAATACCCCCCTTACTATCGTCGGTCGGTAAAAAGAAAATTATAAAAATTTATATAAAAAGATAAATTTGTTAAGAAGTTTAGTTCCATTTATTTTTCATTTTAATTTTTTTAATAAAATCATTTTCTAAGTTTTTGAAAAAAACTATTCAAAGTTTATTTTTAATTTTATTTCACAAAACAATGTTCATCTATTTATGAGTAAAAACTAACTTTATGAAATAATTTTTATAAAAATAATAATGATAATAATAATATAGTAATACGTATTCTAAAACCCCTTCACCCTTCAACGACCAATAATTGGAGCATTCAATATATTAATACCATAATTAACAAATACCAAAATCTATAATGTATTTTATACATATAAAGGGAACGCTCTATATAAGTAACTTCTCTATAAGCATATTCTTTAGAAGCAACGTCTATACAAGCAATATTTTTTAGTTCAACTGTTATGTATAAGCAACTTATTTTTTTATATATTTGAGTTGACAGCTGTTTACAACAACATAACCTCAAATTGTAAAAAATTTTGTTATTGAAATATGTTTGTGGTGCCCGTATTGAAGTTAATTTCTGTTAATTAGAATAGTTAGTAGAATTTCTGGTTAATTTCTGTTAATTAATTAATTAATATCGTGCTTTAAATTTAATTTTTCTCTATAAGCAACTCTTCCCAATATTTTATTGAAATTGGTTCAAATGAGTTGATTTTATAGAGAGTTCACTATTAAATTAGTTAATTTTGTAAATTCAGTTTAATTAAATTTTATTCAATATTTTATTTTTATAAAAAAAACTAACCACATTAAAGACAATGGTTTACTAAGTTTATAATAGGCAATTGACATTTTTTTTGGGGTCTCTATTATTATAATACACTATTCAATTACTAATGTTGTCACTATTTTTAACTTAAATTCTAAGTAGTATTTATTAAATAGTATTTATTAATTATTGGTCATGTTACTCCCGGGTTTCAATATTATTATATATATACATATATACATCTTCTCGTACCTGACCTCTACCTGTTGTTTAAAATTCAAACCTTTGAAATTGCCCATAATGTGTCGCCCCTCGGGGATGAATTTCAGCGCGTTATCATTCGGTGTTTCCTCTACACGAATATTCAACCAACGCAAGGATGGAAAATGTGCGACAATGGATTTTGTCCTTAAAATGATTATCCTTTGAATAGGTTTGAAAAAATACATCTTTTTTTATTTAAAATTAATAATAATTCTACAAATTATTGTTGAAAATTGATAGGATTCAATTCTGAAACATCCGAACGTTTAAAATTATAATGTTTTTGTTTTAAAAATAAGACGAAACCAAATAAACAAATAAAATTCAATGAATATAGCAAGAATAATAATAAATTTGAAATTCCACATTTGTTTATAATCCTTGGTTTTTTTTCTTTGAATAATTTTTTAATGTAAATATTATGAAAAAAAAGTATAAAAAATAAAAAAAAAAACATTCTTTCGGTTTATATTATTATTATTTTTTAATATATAGAAAATTATTATTATTTATATATATAGAAAAAAAAATGATAATTTAAAAATCAATGGATCACATGGATTTATGATGGACACATGTGACGATTTTAATATTCTGAATATGATTTTTATGGCAATGCAAGTACATAAAGAGAGTAAGACCAAGGGTTGTTCTCGAGGACAAATCATCTCCTTTCTAAGAGGAAGAGTGGATGCAATGAGACATCGCTGGGATCGCTCGTTATCTTTAAAGGTAATCATTGTTAAGATAACATTGGATTTTTGTGTTAAATAAAAGGAAATGACATGCATCAGCTTTAGCTTGCTTAGTCCTAAAGAAGTGGTTGGCAAACTCATTAGTCAAATATGAACATTACAACAATTTTAAAAATATATAAGCTGAGGCCAGGCACAGAACCGACCGACGATTTTAAATAAATTAATTTCTAAACAACATAACTTAAATTAAAATGACTAAATTATATTATCTTAGATTTTATTTTTAGTTTAATTTAGTTTAATTAATCAATTATTTATCACTACAATATTTTAAGTGAAATATTTTCTGACAATGAATATAAAATTAATACTACCACTTCCGGTTTCCGGATATACACAAAAAGTTAATGAATTCATGCTACTGATGTATTAAGTAAAATATCAAATTTTATCAAAATTCATTGAATCGTTCAAGCTATACGGACGTCTATACGGACACACAATGGACATAAGAACAGACGGACGGACAAACATCATGTTAAAAATACTTTTTTCTGTTAACAAAATGCATAATTCGTGGATAAATGTAAAAATCTCCACATGTGAAATTTAGTGTGAAAACAAAACCTTCCTATCGTCGGTCAGTAAAAATTGAGAGCCAAATCTGCCAGTTTAGTAAATTTTTATTACACTAAATAAGTAGTTACTTATTTAGTTACTAAGAAATATCCTAAATAAAACTAAATTTCATACTTAATAAATATTTATTAATGCGCCAAAGAGGTACATGCGGCTCCGGAGCCGCATTTTGCCGACCCCTGTCCTAAAGGAATGAGCATCTGATGTAAGCACCAATTTATATTTAATTATTTAGGCATGAACTCATTTAACATTTATTGTTTGTTTGATTATAATGAGCTCTCCTAAAAGTTTGTTCCTATTTAAAGATCACTTGACTTTAAAAATGTAATAGATAAGCAAATGATTTTAATATAGAGTCTCAATCTAAGTTTAAATTAAGCATATTCTTAATTAGTGATTATAATATAGAATTGTTTGATACTTACGTTTTAATGTCACCAAAGCAGCGTTAATCACCAATAATTTTGAATAATTTCCAAAAAACTATGCATAATCCCCAACTCGTATTGGAAAATATATTAAAAGTCTATAAATTTATTATTACATACCAATCTTCGGTCTTTGAAGGGTGGTCGTGGTGTTGAGAATTAAGTGAAGTATCTTTAATATTTTAATGTGATGTATTTATATACCAAGGTAGGTCATTAAGTCCATGACTTTTTGAATGAAACGCAGGTTTTTGTATAAAAAATTATTTTATTTTTAAACCTAATCTCCTCTGAACTCTATACACTTCCAATTTTTTTATCCCTTCCAAAAAATAAGATTTGTCTTGACCTTCTTTGGTGCTGCTTCACCCTTAGAAACCCACTGTTTTCACTGATGTTTGGTTTCTGGTGTGTGTTGGTTTCATCCACGTAAATGAAACGCAAAAACTCGTTCATATTGGGGTTAAACATCGTCAATGCCATGAGCACACGAAATTCACTTTCGAAATTTATTATCTTCTCAAACCTCGAGGTAGTCTGCTATTAAAGATGTCAAACAAAAACTAAAAGACCAAGCTGGTTCAAATTTCGACAGGATTCCGCTGATAGTTGCCTGCTGACAGGAGAAATGTTTGCATTTCAAAAGTCATAAACTTATTGACTTGCCCTCGTATATTATGTATTATATATATATTATGTGTGATAAAAAATAAAATATGACAAAAATCCCTAACTCCTCCCCTACTTATTTTTAGTCAACCTTTGAAACGAAGTTACCCTAGCTGCAATGGTTTGTTTCACAATTCTGCTGCGATGGCGTTAAGTAAGTATCAATTATTTTATTAAGATTCTTCAAATTCTTTGATTTTTCAGGTAATCAAAATTTTGGAAGCATGTACATCAGAAAAAGTATTTAAATGTCAATCCGGTCGTTATTTTATTAATGACCCTGGTGGTGCTGCAGGTCCGATTATAGCTGGCGAAGAATCCAATTTAAGAAGATCGTTAGAAAAACATCGAGCAAAAAATAATTTCCGTAAACGAATCAAAAGGATCCTTATCCACAGGAGGATCAAAAAAATACTTCAAGCCAAAAATCAAAGACAAAGAACTCCATTATGCACTCCAAAAAGGCCTAAATCCGTCTCCCCTCGTCTTAAATCCCCAAAAGTAAGTCACTCGACTAATCACTTATATATAATAGTAATTAAGCTACATTCAATTTTTAATTTAATTTTCAAGAAATCGTTATAAAAGTTTATTTATAAACAAATATCAACTAAAGAATGAGGCAGACGTTAAGCCACTTGAAGTTTGAATTTACTCACTTCATTTATTATTTATTTGTATATAGTATATGAATTGTGGGAAGACAATATAATAAAAAGATAAGAGGGAATTATAAGGGAAGAAGAATTGGATAGAGTTAAAATGGGTAGTATCTTAATTTTTAAATTTAAACATTTTTACCGACCGACGATAGTAAGGGAGGTATTGTTTTCACACCAAATTTCACATGTGGAGATTTTTACATATCTCCACGAATCATGCATTTTCTTAACAGAAAAAAGTATTTTTAGCATGATGTCTGTCCGTCCGTCCGTCCGTCCGTATAGATGTGTACAGCCTGAACGGCTCAACCGATTTTGATGAAATTTGGTATATTTACTTAATGCATCAGTGGGATGAATTGATCAACTTTTTGTGCAAATCCGGAAACCGGAAGTGGTAGTATTAGCGATCGACGATAATAAGGGAAGGGTTATTTTCACACAAAATTTCACATGAGGAGATTTTTTTATATATCACCACGAATCATGCACTTTGTATTGGTTTTATCCTCGGGAAAATCATATTTATTAGTTTTTTCTTGATTTAAAATTATATGACGTCATCCAGCCATTCATGACGTCACAGCCTGGTCTTGCATATATATTATAAATAAAATAAAATTAAAAATGTTTATATTTATTATTTATGTATCGATATCTGTTTTTTATTACATTAATAGATATATTAAAATTATTTGAAATTGTTTCTGTAGCTGGAAATTAATTTATTTCAAACCGTCGGTCGGTTCGGACCTGGCCACAGGTCAACTTATTATTATTAGTTCTATTGTTATTAATTTTCACGTTATTTTATCAAAGACTCGTCGTCGTAGTTTACCCCGTGCCAAAGAAAAAAAAAATATTAATCCAGAATTCGATGATGAATATAAAACGGAAAGTTCTCCAGGACTGAAATCTTTAATTGAACTACAACGGAAGGTTGATCGAGAAAGATGGAGGGAGAGATCGGTGGCTTGCGGATGTGAAATGCCGGAAACAAATTGTCATTGAATGATCCATGTATAATTATTTATATTAAAATTCCATGTATTTATATATGTATAGAACATAGATAAAAATAAATCAGTAAATCTTACAAACCTGGAAAATGTAATTATTATTATAAGAACTCAATAGTGTTAAAAAAAATCTATCAGCTATAAGTACAAAAAAAAATAATAATGATTAATAATCTATTAAATTAACTGTTTCGATAAAGTGGCCCTTGACTCAAACAATTTCCCAAGCTACAAGTTTACCTAAATAAAATAATAATAAATAAATTAATACATTTAGATATAAATTTTAATTGAAAAAAATGAATAAAACTAAGTATAAGTTTTCTTTCATTTTATAATTTGAAAATTTAACCTGACCGACGATATGAAGGGAAGATATTGTTTTCACACCAAATTTCACATGTGGGGATTTTTACACATCTCCACGAATCATGCATTTTGTTAACGGAAAGAAGTATTTTTTAGCATGATGTCTGTCCGTCTGTCCGGCCGTCCGTTTGTCCATTGTGTGTCCGTATAGACATGTATAGCTTGAACGGCTCAACGGATTTTAATAAATTTTGGTATATTTACTTTTTGCTTCAGTAGCATGAATTCATCAACTTAAAATAACTATATTTTAAGAGAAAAATTAGTATTAATAATTGAGTAATTAAATTAAAAATGAAAACCAAGATAATATAATTTATTAATTTTAATTCAAGTTTTAAAATTTGTTTTTTTTACTTTATATATATATATATAATGTCGTTTGGAAATTAATTTATTTCAAATCATCGGTCGGCTCATTATGCTAACAATTTTCAATTTATTAAAGCAACTGAAAAAAAGATGATTAATAAATAATAAAATATCAATAGGTTAAAGGTAAGTTATTAAAAACACACGGTTTTAAGTTTCAATATAAATTTTATTAACTTACCATTAACCCAGAGGTTCCCATACTTTACTGGTTTGCGGCTCCCTAAATAAACGGATTTGTTCCGAGGCTCCATTAATACATCCGAATTTTATATAAATTTTTACTCTTGAAAAATTGGAAAACTTTTCTTCCCTTCATCGGAAATGTGTCAGAGCATCGCAAAATCATCTGACCTTTTTTTTAGTCTATTAGAAAAGTATTAAAAAATTTTTTCGCGGCTCCCTTATGACGGCATCCCGGCTCTCCAGGCAGCAGCGGCTCACAGTTTGGGAATCAATGCATTAACCTATTGATTTTATTATTTATTTTTCATCTTTTTACTATTCAGAGATAGTAATCGATCACGAAAATTTTCGAGAAATGTCGAGAATTTGATGTTTTTATACGTTTTGAAGGTGTTTGAGTTATTTTCACTAAGATTGAGAAAAATGTGTGTGTGTGTGTGTGTATATGTGTGTATGTATGTAGAGAAGATTACGCAAAAACGGTTTGAGCTAGAATAATGAAATTTGGTGCATAAGCGTTATTCAAAATTTGTAGTTTTCTATCAACTTTTGAGAAATGTAGCTCAACCGGAAGAGGGTCATTACCTACCACGTTTTGATTTTTTTTCCTCTAAACTGACCATAAAAATAAAGATATATGTTTGATAGTTTTTCATATAATTAAAAATTGTATAAAACTGCTATATATAGAATTTCAGCTTGATTGAATCGTTGAAAGTACTGGAATTAATTTTTTAACATGTTGACTGCCAATCACGCGCCAGCACGTAACGTGGTGTCATCAACAAAGAAACAAACACATTAATAAATATTATTTATTAATTTTAATTTATAATTGAATTAATTAGATTTAATTTAAATATAATATATGTTAATTCATCCAATTCAAATTTTCGAAATAGTCGAGTGGAGTCACTCCAGATTTTTTTCTTTTGTTGCGGTTATTATTTACAAGATTTTTAAATATACTTATAAATATATAAAAAGATTTTTAGAAGATTTGTTGTTTTTTTTATTTCACGAAAATTCATTTAATAAATGACATAAGATATCTTGTCAAAACGTCCGCGAATAGTATATATACATTCAAGGACAAGATTCGAGGTATGAAAAAGATTCATTGTAGCGGCGAAAAATATTATCTTTCTTTTCGGCAAGGTTGCCTTTCTTTCATAAATTGAAAATTATTAAAAAAATTCCAGGTAAAATTTCTAGATAACTACAATGTTTCAACTATAGCTGTCGATCTATTCTTTAATAAGATTTCTTTTATAAAATTAAAACTAAATTAAAAAAAAAATAAACAATTAATAAGAATAATTTTAATTAAAACATTGAAGTCAAATTGTAAACTTCTGATGATAGGAAAACAAACCGAAATTCCCATATAAAATTGCACTGAATTTTTTGAATTATTATAATTAAATATTTATTTTTAGTGATAGAAATAATAAAAAAATATATAAATTTCAACTATGAAAATTATAATTTATTAGTATAATTTTTATGTATAAGAATGATAATAAAAAAATAAAAAGAAGTAAATCTTTGGATCAATAATTAGATTGATCATAATTACTAAGGTTAGAATAATAGAAGGTAGTAAGAGATAGTAGTGATAGTAGGGAGGGATCAATTTAATTCAACTAAATTAAAGTTCATTTCAAAAAGAACGGCGCCAGTTGACTTGACGGCGTTTAATATTCGCGAGGAGACAAAATCATGTGAGCCTCTCGGACTCGTTTTACGATCAGAAACACGAGAGCTGTTCGAACGTACACAACTCAGCAACCATCAACGATGATCATCTGAATAAAACACAAAGCCGGTTTTTCCATACAATCCTCATCAAATAATACAATGCATATTTCTATGATAAATATAAATTAAAAATAATCATATAAAAAAATATGAATTGATAATAAAATGAATATGAAGTGATTTTTTTTTTTTTTGTTTTTTACTTGTAATGCTTCGTTCGAGGCGGTTATTTTTTCATCTTCTCATCAGTGTGTTTCTTCTTTTGACACTTGTTAGTTTCTATTCTATTTGGGAGACACTCTTTTTCAAGGATAATCATTGGCCCAATGTACAAATATTACAAGACACTGAAGGAGGCCGATGGAGAAAACTATCCTCCTATAAGGTAAGAAAAATATTGCATCTACTTCTATATATGATAATTATTTCTATTTGCATGAAGCGATAATGAACTCAAAAGTTCATGGCCGCAGCAACCAAATTGATTGTATTGCCACCTCCATCCAATTTCAATCCTCTCTTAGTTCCATTACATATATCTTTATTATATTGACAGCTTACAAAGTGTATATATGGTCGTTTCCTAATTATAATTATAATTACATTTTCACTAATATGTATTATTAAAAAATATTTTTATCTTTTTAATATTTTGCCAGAGAGAGAAAATTTTGTGTAAATGTCGAGATTTTGATGTTTTTATACGTTTTGAAGGTTCCTGAGTCATTTTCACTAAGGTTGATAAAAAATGTCTGTGTGTATGTGTGTGAAGGCTAGGTTACACAAAAATGGTTTGAGCTAGAATAATGAAATTTGGTACACGGGCATTATTCAAAATTCGTAGTTTTCTTTCAACCTTTGAGAAATGTAGCTCATTCGGAAGAGGATCATTAGCTACCACGTTTTCATTTTTTTCCTTTAAACTGACTGTAAAAATAAAGATATATGTTTGATAGTTTTTCACATGATTAAAAATTGTATAAAACTGCTATATATAGAATTTGAACTTGATTGAATCGCTGAAAGTACAGTAATTAATTTTTTACACGTTGACTGCCAATCACGTGCCAGCACGTGACATGGTGCCATCAACGAAGAGCTAATAAATACTATTTATTAATTTTAATTTATAATTTAAATAATTGAATTTAATTTAAATATAATATATGATAATTAATCCAATTCAAATTTGCGAGATGGTCGAGTGGAGACATTCCAGATTTTTTCCTCTAAACTGACAGTAAAAATAAAGATATATGTTTGATAGTTTTTAGCATGATTAAAAAAAATTGTATAAAACTGCTATATATAGAATTTCAACTTGATTCAATCGCTGAAAGTACCGGAATTAATGTTTTAAATTTTGACTTAAAAATGAAGGTAGAGGTTTTAAATTTAAATTTAATATATGTTAATTAATTAATTAACAATACTAAACTGTAAATTTAAATTTTTTATACTTAATTTATATTATTTATTTGATTAAATTTAATTTAAATATAATATATGTTAATTAATCCAATACAAATTGCGAGATATTCGAACGGAGACACTCCAGATTTTTTTAATTGAATACATTTATTATATTTATTATTTATATTATATATGTATTGTATATACTATATAATATAACATTATATTTTTAAAAAAAAGTAATAATAAAAAAAAATGCTTTTACTAAAATTGGCTAAGTTGATAAAGTAGTTTTCACTATAATCTGGCCAATCCTATGATATTTTTCAAACATAACTATTACATTTTAATTGACAATAACCGTAGTCAAGTATTATTTATTTAAAATAATTAATATATTCAAAAAAATATTCAATTATTTTATAGAGAAAGAAAAAACGGTGAACCTATTTGATCTATTTGCATTTTTTTTAATAAAATAATAAAATAAAAATAATATTTATAATAATAAATAAATTTTACTGTTATTGTTGAAACAAATAAAAATAATCTCATTATCAGTTTAAACATAGCGTAAAAATTTATATTTATTTTATTAAATAACATGAGCTTGTATTATATGTATAACTGTAAATTCTTTAGTTTGTAATTTTATTTGTAAGAGTTTTTAAAACAAATATGAGAAGTGAATTTTTTTTCTTTTATTCTTTTAAAGAAATTGAATTTCGAATTCAATTATAAAAACAATTAAAAGGAGCGATTTTAAAGAAAACATTTTTAGTCTTATTTTGTATAATATTTACTTCATGACTATTAAGAGAAAAATTTAATCCTTAAAACTAATATACCTATTTCATTTAATTCTAGTAGAAGATATTTTACATTATTTAATAATATTTTATAAAAATAGATAATTTTATAAAATGAAGTCGATAAGTTAAATAGATTTTTTTTCATTTTAAAATAAAAAAAAAATCAAATAAAGAGGTGTGATAATTCTATTAATCAATCCATGACGATCAAATTAGTACAAATTTTCACAATATTTTATTTTTGTTCGATCTAATTGTTGGACATATCCGTTTTCCCAGGCTTTTCTAATTTGATTTCTAATTTTTTTTTCTCATGTATCACAAATTTCCTATTAAAGATAAACAATAGGTCTCAAGCATAAATTGACCTCTTTTTAAAATAGTATCAATTAGTCTTTTTTGTAATACTTTATTAATTAATTTTTTTTATATTATAATATAATAGTATAGTACAACCGAGCCGCCGTTAGGTACTTCAAAAAAATTATTCCTTATGAACTATGAATATTTAAGATTAAGATGATTATTTAAAATATATGAAACAATTTCAAATAAATTAAAAGAACATAAATTAAAAAAAATTAGTGATAAAACATACATCCCTTAAATTAATGAACTCAAAGACAGAAAAGTAGGGCCTATAATATAACATAATATATATTTGAATACAAAATATTATTAAAATAAATATTTTTTTTATTTATAATATTTTGTATTTAAGGAAACGCTACCCGACTTAGCCCATGCTATTTCTTTTATTATTAAAATTCCTATTTTAAATTAAGAAAAAACTAACAAAGATAAATTTTCCTGAGGCTGAAACCAATACAGATCGATTTTTCTTTATATATTTCTTTATTATCTATGGTGTGAATTTCAAAAAAATCCTTAGAGCGATTCAGTGGCATACCGTGAGGTTCTTGCGCCTGGGGGCAACTGAGAAATCAGCGCCCCTTTTCGTGTGTATATATATATATATAATTTAATTTTTTTTTTTAAGAATATTAATGACGAATAACGAAACAGGTTTAACAGATTTTAATAAGCGTATAAATAATATTTATTGACTTACACAAAATACAGTTTTACTTTAAATATTAATTCTTCTTTTGTTCCAAATTGGCTTCCCTAATTTTGCGCCCCCTAAATTTGGCGCCCCCCTGCTCCCCCCTAGTTACACCACTGGAGCGATTTAATATCTCAAAAATATTCAAATATATATATATAAAATTTTTGCAAGTACATTTATATATATATATATATATTTTTATAAATAAATATATTAATAAAGAGAATTTTAATGAAAACAAAATGTAAATAAATAAATAATTTTTTAATGATATTTAATTAATTAGATTCAATTTATTAAGTCTGATTTTGAACTTCAAACCAAGAATTTGTTTGAATTAAAACAAAAACAGGTCATTATTTATATATATTTAAAACAGAGGGAGGTGGCTAACACAGACCCCACCCCATGTGATACATGTGACTCGCCATGAGTCTTGTGACTCACAGCAAAAAGACTTGGTATGGTGGGACAATGATAACGTATATTATAATGCAAGCAAAAGATATTTTATATATTTAATTTTACTTTTTTAACTAACACCCGACAAGAAATATTATTTCCGAAATTTGGTCCGCCTGTTGGAAATTCGGCCACTCATGAAGGTGCAGAAGCATTTCACTGCCATTCAGGCTGTTTGTACTTCACTTGGATAGATTAGAATCTATGATATGAAGATTGATAAAAATGTATTCGGATGATTTATGCGCATAAGTTTGATGATTAATAGCACTGAACTAACTGTCGATATACTCTTACGACCTAATAATTATTATAATAATAGAATATATTTAAAAATAATATTTTATTATTATATTATTGAAATGATTATAACATAACTTAAGTAGATCATTGAACTATACAAACATTCAGTAAAAAAAACCTTTTTGAACCAAGTATAATAGTATTAAATACATTACTAATAGCTTCGTGTTTATATTTGAGCTTTTATCAAGACAAATCATTACAATCTATTCTAAGTCGTCTTTTATTAATTAATTAATAAATTTTACAGGGAAGAATTTAAATAAAATGTATAATAATCTAAATTGAACATATTATTACAAATAATAATAAATTAATTATATTTGACAAATTATCAGTTGGAAATTAAAGGAAGTGTTGTGTTTATGTGTATTCTATACATTTTTTTAGTTCTATTTCGTTGGTTGTTGACCTCTTACGTTCTAAAACATTAATTTTCTACTTTCAGCGAGAAACATTTTCAACGCTTGGACGAATTTTATTCCTCGGTGACATCGTACCTAAAATATCACCTATTCAAGAAAAAACTATATTTATTTGGTATTATGGTCCCCATCTAGAACGTCGATTTATTTATCGATTTTCTAAAAAATAGTAAGTTTATATTTTCTCTTTAACTAATATATTAATTTATTATTTTAATTGACTAATTTATAATTCAAATCTCGAGTCCATATTATAGGAATAGAATACATTTTCAATGGAACTAATGATATTTAGTAATACCCAATAAATAAATTAAAAATGGCATATCGTTATATACCATTTGTATATTTTCTCATCAATACAATAAATTGAAAATTTACTGAAAAAAAAACTGACATTTTCTATTATTTTAGTCATGATCCATTCAGTGAATGTTCCGTACGCTGTCGGTTATCCTATGACCAGAAAGATCTCCCAAGTGCTGATGCCGTTGTGGTCCCAATTCACTTGGGCCCTTGGGATGATGAATTGGAAATCAAAGCGCATTCATCACAAAGACCCGCTCATCAAAGATGGATCTTTTGGTCCGATGAAAGCCCATTAAATATACGACATCTTCTACCAAATCCTCGATCACGATTAAATTCCATTTTTAATTGGACAATGACATATCGGTAAATATTAGAACTTCATCTTATATTCACCCAAAACTAAATAATCAATAAGTTATTATTTTAAAAATATTAAAATGCACGAACGACAATAAAAATTAGAGCAATATTTATTAGAAACAAAAACAAATTAGAAAATTTAGTTCCAATAAAAGTGGGGGAAAGAGAGCAAAAACAATGTATTATTTTAGGAAGTCATTTTAATGACCTAAATGCTAATATAATAAAAAAGTATATAAAAATCGATTCATAATCTTATAATAACATTTGTTTTTATTTTCCTCACACAACCAGAATGGACTCTGATATTCCAGTACCATATGGCAGGACAATTTACAATATGGATAAAGCCTCTGAATTTGAATTGGCTTCAGGGCCCCCTTCACGTTCTCGGGGGCGTAAAAAACATCTTGTCGCGGCTTTGATAAGTAATTGTCATTCCAAGACCCGCATCGCATATATTAACGAACTCTCTAAACATATAACCGTTCATTTTTATGGAAATTGTGGAGATAGAAAGTAAGAAAAAGTTTATTTACATATACATATATACATTAAAAGTTTGTATATATTATATAAATACATAAAAATAATATTTATAATAAAATGATGATTGTTATTAATATTTTTAGTTGCACTAATCATTTTGATACCGATTGCCGTCTATTAAAAGATTATTATTTCATTTTGGCATTTGAAAATTCATTTTGCTCAGAATATATTACAGAAAAAACCTGGTGGAATGCTTTCTATCATGGATCTATACCTATTATTCTTGGACCATCCTGGCATCAGTGCACGCTTCATTTACCCCCTGGTAAGTTTTAATAAATAATTTTTACTTAACTAAAAATAAATAAATAATTAAAAAAATATAAGTTTTAATTCAAACATTAGGTATTGTTGAAATTAATTAATTTTTTTTACATTTAAGTTGTTATATTTAAAGTAGACAGAATATTTTTTCTTTTCGTAAATCTTTATATTATCAAAATTGAATGGATCAAAGTAGTAATTTGCAAGAAATGACTTCCTTTTGAGTTTTTATTTTTCTGAAAATATAATTAAGTATTATACATATTTTCGCACAAAATTATAAATTAAAATTATTATTAAATTTAATTAAATTGATTACATAATATATATGGTCAAAAATTTAAACTCTTGTTTAAATTTGGGTCTAAAAATTAGTAAATTTAAAAAAATTAACAAAACATTATTCATTTTCATATTAACATAACATTTTATATTTAGAATGTAAACAAATTTGAATTTTATCTATTATAAATAGAAAGATTTATCAAATATAAAAGGTAAGTTTTTTTAGGACATTTTAGATTAATAATAAATATAAGTGAAAATTTTAGTTCTTCTTTACATATCTTGCTGCAAATTTCACACACTTTTGCCAATCACTTGAAAGCTTCAATGTCCCTCTCACCTAATAAAACGAAGGACAATTCGTTCATTGTTATTAGTTTTCTCACATGGATATATTAATAAATCAATAATAGTCTAAAAATACACCAGTTTATATATATCCACTCTATTAATATTCTTTGCTTTTTTTAAGTAGGATAATAAATCTAATGCAATATTTGATAATATCAAATTATGGATAATGTATATTCTTTGAACTAATTAATTGAGTAATATATTTATTGATATTAAATTTTAGAGTATTGTTATTGTATAATTTGTAAATATTATAAATATAATTTTTCAACTTGTTTATATTTATATAGTTTTTATAATTGTTATATAATTAATTGTTTATATATATGGATGTCCCAAGAAAAACACATATTTTGATCCCAGGATGGTAATTAATTTATAAATAAATCTTAAATTAAAATTTATAATTATCGATTTATAATAAACTTTAGTTATTAATATTTTATTAATATTAAAAAACAAAAAATTATAAGAAACTTTTTTATAATATAAACTAAACGTTCATGATTATTTTTATTTTTTTATTCAGAAATATATTTTAATAAATTTGATTTTTATGGATTGCACAAGTCATTTATAAGCGGATATTCTATATATAACTTCATTATAATTCCTAGTCTCAACAAAAAGAGAATAATAATTGCCAGACAAATTAAATGTATCAATTGAAAAAAAAATGAAATAATAATAAACTAAATATATTTAAAGGTCATATTTATACTCTTTTTTTTAAACATTAATCGATATTTTCAATATATATTATATTATATTTTTTTATTATTTTTATCCAAATATTCAGCTCTTTTAATATTTATTTTTAGTATTCTTGATTTAATAATTCATGAAATATCCGGAGATTTCTAAATAGAAGCTAGTTTCCCCTCATCTAGATATATTTCGCCATCCCCCTCAGTGTGAATTTTATTATTAAATTTTCTCAAATCATAAATAAAAATGACTTGATTCAAAAATAACAAACTCTTATCAGAAATTTTAAAAGTGGATATTTTTTTAATTAATTAATTAATTTTTGAGTTAATTATTTTATTTATACTAAAATAAATGAAAAATAAATAATTTACAATGTTTAAAAATACTTGATATGTATGTAAAAGATAATAATTTCCATAAATTATCTTTATTTAGTTTTTCACATCTAATTTAATAATTAATATTAATTTATATTTTTTATTTAGTTTACAATTTTATTTGAGAAAATAAAAAAATAATTTACAATTCGCTTACATGGCATTTATCAAGCAATTTTATCTTTTCAAATGATAATGGAATATATAAATGCAAAAATCCATAAAATAAACAAATTCCATTGAACCAATCAAATATTTTAATTAAATTGATTAGTTTTTGAAATCACTTAATTTTTGAGAGAGATTTTATACAAGATTATTATATTAATTATTTATTTATTTTATTGATAACTAAATAACTTCAAGTGTATTAACAGGTAGCATATAATATAATAAGTTTATTTAGTGAGCTGAAATAAATATTGATTTAAAAGGAACTGTGGAGCTTTGCATTATGAAATTATTTAAATCAAGCTATTTAAAAAAAAAAATCTATAATATTTTTTATATCAACAAAACTAATTATATCAATCAATTTTTACTAAGATTATAACATGTTTTATGATATTCAAATTAGTAATATATTACAAAATGTAAGAAAAACGAAATTTGAATTTAGTTAGGTAAGTTGTTATTTATTTTATTTTATTAATTTATTTTTTTTTTTGTATAATATATATATTTTTGTTTTTGTTATTGGAATTTTTTAATCTTCGAAAATATTTGGGTGAAAAGCCAATTTGTTTTTTTGATTACTATTTCTATTTTTCCTTTGATTCTAATAAAAGCAATCCCCTTAAATAAAAAAAATATATAATTTATTGTTGGATTAAGGATCGTTCCTGCATATCGACTCGTATCCTACCCCAGCAGCGCTGGCCCGTCATCTCGTTCGTTTGGCGTCGCAGCCGGCAGCCCTCGCCGCCTTCCAAGCTTGGCGAAGACGCTATCTTGTGCTTCAGGAACACGGCTATTTCGGCTCAGCCGCCTTTCACTATTGCCGAGTGTGTCAAGCTCTTTACTATAATTCACCTGAAAAAAAGGTGCGTATATATATTATATAATATCTTTAATTATTGTAATTGTTCTTTTGGATTATTATCGATTTTATTGTGACTTTCTATAAAGCGAAAATAACAAAATTTTATAAAAACATAATAGATAACATTTGCAAAGTTCTTTTTACTTGTTTTCCAGATAGCAGTAAATTAGAAAATATAATAATAATTAAAAATATTATATCTTTGAATTTGAACATTAATTAAATGATTATTGAAGTATAAAGTTATAATCTGTCTACTTTACTAATCCAAAATTTTATTATTTATAATAACATAATATATATACAAATATACAACATTTTCAAATGATTTAAAATTGAGATTTATCGTCCCACAGATTAACACCCATTCTTTTATCAATCCTTACAAACAATTTTATAGACTCTAATATTTAGTGTCTCAAATATTTATCTTTTAGACTTCCCAAGTGAACCTTCTTTTGAAAAACAATTTGAAATAATATTATTTCTTTATTCTTTTACAATAATTTGTTATTTAAAACCAATATAAATATTATTTTCTAATATGACGTGGAATAACTATTTTTTCTTATATATAGATAAACTAATTATAGTTATATATATATATATATATATATGTAGTGATTTCGGAAGGGGTTGGGATCGTTGTCTAGGGGTATATTATCTTGACAGAGCAACAACACTTCTTGTTTGGGTTATTCTATAAAATGGTTTATTTACAATAAATATACATAAGCAAATACACACTCTATCATCATCATAGCCAAGCAACCGAACAATCGAGTATCTAACTAGCATCCAAAACGAATTGTCCCTAACGAATATAGTCCCTTGCGGGGGTTCGCTTTCCAATTTATATATTAATCCCGCCCCCTACTGAAGCATCGGTTGTGGGGGGAGAAGGGGGTGGGTGACTTTCCTGGCCGCCACCAAGGCCTGATCAGGGGTTCGGGCATCCCGTGGGCCTACAGGAAGGGTCACGGTTGCATTTACAACCAGGGACAAGGAAGTGGAGTGAGGAGGTTGAAACACCCTTGACGCTAACACCCCTTGACCTCAATTTCAACTCCCATATATATATATATTTAAGATATAATAAATAGGTTCTTTAGTTAAACTAATATCAAACAAGTAGGCGAAAAGGAAGCATTTGATTATGGAGTAACTGCCAAAATAATCTGAAAACAAACTACTAAATCACTTGATGAAAATATACTTAGAGAGTTTAAATTTAAAATTTTTATTTAATTGTCATATTATTACTATTTAAGTTTAAATTAAGTTTTAGATTTAAAATAAAATATAAATAATTAGGAATAAATGAAAATATTGTTTATCGTCGTCTCATATTCCTCCTTTCGTTTTAACGTCGTAGTCACAGACCATCTAACAGACTGCTAAACTCTATTGTTCTCGATGAAACAAAGTTTTTGGCGCCACCATGCGAATGCTGGCAGTAACTAATTGAATTGGTCTTTGCAAAGACCAAACACTTACACACAACACACACACAAGCCCGATTTGTTATTATATTTTCGAATGCCAGCATAACCAGATGGTGCCAAAAACTTTGTTTCACGGAGAACAATAGAGTTTAGGGGGCCTGGTCGTAGTCTAAAATCCAAAAAAAAAAATTTAATTTTGTATTTTAAACTTTGTTATTATAATATGTAGTTACAAGTTTTTTTTAATTCAAATTTTAATTGTAAACATAGTAAACTATGGTATTCATTTAAATTTGTTTAATAATATGTACTTTTACTTGTTTAATAAAACTTTTGTTACAACATTATTTCAATACCTTGCACAATGCATCCTAAATAATTATAAATTAAAAATAATTTATAATCTAATAAGTATTTTAATTTCAAAAAATATTTTCTAAATTAATTTTTTTTTTTAGATTTATGAAGATTTTGAACTCTTCTGGAGTGAGTCTGATTGTCATATTGAAGTGATGAGTTTTAATTCAAGTATTAAAACTTCCATTCTAAATTAATCAATTCAAAAATTGAATATAGTTAATATGTAAGTTTCTAGATATATACAGTATTTTTTTCTTTATCATTTAGTAAATGTAACTTGGATATAAAGAAAATTTTTTAACCGATTTTTTACGATTGGAGGTTCCAAGAATATGATTTGATCATTTTTTAAAGTGTAAAATAAATATGAAACTAGAAGTTTTATTTATCAAGATGATAATTATTATTTATAATGATTCAGTGATTTTGTCGTCACTTTGGCTATTGTTCACTATGGTTTGACTAAATAACTTTTCAGATGTTATTTGAAGAAATATTCTAAATTTTATTTTTACTTTATTTATATCTTTAAATAACAAACAAATGAAGATTTCTACAAATGTATTCTTATACATTTGTAATTTCTAAAATAATTTAAATTTATAATAATAATTTTCAGTTTTGTAAATCATAATTAACACTTAATTATAACTAGTAAATTAAGCATATTTCAAACTAAATTTATTTCTTTTTTTATTATTTTTATATTTTAAAATTAACTTCTTATTTCTTCCGAATAATTAATTCTATTAATTGAAGTGGCATTAATTTATCAAGAATTATAAATTTAGCGGTATTTAAAATTGGTACACAAATAGACAATTAGATGGAGCCACTTTTATAACTTTACTAACCTATTGTACTAATCTTTAAATACTCTATTAGAGTCAAAATTCAACTTTAATTAATTTAATTCTTAATTGTTTACAAATAAATTAAATGAGATTTGTCGAACCACTATATGAAATAGTGAATCATTTATTAAATAATAATTTGAAAAATATTTTTAAATGAAAATTTCATTTAATATTTTCTGCTCAACTATCATTATATCTTTGATTTTAAAAAGGTAACCATTAAAATCAAAAAAAAATCTCTTTAAAATAGTATATAAGTTAAATAATTTGAAATCATTTCAATATTGATTTTATGTTTCTTGTACATATAGAAAAATTACTTATGCGTTTCATATCATTACATATGAATTCATATTCACTCGAATTTCCATTCATTTAATGTTTTTTATTTCATGTCTGAATTAATAACATTATCTTATATATTATTAAGATACTTTTTGTTCATTATTAGCTAAAAAATCCATAATATTTTTTCCTAACCTTAACATTAAAATATTTTTTTAATGTATGACTAACTAAAATACAAATGAATGAACATTATACATATAATTTGAAAATTAAAATTTTTTTATTTAAGATGGGGAAATCAAAATTCAATTCAGTATTTTTTCTACTGCAATCATTTTTAATAAATATTATAAATATAAACTAAAGTTAAATTAATTATAAATATATATACATGTTTGTAAATTGTTCGTGGCTTTGCTTTTTTGTAAAGAAAGGATGTTGTTTAATTGATTTTTCAAATTTGTAAATATCTTATCCCACACTTTTTTTATAGAAATATATAAAATACATATTAAATTTAATATTTCCCTTTAAGAAAAAAAAAAAATTTCTTTGATAAAGATAAACGATATTGATAGTACTATGATAAGGATAATGGTAAAATGTTAAAAAAATAATTAAATTTAGATATAAATAATTAAAGAATTTTCTTAAATATAAATTTAACTAATTAAAATCCTGATATAACATTGATGAGATAAAGATGAGATTAACAATTACAAAGCCAATACATACCTTAAACTTATACCTTTGCGAATAACAAAAGAATTAAATTAGATATTTATTTTATTTCAGAAATTCTACTTGTGGATTCGTTTCCAAACACAATGCGCCGCTCTAGGCGCAATTTGTTGACCGCAGTCTTGGGTGGCACTGTCTTTGGTTGTATGTTCACTATAAGTTTTGTTAGACTTGACGAGAACCTTGCGTGCTCAACTCCAGGAACTTACTATTCAAACTTTAGATTCTTTTTTCAAAAAAATGAAAAACATCGCAAAGGACCACCTGGAATTAATGTAAATGATGATCCACTACAGAGTTGTTATATGGCAGCTTTAGTTATTTCAAATCCAATTAATGAAAAACAAAGATTGGCCGCTCGAGAAACATGGCTTTCTTTCGCGAGAAATGATCCGGATGTCTGTCATTGGTATAAATTAAAAATCTGTATTTTATAAAATTACAAATTGCTATTAATATATTTTAATTATTTTTAGGTTTGTAATTGGAAATGCCGGTTTAGGGGATGAACAAATGTCAGCTCTGGAACGAGAACAGGATCAATTTGGTGATCTTGTATTTGTTGAAGTTCCTGATACTTATGAACAGCTTGCGGGTAAAAAAAATAAAATAAAAATTTATTAAATAAATAATTCCACTAACTTTTTAATTGACCCTCATATTTCGTATCTACTTATATAAACTTACATTATTATTATACTTATACTACTATTTTGATTTCATGTTTATTTAATCAGGACCTGCCAAAAATAATTATTCTTTAATTGATATTAACTTTTAACTTAAAAAATGTATTCGTTTATATTATAAATTAAAAATAAATTATGAATATTCATTTTTTCTAATTCAGGTAAATGGTTAGCAGCGATTGGGTGGTTTGATCAACATGGTCCTCCAAATGCCAAATTTGTACTTAAATTAGATGACGACTCTTTTGCAAGAACTCGTGAAATTGTTGGTGAACTACGTCTCCGATACTCTGATGATAGTATCCGAAGTGGATGGCTTTACTGGGGTTATTTTAGCGGTCACGCTACTGTACAAAGACAAGGCAAATGGAGAGAACCAGGATGGTTCCTTTGCGATCGGTGAATATTTACTCAATTAAAGAAATTTATTATTTATTTTTTACTTTGTTTCAGGGAAATTATGTTAGTTAAATTAAAATTAAATTATTTCAACTTTCTCCTAAATAAAATCAATATTTTTATATATTGTTCTTGAATTCTACAAATCACGATTATTCTTATTAAATTATATTCCACTTATAATTTACTTTTAAAATTAAAAAATGTCTATCTGTTTTATTTGAAAATAAATCATAATTTAAAACATTTTTGGATTTATTGGCCTATGGAATCTAAAATCATTTTTTCCAATTTTTTAAATTATTTAGAAAATTATTAATTTTTATTTATCTGAAATTACTGAGATTACATTTTTCCTTCTTTAGATAAGGTCTATCCTGGTAGTATTTAGTAAATTCTATTATCATAAATTAAAATTTAAACTTGTATTTTTATTCTCCAGATATGTTCCTTATGCTCTTGGAGGTGGTTACGTTCTTGGACGCTCTGCTATTCATTGGATTGCTCAAAATGCCGATAACTTATCATTATATCGTAGTGAAGATATTTCTACCTCAGTTTGGTTGGCTCCCATGCGATTCACCTGGCGGGTCCATGATCCTCGATTCGATACCGAATGGACATCCAGGGGGTGCGATGAAACCTACCTCGTGACACATAAACAAACTGTGGAACAATTATATACCCTAGCAAAACGTCTTCGTCAAGATGCCCGTTTATGTGATCCCAATAATAATCAACGAATTCGTTCCGGTTATATATATGATTGGACACGTCCGCCAAGTAAATGTTGTTTTAGAAACTCTTCCATTCCTTAATTATAAGAAATTAAAATTAATTAAAGAGAAAATTCTTTATTTGTAATAATTAACATCATAAAAATTGTTGTATTTTTGAATATTATAATTTAGCTAATGTTATGAATTTATTATTTTCACAATTTTCCTTTGAACACTAGAGATAAAATTGCACACATCTTAAAAAAAGATTTAATTATTGATATTAATTTTTACATATGTTTTTATATTTTGTGACAAATATTTATATATTGAAGGATTTGAAGACATAATAGCTAATTAATAAAATCTTATAAACAATAATTTCTTTAAAATTATAAAAGTATATTTTATTTTTGGCAATATTTAGGATAATATATATTTTTCATCTTTTCAAAGAATATTAAAAAGAAATTTAAAAATCTATCTATTATTAAACAAGAATTTAAATAAATTAAAAGAAAAAAAACAAAAAAATATTATTTATGAAAATAAATTATACTTATCTTTTTTGTAAGATTATTTAAATTTTTATTATGTATTTCTTTTAATTGTATTCAAATAAATTCATTAGTAATAAATTTAAAAATTAAATCAAATGATCGAAGAAAATTTTATTTTTTTTATACAATATTGAAATTATTTTATAATAAACTAGAAATATATCAGTGTGTTATGCATTACATTTTTCTCATTTTGATCCCGACCCAAAATTCAGATATTCAATCCGAAATTGTTACTTATCATGAGAATTAATTAATTAATTTCGTCAAAATAGTAGAAAATTTTAATATTGTAAGGTAAGGAGATAGTGCGATGAAGCTTTTGAGGAGCGCTAATATAAAAATGAAATATATTTTTAGATTATATTAATTAAAATTTATGATTTTTCATCAGACTTCGATTTTTCTTAGCAAGCAATAATTAAATAAAGGCCATAACGCTAATTATTTTATTATTATCAACAGATTGAATAATTGTAATATTATTTATAAAAAAATAGAATTGATAATAACTCAAAAGAAAAATTAATAGTCAAAATCAAAAGTTTAGCTACTAATAAAGATAATGAAACATAAGAAATTTTATGGCTTTTATCACATAAAATTGGTGCAGCCAAATTCTTTTCCATGATAATTTGTATGACAGGGCGCCCAAAACACTAGAACCGGTCCTAAATTTAATATATATATGCAGGTACCTATAAATATTACGAATTTTCATTTTTAAAAAATAAAGATTTAATATTATTTTTTTAACGAAAAACTTTAACATATATATAAAATGGGTTTTTAATAAATCTTTGTAATAAATTTTTCTATTATAATTATTATTTTTTTTTAATTATTTAATTTATCTAAATAAAGCCTATTTTACACGGGCTTAGTTCTTGTCATTACTTCAGGAGTGGGCAAAAAAATTTAAGCGCGGGCCAAAATAAAATTTTCAGTCTTCCGGGCCGGAGGACCATATTTCGAAAACACTAATAAAACAAATTTCTTTTTTTTTTAGAGATATATTGAACGAAAAATCAAAATAAGAGCCAACATTTTCAACGGGCCGGCGGGCGTTCAAAAGGCCCGCGCTTAAAGTATTTACCCACCCCTGAACTAATGACAAAAACTAAGCCCGTGTAAACTAGGCTTAATACACTTGACTAATTCTCAACAGAGGTCAGTGGTGATTGCAATCATGTGTTGATAGTAAAAAAATAACCTTCCTTTCATTATGTCATTTTAAATTCACATCTAGTTTATATTTAAATATATTTTATAAGATTTTTTTTCTTTAACAACTAATTGTAAAAATAATATAATATAATGTCTGAAAATAGTGAGGCATCATCTGTAACAAATGATATTGACAAAAATGAACCACCTGCAGAAAAAGTAGAAGAGACTTCTGTTAATGAGTCAGAACCTCCACCAAGAACCGATAAATCAAAAAGTAAATGATTAACTCTTAAATTTCTATTCAATATTAACATGATAATATATTTGATTTGAATTTCAGTTGACATTTTATTAAAAGCTACTGGAAACGCCCCTATAATGAAACAAAAGAAATGGTCGGTTGAACCTGAAAAACAAATCGGATCTATTATTTTATTTATTAAAAAATATTTAGGATTAAATTCAAGTGAAGGATTATTTTTATATGTGAATCAAGCTTTTGCACCTGCACCTGATCAAGCGGTCAAAAATCTTTTTGAATGTTATGGGACAAACGGCAAATTGGTTTTGCATTATTGTAAAAGCCAGGCATGGGGATGATAACTCTCTTAGCTTGTATTTTCACTTATGTATTATTATATATGATTTATTAATGTATATATTTTTTTAATATTTTAAAAGATAAATATTTTTATTTATTTAATTTTATTTTCTATCAATTTTAATAAATGTTTTAAATCCATTAGAACATTTTATATACCCTATTAACTTTTAATCAACTAATTTTTTCTTTTTTTCATAAATAAAGACTATTTTTGTTATATATTATTTTTACTTATTCTACAAATTCAAAATATTCCTTATATTCAATAGAAATAAATAATTTAGTTTGTAAAGATTAAATACTCATTAATAAACATAATTCACATACATAGTAAGTATATAAGATCTAATCTAATAATTTCGTTCATTATAAATATACTCTTAAATAATTATTCAAATTAATTTTTACTTTCTTCTAGTAATTTCTATTTTTATTTTTTTGAAATATCTAAGTTTAAATTTTTTATATGAAAATTTAAAAAAAATACATGCAATTTCAATTTCAATAATCATTTTAAATTTAAATTTAATTTCATTTGATAAAAATTATACTTTTAAATTTCATTTCCTTCATTAATAAATTTAAATTTGTTAGAGTCTATTTATTCTTTATTTTGAGATCTCTTTTGGATAATTTTGTCAACATATTTCCAAAAATGAATTTCATAAATAGGTGGTATATTTTTAACCATGACTTCATCAGCCTCAATACACATATCATCAATAGAGATGGCACTCATCATCTCGGCTGGTCCTTTAGTTATGACTACTATGGGTTCTTTTGGTCTCGCTAAAACGTTATTTCTTACTGCTACTCTTGAATAACAAGTAGCCAGCCCCATAAGGCCAGTTGCCATTTCTATTGTAAAAATCTTCTTCATAAACTGAAAAACAAATTTTTATTTTATGTACATATAAAAATTAATTAAATGTTTGAAAGAATAGAAAATCATTGTCAACCCTATAACAAATAAAATAGGTCTTTATTCAATTTTTCTTTAAGTATAAATTTACTCCTATTCTTTTGGAATCAATTCTTAGAATTATTACAAAAGTATGTTTATAGGGCACATAGAGGGTTGTTTATTTTTTTTAAATCAAATATTTTAAAAACTATAAAATAGTTTGATCCGATTACACATTCACCCTTGAACACTTTTGTGCAATATCAAATACTTTTTAAGTATTAATTCATATGTTATCAAATAAATATTATTTATATATCTATTATATACAAAGTTTAATTTACAAAAAATGTATTCTCTGTCCAAGGCAGGAATCTCAAAAACAAGGGTATATTGTTGTTTTTGAGATCATACAGGGTCCGGCAGTCAAACCTGACGGTTTTTGAAATGGGATAAATAAAAAAGTTGTGTGTTGAGATATTTTAATTATTTTTTTTTTTTGTAAAGAGGAGAATTGGAAATTTAACATTCATAATAAAAAAGCACAAAAATAACTTATGTAGCAAAAATTGTCACTTAAATGATGACCACCATTTTCTCTACACTGTACTGTAAATTTTCGATATTGGGCTCCAAGAAACCCACAGGAACTTCACAAGCAGCCTATTCACTGTGAAAGAGTAACTGTCTGGAGTGCAGTGTGTAGGTCAACAGTGTTAGGGCCTTATTTTTTTGAGGAGAATGGCCAAACAGTGACAGTGAACTCAGCGCGTTATGTTGCCATGATCCGTGACTTACTCATACCAGAGTTATGTCGCCATCGTATCCCTCTCAGGAGGGTCTGGTTTCAGCAGGACGGAGCAACTGCCCATACCTTTCGGGCGTCCATGGCTCAACTCAGAGGATTTTTCCCCGGTAGGCTGATCTCGCTCAGAGGTGACATTGAATGGCCGGCACGTTCTCCTGACTTGTCCCCTTGTGACTTTTATCTATGGGGGTACCTCAAGGGAAGAGTTTATGTTAACAGACCAAATAATTTGAACCAACTGAAGGAGAACATTCGGCGAGAAAGTCGTGAGATCCCGCGCCAAACATTGAAGAAAGTCATGACTAACTTCTTCAGGAGACTCGTACAGTGAAGAGAAAATGGTGGTCATCATTTAAGTAACATAATTTTTGCTACATAAGTTATTTTTGTGCTTTTTTTATTATGAATGTTAAATTTCCAATTCTCCTCTTTACAATAAAAAAAAATAATTAAAATATCTCAACACACACACACAACTTTTTTATTTATCCCATTTCAAAAACCGTCAGGTTTGACTGCCGGACTTGTATAATAATATATATAATGAGGATATCTATATTTAAAATTTAAAAAAATTAAAAAACAAAATAAATTTCTCCACAAATACCAAAAATGTTTCATTGTCAATGAGCAAATAATCGCTAACATCTTTTTCATCATCCATATGTTCAACTAAATACATTGCGAAAAATGCCGAAAACATTGTAAAATATGAAGATACAAAATAGTATAGTTCCATCTATATAAACAAAATATTAAAATAATTATTATATATATAACATGTGAAGTATTTTTTATAAAATGTATTTATACTTATAATATATAATTATATATTTAATTATTTATTATAGGAGAACTGAGGCAGACTTAACCGGTTATAGTTATACATAACATTGGCGTAACCAGGCCCAGCCAGAACGTCGACGTTCTTGCTTGGGGGGATGCATATGCACCCCCCGAATTTAAAAAAAATATATTGCAAATAATACTGAATTACTAAAAATAAAATATATTTATGATAAAAAAATTTATTTTAATGATTCTCAATTTAATATTCCTCATGTTTAATTTCATGTACATGTTAATAAAAATGAATTAAAAAATTTATCTAGACAAAAAAATGTGCACTCCCCATTAAAAATTTTCTGGTTGCGTCTCTTATATATAATATATATATTGTTTTCTAACTAAAAATTAATTTATCTAAACCAAATACTCTATTATAAAATTTAATATATTTCATCGTCAATGTTTCATTAATTATGTTTTTCAGGTTGAGCCTTGATTCAATTGAAGAACTTTTGTGATTAATTGTTAAAAAATTAATTAATAGATTTTCACACACTTCCTTTAAATTTGGATGTCTCTTCTTCTTAGCCTTATTTCCCACGGAGTGTGGGGTCGGCTCTTCTCGTTAATTGGCGCCAACTAAATCTGTTGTTGGCGTCGTCTGTAGAGAGAACAGATGCCATTAGATCTCCCGTTATACGGCAGGACCAGCTGGTTTTTTTTTTTTTTTTTTTTTTTATGTGTTATGCAAATATCGGAACAAGTGATAACCAGAAGGAACTATGTCTAGTCAATAGGGTGTATGCATTAAAACTTTCCAATAAATATTGTTATAGTCGATATATAAATTTACACATATATATTTACATTTGATAAGTTAATATAATATAAATTAAAATTAAAAATAAAAATTATTAGTGAAATAAGTTAAAAAAATTAAAACAGTTATATATTACTAATATATAACTAAATTTGTGTAAAGAAATAAATAATAAAAAAAATCAACAAAAATTATATTAACTTACTGGGCCAAAAGGAAATTTATTCCACTTTCCACATTCATAACAATGGAGTATATTATAAGTGTGAAGATGAACGCCTGTCTAAAGGGAATTTAAATTTTTATTTATAAAAAAAATTCACTAATTCAGATTTATAGAAATGTTTGAGTTATCATAAAAAAAAACAATAAATATTTTTTTACTTACTAGTGGCCAGTTATTACTTTTCATATAGATAAGATGAATTACGAGATCGGAAACAATGAGAAAATCGATGATAAGCAAAGTCAAAATAAAAATAATAGGATAAAAGCATTTCATTTGATATTCTGGCAACATATTTACCAAATAACTCCATAATCCAAGGCAAAAGAAATGTCCTAACTTAAATTTGAAAAAAACAATTAGTTAATACTCACAAATAAAAAAAAATTATATAAGTAGATACCCGGAAAAATGGAAAATTATTTATTTTGATTATTTATAATATAATATCAGAAAATAATATATACTCATAAATTATAAGAAACATTACTATATTCTTAATCTTTCTTGGATGATTTAGTAAATTTTTTGAACATTTTTTAATAACGAAAGATTATATTCTGCTATTTTGCTAAGTAGCTTTTACTTACTAATATTAAAAATATTAAGAGAATTTAGAATATTAAATATATATAATTATAAGGTCCGTATCTATTTAAGGAACCATATTTGTGATAATCTGTGCGCTTTCGGCGACCATTTTGGGAACTATTTGGTGTCTAATCTTCTATTATCAGTCCTTTTATCAGGGCCCGCTCTAGAGGGCGTCAAACCAGGCATTTGTCAGGGGCGGCAAATCGGAAGGGCGGCATTTTGGTTATCAACGTAATAAATTTTACGAATATACAGGTGGCAATTTATTTTATTTCCAGGAGACCGTAAATTCTAGAACAGGAGCTGATTTTACTTATCCGTTTTTGAAATATTATTTAAAAATATTTTCTTTGAAATGTATTATGAATATTATACTCTCGTTCAGTTTGATTTGGTTTGTGATGATGTATAAAAGTAATTAATAAGAAAATTACAAAACAATTAAATTTATTTTAAGACTTTCAAATATAGCTATCCGCACATTCATCAATATATCCATTTTTTCCTTACCATATAAAATATATTTAGATATAAATATAAAGCAGTGTAATCAATGGTTCTCATCTGAAACGAATCGCATATTTTAAATAAATATAAAATTCAAATTTTTGTAATTAAAATAAAAATTGAATATTATACGAAGAATTATTCAAAATATTAAATTTTAAATAAATAAATAAATATATCTAATTGAGAAACTTAAATCATAGGTATTTAATAATTTCATACCTTATATATTGATAAATTGATGGACACTTTCCCTTACTTTTTCATCATTCAATTATAATTGATTATAAAATTTGATATATCGATGATGAATTTTATACTTGAAAGACGTAAATATCAAGGTTAGATCATTTAAATGTTATTCATTGAATTTCAATGCCAGCCTATAAAAAAATTAAAATCAAAGGTGGAACTTGAGATATACCTATACAACTCGTTTGAAATTTATTTAAAAACTTAACATTTGAACGTTTATACGCTTTTTTATTGTTTGTAAACAATCTGAACGTTTCTTTAATATTTCTATTTAAATAAAGTATTATGTAAATTTATCAATCAAAATTAAAAATAGTAATAAGGAAGTTTAATATAAATAAATTAAAAATAAAAAATATATAAAGTTTTTAATTTTTTTTATAATCTAACATATATATTTTAATGTCTGATAATTGAGAATTTAATGTTTTAAATTTTTAATTTTTAATTCATTTTTTTATTGTAGAATATGGATATAATATTAACAATGGTATCAGTAATATTGAGACAAATACGTAATAAAACCCAGTATTTAGGATTGAACTGAGTACATGGGATATAAGGCGGTGAATAATAAGGAAAGTGCACATAACATAACTGATTCAATTTTTTCAGTTAATTTATTAATTATTTATGATCTTAATATAAGTTAAAAATAAGTTGACCTGTGGCCAGGTCCGAATCGACCGACGGTTTGAAGTAAATTAATAATTCCAGCTACCGAAACAATTTCAAATAATTTTAATATATCTATTAATGTAATAAAAAACAGATATGGATAAAACATAAATATTTTTAATTATAATATATAGCTGAAGTACCCGGCGTTGCCCGTGATCTTTCCCGGGAACATAATAAGGAGGCTGTGACGTCATGGAGGGCTGGGTGACGTCATATAATTTTAAATTAAGAAAAAACTAATAAAGATGATTTTTCTCGAGGATAAAACCAATACAAAGTGCATGATTCGTGGTGATATGTAAAAATCTCCACATGGGAAATTTGGTGTGAAAACAATACCTCCCTTACTATCGTCGGTCGGTAATAATACTTGATATCTAATTTCTATATAATTATAAGAAGGATGTCTGTTATATCTTGATATTATATATTCGCAAACAGTCAATCCAATTGAAATTAAATTTAATAAAGATGTAGTTTAATACCTGAGAAAGCGTACTGTAGTGACATTTTTAAATCAAAATTTGCAATGAAAAGTAAAAAATTTGGTTCCGAAGCTATAAAAAAAGGTATGAAAAAATTTTAATAAACCAATATTACTAATGCTAATTTTATAAATACTTAGAAGTATAACAAAAAAATTTACATTTCATGCATTGAAAATTTTTTTTAATTTCTATGAAAAATTTTAAGTCTTGCTTACAATTTATAAAAATTATATATTAACTTAATTTTTTTTATAAAACTATAGGTTCAACTATTATTTCATTTCTTTACAAATATGATTTACAATGATAAGAAAAATATTTGATAATCTAAAAATACATTATTATATTATTATTGAGTAGTGATATATTCAATAATATATTTATATATTAATATATTTACATTAAGCTAAAATATTAATAATAAGTTAGTTTAAAAAAAATAAATAATAATGAAAATATAAAACATTTATAAAATATATATACGAGTATGTATATAATACTTTTATTTTTAATTTGAGTATTTTCACAATTATAAGCCTATTTAATAATTAATTCAATCAAAATATTATAGTAAAAACTTTAAAAGATATAAAAGAGAGATTAAATTATTCATTGAATATTTCCAAAAAAAAAAAAAAATTCAAAAAATAATCGTGATATTCAATTAACACAACATATTTTAAGTTAAAGAGGTTTTATGTTATCAAGGGTCTATGTTAGGGATAGGTTAATAACATTTTTTGAAAGGCTAAATCATGTCGTTTCTTAAAATTCTCTAACCAGCCATTGCTGGCTTTAAAATTGTTGATTTTCAGCGAATTAGCGAACTCCTCAGCTTTTTCTTTCAATAAAGGTTCACTAACACTGATGTTTTAGTTTCGACACTGTTTGAACCCCGTAAACAAACATTGTTCTAAATTAGGTAATTCGGCATTTTTTCGTCTTTTACATTGAAGACATTCTCTTGATTCTTGTTTCTTCAAGATTTTAGCTTCTGAGGGCCAATACAGAGATTACTTATTTAAGTTATCGAGGTTGCGTATTTTAAGTTATTATGGGCTCTGATGGGAAGGGAACATATTATTTTTTGAAGTTATAGAGGTTTTTAAGTTACCGAGGTTTGAGTTAACGAGGTTCTACTGTATATATTTAAATATATATACATATTTAAGGCAAATTAAATTTTATAAATTAAAATGTTTAAATAATTACTATTAATTAATTAATGAGATCTTAAATTGAATTTATAGAAAATTTAAGGTTAATTTTATTCAAAGAGCTTTATGAAAAATTTTTAAAATTTATAAATATATAGGTATATCACTAAATTGTTATAAAATTACATTTTTATTGAAAATTTTTTTTTAAGTTCATTATAATAAAATCTTCGATTTAATTAATAAACATAAATAAATTTTCATTTAATTCTTGATTAGCGAGTGATTGAGGGATGATGATTTTGGTGGCGAGGCCGGCCATCGTCTTCTCCTCGGTGAATGGGAAATAAATGCGCTCGAGGCAGGCCGGCCTGCCGGCAGGCAAGAGGAGGTGGGGTCAAGCGGCGGAGGGGAAAGGAGAGGGGCGAGCGGGGTCGAGCGCCTATGGTTTCTCTGGCAATTTATTTACAAAATAAATATCATATTAATAAATAAAAAAAATATTAATTTTTTATAATTAATGGTGATTTTAAATAGATTTTAAATCGAATCGATAGAATATTTAAACTTAATTTTATTCAAAGATCTTAATAAAACATTTATAAAAATAATATGTAATAATTAATTATTATTCAGTAAAAAATTATAAAAGTGTATTTTTATAAAATTTATATATATTTAAAAATAAACATTGGAATGAGGGTGGGATGGGAATTATTAAATTTTAAATTATTAGGCGAATTAAAATTTAATTTAAATACCTATTATAAAAAAGAGGGCAAATGGTGGGGGGGGGGTCTCATCTTGGTTAGAATATAGCCGGCCTGCATGTCATTTGGAAGCAATCGATGCGTTTTGCTGTTTTTTCTGTGTTCACTGCACTTTACATATGTAAAACAAGTAAGTAATAGATGAACAAAAACAATGCAAGAGAAAAACACATCCATCACTCCTTTGAAAGTTCACAATGGCCTGAATGACAAAAGATATTTTTATTCTATTTAAATAATAACGAGGGTCGATAATCCCCTCCTTTTTTTACTAATCAGATTATTTTTTTTAAGTATAAAGAATCTAAATAAATTATATAAAGACATCACTTAATATTATAATTATTTTTAAAAAGAGCAATCAAATTATTGAAAAAAATTAATAAAATACCACTCATATGTATCACGTTATTTCTTTTATATTTATATATATAATTAATTTTATAATAGATATAATCTAATATCTTATAATATAATAGTTATTCTGAATATGGAATTTCTTTGAGATTTCTTTTGGAGACTCACCTTTTACAGAGTTTTTATAATAAGAAAAATTAATCTTGCAAGATGTCGTTTTCTGGCAAACTTATTTTAATTAATTATCACAACAAAGGATTTTAAAATAGTTTCAAGCATTTCAATGATCCAAATGTCATATTATTTAGTTATTCATTTAATTTTTTTTTTAATTTTATTAATAAATAGTTTTGATAAAATACAGATTGTAGTTAAAAATAATAACATTAAATTGAGTATTAATCAGACAGCAAGAAAATTCTTTTTATATTTTGTTGAAATTATTATTTTTATAAATTTATTAAAAAAAAGTTTTAAAAAATTCCTTCAATGAAATGAAAGTTATCCGATCAATGAAAAGTTAATGAATGATCGAATTGCAAATGTTCAAGTGGCATTAAGATAGATCTGGTTATTTTTATTATTATTTAATAACTTATTTATATAATAAGATAACGTTCAGGAGAAAGTAAATAGAGATAATGTGAATAAAAAAAATGAATAAAATAATTCAGCGTTTTTCTACCTTTTAGAATTCGCAGCGAATTAATCAGCAATATATTATTATTATATAAAACAAATTTTTATTTTATATAATAATATATCAATTCAAAATAAATTAAGATTGGAAAACATTTAATTTTATTATATCAAGTTAAAAAGTTAATAGCAGTATCATTGGATATTATCCGGAACAAAAGAATACATTGACGTCCTAAATTATCCCTTTGTAATGTTTAATTTAATTAAGGGTGTTTTTTAATACTTAGCTCTTTATTTATTATTCTATCGTTTGATGAAACAACTTATATTTTTATATAATAATTCTAAACTTTATTTGTTTTTCATTTATCGAGTGGGAAAACCCGAGCCATCAAAACAAATGTTAACTATGAAATAAAATTTCTTCACCCCTCTCCTTACACGTTAAGAAAGTCAAAGGGTCAATATCCGTTTCTATACTATAAATATCACTAAGTGAAATTAATATATAGTTTCTTTTTTTCTAATCTTGCAAAATTAATAACTATAACAATGATATTGTTCTTTTAAACTTTTATATTCCATTCTAAACTCTCCTTCCTAAAAATATCTTATTTTTATACGCTTTTTATTAACTTTACTTTTTTGTCTGTCTGTAATGTTAAAAATTTGTAATTGGATTTTAACCCACTTCTTGTTGAGCGATTTCGCTCAAATTTGAAACTTATATTGTGAAGAACTCAGTGCCGCATAGTACACGCTTTAATAAGCCACTTACATAATCAAGAAAAAGCATAGAAACTAATATATCTAATATATTGTATCTAATTTAATATATATATGTTCAAGAATAACAGATTTAAATAGTAGTCAATAGTGCAATGTTTTATATCTGACAAACAACAATAAAATATTAAAAAAAAAATATAAAAAAACTAAAAATAATAAAATTTTTTTTTTAATATACACGCTTTTTAATAAAAATGCCATAAGAAAGAGAAAATAAAATATTAATATGTTCATATGTGTCCACGCTTTTTTGATGGGCATATGTAAAGGATAATTTTCAAGGTTTAATTAATATATTATTTTCTATTTTTTAGGGCATTTTTGATTAAAAAGGGTGTATATTAAAAAGTTTTTTTTTTATTAATTTATTTCTATGTTCTAACTTTAAAAAAAAATAGATAAATTGAAAGTAATAAATATATATAATAAATAATACATATGATGCTCTTTTGTTGTTGCCGGCAGCAGAGTGCGGAATTCTCTACCTTTTAATATCCGTAGAGCTACAACTAAATCCACCTTCCTTTCCTTGTTGTCTATCCAATTTGGAGTGATAGATCAGTCCGATGTTCAGATGATCAATGGATGTGCCGATTGATATTTGTTTTTTTTGTTTTTGTCCTTTTATTTTATTTTATTTCTATTTTGTTCTTTCTATATACAAACACAATGAGGGGACAATTTACCATGTGTTTATACATGTAAATAAATAAATAATATAATATAATATTTAATAAAATACTTGACGAGTAAAAATACTTTATTATAATATTTTTTTCAATATTAGATTCATATTTAAAATCTTATTTATTTATCTATCTTTGGGGCGGTATTTTATCTAAAAGATTATAATAGCATCGAGAATTTCCATCTTCTCTTAAATCCCTAATCTATCTTTTTATTTATCCAATACGCGTTTCCTTGTAAACAAATCTCTCATTCTCCGGATCAAATCAATCTTATCGATTTTATTATTATTATACTTTTTGGAAATAATATAGATACCTATTAAAGGATATTATATAGTTTAATTATATAAGAAGTAATGCTAAGAAATGGATTTTTTTGTCACATCTTAATACAAAATTATTTATAAAATTAGATAGATATAGATTAGTAATATTTTTAGTTTTTTTTTAGGTTTGAATCAAAACTAAAATTTTTAAACAGATTTTTTAGCTTAAAATTATTATTTTTAAAATGAATACATAGCATAAATATAAGAAATTTGAATTAAAAATAAAACTATTTATATGTTTAAATAATAAATAAAGCATATTTGATGAATTAAAAGTGAAGAAATAAATGGTAATATTTTTGAAAATATTTCAAAAAGGTTAATTCAAAATTATGTGTAAGTATCATTGTTAGATGTTTCATTGAAGGTTTTTATTAATTAAATTATAATAAATTAAGTATATATTAATTCAGAAAAATATATTCAATTTAAAGTTTATCTTAATAGTCTATTTATTTATAAATTATTATTATATTTAGGTATATATATTATATCAACGAATAGTATCAGCGTTAATTTTTCCGGAATTAATTTATAAAAATTATCTATTTCTTAATTAAATCAAATTTTAAATGTATATATGGTAGGTACCTCTATTATATAAAATCAAGAGTATAATATTTTTTAATCTTTTGGCCCCTAAATGACCGCAACTATCAATACATCTATTCTCTTTCCAAAATTGAAATAAATATATCTTTAAAAAATTAATTTATGTATATATCGAGAGACATTAATCCAAAACATTAAAAATATGAACAATAATAATATATTAATATAAAACAAAAATAGCAGACAATAATAAATAACTTATTTAATAGTCATTTAATCATATTTATCCATGAAATAACTGTTCTTATATAAAAAAGATGAGTTAATTTAATTCAAACTTTTTCAATTCACCTTTCAATTATATAATTATATTCATTAAAAAATTGGGGGAAAAAAGTTAATGATAAAATTTTTCATTTATAGGAGAGAAATAATTAAATTGGAATTTCACAATTGGGAAATAGGATCTGGGAAAGTTCCCTCATTAGAGTGAATGATATCATCGATATTTAAAAAGACAGTGTGCTATTTATTGTCTCGTTTTGCCAATTTCTGGGCCAGGCAACTGCTACTCCTAATACTACTGATAGCAATACTAATATACTATTCAACGTTAAGGCTCCATCCGCAAATTAACCGACATCAATTCGCCAGTGAGCCCGGGGTTAATCAGATCAAAGGATGATGTTCTTAATACATTGCGAATTAACCATTTCAGATCGGGCTACTGATTAAAGTCATAAGATGGTTATTACGTCCATCTTTTGCGAAATATTTATACCAATTAAAAAAATATTTCTTAAATTGAATATACTTACATATTCTGTCTGCGTCGTGTGGATCTCTCTCATTCTTTTATTGGAAAATTTTTTAGAATTTATGTAAATTAAAATTAAAGTTAAAATATATATAAAAATTAATAAGATTAATTTTTAATTATGCATCTCAACAGTTGAAAAATGGAAATTTTATATTGGTGGAGTAACAACTGAAATGCAAACTAGAAATTTCACAATTTTATATTTTTTAAACTTTAATTTATATAAAACATTTTTTTAGATTAAATGTTTAAAATTCAAATA